>CM066031.1:1594843120-1596246624 GCA_033557465.1 Ichthyophis bannanicus
TGCTAAGAAAGTCAGAGACTTTGCGACTGGCCACTATGGATACCACCTCTGACGCTTCCAGACTCTTATGAAGTCGGTTGGGGAGTGTTCTAAATATCTATCTTGAGCCACCTACGACGGCCAGCGCGAGGGTAGCAGCTGCCGGCATTGGCGCTCGACGCCAAGCCTGGCTCCAGACATCAGACCTTGAGCAATGGGTCCAAGAGAAGCTCCTCAACGTCCCTTGCCTCGGGGAGCAACTCTTTAACAAGCCGATGGAAGACAAAGTGGCTGAGATTGAGAACGAGTATGTCACCAGGACTCGACTCTCGAGGAAGATTTCCACTCTTCTAAGGATGAAACCACCGGGAAGGAAGCCTCCCTTCCACACAAAGGGCCAGCCCTATTGAGGCTATCCCCCATACCCAGCCACCCAGGCCCCTCAGCAGGATCACCAAGGCAAGGGAACAGGCCAGGACCCAAACAAGCTCAAGGGCCCCAAGCCCCAAACACCAGTCCCAGCCCGGGTCGGGGTTTTGATGCTCCCAGCATAGCCTCTCTTCCACTAGAGGATCAGCTGCTAACAGGGGGCCGCCTGATTCATTTTGTCCACAGGTGGACCTCTATCACCACCGACTCTTGGGCACTTCAGGTGGTCAGGGAGGGTTACCTCTTTCACCTGGACCACCCTCCTCTACCCATCTTTCCTGGGGAGCCTCCTTGGTCTCTGCTGCACCAAGCCCTGCTAATGCAAGAACTCACAGGCTTCTCAGGGACAGGGCTGTGAAGCCCATATCGCACCACTTGAAAGGAAAGGGGTTCTACTCCAAGTACTTTCTGGTCCCAAAAAGAACAGGAGGACTAAGGCCCATCCTGGACCTGAGAAACCCGAACAAATTCCTGGTGTGTGAGAAATTCAAGATGCTCTCCCTTGGAACATTGCTGCCCTACCTCCAGCAGAGAGATTGGCTATGCTCCTTGGACCTGAAGGATGCTATACCCACATCCTTATCCATCCTAGTCACAGGCAGTATCTAAGGTTCATGGTCGGAGGCAACCACTACCAGTACAGGATACTTCCCTTCAGCCTAACCTCTGCACCAAGGGTCTTCACCAAATGCCTAGCAGTGGTGGCTGCTTACCTTTGTCTCCAAGGGGCCTTCGTCATCCCTTACCTAGACAACTGGCCTAGTAAAAGGGGACATGGCCTCAGAGGCTCTGCAGGCCACAGGCCACACCATCAAGGTCTTACAACATTTGGGATTTCATGATAAATCACCCAAAATCCCACCTTACTCCAACACAAGACTCAGAGTTCATAGGGGCTCACTTGGATACCCTCCAGGCCAGGGCTTTTCTCCCCTTGGACAGGGTGGATCACCTCATGGCCCTAGCAACCGAGGTGCAGCACTGCCACACCATGTCGGTGCGGTAAATGCTTCGCTTCTTTGGCCGCATGGCCTCCACAGTCCATGTGGTTCCCAACACCCGCATCCACATGTGGGCAGCTTAGTGGTGCCTCCGCTCACAGTGGACCCAGACCATGGGCCAGCTCCGGGACAGAATCTCTGTGTCCTATCAGCTGGTGGAGTCACTCATTTGGTGGCAGGATACACAGCACCCGCAAAAGTGCATGCCCTTCCAACTCCCAAACCTCCAGAAGGTCCTCACAAGAGATTTATTTTTTATTTATTTAGACAGTTTTTGTATATCGCCTTATCCTTCAATCAAAGCGGTCACAACACAATTGGGGGATACATTTAACACGTGGGGATATGAGACACATACACTAATACTTACAGGGAACATGGGCAATGGAGGGTTAAGTGGCTTGCCCAAGGCCACAAGGAGCATCTGTGGGACTAGAAACCCCAGTCCTTCCGGCCCAAGGTTGCTGTCCTCTAGTGGGATTTGAACCACCGACCTTCCGGCCTGAAGTACCTTGCCCCAACCACTAGGCTACTCCTAGTTTCCCTGTTGGGCTGGGGTGCCCATTTTTAGGAACTGTGCACCCAGGGGGTCTGGTCCCTCGAGGAAAGCCAGCAGCAGATCAGTATAATGGAACTCAGGGCAGTCTTCCTCACATTAAAAGCTTTCCAGCACTGGCTGCAGCATCAGTCAGTGCTCAGTTAGACAGACTGTTCAGGTAGAACATCATGACCTGACTAACATGCGCGACTAGACAAGGTATGCTCCTCAGAGCGGTATACCTTCTGGGCCGGTACAGTGCCCTGGCGGACAGGCTGAGCAGGGTCCTCCAACCACACGAGTGGCATCTGGACCCCAAGGGTGGCGCAACAGCTATTCTGGTTATGGGGCACCCCAAACCTGGACGTCTTTGCTAGCCCGAGCAATACTCAGCTACCCCGGTTCTGCTGTCCCCAACCGCACTGGTCCCAGTTAGCAGCGGATGCCTTCCTCATTTCGTGGTCAGTGGGTCTGTTGTATCCTTTTCCTCCTACACCACTGATAGTGTGGACCCTCTTCAAGGTCCAGCGAGCCAAGGCTTCTGTGATCTTAGTGGCCGCTAGGTGACCCAGGCAGCCTTGGTTTCCTCTGCTGCTTCGTCTCTCAACGGAGTTCCCAGTCCTTCCCAGGAGCTCCCAAGGACTGTTGACCCAGGAGGAGAGCTCGATCCTCCTCCCCAACCTGGGATCCTTGTCTCTCACAGCATGGCTGTGAACGGGTCACTTTAGCACCCCTTAACCTTCCCGAAAAGGTGGAAGAGGTCCTCCTGGCCTCTCGTAAAGACTCCACAAGATGGGCCTATGCCTTCACGTGGCACGGGTTCTCTGTATGGTGCACAGAGCAATGGGTGGATCCATTCTTCTCCATGAACAAGCAGGAAGTCGGTCCTCACATATAGGTGACACCAATGCAACATATGGGTTGGCACCAACAGAGCCCGCATGGAGCATCTCCACAGCTTTCAAAGAAAGTCCCTGGAAATGCTACCACGTATTTGCGGTCCCCTTCCCACCCAAGGGTGCCATCTTGCTCAGTCTCTCTTTTTCCGCAGAGACCTTCGGACTAGTGTCTCGTCCCAGGAAAACGTTTTTCTCTCCTAAGTGTATTTGTTTTTCTGGCTAGCGCTGGTTCCCCCTCCTGCCTCTCGAGCACCACAGCTTCGGCGGTCAGTCTCAGGATCCCCTTTTCCTTTTTTTCCTCCCTTAGCGCTTTTGCACCCTTTTTAACCTCTGGCCGCATTGAGGGTATTCGACCTCGCAGGGGTCCTTTTTGCCCCAATGGCCTCTGGCTTTAAAAAATGTGATCAGTGCTCCAAAATCATGTCACTCACAGACACCCATGACTGCTGTCTCAGGTGTCTAGGCGCTGATCACGACCCAGAGCAATGCTCCTTATGCAAAAAGATGTCCTCTAAGGCCAAGAGAGCAAATAAAATGCTAGGTATCGTAAGGAAAGGAATGGAGAATAAAACAAAGGCTATTATAATGTCTCTGTATCGTTCCATGGTGCGACCGCACCTTGAATATTGTGTGCAATTCTGGTCGTAATATCTTAAAAAGGATATAGCATTATTAGAAAAGGTACAGAGAAGAGCCACCAAAATGGTAAAGGGGATGGAAGGGTACCTCAATGAATAGAGGCTAAAAATGTTAGGGCTCTTCAACCTGGAAAAGAGACGGCTGAGAGGAGATATGATAGAGGTCTATAAATTAATGAATGGAGTGGAACGAGTAAGCATAGATCGATTGCTTATGCTATCAAAATATAGAAAGACTAGGGAGCATGCAATGAAGCTACAGGGTAACCTATTTAAGACTAATAAGAGAACATATTTTTTCACTTAACGTGTAATCAAACTCTGGAATTTGCTACTGGAGGATGTAGTAAAAGCTGTTAGTGTAGCCGGGTTTAAAAAAGGTTTGGACAAATTCCTGGAGGAAAGGTCCATAAACCATTATTGAAGGGGATCCGGGATATCCACTGCTTGACCCAATACAAGCATTATAGAACCTGTGTCTTTTGGGGAAACTGCTAGATACTTGTTACTTAGATTGGCCACTGTTGGAAACAGGGTACTGGGCTTTGTGGACCTTGGTCTGACCCAGTATGACATATCTTATGTTCTTAACGCCCGCCTCAACATGTGAGCAGCACATTGGTGCCTCTGTGCATAGTGGGCCCAGGCGACGGTCCGACTTCGGGACCCCATCTCGGTCTTGCCTTAGTTGGCAGAATCCTTGGTCTGGTTGCAAGACGTACAACACCTGCTCCAGGGCATGTCCTTCCAGACTCCGGCCCCCGTAGGTAGCCCTGATGATGGACACCTCCCTCTGGGGTTTGGGGTCCCATTGCGAGGAGCTGCACACCCAGATGGCCTGGTCCCCTGAGGAGAGTCGGCAGCAGATCAACCTGCTGGAGCGCTGAGCCATTCTCCTCACACTGAAGGCATTTCAGCACCGGCTATGGCGCCAGCTGGTGCTCATGCAGACGGACAACCAGGTCACTATGTTATTATTGAACAAACATAGGGGGTACCGGTTCTTACAGCCTCTGCCAGGAGGCGGTGACCCTGTGCTCTTATGTGCTGAGCCAGGACATTACCCTTAGAGCCGTCTATCTCCCGAGCCAAGACAATGCCTTGGTGGACTGACCAAGCAGAGTCCTCCAGTCACACGAGTGGTGCCTAAACCCCGCGACAGCACAACAGTTGTTCCAGCTCTGGGGCACCCCGGACCTGGATTTCTTCGCCAGTCCAGCCAACACTCAGCTCCCCTGGTTTTGAGGTCCTTATCCGCACCCGGGCCGTTTGGCTCTGGACACCTTCCTCCTCTCATGGGCAACAGGCCTACTATATGCCTTCCCTCCCATGCCGCTGATAGTACAGACCCTTCACAAGGTCCAGCGGGACAGGGCCTCGGTGATCCTCGTGGCCCTGAGATGGCCCAGACAGCCATAGTTTTCCCTGCTGCTCTGTCTCTCGACGGAGCCCCCGATCCCTCTCGGGAGGTTGCCAGAGCTCCTAACACAGGAGGGGTCTTGCTCCTCCACCCCAATCTGGGGTCCCTGTCCCTTACAGCTTTGCTGCTGAACGGGTCACCTTAGCTCCACTCTATCTCCCCAAGGAGGTTGAGGACATCCTATTGGCCTCTCGGAAGGACCCACCGAGGCGGGCATACGCCTTCAAGTGGTTCAGGTTCTCACTGTGGTGCTCGGAGAACCACGTGAACCTGTTCTCCTGCCTGATACACTCGGTCCTGCAATACTTGCTCCATCTCTCGCAGTCTGTTCTGAAGCCTAACTTGGTCTGGATTCACCTGAGTGCAATCTCGGCGAACTATCATCCCATCGAGGCAAACCCCTCTCGGGGCAGCCACTCGTCTCTTGTTTTATGCGGGGCCTGCTTCTCTCCAAGCCTCCTATCCGTCCGCTCCCGGCGGAATGGGACTTCAATGTGATCCTCGCGCAGCTCACCAAGCCACCTTTCGAACCCCTGGCTACTTGCTCATTGCGACATTTGCCCTGGAATGTAGCCTTCCTGGTGGCACTCACTTCCACCTGTTGAGTCAGTGAACTCTAAGCCCTAATGGCTGAGGTGCCTTATACCAGGTTCTACAAGAACAGTATAGTCCTCTGTACCAACACCAAATTCCTCCCGAAGGTTGTCTTGGACTTCCATCTCAAACAGGAGGTGGTGTTGCCCATTTTTTTCCCGAGCTGCCACGCCGACCAGTCGTTGGCCATTCTCCATACCCTGGACTGCAGGAGGGTCCTATCCTACCTGCTGCGGACTCAGGGCCACCGCAAAGCTGGGCAGCTCTTTGTCTCCTACAATTCCTGCCATCTGGGACAAGTGGTCACCAAGTGAACCTTGTCCATTTGGGTGGCGGACTGCATCGCCATCGTCCAGGCCCATGCTGGGCTGCCACTGGACCACCGGGTCACAGCGCACAATGTCCGGGCGATGGCGACATCGGTCGCGAGCCTCTGCTCGGTACCCCTGGTGGACATCTGCTGGGCCGCCACCTGGTCTTCTGCTCATACCTTCACGACCCCTGGAGAGGGAGTCCTGTCAGGACTCATCCTTCAGTCAGGTGGTACTCTTAATCTGTTCGGGGTTTAAACAACTCCTGCCCTCCGACCCTTCTTGTTCAGGTGTTGCTCTCCTTGGACTCGGGGTCTTCAAGTCTGTCCTCGGATTCGCTTGCAATTGCTCATGGCCCTGCTGTGCTTTTTCCTACAGGTCCTCGGTAGCCTGTAGCTAAAGAGTCCCATATGTGAGGACTGACTTCCTGCTTGTTCCTGGAGAAAGTGTAGTTACTGACCTGTAACAGGTGTTCTCCAGAGACAGCAGGAATCAGTCTTCACAACCCTCCCTCCTCCCCTTGGAGTTGCTGTCCTTTATTTTGCCACCTTTTCGTTGGGGCTCTAGCTATGGCACATGACTGAGCAAGATTTCACCCTTGGGCGGGAAGGGGACCACGCATGCGCTCCCAGAGGCTTTCTTTGAAAGCTGGAGAGATGCTCCGCATGGGCTCCGTTGATACCAACGTCACCCAAATATGAAATCTCCAGGAACAAGCAGGAATGTAGTCTTCACATATGGGTATCGTCGGCACCGACGGAGCCCGCGCGGGAATGCTCTCCAGCATCCTATAGGAAAGCTTTTGGGAGCATCCCACTGCGCCTGCGCTGCTGCCTTCCTATCTTTCCAACTCTCCCTCTTCATTTTTTTGTTTTCCGCGGAGCCAACAGGCAGCAATTCCTGTCACCGTAGAAAATTTTCTTTTTTGTGGTCGCATCTGCCTTATCGTCGACGCTCACACCGGTACCATCGGTGTCTTCTTTGTTTTCTTATTCTTTCTTCTAAAAAAAAAAAAAAAAAGCTTTTTCTTGAAGTTCTGTCCCCTCTTGGTGCCTTGGCGCCATTTTGGGCAGTAAGCCCTGTTTTCTTTTAAAATGGAGAAACCAACTAGTGGTTTTAAAAAATGTTCAAAATGTGGCAGTACTATTTCTGCTATAGACACCCATGACTGGTGTTTTAAATGTTTGGGCCCAGACCATTCACCATCAGAGTGTCTCCTCTGCCAAAAGATGATGAAGAGAAGCCTGCAGAATAGAGCTGTGAAACTCGGCACCCTTTTTGCCTTGGATGCAATGTCCATTGCATCAACGTCGTCCAGGGCTTCATCTTCCTCCCATGGATCTCAGGTAACCAAACCCAGGTCTTCCTCGAAGATCGGTCGGTCCTCAAAGGGTAGATCTCCTTCTAAGCATCGAGATGCTACTAGCATTGCCCTCGAGGACAATACACCAGCCAAACAACCCCAGCAGGAGGTCCTTGCCTCCAAAGCATTATCAGGGTCCCAAGATGTTCCCGAGGCGTCCACCTCCGGAGAGCTCTTGGTGCCATGTTCTGGGGTTGTGGCCCACTCCGCCATTACCAACACCCAGACATTGGCAGGCTCCATGGATCAACATATCCTAGCCATTGAGCGCAGTCTTGCAGCCTTGCTAGCAGCCTCTGTACCGCTAAAGCCGCTGCAATCGGTTCCGCAGTCATCGATACCAGTACCGGATGTATCTGCATCTACAGTTGCGCCGCTCTCCACGCTACCACCCATGCCGACCCTAGACCTCACTCCTTGCTCAGGGTGCGATAGAGGAGGTACCTCTTTCTCAATAAGGCCTGGGCTTTTATTCCCCCTACTTCCTTATACCAAAGAAAACAGGAGAGTACAGGCGTATACTGGACCTCAGGGAGTTAAACAAGTATCTGTTCCGAGAAAAATTCAAAATGATCTCTCTCAGAACACTTCTCCCTTACATTCAGAGTCAGAATTGGCTATGTTCTCTAGACCTAAAGGACGCCTATACACATATCCTTATTCATGCAGAACACAGAAGGTTTCTTCGATTCCTCTTTCAGGGATGATATTATCAGTACAGGGTTCTACCCTTTGGCCTGGCTTCCACCCCAAGAGTCTTCACAAAATGCATGGCAGTAGTAGCAGCATTTCTAAGGACTCTAGGGATATTTGGCTTCTCCTACTTAGGCAACTGGCTGATCCGAGCATCAACAGCTCCAGAAGCTAGCTCTGCTCTTTTCTGCACAATACAAGTTCTCCAATATCTGGGATTGGTCATTAATTCTCCCAAAGTCCCATCTCACACCTTCTCAATCCCTAGAGTTCATAGGGGCTCTTCTAGACACACGGCAGTCAAGGGCTTTCCTGCCACAGCTTCGCTGTGCTCGAATAGTTCAACTGGCTTCTCAAGCAGCTATGAAAACTTCCCTGACTGCTCGAGAAATGCTCCATTTGCTGGGACATATGGCGTTCACTGTTCATGTGGTCCCCTATGCTGGCCTACATATGCGAGCAGCCTAGTGGACCCTAGCCTCTCAGTGGACACAGATGTTGGGCTGTCTGGGGGACAAAATCAGAAACTCTGCACGCCTCATTTCGTCCCTTCAGTGGTGGCAATTGCTAGAAAACCTTCTCGCACCTTTTCAGCAACCACTGCACCAAGTGACCTTGACGACGGATGCGTCCAAGTCGGATTGGGGGGCTCATATGGACAATCTCTCACTCAAGGTCTCTGGACCCTGCAGGAGGCTTGTCTTCACATAAATCTACTGGAACTCAGAGCCATTTTCTACGCTTTCCGAGTATTTCAGGACCATCTGCGCTACAAGACAGTTCTTGTCCACACAGACAATCAGGTAGCCATGTTCTATGTCAACAAGCAGGGTGGAACAGGTTCTCAGGCATTGTGCAACGAAGCTCTACACCTGTGGTCCTTTGCAAGAGCCCTTCAGATTCACCTACTAGCGGTGTATCTCCCAGGCAAACAGAATCTCCTGGCAGACAATCTCAGTCGAGTGGTCTGTTCATTCAGAGCAAATTGCTCGAATCTTTCGAATCTGGGGAACCCCAGATATAGACCTATTTGCATGTCCTCAGAATGCCAAATTTCCCCAATTCTGTTCCAGAATTCTGGCTCGGAACAGTCAGGTAATGGATGCTTTCAACCTCCACTGGGGTCAGGACTTCCTATATGCCTACCCACCCATTCCCAAGACTCTCTTCAAGCTTTAGAGAGATAGGGGCCATATGATCCTCATAGCCCCATGCGGGCCACGACAGACGTGGTATCCACTGCTTCTATGTCTCTCTCAAGTCAGGCCTCTGGAGTTGGGATGTGCTCCAGATCTTCTATCCCAGGAGAACTGAACGCTTTTGTACCCGAATCCTCAGTCTTTACACCTGATGGCGTGGCTGCTGAGAGCTTAGAACTCCAGGATGTCAACTTCTCTCAATAGGTTAAAGATATCCTTTTGGCCTCAAGGAAACCTTCAACAAGGTGTGCCTATGTCTTTAAGTGGAGAAGGTTCTCTATCTGGTGTTCGAAAAAAGAACTTAATCCTTTTTCAGTTCCAGTAGAGGCGTTACTGGAGTATCTCCTTCACCTTTCATCCTCTGGACTTAAGACTAATTCAGTAAGGGTCCATCTTAGTACAATTGCGGCTTTCCACAAGCCCTTTGATGGACAACCTGTCTCCTCCCAGCCGCTTGTAGCGCGGTTTATGAGAGGTCTACTCTTAACTAAGCCTCCCATTAAGCCACCACCCGTGGCATGGGATTTAAATCTTGTCCTTGGACAGCTTATGAAGCCACCCTTCGAGCCCTTAGCCACTACATCCCTAAAGCTTCTTTCTTGGAAGGTAATCTTCCTAATTGCCCTGTAAGACGCATCAGTGAGCTACAAGCTTTAGTGGCTGACCCTCCTTACACAAGGTTCCATCATGATAAAGTAGTCCTTAGGACTCATCCTCACTTTATGCCAAAGGTGGTTTCGCCTTTTCATTTGAACCAGTCGGTTTACCTTCCTGTCTTCTTCCCTAGGCCTCATGCCTCTAGTGCAGAAAGAAATCTTCACACTCTAGATTGTAAGCAAACTTTAGCCTTTTACCTTCAGAACCCTACAAACCCAAGCCCTGTCGTGGTGACTCAGAAAAGTGGGTCTCCCTCGAGGGAACCCAGGAAGAAGAAGAAACCCTTGAAGGCGGCATTTTTGAATGGTTCCAACTGGCCTGGTGCCCCCCAGTCCCGGTCCCGCAGTCCGAGGTTCTTCTCGGAGAAGAAGCGGCCTGCAAAGGTCCCCCAAAAGGACTCGACCTTGAACCGGCCTCGGTCCCCAGACACCATCCTCATCGAGGATTCCTTTTCGGGCAAGTCGGTGTCAGGCCCCAGGCCCTCGATGCCCGTGCCGAAGGCTGCGGAGCCTTCTGTCCTGGAGTCCAGAATGGTGGCTGTGGAGCGCAGTTTATCTGCCTTCATAGACCAGCAGCAGGCGCTGTTGTACAGCACGACCAGTTTATCTGCCCTAACCACCGGGCCCTCGATGTCCAAGATGTCCCTGGAGGCCGAGCTGATCTTCGAGGTCCTTCGGCCTTGAGTCGATCCTCGGCCGAGGTCGCGATCTGAGTCCCGCTCGATGGGCCCACAATCCTCCCCAACAAGAATGCTGGGCACTGGTCATGGAGCAACAGGAGGCCCGAGGCCCGCTGAGCAGGCCTCTTACGAGTCCTTGATGGACTACTCTGAGTGGGAGACGGAGGATGAGGAGTTCCCCGACACCCGTCGCCACCGCGATGTCCCATCCGACTCTCCTGTCTCTGAGCCTCGTAGGCGGTTCCCGCCGGAGGATATGGACTTCCTTGATTTCATCAAAGATATGTCAAAGGTCCTGGTGTTCCCTACCGAGTCGGAGGAGGATCCTCGGGTGGATGAGTTGGAAATCCTCCAGTACGAGGCCCTTCTGCAGGAGTCGCTCACGGTACCCATTCTTCCCATCCTAGAATGGCTGATGCTCTGAATGTGGGAGACACCGGCATTGGTACCGGTGGTAAGCACATGGCTTGACTCAATGTGTCGAGTCCACTGGAGCTCGGGCTTCCAAAAGTCACAGCTGCCACATAACTCCATGGTGGTGGAGTTGGCCATGCATCGGCAGAAAAGCCAGAAGGCACACTCCTCAGTGCCCTCCAGCAGGGAGGCCCGCACCCTGGACGCCCTCTGCAGGAAGTGCTACCAGGGCTCAATGCTTATCGGCCGCATCCAGGCCTACCAGCTGTACATGGGCATGTACCTGAGAGAACTGGCAAAGGAACTCGCCGGGTTCTCAGCTGGTCTCTCCGAGGAACCCTTGCAGCGGTTCAAGAACCTGGCCAAGGCAGTCCGTGAGTGCTCCAAATTCATGTCTCGAGCGGCCTATGATTAGTTCGAGTCAGCGGCTCGAGTAGCGGCGGCAGGCATCGTTGCACGATGCCAGACTTGGCTACAGTCGTCCGACCTCGAGCAGTGGGTTCAGGACAAATTGGTTGATGTTCCATGCCAAGGAGAGAACCTCTTTGGCAAACCCATGACAGACAAGGCTGCTGACCTGGAGAACGAATTCATGACGAGGACCAGGCTCTCAAAAAAGACCACTGCCCCGATGGAAGGGCTCGGGTAAAAAGTCCTTCTACCTGTGAAAAGGGGCTGCTTACAGAAACTACCCATCTCCCCAACAGGGTCAGCAGGCCAAGGGACACGGGCATAGCCCTCATAAAAAGAAGGCTCCAAAACCCCAGGCACCGACTCCAGCCCAGCCAGGGGGGAGTTTTTGATTCCTTGTGCATAGCCTATCTATCCCAAGGACATCAGCATTCCGCAGGAGGGCGTCTGGCCCACTGTGCCCAGAGGTGATTGGTCATCACCACTGATTCATGGGCACTTCGGGTGGTCAGGGAAGGTTACCTTCTTTGCCTGACTCAGGAAGGTTACCTTCTTTGCCCCCTTATTTCCCGGGAGAGCCCTTCAGGTCTCCCCTCCACCGTGACCTTCTACTGAAGGAGTTGGCAAGTTTTCTCGAGAACAAAGCAGTGGAACCGCTGCCCCACCATCTCAAGAGCAAGGGGTTCTACTCCAGGTACTTCCTTGTGCCAAAAAGATCAGGGGGCCTAAGGCCCATCCTAGACTTGCGCAACCTCAACAAATTCCTGTTGAGGGAGAAGTTCAAGATGCCCTCCCATGGAACATTGCTGCCATACCTCCGACAGGGAGATTGGCTATGCTCCTTAGACCTCAAGGATGCCTATATCCACATCCTCATTCACCCCAATCACAGGCAGTACCTTCGGTTTATATTGAGGGGCAAACATTTTCAGTACAGGGTGCTCCCTTTCGGCTTGGCCTCTGCCCCAAGAGTCTTCACATAATTCCTGGCAGTTGTGGCCACCTTCCTCCGTCTCCAGGGGTCTTTGTCTTCCCCTACCTGGATGACTGCCTCGTTAAGGGAGGCACGGCCTCAGAAGTACAATAGGCCACTGCACGCACCATCCATGTTCTGCAGCACTTGGGTTTTGTCATAAACTATCCGAAGTCTCACCTCCTCCCGACACTGTGTCTGGATTTCATCGGGGCAAAGCTCGACACTCTCCAGTCGAGGGCCTTCTTGCCCAGGGACCGTGCCGACCATCTTCGGTCTCTGGCACGGAAAATATAGTACCGCACCTCGGTGCCTGCCCTGCTTCTTCTGCGCCTCCTCGGGCACATGGCCTCCACTATCCACGTCACCCCAGACGCGTGCCTCCCACATGAGGGTGGTGCAGTGGTGTCTTCGGGACCAGTGGTCTCAGGCCACGGGATGCCTCCGAGATAGTCTCTGTAACCTGCCAACTGACAGACTCCCTGGTCTGATGGGAGTCGCTCCAGCATCTTGAGGCAGGCATTCCTTTTCAGGCCCCAAGTCCCTCGAGGGTGCTCACCACGGATGCCTCCTTACTCGGCTGGGGAGCCTACTGTGGGGAGCTCCAAACCCAGGACAACTGGTCAGCAGATGACAGTACCCAGCAAATCAACTTCCTGGAGTTGCAGGCCATATGCTTAGCTCTGCGAGTCTTCTGCCACCACCTCCGTCACTAGCCGGTGCTGGTCCAGACGGACAACTAGGTGGCAATGTTCTATGTGAACAGGCAGGGGGGCAAGGGGTCTCATGCTCTCTGTCAGGAGGCCATGGTTCTCTGCTCATATGCATTCCAACAGAGTATCCTTCTGCGGGCAGTGTACCTACTTGGCCAGAACAACTTTCTGGCCGACAGGCTGAGCTGTCCTCCAGCCACACAAGTGGCAGCTGGACCCCAGGGTAGCCAATCGACTTTCCAGATCTGGGGAGAACCTGTGATGGACCTGTTTGCCAGTTCGGACAACTTCCAGTTGCCCCGCTTCTGTTTCCAGCAGGCCTACCTCTCCAGAGTGATGGCAGACACGTTCCTTGTCTCATGGTCGGAGGGCCTCATGTATGCCTTCCCTCCCATGTCGCTGATCACCAAAACCTTGTTCAGGACCCTACGCGACAGGGCCTCGCTCATCCTGATAGCTCCTCGGTGGCCCAGGCAATTGTGGTTCCCTTTGCTCCTCCAGTTGACTGTGGAGACCCCCATCCCCTTAGGGGACCTCTCTGGGACTCCTGTCTCGGGAGGGGAGATCTCTTCTGCACCCCAACCTTGGGTCCCTGTCACTGATAGCGTGGCTGCTGAGAGGGTGACAATGGCCCCTTTCTGCCTTTCAGTTGAGGTTGATGAGATTCTGCTGGCCTCTCACAAGGCCTCTACTAGGAAGGCTTATGCCCTCAAATGGTGCAGGTTTTCGGCTTGGTGCGCCGAGCACAGTGCTGACCTCTTCTCTTATCCAGTGGGACTGGTGTTGCAATACCTTCTCCATCTCTCACAATCCGGGCTCAAGTCTAACTCCGTCTGGGAGCACCTTAGTGCCCTGGTGGTCCACCACCATCCAGTGGATGGCAAGCCCCTCTCGGTCCAGCCCTTGGTGACCTGTTTTTTTTGGGACCTGCTCCTGCTGAAGCCCCCAATTCACCCTCTGGCAACTGAATGGGACCTCAGTATAGTGTTTGGGCATCTCACTTGCCCATTTTTCGAGCCTCTGGCTACCTGCCACCTTTGCTACCTCTCTTGGAAGGTGGCATTCCTAGTTGCGCTCACCTCCGCTCGCAGAGTTAGCGAGTTTCAGGCCCTAGTGGCGGAGGCCCTTTATAAAAGTTTCTTTTTTTTTTTTTTAACATATCTTTATTACAAAGTATACATGTACAATAAGAACAAAAGACAATCTTATAAACAACTGAACATAGCCCCCCACCAAATATAATCCCAATACAGAACTTGAGAACTTAATAAGAACTAATCACAGTCAGTCCAATCCAATCCCCCCCCCACAAGAACCATGAGTGTCTACAGTTGGGCGCTCAGTTGAAGACCCTCCCCGTATCGGGGCCTATCTACGGAATCGGGTACCTTGGGCCATGTATACATTTAAAGGTTCCCATTTGAGGCCTAGCTTAACTACTGTCGGGTATCTGGCCATGTACAACTCCTCGTTCATCTTATGTTGGCATAATAGGGCCCACCAGCCAACCATGTGTACCTTTCCATTGTCCTTCCAGCACTGCAGGATTAACTTAATAGCGATACCCAGCATGATATCTAACAGTTGTCCCTCATACTTATTTATAGAGAGGTCTTCCAGAGCAGACTTGTATACTACCACCGGGTAGGAGATAGGTATTTGTAGAGGTAGAATATCCTGTATCCGCTGCCATACCTCATTCCAGTAAGTCTGAAGATGCCTGCAGTGATATATCATATGCGATAGTGTCCCAGCCTCTGTTTTGCATGACCAACAGCGATCACTTCCTGAAGGTGCCCATTTTGTAATCCGAGAAGGAGTCAAATACGCACGGTGAGCATAAAAATACATCGACTGGGACAGAGATGCCGCCCGCGTCATTCGAGTTTGCAAGCTCCAAAAGACTTCCCAGTTCTCCAATGGGACCTGCTGGCCAGTGTCCCTCTCCCAAACAGATTGCGTCTTAAGGCATTGCTTGCTGTACGTGGATCGAAGGAGTGAAAGAGATTTTGAGATGATACCAGTTCCACTCTGGAGCTCCCGTAGTTTTTGTAGCAGTGGCCATTCCGCGCGTAATACTAACGGAGTCACCCCCGCCTGACCCAGGCAATGCCGGAGCTGGAACCACTGGAAATAGGAGGCTCCTGGCAGGCCAAACTCCCTCCGCAACATGTCAAATGTCTTAAAGCCCTTGTCCCGGATCAATTGGCCCAATGTGGTTATTCCGCAGGTCACCCAAGTCTTCCAGAAAATCACTTTGCCACCGATTTTGAACCTGGGATTCATCCATATAGGCATGGTAGTGGCATACTCATCACCTCCCTCGACACAGGAGGCTATGGATCGGCATGCATATTGCGTGGCAGCCACAATCACATTTGGATCTTTATGAGGGGATGGAGACGCACCTACCAGTTGGTACAAAGGCAGGGGAGCGAGGAGCATACGTTCCTGCTCCAGCCATCGAGGGGATTCGTCAGTATCTCCTTCGGTTGTCCATTGCACTCCCTGCTTGAGAAGAGAAGCTAAGTGGAGATGTTCTATATCCGGGAAATGTAATCCTCCCTTAGCTTTTGGCAGCCTTAGCTTCCACGCCGCAATTCTCGGAACCTTCTTGTCCCAGAGAAAGGAAAGCAGCAGACTATTCATTCTCTTGTACCATCCGTGTGGGAATAGAACAGGTATCATGCTTAATATGTATCCAATCTTCGGCGCAAGCACCATCTTTACAGCTTCCAGTCTACCCCACCAGGTTAGATGCAGGGGTGACCATTTCAGGGCATACTCCTTCACCATCTCTTCAACGTGCTTCGCGTTAAGCGTGACTGTTTCCTCAAGCGAGGATCTAAAGTCCACCCCTAGGTAATGCAAGGTATCTCGCGCTACTTAAAATCCATAATCCGCTAGTTGATTGTCCCAGATATTAGAGTTGAGGGGAATAATGGTAGTTTTAGTCAAATTAACTTTGTATCCTGATACTGCAGAGTATGACTCAATGGTCTGGAGGACCGCAGGTAGAGATCCCGGTGTTACAAACAACATCAGGTCGTCCGCATATGCCGACAGTTTACATTGTCCATCCGCCAGTTCTATCCCTCGTATAGCGTCGTGCTGCCGAATAGCTATCAACAGTGGCTCCAGTGCTAGGTTAAACAAAAGTGGCGACAGCGGACATCCTTGCCGGGTACCTCTTTGGAGCGTAAAGGGAGTGGAGACTTCCGAGTTCGCTGCTATCCGAGCCGTGGGGTTGGAATACAGTATCGCGATCCTCTTGACAAAGCCCTCTTGGATCCCGTACCATCTTAGGGCCTGAAATAAAAATGACCATTCCAGTCTGTCGAAGGCTTTCTCCGCGTCTAAGGCAAGCCCGACGAACGGTTCAGGAGCTGTCTGAGTCTTGGCCAGGATGTGTGACAACAGCCTACCATTATCGGTAGTGGATCTACCCGATACGAAGCCACATTGATCCACGTGTATCAGAGTGGACAGCACTTTATTCAATCGATTGGCCAATATCTTCGCGTATATCTTGTAATCCGCGTTCAGGAGAGAAATAGGCCGGTAGTTTTCTATTTTTTGTGGGTCGCGCCCAGGTTTAGGATGTATCACTATTGTAGCTTCCGATAGAGCGCCCACATTAGGATCCTCTTCATATAGGCCACTGTAATATACTTGAAGCATTGATTGTACTTCCTCTTGGAATTTACTATAAAACTCCAAAGGTATTCCATCAGGTCCTGCCGCCTTTCCTTTAGCGGACTGTTGAATTGCTTTTTGTATCTCCCCTATAGAGACATCCTGCTCCAGCATCCACGCTTGATCTTCCGATAAGACTGGCCTCGATAAAGTCGATACGAAGGCTCCAAAGCCGGCATCATCGCAGTTCACTTCCGAGCCGTAAAGCTTCCCATAGAACTCCTTACAACGCTCCAAAATTTGTGCATTTTGAAGGAGCATATCTTCTTTCTCACTTAACAGTACCGTGATAGGGGTCACGTTCTTTCGTGCTTTGAGCATCTTGGCCAGTAGTGAGCCCGCCCGATTGTTCTCAAAGTAATATTCACTTTGCTGTATACGTGCAATGGATTGTACTTGCGTATTAAGGATATTATTATATTGCAGCCTCAATTTTCGTAACCGGATCAGCACCATCGGATCCGCTCTTTTTGCTAATAGGCGCTCCCCGGCTTTAATTTGATTTTCCAAGTCCTCTAGTTCTTGCTTACGCTTCTTACTCCTTTGTATGGAGAAGGTTGTGATATGTGCCCGTAGGGTTGCCTTAAAGCCTTCCCACCAACCCCATGTAGACGTTTCAGAGGGATTATTACATATGTTGTATGATTCCATAACCTTGTGGATATACGTCAGGAAGGAACTGTCAGCCAGGAGAGATTTATCAAATGTCCATCGTGGGGTATGTGGACGTGCTTTGCCCACTTCAATAGTCAAGGAGACTGCCGAATGGTCAGATACCGTCCCGGCATGTATATCTGTGGCTGTCATACATGGGATTAAGCCCGCTGTTACTAAGAAGTAATCTATTCTGGTCTGGGTATCATGAGGAATGGAATAAAAAGTAAACTCTTTGTCCAATGGGTGTAGCAGGCGCCAGGCGTCATGCAACTGTAAGTCCTTCATCATACTTGTGACTACGCCGTGGGACTTAATTTTGTCGATGGGCCGGTAGGGAAGCCGATCGAACAGGGGGTCTAAAACCAGATTAAAATCCCCCCCCGAGGATCAGTTCTGTGGCCGCTACAGCCATTAATTCCATGGCAATGCTTCGATAAAAAACAGGATCGTCTACATTAGGGGCGTAGATATTCATGAGTGTGTAGGATTCTTGACCTAGGAGAATCGTGGCCTTCACCCACCGCCCGGCTACGTCCGCTTTGGTCTCCTTTATTGTGGCTGTTAGGGATTTCCTCAATAGTATGAGTACACCCCCTTTCTTGTTGATAGCTGGCGATACTGCCACGACCTGAAAGAATTTTGAGCATACTTTCCAGGATTCCTGTTCTGTTAGGTGCGTCTCCTGAAGGTAAACTATGTCTGCCTTCCTTTGCTGGCAATAGGACAGGATCTTCTTGCGCTTAATTGGGTTAAGAACTCCTTTGACATTAAGGGAGAGAAATATCACTTTATTGGCCATTTAATATTATGGATGTATATTCCTAAGTCGGGCCGGAGAGGTCTCACGAGCATCACTGTCATGGTTGTGGGGAGAGACATTGGACTGCACTGATCTGCAAAAACAGCTAAATGTGACAAACAAATATCGTGTGGTGAATAACATCAGCTCTTGGCAGAATATCTTACACAATAGAGTTTTTTTCCCCGCTGCCAATATAGATACTATCAGGGGAACAGTGGTAATACAGGACTTCAATACATGTAAAACATTTCATCTCCCCCATCCCACAAGCTTCCAGCTCCGCGCTATGATTATATTTTAGGACTCCTATACTACAGAGTTTCATATAATGCCGAAATGTGACACAAACCGTCAGATCATCTATGATATCATAAGAAATACAATACTTTTCTCATACCAACTGGAGCCTTCGGTATGAGCTGCACCTTACTCTCCCTGTATCCAGAGTTTATCAAGTTCAGGTTTCCATGTTGCCGGTGTCTTGCAGAAACATTTTCAGCTTATGTGCATCAGTGAAATTCCTAGTGATGTTGTTTAAAGTCACCCGCATAGTGCCCGGGTAATATAAACCATATCGTGCCTGGAGTCTTTGCATAAGCGATCGACAAGCTAATAAGGCTTTACGCCGGTCAACAGTTTGCTTGCTCAGGTCCGGATAAAAGGACACTTTTTGGCCTTGTATCTGCAGCGTCATTGCTTTTTTAGCCGCTTGCATTATAAGTAATACCTGCTGGTACCGGAGAACTTTAAGGACGATCGGTCGGGGATATCGGGTGGAGTCAGTGCGTTGCGTAGGAATCCGGTGCGCCCGCTCAAGCTCAAAGGGGTGCAGAAATGAGAGTTGGAGGATCTCCGGGATCATTTTCATGAGGTATTCTATTATATTCCCACCTTCAGCACCTTCCGGAACACCAACCAGCCGGATATTATTCCGCCGGGCACGATTATTCTGCTCCTCTATTTGGGCCTCAACTCTCTTGCATCGCGTGGAGAGGGCCTCCATCTGCGTCAGCAGTACCTCGTGCCTCTGTACTTGGCCTTCCACAATCTCCAATCGCCCGTTCATCGTCTGCACTGTACTTTTAAGATCATTAAGATCAGCCTGTATGTTGTCCAGTGATGTTGTATTGGCGACTATCAGATCTTTAACTCCTTTCAGCTCCATCAGTATTTCCTTGATACCAGCAGCAGTCACTTCCTTTCCCTCGGTCGCCATCTTTTGCGGGGAGCCTGGGTCTGGTTTCGTTCGCTTTGATGCCGATCCCGAGCTCGGTTGAAACTCTAACCGGGCGGGTTTAAGCGTCGACATCCCTGGACACCTGGGAGTGTAAGTCTCGCTCCGGGGAATTTGATTTAGCGCCTGTATTAAGCAGGATTCTGGATTGGCAACGGGAACCTGAAATTATGCGACTATTCCGCTTCGCTGATGGCTCCGCCCCCCTATACAAGTTTCTACAAGAACAGAGTGGTGCTTCGAACACACCCCATGTTCCTTCCGAAGGTAGTATCGCCCTTCCATCTCAACCAGGAAATAGTGCTCCCTACCTTCTTCCCAAGACCTCACTCCAGTCAGGCGGAGACGGTCCTCCACACCTTGGACTGTAAGAGGGCTTTGTCCTTTTATATCCAACGCACTCAGGGCCTCCACAAAGCTTCTCAGATATTCATCTCCTATGACCCCCAGTAGGTTGGGGGAGGAGGTGATCAAGCATATGCTGTCCAGCTGGGTGGCAGACTGTATTGCCCTCGCCTATGAGCAGGTGAGGCTTCCGCTGGAAGGTCGCGTTATGGCACACCATGTCAGGACCATGGCGGCCTCGGTGGTAAACTTGCACTCTGTCCCAATGGTGGACATCTGCCAGGCCGCTACCTGGTCTTCAGTCCATACCTTTGCAGCCCACTACTGCCTGGAAAGAGAGTGCCAACGGGACCGTGCCTTTGGCCAGGCTATGCTCCGTAACCTTTTCGGGGTTTAGGCATCTCCTATCCTCCGACCCTTCTGTGTTCAGTCTGCCGGAGTGCTGGATCATTGGACAGAGGGGTCTGTAGACACAGACTCAATTGCTGCTGCTTGCGGCTCCCCATGGTTTTGCTATGGGCTTTCGGTAGCCCATAGCTGGGGAGTCCCATATGTGAGGACTGACTTCCTGCTTGTTCCCGGAGAAAGCGTAGTTAGTCACCTGTAACAGGTGTTCTCCGGGGACAGCAAGAATCAGTCCTCACAACCCTGCCTCCTTCCCTTGGAGGTGCTCCGTTACCATCTTTATTTTTGCCGTCTTTTAGCTATGTCATCTGACTGATCAAGATGGCACCCTTGGGTGGGAAGAGGACCACGCATGTGTGGTGGCATCTCCCAAAGGCTTTCTTTGAAAGGTGGGGGGGATGTTTCTGCGAGGGCTCCAACAGCGCTGATGTCACCCATATGTGAGGACTGATTCTTGCTGTCCCCAGAGAACACCTGTTACAAGTGATAACTACGCTTTACCTATGTTCTATGTAGTTACATTTGTTAAACCTGTTTCATGTAAACCGCTATGACTTGTAGATACAACGGTATAAAAGAGCTGCTAAATCAATAAACAAACTGCTAATGATCTTTGGCACAGTGTGGGGGTTTCCCGCCATTTTCTGCATGCGTTAGTGTTTTCTTCTTTTGTGTGCCTGGTGATTGTGGTCTGTATTCACGTTCCGCCCAAGCGGCTCCAGCGCGTGTTCCTATTTTAGCACCTGTAACATGCATTGCAGTAAGAGCACAATTAACACGCACCTTCAAGCCGCTGCAGCCTTAGCGCGCACTTTGTGATACTTGCCTTAATTCTCTATGTCTTCTTTCAGGAAACGTTGTTTAACCTGTGGCAAGTGAGGTACCTCATCTCCAGATTCTGTAGTCTCTCTGAGTCATTCCTGGAGGGCCTGTTGTCCTTATTTCAGCCAAGGGATGTGATTAGTCTAGCCTTGCCTTCCTCAAGACAGGGGGTGACGGTTGTCATTATGGGTAAGGATATCCAGCTGGCAGGAGGATCCGGTGACCGTGCTGTGAGCAGCTCTTTGTCCTCTAGGGGGTCTGTGGCGGCTGTGCCCCCTGGTTTTAGATGTTTCATTTCCGAGAGATGAACTTCCCTTATCTGGATTGTTCTCCACGGAATTCTTTCTTTTTTGCAGCAGGCCCGGTTCTTCTGGCATGGAAATTCAGACCCTGTGGCTTCTGCGTTCCCCCGGGCGCAGTGGGGTGGGTGGAGAGTGGAAGCCCTATTCAATTGCCTTTAACTAAGCCTCTCTGGTGTGGGGCGCGCCCTGGAGATGGAGAACAGCACTGGGCTTTGACGTGGATGAAAAAGTACTCTCCCCTTTAGAAGATTGTTAGGAGGTCGGTGTGATCCACCTATTCTGGAAGGAGGAGCTGGTGGCATTGATTGCCGTGGTCTCATCTGATATATATTTTTTTAAATTCTTTAAAGATTTTACAAAATAAGTTCTCAACTATGAGAATAAAGGTAATCCATTACAATAATACAAGCAGTAAGATAAATCAAATAATATCACACAACAAACCCAATATCAATATTAGACCACCAAAAAGAGAGGCAAGAACAGCAAAAAAAAAAAAAAAAGAAGGGAAAACTAGAGGATCCCTAAGCATCACAGCCAGCTAATCAGGGAGAAAACTAGCCAATCTCGGATCCCTCACAACCCACCAAAAAGTTACTAATTGCTTTGGATCAAAGAAAAGAAATTGTTTACCATCAAAGAATGTAAAACACCTACATGGAAGCTTTAACAAAATAGTGGCATGCAATGCAAGGACCCTGGGCTTAAGGTCCAGGAAGTCCTTGCACCGCTTTTGAATTGCCCTCAAAAAATCAGGAAATATTTGTATCTTTTCTCCATAAAAGATCACATTGCTCCATTCAGTGCTCATAGTCACTTTTGATGTCGGATGCTTTCCTTTTAAATGGTGGTTGGGGAGTAATGTTTTACAAGCGTTTTTCTGACTGTTTGCTGGACCTGGAAGTCTTAATACCTGATGCATGGTCGTAGATGTTCGGTCTGAAACGTAGTACGTCGTGTATAGAGATTTTCTTGTTACCTTTGGTCCCCCAAGCGCTTCTTTAAAATAAGTACAAGAGCACATGCATTTTAATAAAAAAAGGATTAAAAGACAATGCTTTTTTTGTGAGAGGGCGATTTTTCGCTCCCTTTTCAGCCTCTCCGACACACGTATTTGGATGAATGATTTTAAATATACCCGTTCTGTTGTTTCTGGGAGTCTTTTTTGACCACTATAAACAATTAATGCATATGATGGAAATATAAATGCAAGACAGTGTTATGGTCCATCTCAAGTGCAAAACGTTCCACCAAGGTGGTTCTATCCGTCACAGCCTCCAGTAAGTCCTCCAAAAACCCAGTAAAGTCAAACAAACCATGCTTGGCTTAGGCCTAGGCTTAGGCTTATGCTTGTTCTCCCTCTAGTGGCCAGGCCACAGACCTCAAGGACAAATACTGTGCCCTGGCAATAGGTAGTAGGTTGTCTTTGGACATCTTCAGGATCTTCCAGAGATATTTTTTTAACCATTTCTACTGGGGCAAGAATAGGCAACTTGGGAAAGTTAGTAAAGCACAGGTTATTCCGACTGGAAAAGTTCTCCAAGAGCTCTGTCTTGTGAGCCAGAGTAGGAAGGCCTTTAACTTGAGCCCCAGAGGTATCTTGCAACTCAGCATGGTCAGTTTCCGGAAGAGCCAACCTGGCAGCATGCTGGGTTTGCTCCTGAGAAAGTACCTGCAATGATTCTTTCACGGAGAAAAGCTCTTTTCTAAAAGTACCTGAAAAGGCGATGAGTAGTGTATCCATTGTCACTACTGCAGGCTTCTGTAGTCCAACAAAACCCTGAGGTAAAGGCATTCCACTCCCGGAAGAAGCAGACCCCACTGCAGTGATGGAACTCACCAACTCTCTACTCCCAGCCAACGGGGAGGATGCTGCTGCTGGAGCTTCCTCCAAATTCTCAACACAGCCTCCACCAAATGGGAGGGGGCAGCAAATGTTCACTGGCCTTGCCGGAATAGCATCCTGGTTTCGGCAGAGCAGCTTTATCTTCAGGACTCAGACACCCTGCTCAAGACCGATGCAGATAACACTGTCAGTGCTGCTATAAGAACCCAGGCTAATTCCGCAGTCGGCAAACATCCTCTGGATCCCTGGCACGGAAAATCCTACACCGAAGGGCTGGAGCTCGGATTTCCTCTTTCTGCTTATTACGGCTCTCGTTAGGGACCTGGAGCTCAGCAACGTGGTTAGAGCCATGACTTCAGTCAGATGCCATCTTGCCTCCCATCTGCTTTGAATTTCATGGATACTTTTGGCATGGAACAGGAGCCAAAAGGTACACCCGCATTTTCAAGGGGTATGAAAATCCAATACTGTCTTCCCATTTCTAGATGTGATCAAGGATATGATCTGGTCAGAGTGGGACTCTCCCGGCTCCCTGCCTAAAGGGTTAAGGGTGTCTAAAAAGATCTCCGTTCTCCCGGAGGGGGAGTGCGCTAAGTGGTTTGGCATTCCCAAGGTGGATCCATGGGTCACAGCGGTTACCAGATGGACCACCATTCCTGTGGAAGGCGGATTGGCATTAAAGGATTTTCAAGACCATAAGGTGGATTCATGGTTGAGGGGCCAGTTTCGCCATTGCAGCAGCTATTCTGCAGGAGGTGGTATGTACCAGACTGATGTCTCAAGCCCTGCACCAGGAGATTCAGTCTTTTCCGCCGGATGATATTGCCCCTCTTTTGGACTCAACTACAGCCTTCCTTTCTGATGCCATGTATTTTTATTTAACCATTTTTTATACCGTCTTATCCTTTAATCAAAGTGGTTTACATTAAACATGAATTATACAGTATAACGAGTGAAAGGTAAAGCAATAATTTAACCGTTATAATAAAATACTATGTAATTATTGACAAACAATGCAACAATGTGAAATTTATATCCAGAGGAACTTACATACAATGGAGAAGGACAGACATTAGGCTATGAGAGATCAGATTGGAGGTAACCAGGTATGATGTGAGCTGCCGTATCAGGGTTAGAAGATGAAATATTTACTTAATTAATGTGCCTGAAGTGTTCAGTGTAAAAGTATGTTTTTAGCTTTTTATGGAAGTCCTTGATGTCTGTCGTGATTCTAATAGTTTTCGGTAGGGAGTTCTATAATGCAGGGGCAGAGAGCGAGAGTGCCCTTGTCGATGTTGTCTGGTTGGATTTCTTGAATTCAGATGGAATGGCAATCATACTTTTATTATTAGCTCTCCTGGGACGGATGCTGGTGTTCCGATAAATTAGTTCCTGTAGGATATTACTACTACTATTGCTATTACTATTTAGCGCTTATATAGCGCTACGCATGCAGTGCTGTAAGGTATACATACAAGAGACAGTCCCTGCTCATCAGAGTCATGCTCGTCAGATGCTCGTCAGAGCTTACAATCTAGTTGAGACAATACAGAGCAATAGTCAGTTCTGTGCAAAAGCACAGTATGGTCTTTACAATTTGGTCATGAAAATTGACGGACGTCAGGTTGAGATAAGAGAAAGAAGTCAGGATCTGAAAGCGACAGTGAAGAGGTGGGTCTTCAATCTGGATTTGAAGAGGGCCAGGGAGGGTGCCTGGCGCACAGACACAGGTAAGCTGTTCCAGGTGTAAGGTGCAGCAAGGTGAAAAGAGTGGTCGGGAATTAGCGGTGCAAGTGAAAGGCCTAGATAGAAGTGATTTGTTAGCAGAGCGAAGTTCCTGAGAGGGGGTGTAAGGAGAGATAAGAGATGAGAGGTATTAAGGGGCCACAGAGTGAATGCATTTATAGGTCAGCTGGAGAAGTTTGAACTGGATGCGGAATTGGACAGGGAGCCAGTGAAGCGACTTGAGAAGAGGAGTAATGTGGGCATGGCGAGGTTGACGGAAGATCAGTCGAGCAGCATGATTTTGTATAGATTGAAGGGAAGGAGATCGCTAGCGGGAAGACCAGCAAGGAGTAGGTTGCAGTAGTTGAGGCGAGAGGAGATTAAGGAGTGGATAAGGGTTTTGGTAGTGTGTTCAGAAAGGAAGGGGCGGATCTTGCTAATGTTGTAGAGAAAGAAGTGGCAGGTCTTAGCTACGTGCTGGATATGTGTGGAGAAGGAGAGAGAGGAGTCAAAGATAACTCCTAGGTTGCGGGCCGAGGGAACAGGAAGGATCGTAGAACCATCCATGGAGAGTGCGAAGGGGGAAGAGGAGGGGAGGAGTTGGAGGGAAAGACAAGGAGCTCAGTCTTGGCCATGTTCAGCTTCAAGCGGCGGTGAGACATCCAGGCAGTGATGTCAGAAAGGCAGGCAGAGATCCTGGTCTGGATTGCTGGAGAGATATTAGGTGTAGAGAGGTAGATTTGGGAGTCGTCGGCATAGAGATGGTACTGAAAGCCATGGGAGGAGATAAGGGCACCAAGGGATTGGGTATAGAGAGAGAAAAGGAGGGGGCCCAAGACGGATCCTTGGGGTACACCAACATGGAGTGGGGTGGGAGACGAAGAGGATCCACCAGAGCACACACTAAAGGAGCAATGGGAGAGGTAGGAGGAGAACCAGGATAGTATGGAGCCCCTGAAACCAAGTGAGAAGAGGGTGGTGAGGAGAATATTGCAGTCAACAGTGTCAAAGGCAGCGGAGAGGTCGAGAAGGATGAGGACTGAGTAAAGGCCCTTAGATTTAGCCAGGAACAAATCGTTGGAGACTTTTGTAAGAGCCGTTTCAGTGGAGTGTAGGGGATGGGAGCTGGATTGTAGTGGGTCCAGGAGGGCCTGGGAGGTGAGGAAGTCAAGGCAGCGGCAATGGACTGCCTGTTCTAGTAGTTTAGATATGAAGGGAAGGAGGGAGATGGGTCGATAATTAGAAGGACAGGTGGGATCAAGAGAGGGTTTCTTGAGGAGAGGTGTGACAACGGCATGTTTGAAGTTTACGGGGACAGTTGCAGTGGATAGTGAAAGGTTTAGAATGTGAGAGATGGGGGGGACAATGGTGGGGGAGATGGGGTGTAGGAGATGGGTGGGGATAGGGTCAGTGGAACAGGTGGTGACCTTGGAGGGGGAAAGAAGGAGTGCGGTTTCCTCTTCGGAGATCATAGAGAAGGAGGCAAGGGTAGCAGGGGAAGTATGGATAGGAGGGGAGAATTGAGGAGGGGGAGAGGTAGATGAGGAAGTGGGGAATTGGAGGGTAATCTTGTGAATTTTGTTGTGGAAGTAGTCAGCTAGGGATTGGGCAGAAAGGGAGGGCGGGACCGGGGGTGGGGGCACCTTGAGAAGAGAATTGAGAGTATTAAAGAGGCGGCGAGGATCGGAGGCAAGGGAGTTAGTCAGATGGATGTAGTATTCTTGTTTGGCAAGTGCTATGGCTGACTGGAAGGAGCCAAGCATGAATTTGAAGTGTAGAAGGTCTTCAGGGGAGCGGGATTTGGTCCAAGCACGTTCAGCAGAATGGGCACAGGTGCATAAATAGCGGGTTGTAGATGAGAGCCATGGTTGGGGAGTAGAATGCCTGACAGGGCATGGTGTGAATGGGGCAAGAGTGTCAAGAGCCGAGGATAGTGCAGCATTATAAGAGGAAACTGCTTCATCAATGGATTTGGAGGACATAATGGAGGAAAGGGATGGAGAAATGGTGGAGGAGAGAGTCAAGGGATCAATATTATGAAGGTTTCTAAATAGGTTAGAGGAGACAGAATGAGGGGGAGACAGCGGAAGCTGAAGATTAAAGGTTAAAAGGTGATGGTCTGATGAGAGAAGGATTGAGTTGTGGAAGTTTGAGGTAGAGGAATTGGAGAAGAGTATCAGGTCAAGGCAGTGGAGTAGAGTTGGAGGCCAAATGAGGAGGTGAGGGCGAGGAACTTTAAAGCATGGGGATCGGAGGGGTTATCGATGTGAATGTTAAAATCGCTAAGAATAAGGGTGGGGAAGAGGGATCCATAAAGACAGAAAGCCAAGAGTCGAAGTCAGTAAGGAAGGTCGATTTGGATTTGTCGGGTGGACGATAGATAACAGCTATTCATAGGGGAAGTGGTGTGAAGAGGCGAATGAAGTGGACTTCAAAAGAGAGGGAGGAATGTGACTGAGGCAGCAGGAGGGGTTGTAATTGGCAAGAGGGAGAAAGTAGAAGCCCACCACCACCACCGCCGGCTAGTGGATCGAGGTGTATGGGTGAACTGGTAACCCCCGTGGCAGAGAGCAGCAGTGGATGCGGTATCGTCTGGGAGGAGCCAGGTTTCAGTTAGGGCAAGAAGGTGTAGTGCGTTAGAGATAAAGAGATCATGAGTAAAAGGAAGTTTGTTAGAGATTGAGCATGCGTTCCACAGGGCACATGAGAATGGAAGGGTGGAGGGGGAAAGGAGAGGGATATGGATGAGGTTAGACAAGTTACGTGAGGATTTCTTACGAGAGTAGGGCAGGGGTCTAGGGGGGCCGTTACGTGGGGATCTATTTCCTGAGTAGTACAGAGATCTAGAGGGGCCGGGGTATGGGTGAGTGTCTCTGGATGAGTGTGCCCTCCCTGAGGGACATGAGGGAGGGGACATGAAGGGGGGTCTTTATGATATTAAATAGGTTGCATGAGGATCTCTTTTTTGAGTGAGATAGAACACTAAAGGGGATAGGGTTAGGGTTGATATCTCTGGATGAGTGATTGGGGCATGAGTGAGGGAGGGTGGAAGGGGAAAGGAGAGGGATATGGATGAGATTAGATAAGGTACATGAGGAACTGTTCTTAGAGTGAGAAAGAAATCGAGGGGGGCCAGGGTTGAGGTTGATATTACCTGATGAGAGAAGGAGGAGGAGGAGTAGTAGAGAGCGGGGTAGAGGGGAGGCAGTGCGGCGGAAGCGAGGGTGAGGATGCCTTAAAGAGAGGGGATTTGGTTGAATGAGGGGGAGGGTGTGATGAAGCTGAAGAATAGATGCTAGGTGAGAAGACAGAATGGAGGGAGAAGTGAGGAAGGTGGAGGGAGCGTAGGGGGGAGAGGAGTGTGGGTGCTGGTGGGAGGGGAGGCAGTTGGGGAGTATGAGGAAGAAAAGGGCAATGAGATGTGGGGCCATAGAAGAGGAGTAGTGGGGGCTATGCAGTGTATGTTCTCTTACAGCAATGAGGAGGGCTAAAGTATCTATAGGTTAAAATACAAGCAGTGGTAGTGGGGAGACTATAGCCTGTGCAGCAAGGATCAATGTAAGCACTGGATAGCAAGTTCAATGTAAGCAATGTCCAGGCAAGCAGCAGATGGTAACCAACAAGCAATGAGGTGGCAGATTAACTGTAAGCAATGGGTAGCAAGTTCAATGTACAAGTTCAATGTAAGCAATGACCAGGCAAGCAGCAGATGGTAACCTTCAAGCAATGAGGCGGCAAGTTAACTGTAAGCAATGGGTAGCAAGTTCAATGTACAAGTTCAATGTAAGCAATGACCAGGCAAGCAGCAGATGGTAACCTGCAAGCAATGAGGCCGCAGGTTAACTGTAAGCAATGGGTAGCAAGTTCAATGTACAAGTTCAATGTAATGTCACGCTTCCCCTGCCTAGGGCCAATGGCTCTATAGCAAGGGTGACCGCAATCTTGTTTCCAAGTGTCTTTTTACTATGTAGCAGCAATGGTTGCTGGGACTTGTAGTTTTAAGTTTCACTCTTCAACAAAATGTGTTGTGGCACGAGGGTCTTTTGAACAGATAAATTTATTTGGGGGTTTTTCCCTTTCACATGGGTTCAAAGTCTTAGACAAAGCATAGAATTTCTTTCCAAAATAATAGGAAACAGGAGCAAATGAAAAGTAGAAATAAAGTACAAAACTGTTTCTTCACAGCAACATAAACAGCCAAAACAACTTTGTATTCTCCTACAAAGCTTGTTTAACGTAAATCTAAGTGATCAATGTTACACAGAGAACAGTCCATCTCATAATATTCAGGTGTTTCAGGAATATTGGCTATGTCGATAATAATATCCTCACTCTCTTCATCACAGCTCTGCTTAGGGGAACTTTTGCACTGCAAGCCTTGGATAACCTCTTGCAGCTGCTCTAGAAAGTTTCCTCTCTCATTAGCCGTGACCTTCTCTAGTGCAGGAGATTGGTTATTACGTAAGCTCTTCCCTATGGCTTTTATATCAGCTTCAAACCATTTACTGAAAGTGTTTCTGCTAGGAGCTACTTTTACAGCCGTGCTATCTCGGGACTTATTAGCACTAGCTTTCAATTGTTGCACAATATCTTCAGCAAGTCTCTGGCTAGGAAGTAATTCTGACGTACCTTCTTTACTGGCAATGCCTTGTCTGTGCTCAGAGCTTTCTCCCCTCGTGCAGGCAAACTGCTTTACCTTGTCCTCGGGTAGCTTCCACAGAGGCTTTGACTTTGCTTTAAGGTTAAAGGGAATGGACCCTCCAGAATCCCTCTTGACTGGAGCTGGGTTCCAAGGTTTCCCTGGTTGCTGCCTTCCTGTGTGCCTTCCTTGTTGAAGTGGCTTGGACGATTGCAGAGACTTCTCTCTGCCTTGGCTGTTCTCTTGACTGTCCTCTTTCTCCTGGCTGCTCTGAAAGACTGACTCTGAAGCCGGTTTAAAACGGCTTCCTCCTGCAGCCACACCCCTCTGGTTACTCAGGTGCAAATCATTAGAGCTGCCATCAGCTCTTACGTCATGGCTATGGCTGAGCTCCGTTCTGGCTGAAAGCTTCCTGTTGCTATGGGAACCTGGCTTGCTCTTACTTTTAAAGGTAGAGTGCTCGCTATTTTCCCATTCCATCTGTTCAGGAGTGCTTTCGGTACCACAGTAAGCAATGTCCAGGCAAGCAGCAGATGGTAACCTACAAGCAATGAGGCGGCAGGTTAACTGTAAGCAATGGGTAGCAAGTTCAATGTAAGCAATGTCCAGGCAAGCAGCAGATGGTAACCTACAAGCAATGAGGCGGCGGTTAACTGTAAGCAGTGGGTAGCAAGTTCAATGTAAGCAATGTCCAGGCAAGCAGCAAAGGTAACCTACAAGCAATGAGGCAGCAATGGACTATGCAGCAAAGTATGTTACATTATAAGCAATGATGTATAAGCAGTGAGGTAGTGGGGTTGACACATTATGCAGCATATGGTACAATATAAGTAATGAGATAGCAGAGAGGCTGTGCAGTAAAGTTAGTTGCAGGCAGAGATGCGGCAATAATGAGGTAGTGGGGTAGCAGTGGAGTCTAAGGCTGTGCAGCGAAGGTAGTTGCGGGCAATGCGGTAGCAGTAATGAGGTAGCCGAGGGTAGCAATGGAGACAGGAAGCTGTGGGTAGCAATGGGGTAGTAGTGGAGCAGACTGGGGGGTGCCTACTTCGCGTGGGTGATGGTGGGGCCATGGGGGCCGATCAGGAGGAGCATCTCTACCTTCTCGGCTCCTCGACGCTGCAGTAGCTACCCAGGTGATCAGCTGGTGCTGCGTTTATCAGGTAGAGCCGAGGGCGCCAGTGGTCCCCGCCTAAGGGCTGTGCCCAAGGGCCCTCTGGTGAGGCCCTCAGGCGCGGGCTCACCAGGCACGGGTGCGCCCGATGGCGTCTCCAATTTAAAGGGCCAACTGCCCTGCTCCAGCTCCGGCGAGGTGTGCGGCGTGCAGCCGTGCGCCCGATGGCACCTCCAATTTAAAGGGCCGACTGCCGAAGGAAATGACAGCTCTGCTCTGCTCTGCAATCCCAGGCTGTAGCAGGAAGAGGAAAAGCAGCACAGGATATCTGCAGAAGAGTGGTGTAGGATCTTGAAAGCTGTGAGGATTGTCTTGAATTTGGACTGTGAGTGTATTGGAAGCCAGTGTAGTTGGTTAAGTATGGGGATTATGTGATCTTGTTTGGAACTTCCAGTGATCAAATGGGCAGCTGTATTTTGTGCGAGTTTGAAGGGGTATATAGAGCACTTTGAGAGGCCTTGGTATATTGAATTGCAGTAGTCTAAAATTGATGTGACAATTTCTTGAAATACAGTGGGAAAGTGATCCTGGCTAAGTAATGGTTTTATGTTCTTGAGGAGTTTCATCTTGTAGTAGGCATTTGTGGTGATGTGAGGCTGAAGGCTGAGGCTTTGATCCAGGCTGTACCTTGTGAGTTCTTTGTATAGGCAAATTTCTAGTAGGGGCTTGAATGAGGAGTCTCTGGTGATGAATAATGCTTCTGTCTTATTGAAATGTACTGCAAGGTTGTTGTCTCCTAGCCAGTTAATTATTTCTTCCATACATTTGGTTCTAGGTTGGAGGTCAGGGTTGCGGATGTCAATAGGAGTGAAAGCCATAATGTTGTCCGCATATAGCCAATATTGTATATTGTGATGTTTAATTATATTGCAGATTGGTTGTATTTAAATGTTGAATAGCATTGATAGAGGGAGGAGTGATCTAGTGGTTGGGGCAAGTTGCCTAAGGCTGGAGGTCTAGGGGTTATTTATTTATTTATTTACATTTTCTTATATACCGTGCTATTTTCCATCAGTGCGGTTTACATGGAACATTTTACATACACATTTCAAATGACTTGATTTGTGTTTACAAATAACAGGAATAGGAACTTGGAAAGAAACAGGGGTAACTATTTACATCTGTACAATGCGAATTGATTGGACATTTGCGTAGATTTGCCTAGCTGGATGGTGAGTGATCAGTGATGCTGTCATCCGGGTAATGTAAGAGGAAGAGGTAATGTTTCACGGTTTTTCTGAACTGGGTTAGATTGGTGATATCACGGATACTGTGTGGAAGGGTGTTCCAGCATTTAGGTGCGGCGAGCTTAAAAGCCCTGTTCGTTGTGCTTTGGCAACACTTGGTCATTTCTTTTGGGACTACTAGTTTATTGGCGGCATGAGATCTTCTAGATCTATTAGGGGGGGGTTATCAGTATGAGATCGGATAAGGAAGATGGGGCGAGTCCATTTATGATCTTGAAGGTCATTAGTATAGTGATCCTGCCTTTTATAGGGAGCCAGTGTAATTGTTTCAGGATGGGTGTCATGTATTCCCTCAGGCAATTGGTCAAAATCCACGGAGTGAGAAATATCACAAAACACGAAAATCACTCCAATATACACATATGTGTTTCTTCTTAAATAACACTTGAAAATCAAAATGTACACCGGGTCTCAGCATACAAGGGCATACGGTGAGAAAACAGCCAAAATCAAGTTCAGGCCGTCTACACCAGTACCAAGCCCAATAACATCAATGACCCAGTGACTAGCAACTGGCGATACCCATACCAAGCTTCTTGAATGTAAAAATACCAGCACTTAACTTGAGAGCCAGGCAGGGAAACAAACACACGCCAGCCACGTCCCCGACGTTATCACACAAGAGAGCCCTTTAAACGTTTCGCGGGACTACCCGCTGCTTCAGGGGAATCTATAAAAACACATGCAAACACACAAGTTAAACATAACCTTTATTTTACTGTGAAACACATCTAAAACTACCTGTAAAAATTAAAAAACCACAACTTCAATTGCCTACCTGCCAGCTAACCTTCAACCACGCCGAGCAGAAAAACGCCGCCCATGCGCACTCCACACAGCCACTGCGATTTAAAGGGAACCCAATGACGTCAAAACAACACATGAGACAACCAACCCAAAATGTCAAAACTGCCAAAGCTGCAATGTCAACACAGAAACCCAACCCAGATCATAAACAAACAGACCAATCGATCCGAAGATTCAGACCTGCTGGGGCTACAGTGTCAAGCCGAAAAATCCAGCTTTGCTCACGCAGCAAAAGAGTTTGCTCCCTGCTTTTCCCATTAGGCCCAAAGGAAACCTGCTCTATACAGAAACAAACCACATCACAAAAGGAATGGTGAAACTCAACAAAATGAGACACAAGAGGCGCCTCCCGAACACCACACCGGAGCCCGCTCTTATGTTCCAATAACCTTTTGCGAAAGGGCCGACATGTGCCCCCAATGTAGAGAAGCTGACACGGGCATCTGATAGCATACACAACAAACGATGAGTCACAAGAAGTGACATCACGCAACTTATATCGAACTCCATGATACTCAAAAGACCCAGTCACACACGAGACCTCACAAACTGCACAGTGCCCACATGTCGAATGACCACCCACCCTTGTATGCTGAGACCCGGTGTACATTTTGATTTTCAAGTGTTATTTAAGAAGAAACACATATGTGTATATTGGAGTGATTTTCGTGTTTTATGTATTCCCTCATGCAGCGCCCTGGAGAACTCGTGCTGCTGAGTTCATTGCTAGCTGTAATGGAAGCGAAGTGGATTGTGGTAGACCATGGAGTATTGCGTTGGCATAGTCGATATGTGGTAAGACCAGAGCTTGATACACTGTCCGGAAGTCATCTGGTTCAAGTAGGGAGCGTAGGTGTTTGAGGGATTGGATTTTATGGTATACGGCTCTTGCTATATTGCTTATATGGGTCTTCATGTCTAGTCGCTGGTCAAGTGTGACTCCCAGGTATCTGATGGAGGGTTTGGTCAGAGGTTCTGCATCTTGGACCTTCAAGTAAGGAGGAGTGATGAAATTTGGGTTCCTTGTGATGAAAAGGACTTCGGTTTTCTTATGTTGTATCCGAAGAGATTTTGCGTTTGGAGCCAGCTGGATACTGCATCGAAACAGTCTGTCAGTGGGGAAAGGTCAGGGTTCTCAGTAGTGAATGGCATATATAGGAGAACATCGTCAGCGTACAACAGACAGCTCACCTTGAAGGACCAGATGATCTCGCAGATAGGTTGCATATATATATTAAACATGAGTGCAGAGAGAGATGATCCTTGTGGGACCCCTTGACTCTGATGGAAAGGTTCTGATGTTGTTTCTCCTGATCTTACGTGTTGCCATCTATCGGAGAGATACGACTTGCACCATTTAAGTGCAGAGTCACATATCCCCTTCTCCTGGAGGCGGTGTAGGAGGAGATCATGGCAGACTGAGTCGAACGCGGCTGCGATGTCTAAGAAGATGAGCACATATCCCTGGCGTATGTTATCAATTCCTGTTATTATGGTACTTAAGAGGATGGTGAGGAGAGTCTCCACGCCGTGAGCAGCTCTAAAACCGTGCTGACATGAATCAAATGGGGCAGAAGCATCAATATGTTCTTGGATTTGTGTTTGAACTTCTTTTTCGATGATTTTTGCCAAGAGTAGGATGTTTGATATCGGCCTATATGAGTCTGGCTTCTTAGGGTCAAGCTTACTGTTCTTTAGTAGTGGCCTGATAGAGGTACGTTTGAGGGATTGGGGAAAGGTCCCATTTGTGAAGAAGCAGTCCATTAGCTTGGATAGAAAAGGGCTGACAGTCGATCGTAGCTCTTTTATCCAGAACACCGGGCAAGGGTCGGTTTGTGCAGTGGTTGTGTTGATTCCGGCGATTCTATCTTCAATTTGTTTTTTAGATGGCTTGGAAAAAATGGACAGTGGTGCTAGTGATCTTGGTTTGATTGGAGTGTTGGGAGCAGTGAACTTATTGGTCTGGCACAGCTTCGTTTGTAAGAGGTCAGCGAAGACTTGAGGATGGATCAGGCTAGGTTTCTCAGGTGCTGGCTCTTTTGTTAGGTTCTTTACCAGGGTGAATAGGTCGTGTGGTTTGTTTAGGGACCGTTTTAGTGTGTCTGTGTGGAATCTTTTTATGCTCTCGGATATTGCTTGGCGGTGTTTTTCCAGTTGCACATTGTATGCTTTTAGATCATCCGTGGAGTGGGTTCTGCGCCAGCGTCTTTCCATTTTTCTTAGGCAGGTTAATGACGCTCTAAGTTCAGCGGAGTACCAGGCTGCAGAGGTTCTTTTCTTAGTTGGATTGTTTGATAGTGGTCGCAGAGCAATAGCAGTGAACTTTTCATTCCAGGCAGATACCAACTCATCAGGGTCGATGGATGTCAAGTCGAGGAGTGAGCGAGTTTGGTCGAGGATCGCGTCTTTGTCAAAGGCATGGAACTAATGTGGTGCTGCTTTTGTGGTATTGTTGGACTTATCGGCATTGTTCTGGGGTTTGTTTTGCAGTAATATTTGAAAAGTGATTAACCTGTGGTCGGACCAGGGGACTGCAGTGTTGGAGAGTATAGTAGTGTTTATTATGTTGCCTGTATTCTGTGGGGCAAAGACAAGGTCCAGTGTACCACCTTTCGCATGGGTGGGCTCGTGGATCAGCTGTGTGTATCCTAATTCCTCGAGGGCATTGAGGAAAGCTGAGGCTTGTGCCTCTGCCAAGGATGGTAAATTGAAGTCTCCTATAACCCAGCTTGGTGTGTTTGGGTGTTGTGAGTTGGATGCGAGATCAATTGTAGTTGCAAGGGAGTCGGGGTCAGTAGATGGGGCCCTGTATATTAGGTTGATGGAGCAGTGTTTGTTGGTAATTGTGATTGCATCTATGGATGGTGTGTTGGTTGCATGGCTCAGGTGGAAGTGGAGGTCAGTTTTGGTGATAGCGAGTGCACCTCCACCTCGTTTACCGCTCCTGTGGCATGTGTGTATTGAAAAGTTGTTAGGTAGTAGCTGATTGAGGAGGACGTTATCATCATCAGAGAGCCATGTTTCGGTTATGAAGAGTATGTCTAGGCGATGGAGGGAAATCATGTCATGTATGACTGGCCATTTCTTTCGTATAGATCGTGCATTTATGAGGGCACATTTTATATTTTGCGGGTGAGTGGGTATTTCATTTTTAGTTTTCGTGTTGTGTTGCAGTACTATATGTAGTAGGTAGGGTTGACGAGGGTGCGACTCGCCATCGGATGAGTGGTGGGGTGTGCTTGCCCCCCTCCTCCTGTGGTTTTGAAGGATGGGTATTTGGTTGTGGCTTGTGAAAAATCCTTCGGTATTACCCAGCCAGCAGGCTACGAGGTATAGTGTTACTATGTAAAGGCATGAGAGGGCCATGTTGTGTCTCTGCTATATTGAAAAGGTCATATTGATGTGTGTTAAGTTGGTTTATGAGGATTGTGTCTGTGGGTGAGAGCCAAGTCTCTGTGATGAGAAGGATATCGGGTTTTTTATCAGTGATTATGTCATTAATTACACAGGTACACTAAAAATTTTTTTTTTTAAACTGCCTCTAATGTGTTTAGTAGTTATTCACACACTGTGATGGTAGCAAAATTGTCTGCACTTAAAACAGCCACATACATGTGCACAAACATGAGCATATAAGAGCGAGGTTAGACACAAAGCAAAGCAAAGAAATGTGCAAAAAATGTTGTACAGGTATGTATGTAGAATAGAAACGCAAACCGCACCATTGCAATACATGAAGACAAACACCCGATGGTGTGAAAATAAAATTCTAATAAATGAGATCCGGCACTGTGGTAATAACTAGCAAATTTTTATTTCAAAGTTTAGTAAAAACACGATATTTGTCAACACAGTTTAGATTTTAAAGTCATTCTTGGGTCAATCAATCTCCTGGTGGGGCCCGTTTCTTCTTCCCCCGAATGCTTCTCTTGGTGCGCTGCTTGGCGTATTTTTCATCTGGGGTTTCCCGCAGCAGCAACCAGCAGAAATCAGCCATCATAGTGGTGTTCCATCTTCCTTGGTACCTTCTCTCTGCGTCCTTGATGTCCTGGTGAAACCTTTCACCTTGTTCTTCACTGTACGCCCCCAAGTTTTCGGGAATTCACATGGGAGTGCAAGAAATGGACTTTCAGGCTCATGTTACAGCCTTGTTCTTTGAAGGCATTGAGCATCCTGGCAACAATATCCTTATAGTTCTCATCCCGCCTGTTCCCCAAGAATTTGAGAACAACATCCTTGAAGGAATCCCAGGCTTCTTTTTCCTTCTCAGACATCGTTTCAGCGAATGCTCCATCTGAAATGAGTTTCCTTATATCAGGGCCAACAAACACTCCTTCCTTTAGCTTTGCTTCAGAAAGTCGGGGAACTTTGAGCAAAGGTACCGAAAGCACTCACCATCTTTTGGAAGGGACTTGATGAATTGCTTAATGAGACCCAACTTAATGTGAAGAGGTGGTAATAGAATTTTATCACGAGGTACCAAGCTCTCATGAAGAACATTTTTCTCACCGGGTCTCAAATACTCCCGAATTGGCCAGTCTTTTTTCCCCCAGTGTAGGTCGCGGGCCCGGCTATCCCACAAGCAAAGGAAGCAGGGATATTTGGTGAAACCGGATTGCTGCCCTAATAGCATGGATAGAATTTTAAAGTCTCCACAAATCATCTACTTATGCTCATCATAACGAATCTTCTGAAGAATCAGGGCCAAATTCTCGTATTTTTCTTGGAGAATAACAGAGTGAGCAATAGGAACTGAAGCGAATGTGTTGCCATTATGAAGAAGAACACCTTTTATGCTGTCTTTTGACGAATCAATGAACAGCCGCCATTCAGCAGGATCATACTTCAGTTTAAACTTTTCCATCACTCCGTATATATCCTTGCAAAATACCAAATCTTCCTCTTTGCTGAAATATTTCAAAAAATTGTGTCTCGCGGTTGCCGGTACCAATAAAAAGTTGTTCCTGGTGACAATAGATTTTTCTGTTTAAGCCGAGAACCTAGCAGTTGGGCAGCATCTTTTGGGAGTCCGAAATCCCGGACTAAATCATTCAATTCAGCTTGAGAGAAAAGTTCAGGTTTCGGATCTGGTTCAGTTTCAAACTCGGAAGTACTGGACTCATCGGGAAAAGCCATCTGATGAGTCTCATCATGATCAGAACCGTCCACACAAATATGATCCAAGATTTTGGTGGTTCAGGCACAGGTACTTCGTTGCTATGAGGCATAGGCCTAATTGCTGAGGGAAGGTTGGGGTAACTTATTCGTTCTTATTTTTAAGTTGTATCCCTTCACAATGCAAGAGCAAAAATAGCAGTCACTGCTGTGGTCTCTTTGTTCACGCCACATCATAGGTATTCCGAAACGAAATGTGTTTTTTACCTTTCATCCATAAGCGTAGATCTTCCTCACATGTCTTGCACACTTTGTGAGGAGCCCACGGTTTGTCTTGATCGCCTAACTTCAAACCGAAATAGGCGAAATATACTTTTTTAATAAATGCAGAAATGTTCCTCTGCCGCTTTTTCACGGTATATTCCCCACAAATAAAACAAAACTGTCCGGAGAGTTGACGCAACCTCTGGCTCTGTGAGCCATCACAAATACACAGCACTGCAAACTACAACTGTAGTGAACCACTTCGGAATAAAGCTGGATTACGACTGAGCAAACAAAAGGTAATAATGAACTTGCAAGAAACTGAAATTTGACAGGAACGTTCATGTCGCAACCACCGGTTTGAGCGAGCGAACGAGGCGAGGCGAACAGGAAAGAACATGCGCCAGCGCGAGTACTGGATTTAGCCCCCCGCCTCCCAATTGTCCTGTTAATGTATAAAATGAATACAAACTCTAATCATGAGGGAGTGTTTCTAGTTAGTTAACCATTACAACCTCTATTTTGGGCCAAGAAAATAAACTGCAGTCGGCTAAAAAGAAATTATGTGAACATTCCTTATATGGGTAAGAAATCTAATTTTGCAAGAAAACGTGACGTGATGGAACATTTTGGCTATTTTTCCTGGATTCAGCACCCCAAAATCTATAGGAATCAGTTGCAAAACTGGAGGCAGTTTTTTGGTAGTGTACCTGTGTTATTGGTATTTTATTTCGTATGGATCTTGCATTTATGAGGATGAATTTTCTGGTGATGTTTGTGTCGGGCGATCTGTTTGTAGGTTTATCTTGTTGGAGATTTATTTGAATTAGTCTTGAATGTTTGGGGGTGTTGGGACGGTGGGTTTGGTTGAGTGTATATGAGTATGGTTGTGGCGTGTTTCTGTATGTGTTGTGACTGATGGGACTGGTGTTATATGTTGTCGGATTTGGGTCGTATGCATAGATGTTGTGAGCTAAGAGAGTGGTTATAATGGTGATAATGAGGTAGGATGGATACATTGTGAGATCCATGTTTCTTCTGGTATGTGTTGTGTTATGTGATAACAGTAAAAGATCATACAGTGGCTATGAATGAGATACTGGCAGCAGAAAAAACAGATGTAAAGTTACTGACCACTGTAATTATAGTGCAACAATTGCTAGATATTGCTAAATATTGAAAAACAATTGCTAGATATTGAAAACAGTGATTAGCTGTGTGGGACTAGTAACAGCAGTTATTCGATGCTAGATACTGACTACAGTAAGTAGCTGTGTGTTAAATAATCACTACTAAAGAGAAAAACGGCGTTTTTAGCTTTCATCTCGGTGAACATAGTATCGAAGAACGAGTATCTTAAAAACTTTTCTACGAAACGTGGGCAGCTATTTGATTTATACCCCATCCCCTGAAGAACCGCATCAGGAGAAACGCTCTGAAGTGCTGAGGGGAGGCGTCGGGAACGGGGGCGACTTGAACACTTGAATGAATTTAAGTCTAAGTGTGGTATATGAATTTCAACGAAGCCAATGCTGTGAAAACTCCAGGGTTTGATTTGTTCAACGTGTGTTGTTTAAGATCATTATAAGCAGATGTCCTCTACATGAACAAAGACAACAGAATGCAAATATTTATGCTCTAATTGATTAATGAGCTGTGGACATTAGATTAACTTCAGCATTTGCTTCTCATATTACCGCACTACGCTATTGAGGTCATTGATGCTAACTAGCAAAACTGTTCCCTACAATTGGCATTTTAGCCAAAGGGACGGTTGCTATTATAAGTCTGAGACCTCCTAACGTTGCTAAAAAAAATTTTTTCTTTGAGATAGAATAAGCATTGTCTCTAAAGGTTTGTTTGAAATTATTATACTCAGTTACATTGAACGTTTTTCTCTTTAGTAGTGATTATTAGCGTTCTATAAATAGACCACTTGATATGTGTTAAATAATAACAGCAGTTATTAGATGCGACAATTGCCAGCTACGTGGTAAATAGTAACAGCGGTTATTAGATGCAGCAGTTGCTAGATACTGACAACAGTAACTGAGTGTAATCTAAAAATTGCTAAATACTGACTACAGTAAGGAGCTGGGAGGTAACTAGAGCCGTAGTAGTTGGGAGATTGGTTCTAGAAGCAGCAATAGTGTGTGTTAAAGTTGCTGAAAATAATAAGTAAAAGTGTAGTGCAGCATTAAGGTAATTCAAAAGTGCCAATAGTATATGTATTATGTATTAGTATTAGTAGGGTCACTACCTTTCTGCGTTAGCTTAATTGTGGGCTAGGGGTTAGGTAATGTAAGTTGATTGCTAGGCTGGCAGTATGGGATGCAGTGATACAGCAATGCAGTGTTAAAGTAGCTGGTGATGTACGGAATATACTAGGAGTAGGGCACTAATATAGGCAATACCATGAATATATGCAATAATATAGACAATACCATGAGTACATGCACTATCCGGAATATAGGTGAAGCATGAATATATGCAGTGTAGTAATACAAGTAGTGTCGTAATATAAGTGGGGGTTCAAATCCTACTGGAGGACAGCAACCTTGGGCCAGAGGGACTGGGGTTTCTAGTCCCACAGGCGCTCATTGTGGCCTGGGCAAGACACTTAACCTTCTGTTGCCTCAGGTACAAAATGTAGATCGTGAGCCCTTTGGGGACAAGGGAAATATATGCCATACCTGAATGTACACTGCTTTGACCCGGTGAAAAGCGGTATATAAGCACTGCTAAATAAATTAATAAATCAATGAACCTTGAGGGATGCCTTGTTTGAGGCTGAAGAGAATGGATTTGTGCGTGCCACATTTTACTTGTTGTTGTTTATTGCTGAAATAAGATTGAAACCATTTTAGTGTAGTGCCATATAGGCCAGTTTTCTGGAAGCGTTGAAACATGATGATGTGGGATATAAATATGAGAATGAATCCTCATTTGATGTTGTCTGTTCCCTTGATGATGGTGTCAAGGAGTGAGGTTATTAGAATTTTGACATTATGGTTTGGTTTGAACCTGTGTTTACCTCGTACATTTGTTGATCTGGTATGTATGACCTGGTATGTTTGGCGAGCAAATACCAGGGCTGACAATAGTAAGAAAAACCTTGTTTATTGAGGGGGAGGTGGTCATCACAAGGAGCAGCCCTCCACGTCCAAAGATCCCCAATACCATCCGTCCGCAACCTATTCAAGAGGCAGAGGGAGAGGACAGGGCTACCAACAGCAGTGGGATCCTTAGAAGGTATTTTTTATTTATCTACACATGTTCTTACCCCTATTGAAACCAGTGTGCTACAAAAGGGGCTATCCTTTGTTCCTTCTGTTAAACATGACAAATTCAATACCCAAGTGGAACTTTTTAAGTTTTTTAGAAAACTCCATCTTAAAGATTTTTTTAAAAATCAGGGAGAATTAAATAATGATCCTTCAATTCTAAAGAAACATTCTACTTGGATGCCTAAAACGGACAATGCCATTATTAATACCTTTCAAACAGTCATACTCCATGAGATACAGAATATGTACGATACCAAGAAGCCTCATACTTTTTTCAATTTGAATAAAGAGGAGAGACATGCACTTTTTTGCCTCAAGAATAATTTTGATATTATTATAAAACCGGCAGATAAAGGCGGAGCGCTTGTAATTCAAGACAGAAATCTATATGTTCAAGAAATTTTACGACAGATACAGGACACAACGTATTATACAAGATTACGTGAAGATCCCACACCCACTCTTAAAAAACAAGTTGATACAATATTGTTTTTGGGTGAACAAGCTGGTTACCTCACTTCCCAAGAGGTACAATATCTCACAGTAACCCATCCGGTAATGCCCACAATATATGTCCTGCCCAAAATACACAAATCCTTAGAAAATCCTCCGGGGAGACCTATAATTTCTGCTATAGGGTCTCTTTTTGAGCCAATATCAAAATATTTGGATGTGTTCCTTCGTCCATTTGTGCAACTTACTCCTTCTTTTGTATGTGACTCATCGCATATGATTCAGTTGCTTAACACATATCAAGGAAACCATAATGATATTATTCTTGTCACCCTGGACATAAAATCCCTTTATACAAATATTCCCCAGAATGCGGCAATTGAGATTATAGCGGATTACCTCATCACTAGAACTAGACCTGTCCGCACCCCTACCAGTTTCCTTATCTAATTGGCCACCTTGATATTGTGCAACAATTTCTTTTGTTTCCAGGACTTATACTATTTACAAACAAAAGGAGTGGCAATGGGCTCCTCAGTTGCCCCGGATGTGGCGATCCTGTACGTATCGAAGTTTGAAAAAATGTTCCTGACCACAAATCCTTTTAAAACACATATTCAAATGTGGAAACGCTATATTGATGATGTTTTCCTTATATGGGAGGGCACAGAGGATCTATTATTGTCCTTTATCCAATGGCTTAACTCTTGCGATCCGCATTTACAGTTTGATTATTTATACAGTTCAAAAGAAATAGCTTATCTCGATATATTAATTAAAAACACATTAGATGGGTTTGAAACATCTCTGTATCGTAAGTCTACTGATAGAAATTCACTTTTGCATTTTAGTAGCTTTCATAACCGGTCTTTAAAAGAAAATCTCTCTATGAGCCAGTTTTTAAGGATTAGGAGACTCTGCACCACGGATGAAGATTTCAATGCTCATGCCAGTGATATGGGTCAAAGGTTCAGAGAACGAGGATACCCTATCGCCTGTATTGAAAAGGCTCTGCATAGGGCTTGGTCAGCAGACAGGACAACCCTCTTACAAAAACGTGTTTCTGGAAGATCTAATAATATTGTCTGCACGCTAACATTCTCCGAACATTCTAAGGAACTTGCCAGTATATTAAGGAAAGCATGGCATATTTTAGCTCCCCTACCATTTTTAAATGAGACACAGCTCTTGGTGGCATATAAGAGAAATTCTAATATAAGGGATATTTTAGTACCGTCTGCTTTAGGTAAACCCAAATTCATTCCCAAGGCTTGTGGACATTTTAAATGTGGTAGGTGCTGTGTTTGCGAGAATGTTTTAGTGTCTAAAAAAGAATTTTTAATGCCTGGTTCCACACAAAATTTTGCTACATGATTTTTCTAACTTGAAACCGCAAATGTCATTTATTTGATTAGTTGTCCTTGCAAACTGTGTTATATAGGCAAAACTAAAAGGAGCATTAAGACACGTATAATTGAGCATAAGAGCAATATACGCAGGCAAGTGCTTGACAAACCACTAGTAGATCATTGGATGGATGCTCGACACACGCTTTTTGATCATAAATTTGTGGTCCTTAAGGTGGTACGGCCCCATTGAAGAGGGGGAGATTTAGATAAACTCCTCCTCCGATTTGAACAAAGGTTCATTATGAACTCCGTACTCTGCAGCCTAGGGGTCTGAATCAAGAAGTTGATCTTTCCGTTTTCTTATAAGTTCAGCGTTTTCCCTTCCCTCCCCCCTTTTCCTCCTTTCCTTTCCTTCCCTTTCTTTCCTTTCCCCCCTCTCTCTCCCCTCCCTCCCCCTCCCCCCTTCCCCCTCCCCTTCCTTCCCCCTCTCGTCCCCCCTCCCCTTCCTCCCTCTTTCTTCCTCTCCCCCTCCTTCCCTTTCTTTCCCCTCCCTTTCCCCCTCCCCCTCCCCCTCTCCCTCCCCCCTCTTCCCCCTCCCCTTCCCCCCTCTCCCTTCCACTTTTCCTTCCTTTTCCCTCCCCCTCCCCCTCCCCACTTCCCCCCTCCCTTCCTTCTCTCTCTCTCTCCCCTCCCCCTTTTCTCCCCTCCCCCTTCCCCTTTTCCCCCCTCCCCCCTTCCCCTTCCCCCTCCCCTCCCCTCCCCCCCCCTCCTTCTCCTCTCCCCCCCCCTTCGTCCTCTTGGCGCTTTACTGGATAAGTGTTTCTAATGTCTATGGAAGTTGTCTATTGTACCAGTTGTTGATTTATGGACAGCTGGTCCTGCCGGTTTTTTCAGCAGTTTTTCACAAGGTGTGTCTTATAATAAGGCTTTGTATATTTTGATATCACTTTTAACATTCTTAACCTCTGAGACACTTTTAGCTGACTTTGCTGACCTCTAAACTCACTGTGGCGGGAAAACGCTGGAATTTCTAGCTGTCGCATGCATTGAGCTTCAGGATGTTTTTCTGAGTAGCAGTACATTGTTGTGCAGATTTAACGGTGGGTTTTCATCTCCTGTTTCTTTCGTTTTATAATCAGCAATAATTCTTTTTTTCATAAGGTTTTATGATCATTCTGTAGCTAATTAACTGCACTCTGTTATATGCCATATGCGTTTGTTTTTAATGTTTATGGAAGTTGTCAATTGTACCAGTTGTGGATGTTTGGACAACTTGTCCTGTCGATCTTTTTCAGCGGTTTTTATTTTTTTCTTAGCTTATCAAGTTTTTCAGAAGGTGTGTCTTATAATAAGGCTTTGTATATTTTGATATTAATTTTAACATTATTAACCCTTGAGAAACTTTTACCTGACTTTGCTGACTTTTAAACTCACTATGGCGGGAAAATGCCGGTATTTCAAGCTGTCGCCTGCACTGAGCTTCAAGATGTATCTCCAGGAACAAGCAGGAATAAGTCCTCACATATGGGTACGTCGGTACCGACGGAGCCTGCGCGGGAAAGCTCCCCAGCTTCCCAGAAGAAAGCTTTTGGGAGCCTCCCACAGCGCATGCGCGCTGCCTTCCCGCCTTTCTGACCAACTCTCCTCAGTTCTTCTTTTCCGCGGAGCCAGCAGGTCGTGTTCCTGTCACCGCTGAAGAAGTTCTTATTTTAATTTGTTTCTTTGGCCGCGTGTCTGCCTTCCCCGACTACCGGACCGGTACCGCCGGTCTTTTTTCTTTTTACTTTTCAAAAAAAAAAATATATATATTTTCTTTTCACTACTTGGTGAAATTTTCTCTCTTTAGGCCCCTAGGCCTAGAGAACAATTTTCCCTCATGGAAAAACCAGCTTCTGGTTTTAAAAAATGCACCAAGTGTAGCGGTACCATCTCTGTTACTGATACACATGAATGGTGTCTTAAATGTTTGGGGCCTGACCACTCCATTCCGGATTGCCAGTACTGTTCCCTGATGTCTAAACGTGGCTTACAGAACCGAGCAGCCAAGTTTCATATGCTGTTTTCCACAGATACTCCAGCATCGACATCTTCCAGGTCTTCCTCTCCTGATGGATCTCAGGTAACCAAACATTCCTCTGGCAGGTCCTCAAAGGGCAAATCTCCCTCTAAGTATCGAGATGCCCCCGGGCTTGACTCTGAGGACCCTGCCCCAGCCAAACAACCCCGGCGGGAAGCTCCGGCTTCCAAAGCTCCTCCTATGGGGTTACAGGTTGACATCGATGGCACGGCCTCGACCGATCACCTGTTAGACTGCTCTGGGGTACCGGCACACTCTTCCGGTACCGACATCCAGGCAGTCGTGGCGTCCATGGATCATACAGTTCAATCCATGCAGCAGGCCATAATGGCTTTCATTAAGGCTGCGACACCCACGGTACCGCAGCAAGCGGTACCGACCTCGGTTCCGGTACCACAATCGATACCGGTACCCAGGGCTTCCACATCGACCAGGATACCGGTTCCGGTTCCCGGTTCCGGGGTTTTTTCCCGATACCGATCCGATCCGGTTCTGGGTACGCCCGATGTCGATACCGGTTGATACGCGTATCGATCCCTGGAAGCCAACAGACGATACTTCCAGTCTTCTGATGATTCTGATTCATCGGATGACTCTCCTGAAGTATCTCTTGCTCTTCCTGAGGAGCCCTCTTCTCCAAAGAGGAGAATGTCTCCTCCAGAGGATTTGTCCTTTCAAGACTTCATCATGGAAGTAGCTAAAGGACTCTCTATTTCAGTAACCTCTGAAAAAGAACCTAGAGCAAAAAAATTAGACATTTTGGGATACTCTAAGGTTACCAGAGAGGCAGTCACCTTGCCAATTCATGAAATTCTCCAAGAACATTTGCTTGAATTGTGGGAGACTCCTCTCACCCTTTCTCCTCATTCTCATAGAAGGGACACTATGTACCGTGTCCCTCCTTCTCCTGGTTTTCAAAAACTCAGCTTCCTCACCATTCTATTGTGGTGCAGTCAGCTATGAAGAGAATAAAGAGTACCAAAAGACACTCTTCTACTCCTCCAGGAAGAGAATGCAGGACCTTGGATGCTTTTGGTAGAAAGATCTTCCAAGCTAGCATGCTTACTGCCAGAATCAATTCATACAACCTTTATATGGGTATGTTTCTGAAGGAGGTTGCAGAAAAGCTGCACAACTTTCTCCCTTATATTCCAGAGGATAAAAGGGAGGAATTCCTTCTTTGGCTTAAGCATATGCAAGACATCTCAAAGTTTTCCAACAGAGCAGCCTTTGATTCCTTTGAGGTTGCCAGCAGAGCCTCAGGCATTGCTATAGCTGCTCGTAGAATTGCTTGGCTCCAGGCTTCTGATCTAGAACCCTGGGTTCAAGATGGTTTAGGAAATCTACCCTGTACAGGTGAAAACCTATTTGGCAAAGAGTGGCAGATTAAAGCCACTCAAATGGATGCAGAAAATGCTGCTCTTGATAGACTTTCTAAGTCTACCTCCACTCCAGCCAAGAAAAAGTCTTTTAAAAAGTCTTTTTACAAGAAGGGCAGATTTCCTTCCACTTCTGGTCAATAGTCTTCTGCAAGTCGCTTTCCTACTAAGCGTCAGCAACCCAAACAGGCCAGGCCTAAACCTGCAGGGGCTGCTGCAACCCAGCAGTCCAAAGCCCCTCAGGGGTTTTGACTTAGTGCTAGAGAACTTAACCTTTCTGGCTCTACAACAGCCAGAACCTCTCACCATTCCAGGAAGGTTGGCTCATTTTGCTCCCAGATGGGAGCAAATCACATCAGAGCAGTGGACCCTCTCCATCATCAGAGAGGGCTACAAACTTCATTTCTCAGACCTTCCTCCCTACACCATGGTGAGACATTTCCTTGGTCCATTGGCCCACTCAATGCTTTATACAATCTAGAAATTGTGCCCCTAGATAAATCTCCCATTCTAAACATCTTTTCAAATTGTTTCTCCTTATTACCTAAGCATGCCTTTAGTTGTTTCCCCTCCCCTCCCAGGAAATGTGCTAATTGGAAGTAGCCATATCAATCACTTGTCTCTATTTGAAATTCTTGCTGAAGCTCCCCAAATGATTTTAATTGGTCAGAAGCTGTTAATACCTGTCCCATATATTTTAACCCTTTCTTGTGCCACTTTTGGAATATACCAGAGACGACTCCTACCTTAAAGCCCTCACACTATAATCCGCTGTACTCTTATGTCTCCCCCCATCTGTGTCAGTATCTTATGTTTCTTATCCCATATTCGGAGTGTGCATGTCACACATGGATTTCTATCCTGGCCCCTTCCTCTCCCCCCTCTTCCCTGCCACATCAAATCAATAAGGCAATTTGGTTTTACCATCTGCTGTTCTAGTGTACTCCATTGGGGCCCATCTTTCTCTAGCCTCCATCCCATTAACACGCTCAACTGTGTCACCTCATAATACCTTGCTATCTCAGGAACTGCCAGGCCCCCTTCCTTTTTCTCTCTATACATTATCCTCCTTTGCACCCTTGGTGGTCTGCATCTCCAGATGAAGGAAAAATTCTTCTCTGCCCCAAGTTTAACATTGTGGTGGGAATCTCTATGGGCAAAGATATAAATAGAAACAGCAATCGAGGTAGCGTGTTCATCTTCACTATGGCAATTCTTCCCATCCATGAGAAAATTGGTTTGTCCCATCGTATTAAATCTGTCAGCACTTTTTTTATTGTTGGGTCATAATTCATCTTATATAACTCAGACCCCTCCGCACTAATCTGAATCCCCAGGTATCTCACACCTTTGTTAGCCCACTTAAACGGGAATGTGGTTCATACCTTACTTTCTTCCTGTGGGTCCAACTGAATTTTTAGAACTTCTCTTTTCCCCATATTCATTTTGTACCCAGATACTTTACTGTATTTCTTGATTTCTTGTACTAAGGCTGGCATGGATTCCAAAGGTTGTCCTAATGTATATATAACATCATCCACAAATAATGAAATTTTGTATTCTTCTTCACCCATCTTTATACCATGGATTTCGTTATTCTGTCTAACACTTTCTGCTAGTGGTTCTATCACCATTGCAAATAACAATGGGGAAATCGGGCAACCCTGTCTTGTACCTCTGCCCAATTTAGATAACTCTGAATATGCCCCATTTATACGCGCTTTAGGCTCTTTATAAAGGGCTTCTATCCATTTCTGGAAATTATTCCCCAGCCCCATCTTCCATATAACTGCAAACATAAAAGCCCATTCTACTCTATCAAAAGCTTTCTCCGCATCCACCGCCATCAGTATAGATGATGTCTGCTCCTTATGTACTTGCCATATTAAATTCAGCAACTTACGTACATTATCACTCGCTTGTCTACCCGGGATAAATCCTGCTTGATCCTCTTGTATCAATTGTGGTATGTGTTTCTGCAACCTGGACACTAATATTTTAGCTAGTATCTTTGCATCCAAATTGATGAGGGAAATTGGCGTATATGAGTCACACTTCCCATGGTCCTTTCCTGGTTTGGGTATTACTACTACACCCGCCACCTCCATTGACCTTGGCAACTTTTCTCCTTTTAATACTTCATTGAAAACATCTCTCATTATCGGGCTAACTTCCTCACAGAATTTTTTATAAATCCTGACTGTAAAGCCATCCAATCCAGGCGCCTTGCTGTCTTTTAGGCTCTTTATAGCCTCTACTACTTTTTTTCTTTCAATCTCTCTGTTCATCCACTGCTGTTGCTCTGTATCCAGTTGCTTCAATGTGATCTTTGCCAAATACTGTTCTATATCCACTCCCTCTCCCTATTGTTCTGATTCATAAAGTTTACAATAATATTCCTGGAATACTTTTTCTATTTGTTCAGTATCATTAACCCTTCTACCCTGCTCATCCTTTATTCGCAAGATCTGCTGCTGCATCCTTCTTTCCCTAAGTTTTCATGCATGGTATCGGCCTGGCTTATTTCCCTGTACATAAAATTCATGTCTGAGTTGATTCAACTTAAATGCCTCTTCCTCCTTATTTAGTCTTCCTAATTTTTCCTGTAAATTTCTAATACATTGCAGCCTCCTCCTTCCACCTTTCTTTTTGTGCATTGTCTCTTCTACTCTCAACTTTGTTAATAACTCAAGCTCTTTTTGTTCTTTTTCCCCCTTCCGCTTCACTGCCAACACTATTCATTGCCCCCTTACCACCACTTTCAATCCATCCCACACCCCAGCTGGTCCCACCTCTTCCCCATTATTATGCTGCATACACTCCCCTACAGTGCTCTTAATACATCTTAATCCCTCTTCCTCGTCTATAAGGGATTCATTCAACCTCCAGAAGCGCAGACATCTTCCCTCTCTTTGGAAGTTCAATGAGACTACCACCGATGCATGATCTTTCCAACTTATGGGTCCTATATCCACTCATTTTACCTGTTCTCCTATCCTTCTGTCCACCTATATCATCCAATCTGCTGTAAGTTTTGTGTGGGTGTGAGTAATGTGTATATTCTCTCTTATTCCCATGCATGTATCGCCAAGCATCCACTGTGCCCAATTTGTGTAGCAATTTCCCTAACTTCCCTTAGTGCCTTGCTTATCACCCCCCGTGGTGTCTATTCTGGGGTTTAGAGTTGCATTGAAATCCTCCCCCTGGTATCACTGGATTTTGCATATGCACTTCCAGCACTCTCCAAGCCGTGTGCTCTCCCAGGAGGAATAGAGCCTTTGTCCAGCAGAGGGGCGCAGCAGCAGCCTTTGTCCAGCAGAGGGACCCAGCAGCAGCATTGGGTGCCCAATCGGGGTAATCCTATTTCACAGCCTCTTCTCCTGCCCAATCGGGGCAGTATGAGCTGCATAAAAAGAGCTCACCAGCCGGCGTGCCCGTGCCTTGCGGGCCCGCGCCTGAGGGCCTCGCAAGAGGGCCCTTTGGCGTGGCCCTTAGGCAATGGAACAGTAACGGGCAAATACAGCAAACTACCTGCACCGCAGAAGGAAGAACACAAAAGCTGAGCCAAACAACCGAAGAGCAACGTGAACCTTGACAATCCATCGACACCACACAGCTTGAGCTTCCTCTGCATAGGTTGAGCTCGCTGGCCTCAGAACCTGAGCAACAACGGCCAAGCAAAGGGAACCATCTATAAATGCCATAATTCAATTCAGTGAAGAAAGCAAGACCTGCAGCTGGGCTTGAAAGCTCAGCAGCTCTCCCGGAGGGGATTGAGCCTTTGTCCAGAGCTGAGAACGCGTGTGATCTTCCCGCTCACTCCCTGCAGAGCTGCACTGCCCAATCGGGGCAGCCCTCCAAACTGCGCTCCGTCCAATCGGAGCGGCCAACAGCAGGATAAAAAGAGCACCTTCGGGTGCACCCGCGCCTGGCACCTTCGGGCACAAGCAGCAGTGGTGCCCAGAGCCCTCGCCGACAACCCAGCAGCTCTCCCAGAGGGGATTGAGCCTTTGTCCAGAGCTGAGCAACGCGTGTGACCTTCCCGCTCACTCCCTGCAGAGCCGCACTGCCCAATCGGGGCAGCCCTCCAAACTGTGCTCCGTCCAATCGGAGCGGCCAACAGCAGGATAAAAAGAACACCTTCGGGTGCACCCGCGCCTGGCGGGCCCGCACCTGAGGGCCTCGCCAGAGGGCCCTTTCCAGTTGGCCCAGCAAGCATCCAACCCGTCAAGATCCCTCAGAACCTCACCGGCTCTTCTAGACATAAAACGCCACTAAGCTTGAGCTCCCGAGGAAGGTCGAGCTCTCAATTAACGAAACCCAACGACACTCTAAAAACCAGGTAAACTATCCACAACCAAGCCAACGTCTTTGCACCTCACCAGCCAAGTACTTTCCACAACCGTTTATCTGTAAAGCTACCTGTTGAGCAACCCGCCCTCTAATTATCTGGGGAACGCTTTGCTCCACTGGTGACATAGTAGTACCTTAAGTCTCACCCAGTATATCTAACGACATTGGGACGTAACACCATTGCCTGTTATTATCTGTAACTATTATCTACAATTATCTGGGGAACGCTTTGCTCCCCAGTCGACATAGCAGTTCCGTAAGTCTCACCCAGTATATCTATTGACACTGGGTCGTAACACAATTGCCTGTTAAGTACCGCAACTAACCTGAATATTTCTGCAATCTTCTCATTACTGTTTTTCACACGGAATTGCTGTACATTCCCATTGTATGACCGAATAGCTGTCTGTATTAATGAGTAGCCTTAGCTGAGTAGCCTTAACTGTCTGCATTAACGAGCAGCACTAACTTAACCCAGTGACTACTTTCCATTGATGTTTTTCATAGAACCATATGTCCTACTGAATAGCTTGAAACTAACACAGTGATTTACTGCATTACTCGATATAACCATAACCATAATCAAAGCTGAGAGCACTGCATTTGTTCCCTGCACCAACCCCAACAAAATTGGCCACAACACCAACTACACAACTGGTCTGGAAATGGCTCACGTAACTACCTCTCTCATGTTGTGTCTCTGTATCTTGCTTTCCACTTGTGCCTCTAACCACATACTGCTGTACCACGCACCTCTTATATGGGGACCAGTTTACGCCTACAACCCAGCCATACTGCCAACTCTCGCTCTATACAACACTTTTATTCCTGCACTCATGCAAACGACCCTGCAACACAGCCAAGGGACAGACACACTGTCGGTCAAGAGCTCTAAAGACCAACACAACAAGATACCTAAGAATAAGCGAAGACGACCAAACAAAACAGGGGCAGCCAAGATAAACATGATCTCCAAGGATGACAAACCTCTGCAGGCTGCAGTTTCCTTCATGCTAATCAACGCCAGATCGATACGAAACAAGACCCACATCATACATGATATCCTCACAGATGTAAAACCTGACATCCTATGCATCACGGAAACATGGATCACGGACACGGACTCAATTATCACCAACCAAATTAGCAAGCCTGGTTACAAGACATACAATTGTCCCCGCTCAAAAAGAAGGGGAGGAGGAGTACTTATCATGGCGAAGGACTCCCTTCTCTTAACAAACACTTCACAAAGCGGAATCGACATGCTCAGAATAGAAAACAAAACCATATCTATCTGCCTGATCTACAGACCCCCCACATCCCTATATGAAACCCTGGCAACTGCCCTGGAAGTCATCACTACCACAGCAAGCAAAAAACACCAGATTATCCTAGGCGATCTAAACCTAGCATCGGTCACCCCAGCTCAAGCAGAAATCTTCCATGAAGCCATGGACCAACTTGGATACGAACAAATAATCTGTGATGCCACTCATACCAAAGGCAACACCCTGGACATGGTGTTTTTACCCAACAAACATCATAGGCCTCAAAAACCCAAGATACGTATAACCCCAGTGCCATGGTCGGACCATCACCAAATTGAATTCACATTGCTTCTACCCACCATGCCGGAGCACTCTTCACACACCCCACCTACAAACCCACGGAGGAGGTTCCAAAAATTCAACAAGGAAACTCTGATAACTTCGATAAACACGCATATGAATCCAGAACAGGAGGACCTCGAGATACTGGTAAACCAATGGATCGCAGGAATCGAAGAAATCGCAATACCAACCTGGACATCCCAAAGACATTCATCCAGAATCAGGACGGAACCATGGTACACCCCCACCCTGTGCAAGCTGAAGAAAGGACTGAGGAAGCAGGAAAGGAAATGGAGAAGCCACAAAACCGAGGAGCATAGAATGGAATACATCAAACTGCTCGCAACATACAAAAATGAAATTAACAGTGCAAAGAAAACCTATCACTCCAACACGCTTAACAAGGCCTTCAACCGACCAGGGAGCTATTTGAACCAGTCAAATCTCTCACGAAGACTACCCAAGAACCAATTACAAACGGGGCAATGACAGCCCAACAGTTGGCAGACCACTATGCCAAAAAGCTAAACCCTCCAGCCCGTGACAGAAGCCAGCAAGCGCCTGAACCATGCACCAAGGATCTATCAATAAGCACCATTCTCCAAACAACCAACACCCCGGAAAGACCTACTCTTTACCAAGAATGGTCCACCTTCAGGAGCATAGATGACAAGCAAATCATGAACATAATCTCCAGCTTGAAAACCACCACCTCCCCACTCGACCCATGCCCAGCAGCATGGGTCAAGGGCATAAAACAGGAAATTGCTCAATACATCACCCACATAGTGAACCAGTCGCTTTGGCAGGGACTAATGCCAACTCACCTCAAAAAATCCATCATACGACCCATCCTAAAGAACAAGACTCTCAACAAGAAAGACCCAACATCCTACCGCCCAGTATCAAGCATATCCTTCCTGGCCAAGATCATTGAAAAGGCAGTACAAATACAACTGCAAGACCACATTGATGACAACAACGCCTTTGACATCCACCAATATGGTTTCCGACAACATCATGGTGTGGAGACCCTCCTCCTAGCCCTACTAGACAAACTACTCAAAGGTCTGGAAAACAGAAGCAAAATGTACATGCTCATCTTCATAGACATATCAGCCGCCTTTGATACCGTACATCACCCCACACTCCTAAACAGACTCGCTTCCATAGGCATTAGAGGTACCCCTCTGAAATGGTTCTCCTCCTACATAGCCAACAGAATGCAGCAAGTCCACTTCAACAACGAAGAGGCCGCAGCATTCCCTCAAACCCAAGGCATACCTCAAGGCTCAGCCCTGTCTTCCCTCCTCTTCTTTTTTTTTTTTTTAAATTTTTTTTAAATTTAACTTTTTATTCACAACAGTTAAGAACATGTACAACTCTTGCAGGCATACATACAATGAATTTGGCCCTAATTCTTCTAACCCCCACAATCATAGTCCACGAACCTCTGCAGGCATCCAGCCCCCCGCTTCCCTGCATTTCCAAAGCAAGGTTGTGTTGGAGTTTTGATAAGACCAACCCAAAGGCCTAGCAAGGGCCTTACCCTACCCCCCCTTCTCACCCTCCCCCCCCATCCCCCCCCTTGACCCCCTGTGCCAACCCTTCCCCCCCCTCCTTCCCTCTCCTCCCCCCCTCCCCCCTTCCTTTCCCCCTGCCCCCCTCCCCTGTATATCCCCCACTAGTATTGGGTGTCTTTGCGAAGATAGCTCAGCACCTTTTCCCACCTCTGTTCAAAGGTATCCACCCGTTGCTGTCGTGCTGCGGTCAACTTTTCCATCAGATACACCTATCGCAGGCGCTCTACACATTGCCCCACCTGCGGCGCGTCCCTCTGCCGCCAGCAGTAGGCCAGCTCGCAGCGGGCTGCGCTCAGGCACGCCTGAATCTGCCGCTGGTCCCGTACAGGCCCCCCACACTCCACCACCCCATTAGAAACCCACTCGGGTCCAGCGACACCTCTTGTCCCACCACCTCTGCAATCCACCCCCGAATCTTCCCCCAGTAGGACTGTATCCGCGGGCATGCCCACCAAATATGATAAAATGTGCCCACTTCCCCACACTCCCTCCAGCATAGATTGGACGTCCCAGGGTACATCCGATGCAAGCGGTCGGGGGTGTAGTACCACCTCAGAACCACCTTGCACCAATTTTCCTGAATGGCTATCGATAGGGGTAACAACCGCAACTGGTCATACACCTGCTTCCATTGTCCCTCGTCGAGCACCAGTTCCAAATCCCTTTCCCACTCCCGCTGGTACCGATGCTTCTCCCTCAAGGGCCCTTGGATCGCCCGGTAGAGTGCCGAAGTGAGCCCCGGGGACGTCCGCTTCCCATACCAGACCACCTCCAAGGGGGTATAATCCCGAGCCATCCCCTCCTTCCCTAGTTTCTTCCGGAGGAAGGAAACTACTTGTCCGTAGTATAGGCGGTCCCCCTCTCTCAGCCCATATTGCTCTTGCAAAGACTCAAACGATACCCACTCACCCCCATCAAGGAACTGGTAGAAGCACCGCAGCCCCCCCTTCGCCCACCGCCGGTAACCTCCCCCCTCCCGCCCTGGTCGGAATTCCGCCGTTTGGCTCAATTCCCGCATCAATGAAAACCCCCTTCCCCCTCCCTCCCCTACCCCCTTTCTAACCTTGTCCCACTCCCCAAGCACATGGCGCACATACGGACTAGCCCCTACCCCCAGCTCCCTTTCTCCCTTACCCATCCAGGGGAGCCCTGCCAGGGACCCCCCCCCTCCACTTTGCTGCTCTAACGCTACATAAGTCTTTCCCTCCCCCCCACCCCTCCAATCCATCACATGGCACGCCTGAGCGGCCCAATAGTAAGCCTGTAGATTGGGGACTCCCAGCCCCCCTTCCTCCCGCCTCCGGTACAGGACCGTACACGCCACCCGGGGGGGGGCGCCTCCGCCAAATATACTGGTTCACCTGTCGCTGCAGGCGCCGCATATGCGCTCCCGGGATGGCCACCGGCAGAGCCTGAAAATAGTATAAGACTCGTGGAAGAATATTCATTTTTACTGAGGCTATCCTACCCAGCCAGGAGACCTCATAGCCTACCCACTGCTGTAAATCCCGCTCTATCTCCTTCCATAATTTGCCATAGTTAGCCACGTACAGCCCACTAGGCGTTGGGGTGATATTGACCCCCAGGTATCGGATAGCCCCCTCTTTCCACCGAAACGGGTAGTCCCGCTGTAACCCTGCTAGCCGGGTCGAGGGCAGATTAAGGTTCAGGGCCTCCGTCTTGTCTGGATTCATTTTGAACCCAGACACCTCCCCATAATGTCCCAGCAATTCAAGGATCACTGGCAAGGACTCCTCCGGCTGCGTCACCGCCAGGAGGACATCATCCGCAAATAGCGAGATTTTGTGGTGGCCGTTCCCCTTCTGTAACCCCCGCACCCTCCCATTGTCCCGAATGGCACAGGCCAGGGGTTCAATGGCGATAGCAAAGAGGAGAGGAGACATCAGGCAGCCCTGACGGGTCCCCCTTTCCAGCTCCAGGGCCTCCGTGTACCGCCCGTTAACTTTAACCCTAGCCTTAGGACCCCTGTATAAGGCTTGCACCCATCTCATAAACTTGGGACCTATACCCATCCGCTGCATCGTTAGAAAGAGGAAACCCCAGTCCACCCTATCGAACGCTTTCTCCTCGGCGTCGATGGACAGCAACATAGCCTCTGTCCCCTGGTCTTGTACCCCCCAGACAACTTCCAACGCCCTCTTGATGTTATCTGAAGCTTGTCGCCCCTGGATAAAACCAGTTTGATCCAGCCCAATCAACCCGGGCATCCGTGGCGCCAGCCTGTTGGCCAGGACTTTGGCTATGATTTTGACGTCTACATTCAGCAGGGAAATAGGCCTGTACGACTCGCAGTATAGCGGGTCTCTGCCCGCCTTTGGCAGCACCGTGATCCCTGCTGTAAGCATATCTGCCGACAAGGACCCTCCTGCCCTCTGCACCCCATTCGCCACCCGAACCAGCCGGTCCAAAAGTTCCTCCCGAAAGACTTTATAAAAAGCCCCCGTTAGCCCATCCAACCCTGGGGCTTTCCCCACCGGCAGCCCCTTCAGGGCCTGTGCCACCTCCTCTCTGGTGATGTCCTGCTCTAGGGCTTGAGTCTCCCCCTCCTCCAAACACCGCAGCTCTACCCCATCGAGGTAAGCATCCCTGGCCCCCACTCTCTCCCCCTCCGGCTGTTTGTATAAAGCCCTATAAAATTGGCAAAAGCGCTCCCCAATCTGCTTTTCCGTCTTCAGCAGCTCTCCCGCCTCCCCAACCAGCCCCCCTATCGAGGTCTGGGCCTCCCGCTTCCGTAATTTGTTAGCCAATAATCTACCTGCTCTATCCCCCCATTCGTAGTATCGCTGCCTTAACCTCGTCATCTGAAACCCGATCTCGTCCACCTGCAGTTTGTTCAGCTCCATCCTCAGCTGTTTAAGGCGCTGAAGGTCCTGCTTAGTCCCTCGCCCTTGATATAACTCGGTCACCCGTTTAATCTCGGCTTGGAGCACCTCCTCCTTCGCCATCCGCTGTTTTTTAAGACGAGAGGACCACATCACTAACCTTCCTCTCACCACCGCTTTCATACCCTCCCATAAACCCACCTCTCCCACATCCCCCGTATCGTTTAGCTCCCAGTACTCCCGCAAAGAGCCCTTAATGTCCTGCACTACCTCCGCTTTCCTCAGTAGACTCTCATTAAGTCTCCAAAAACGGACACCCCCCCTTCCCTAGAGCCCCCCACACTCACCCAGGTCGGGGCATGGTCCGACCATGTAATATTCCCTATTTGCGTGACTTGGACCCGGGGTCTCCACCCCTCCGGTAGCAAGACATAGTCGATCCTACTATAGCTGTCATGGGGGGCAGAGTAAAAAGTATACTCCCTGCTCCCTTCATGTAATTGCCGCCACACATCACTGAGGCAGTGCGTTGCCAAGATGCGCTTGAGGATCTTCCGGGCCTTCCCCTTCCCATCCCCCCCCCCCCACCTGCCTATCCCATCTAGGGTGTAAGGCCAAATTAAAATCCCCCCCCATAATTAACCTCCCCTGGACATGCCTAGTTAAGAAAGCCTGCACCTCTCCCCAAAATTCCGCTTGCTGCACGTTAGGGGCATAGATATTAACCAGGGTAACCTGTTCACCCTGCCATTCCCCCCCCAGTAAGAGCACCCGACCAGCTTCATCCCTCTCCACCTTACCCACCCGGAACGTACTATCCCGTCTAAGCAGTACCGCTACCCCCCCTTTTTGCTCGCAGTCGCTCCCCTCAGGCTCCCAAAATACTGAAGTGGGTATTGGGTATTTTTCATCAGCCTCTCATGTTTCCTGCGCAGATGAGTTTCCTGTATCAACACTACTTCCCATTCAAGCCGTGCGGCCTCCCTATAAAGTTGCCGCCGCTTCTGGGGGTTATTGAGCCCTTTGACATTGATGGATCCTATCCTCCCCATACTAAACTATCCTGCACCCCCCGTCCTCCCCCCCCAGTACCTACTGCCCTCAGCTGCCCCCCCCTCCCCCCCCCCTTCCCCCTCTCCCGCCCTGCATACCAACTCCCTCTGGAGTATCCCCAGCCCCCCCAGCAACCGTCCCGGGCGCTACCACTGCCCCCTTACCCCTTTTCTCTACCTCCTCCTCCTCCACCCCCCTTCCCCCACTCTCGCTATCACCCCTCTCCCCATATGCATCAGGGTATCCCACAATAGATACCCGCATTTGTTAATACTATACAGCGAACCATAAAACAGCTTATACAACAACATAGCCATCACACCACTCGCCCCCCCCCCACCGCCCCACCCAGCCTCCCGGTAATTCCCCATGCATAACAAGCTTAGTGTTGGAGAGTCACTGCCCCCCGTAAGCCTGCCCAGCACTGTGGAGCTGGGCGATTTATGAAAGCTTAGGTCCCGCGGGACATAGTCCAGGATATGGCAGCTTGCCGAGTCTTAGGCCCTCCTGGAGTCCCCCCCCCGGCCAGCGCTCCGTCCATCTCGGGGGGGAAATTGCAAGAGAGGCCTGGCCGAACAATATCCAACTGCCGTGCTGCCAGGGGAGACGCCTCCATCCTGATAATGTTCGCAAGGCCCTAAGGTGAAGGAGTCCCTAATTCAGGACCCCCGAAACCGGCCCACACCCGGGCTCTCCGCCCGGCCAGCCTGGGAAATCAACAACTGGTACCCTGGCCAAGTCCCAAATAGAGCTGAAGTAGCTTCCAGGGTTGAGCTCTTTAGTTCAGTCCCCTTTGCCTTCCCCCATCGAGGATCGCTCTCTGCCGCCAGATAACCTGGTGAGCCTCCGGCTCTTGCTCTTGCTCTCCACTCTCTGCCATTTCGTCGTCGCAGACCGCTCCTGTGGACGTTGGCCCTTTGGCGGGCTCTGCAGCTGCGCCTCCGGGAGGTTGTCCACCCCCATGTCCCGCAAGGTCTGCCAGGCTCCTTCCACACTCTGGATGCGTCGGGTGCTGCCTTTGACTGTCACTAGAAGACCAAAAGGGTATAGCCACCTGTATCGCCACCCTTCGTGGCGCAGCACTGATGTCACCTCTCGGAGTTCCCACCGCCGTTGCAGTGTGCCGGCCGACAGATCTTGGTAGAGTTCTATTTTGGCCCCCTCCCATTGGTAAGGACCCAGCTTCCGCGCCGCCGTTAAGAGCTTCTCCTTCATCTTGTAGGAGCTCAGGCAGGCAATCACATCCCGGGGTTTGTTGTCTCTCGGGGGGCCTAGGCTCCGATGAGCCCGATCCATAAGCGGTGGGCTACCTGCCCCCTCCCCCTCAGGGTCTACCTCCTGAAGGATGGCGGAAAACAGCCGCGACAGTGTCCCTTCACAATCTTGGAAGCGCTGCTCCTCCGGTAGGCCCCGCACGCGCACATTGCTCCGGCGTGATCGATCCTCGAGGTCCTCCGTCTTTGCCCGGAGGGCCTCCTGGGCTTGCCACAGCTCCTCCCAGCCACTCCGCAGATCGTTCACCGTCTCCTCTTGTTGCTCTAGGCGCTCCTCCGCTGCCTCCACTTGGGCCCCAATCTCCTGCATATCCTGCTTAAGCGCGATCAGCGTCTCCCTCAGATCTTTCTTGAAAGAGCCCATTTCCGCCTTCAACTCTTCCTTGAAAGCGGTAAGCCATTCTTTCAGGCTCCCCATCGAGTCGGGGCCGCCATCTGAGTCACCCTCTGAGTCGGGCCTCTCCTCCTCCTCGGCCGCCATGCGGTCAGCGGGGCCTTTCTCCACCTTCTCTCCCAGCGTGTCATAAGAGGATCGAAATTCGGACAGCCGCTTTTTCACCGACATCCTCTCCTTGGTCGGGGGTATTAATCTCTATCCCTGGACTCTGCAGATAGGGTAAGGGTCGCTCTAATTTTTAGCGGATTTCACCAGCGCCCCGGAGCTCCCTCAGAGAGCAGCCACCATGCTCCCCGACGTCACCGGAAGTCTCTCTTCCCTCCTCTTCAACCTTTATTTACGACCAGTTTGTAAAACATTCCTGGACCACAAGATCAGTTATCACATCTATGCTGATGACCTCATGCTCTACACTCAGCTTGACGTCGACAACCCGAATATCAGTCAACTGGAAAAATGCCTCAGTGAGCTCCAAATCTGGCTGCAACAGAATAACATGGCCATAAATCACAAAAAAACAGAAGTGATGTGCATCTCCAGAAAACCTGCTTCAACCCAGCACCTACAGTCACCATGAACAATAACGTCTACGCCACAAAGAACGAAAGGCGTGACACTGGATTGCAACCTAAAGATCGAAAAACATCTCCGAATTACAAATCGAGCCATCTTCCACAAACTAAAAGTCTTGCAACCACTACGTAGCATCATAGAGCACTCTGACTTTAGGGACCGTTGCTCAAGCCCTCATCATTCCGCACCTGGACTACTGCAACGCCATATTGCAAGGGTTCTCCAGGACCAAGCAGGAAGTCAGTCCTCACTTATGGGTGACGTCGGCGCCGACGGAGCCCTCGCGGAGCAATTTTCCCCAGCTTTCAAAGAAAGCCTTTGGGAAATGCAGCGCGCATGCGCGGTCCTCTTCCCGCCCAAGGGTGCCATCTTAGCCAGTCTTCTTTTTTCCGCGGAGCCCTACAGACGTCCCCGTCTTGTCCCCGCGAAAAAGTCGATATTTCTTCATTATTTTATTCTTTTTCCTTCGGTTCGACGCCAGTCTTTTTCCCGCCCGGACTCGCGACGCCGGTCACGAGTCCTCTTCCTTTTTTTCGGTTTTTCTGACTTAGTCAGCTTTCGTTTTCGATTTTTCCCTGGCAGCCCGGTCCTTTGACCTCGCCGGGGCCCTTTTTCCCCCGATGGCTGCCAGTGGTTTTAAGCGGTGTGGTCAGTGTGACCGAAATATGTCACTAACTGACACACACGACTTTTGCCTCCGCTGCCTGGGCCCAGATCATGAGGAACTGATCTGTGGGCCCTGCGGCAAAATGTCCTCCAAAGCGTTGAGAAGTCGGCGGCATCAGCGTGATAGGATCTTAGCTGACCCCAGCCGTACCCGGACCTCGTCGGAGGCCTCCGCGTCCAAAGGCTCCAGCTCGGACCGTCGCCGGAGTTCCTCCGACAGGGGTTCTCCCTCCGGGGACCATCGTCGGAAGGTGAAACCCGCGAGGGCGGCGTCGGTGGACGCTCCTGGTTCCGCGAGGGCCAGGTCGCATAGCCCCGACAGCCGCCCCGGGTCCTTGGAGAAGGAGCACCTCACGAAGCGACCTCGCCTGGAGTCGGAGATGCCTGCTTGGGTAAGTCCTGTGGTCCTTCTGGACTCGCCTCCGCGACAGCCGACGTCGGGCCCGACGCCGTCGGGGCCCGAGTCGGGGGCTGCTGGGTCACCTGAGCTCGGACTCAGGTTGACGGCCTTGGAGAGCAGACTGTCTGCCTTCATGGACCAGCAGCGGGCACTGCTCGCTGGCCTCGCTGGCGCCGCTGCCCCGACCGCCGGGACGTCGACGTCCAAGTCGACCCCGGAGACCGAGCCGATCCTCGAGTCGATGCGAACTCGAGTCGATCCTCGGTCGAGGTCACCCTCGGCCTCCCGTTCAGGACCGAGGTTGCCGACGCCGACTCCCTCGGCGTCGGGGCGGCAGGCGCCGCGCCCTGCCCGGGCCGACCCCACCGAGTCCTCGTCGGAGTCGGTCTGGGAGTCTGAAGAGGAAGAGTCGCCTGATTCTTTCCGGACTCGGTGTGTCCCCTCGGACTCACCGGAGTCCGAGCCTCGGAAGCAGTCCCCCCCGGAGGATGCCCGGTTCTCGGACTTCGTCAGGGATATGGCCAAGGCTTTGGCCTTCCCTGCGGACCCCGAGGAGGAGCCTCGAGCCGAAGAGCTCGACGCCCTCCAGTATGACTCTCCCGCAAGGGAACACTTTACTGTACCGGTTCCTCCTATGCTGGAACGACTACTCTTCCGCATGTGGGAGAGTCCGGCCTCCTCGCCGGTCCTGAGCAAGCGGGTCGATTCTATCTATCGAGTCCGCAAGAGCCCTGGCTTTCAAAAGGCACAGCTACCACACCATTCCATGGTAGTGGAATCGGCCATGCATCGTCTTAAGAGCCAGAAGATGCACTCCTCGGTGCCTCCTGGCAGGGAGGCCCGTAACCTGGATGGCCTTGGTAAGAAGTGTTTCCAGGGCTCTATGCTCGCATGTCGTGTCCAGACCTACCAGCTATACATGGGCATGTATCTCCGAGATCTGGCTAAAGAGCTAGCCGGATTCTCCGCTGGTTTGTCCGAGGAACCCTTGCGGAGGTTCCTGGCCTTGTCCACTGGCATTCGGGAATGCTCAAAGTTCATGTCCCGAGCAGCCTATGATGGCTTTGAAGCATCGGCTCGAGTGGCCGCAGCCGGCATCGGTGCCCGCCGACAGGCTTGGCTTCAGTCGTCAGACCTTGAGCCCTGGGTGCAGGACAAGTTGGTCGATGTCCCCTGCCGAGGCGAAAACCTCTTTGGCAAGCCCATGGCTGAAAAGGCTGCACAAATTGAGACTGAGACTCTCACCAGGACCAGGCTTTCTAGGAAGACCTCTGCCCCTTCCCAGAAAAAGAAGGGCTCGGGGAAAAAGTCCTTTTACCCGAGGAAGGCGACTGCCTACAAACAATACCCCCATTATCAGGCCCCTGCAGCTCCCCAACAGGGCCAGCAGGCCAAGGGACGAGGTAACGGGTCCCGTAGGCAGCAAGCCCCCAAGCCTGCACCACCAGCCCCTGCTCAGCAGGGTGGGGGTTTTTGACTCACTAAGCATAGCCTCTCCCCCCCCGCTGGTTCCTCCCAGCACCGGAGGCCGGCTGGTTCACTTCGCCCACAGGTGGTCCAGCATCACCGCAGATGCCTGGGTGCTTCAAGTCGTGCGAGAAGGCTATCTTCTCCACTTCCACCAGGTCCCCTCCCTCCTATTTTCCGGGAGAACCTCCACGACCCCCTCTGCACAGGGAATTACTCCTTCAGGAGTTAGCAGGTCTTCTGCAGGAACAGGCGGTGGAACCAGTGCCACACCACCTGAGAGGTCAAGGCTTTTATTCCAGGTATTTTCTAATACCAAAGAGAACAGGAGGCCTCAGACCCATCCTGGACTTGCGCAACCTCAACAAGTTCCTTGTGCGGGAGAAGTTCAAAATGCTTACCCTTGGAATCCTTTGCCCTACCTCCAGCAGGGAGATTGGCTATGCTCCTTGGATCTAAAGGATGCCTACACGCACATCCTCATCCACCCAAGCCACCGCCAATACCTAAGGTTTGTGGTGGCAGGAAATCATTACCAGTACAGAGTACTGCCCTTTGGCCTGTCCTCCGCACCGCGAGTCTTCACAAAATGTCTCGCGGTGGTGGCGGCCCATCTCCGGCTTCACGGCCTCTATGTCTTTCCGTACCTCGACGACTGGATCTCGAGTTCATCGGCGCAAGGCTACACACTCCTCGGGCACGAGCGTACCTACCGCTCGACAGGGCTCAACGTCTCATGGACCTAGCCGACCGTTTTCGCAGCCAGCCCCTGGTCTCCGCCAGGCGCTTCCTGAGACTACTCGGCCATATGGCTTCCACCGTCCATGTGACCCCCAATGCCCGCCTGAACATGCGGCCTGCTCAATGGTGTCTCCGCCAGCAGTGGCGACAAGCCACAGGCGGCCTAGCAGACCTAGTGCGCGTCTCCGAGCCGCTGATCTCGTCTCTCCGGTGGTGGCTTCAGCAGCCGAACCTGATATTCGGAATGCCTTTCCAGTCACCTCAGCCGACCCGGGTGCTGACCACGGATGCATCCCTCCTGGGCTGGGGAGCACATTGCCAAGGGGCACGTACTCAGGGCCTCTGGACCACGTGGGAGTCTGCTCAGCAGATCAACTTCCTGGAGCTCAGGGCAATCCGCCTGGCTCTCAAGGCCTTCTCCCACCTGACTTCCCACCAGTCCGTCCTTGTCCAGACGGACAATCAAGTTGCCATGTTCTACGTGAACAAGCAGGGGGGCACGGGCTCCTTCCTCCTCTGCCGGGAGGCACAGAAGCTCTGCTCTTGGGCCGTCAGTCACGGCATTCTCCTCAAGGCAGTTTATCTCCCGGGCCAAGAGAATTGCCTGGCGGACAAACTCAGCAGGATCCTCCAGCCGCACGAGTGGCGTCTGGATCCCTTGGTAGTTCAGAAGCTCTTCCTAAAGTGGGGCCTCCCCACGGTGGATCTCTTTGCCAGTCCTCACAACCGGCAGCTTCCTCGCTTCTGCTCTCGTCAGCCACACCCCCTTCGGGTTGCGGCGGACGCTTTTCTAATTTCATGGTCGGGGAGCCTTCTGTACGCTTTCCCTCCCATCCCGCTAGTCTCTCGGACTCTTTTCAAGGTTCTCCGAGACAAAGCCTTCATGATCCTGGTGGCCCCTCGCTGGCCCAGACAGCCGTGGTTTCCGCTCCTACTGCAATTAGCGGTGGAGGATCCATTCCCTCTGGGGGTACAACCGGATCTCCTCACTCAGGATCAGGGGTCTCTACTACACCCCAACCTCAGGTCTCTCAACCTCATGGCCTGGCTGCTGAGAGGGTAGTCCTTGCTCCCCTTCTCCTGCCGGCAGAGGTGGAGGAGGTCGTCTTGGCTTCGCGACGGCCTTCTACCCGCAAATGCTACGCCCTTAAATGGCGTCGCTTTGCCGTCTGGTGTACCCAACAGTCTCAGGATCCCTTCTCCTGCCCGGTGTCGGTGATCTTGCAGTACTTGCTACACCTCTCTAATCTGGGACTTAAGTCCAACTCCGTCAAAGTTCACCTCAGTGCTCTTTCGGCACATCATGTGCCGGTGGACGGTAGACCTCTCTCCAGCGACCCTCTCGTAGCGAGGTTTCTCCGAGGTCTCCTTCTACTTAAACCACCTCTGCGCCCGCCAGCGCCTGACTGGGACCTGAATGTGGTTTTGCAGCGGATCACCTGTCCGCCTTTTGAACCTATGGCTACCTGTTCTCTCCGTTTTCTGTCTTGGAAAACACTGTTCTTGATAGCCCTCACTTCCGCTAGACGCGTAAGTGAATTGCAGGCCCTCGTGTCTGATCCCCCTTACACTCGGTTCTACAAAAATAGGGTAGTCCTACGGACTCACCCAAAATTTCTTCCAAAAGTGGTCTCCCCTTTTCACATCAATCAGGAGGTGGTACTTCCAACCTTTTTTCCCAGACCACACTCCAGCCGAGCTGAAACGGTCCTCCATACCCTGGACTGTAGAAGGGCTTTGAACTTCTACCTTGACCGTACGCGGGGAGCACCGTAAAGCTGCTCAGCTTTTTGTGTCTTTTGACCCCAATAAATTGGGGCTCCCGGTCTCCAAGCGTACTCTGTCCATCTGGGTTGCGGACTGTATCTCTTGGGCTTATGGGGCAGCTGGACTCTCCTTAGAAAGTCGAGTCACAGCTCATTGCGTTCGGGCAAACGCTACGTCAGTGGCTTACCTCCGTTCTGTTCCGCTGGCAGACATCTGCCGGGCCGCTACTTGGTCTTCGAGCCAGACTTTTGCGGTCCATTACTGTCTCGAGAGGGAGTCCCGCAGGGACAGTGCTTTCGGACAGGCAGTCCTCCGTAATCTCTTCGAGGTCTGAGCAACTCCTACCCTCCATCCCGGATGTGGGCTACCGGTGGGTGATAATTCAGCGAAGATTCTTTCCTTCTGTGCTGCTGAGCTAGAGGGAGCTCATTTTTTGTGCTTAGGGTCTCCGGTAGCCTTGAGCTTGGGAGTCCCATAAGTGAGGACTGACTTCCTGCTTGGTCCTGGAGAAAGCGTAGTTACTCACCTGTAACAGGTGTTCTCCAGGAGCAGCAGGAATCAGTCCTCACTACCCTCCCTCCTCCCCTTGGAGTTGCAATCGTCTGCTTATGTTCTTTTTGCAAATTTTTTATGCTGTCTTTTTTAGCTATGTCATCTGACTGGCTAAGATGGCACCCTTGGGCGGGAAGAGGACCGCGCATGCGCGCTGCAATTCCCAAAGGCTTTCTTTGAAAGCTGGGGAAAATTGCTCCGCGAGGGCTCCGTCGGCGCCGACGTCACCCATAAGTGAGGACTGATTCCTGCTGCTCCTGGAGAACACCTGTTACAGGTGAGTAACTACGCTTTACCTAAAAAAACCCTCAACATCCTTCAAATGGCGCAGAATGTAGCAGCTAGAGTAATCATGGGGAAAGGCCTAAAGGAGCATATCACACCAGTACTAATGGACCTGCATTGGCTACCCATCTCTGCACGCATACAATATAAAATCTTAATCACCGCATTCAAGCTCATTCATAATATAGCACCCTCGTATCTTAACACCCTTATCACATCTCAGCCAAATAACAGAAGCAGAAGAACCACACACCTCGATGCCCTCATTGTCCCGGGTAGCCCGAGATCTGTCGCTGCAAATACCAGCAACCGAGCATTCTCATTTATAGCCCCACTGCTATGGAACCAACTACCATGCGAACTGAGAGCGAACAGTGACTTGTTGGACTTCAGAAAAAAGCTAAAGACGCATCTTTTCCAAACACACTTCAATCCTACCTAACTTCTATGCTCCAACCCTAGTGAAACACCATGCACAAGGAAAGAGCACTACGCTTCAGACACCTATAGAGACGACAACCTGTAAATATGTATATACATGTGAAATCACTGTCTTGCAATCAAGTGTAAACCTGTAATCCGAGTGTTGTGTCCTGTACTTTTCCACTGAATCATTATGTATGTTTTAATCCATGGCCTGTACAACCATACTGTTATGTATAGCAAACCGCTGTTGATCACTGGAAGTAGCGGGATACAAGTGTACACTAAATAAATAAATAAACATAATTTCCCATAAAACCCCCCCTTGCTGTGTATTTGGTGCATATATACTCCCTACTACTGTGGGCCTTCCTGCTGTTTTCCCCTTCCACAGAATGAAACGTCCTTCTGGGTCCCTCACAACCTGTTCTTCCAGACTCAATCCTTTTGCAAAGAAAATTCCAACTTCCCCCCTCTTTGGTGAGTCCTGATTATGTGCCAAGAATACTTTATCATAGTCTTTACTCATCAACCACCTTTCTTGTCTGTTTTTTAGATGCGTTTCTTGTATAAGCTCTACATCAGCTCGTAATCTGTTACCCTCTTTTAATAGGGCCTGTCTTTTATACCAGGAATTAAGGCCTTTAGCGTTAATGGTTACTACCTTACATTCATCAAATTTATTTTGCTTACTCCCCATGATTTCAGATCTCTATATCTCCTCTTTGTACATTCACAGGATCCAGTTATCCCCCCCCTTCCCACCCTTCCCTCCCCCTTTCAGCCCCCTTCCCCCGATCTTCCGCTCTTTCCTCCCCTCCTTCATACTACTATTTAGTAGCCTCCCCTTCCTCAGTGACATCATCCTCCCCCTCCCACTCATGAATCATGTTTCTGAACATGATCTCTCTTATCTTAATCTCCCCCTTTCACTCTTCCTTACTCACTTTACTCTTCCCCTTGCTCCCCTTTCATGTTATATACTCAGTCTCTCTTTACAGCTTCTTTTTCTTGCTGTTGCCTTCAATTCTTTTTCAGTTCACAAAATGTGCTTCCTTTCCTTCTTGACTCTGGGTTCTGTTCCATTTCCTGCTATCTCACCTATGCTTATTTAATCAGTCCCAAGTCCTTTTCTTTTGCATTACATGTTTACTTTTCCTCTCTTTGCTCTCCACCTTCTGCCATCCTGTTGTCTGTCCATTTCCTGGTTTCCTCATCGCAGCCGCCAACTGTGTCACTGTTGTCACCCGTCTTGTAATGCCATTGCTGGTAAATGCAACTCCTGCTGGGTACAGCCATTTATATTTAATGTTCATTTTCCTGTTCTCTGTAAAACTCAATGTTGTTTGTATACATTGTAGTATGCTTGTTTGATGTACACCGCGCTGATTTTAATAGCGCGGTATAGAAGCAAATGTTAAATAAAATAAATAAATAAATAAATAAATAAATAAAATAAATGTTCTCGTCCTGCAATCTCATTGTAAATCCTCTCCATTCTCTTCTGCGTTGTAGCGTGGCTGTAGCCAAGTCCGCAGAGATTACCACCTTGTTTCCCTTTTAGTCGAGTTGACTTGCCTCCCTCACTTTGTTAATTATTCTTTCTTTCATTTTAAAGTCCTGGAGGCATATAATTATATCTCTTGTGCCTCCCCTCTCCTTGGGCCAAGTGTACGGTGCGCTCTGTCAATTTTAGCTTCCTGAGTCATCCCTCTTTCCTCGAGGTCTTCCAGCACCGCCTTGCATATTTCTCGTGCCGTTTGCTCACAGTCTCTGTACTCATCACTCTCTGGTACCCCCTTTACTCTTAAAATGTTTCTTGCTCGGTTTTCCAAATCCTCAATTTTCAGCTCAATCTGTTCCTTTGCTGTTTCCAAATTGTGTACTGCCTTATTTATTGCGCTTACGTTTCTTCGCACCTCTTCTACTTGTCCTTCCGTCTCTTCCACTCTTTTTCATAAGTTCTTGCATATCAGCGAGGAATTCTGTTATGGCCACCTCCATGTCTTCCCTAAATCCCACCATTTCTAAGCGCAATTTGCCGAACCAGGAGCGTAGCTCTTCTTTTGATATTTGTACAATGGCACTTTTACACTGCACCTCTTCCAAGGTACCAAGTTGTTCTTCGATCTCTGACTCCAAGTTTTCCTCGTCTCATATTTTTTCTCCTTCTTTCTGCTCACCTCACAATGCCGAGAAAGTATATTCTCTTATAGCCACTGTTTTTTTGTGCTGTAGTCATATCCCCTGGCTCTGGATCTATTGCCTAATCCTGTCCACTCTGGGGTATTTGTTTTGCCTTTTTAGGGGAGATTTTTTATCGCTTTTGTGGGATTTATCAGCAGAGCTTTTCTTCAGCCGTCCATGCGGTTCGGTGACATCACCGGAAGTCTGTGAATTTGTTTTTAAAATTATTTTTGCATCCACACACAGTTACCAATGTGTATCTGTTTCTTGAATGTGTGGGCAGTGAAAATGTTTCCTTAATGCATAAATAATTTGTCATCATCCTACAGTTTATCTTCTTCCTTTTCAATTGTTGTGATTTACTTGTGTGGGCAAATGAGTTTTAGAGGGAAAATATTTAGCACCGAGTAAAGAGATGGAGAACAGAACTATAGAGTTAATTTTGTTCTCAAGTAGAACAGGTCACTGTTTGCATTATTATAGCTTTTTCAGGTTTAACAAAACAAGAAGAATGCACTAAAAAACTGATAACATGCAATAGACTGGACATAAGAGTAGTTTTGATTTATTCTCTTAGCTGTGAATGTTTCTCAAGGACTTGATTGCTATTTCAGTGGACAGGAGCAGAGTACTACAAGAAAAGCAAAACATCTGAGTTCTGAAAAGGGAGAGGAGCTATATAGCAGTCCATCTTCAGGAAAAGGAGACACAGAAAGTGTGAAACTGGCAACGAGAAAACAGAGTGCAACACAGAAGAGCCCACTTACAAGAAACAAAGTTTTACCATCAAGTGCTGTTGAAGAATCCACTTACAGGGTATTGCTTTTAAAATACTTTTAGAGTGATGGAAATAGCTGTTCCCACTGACAGTGGTAGCCATGTTATAGTGAAAGAATTTGATAAGGATAATAGAAACAAGATTGAATTTCAGCAGTGGCTCGCTGCATAACTTGAAATGAAGAAAGTACTTTTAGGGGGTAATTTTGTAAGGAGCCGTATAAAGATATATGCCATCAACGTGCATATATTTTCAGTGGCTTATAGACAGGGCTTAATTTCTGGGGAATGTTATGGACAGCTCGCATATTCTGTCTCCAGGAACAAGCAGGAATGTAGTCTTCACATATGGGTATCGTCGGTACCGACAGAGCCCGAGCGGGAACGCTCCCCAGTGTCCAATAGGAAAGCTTTTGGGAGCATCCCAGAGCGCATGCGTGCTGCCTTCCCGCCTCTGTACCTCTCTCACTTCAGTTCTTCGTTTTCCACGGAGCCGACAGGACACGGTACCCTGTCACCGCAGAAAATCTACCTTTATTTCTTGTTTTTTGTGGTCGCATCTGCCTTCATTCGACACCTACGGTACCGCCGGTTCTCTTCTTCTTTCTTTAAAAAAAACCCCAAACAAACATATATTTCTCTTCAAGGATCTTCCCTATTTCTGGTGCTATGTGCCATTCTGGGCACTAGGCCCATTTTTCTTCAAGCATGGAGAAAACAAGCTAGTGGTTTCAAAAAATGTTTAAATGCAGCGGTACCATCTTCATCACCGACATCCATGATTGGTGTCTAAAATGTTTGGGTCCTGAACATTGTCCAACGGAGTGTCTCTCCTGCACGAGGATGACCAAGAGGGGGCCGGCAGAGTAGAGCTGCAAAACTTGGTACCCTTTTTGCCTCCGACATGATGTCAATTGCATCGACGTCTTTCAGGGCTTCATCTTCCTCCTATGGATCTCAGGTAACCAAAAGTAAAACTAGCCAGTCCTCGAAGGGAAAATCTCCTTCAAAGTATCGAGATGCCTTGGGCATTTCCCTCGAGGATACTTCACCGGCAAAACAGCCCCGGTGGGAGTCTTCGAGCTCTAAAGCATTAACGGGGCCCCAGGATGTTCCAGAGGCCTCGACCTCTGTGGAACTACTGGTGTCATGCTCTGGGGTCGTGGCCACGGTCGCATCCACCAGTACCGGCACCCAGGCATTGTCAGGAGCGATGGATCACAGAATCTTTGCTATTGAACGCAATCTAGTGGCCCTCTTAGCAGCCTCGGTACCTCTAAGACCGCAACAGACGGTTCCACAGGTATCGGTACCGACATCGGTACTTGTACCGACAGTACCAGCTTCGACAGGACTGCTTCCCCCCATGCCGATGTCTGGTATCGGGGATCAGGAACCCAGACATTTCGGTACCGACTTCGAGTGGTACCGATACCATGCGTCACAGGAGCACCCGGTGCTTGAGTCTTCCGATGACTCTGACGAGTCTACTGCTACCAGAGTGAATCTATTAGAAGATTCAACTCCCTCTCCTCAACGCAGTATGTCTCCTCCAGAGGATATGTCCTTCCAGGACTTCATACGTGATTTAGCAAAGGGTCTTGCAATCACTTTGATTCCAGAAAAAGAACCTAGGGCAGAGGAATTAAGAATTCTACAATACCCTATGGATCCCAAGGAAGCAGCTATGCTTCCCATTCACAAGATCTTACATGATCTGATGTTGAGAATGTGGGAAACTCCTTTAACGATATCTTCACATTCCCGACGCCTTGACACTATGTACCGAGTGCCAAGTTGTCCTGTTTTTCAAAAAACTCAGTTACCACACCATTCAATGGTAGTGGAATCGGCCATGCGAAGAATCAAGAGTGCAAAAACACACTCTAATCCTCCAGGCCGTGAATCCAGGACACTCAATGCCTTTGGCCATCGATGTTTTCAATCCTCCATGCTGGGAGCCAGGATCAGTTCCTTCATTCTGTATATGGGAATGTTCCTGGAAGAAGTCACAAAAGACTTAGAGCTCATTAGTCCTTCTGTCTCAGAGGAAAAAAAGAGCAGACTACCTTATTCTGGTCAAACATGCCCAGAATGTCTCTAAATTCATGAACCATGCTACCTTTGATTGTTTTGAGTGTCTTAGCAGAACCTCTGCTATATCTATAGGAGCACGTCGTATTGCTTGGCTTCAGGCATCAGACTTAGAACAGTGGGTGCAAGAAAAGCTGGGAAACATTCCTTGCACAGGAGATAATCTCTTTGGCAAGGACTGGCAGGACAAGGCTAATCAGCTTGAATCTGACAATACTACTTTAAACAGATTGTCAAAGACTCAAGCCAACCCATCAAAAAAGAAAACATTCAAGAAACCTTTTTTCAGTAAGAAAAAGAAGTCTTACCAATCTTACACCCATCAAACTCACTGTCCACTTCATGTTTCCCAAAAGGGACAACAACAGAACAGACAGCAGAGAAAGCCACAAGCTCAAAAAGCTCAACCAGTTCAACAGATCCAGCCACCTCAGGGTCTTTGACTTCCACCTAGAGAACTTAGTCATTCTGCCCCTAAAAGGTCCAGAACCCTTGACGCTTCCAGGCAGACTATGGCATTTTGCCAAAAGATGGCAACAAATAGCATCAGAAAATTGGACTCTGTCCATTGTAAGATTGGGGTATAAGTTTCATTTCCTCAACTTGCCCCCACCTACAATTCTGAAACAGTTCAATTCTCAGGGCCCTGCCACTGACCTCTTGTGGCAGGAGGTCACGTCACTTCTAGCTTAAGGAGCAATCGAAGAAGTGCCCGTACCCCAACAGGGGACAGGGTTCTACTCCCCCTATTTTCTTATTCCAAAGAAGACAGGGGGACACAGACCTATACTAGACCTCAGAGAATTAAACAAGTATTTGTTCCGAGAAAAGTTCAAGATGATCTCCCTCGGAACACTTTTACCATATCTTCAAAGTCAGGACTGGCTATGTTCTCTAGATCTAAGAGATGCGTATACGCATATTCTCATCCACTCAGATCACAGGACGTTCCTTCGATTCCTGGTCCAAGGAAGACACTTCCAGTACAGAGTTCTTCCCTTCAGACTAGCCTCTGCTCCAAGAGTCTTCACAAAATGCATGGCAGTGGTAGCAGCATTTATGAGGACTCTAGGAATATTCATCTTCCCTTACTTAGATGATTGGCTTATTCGAGCATCGACAGCTCCAGAGGCCAGCTTCGCTCTCTCTCGAGCAATGAGAATTCTTCAATACTTGGGGCTGGTCATAAACCTCCAAAAATCTCATCTTACCCCCTCTCAATCTCTAGAATTCATAAGGGCTCGTCTAGACACACGGCAATCAAGGGCTTTCCTGCCCCAGCCACGCTGTTTATGTATAATACAACTGGCATCTCAAGCATCTATGAAGGTATTCCTTACTGCTCAGGAGATGCTTCCACTGCTGGAACACATGGCATCCACTATCCATGTGGTTCCCTATGCTCGCCTCCACATGCGAGCAGCCCAGTGAACCCTTTCCTCTCAGTGGTCACAAGCCTCGGGTCAACTAAGAGACAAAATCAGAATTACCACACGTCTGATTTTGTCCCTGCAATGGTGGCAATCCCTGGAAAACCTCCTTGTAGGCTCTCCTTTCCAGCAGCCTCTATGCCAAACCACTCTGATGACAGATGCGTCCAAGGTGGGTTGGGGAGCCCACTTGCACGATCTCTCCACTGAGGGTCTTTGGACCTCACAGGAGGTTTCCCTTCACATAAACATCTTAGAGCTGAGAGCCATTTCCAATGCTATTCAAGTCTTTCAGGGCCATCTCAGCAACAAAACAGTACTTGTCCAAACTGACAATCAGGTAGCTATGTTCTATGTGAACAAGCAAGGCGGAACAGGCTCTCTGTCGCTATGCAACGAAGCTTTGCGAATATGGGCCCTCGCCAGAGAGTTACAAATTCACCTATATGCGGGATACCTTCCGGGCATTCAAAACTCTTGGTCAGACAAACTCAGTCGAATGCTGCTGCCACACGAGTGGTCCCTCCACTCAGACCAGCTTGCTCGAGTGTTTCGAATCTGGGGAACACCAGATATAGACTTCTTTGCAAGTCTGCAGAATGCCAAACCTCACCGATTCTGTTCCAGAATTCCAGCTCAAAACTGTCAGGCAAGAGATGCGTTCCTACTCCACTGGGGACAGGACTTCCTCTATGCCTTCCCACCCATTCCCCTCATTCCCAAGACTTTATTCAAACTTCAGAGAGACAGAGGTCGTATGATACTCATAGCTCCACGTTGGCCACGTCAAGCGTGGTACCCCCTTCTTCTGCGTCTCTCTGAAGCCACTCCTCTGGAGTTGGGGAATGATCTGGATCTCCTGTCGCAGGAGGACGTATCCCTACTGCATCCCAATCCCCAGGCCCTACATCTCAGAGCCTGGTTAATGAAAGCTTAGAATTCCAGGATATTAATCTTTCTCAACAAGTGAAGGATATCCTCCTGGCTTCCAGAAAACCTTCCACAAGACGTTCTTATGCTTTTAAATGGAAAAGGTTCTCTGTCTGGTGTTCATAAAGGGGACTTAACCCCTTTTTAGTACCTGTAGAGTTGCTACTAGAGTATCTTCTACAATTATCAACATCTGGCCTAAAGACCAATTCAGTGAGGGTTCATCTCAGTGCTATTGCCGCTTTTCATAAACCTTTCGAAGGACAACCCATTTCCTCTCATCCACTTATATCAAGGATTTATGAGAGGCCTACTTTTAACAAAACCTCCCATTAAACCACCACCGGTGGCATGGGACCTAACTCTTGTTCTTGGTCAGCTTATGAAACTGCCCTTTGAACCTTTAGCCACTTCAGACCTAAAGTTTCTGTCATGGAAAGTTATTTTCCTAATTGCCATCACTTCTGCGAGACACATTAGTGAATTACAGGCGTTAGTAGCTGACCCTCCTTATACAAGGTTTCATCATGATAAAGTAGTCCTCAGGACTCATCCTCACTTTCTGCCAAAGGTGGTTTCGCCTTTTCATTTAAACCAGTCGGTTTATCTTCCTATATTCTTTCCTAGGCCTCATGCCTCCAGTGCAGAAAGGAATCTTCACACTTTGGATTGTAAAAGAGCCTTAGCATTTTATCTCCAAAGAACTAAGCCACATAGAAAATCTTCTCAGCTTTTTGTGTCTTTTGACTCTAGTCATTTGGGACTTCCAGTTTCCAAAAGAACTCTGTCAAATTGGATTGCAGACTGCATATCCTACACATATCAGAGTACGGGACTTTCTCTCGAAGGCCATGTCACAGCTCACAATGTGAGAGCAATGGCAGCCTCAACGGCTAACCTTTGTTCTGTCTCTATTGATGAGATCTGCAAAACAGCCACTTGGGCTTCTGTACACACCTTCACAGCCCACTATTGCTTAGACAAAGACTCCCGTCGAGATGCCTCGTTTGGCCAGGCTGTTCTCCAACATCTCTTCATACTTAATTCAACTCCTACCCACCATCCACAATTTGGATGCCAAAGGTCCATGGGAGGAAGCATGACCCAACTCACATGGGTTCGCAGCTTGCTGGGGTCACCCCTTGGCATCTTCCAGCTGGGAATTCCCCATATGTGAAGACTACATTCCTGCTTGTTCCTGGAGATAACGTAGCTACTCACCTGTAACAGGTGATCTCCGGGAACAGCAGGAATTTAGTATTCACAACCCACCCACCTCCCCTAGGAGTTGTCTCTATCTCTCTCTTTCTCTACATCTTTCCTTTGGTCTCAACTATAAACTCAACTGAAGTGAGAGAGGTACAGAGGAGGGAAGGCAGCACGCATGTGCTGTCGGATGCTCCCAAAAGCTTTCCTATTGGACGCTGGGGAGCGTTCCCGCGCGGGCTCTGTCGGTCCCGACGATACCCATATGTGAAGACTAAATTCCTGCTGTTCCCGGAGATCACCTGTCACAGGTGAGTAACTACGCTTCCTGATTGTGTCCCCTGTCTAGTCCCGGAACCTCTGGGTTGCCCATCTTATCCAGCAGCTTGGAGACTGAGAAACTCCCACTTTTGTGACATCATGAGTATATCTCTCCGGTGTCCGCCTCCAATCATCAGTTACCTCAGTCTCCAAGCAGCTGGATACATGGGAGCCCGGGGGTCCGGGCTCACTAGAGAAACAGTTAGAGATTTGGATATAGTTCTTTGATTTAGTGGGAGTAGTTCAGTCCCGGGATCTCCTTTTGCCTCAGATCTGTGGCTTTCTTTCTCAGCACAGGTCAGCTTCTTTATTTCTGGCTCTATCTACTCCTCTCTCCCTGCCCCTCTCCTCTTCTCTGTCTCCCTGCTCATTGCTTTGGAGAATGGGGGGTCCCGGTCCATTCAGACACCGGCTGTGAGAGGGCACGGTCTGTCTGCAGCAGCTGCCTAATTTCTGCTTCACGGATTGCTGCGCACGGAGTTGAGCCGACGCCACGCAGAAGTCTTGTCTGCTCGTGCGTCTGGCGGCTCTCTCCGGTGCACGCGGCCGGCGGCTTGATTTTCGGCATCGGGGGTGTCTCTCGGGCCTTCGGCGCCTCGAACGCTCCCGGTGTCGGTGGCCGCAGCCCTGCTTTCTGCACACTTCTTCCTCGTGTTTCCAGGCTAGAGGTAAGTGTTGCATCGGGCAGCGGGCTTGCTTCTCCTCAGCGCGTTTTCGCGTGCTTTTGCACCGATCGGCCCTGCCGCGTGGCGTCGGTGTGCCGGCCCTTCAGGCCTACCGCACGGGCTTTTCGGGGACTACAGCAGGCGGTTAAGGGCCTCAGCGATTCTCCTCGCATTATAAAAAAAAACAAAAAAAAAACGGTACAGTGATAGGAATCAAACTATAAAGGGGGGCTCTTGCCCTTTCTCTGCTTCCCGAGTGGGTCAGTTTTCAGAGGGAGTATACGGCAGCTTGACCTTTGGCAGCCAGTTTGGGAGGTCTCTGCCTGCCTGCCTTAGAGTTTCTGTCCTAGGCAAGTCCGGGGTCAGTGTACTTTCTATCATGCCTTCCAAGTCCCTCTGTTTAGTGTGTGGGACGAGGAAGACGTCTACTGGAGTCTGCAAGTCTTGTATGGGTGACTCCGGGGAGCCGTCTTCGGAGCAGGCGCAGCAGGAGTCAGTCCCGGCCCCAGCTGCTGACATTTCTGCACCAGGGGGGCAGGACGTTTCCCAATTAGAGTCAGTTGCAGGCCCTTCCTCCGGCTCAGCCGCTTCCTCCTCTTTGCTGGCGTTGCCTATAGACCTGTCCTCTATTTTTTCTCAGCAGTTCGTAGCTCTCCTACAACACTCCGTCTTTGGAGGCTCCCTACAGCAGCAACCGCCAAAGGGCGGCGCACGTAAGCGCCCGTCTTCTCCTCCTCGAGAGGACTGCGCTCCGGTAGAGGGTAAGAAACCTCGTGGAGAAGAGGAGCTGTGTGTGCAGTCGGGGGCTTCAGAGGACCCTCTTTCGGATGAGGAGTTGCACAGCCTACTGTTGGATGAGGAGCTAGAGGAAGGAGAGATCTCGGAGAGAGAGGACCAGTCCCGGATTGTGAGGGTCTTTCGGAGGGATCAGCTTCCCGCCCTCATCGTAGAGACGCTTAAGGCGCTCAATATGCCGGTCCCAGGGACCTCAGCAGATAAGTCCTTGGAAGATCCGTTGTTGCAGGTGTTTCGGAAGACTCAACGAGCGTTCCCAGTTCACCGAGTCTTCCAGGAGATGATTCAAGAGGAATGGAATCTACCAGAGGCTCCGCTAAAAGGCTCCCGAGTTATGGGGCGTTTATATCCATTGTTAGATCAGGATGGAGAGGTGTTTAAATTGCCTATGGTGGATGCGGCCGTCTCGGCGGTTACCAAGAAAACGACAATTCCCGTAGAGGGCAGTGCGGCCCTTAAAGATGGGCAAGATAGGAAGTTGGACGCCTTATTGCGACAGGTTTTTGAGGTCAATGCCATTTCGCTCCAGGCAGCTATTTGTGGTGCGTGGGTGGCTAGAGCCTGCCTGCGGTGGTCCCAACGGGTGCAGGAGGGTCAGCCCAGTGCGTTGGCAGAGGAGGCTGCCCGTCTGGAGTCCGGGGCGGCCTACTTGGCGGATGTTCAGTATGATCTCATGCGTGGTCTTTCTAAAAGTATGGCCTCCTCTGTCGCAGCGCGCCACTATTTGTGGCTCCGGAATTGGTCGGCAGATAACTCCTCTAAAGCTAGATTGAGTAAACGTCCCTTTAAGGGTCGTCTACTGTTTGGTGAGGACTTAGAGAAGCTGGTTAAGGACCTCGGTGAATCCAAAGGTGGGCGGTTACCGGAGGATAAGCCTAAGGTGGCCCGTGGGGCACCGGGGGGTCAGGGGCAATTGCGCGATTCTCACCGTTTTCGCTCCCAAAGATTTTTTTCGAGTCAGCGAGGCTGTTTTCCCACCAGGACGCAGGGCTTTCGTGGATTTCGAGGAGCGGGAAGGGGGTTCGGTGCCTCTTCTTCCTCCTCGAATACCTTCAAGAAGCAGCAATGAAGCGAGGAGGGCCCAGACTCCCCTCATCCCTGTGGGGGGGCATTTGTGGGACTTTTATCCTGCCTGGGCCCAAATCACTTCGGATCAGTGGGTCCTGGAGGTCATTCAAGAGGGCTATGCCCTGGAGTTCCTCCGTCCGGTGCGGGACGCTTTTGTTCAGTCTCCCGGTCGGTCAGGGCGAAGCGCATGGCGCTTCAGGAGATGGTACAAAAGTTACTCGACCTCCGGGCCATCGTCCCAGTACCTTCAGACCAGTGCGGCTGCGGTCGTTACTCCATCTATTTCGTGGTTCCGAAAAAGGACGGGGGAGTGCGTCCTATTCTAGATCTCAAAGGTGTCAACCGCTGTCTCCGGGTGTCTCATTTTCACATGGAAACTCTGCGATCCGTCATTGTGGCGGTTCAGCGCGGAGAGTTCCTTACGTCGCTGGACCTCTCGGAGGCTTATCTGCATATTCCCATCCGCCCGGACCATTACCAATTCCTCAGGTTTGCAGTTCCGTTCGGTCATTATCAATTTCAAGCATTGCCCTTCAGGCTTGCCACGGCTCCGCTGGTCTTCACCAAAGTCATGGTAGTGGTGGCGGCGGCTCTGCGCAAGGAGGGCATCCTCGTCCACCCTTACCTAGACGACTGGCTGATCCGGGTGAAATCCCACGCCGAGAGCGAGAAAGCGACAGCCAGGGTAGTCTCGTTCCTGGAAAGTCTGGGGTGGATAGTCAATGTGGCGAAGAGTCACTTGCGTCCTTCTCAGAACTTGGAATATCTCAGAGCGCGTTTCGACACCCAGTTGGGCAGAGTGTTCCTCACGGCGCCAAGAGCTCAGCACCTACGCGCTCTGGTGGAGAGGTTCCGGCAGCGCAGGGCTCCTTCGGCTTGGCATTATCTGCAAGTGTTGGGCACCATGGCGGCGTCCATCGAGACGGTACCGTGGGCCCGAGCTCATATGAGACCATTGCAGCGAGCATTGCTACGTCGGTGGTCGCATCAGCGGGACCCTCTGTCCCGGAGACTAGTTTGCCCGGCGGAGGTCCTGCAGGATCTGCTCTGGTGGCTGCTTCCCGAGTCATTGGAGCAGGGAAAGTCCCTGGTGGCCCCGGACTGGGTGGCAGTAATGACGGATGCCAGTCTGTTAGGCTGGGGCGCTCATTGTCAGGGCAGTTTCGTTCAAGGTCGGTGGAATCCCCGGGAAGCAACGTGGCCGATCAACCGCCTCGAGCTGAGGGCGGCGAGTCTGGCCCTGCAGGGGTTTCGCCCCTTGCTTGCCGGAAAGGAGGTCCGGGTGTTGTCCGACAACGCGACAGCGGTGGCCTATATCAACAAGCAGGGCGGCACCAGCAGTGTCGCATTAGAGGCCGAAGCCGCAGTCCTGTGTGTCTGGGCGGAGATGAATCTCTCCGACTTGTCGGCCGCGCATATTGCAGGGGTAGACAATGTGGAAGCCGATTTCCTCAGTCGGGTGCGCGTGGACCCGGGGGAATGGGTCCTTCATCCCGAGGTCTTCAACATGATAGCTCGGCGATGGACCTCATGGCGACCTTCGCGTCCGCAAAGGCAAGTCGCTTCTTCAGCAGGCGACGGGAAAGGATGTCGGAAGGGTTGGATGCTCTGCTCCAGGTTTGGCCGGAGGGACAACTGCTGTATGTCTTCCCCCCTTGGGTCCTGATCGGAAGGGTGCTTCAAAGGATAGAAAAATTCAAGGGGTCCGTGATTTTAATAGCGCCGGACTGGCCGAGGTGTCCTTGGTACGGGGACCTGATGAGGCTGTTGGCGGCGAAGCCTTGGCGTCTCCCTTGCCGGGAGGACCTTCTCTCTCAGGGACCTCTTCTCATGCCGTACGTGGATCGATTCTCGCTTACGGCTTGGCTCTTGAAAGGGCTCGGTTGACGTACAGGGGGTATTCCGCGGCGGTCGTTTCTACCTTATTGAGGTCCAGGAAGCGCTCTACGTCTCTGGCGTACATTCGCGTCTGGCGAATTTTCGAGGCATGGTGTGGGGACAGAAAGTGCATGCCCTTGAAAGCATCTGTTCCTCAGATTTTGGAGTTTTTGCAGGATGGTTTTGACAAGGGGCTGGCGGCGGCTTCGTTGCGGGTCCAGGTGGCGGCGGCTTTGTCCTGTTTCAGGGGCCGAGTCAATGGTCAGTCCATCATGTCGCAGCGGGATGTGAAGCGTTTTTTCTGGGCAGTTGCTCTGGTTAGGCCGCCTTCACAGAATGTTTTTCCTAAGTGGCATCTGCCTTTGGTTCTGGATGCTTTAGAGCGGGTCCCTTTCAAGCCAGTAGCGAACGCCTCTATTAAAGATCTAACGCTGAAGACGGTGTTCTTGGTGGCCATATGTTCGGCGCGTCGGGTGTCCGAGCTACAGGCGCTCTCCTGTAGGGAGCCCTACCTTTCCTTTTTTGCGGGTAAGGTGGTCTTGCGACCGGTCCCGGCTTTCCTCCCGAAAGTGGTTTCGGCTTTTCATCTGAACCAGGAAATCGTTTTGCCAGTTTTTTCTAAGGCTGATCCTGCCTCTTCCTCGCGGAACCTACATCTGTTGGATGTTCGTAGAGTCTTGAAGAAGTATCTTAGGCGCACAGCGTCTTTCCGGAAGTCAGACAGACTTTTTGTGGTGTTTGGGGGCCCGAAGAAGGGAGAGGCGGCGTCCAAGGCTACCATTTCCCGATGGATCAAGGAGGCGATTGCCTCAGCATATGTACTGAAAGGTAGAGTAGTGCCGGAAGGGCTACGGGCTCACTCCACTAGGGCGCAAGCTGCTTCATGGGCGGAACATCGCTTGGTGGCGCCGGTAGACATATGTAAGGCGGCTACGTGGTCGTCTTTGAATTCCTTTGTTCAACACTATCGTCTGGATGTGCAGAAGGTGGAGGAGTCCTTCTTTGGAAGGGCGGTTCTTCAGGCTGGTTTGCCGGGTCCCTCCCGTGATTGATTGGTTTCTACTGCTCTGGTACTAACCCAGAGGTTCCGGGACTAGACGGGGGACACGATCAGGAAGATGAAATTAGACTTACCTGCTAATTGTGGTTCCTGGAGTGGAACCCGTCTAGTCCCGGATCCCTCCCCGGATGTGCATGCACACAGAAGCCTGAAGTGTCTCCGAGGATTACGGGTAAGACTTGTGCTTTGGTTTTTTCTTACTTCAGTTTTGTATACAAAAAAAAAAAAAAAATTTGCATGAGTACACGAGGGTGGGGGTCAGAGGCCTTTCTTTCTGGGGGTCTTCTTTCTCTCCTTTCTTTCTTTCTGATAAGATCCTGATCTGTTCAGGGGTTTGTAGTCACAGTGATGACAGGGCTATTTCTTAGTTCCTGATAGTATTGTCCATTTGGCCATAAGAGGTAGTAGGTATGTTTACTTGTTTCTCTGGTGAGTCTGCTTTGTCAATAGGTTACTGATGATTGGAGGCGGACACCGGAGAGATATACTCATGATGTCACAAAAGTGGGAGTTTCTCAGTCTCCAAGCTGCTGGATAAGATGGGCAACCCAGAGGTTCCGGGACTAGACGGGTTCCACTCCAGGAACCACAATTAGCAGGTAAGTCTAATTTCATCTTTCTCTGTTCTGGATGATTTATTAGATTTGTTACAATCAAACAACTATGAAATACAGGCAATAATAAAAAATATTAAAACTTTGCAGAAAATAGAAGTTTCACATAGTGTATGTTTTTCATACACTGGTCCAATGTCCATCTTCCAAGTGATCAGAAAAGTTATAATTCAGTTCCAATATTCATTGACGTAGACATACTGTCATTTCATTTATTATGATATAATATAGTTTGTCAACAGTCCATTCGGACGGCGGAATATGATACACGTGAAAACACCTCTGATGCAGTGCGTCGATATTGCACCATTGAAACACCTAGAACCGAACGCGTGACAGCAATTAGTCTCGACAACATATTAGCCCAGTGTATGAGAAACATACAAGGCCGATATACACACCAATAACTCTGACACTAAATAACTTACAGTTATCTAAACCTATTTTCTAAAGTCTACAAATACTTTTATTTGCAAAATAGTAGCTATTACAGCATTATAAGCTACTTACTATTTTTTTGTGATCTTTTTATGTTGAGCTGCCAGTACCGTCAAAATCAGCAAACTTCAAATACCTATTAAACTTAATAAATCTCAAATAAAAAATCTGTATATAACGCTTTTTGACATAATGATAATAGCTAAGCATAGCTCCATTGAATTTATAACCATTAATTAGTAAACAGTTGAGTAGTAAGTAAGGAAACCTTATGTCTATAAAACATATACTGGTCCAAAATGGGTTAAAGCATTTTTTTCAGACTCCAAAGCAGTGTGTGTTTGTGGGGGGGGGGGGGGGTTCTGCTCTAACCCTTCCCTTTCCAGGCAATCTGCAGAGAAGAGGAGAGGAGGGACTGGGTCTGGAACAGATAAAAGAAAAATCACTCTACTCACTAATTGAGCCCCTTTTCTGTTGCTCCTACTCTGGTCCACCCACTTTCTCCCACTGTTGCATAGTTCCACTTCCTTTTTGTCTACAAATTAAGCCCTGCTTATAGGTGTGAATGGGCCCTTTACATGTGTACTTTGCTGGTCACTATTCTGTAAGTATGTGCGTCAGACCCATGGTGCATGCTTCACTGTGGGCATGCATATGGGCGGAACACAGATTTTTGCACATAAATTGAAAAATACTAGAAATATATGTGTTCTTAAGAACCTAGGCATAGACACTTACACCAACCATAGCATTGGCATAAGTGATGTGCCTATATTTGGTAAACGTTTCCTACTAATTACACCCCTATTTTATAAAGTAAAATGTGCACATACAATCGTGCTTATTTTTAAATTCCCCATCTTCTTGAATTCCAGAACATGCTTTCCTAAAGTGAGGAATAAACCCAATCTCCAGGAACAAGCAGGAATGAGTCTTCACATATGGGGTACGTCGGCACCGACGGAGCCTGCACGGGAATGCTCCCCAGCATCCAATCAGAAAGCTTTTGGGAGCATCCCACAGCGCCTGCGTGCTGCCTTCCTGCCTTTCCAACTGTCTCTCCTCAGTTTTCGTTTTTCCGCGGAGCCGGCAGGACGTTCTCCTGTCGCCGCTGAAAAGTTTCTTTTTTATCCTTATTTTTTCTGTGGTCGCGGCTGTCTCCTCGACTCCACCGGTACCGCTGGTGTTTTTTCTTTTCTTTTTCTTATTTTTACTCAGGGAATTTTTTTCCCTCAGTGTCTTAACTTTTCCTAGGCCTTCAGGCCTCTCCATGTCCAGCATGGAACCGACAACCATTTCTTCCAGGAAATGTTTAAACTGTGGCGGTACTTCTTTATTTTTGGACCCCAGAAATTGGTGTCTGAACTGTTTGAATCCTGACCCTTTTTCTCCGGAGCCGTTAGGCTACACTTTGGTGAGAGGAGAGCTTCCACATCGAGTCTTCCTCGATACCCGAGCCCCTTCTGGTATCGGGGCATGGACCGTTTCCTCCTCACAGGATCAGGTAACCCACAAACAGTCTGTTAAGACTAGCCAGTCCTCGAGTGGCAAGTCTCATGCACAGCATGTAGACGGCTCCGGCCTTGCCCTAGAGGGTCCCCTGGCTCAGAACCCCACGGGAGGTTTCGGCCTCCAAAGCATTAAGGGGTTTCAGGTTGTTCCTGGGGCTCACCCCTCACAGAACATACCTGAGCCATGTTCGGTGGCGGCATCCGCTTCGAGCGGTACCGACTCCCCGGCATCGGCACCGGTGTTGGACGTAACACTCCTCACCAAGGATCGTCATCTGGCCTCCTCGGTACCTTCGGGACCGCTGGTTAAGGACCAGTTTGACTTTCCAGTATCTGCTTCCATACCGATACTCTTACCGACGTCGGTACCCTCCAGACGTGCATCGATAGACTCGCTTCTTTCGATGCCGAGTCTAGAATCGATCTCGAGTCTGGAGGACTTGGTACTGACATGGCTCGGTTCCGATACCTATTGGTGCCGGGTGCTAGGTATCGGTGCTCCGTGCCGTACCTCGGTACCGCTTGAGCTGCCACCGCTGACTGCTTCGATGTCGGTATCACCCCCGATACCGACACTCTCACCGGTATCCACATCGATACCGGTACCTGCAATAGCATCGCAGTCTCTGCGTCTATTCTTTTTCCAACAGGATCACTCCTTTCGATACCAAGTCTGGAGTCGATACCCGGCATGGACGATGTGGTACTGCCTTTCACAGGTCTTGATCCCCAGTACCAGCATGCATCCTTTAGGGATTCTGTCTTGCACCGTGCAGATAAACTCTTCGGTGCTCAGGCTAGATCTCCAGATCTGACCTGTCCAAGGGAAGTTCTCTTTGGAGAGCCTTCCTTTCAGAATTTCCTTCTGGATATGGCAAGATCACTTGCCATTTCTATCCCTGGTGATCCTACACAGGCCTTTGTTTCTTCTGAGGCAAAGACAAACATAATGCTTCCCTTGCATTATTCCTTGCAGGATCTTCTATTGAAAATGTGGGAAGCACCTTTACGGGTGCCCCCACCATCTACAGCAACTGATCTTTTATATCAGGTGCCCCCCTCTCCAGGGTTTCATAAGCCTCAACGCCCTCATTATTCCCCTGTAGTGGAATTAGCATTGAGGAAGGTGGGAAGTAAGAAGAAGCATTCTTCTTACCCTCCAGGTCGTGAGTCTAGGACACTAGATGCCTTTGGACGTCAAATCTTCCAGACATCCATGCTGTCCACAAGAATTCTCTCATATATTTTCTATATGAGTCTATCTCTTCAGGAGGTCACAAAGAAATTACATCTTTTGACTCCTTTCCTATCAGAGCCCAAGACTGCAGACTATTCTTTACTACTTAATCAGATTCAGAATATCTCTTGGTTTCTGTCTCGTGCTTCCCTAGACTCCTTTGAGTCTGCTAGCAGAACCTCTGCTATAGCCATAGGGGCACGACGTAGAGCCTGGCTACAAGCTTCAGATTTAAGCATATGGGCACAACACAGACTGGGTAACTCTCCTTGTACTGGAGACAATCTCTTCAATAAGGATTCTCTCCAACAGGTTGCTCAGTGCTCCACTGACTTCCCTGTGTCTCAAGGCTCTTCTAAGCCTTTCTCTTCCCCAGTAGGTAGGAAAACTCCTATCATACCTTCCTCCCCTAGTAGGAGGAGGTTTTCTTCTTCTCTTGCCCATCGTACAGATGTTCCCAGGCAGGGGAAACACCGCCTTAATCTGAAGGGACCATACCCTCACCAGGCTCAGTAAATTCAGCAACCATATGGTTCTGGTTTTCTCTGTTTTTTTGTCTCTTTAGATTCAGAATTACTGTTCCTTTTTCTTATATGGATCTCTTTCCAAGACATCCATTGTTTAGCACTTATATTTTTTGAGCTGTCAGGATTTTCAGGCTATAAGTCACAGATTACTCCTCTTCCTCCACTAGGAGGAGGGAGTTTCATAACTATCAGATGATAGTTTCTGTGCCAGCATGAAATTTCTCCTTCTACAGATTTACCTCCCGGTACGACTCCTCTCAGCTCTTCTGTCCCTACGCTCTTATTAGGTTTTCCCTCATAAGAGTAGTACTATCACACTGGTAGGCTTCTCTTTCAGCCTATCTAGTCTTTCTATTGCCAGTGTGGAGTTCTCTCTTCTGAATTGACTCCCCTCCCTTTTGCTTGGACAGTTTCTCAGACAGACACGTGTTTTCTCCACATTTAGTCTTTCTGTCTGTCTGTTGCCTTAAAGTCTGTATTGCAAAGATGCAGTACATTTTCTCTTAAGGACTTCACAGATAGTGCTGAAGGGTCAAGCCCTTCTCAGCACACCAACTGGAAAACATCTTCCATTTACAAGCAAAAGGGACGTCCACTGGACAATTCTACATAGAAAGTTTCTGCTGTTGCTTCATCAGCATTTGCCCCTGCAGGAGCCTACTGGTGGGACCTCTGGTACTTCTCCACAAGTTCCAGAGCTATCCTTCCCTACTTCTGTCTGGCCTTAGTAGTGATTCCAAGAACATCTTTCTTGGATAATCCTTATCACCACTTGGCTTTGGCAGCATACTTGCTATGACTGCCACCTCTCCATCAGACAACTTTTTCTCCTGCATGATGCTCTCTGCAATCCTCAGAGAAGCTCTTCAACTATTGGGCCCTTGCTAGAGAGCATGGAGTTTTGTCTCTAATGCCTTCTTACAGGGTTGCAAAAGGCCTTGCAGTCATGGTTTCCATGACTGTAGGGGCTCTTAGCTCCTTTTCTCTTTAAAACAAAGAGCAGAGAACTGCTTGCATGAAAGCATAGAGATTTAGCCAATTCCTATACGGAATATGTTCTTTTCTCTCTAGCTGCACCTTCATGGACAGCACATAGTTCATCCAAGAACTCAGGATACCCCTGGTTCCTTCAAGGGATCACTTTGGAATCCCCTCTATGTGTTTTTCCCTGCCCATTTCCTAGAATGGAATTCCACTAGACCCAAGGTTGACTGCTACTGAGTAACAATATCCTCTCTTTCATGTAACCATCCTGGTCATATTGTTAGATACATTCTGCATCTTGTTACCAGGAGGGAAAGATTCTTGGGATACATTCTTTCAAGTAGGTTCCACCTCTTGTTGTCACCTGAATCTTTCTTATTCACATCTCCCATGTGAAACCACTCAGACAATTATTTGGTCTTATGTATGCCTATATTCATATATGTCTCTACGCATATTGGATGTGAGGGTTGGTCAGCTGAGTGTGCATATCCTTTGCCCTGTTAGTTCTCGTCAGGGAGGGATATATATATATTATATATATTTATTATATCCCTGGGTGTTACAGGTCTATATATATTTTTCTGCCTATATATCTATCTATCTATCTATCTGTGTATATACCTATATCTCTCTCTCTCTGTGAAGTTCTTTCATAGCTAGATAGGTATTCATATACTTATCTTCTGACGGTCCCTACCCATATAAGTATTACCTTCCTATGGGTTCCAGTCAGGGCCTATCCTTCTTCATGCTGTTCCACAGCATGTTTGGAGTATTACGCACACAACCACTCCTGTGGTACCATCAGCTTCTCCAATATCCCTAAGGGCTTGATATCTCTGGAGATCCATGCCAGTTAAGACTGTCATGGCAAATCTTCATTAGGTCTGAGGTTTCACCCCCTCAGACGCCTGTCCTTTCCCTGGGAATACAGTTTTTTTCCTATACCTCTCTTCCCTCAAGGACTTCATCATTTATTTAAGTCGGTCAGTCTTCCTCCTTTGCTCCTAAATATGAATAACCCTGTAGCTAAAGGAGTGTTCAGCTTTTCCCATAAAGCTTCCCCTGAAGACCTGCCGCTTTTTCTGCTACCCCAGTTCAATCCTGGGGTCACCTTCACTCCACGGTTTGACCTTCACTGTTCTCCTGTGAGTTGTCACCTTAACTTCAGTGAGGTCACCTTGAAGTTCCTCTACTGGATCCACAGTAGATATCATGAATCTATCTACCTCCTGCAACCAGTAGGTAAGCTCAATATTGCAAATTTTTTTTTTCAATATGTATTCATGGTAATTCTCATATTTAGAAGGACTCTTTACCTGTAGTCCTCTCTTAGCTTAGTTGTTTCTCACAGCTCTTTTCTCTTCAACTCCTACCCTCCATCCCCAGGATGCCTGGCAATATGAGGTGTGGCATGTTCAGTCTCCTGCATGCTAGGACTCCAGGCATCTCAGCTTGGGAGTCCCCATATGTGAAGACTCATTCCTGCTTGTTCCTGGAGATAGCACAGTTACTTACCTGTAACAGGTGATCTCTGGGAACAGCAGGAATTAGTCTTCACAACCCACCCACCTCCCCTAGGAGTTGTATCTCTCTATCTTTCCTTTCCTTTCTTTCTCTCTCTTTGTCTCAGCTTTGAAAAACTAACTGAGGAGAGACAGTTGGAAAGGCGGGAAGGCAGTACGCAGGCGCTGTGGGATGCTCCCAAAAGCTTTCTGATTGGATGCTGGGGAGCATTCCCGCGCGGGCTCCGTCGGTGCCGACGTACCCCATATGTGAAGACTAATTCCTGCTGTTCCCAGAGATCACCTGTTACAGGTAAGTAACTGTGCTTTATCGCGTGGCAGTCTATCTGAACTAACTAACTGAAGCATGGAGTCAGATTTCTCATTGTACTTCACTATCTTGTGGGGATAATTTTTGTAACTATTGCCTAGTTTGTACAATTAATAGGCCATCAAGATTCAAAAGTTCATTAGTAATGACAGTTTGCATTCATAGAGTACCTTTTATAATTCTGCTTTGTAATAACTTTATAAATGCATGCACATAAACATCTCTAGAATGGGTAAGTGTGGACATATGTTGCGATATTAACAATTTTAAAAGGAAATCTGATTAGCTCATAAAAAGTTGAACAACATGATGCATAATATGGGGTAATTCTATAAACAGAGAGTTCAGCTAGTTTCCGGGAATCTGACCCAAGACCAACGGGGGATCTCGGTTCCTCGGGGTGTGTCTCGAGGCACGGACAGCCTGTGCCTCGGACTTCTTGACACCCTCCGGCTCTGACTGGGAGAATCAACATCGAGGCTACGCCCGAGATCTCTCTGCACCGAGACGTCGCTTCAAAGCCGTTTTCCCTGGAGTCCTGCCGCCATTCCCCACCCAAGGATGTGGCCTTCCATGACTTCGTCCGAGACATAGCCCAGGCCCTCTCGGTCCTGGCCGAGTTGGAGGAGGATGCGCGCACTGAAGAACTGGAGATCCTCCAGTATGAGTCCCCACCAAAGGAGGCTCTGTCGGTGCCAGTGCAACCCATCCTCGTGCAGCTTCTCCTGCAAATGTGGGAAACCCCGGCCTCAACACCGGTTGTCAACCAACGCCTCGATGCCATCTATCGCGTCAAGAAGAGCCAGGGCTTCCAGAAATCCCAGCTCCCACACAGCTCCATGGTGGTGGAGTCCTCGATGCAAAAGCTGAAGAGCCAGAAGAATTGCTTCCAGGGATCCATGCTGAGCTGCCAGATACAGGCCTATGAGCTCTACATAGGCATATATCTAAAGGACCTCGTCCAAGAGCTCACTGGCTTCTTGGCAGGGCTCGCCAGGGAACCCCTTCAGTGGTTCCAGATCCTGGTTGCCGCCATCCGGGACTATTCCAAGTTCCCGAGCCTCCTATGATGGTTTCAAGGCTGCAGTCCGAGCTGCGGCCGCAGGCATCGGTGCTCAGTGCCAGGCCTGGCTACAGACCTTGAACAGTGGGTCCAGGAAAAGCTGCTGGATGTCCCCTGCACCGGGGAGAATCTGTTTGGAAAGCTTATGGCTGATAAGGCAGCCGAGATAGAGGCTGAGGAGGAGACCCGGCAGAGGCTCTCAAAGAAGACCTCTGCCCTCTCCCAAAAGAAAGCATCGGGGAGACGGACAATTTTCTCGAGAAAAAGGGGGCCTTTTCACTAGTCACCACTATCAAGCCTTCTCAGGCCAACAGCAGCAGGGACCTCAGCCTAAAGGCCAGGGACACAGACCCAGGAAGCCAAAAAGCCCCGAAGCCACAGGCCCTGGTCCCGGCTCAGCCTGGAGGGAACTTTTGACTCCCAGGGCAGGGTCTCCCTCCCCTCGGGAGATCCTCACCAGGCCACAGGGGGCCACCTGGCACTATTCACCTACAAGTGGGCTGAGGTCACTTCTGACCAGTGGGTGCTCTGGGTGGTAAAGGAAGGTTACCACCTCCGCATCCAGCAGACCCCGCCAAGGTATTTTCCAGGAGAGCCAGTGCGTTCTCTACTTTACCAGACCCTCTTGCTCTCAGAGCTAGTAGGTCTACTCATGGACAAAGCAGTAGAGCCTGTACTCCAACATCTTTGGGGAAAGGGTTTCTACGCCAAATATGTCCTTTTTCCCAAAAGAACTGGAGGCCTCAGGCCCATTCTGGACCTCTGAAATCTAAACAAGTTTCTGGTGAGGGAGAAGTTCAAGATGCTCTCCCTTGGAACACTGCTGCCCTACCTTCACCAAGGAGACTGGTTATGCTCCTTAGACCTAAAGGATAAGTACACTCACATCCTGATCCTCTTCTCTCACAGGCAATTCCTGATTCGTGGTCAAAGGGGGCTACTACCAGTACAGGGTACTTCCATTCGGTTCGGTCTCCTCGCCAAGAGTCTTCACAAAGTGCCTAGCAGTAGAAGCCACCCATCTGCACCTACAAGGAGTGTTTGTCTTTCCCTACTTAGACGATTGGCTCATCAGAGGCAGTACAGCCACAGAGACCAGCTAGGCCACAGATTGTACCATTCTTCTCCTGCAGCACCTGGGGTTTGTCATCAGTCACCCCAAATCACATCTCTGTCCAGCCCAAAACCCGGAATTCATAGGTGCTCTGCTGGATATGGTGTGGGCCATGGCCTTCCTCCCTAAGGACAGGGCAGAATGCCTCGGACAGCTGGCAGGTGTGGTCCAACGCTGCAAAACAGCGCTGGCCTTCTGGGCCACATGGCCTCCATGGTCCATGTCACACCCCTAGTCCGCTTACACATGTGGATAGCCCAGTGGTGCCTGTGTTCTCAATGGACCCAGGCCACAGGCAGGCTCCGGGACAGGGTCAGGATCACTCACCAGATGGCAAGGCCCCTTCTACTGATGGCAGGATCTGTGATTCTCTAGGCCAGAATGCCCTTCCAGATGCCCTTACCCCAGTGGACCCTGACGACAGACGGCTACCTCCGGGGATGGGGAGCTCACTGTGGAGCTCATTGCACGTAGAGCTACTGGTCCCAGGAGGAGTCCCTGCTACAGATCAACCTCTTGGAGCTCTGGACAGTATTACTAGCCCTACAAGCCTTCTGCAGCCACATGCAAGGCAGACCTATGGTGATCCAGATGGACAACCAGGTTGCGATGTTCTACATAAGCAAGCAGGGGGGCATGGGTTCATTTTCTCTCTGCCAGGAGGCGGTAGTCCTCCTCTCCTTTGCAACATGCAATGGCATGCTTCTGCGGGCAATCCACATCCCGGGCCAGGAGAACTGCCTGGCAGACAGATTCAGCAGAGCCCTACATCCCCACAAGTATCGTCTCGACCCCACAGTGGCGGAGGGGCTCTTCAGCCTTTGGGGCTGGCCCAAGATAGACCTTGTTTGCCTCTCCAGCCAACACACAGCTGGTTTGCTTTTGCTCCCATCATCTGTACCCGGAGAGGATAGCGACAGACGCCTTCCCGATCTCATGATCAGAGGGACTCCATGCGTTTCCACTGACTCCTCTGGTTGCAGGACTCTATTCAAAATCCAGAGCAAGAGAACATCAGTGATATTGATTGCCCCCAGGTGGCCCAGGCAATTCTGGTTCCCTCTGCTGCTCTTGCTGCCAGCGACACTTCCAGTCTCCCTGGGTTGAACCCCAGACCTCCTGACCCAGGCGGAGGTCTCTCTCTTGCACCCCAATGTGGGGTCACTGACGCTAACAGTCTGGCTGCTGAGAGGGTAGTTCTGGCCCCTCTCAACCTGCCAGCAGAGGTTGAAGAGATCTTGCTGGCCTCCAGAAAGCCCTCTACCAGAAGGGCCTACGCCTTTAAGTGGTGGCGCAGGTTTGCCCTGTGGTGTGGGGACAGGAAAGAGAATCCCTTCTCCTGCCCTGTACTGCTGGTGCTCCAGTATCTGGTGCATCTGTCCCACACCGGGGTGAAATCTAAGTTCGTCAGGGTGCACTTGAGCGCTATAGTCGCTCACCACCACCCAATTGAGGACAAACCCCTCTCAAGCCAGCTTCTTGTCTCAAAGTTTCTGCAGGGCCTTCTACTGTCGAAACCCCCTCTTCGCCCCCTGGCGGTCCAGTGGGACCTCAATGTGATGCTCTCCCAGCTTACCAAATCACTGTTTGAGCCCCTGGGCATGTGCCATTTGTGGTACCTGTCCTGGAAGGTGGCCTTCTTAGTGGCCTTAACCTTAGCTCGCAGGGTGAGCGAAATCCAAGCCCTGGTGGCGGACCCTCCGTACACCTGGTTCTTCAAGAACAGGATAATGCTCGCACTGCCCCAAGTTCCTCCCGAAGGTGGTATCCCCATTTCACCTCAACCAAGACGTTGTACTTCCACGTTCTTTCCGTAGCCTTAGACCGGCAAAGAGGAGCTCATACTCCATACACTGGACTGCAAACAGGCCCTATCCTTCTATGTATAGAGGACCTGGGGCCACTTTAAAGCACCTCAGCTTTTCGTGTCCTATGACCCCAGCAGACTGGGGCTTCCTGTGACCAAGCATACTTTGTCCACTTGGGTGGCAGACTGTATCATCCTTGCCTATGAGTGAGCAGGCCTCTCTCTGAAGCACCGGATCACAACACATCGCGTGAGGGCGATGGCCGCATTGGTAGCCAACCTCCGCTATGTGCCGGTGACGGAGATCTGCAAAGCTGCCACATGGTCTTCAATTCACATGTTTGCAGCTCACTACTGCCTGGAAAGCAAGTCCTGCAGGGACAGGGCCTTTGGCCAGGTTGTACTCCGTAATATTTTCGGGCTGTAGGCAACTCCTGCCCTCTGACCCTTCTGTGTTCAGGCTACTGGAGTGATAGTGCCGCTGGACGCTAGGATGTGAGGACTGATTCCTGCTGTTCCTGGAGAGCACCTGTTACAGGTGAGTAACTACACTTTCCGGATTATAAGTCACGTTTTTTTACATCTGGAAATGCTGGCGCGATTTATATACCGGAGCGACCTATCTAAGAAATTTACATGGTGTAACACTCCCCCTTGAAACGGATATAAATACTCCCAACTGCACAGTAGATGGGCTTTCTCCATAGTCCTCTGCTCTACACAAAACATTTGCAAGCAGACCCTCTGATCAGCAGACTGGTACATTCCTGTGCTATACTCGCCAAAAGCATACCCAATAGCATACAAAACAACATACCGGATTAATTTCAGTTACCAAAAAGATGTTATCTTTAACCCCACAGAAAATGGTGACACCGAAGGCATGGAACTCATACACCGTGGTATTCAAACTGAAAATTATTCATTACGCAGAAGAACATGGTAACAGAGCTGCCAAATGAAGTTTTGGGATAAATGAAAATTAAATAGAGACTGGAGGAAGACGTAGGGAAATCTAACCTTGAAGAAATGCAGCAAGAAGGCAAATGGTGGCCGCAGAGCATGGTGGCCTCAATTGGAAGCACATCGGCTTCAGCTTATTGTAGAGCGGATGGCCCAGGGCCATGGACTGTCCACTGTGCAGGTGCAATTCAAAGCTGTTTATATTGCCAGGGAAATGAATATAGAGGGATTCAAGATTGGTCATTTGTGGTGCTACCGATTTATGATAAGAAACAAATTAAGCATAATACAAAGAACAACCATGTGTCAGCAGCTCCCAGCTGATTTCTTGGATAAAGTACGTAATTTTAGGGAATTCATAAACAAAGAAATTGACACACACAGTGACACCGGACTCCATAATCAACATGGACGAGGCTCCCTTAACCTTCAACATCCCATTAGGGAGAACAGTCAAAAGAGGGTTAGAACAATAAATATTAGAACCACTGGATACGAAAAGACATACTTTACAGTGGTGCTGGCTTGCTGTGCTAGTGGAAAGAAGCTGCCACCTATGATTATATTCAAAAGGAAGACAATGCCACGTGAAACTCTACCAACCAACGTTGTTGATGTGAATGAGACAGGATGGATGGATGAATGATGTTGAAATGGTCGCAGCACTGCTTTAGTAAGCGGCCGGATGGATTTTTCAAGAGACTGAAAGTACTACTTGTCATAGATAGCACGAGAGCCAATGTCACTGAAGACATAAACACTGTCCCAGTTATTATACCTGGTGGTATGACAAAAACGCTTCAACTGCTTGACATTTCCATCAACAGATGATTCAAAAAGCTGTGTTGCATCGCCTATGGGAAAACTGGATATGCCACGGAAAACACAGTTTCATGGCTACCAGTCGTATGTGCCACGCCACTTTTGCAGAAGTTACTGGATGAGTTGCAACAGCATGTGGGAAGGTGTGAGCGATAAAATAATCAAATCAGATTTTGTAAAGGCTAAGATCCTAAAGAACCCCGATAAGTGTGAAGATGAAGACTATGAAGATGACAATAATGAATATGAACTGGCAACAGAAATTGCAGAACTATTTCACAGTAACACTGAAGATGAGGACTTCAGCGGCTTTCCCGAGAGTGATACAGAACAAATCTGATGTTGAATGAGTATTATTGTAAAATGAAAGTGAAACAGAATAAATCTGGCTTTTAGAAACGGCAATATTGTCTTCGCTTTATTTTCTGTACTTGCAGCCTATACACAGGGTGACTTATACTATTAATTTACATGCAAAAAGGACAAATTGAGACACTGCAACTTATACACACGGGTGATTTATAATCTGAGAAATATGGTATATCATATGCATTAATGTGATATTAGCACATAATTTTGTGTGTGCTTACTTGCAGGCAATTTTATGAGTCTGCTTATTGTCACGCCCTCTTCTTGTATATCTAGGCGGTTGCCTGGTAGAAGTGGACGTGACCACAAATTTATATCCCTTGTGTGTGCTGTTGTCTATGTTCCTTGTAGTTGTGGGCCAAGACGAATACAGCCAAGGTTTTGGGGTAACAATAAGTTTATTGTTGCACAGGAATTTATATCTACTACCCCTTTTTAACAGAAATAAATGGATGCTTCTCCAAACCAAATTGAAGTTACATGGTATGACACAGTCCTCCTGATAACTCTCAGGCAAGTCCGTTTCCAACAGAATAACCAACTTCTTTCAGCTTCAAATATTAAATGCTTTTCAATTGTCAGCAGTGTCTTCAAAACAGCTTCATATAAAAGATAACACAACCGTAGTGTATTGCTCTTTCACAGTTGCTTAGTAGAATGAGTTTTACACTTTGGCAGCACTCTGGCTCTCTCAGTATAAAAGCTCCCTTGCAATTAGTCAGGCTTTGTTCAGCATGTCTCAACTGCACAACGTTACACAGCTTTCACTCTTTATGGCAATAAGCGCAATCTGTTTCCATATCAGAATATTCAGATCCTATCAAAGCGTCCTCAGTTTGCATAGGTTCCTCGTCTGACTCTGATATATCCTGCTCATTTACAGGGGCTTCCAGATTAATAGGCTTCCATTGCTCTAATAAAGTTCTAAGCTGTTTCCAGCTAACGTTCTTCTTACTTGGAGGTAAGGTAGAGGAATTTAAAATACCAGACTCCTTTAACACAGCTTTAAGGGAATCTAAAGGGCTCAGCTTTTTCTTGGTACTTCTAGCTTTCACTGGCTGGGCATAAGGCAAATATTTGTCCCCAAACTGCTTCACAGATTCCCTCGTGGCAAACTGCTCAGCAGGGTTTGTTTCTAACTCCTGCCTCTGCAGCACACAATCAGCTGACTGCTTCAAAGCACCTGTGCTCCTTTCAGAACTTGAGCTACAGATACGTCGCCTGCCTTGGGAATGTTTATACAGCTTTTCAAACGGAACTCTGTTTCTGCCTAATCTCCCACCTGTGTGCACAGCTTCAAGGGAAGAGTCCTCAGAAGAACTTCTTTCTCTCCTGGATAAGGTTTCCAACCTTTCCCTTTGAGGTTTAAAGGTTCTTCTCTCCTCCTTCTCTCTGCTGCTTGACCCGTGATAATTCCTCTCCCTCTCAAGACGCTTTCCCAGAGGTTTCTCCAAGCACCTCTCCTGGAACTTCTCTTTCCTGTTCCTGTACTCGGACTCTCTCTCAGTCCCTCTGCTGTTCCCCAGCACGTCCTCCTTTGGAACTGTTACTTCCTGCTTAAGTGTTTGGGGCTGTCCTATGGGCTTTGACTCCGCCCCCTTGCCTCTCACGTCAGCTCCCTTGGTTGTCATGGAGCTGAGGCGTGGCTCTCTCTCTATCTTTCTAAGCATAGAGTTTGGACGTTTAACCCTTTCCTTGCCTGTACTGCTGTCTGCTTCCGGGGAAAGAAACTGCTGCAACCTCCTGTTTCTAGTGCTTAACCCCTCTGCACCATCACATTATGCATGTAGACAGCTGTTCTGAATGCATAGATTGCTTAAAAACAGTCACATTGGGGTTAATTTTATGAGTTTTCTCACCTAGAATGTTTGTGTGCTATACATTTGATAAGAATGGGGAAAAAAGTCATTCCAGCACTACTAAAAACAAATCTGCATATCTCATAGTTGCAGGGCAGTGCACATATGTGCACACCCCTGTCCTGACAGTGACGGCTTTGCATCCCACCCTCATCTCCCCTCGCACTATGCACTCAGCTTTATGAATGGGTCTTGGCAAGCGCAGAGAGAAGTTGGGCCTCACTTTAGTACTCCCTGCCTCTGAACACACACACAAGCTTATGGTGAGGCAAAGTCAGAAGCCACAGGGGAAGTAAATGTGCACCATCTCTGGCTGACTTCTCATGTTTATTGAGAGCTCCTGTAGAGGGAAGGAGCATCCAGCGGGCAATGAGGTGTCATTAGCTGAAGGGAGCAGGAAGAGGGGAAGAGGCATCACAAGCAGAGGAGAAGATCTGCTGCCTGCCAGGCTGTAACAGAGAGACTGATAGAACAAGATTTGAGACAGAGAGAGGGAGCTAGGGAGAGGTATACATTTATCACATACATTTGAAAATGCAGGTATACATGCATGAGTTAACGCAGATAATTTGTGCATGGTAAAGAACAAGTGTAAACATAATCTTATAAATTCCCTGTGATAAATTTTCTAGGTGGAAGGTACATGCATGCTTTCATTTTGAAAATTTACTGAAGCACATTCACGGAAAAATATTTGAACTGTTTATGCAAGTATGCATTTATAAAATTGCCCCTTATTGACTTGTCCAAAGTTGCAGTGAATGTCAATGGCAAAAATAGGATTTTAGTCCAAGCTCTTGGTTTCTTATCCATTTTTATAACTATAAGGCCCCTACATATTTGAGGGCAGTTTTAAACTCATAAAAATATACTACCAAGATGAAGTGCAGTGGAATATCCTGTGGTGCTCCTTTGTTTATATGACAGTAGCATAAGGTACTTTATGAAAGGTCATGGGATCATTATCCAATGCCATTGATTTTCCAAATAGCCTCTGGTGTAAAATACAAAACCATGAAGCAGAAAATACTGTATTTGCTTGATATTCTTCATCTCATTGTGGGGGTTAATATTCGAAACCTTTGTACTGTTGACTTTGAAAGTTAGCTGCAAATTCCCGTTGTGTTTTTCAGTTCAATTTCTTTATTAATGCTTCATAATCATCCTACTAAACCAGTCCAGACAAGTGGGTTATGTTCCCCAGCCAGCATATGGAGACAGACTTTCAGCTTTCAGTAATGTTATCACTATTATATACTCTGACACAGCACTGAGAGAAGCTAGTATCCATTTGCCTCCAGCAGGTGGCAAAATGCATGGACCGGTGGTGCAGCAGTGCAAATAGGCCTGTCTCTCCTGGCCCAGACCACGGTCTATGTGGCCTGGGCGACTATGACCTTGATCCACCATTTGCTTGGAGCTTAGGTACGCTCATTGTCTGCAGCAGCCTTATATCTAGCGCTGTTACCTATGGGTTCCAGCACTGGTGGGCCAGAGAGTGGACAGCAGAACACCATGGGGCCCTTGAAGGGGGTTGGCAAGTCTGGATCCAGGCATCCTTTCCCTCTCGGTGTTCTATTTCTGCTTGCTCTGTTCTTTTTCACTATTTTTTCTTTATTCTCTATTGTTTTTAAGTGGCACTTTCTTTGCTGCTGGAATAAAACTGCTTTAAAAAAAAAACAAAAAACTTCAGGCAGCCAGGTTTTCCCAGGCTTGTGTAGGCATCTGGGGCAGGCCTTCTTTGATTTCTCCAGCAAGCCTGACAAGTGAGAGGACTCCCTTATCAATTGCGGATTCCTTCTCACTACAATTTCTTTTTTCATTGGGCTTTTTCTTTGCATTTTTTTCTTTTAACTGCACTTGAGCTCTGCTGTAATGCTGGTGCATGGAGGTGTGCTGCTTGCAGTTCCCATTTAGTGAACTCCACAGCTAGCTTTTTGCCCTAAGGGCACATTTTTTCCAGCAATGTTGGGACTCCCTTCATAGGGGGCCTGGGGCTCAATGCAACTTTTCTGCATCTAACGCATTTCCCACAATTTTCTCACCATTGAGAATGGTGACCATAGTTGCAGGGTCCTGGTGGAAGGGAGGGGGGGGGGGGTAATATGCTGAAGTGGCTGCAGCCTCAAGCTGGCAGGCTCCTGAAGATCCTTCAGGACCTCGGGGTCCATTTTTTACAGCAGATCCGGAAACAGTTTACATGCTGTTTTTAGTCTTTGGTAGGTGCTTGGCAGCCCCTTTCAATGAGGTTTGAGGCCCTGACTTCCCCTACAAGGAACTTGGGGCCATCTGGGATTCCTTCCTCAAGTTAAATCTTTATCTTTATCTTTATCTCTCCATTTTATATACCGCTCTTGTCGGGACATTAGAGTGGTTTACAATAAAAAGGTCTACGCCACTAAACTACAGAAAAGGAATGCCATAAAAAAATAGGAAAGAGGGAGAAACAGTGCAAGATCAAACACAGTAACTAAACAAAACACAAACCAAAAAATACTCAGGGAAGGATGTCAGAAGGGAGGTCGAAGGCCTGTTGGAACAAGTGAGTTTTCAATAATTCTTTGAACTTAGGGTATGAAGGTTCCAGACGGAGGGAGGGTGGTAGAGCATTCCAGAGTGAGGGGCTGAGAAAAAAGAAGGCCGAGTGATGATTCTGTTCTAAATGTGCCTGAGAAGGAGAGGATAAGGACAAGCGGTTAGCATTCAATGAGCGAAGCTGGCGATACAGTGTGTGAAGAGAAATAAGATTAGCTAAGTAGAGAGGATTAGATGTATAAATGGCTCTATGTGTCATAATGAGAAATTTATAAAGGGATCTGAAGCGAAGAGGCAACCAGTGTAGGCGAAAAAGGATGGGAGTGACATGATCAAATCGTTGGGCGAATGTGATAAGACGGGCTGCAGTGTTTTGTATGAGCTGTAAACGTTGAAGCTGATAAGCTGGTAAGTTGGCTAGGAACACATTGCAATAATCAAGTCTACTGGTGACCAGGACTAGAACTAAGGTGATCAGTGAACTAGAGAGGAGAAGGGAGCGGACAGCCCTGATCTGCCGCAGAGCTGCAAAAGAACGGCGAGTAAGGGTGGATATGTGACTATGAAATGAGAGAGAAGAGTCCAAAATTACCCCCAAGTAACGGAAAGAGGGGGCGAGAGGAATCGGAGTGAGGTCAATCTGGGGTGCAACAGTTGGGCAAGGGCCGCTCAAGGAAACCCACATTGCCATGGATTTGCAGGGATTCAAATGAAGAAAATTCAGAGAGAGCCAGGAGGCAATGTAAGAGAGACAATAGTTAAGCTGAGAGATGTCCAAGTTTACCGGAGAAGTGTGAAACAGGAGGACAATGTCATCAGCATAAATGTAAGACGAGACTGGGTACTGTTGGATTAAGAGAGGCAAATATTAAATAACAGAGGAGAGAGAACAGAACCCTGGGGCACACCACAGGCGAGAGGGACAGCGGAGGTGGACTGATTGTTACAATGGACAGTAAAGGAGCGAGCTGTGAGAAAAGAGCGGAACCACTGCCAAACAGTGCCGTGTAACCCAAAATCATAGAGGCGAGAGAGAAGAGTCTGATGGTCAATCAAATCAAATGCTGCAGAAAGGTCGAGAGAAACAATGAGGGTAAGATCTCCACGATCATGGGTGATGTGGATTTCATTCAAGAGGGCCAGAAAGACAGTTTCTATACTGTGCCCCGGCCGAAAACCTGCTTGACGGGGGTGAAGGGTATTTGTGGCTTCTACGTGTGAGTTTAGTTGTGAAAAAGCAAAACGTTCCAGTAACTTAGCCAGAAAAGGGAGGTTTGAAACAGGATGCCAGTGGGAAAGCACAGAGGGGTCGAGGGAAGGTTGTTTCAAGAGAGGATAGACCATAGCAGATTTCCACAGGGAAGGGAAGAGGCCAGAAGATAGACTAGTATTAATGATAGAGACCATGATGGGTATTAATTGTAAGGAAGGCTCGGCCAGCCAGTGAGATGGGATTGGGTCCAGCCGACAGGTTGTCTTCCTGGACTTAGAAAGCGCTTGTAATAGTTCTGCAGAAGTAATAGGATAAAAGAAAGACCAGGTATGAGCTAATGCTCGATTGGGAGGGGAAGATGGGCAGCTTCACCTGCCCAGAGATAGTCAACTCGCCAGGAGGAGCAGGAGATGAAGGAGAAGAGGGTGAGGACAGCAACGGTGAAGGAGGAGCGTAAGTTTGAAATTTTTTCTGAGAAAAAGGTAACCAGCATCTGAGGAGCTGGAGTTTTGCTTGGCAAGTTAAGATTAGGGGTGGTAGAGGAGAGCTTATGCAGAATTGTGAATAACTGCCTTGAGGAATTAGCAGCCTCAGAAATTTCTGTGACGTAAAAAGAACGCTTGGTAGATTGTACTGCCATGCGGTAATCAGAATATAGTTGCTTGAACCGGGAGAGTGTCTCGGGTGTGGGGCATTTGGACCAACGAAGCTCTGCTTGCCAGAGTTGGGTACGCTGGAGACGCAATCCGGGATGGTACTAGGGAGAATGGGCCAGATGGGAGGGCCTGGTAGCGGGGTGGAGGGGTGCTAAGTTATCTAGGGCATTGGTGAGAATGGAATTCCAGAGTGAGACCTGGGTGTCGGGTGAGCGTAATGCAAAATCTGAAGGAAAAAGGGAGTGAGCAGGGGAGAAGGCATTAAGTGTTGCATTAATGTGACGCCACAAACAGGGAGGAGACTGGGGCTTTGGCAGATCAGCAGTATTTGAGAGCGAGCAGGAAACAGAGAAAGAAACACAAAAGTGATCTGACCATGGAATACAATGGGTAGTGGGAGCAGAGATCGAAGGCTGCAGTGTGGGAGGTGTGAGAACTAAGTCTAAGGTATGACCTGCTATATGAGTTGGGGCCAGAGACATGTTGGTGAAGGGAGATATCATTCAGGAGATTCAGGAAAACCTTATCCTTTTGCCTGTGGCGAGTATCTACATGGACATTAAAATCACCCAAGATAATAAGATTAGGGAAATGGAGAACTGTCTCTGAGAGGGTTTGTAAGGCCACCTCCCAACGTGCAACAGCGAGGGAGGGGGGAAGGTAAAGTAAGAGAAAATAAAGTGGCGGTGAGGACCGAAGACGGAGAAAGAGGGACTCAGAGAATGAAACAGATGGGGCAGAGATCTCCTCGATGACAACAGAGGAGCGATAAAGGAGGGCCACCCCACCTCCACCTCTGCCCAGCCTGGGGGATGAGAGAGCTGAGTTGCCAGAGGGGAGGGAGCTGGACAAGACAGGGCCATCACCTTCCTTGAGCCAAGTTTCAGGGAGGAAGCACAAGTCAAATGAGTGTTGGTGAATGAGGTCCTGAACCAACAGAGGTTTAGCCCGGAGAGAACGGCAATTAAGCAGAGCCAGGCTAAGTGTCAGAGTAGAAGCAACAGAAAGTGGCCTGGGTAAGGTAGAGTGTTTTTGAGATGAGGCTCCCAGGCAACTGCATGGGATCAGGTTTGACGGGCAGCATGCTGAAGAGCCAGTAGGTACTACAGAAGCAGGAGAAGGGCGCCAACCCCAGTGGACGTGTACGCCATAAAGCCAAGGACCAGGCTAAGCACAAGACCACAGAGGTAGAGCTGGGTAATCCAGAAAAGCCGGGACTTATGTAGGGCGGAAAATAGCACTAACCTGAGTAAGTGAAGGATCGAACAGGAGAGATTCCCGAGATATACACCAGAAAACTCACAGGGTGGTAAAGGTGTTAAGTGCATCTGCCCCTCATTTTCATCTGCCATTCCTCTGGAAGCCCAGCCTTATCCTGTATGGGGGAATATTGTGAAGAAGATGAGGATTCCTTCTGTCCAACTGATAAGTCAGCAGAGGAAGGGGAGTTTACCCTGGCTAAAGGAGAAAATCCATCAGTGATTTGTCTTTTTCATAGGGAGAATCTGTCCATCCTTATTCAGGAGGCTATGGTGGCTTTGCACATTGTGGGTCTCCCTCTGATACATGTTTCTCAAGTGGACCCTATCCTGGAGGGTGTGCATGGTACCTCTGGCTTTTTTCCCCTTCCTGAGCCTTGTGCCTTCTCAGTGAGAGGCATCTGAGCTGGGGCTGAGGAGCCCTGACTTGGCTGTAACCTCTGCTCCAAAGGGAGATAGAACAGCTTTTTGGGTTCCCTATAGTGGATGCCCTTGTCACTGTAGTGACAGAAGTGCATATCCATTCTGGTGCTAGGTAGATCTTACTGAAGAAGACTCACGATAGGAGGGGGGATGCCTCCCTCAAAAATGTCTTCATGGCTTTGGCTTTGGGTACTCAGGTGGCACTTTGCCCGAGAACTCTTATGCTAAATCCAGCACACATTTGCCAGACAGCTCGGAGGTAGCTAGGTTGGAGTCTGGAGCATTATTCGTCACAGATGCCCTGTACAACTTGATCAGGATCTTCTCTAAAGCCATGGTCAGATCTAAAGACATAGTCAGATCAGTATACTACAAGATCCGCTCACTTAGGCATCTACGTTCCATGCTTGAACCAACTGATTTCCGGACAATTTTCCAGGCGTTGATCATACCTCATTTTGACTATGCCAATGCCATCTTACAAGGTCTTCCCCAATCTACATTTAACCCGCTGCAGCTAGCCATGAACGCGGCAGCAAGAGTCCTCCATGGAGCCTCCAGGAGCGGCCACGTGACGTCTCTGCTGATACAGTTGCATTGGCTACCCATCCAGGCTAGAATAGTTTTCAAGACCTTGATAACCACTTTTAAAGCTGTTAACAGTCTCTCACCTGCATCCTTAACCTCACTCATCCATATCACATCCCCAAATAGAGCAAGAAGATCCACGTCTATAAACTCCCTAAAAGTCCCAAAGGCACTAACTGTTTGCACCAAATCGACAGCCAGCAGAGCCTTTAGTCTCAGTGCCCCAAGATGCTGGAATGCATTACCTCCTGATATCCGGGCTATTAAGAGCCTACCACAGTTTAGGAAAGCCCTCAAATGCCACCTCTTCAACGAGTACCTTATAGAGCCCAACGACATCCCCTAGAGCCCAAAGACACACAGCGTTACCATTTCCAGACAAATTATGGTATCTCAACAACACACCAAGTTTGATACTCAAGCCCATAGTGGTGGTTATGTTTATGTGAAACTTCTGTTCTTATGATTCCATGTAGTAAGTTTTGTAAATAGTTTACCCCTGTTATCCAAGTTTTTGCGCCCTGTTACCTGTAAACTCATACGTGTTAACTGTACTGAGCATTTTTGTTAAATGTAAACCGCGCTGATGATAAATAGTGCGGTATATAAGAGACTGTAAATAAATAAATAAATAAACAAATAAATGGTTGCAGTTGTGGTAACCCGAAGGTGGCTCTGCCATTGGAACTGGTCTGCTGATGCCATGTCCAAGCTGTAGTTGAGCTAGCTCACCTTTAAGGACAGGTTGTTCTTTGGGGGAAGACCTAGAAATTCTTGTGAAGGACCTATGAGAGGCTCTGGGAAGATCTGCCCACAGGTTCCTCTCGCAGGGTTCAGTGGGAAGTGTGGGGGTGTTTCAGGGCTGGGAAGAGTTCTCGCATGGTCTGTTCCTCCTATAGATATAGTGCAGAGAGGGGTTGGTCCTTTCATGGATCCCAGTGCTCTGAGGACTCAGCTGGCACCTCCTTGGGAGTCCTAAGTCCTCTCAATGAGTCGGAGGGCGTCTTCGGCTGTTTTGCTCAGAATGGACCCAGCCCGGTCCTTTAGATCCTCACACAGGGGTACACACTAGGGTTTATGGAGCCTCTTCAGGATACCTTTGTGGAGTCCTTTTGTGGTTCTCAAGCCAAGAGAGAAGCGATTGAAGAAACTTCATTGCCTCCTGCAGTTGCAGGTTTTCGTACCTGTGCCTTCTGCAGAACAAGGTCAGGGATGACATTCCATTTACTTAATGGTACAGAAAAGACAGCGTGTCATTATTACCTATTCTGGATCAGAAAGTGGTCAATACCAAGCTCTAAGTTCCCCATTTCCACATGGACACTCTCAGGTCAGCCATTGCATTGATCCAGCAAGGGGAATTTCTTATCTTTATCTTTATTTTAACATTTGATTGACTGCCCAAGCGGAGGCATCAGAGCGGTTTACAATAAATGGACTGTAGTTAAGTTGGAAAGGAACGTCAATTAACAGACAGGAAAGCAGAGAGGACAGGACACACAGAGAAAGAATAGAGAAACATGTATACAAGAACAATCATAAAAGTTAGGAGGGGCATGTAATTAGGTCTGGGGTTGGGGAGAGGTCAAAGGTGAGATTGAAAAAAATGGATCTTTAGCATTGTCTTGAATTTTGGGAAAGAATATTCAGAGCGGAGTGTAGCTGGGAGTGAGTTCCAGAGTGCTGGTCCATGGAAAAAGAACATAGAGTGGTGGGTTAGCTCAAGGTGTACACGGGGAGGAATTCATTATGGATTGAGCGGCGGGCACAAGGAGTGGTATGCATGTGAATGAGATCAGCAAGGTACTGTGGCGTGCCAGTGTGGAATACTCTGTGTACGGTGATAAGTATCTTGTACGGAAACCAGAATCTGAGAGGAAGCCAGTGTAAACGGATAAGGAGAGGAGATATATGATCTGTACGTGAAGAGTGAGTAAGGAGTTGGGCAGCCATATTTTGGAGTAGCTGTAGACGATGAAGCTGGTACTGGGGTAAGCCTGCTAGGATGACATTACAATAATTATGGTGAGACAGGAGAAGTGATACTACAAGTGTGGTCAGGGAGGACAGAGGGAGAAATGAACAAACTGCCCTTAGTTGGTGGAGTGTGACAAATGAGCAGCGCACAAGTGAGGTGATATGCTGATGGAAGGAAAGGGAAAAATCAAGAGTTACGCCAAAGTACTGAAGGGATGAAGTGAGGAGTATGCATATGTGGGACAAAATGGGGGATACTGAAGGGCAAGGGACATAAAAAGGTGAACCATATGGTGGCGGATTTGGAGGGGTTAAGGTGTAAGTAATTAGAGGACAACCATGAAGAGATACGGGTGAGGCAGGAGTTCAGGGGAGCAAGATCAGGGAGGAGAGGACTAGTATGGAACAGCAAAATGATGTCACTGGTGTAGTAGTATGCTGATAACCCAGGCTGCTGGATAACTAGGGTGAGTGGGGAAAGAAAAAGATTAAAGAGAAGGGGTGCTAATACAGAACCCTGGTGGATCCCACATGGAAGGGAAATAGCGGGAGAGGCAGAAGGACCAACTTGAACAGAGAAGGAGCCAGGAGGAGAGAAACAAGCTAAACCACTGGTGCACAGTCCCGTGTTCCCCATAGTTCTGCAGGTGAGAAAGGAGTGTGGAATGTCGACGAGGTTGAGTGCTGATGACAGATCTAGGGATACTGCGAAGGAGAAATCACCTTGTTCATATGCCAGATGAAGCTCATTCAGAAGAGAGAGGAGAATGGTTTCCGTACTAAGACCGGTACTGAATCCAGATTGTTGAGGATGAAGGGCAGAGGTAGAGTCGAGATGAGTAGATAGTTGTGAAAAGACCATTTTCTTCAGTATCTTTGACAGGAAGGGAAGGTTGGAAAAGGGATGCCAGCATGCGGGGGTAGAGGGATCCAGGGAAGGTTTCTTCAAAATGGGACGAACGATCACATGCTTCCAGATCAGCTGGGAAGGAACCAGAGGAGAGTCTTGAATTGATCAAAAAAAGCAAATAGGGAAGAAGAGCGAGGGAGGGTTCTGGCAGCCAGTGGGAGGGGATGGGGTCCGAAGGGAGGGTTCTGGCAGCCAGTAGGAGGGGATGGGGTCCGAAGGACAGGTAGTCTTGTGGGACGAGCTGAGGGCCTTAGAGAGCTCAGTGGCAGTGACAAGACAGAAGGAACTCCATGTGTGCATCAGGTAGGAGCCTGGAGGAGACTGCGAGCAGGAAGGGGAAATGGGGGAGGGGGGAACAAGAGGGAAAGGTGAGATATAAAGCACAAACTTTCTCAGAGAAGAAGATGGCGAGATTGGTGGGATCCAGGGTAACAGAGGAAGACGCGGAGGCTGATGAGGAGGAATGAGGTGCAGAAAGGGAGCAGAGAGTCAAATACAGCTGATGAGAAGAATTAGAAGAGGAAGTGATAAGGTTAGAGTAATAAGAGAGTTTGGCAGAGTGGATCATATCACGATAAAGGCAGTAGTTGAGTCGAAAAGTGGCAAGAGATTCCGGCGAGGGGTGCCTAAGCCAGTGACACTCTGCACGACAGAGATAGGTTCGTTGAAGGTGGAGACCAGGATGATACCAGGGGTGATGAAAGGGAGGGCGAGAGAGTGGAACAGAGACGTCTGGAGTCAACTTGTCTAGTGTGGCAGATAATGAGGTATTCCAGGTCTGAGCCTGTGTATCTATTGGAAGGGAGGCAAAGTTTGAAGGGAAAAGAGGGTCAGCTGAGGAAAATACCTGGAGTGTGGACGGTGTGATTTGGCGTACAACCAAGTGGGGGAGGGGGCTGAGGGGGATCCATACTGGAGGCGAGGCGGGGGGGGGGGGGGGTGGCAAGGACAAAGAGAAAAGCAGGCAAGAGTGGTCTGACCAGGGAAGGGGGAGAGCCGAGATGGCAAGAGGGGTATATGGAGAGCTGAGTAGAGTGAGAATCAAGTCCAGAGTATGATCTGCAGTATGAGTAGCGCAGCTGACATGCTGATGGAGAGAGAGATCATCAAATAGGGTAAGCAAAGCTCGATCTTGAGGACGTGACGGAGAATCATAATGACAATTAAAATCCCCAAGGACCAATAGATGAGGGAAGGAAAGGGATGTCTCTGGCAGCGATAAGAGAAGAGCATCCCAGAGTTCTGGATGGAGGGAAGGTGTGGCATATATCAGTAGAAAGTGAACCGGCGGGGTAGTCTCCAGACAGAGGGGGGTAGCGGGGTGGGGCATGGACCTCAGTGAGGGAAAGAGAGGAAAGATAAAAAATGGCCACACCACCTCCACTTTGACCCAAGCGGGATGCGTGGAACGCTGAGAAACCCAGGGTAAGGCATCATTGGAGCAAGGAATCTTCTCCGCCCGAAGCCAGGTTTCTGTGAGAATAGGGTGTCCAAGGAGTGCTGTGCAAGTAGATCCTCGATAAGAGGGACTTTAGAGAGAAGAGATCTACAATTTATGAGGGCCAAGCTAAGAAAAAGGTAGGACTGAGCTGATGGGTTTGGGATAAGAATCAGGAATAGGGAGACAGGACAAGAGATTAGCAGAAATTCGTGCCAGGTGATCCTAGGGGTCATGAGCTAAAGTGTGTATATGTGGATGTATAAATGTTGGAAGATTAGCCATGAGGAAACAACCTACCTCTCATGGCAATACTTCCGTTTTACTCAATTTAATGAGTCGCAACAGGAGCTTTAAAATGTAGGTAAAAACACCATATAATAGTGTGTCCTACACCAAAACGTGTTCAAAAAGCATATTATTTCTGAAACCAATCAAAACCAATCAATTTCTGGACAATCAAAAATAGCAAACAATGAAAGTTACTTATCTGTTGTCCATAAGAAACCAAGTCATAGTATTCTACGACTTGGAGTGGAGGAGTAGCCTAGTGGTTGGGGCAAGGTACTTCAGGCCGGAAGGTCGGGGGTTCAAATCCCACTAGAGAACAGCAACCTTGGGCCGGAAGGACTGGGGTTTCTAGTCCCACAGGTGCTCCTTGTGGTCTTGGGCAAGCCACTTAACCCTCCATAGCCCATGTTCCCTGTAAAATAGTTATCTCCAAGTTATAATACCCTGTTCAATGTAATTTCAGTTTGTTCAATGTAAACCGCACTGATGCAGAATAGCGCGGTATATAAGAGAATATAAATAAATAAATATTCTCCAGACTCAATTAAATTTCAATCTCTTGAATATCCGCAGTTTTAAAAAAAGAACACAGTACTGCGTTTCAGGCAAGACAACATTAATGCCCTGTATCAACGCTCTCCTTAACTACAAAAAAACGCCCAACTTCCCCAATTCTTCAGGACGCCAAGTAACTTTCATTGTTTGCTGCTTTTTGACATATTCATAAATGCCCTGGAAAAGGGAATAACAAGTGAGGTTATCAAATTTGCAGATGACACAAAACTATTTAAAGTTGTTAAAACCTAAGAGGATTGTGGAAAATTGCAAGAGGATCTTGATAAATTGGAAGACTGGGCATCCAAATGGCAGATGAAATTTAATGTGGACAAGTGCAAAGTTATGCACCTAGGAAAGAACAACCCAAACTATGGTTACACGATGTAAGGTTCCACATTGGGAACCACCACCCAGGAAAAAGATTTAGACGCCATCGTGGATAACATGTTAAAAGCCTCCGCCCAGTGTGCAGCGGCGCCTAGAGAGCAAATAGAATGCTAGGTATCATAGGGAAAGGAATGGAAAATAAAACAAAGGATATTATAATGCCTCTGTATCGTTCCATGGTGCGACCGCATCTTGAATATTGTGTGCAATTCTGGTCGCCGTATCTTAAAAAGGATATAGTGTTATTAGAAAAGGTACAGAGAAGAGCCACCAGAATGGTAAAGGGAATGGAAGGCTACTCCTATGAAGAGAGGCTAAAAAGGTTAGGGCTCTTCAACCTGGAAAAGAGACGGCTGAGGGGAGATATGATAGAGGTCTATAAATTAATGAATGGAGTGGAACGGGTAAACGTAGATCGCTTGTTACGTTATCAGAATATAAAAAGACTAGGGGACATGCAATGATGCTACAGGGTAAACTATTTAAGACAAATAAGAGAAAATGTTTTTTCACTCAACGTGTAATCAAACTCTGGAATTTGTTACCGGAGGATGTAGTAAAGGCTGTTAGTGTAGTTGGGTTTAAAAAAGGTTTGGACAAGTTCCTGGAGGAAAGGTCCATAAACCATTATTAAATGGGATCCAGGATATCAATGCTTGACCCAATATAAGCATTGTGGATCCTGTGTCTTTTGGGGAAACTGCTAGTTACGTATGACCTCGATTGGCCACTGCTGGAAACAGGATACTGGGCTTGATGGACCTTGGTCTGACCCAGTATGGCATATCTTATGTTCTTATGTTCAGTCACAGCACAAGAAGGGGCTCATGTATGTCTTTCCCCCCATGTGCCGGCTTCTTTGCAGTCTTCAGTCTCACCCAGGTTAGGTCATTCTAGTGGTGCCAGATTGACCATACAGGCTATGGTACATGGATCTCTTGAACTTGTTGGTGGGGTCTTAGCTATTACCACTCTAGGAGAGGGGACATCTGTGGCAGGTTCTCCTGGTTATGGAGGATCTTGTTCCCTTCTCATTTATGGCAGAGCCCTTGAAAAGGAGCATGCTGCTTAAGAGAGGATACCCAACACCCTTCTTGAGGCTGGAAAGTGTCTATTCCCCTTGCCCATTTTGGGGTCTAGAGGGTTTTGGAGAAGTGGTGTACTTCTCAGGCCCTGGATGCTAAGATAGTGGGTATAGTAGCCATTTTGTCCTCTTTATAGTCTGTTTTTTACCAGAGTCTAGCTCTGAACTCACACATAATTCAGATGACCCTTATGTGCTATCGGGGCAGCTCAGGGCGTGTCCTTAGTGGGACACCCTGATATACCCCTTTTCCACAAGGACTGAAGCAATTCTACATAGTAGCATAGTAAAATGGCATATGATGGCAGATAAAGACTAGTATGGTCCATCTAGTTGCCCAGCAAGATGGCAAGAGTAAATGCACCTGCTGCTCCGTGCAGGTCACCCCTCCCCATGCCTTTGTTTAGAGCACTTGTTTGTCCAGTGGTGCTGCAGTGCAGTTTTTCTCTGGTGCTGGAAGGCCCCTCTTTTGAACCCTTTCAGAAGGCCCTTTTCAAGGATTTGACCCTAAAGCTGGTGTTCCTGATAGCCATGACAATCACCTGGCTGAAGCAATAGCTACGAGCCTTGTCCTATAGAGAGCCTTTTTGGTCATCTTGTCAGCATCTGTCTTTCTGAGGATGGTGCTGTCCTTTCTCCCAAAAGTGCTGTCCTCCCATTCATCTTTATCAACCTGTGATCCTGCCCTCCTCCTTGGAAGAGGATCTTTGATCAAACTCCTCACTACATTTGTTAGATGTGAGGAGGGCTTTGGTAGTGAAGTATCTGGAGACTATTGCCTTCTGGCAGCCAGACCATCTCTTTGACCTTTTTAGCGGTCCAAGAGAAAGACAGCAGCCAAGTCCTTGATTGTCCGCAGGCTTAAGGAGGCTGGTAGTTCAGCCTTCCTCCTGTGTGGAAAATGCATGCCGGAGAAACTCGGAGCTTGCTCCACTAGGGCACAATCCTTGTCACTGCCTGAGTTCGCTTTGATGTCTCCAGAAGACATTGGTACAGCAACTACCTAGTCATCCCTGAGTGTACCTTTTGTGAAGCACTACAGATTATACTTTGAAGCTGGAACGGGTGATACTTTTGGCAGAGCAGTTGTCTGGAGTGTTTTCTTCCTTCCACCCAAGTCCTGACTGGATACATTCTACGTATTTGGACTGGTCTAGCAGGATGATAAAGGGAGAGAAATTTTACATACCTAATCATTTTCTTTCCTTGAATCCTGCTAGACCAATACAGGACCTGGGAAAACTACCACAACTTTGGGAGTCCTGCTGCCTTTTAACTGCATTACCAGTATCGGTGCTTGATGCAGAGTTTAATATGGTAAGATAGGTAGAAGGTGTCTGCACAAAGTTATTGTTCATGTAATACTTTTTCTTAGTTTTTCAGTTGGCTTTCTGCATGGATCATGTCTTACTGGCTTCTCTCAAAGCTGCACCAGAGTACATACAATAGTGATCAATATTATTGGCACCCTTGCAGTTCAACCCCTTAATGTCCAATATCTCCTTAAAAAAATAGTGACCAGTGAAATGGCTTTGGACTATATATTGTCGTGGGGTGGCCCGACTAGCTACGCCTTATGGGCAATCCATGGCAAAGATTATTTAGAGAGCCACTGGGAAAGTAAGGTTCACTTGCATAGTAAAGTGTTCTCACCAATTCCGGCTGCCTAAAAGAACTTAGCAACAAGACCAAGTGGAGGGAATTAAGGCTTTTATTCCCCGTCAATGCAAGGGTTCAAATTAAGAGATGGATAACGAAACAGAAAAGTCCTTTGCTTCAAAGGTCACCAGTATTCAAAAACACGTGCTTAATTGTTACAGTTCACAATTAATGCAGTGGTCAGAAAACAGGAATTCAGTTCATTCCAAAAACATCCACATTTCATAAACTCTTCTATTTTATTCAGATACTACAGACTCTGGCCATTAGGCTGTGCACAGGTCACACTCCATCTGCTCTGGTGGTGATAGGGAAACTGTATCAATGCATTCTGTCTCCATGCATTCTTCCTCACTAAAATCACCAGAGGAATATACACTGTCCCTGTCTGACTCGTGTTGGTGTGCTATGCCTCTGGGGCTTTGTCTCCAAGAAGAGTCTGTTCTCAGGGCTTTAGGGATTTTATTAAACCAGTCTGGTTTCTCCTTTCTTGTAAAGTAAGGACTGGTTTTCCCAGGGCCTTTATGCATTTACTAGCATCAATACAGGTTTCATACCTGGAACTTTCCTGGCTTGACTCCACAGAGTTTCTCCTTGCAGCAACTTTCCTGTTGTAGCAATGTCTCTGCCTCTCAGCATTAGGCAGGGCTGTGCTTCTTGGCAATTTAGTAAAACCTGGTTTGGACTCTCTTTCCTCCCTTGGTAAGAACTCAGGTTTATTATAAAATGCCTTTCCTTTCTTGCTTGGTAAAACTGGACAATTATTCCTCAGAGACTGTGAGCTTCTCATCAAACCATTCCCTTTGGCTTCTGGCTTAAGTCTCTCTCCTCTGTAGTCAGGAACACTGGAAGAACAGGGCATGGCACAGCCTCCAACCTCAGAGCTGGCTCTAGCAAACTTCCTTGGGAGAGCTACACAATCAGCCTGGCCCTTCTGGATTTCACCCCTGTGAACCCTGTACCTGTGGGCTTGCTCCTCTAGGATTTCTTCACTGTTCCTTCTCAGATCCTTCTCTTTCTCCAGGACCAAGCAGGAAGTCAGTCCTCACATATGGGTGACGTCGGCGCCGACGGAGCCCCCGCGGAGCAATTTTCCCCAGCTTTCAAAGAAAGCCTTTGGGAATTGCAGCGCGCATGCGCGGTCCCCTTCCCGCCCAAGGGTGCCATCTTAGCCAGTCTTCTTTTTTCCGCGGAGCCCTACAGACGTGCCCGTCTTGTCCCCGCTGAAAAGTTGATTTTTCGTGATTTTTATCATTTTTCTCGGTCGGTTCGACGCCGGTCCTTTTTCCTGCCCGGACTCGCGACGCCGTTGCGAGTCCTTCTGTTATTTTTCGGTTTTTCTGATTTTCTGTCAGTTTCGTTTTCGGTTTTTCGCTGGCAGCCCGGTCCTTTGACCTTGCAGGGGCCCTTTTCCCCCGATGGCTGCCAGTGGTTTCAAGCGGTGTGTTCAGTGTGACAGAAATATGTCACTCACTGACACACACGATAATTGCCTCCGCTGCCTCGGCCCGGATCACGAAGAACTGATCTGTGGGCCCTGCAGCAAGATGTCCTCCAAAGCGTTAAGGAGTCGGCGGCATCAGCGGGAACGAATCTTCGCTGATCCCGCCCGTACCCGGACCTCGTCGGAGGCCTCGGCGTCCAGAGGTTCCAGCTCTGACCATCGCCGGAGCTCCTTCGACAGGGGTTCTCCCTCCGGGGACCGTCATCGGAAGGTAAAACCCGCGAGGGCGGCGTCGGTGGACGCTCCTGGTTCCGCGAGGGCCAGGTCGCATAGCCCCGATAGCCGTCCCGGGTCTTTGGAGAAGGAGCATCTGCCGAAGCGACCTCGTCTGGAGTCGGAGTTGCCTGCTCGGGTAAGTCCTGTAGTCCTCCTGGACTCGCCTCCGAGGGGTCCGACGGCGTCGGGCCCCGAGTTGGGGGCTGCTGGGTCACCTGAGGTCGGACTCAGGTTGACGGCCTTGGAGAGCAGACTCTCTGCCTTCATGGACCAGCAGCGGGCACTGATCGCTAGCCTCGCTGGCGCCTCTGCCCCGACCGCCGGGACGTCGACGTCTAAGTCGACCCCGGAGACCGAGCCGATCCTCGAGTCCATGCGGGCTCGAGTCGATCCTCAGTCGAGGTCACCCTCGGCCTCCCGTTCGGGACCGAGGTCGTCGGGGCGGCCGACGCCTCCGCCCGCCCGGACCGACCCCACCGATTCCTCCTCGGAGTCAGCCTGGGAGTCTGAAGAGGAAGAGTCACCTGATTCATTTCGGACTCGGTGTGTCCCCTCGGACTCGCCTGAGTCCGAACCTCGGAAACAGTCCCTCCGGAGGACGCCCGGTTCTCGGACTTCGTCAGGGATATGGCCAAGGCTTTGGGCCTTCCCTGCGGATCCCGAGGAGGAGCCCCGAGCCGAAGAGCTCGATGCCCTTCAGTACGACTCTCCCGCCAGGGAGCACTTTACTGTACCGGTTTCCTCCATGCTGGAACGACTACTCTTCCGCATGTGGGAGAGTCCGGCATCGTCGCCGGTATTAAGCAAGCGGGGTCGATTCCATCTATCGAGTCCGCAAGAGCCCTGGCTTCCAAAAAGCACAGCTACCGCACCATTCCATGGTGGTGGAATCGGCCATGCATAGGCTTAAGAGCCAGAAGATGCACTCCTCGGTGCCTCCTGGCAGGGAGGCCCGCAACCTGGATGGCCTCGGTAAGAAGTGTTTCCAGGGCTCTATGCTTGCTTGTGGGTCCAGACCTACCAGCTCTACATGGGCATGTATCTCAGAGACCTGGCTAAAGAGGTAGCCGGATTCTCCGCTGGACTGTCCGAGGAACCTTGCGGAGGTTCCTAGCCTTGACAACTGGTATTCGGGAATGCTCCAAATTCATGTCTCGAGCAGCTTATGATGGCTTTGAAGCATCGGCACGTGTGGCCGCAGCCGGCATCGGTGCCCGCCGACAGGCTTGGCTTCAGTCGTCTGACCTTGAACCCTGGCGATGTCCCCTGCCGAGGTGAAAACCTCTTTGGCAAGCCCATGGCTGAAAAGGCTGCACAAATCGAGACGGAGACTCTCACCAGAACTAGGCTTTCTAGGAAGACCTCCGCCCCTTCCCAGAAGAAGAAGGCTCGGAAAGAAGTCCTTTTACCCGAGAAAGGCGGCTGCCTATAAACACTACCCTCAATATCAGGCCTCCGCAGCTCCCAACAGGGTCAGCAGCCAAGGGACGGGTAACGGGTCCCGTAGGCAGCAAGCCCCCAAGCCTGCACCACCGGCCCCTGCTCAGCAGGGTGGGGTTTTTGACTTCATCAGCATAGCCTCTCCCCCTCAGCTGGTTCCTCCCAGCACAGGAGGCCGGCTGGTTCACTTTGCCCACAGGTGGTCCAACGTCACCTCAGATGCCTGGGTGCTTCAGGTGGTGAGAGAAGGCTATCTTCTCCACTTCCACCAGGTCCCTCCCTCCTATTTCCTGGGAGAGCCTCCACGACTCCCTCTGCACAGGGACTTACTCCTTCAGGAGTTAGCAAGTCTTCTTCAGGAACAGGCTGTGGAACCGGTGCCCCACCACCTGAGGGGTCAGGGCTTCTATTCCAGGTATTTCCTAATACCAAAAAGAACAGGAGGCCTCCGACCCATCCTGGACTTGCGCAACCTCAACAAGTTCCTCGTCAGGGAGAAGTTCAAGATGCTTACCCTTGGAATCCTTCTGCCCTACCTCCAGCAGGGAGATTGGCTATGCTCCTTGGATCTAAAGGATGCCTACACGCACATCCTCATCCACCCAAGCCACCGCCAATACCTAAGGTTTGTGGTGGCGGGAAATCATTACCAGTATAGAGTACTGCCCTTTGGCCTATCCTCCGCACCACGAGTCTTCACAAAATGTCTCGCGGTGGTGGCAGCTTATCTCCGGCTTCACGGCCTCTATGTCTTTCCGTACCTAGACGACTGGCTCAGCAGAGCATCGTCCTCTCCAGAAGTCACAAAGGCCACACACCGCACTGTGACTCTTCTGCAGTACTTGGGCTTTGTCATAAACTTCGCAAAGTCCACTTTGCTCCCCTCGCAAGATCTCGAGTTCATCGGCGCAAGATTGCACACTCTTCAGGCACGAGCATTCCTGCCTCTCGACAGGGCTCAACGGCTCATGGACCTAGCCGGCCGCTTTCGCAGCCAGTCCCTGGTCTCCGCCAGGCGCTTCCTGAGACTGCTCGGCCATATGGCTTCCACTGTCCACGTGACCCCCAATGCCCGCCTGAATATGCGGCCTGCTCAGTGGTGCCTTCGCAAGCAGTGGCAACAGGCCACGGGCGGCCTAGCCGACTTAGTGCGCATCTCCGGCCCGCTGGCCTCTTCTCTACAGTGGTGGCTTCATCGGCCGAACCTGGTGCTCGGAATGCCTTTTCAGTCTCCTCCGCCGGCTCAGGTGCTGACGACCGATGCTTCTCTTCTGGGATGGGGAGCGCATTGCCAAGGGGCATGTACTCAAGGTCTTTGGACCACGTGGGAGTCTGCGCAGCAGATCAACTTCCTGGAGCTCAGAGCAATCCGTCTGGCTCTCAAGGCTTTCTCCCACCTGACTTCTCACCAGTCCGTCCTTGTCCAGACGGACAATCAAGTTGCCATGTTCTACGTGAACAAACAGGGAGGCACGGGCTCCCTCCTTCCCTGTCGAGAGGCACAGAGGCTCTGCTCTTGGGCTGTCAGCCACGGCATTCGTCTCAAGGCGGTTTATCTCCCAGGCCAAGAAAATTGCCTGGCGGACAAACTCAGCAGAATCCTCCAGCCGCACGAGTGGCGCCTGGATCCCTTGATGGTTCTGAACTTTTTCTGAAGTGGGGCCTCCCCACGATGGATCTCTTTGCCAGTCCTCTCAACCGGCAACTTCCTCGCTTCTGCTCTCGGCAGCCGCATCCCCTTCGAGTAGCGGCGGATGCTTTTCTGCTCTCATGGTCGGAAAGCCTTCTGTATGCCTTTCCTCCAATACCGCTAGTCTCCCGAACGCTTTTCAAGGTTCTCCAGGACAAAGCTTCCATGATCCTGATAGCTCCTCGCTGGCCCAGACAACCGTGGTTTCCACTCCTGCTGCAGCTAGCGGTGGAGGATCCGTTCCCTCTGGGGTTTCAACCAGACCTCCTAACACAGGATCAGGGGTCCCTGCTACACCCCAACCTCAGATCTCTACATCTGATGGCCTGGCTGCTGAAAGGGTAGTCCTTGCTCCCCTTCTCTTGCGGCAGAGGTGGAAGAGGTCGTCCTAGCTTCCCGGCGACCTTCTACCGCAAATGCTACGCCCTTAAATGGCGTCGCTTTTTCCACTTGGTGTGCCCAGCAGTCTCAGGATCCCTTCTCCTGCTCGGTGTCGGTGATCTTGCAGTACTTGCTCTAACCTCTCTAATCTGGGACTTAAGTCCAACTCTGTCAAAGTTCACCTCAGTGCTCTCTCAGCACATCATGTGCCGGTGAACGGCAGACCTCTTTCCAGCGACCCTCTCGTGGCGAGGTTTCTCCGAGGTCTCCTTCTACTTAAACCACCTCTGCGCCCGCCAGCACCTGACTGGGATCTGAATGTGGTTTTACAGCGGATCACCTGTCCGCCTTTTGAACCTATGGCTACCTGTGCTCTACGTTTCTTTCTGGAAAAACCTTATTCCTGATCGCCCTCACTTCCGCTAGACGCGTAAGTGAATTGCAGGCCCTCGTGTCGGATCCCCCTTACACTCGGATCTACAAAATCGGGTAGTCCTACGGACTCACCCGAAATTTCTTCCAAAAGTGGTCTCCCCTTTTCACATCAATCAGGAGGTGGTACTTCTGACCTTCTTTCCCAGGCCACACTCCAGCCGAGCTGAAATGGTCCTGCATACCCTGGACTGTAGAAGGGCCTTGAACTTCTACCTTGACCGTACGCGGGAGCACCGTAAAGCTGCACAGCTTTTTGTATCTTTTGACCCCAATAAATTGGGGCTCCCGGTCTCCAAGCGTACTCTGTCCATCTGGGTTGCTGACTGTATCGCTTGGGCTTATGGGGCAGCCGGACTCTCCTTAGAAAGTCGAGTCACGGCTCATTGTGTTCGGGCGAAGGCTACGTCAGTGGCTTACCTCCGCTCTGTTCCATTGGCAGACATCTGCCGGGCCGCTACTTGGTCTTTGAGCCAGACTTTTGCGGTCCATTACTGCCTCGAGAGGGAGTCCCGCAGGGACAGTGCTTTCGGACAGGCAGTCCTCTGAAATCTCTTCGAGGTTTGAGCAACTCCTACCCTCCATCCCGGATGGGGGCTACCGGTGGGTCATTATTCAGCGAAGATTCCTTCCTTCTGTACTACTGAGCTAGAGGGAGCTCATTTTTGTGCTTAGGGTCTCCGGTAGCCTTAAGCTTGGGAGTCCCATATGTGAGGACTGACTTCCTGCTTGGTCCTGGAGAAAGCGTAGTTACTCACCTGTAACAGGTGTTCTCCAGGAGCAGCAGGAATCAGTCCTCACAATCCTCCCTCCTCCCCTTGGAGTTGCAATTATCTGCTTTAGTTTTTTTGCAAATTTTTATGCTGTCTTTTAGCTATGTCATCTGACTGGCTAAGATGGCACCCTTGGGCGGGAAGGGCACCGCGCATGCGCGCTGCAATTCCCAAAGGCTTTCTTTGAAAGCTGGGGAAAATTGCTCCGCGGGGGCTCCGTCGGCGCCGACGTCACCCATATGTGAGGACTGATTCCTGCTGCTCCTGGAGAACACCTGTTACAGGTGAGTAACTACGCTTTCTCTTCTTTCACTTTCCTTGGTGAAGCCGTGCTCCCCTGTGTAGCCGTGCTTCTCCTCTCTGAAGCAGCTGGACCTCGTCCTGGATCTCCACCTCCACTACTGCTTCCGTGTAGCCGTGCTTCTCTGCAAGCATTCAGCTCATGTAGCTGTGTCCCTCTGTGTAGCCGTGCTTCCCGGTGTAGCCGTGCTTCCCCTCTCTGAAGCAGCTCTGGCTTATAAGGAAATCTTTCCTGCCTGACTTCCTGGGTCATTTCCAGGTGCAAGTCATTAGGCTTCTCAAGCTCATTAGCTCCTGAATGTTCCTTCCTGCTCCCTCTAGCTGTGCCTGGAGGTAATTGCACATCTAGATTCTTAAAAACAGGATTTCTTTTCAATTTCTCAACTTTATCAATACCCACATCATGACAATATGCACACATATTTGACATACAAAAGAATCAAATAAAACAAGACCAATTAAGAAAGGAAATATAAAAGCTGTGTCATTGCGAGGACATGATTATTAACAAACAAACCCAAGACTAATTGGTCGAAACTACAAAAACTATCCAAAACTGAAAGTTTGACTTTCAATAGCCGCATATGATTTCTCTTTTCTTTTTTCTTCTTTTTATGTTTTTCTTTTTGTTGGACTGTTTGTCTTGAAAGGGTAAAAACCTCTCCAATGACTAACCTTCCATTTTATTCTATTTACCAAGCAAATGAATGCCCAAGGAACATATGAAAACGCCACAACAGCATGCCACATTTATAGAAACTTTAAAACTTATCTGATGCCAATAGTAATAGCACTATAACAGTCACTTCTTTCTGATCCAGCAAAAATGGACCATCAAATCTTGATTCCTTTCCTTCCTTATATTTCCATTGAAAGGAAAAAAATAATTATATGAAGAAAGTCAGTGATGTCAGGAATAGGGTTGCCAACTGGCTCCAGATGCGCCCGACACACTTGATCCAGTCCTAGGTTTACCCCACTGCATGCAGGGACATGTAGTTCTCATTTTTCCAATGCACTCCATAAGAAAAGCAAGACTACATGTCCCTGCATGCAATGGGGTAAACCCAGGACTGGATCAAGCCTGTCGGGCGCATCTGGAGCCAGTTGGCAACCCTAGTCAGGAATCACCATGAAGAATGTGACACAGGACTGTGTTTCGAGCTCTTGAAATTCCAGAGAGCTTAGCTTCAAGTGAAAGTTTTTAAAAAGGTTCCTTTCACATATATCACGTCCAAAGCATGACTATGGGGAACACGGGACTGTTAAGAACTTCCCACGACGTGGTGGTAAGAGGAAAATTAATCCAAGAATTCTTTGAAAGTTAGTGTGAACTATTGGAAAAACACCATATACAACATCCAAAGAGCTTAAGGCTGACCTGGAGCAATCTGGAATGATGGTTTCAACCCGCACCATGCACACCCATTAAACAAAGAAGTTCTTCATAGGCAAAGGCCAAGGAGGACCCCACTGATCAAACACCAACATAAAGAGGCATGCCTGATCTTTGCCCAAACCCACCTTGAGAAACCACAATCCTGCTGGGAAAATGTTCTGTGGACAGATGAAACTAAACTTGAGCTCTATGGCAGTGCAGACCAGCAATACATTTACAAGCAAAGAAATGAAGCTTATAAGGAAAAAAACACTCTTCCTACAGTTTATATATGGTGGAGGTTCCATAATGTTGTGGGGCTGTTTTGCTGCCTCATAAACTGGAGGCCTGGAATGTATTAAAGGAATCATGAAGTCAGAGGACTACCAAGATATTCTGGAGCAAAATGCGCTCGCTACCTAGTGTCAAAAAACTAGGTCTGGGTCGAAGGTCATGGTTCCTCCAGCAGGACAAATAACCCAAAACTTACATCCAAAAGTACAAAAGAATGGTTAAAAAGGAACAAATGGACTGTTTTAAACTGGCCAGCAATGAGTCCTGATCTCAATCCAATCAAGAACTGTTGGAAAGAGCTGAAATCTGCCATTGGTAAAAGGAATGCTGGAAACATTCATGAGCTGGAACAAATTGCAGTTGAAGAGTGGGAGAAACTACCAGCAGACGGATGTATGAAACTTATAGATGGCTAAAAGAAACACTTGAAGGCTGCCATCACTGCCAAGAGTTGTGCAACCAAATATTAGTGAAGGGTGTGATTATTCCTGTCCAGGTCATATTTTGTTTTTTCTCAGAATTTGCTATGTCTAAGTTGCACAGATATCTTTTTTTTTTGTTGTATACCATTGAGTGGAGTGGAGTGGAGGAGTGGCCTAGTGGTTGGGGCAAGATACTTCATCAGGCCGGAAGGTCGGGGGTTCAAATATCATTAGAGGACAGCAACCTTGTGCCGGAAGGACTGGGGTTTCTAGTCCCACAGGTGCTTCTTGTGGTCTTCGGCAAGCCACGTAACCCTCCATAGCCCATGTTCCCTGTAAAATAGTTATCTCCAAGTTATAATGCCCTGTTCAATGTAATTTCAGTTTGTTCAATGTAAACCGCACTGATGCAGAATAGCGCGGTATATAAGAGAATGTAAATAAATAAATAAATAAATAAAATTGAGCATAAAATCATTAAAATATTATGATGACATACAGTTGGAATATTTCCAATTATTTCTCAAGATATTGAACACAGCATACTTAAAATGCAAGAGTGCCAATAATGTTGACCACAACTGTACTAATGATGACATCATTGAAAACTGCTCTAGTCTACTTCCACCTCCTGGATGGGGGGCATGACCCGCTCATCTGGATTGGTCTATGAAGATTCAAGGAAAGAAAATTATGAGATATGTAAAATTTTATTTTTATTTTATTTTATTTTATTTAGTATACATTTGTATACCGCTACTTCCAGCGATCAGCAGCGGTTTTGATTACAGATTGGAAATTGTCAAATCATGACAGGAAATTTTTTTTTTTTTTTTTTAGGTATAAACACATTGATTAGACAGGAAAGCACAGCACACAGAGAACTATTTTACAGGGAACATGGGCTATGGAGGGTTAAGTGGTTTTGTCCAAGACCACAAGGAGCACCTGTGGGACTAGAAACCCCAGTCCTTCCGGCCCAAGGTTGCTGTCCTCCAGTGGGATTTGAACCCCCGACCTTCCGGCCTGAAGTACCTTGCCCCAACCACTAGGCCACTCCTCCACTCCAATTTACCTTGTTTAGCCAATTTATGTAAAGTACAATTATGGTTGCACATTATAGAAAAGAGAAAAAAACAGAGAAAAAAGAAATCGACTACAAACAAAAACTAAACGAAACTTGGGAGAGGACTATCGTACACTGTTTAATTTTAGAGGATACTTCCAAAGGGACACCCAGGAAGGGCGCACACATCTTGCTGGGGAAGGCTATCATAAACTATTAAAGACATCAAATGGGCTCGAAAGTTTCTTAACCAATGCATTATTTTTCTCTGCTGCAACCAGTTTATATTTATAATAGAGACTGACCATGTTCCAACAGGATATCATGTTATTCATTTTATGATCTTGCAATTGCTTAAAATCTGCTGTATCACTACAGAAACCAAAATATCCAACAAATTGGGCTTTACCAGGAGATAAATCTAGACCTTTCAAGGAGCATAAAATCATGATACTGGGAGTAGGTTTTATGGGTGCTGGCAAAATTTTGCTAATTACCTGCCATACTTTCTCCCAGAAATGGTAGATTTCTTTATTTTTAAAGAGCATATGTGCCCACATCCGTACTGCACTGGCAACATAGGTAAGCCCCTGAGATACCAGCTCTGAAGAGTTTTCTAGGTGAGCACACAACTCTTTGGGCCACAAAAAAAGGGACTGAACGAGACTTGCAGACATTAACAGGCAATTTACATGCTACCAGAAACCTTCCCAACAGACATCATCCTCATTAATTCCCAAATCTTCTGCAAGCCTCTCAGAACCAGGAAAACCCAGCTTCTTAGCACTTTGTAACAAGCTAATGCCATATGACCTGTCTGCTGCCACAGCCACACCAGTTTGAGAATATCAGAAGATAAAGCTAGAGAAAAGGATATTACACCTAATGCTTGCAAATGCTGATACAGCTGAATCCACTGAAAGTGCTTTTGCTCATGGAAGCTGTATTGTACCTTCAAAGAACCAAAGAACTTAATCCATGATCCTTCAAGTAGATGACAGAAGGACCAACTGCTCCTTGAGTACGAAGAAATGTAGGTCTATGTTTATGTTTATGTATATTTTGAGACTTGATATACTGCCCCCTATTACTTCGGGGCAGTTTACAATATTATTAGGAGACAAAAAGGAAATAGAAAAGAAAAGGAACTACAAATTCATGTACAGGATAGAAAGAGAAAGCAATAGACAATCATACATACTCAGGAAGGGAGAAAAGGCTAAGGAGAAGGGTAGGAGAGTCAGGGAGGGAGATTAAAGGCAGAAGTAAAGAAGTGGGTTTTCAGATTTGATTGGCGAAATCCACGATTTAGGATAGCTAAACAGGCATACTACTACTATTGCTAGTACCATTTGATGTCCAATAGTGCCTCCATCTCCCTAAAAACTTGACAAGTACTTTTTATTACATAATTATGTTTAAGACCTGCTAGAAGCCTCATACCCCAAAGTACTTCCAATGGAAATGGCCAAGTATGATTCCTCTGTGCCCTCTACCATGAAGGGAGACTGTTCCCACTCTGACTGATCCATTCATCACACTCCATACTGCATTATGAAAGCCAGGAGGCACCAATAAAAATCCGGAAAATTCAAGCCTCCACTCTTCCTTGTCTCTTTCAGTTTCTTACGGCACCATTTTATTAGTACCATGCAACAAACTGAATCATAGACTGTGTCTTTCCTACTGGCTACTCTGCCTAATCTGGGCTGATTGGACATTGATTGATTGGTCATTGACTTTTCTGGTCTTTCCTAATTTTAGATTAGTTAGATTAATTACCTAATTGTTTTTTATTCACTACCTATTAGGCTTTCATCCCTCACCTTTCTCTTTGACACCCTCCTCACAGCCACTTCTTAGGTTGTTTTTTATCTCTGGTACTCCCAGTTGGTATGCAGCTTATCATGTTCTGAGGGCTTGTGTACATCAGTGATGCTGAGAGCTGGGCTATCAGTAACTTAACTACCAGTAGGGTCTCCCAAGATAGACAGTGACAAACCACCCATCTGGGCAGCAGCAGAATGGGATGTGTGGTAAGCGGAGGATCACATTTCTGTGACAAATGCAACAACACTGGAATTAACTTCGCAGAAAAAAGGCCTGGCAAAACTACTTCTGTATCTTGCAACGAAAACCTAATGGATAGTCACAAAACAAATTGCACTGTAGTGCTAGAAGATGAGACCTCAAGGTTAGAAGGCACTCATTGCTATGGGAGATCAGTTGAAGACTTCTCAGAGTAAAGCCAACATTTATGATGTGGTTGGATCTGCTGATGTAGCTGCGCATGAAATGAGATTCAGAAGTTGCAAAGATGTCTTACATATTGGGATATGGAACATACGAAGCATGAACCAAGGTAAGTTGGAGGTGGTCAAGAGTGAAATGGAACATATACAACTTGATCTGTTGGGTGCCAGTGAACTGAAATGGACTGGCATTGGGCACTTTGAATCTGATGATCATATGGTCTACTATGCTGGAAATGAAAGACAAAGAAGAAATGGTGTTGCACTTATAATTAAGAAGAAACTTGCAAGAACTGTAATGAAATACAACGCAGTCAGTAAACGCTTAATTTCTATTCGTCTATGAGTATAGCCCATCAACACAACTATAATTCAGGTATATGACCCAACAACAGCTGCAGAAGAGGAAAATGTTGATGAGTTCTATGAACAAGTACAAACTGAAATTGACAGAACATGCTAACAGGATATCCTGATATACATGGGTGACTGAACGCAAACGTTAGCATCAAAGAAGGCGGCAAAGTGGTTGGAAAATATGGACTTGACAACATAAATGAAGCTGGAGAGAGACTGATAGAATTCTGCAAGCCCAATGATCTATTAATTTCAAACACCTTCTAGCAACACAAACGCCAACTGTGCACATGGACTTCACCCAATAGATTATACAAAAATCAAGTTGACTACATCTGTGGAAGACAATGATGGAAAAGCTTGATAACATTAACAAAGACAAAATCTGGAGCTGACTTTGGTACAGATCACCAACTGCTAGTATGCAAACTCAAGTAAAGTTGAAAAAGAGCAAGCCACTCATGAATGTAGCAAAATATGACCTTGAGAATATACCACTGGAATTTAAAGACTGCCTGCAAAATCGATTTGCTGCTTTAGGTACAAATGACAGAGTTTCAGAATTGTTATGGGATGACATCAAGAAGGTTGTGTTGGAATAAAGCGAGAAGTCTCTGCATAAGGTGTAAAAGCAAATATGGCCAAAATGGATGACTAAAGAAACTTTGAAAATTATCCAGAAACGCAGAGAAGCTAAAGTTCAAGGAGAGAGAGAGGCAAGTGCAGAACTCAATAGAGATTTCCAACGTGCAGTAAGACAAGGAGATGTATTACATTGATACATGCAAGGAAATAGAATCAGAAACTATTAGAGGAAGAACAAGCTCGGCTTTTCTAAAGCTATGAGAGTTAAAGAGAAAATTCCAGCCTCGAATTGGAATGCTACAAGATGCTCAAGGATCCATGTTGAATGATGCTGAGAAGATCAAGAAAAGGTGGTAAGAATATACAGAGTCATCATACCATAAAGAGGAAGTGGACCAACAGCGGTTTCAACCTGAACCTTATGATCAGGAACCATTAGTGATGAAAGAAGAAGTTGAAGCAGCATTGAAAGCCTTATCAAAGAACAACGTAAAATGATTTGGTCTTTTTTCTTGAACGTAGGACTTTCTAGTCAAATAATATGATGACGTTCAGTAGAACTACAGGGAAATACTTTAAAACTATGTAGACCTGCAATCTACTCCATTTAAATATTGTAGAAAAATGCTTAACCAGGTGTACTATAGTCTTAATCTTCTTTTAATTGTCCAACAGTATTCTGCTAGCCACCGGTGGTGCTCCCAACTTAAAAAAATTTTTCTTTTTATTTTCTTAATTTTTAGTTACTTATTTATACTCTGGTAAAACCACTAGTGCTCGTCTTAAAAATAATATCGAGGGGTCATAAATTTTCTATTTTACGTCGTACTCCTCAAAACTCGACTCCCGTCTTTGAAATGAATGAAGCGATCTCTCAAAGACCACCTCAATGTGAAATTCTGAAGTCCGAAGTTACCAAAACGTTCAAAAATGTACTGAAATGTTTCAATCCATTAAGGTAACAGCTGACAATATTTGTGTGATCCCGACGCTCTCCCCCAGCGCCAGTAGCGTTTCTCCTAATCGGGTTCTTCAGGGGATCATGAACCCTGCGAACAAACAATATAAACAACGTGTTACTTCCCACCAAACTATTGTTATATTCTCGGCAAATGTGTATAAACTGAGCTAAAGCGGTAATTCAGGCTACTTACAAAATACAGCTGCCCACGTCCGAAACTTCAATATGTCTCCTTCTCTTAACTTGCGTAATCAAACTGGAAGATGAAGGGACGCCGCGCATGCGGTTCACAACTCTCAAAAGGTATTTAAAAGGATTCGTCAAAACCAACGTAATTGACTCCTCCCCTCTAAAGCGCCAATCCTATCCCAAAGCGGGATTTCATGAGTCCGGCAACCCATTCACAAAAAGCCAATCATTACAAGCACGCTGCCCATTCTATCATTGCGTTCAATCCGTCTGGAGCGATGGTGTTCAAATTATATATCCACCGCTGTTCTCTTTGTGTCAAAATTTGATCCTGTGACCTACTTCCCCTACCTTCTGCCACTTGATCAATGCAAAAACACACCAGCTGATCAAATGTATGGCTTTCTTTTCATCAAGAGATAATGCTCAAAAAAACAAACAAATTGAAGAGGGATCATCTAGACTATACAGCAGGGTATGTCTACCCCTGGATGGCTACGAATCGTAAAACCAAGAAAATCAGAAAACGGTTTGAGTTTAGTGACTCGACCGATGAGACTGGGTCCACTGATTCGACGGCCTCCGGAAGAACAGGATCTTTTTTAGAACAAAACAAACTGGATCAGTCAAAAGAAAACAAAAAGAAAGAAGGGGACAGGGGCAAGACACGGGAGCGAGCACCCCCGAAAAAGAAATGATGGGTGCCGGTTCCAGTATGGTTGGACCTGATTTAGTAGTGAACATTTCAGGAGCAAATTTGACAGCGCAAGAAATAACTGTTTTGAACAGAGCCTGTCCTTTGTTCCCCGGACACATTTTGATATGTTCCAATTTCATCTTGACTTTGAGAGATTTCTTCGTAAACTGTCCTTGAAACAATTTTTTGCGGAAAATGCCCCTTCCTCTTCCACTGTTCAATCATCAGATAACCATCTGGATTGTGTTGATGTGCCACGGATCCCACTACCGCTCAGATCGAACTGGTCACCACCAGGCCCTTTACATCCGGGCTTAGAAATTTTTAAAACACTAGTATTACAGGACATTCAACAATTGCAGCAGTCGAAGACATCAGTTCACTATGCTCTTCCTTATCCAGAAAACCAAGCATTACAATCTTTAAAATCACGTTCTGACTTAGTCATTAAACGTGCGGATAAGGGAGGAGCAGTGGTGATCCTTAAACGAGAAGACTATTTGACTGAGGCTTTTCGCCAATTAGAAGATATAACCATATATGAGCGCTTAGTGATAGATCCAGGCCCGGGATTACAACAACGCATTAGGGACTTGACCTTATTGGCTATGTCAAATAAATTAATATCTAAGAAAGAGTTTAAATTTTTAAATGTCATTTCTCCAGCAGTGGCTAAACTCTATTTAGTGCCTAAGATACATAAAGATCTGGTCCGGCCTCCCGGGAGACCGATTGTATCGACCAAGGGTAGTTTGCTTGAGCCGTTGTCCGTTTTCATAGACACATTTTTGCGCCCGTTATTAGTCAATATCCCCGCATATTTACGGGACACCACTGATTTTCTTTGCACATTGAGCGGGTTGGATAAATGGGCAGCTGATGTAGATGTAATTCTTGTCACGATGGATGTTGTTTCCCTTTATACCAACATCCCTCAGCGCGCAGCTTTAGAGGTAGTGCAAGCAACATTATTCAATAGGGGTGACCTTTCTGAATCTATGATTCAGTTTTTGATGGAACTAGCAAATTTAGCGATTTATAACAACTATTTTGCTTTTGAAGGGCAGTTGTTTAAACAAATCTCGGGTGTGGCCATGGGAGCCACATGTGCCCCTTCAATCGCCAACTTCTATATGGCCATGTTTGAGGACCATTGGATAGGTAGTTCCCCGTTCACCCCTAACATCATTATATGGAAAAGATACATCGATGATGTTTTTTTGCTTTGGCAGGGATCAGAAAGTCTGCTTTTATCTTTTTTCAATGGATCAACCAGTTAGATCCCAATATTAAATTTACGTCAAATTACCACCACAACACCTTAACTTACTTAGACGTAATGATTACGAGAGGGAGAGAACATTGGGACACATCAGTTTTTAGGAAGTCCACTGATCGTAACACTCTTCTGCATTATCATAGTGCGCACCCCAGATTATTGAAAGAGGGGCTCCCGTTCTCTCAATTCCTCCGATTTCGGAGGAATTGTTCGAGTGATAACGAGTTCAAGATACAGGCACAACAGTTGAAAATAAATTTTTTAGAACGGGGGTATCCGAGTACAGTAATTAAGAGAGCGTATCGTAGAGCTTTATATAATCACCGCAATTTACTATGTCAACCGTCTACTCATAGACGGCAGGTTGATGACAACACAGTTAATTTGATAACACAATTTTCACCCTTTAGCAGAGATATTCAACGTACTTTGCAGAAACATAAGAATGTACTAACCACAGTACCAGGTTTAGCAGGTAAGAAATTGCGGTGCGTTTGGCAAAGGCACCGCAATTTAAAGGAATATTTGAGTCCTACGGTTTTGCCCACTGCAGTAGATGCAATACATAATAAGGGACATAAACGCTGTGGCAACTGCGATATTTGTGCCATTACATTAGAGATAACAACATTTCACCATCGTCAGAGAAATTATACTCTTACATTTTCCACTGACTGCGATTCAAAAGGGGTAGTTTATGTGGTACAGTGTCCATGCAATCTAATGTATATAGGCAAAACGATACGCTCTTTTAGGGTACGCATGCGGGAACATCGGAGCAGATTGCGCTGTAAAGTTGAGCAAGCCCCATTGGTCCAACATTGTCTCAAAGAAAGCCATACATTTGATCAGCTGGTGTGTTTTTGCATTGATCAAGTGGCAGAAGGTAGGGGAAGTAGGTCACAGGATCAAATTTTTGACACAAAGAGAACAGCGGTGGATATATAATTTGAACACCATCGCTCCAGACGGATTGAACGCAATGATAGAATGGGCAGCGTGCTTGTAACGATTGGGCTTTTTGTGAATGGGTTGCCGGACTCATGAAATCCCGCTTTGGGATAGGATTGGCGCTTTAGAGGGGAGGAGTCAATTACGTTGGTTTTGACGAATCCTTTTAAATACCTTTTGAGAGTTGTGAACCGCATGCGCGGCGTCCCTTCATCTTCCAGTTTGATTACGCAAGTTAAGAGAAGGAGACATATTGAAGTTTCGGACGTGGGCAGCTGTATTTTGTAAGTAGCTTGAATTACCGCTTTAGCTCAGTTTATACACATTTGCCGAGAATATAACAATAGTTTGGTGGGAAGTAACACGTTGTTTATATTGTTTGTTCGCAGGGTTCATGATCCCCTGAAGAACCCGATTAGGAGAAATGCTACTGGCGCTGGGGGAGGGCGTCGGGATCACACAAATATTGTCAGCTGTTACCTTAATGGATTGAAACATTTCAGTACATTTTTGAACGTTTTGGTAACTTCGGACTTCAGAATTTCACATTGAGGTGGTCTTTGAGAGATCGCTTCATTCATTTCAAAGACGGGAGTCGAGTTTTGAGGAGTACGACGTAAAATAGAAAATTTATGACCCCTCGATATTATTTTTAAGACGAGCACTAGTGGTTTTTACCAGAGTATAAATAAGTAACTAAAAATTAAGAAAATAAAAAGAAAAATTTTTTTACGTTGGGAGCACCACCGGTGGCTAGCAGAATACTGTTGGACAATTAAAAGAAGATTAAGACTATAGTACACCTGGTTAAGCATTTTTCTACAATATTTAAATGGAGTAGATTGCAGGTCTACATAGTTTTAAAGTATTTCCCTGTAGTTCTACTGAACGTCATCATATTATCAAAGAACAAAGCACAGGGTATTGATGGCATTCCCATTGAAGTATTACACCAAATGAATGTGAAGCTGTTACCATACATACAAGGCTCTGCTAGGAAATTTGGAAGACAAATTCATGACCAAATGACTGGAAAAGATCTGTGTTTATACCAATACTGAAGAAAGGTGACCCGAATGACTGTGAAAATTATTGCACAATCGCTCTTATCCCACATGCCAGCAAGATTCTGCTCAAGATCATTCAGAAGAGACTACAACTATAGCTGGAATGAGAGCTGCCTGAAGTGCAAGTAGGGTTCAGGAAAGGACGAGGAATGAGAGACATCATCGCGAATGTGAGCTGGATCCTTGAAAAGACGAAAGAATACCAAAAGGATATTCATATGTGTTTTATTGATACAGCAAGGCATTTGACTGTGTAAGCCATGAGAAAAACTGGGCTACATTAAGAAGTATGAGTATACCAATTCTCTTGCACAACCTTTACATTGATCAAGAAGCAAAAGTTTGAATGGAACTAGGAGAAACAAATGGTTTAAAATCAGCAAAGGTGTATGACAAGCAATGTTCCCACTAAACTGCACTGAGTCCTCTGCCAACATTCCTGCCGGTGGGGTGAGGTGCAGAGCGATAGATGCTCTGCCCCTCCCCCCACCAGCAGGGATGCTGGCGGATGACCCGGCGCAGATTAAAGAGAACATTGCGAGGGTGCTGCGGCGTTTGTTCTCTTCAATCTGCTCTGCGCCGGGTTCTCCGCCGGCATTCCTACCGATGGGGGGAGGGGCAGAGCGTCGATTGATCTGCACCTCCCCCTACTGTCAGGAATGTTGGTGGAGGACCCAGGGCAGTTTAGCGGGAACATTGATGACAAGGCTGCATACTTTCCCCCCACTTCTTTAATTTATATGCAGAACAAATCATCAGAAAAGCAAGACTGTATGAAGACAACCGTGGTGTGAAGATTGGTGGAAGTCGCATCAAAAACCTCCGCTATGCTGATGATACCACATTACTGGCTGAAAGTGAAGACGATGTGAAAGATTTACTTCTCAAGATCAAGAAATATAGTCTTAAAATGGGTCTGCACCTTAACGTTAAGAAGACAAAGTTCCTGACAATTAATCAAATCAATAAGTTCATCACTGATGGAGAAGAAATTTAAATAGTTGACAACTTTACCTTACTTGGATCAACAATCAATAAAGAAAGGACTAGCAGTCAAGAAATCTGATGACATATTGCTTTTGGTAGAATGTCTATGAAGGACCTAGACAAAATTCTCAAGTGCAGAGATGTCTCACTCCATACAAAGATTTGACTTGTCCAAGCCATTGTATTTTCAATAATGTCATGTGGATTACAAAGTTGGACAGTGAAAAAGATAATAGGAAGAAAATTGATGCCTTTGAATTATGCTGTTGGCGACGAATACTGTGTGTGTCATGGACTGCCCGAAGAACAAACCAGTTAGTACTGGAGTAGATCAAGCCTAAGCTTTCCTTAGAAGCTCAGATGACAAGACTTCGACTTTCATACTTTGGACACATCATGCGAAGAGAGAGATCATCGGAGAAAGACATAATGCTTGTGAAGGTAGAAGGTCACTGTAAAGAGGAAGGCCGGAAATGAGATGGATCGATACAATAACAGCAGCTATGGATACCACTCTTTCAAATGTGAACCACTTGGCTGAAGACTAAACAAAGTTTAGGTCAACTATCAAGAGGGCCACCAGGAGTCGACACCAACTTTATGGCACTTAACAACAACAAAAACTCCCAGTTGTTCCGTCTTCCCTCGATCTTCCTCCTACCTATCCTTCAATCCTTCATTATTTCCTCTGTCTTCTATTCTCCTCTTATGGGTCCACACTATTTTTTCTTCCTTTTATTGACACGTCATAACCTTCTTCCCTCATTCCAAAAACTTAAAACCCCCCTCCTTACCACCCTCTCTCTACCTTCCCCATTTTTTCCTCATCTTGTCTTCCACCCTTCAACTTCACCTTTTTTCTTCCTTTCATTCATCCATCCCCTTTCTCTCTGAAACAACCTCACACCATTTCCACCATGCCATCTCCTCTCTGTCTCACGCTCTTCTTCTCCTTCTTCTTCTATCCGGTGAAATTAATCTTAATTCTGGCCCCTCTAGACTTTTCTCTTACTCCTGTCATAGTTCCTCTTAACTACTCCAATCTCACTCATATTCCTCTCCTTTCCCCCTCCTCTCTCCCTTTCTCATGTGCCTTATGGAATGCACATTCCCCTTCTAATAAACTTCCCTTTACTTACAATCTCTTCATCTCTAATGCTTTCCATCTTCTAGCTCTTACTGAGACCTTGCTCCTTCCTGATGATACTGCTTCGGTCGCTGCCCTCTGTCACGGCGACTACCAATTCTCCCACACTTCTCATACCACTGGCCGTGGTGGTGGTGTTGGTGTTGGTTTTCTGCTTTCACCTTCCTGCCAATTTCAACTCTCCTTCTAACTCCATCTCACTCCTTTTCCTCCTTTGAAGTCCATTCCATCCGCCTTTTTAATCCCTTACCTCTCCGGATAGCTGCTATTTATAGACCTCCTGACAAATCCACTTCTACCTTTCTCTCTGACTTTGACTCATGGTTTTCTTTCTTTCTGGATTTATCCTCTCCCTCCCTTATTCTCAGTGACTTTAATATTCATGTTGATAACACAGGTACACTACCAAAAAACTGCCTCCAGTTTTGCAACTGATTCCTATAGATTTTGGGGTGCTGAATCCAGGAAAAATAGCCAAAATGTTCCATCACGTCACGTTTTCTTGCAAAATTAGATTTCTTACCCATATAAGGAATGTTCAAATAATTTCTTTTTAGCCGACTGCAGTTTATTTTCTTGGCCCAAAATAGAGGTTGTAATGGTTAACTAACTAGAAACACTCCCTCATGATATTTTAGAGTGTTTTGTATTCATTTTATACATTAACAGGACAATTGGGAGGCGGGGGGCTAAATCCAGTACTCGCGCTGGCGCATGTTCTTTCCTGTTCGCCTCGCCTTGTTCGCTCGCTCAAACACGGTGGTTGCGACATGAACGTTCCTGTCAAATTTCAGTTTCTTTCAAGTTCATTATTACCTTTTGTTTGCTCAGTCGTAATCCAGCTTTATTCCGAAGTGGTTCACTACAGTTATAGTTTGCAGTGCTGTGTATTTGTGATGGCTCACAGAGCCAGAGGTTGCGTCAACTCTCCGGACAGTTTTTGTTTTATTTGTGGGGAATGTACCGTGAAAAAGCGGCAGAGGAACATTTCTGCATTTATTAAAAAAGTATATTTCGCCTATTTCGGTTTGAAGTTAGGCGATCAAGACAAACCGTGGGCTCCTCACAAAGTGTGCAAGACATGTGAGGAAGATCTACGCTTATGGATGAAAGGTAAAAAACAAGCATTTCGTTTCAGAATACCTATGATGTGGCGTGAACAAAGAGACCACAGCAGTGACTGCTATTTTTGCTCTTGCATTGTGAAGGGATACAACTTAAAAAATAAGAACGTAATAAGTTACCCCAACCTTCCCTCAGCAATTAGGCCTATGCCTCATAGCAACGAAGTACCTGTGCCTGAACCACCAAAATCTTTGGATCATATTTGTGTGGACGGTTCTGATCATGATGAGACTCATCAGATGGCTTTTCCCGATGAGTCCAGTACTTCCGAGTTTGAAACTGAACCAGATCCGAAACCTGAACTTTTCTCTCAAGCTGAATTGAATGATTTAGTCCGGGATTTAGGACTCCCAAAAGATGCTGCCCAACTGCTAGGTTCTCGGCTTAAACAGAAAAATCTATTGTCACCAGGAACATCTTTTTATTGGTACCGCAACCGCGAGACACAATTTTTGAAGTATTTCAGCAAAGAGGAAGATTTGGTATTTTGCAACGATATATACGGAGTGATGGAAAAGTTTAAACTCAAGTATGATCCTGCTGAATGGCGGCTGTTCATTGATTCGTCAAAAGACAGCATAAAAGGTGTTCTTCTTCATAATGGCAACACATTCGCTTCAGTTCCTATTGCTCACTCTGTTATTCTCCAAGAAAAATATGAGAATTTGGCCCTGATTCTTCAGAAGATTCGTTATGATGAGCATAAGTGGATGATTTGTGGAGACTTTAAAATTCTATCCATGCTATTAGGGCAGCAATCCGGTTTCACCAAATATCCCTGCTTCCTTTGCTTGTAGGATAGCCGGGCCCGCGACCTACACTGGGGGAAAAAAGACTGGCCAATTCGGGAGTATTTGAGACCCGGTGAGAAAAATGTTCTTCATGAGAGCTTGGTACCTCGTGATAAAATTCTATTACCACCTCTCCACATTAAGTTGGGTCTCATTAAGCAATTCATCAAGTCCCTTCCAAAAGATGGTGAGTGCTTTCGGTACCTTTGCTCAAAGTTCCCCCGACTTTCTGAAGCAAAGCTAAAGGAAGGAGTGTTTGTTGGCCCTGATATAAGGAAACTCATTTCAGATGGAGCATTCGCTGAAACGATGTCTGAGAAGGAAAAAGAAGCCTGGGATTCCTTCAAGGATGTTGTTCTCAAATTCTTGGGGAACAGGCGGGATGAGAACTATAAGGATATTGTTGCCAGGATGCTCAATGCCTTCAAAGAACAAGGCTGTAACATGAGCCTGAAAGTCCATTTCTTGCACTCCCATGTGAACTACTTTCCCGAAAACTTGGGGGCGTACAGTGAAGAACAAGGTGAAAGGTTTCACCAGGACATCAAGGACGCAGAGAGAAGGTACCAAGGAAGATGGAACACCACTATGATGGCTGATTTCTGCTGGTTGCTGCTGCGGGAAACCCCAGATGAAAAATACGCCAAGCAGCGCACCAAGAGAAGCATTCGGGGAAGAAGAAACGGGCCCACCAGGAGATTGATTGACCCAAGAATGACTTTAAAATCTAAACTGTGTTGACAAATATCGTGTTTTTACTAAACTTTGAAATAAAAATTTGCTAGTTATTACCACAGTGTCGGATCTCATTTATTAGAATTTTATTTTCACACCATCGGGTGTTTGTCTTCATGTATTGCAATGGTGCGGTTTGCGTTTTCTATTCTTACATACATACCTGTACAACATTTTTTGCACATTTCTTTGCTTTGCTTTGTGTCTAACCTCGCTCTTATATGCTCAATGTTTGTGCACATGTATGTGGCTGTTTTAAGTGCAGACAATTTTGCTACCATCACAGTGTGTTTTGTTGACATTACTCTATTCTTATGTGCTGCCTTGTTACAATTTTCTTTATTCTTATTTGAATAACTACTAAACAATTAGTATAAAGAATTCATCCAAGAAACTTTTATCTCGATCGCACTCAATCTGAAACGTTCACCTCAAACTGATAACCCAATGTAGCAAAAAATCTGTACGTGATGGAGCAAATTGGTTACCAGATTTGGATTCAGCGCACCAAAAAATGTAAAAATCAATCGAAACATTAGAGGCAGTTTAAAAAAAAATTTTTTTAGTGTACCTGTGTAATCCTTCTGACCCTATGCTTCTAAGCTCCTTTCCTTACCTCCTCATTCAAACTCCAGCTTTGCTCTACTGTCCCCACTCATTAGCATTGTCACTGTCTTGACTTTGTTTTCTTCTCTAATTGCTTACCTTTTAATTTTCATACCTCAGTCCTTCCCTTATCTGACCATCACCTGCTAAGCTTTACTCGTTATCACTTTCCGCTTCAGTCTCACCCAGTCTCCTCCTACCTTTTTAAAAATTTTCATGCCATCGATACATCGGCTCTCTCCTCTATTGTCTCATTACCTCTTTCCTCCACCTTGTCTTCTAAAACTGTTGATGAGGCTGTAGTTTCCTATAATCCTTCACTCTCATCTACTCTGGATGCTCTTGCTCTGCTCATACCACGTCCTGTGTGACGCATTATACCTCAGCCTTGAATGTTTTCAACTACTTATTATCTACACACCTGTGCCCTCTGAGCTGAGCGCATCTGGCTCAAGTTCCACACCCTTTCTAACTTTCTTCACTTCAAATTCATGCATATTTCTTTCCAGTCAGCAATAGCAGTTGCCAAGCTAAACTACTTTGTCCATCTGACTAAATCTCTTGCCTCTGATCCTAGCCAATTCTTTTCAACTCTTAACACTTTCCTCAAGGTGCCTCCTCCTCCTCCGACCCTTCCTTCCCTTTCTGCCCAGACCCTAGCCAACTATTTTCATGACAAGTCCACAAGATTACACTCCGATTCCCCAACAAGTTAGCTTCATCCCCTCTTCAATACCATCTCTTTCCCTCAATCTCTGCTTCCCTTTTGTCCTTTTCTAAGATCTCTGAATAGGAAACTACTAATTTTCTTTCCTCCTCTAATTTCACTACTTGTTCCTCTGATCCTATCCCCACCTGTCTCCTTAACTTCATCTCCTCCTCTGTCATTCCTTCCGTCTCTTGTTCTCTTGTATTTTCAATCTATTGCTCTCCAACTGCTACTGTCCCAGCAGCCTTCAAGCATGCTGTGGTCACACCTCTCCTCAAAAAAATCTTCACGTGACCCTACTTGTCCTTCTAATTATTGACCCATCTTCGTTCTTCCCTTCATTTCTAAAGTTCTCCATCATTGCCTTGAACTTCTCTCCTCTAGAGCCTTTCTAGATCCACTACAATCTAGTTTTTGTCCCTTGCATTCTACTGAAACGTCTCTTGTTAAACTCTCCAGCGACTTGTTCTGGCGAAATCCAAAAGCCTTTACTCAGTCCTCATTCTTCTTGACCTTCCTGCTGCTTTTGAGACACTTACCACCACCTTCTCCTGGACACATTGTGTTCACTTGGTTTTAGGGGCTCTGTGCTATCCTGGTTCTTTTCTTATCTCTCCCATCACTCTTTCAGTGTTTGTTCTGGTGGTTCCTCCTCTACTGTTATCCTGCTGTCAGTTGGTGTACCCCAAGAGTCTGTTCTAGTCCCTCTCCTTTTCTCTCGCTATACCCAGTCCCTTGGTGCTCTCTTCTTCTCCCATGACTTTCAGTACCATTTTTATACTGATGACTCCCAAATCTATCTCTCTACACCTGATATTTCTCCTACACTCTGGGCCCGAATCTCTCCCTACCTATCTGACATCGCTGCCTGGATGTCTCACCGCTGTTTGAAATTGAACATGGCCAAAACTGAACTTCTTATCTTTCCCCCTAAACCCTTCCTCCTTTCTCTGTCTCTGTAGATAAAACTCTTCTGCTTCCTGTTTCCTCAGCCTGCAACCTTGGGGTCATCTTTGACTCCTTCCTCTCCTCCACTCACATCCAACTGATTGTTAAAACCTGTAGAAAAGTTTGCCCTTTCCTTTCTGAACATACTACTAAGGCACTTATTCACTCTAGTCACCTCCCGTCTAGACTATTGCAACCTCGTCCTTTCTGGTCTCCCTCTGAGTCATCTCTCTCCCCTTTAATCTATTCAGAACTCAGATGCATGCCTAATCTTCTGCCAGCCCTGCTATGCTCATATAAGCCCTCTTCTCAAGTCACTTAATTGGCTTCCCTTCCATTTCCATATCCAATTAAAACGTTTCCTTCTGACCTACAAATGCGTTCATTCGACAGCTCCTCACTACCTTTCCTCTCTCCCTACACCCTTCCTTGTGAACTTTGCTCTTCTACTGGCTTGCTTCTCTCCAGACTTTGATCCTTTCACCTTACTGTTCTTTATGCCTGGTACAAACTACTTGAGTGTATGTCAGGCTCCATCTCTGCCCATTTTCAAATCCATACTAAAAGCTTACCTCTTTGAGGCTGCTTTTGGATCCTGATCCCTTGTTCTCCATGTGTTTCCTTACCTTTCCCTATTCTCAGCTATTGTATTGTCTGTTTTGATTAGATTGTAAACTCTGACGAGCAGGGGCCGTCTTTCTACATGTATATGTACAGTGCTGTGTAAGCTTTTTAGCACTATATAAATAATTAACCCCTTAACTGGGGAAAATACATGGCACCCAGCAAACTGCTGCCAGGGAAATTTACTGCCCCTGCAGCAGTGGCTCAGCACCAATCATCTCCAGCACGGTCTGAGCTCTAACAAACAGTTCTGTGTTTTCCAGGACTTTCATATCAACTGGCAGTGGGAATTATAGACGTTTCTGTTGATAAAGAAACACCCGTGGTGTCTGTCAGACTTTCAAAGAGTGATCGCAGATGCCCGAAGTGATCGAGGGAGCACACTGATCACATCCGGCAACAGTGATTGCTTTCTGAAGTCTGACGGACACCGCGAGTCCGTAAAGCAGTGGTAAGCCCACCCCAATCCTCCGGCTAAAACCAGAGCAGCTCAGCTGAATTAGGGGGATGATTGGGGAGGGTTTGCCGCTATTTTACCGACCCACGAGGTCCGTCAGACTTCAGAGAGCAATCACTGATGCTAGATTTGATCAGTGCTGCCCCGATCGCCTCCGGCATCTGCGATCGCTCTTTGAAAGTCTTATAGACACCATGGGTATTTCTTTACCGACAGAAACGTCTATAATTCCCGCTGCCAGTTGATATGAAGGTCCTGGAAAACACAAAATTGATGTCGGAGATGATCGGTGCTGAGCCATTGCTGCAGGGAGGGGTAAGTCTTCACTTGCTTTCCTGGGTGGAATGAGAAGCCCCATTTACTAAAGGGCAACGGGAGGATGAGTTAACTCAGCTTCCCCAGTTAAGAGTTTTATAGTAGTAGTAATCTGTGGAGGCTTATTCGTCCATAGATAATGCAGTGATATCCTTTCACACTTACTATAAAAGCACCAAGAATTTTGGAAAAGGAGACTTGGCATGAAATTTGAGGAACTACTTCCCTTTTGATGAAGTCCATCCTTCCCCACCACAATAAACAGCTTAGGCAACCACCGGGTCACAGCAGTATGAAGAATGTGCAACATCCGGTTCATGTTCCGTCGAACCATGCTCTCTATATTTTTAGTCCCCTCCACCTCTGTATGATCAATTCCAAATGGAATCCATCTAAAGTCACATCCCTTAATATCTAGGAGGAGGCATAATCGTTCATAAGCATAAGTTATGACATGCTTCAATTCACCTTGTAGCCAGAAAAAATAGAAAATTTCTCAAGAAAGTGCACCAATGAGGTTAAGAACTGCCTTGGCCTAGATAAAAATATCAATACATTGTTGGCATACACTTGTAATCAGACCTTTGACTTGCACTCCAACAATGGCAGAAATTCAAATTGAGGGCCCACAAGCAAAATATCAGAAAGGGTCCCCAGAGCGGGAGGAAAACACCTCAGAAGATATGTGAGTGGCTATAAATGGGTCCCCTGCACTACTGGGGCAACTTGGGTGGAATTTAGGCCACTAACTCCCAATATCTCCTTCTCTTGTCTAATAGCTAACAATCATGGCTCCAAGGCTATATTAAACAAGAGAGAAGGGGCAGCCTTGCCTTGCTTCCTGGCTAAAATAGCCTTGTCTGTAAGGGACAAACTCAGCCGATGATACAGAACACACACTAACTGTATAAAGTGCTTTCCACACCCAAACACATCGCTTCAGACATATATTGCCCTTTCAATTGGTCAAACGCTTTTTTGGCATTGAGAGATAGTATTGCATTTGCACATGGCTCTTCTTGAGCCACAATTAATAAATTATGAAAAAACCTGACATTATCCAAAACAGATTGGTCAAGGTAAATGACATTAGGCAAGAATTTCACCAGCCTTTCTGCCAAAATCTTTGCGGATATTTTGCAGTCAACATTCAGTAAGGAGATAGGCATATAGTTGCCACTAAAGCTGATTCCCTGCTCTGCTTTTCAAACTGTGTGATAACCATGTCCGTAAAAGATCAAAAAGGGCCTTCACATAACCCAAAATCCTCAAATAGCCTACACGGAACTGGGCTAAGAACCTTTGACACAACCTTATAAAGGTCAGCTAGCAGGCCATCTGCACCAGGCATTTTATGAGAAGGATGTGCCTTAATTGCCACTAGTATTTATGCTTCTTCAAAGCACCTCTACTGTAGCTGCTGTCTTTGAACCTGAGAGAAAGTAGAGTGGTGCAAACCAGCCAAAATAGTTTCCATTGCCTACCAGATCCTTAAGACACGTACATTTCTGAATAGTACTGCAAAAATTGTTCGCCAGTCTCTTCACATACCCAAATATTTGAATTTCCTGTGCCTAAATTATATATGCATAACTCATTACATGCATAAACTCTAGTTGTATAAGTGGAGGTGTAAGCATTCCTGATGTGTTTATAACTTAATGCATTCTGTGCTGATATTCAGTACTCACTATATAAACGCTGTGTGCTTAACTTTGGGCACATGTGTTATCCATACATGGAGTGGAGGAGTGGCCTAGTGGTTGGGGCAAGGTACTTCAGGCCGGAAGGTCGGGGGTTCAAATCCCACTAGAGGACAGCAACCTTGGGCCGGAAGGACCGGGATTTCTAGTCCCACAGGTGCTCGTTGTGGTCTTGGGCAAGCCACTTAACTCTCCATAGCCCATGTTCCCTGTAAAATAGTTATCTCCAAGTTATAATGCCCTGTTCAATGTAATTTCAGTTTGTTCAATGTAAACCTCACTGATGCAGAATAGCGCGGTATATAAGAGAATGTAAAATAAATACTCCAGCTTTTCTGAATATCAACCCTGTGATACCTATCCCATTCTTTCAGAGACATTTTCTGGGCTTCCTGCTCCTACTGGAGATAACAGGGCAAGAAAATAAAATAGGTCAGTAGGTATCTGCATAGCATGTGCTTTATTATAGGGTTTTAGCCTAAGGCTGGGAGTACTGGTTAAGAGAAGTTGTTATATCTAGAATCATCTTTTTTTTTTTTTTATTTAGACAGCTTTTGTATACCGCCTTATCCTTCAATCAAAGCGGTCACAACACAATTGGGGGATACATTTAACACACGGGGATATGAGACACATACACTAATACTTACAGGGAACATGGGCTATGGAGGGTTAAGTGGCTTGCCCAAGACCACAAGGAGCATCTGTGGGACTAGAAACCCCAGTCCTTCCGGCCCAAGGTTGCTGTCCTCTAGTGGGATTTGAACCCCTGACCTTCCGGCCTGAAGTACCTTGCCCCAACCACTAGGCTACTCCTCCCTCTTATTTGATTGAAACCTCTGATTTTGTTTGTTATACATTATGTTTCTAGGTGCTTGTTCAAGAACTGGATCAGGAGAGAGAAAAGAGGTGGAAAGCTGAACAGATTGTAAAGAAATTGACCGAAAGTATAAAAGAACTGCAGAACAAGACAAAAGAAGAAAAAGATATTAATAGTTTGGCTGTGTACACAACAGATAGGTAATATAAAATTTGAGAGGATTGGATAAATATGTTTATTCCCTGAGATATTTCAGATTGGGGTTGGAAAGGTCCTAGGAGACTAGGTGACTAAAATTTAACTCTGATTCTTCCACATAATTCTTAAAAAAACAAAAAAAATCCAACCCTCTACACATCCCATTTCACTCTCCACACACTCTAACAGCTAATATCAACAGGAGCACAGTAGTGGAAGAAGTAGCAGTGCACCTAGAGCAGCGGTTGGAAACCATGGTTGAGGCATCAGTGGTGATAGAAATGGCTTTGCTGTCATTACATGACAAAGGGACTCATTCTGCCAAACTGACCACCCTGTGAAATTTCTGTAACCTCTAGTGGAGATCAAAGTATAACATATCTCTAGATCAACCAGTATTGCTGCTGGACCAATGTAAGGCTTTTCTTCCCATGGAAGAGCTGGGTGTTCTGCTTCTGCAGCCTTTTTAGGCCCAGATATATGTTGAGGAACAGGATTTCAAATCAGGAGCCTTAACATACTAATATTAGGACAGCCTTTTCATTTATGGTTGTGTGAGCACCCAAAGGACTTCAGAATTTAGTGCTTAACTTTTTAACGTTGATCATTTCTTGTATTTTCCAACAACACCCCCGCCCCCACCATCAACCACCAACAATTCGCTGCACATTACAAACAGCTCCAACCCCTCCCAACCCACATCCACACCCCCACCACCCATAGCAAACTCCAACCCCACCCCTCCTCCTGGACAACCTTTCGCACTATCACTAGCAAGGACATGGAGCAAATATTGACCTCACTCAATACCATTACCTCCCCTCTCGACCCATGCCCAACCAACTGGATTAAAGCAGCAAAACTAGAACTAAGTCCAACACTAGCTAAAATTACCCATGAATCTCTATAGCAGGGCACAATGCCTAAATGCTTCAAACTATCTTCCATCCATCTCACACTGAAGAAACCCAACCTCGACCCCACGGAACCAGCATCTTACAGATCCATCGCCCGCCTTCCATTCCTTGCAAAAATCATTGAAAAAGCCGTACAACTATAGCTCCAGGACCACATAGATGAAAATCACCTCCTCAACCCACAACAGCATGGATTCTGCCCTCGGCATGGAGTTGAATCCTTGATGGTATCCCTCATAAACACACTTATAAAAGGCATCCCAAGATCAGTCCTAGGCCTTCCTTCTGATATTCTTGGACATCTCTGTAGCCTTAGACACAGTTGACCACTACATACTTTTTCAACGCCTTCAATCATATGGCCTACACAATACAGTCCTAAGATGGTTCCAGTCTTACTTCACAGACACCAGCAGAAAATTTGGAATCAATGTCTCCAAACCCTACCAACAAACACAAGGAGTATCCCAAGGATCCACACTATCCACACTCCTCTTCAACCTGTGTATTAAACCCCTCTGTACGATCATCAAGGAGCACAATCTCAACTTCCACTTATATGCAGATGACATTATGCTATACTGCCCACCCCACACAAAACAGCTATCATACACAGAAATGCAGAACTGCTTCTCAGATGTCTCTCGCTGGCTTATGGCAAACAACCTATCAATAAATTACAAGAAGACAGAACCTCTGTTTATTACCAAAGATACGTCATTCACCCCCCCCCTTCCTCAATAACACTAGACAACACCCAGATAAATGTCCATCCACAGCTAAAAGACCTTGGTATCATTCTTGATCAGCAGTTAACTTTCAAGGATTAGATTACAGCAACAGCCAAAGCAATATTCTTCAAAACTAAAATCATACAACGCCTCCACCTGCTTCTCAACCCAGAGGACCTCTGCAAAACCCTCCAAGCACTCACTCTCCCACACATAGACTATTGTAACATAGTCTGTCGGGGCCTTCCACAAGCCACCCTTCTCCCACTTAAAACCGCCATGCACACAGCTGCATGAATAATCCAAGGAGCTTCCAAACACAACCATATCACCCCTATCCTCAAACAGCTCCATTGGTTACCACTCCCCAGCAGGATCAGATATAAATCCTTACTCTTAACTCAGAAAGAACTATACGCCCTCACAGTCACCTACCTCCAGTCCCTACTGCAAACACTCACCCCAGATAGACCCCGAAGATCCTCCACAAACAACAAGCTCACCATACCCCGCTCTAAGATAAAGCCCTCCCAACAGACTTGCCATCGAGCATTCAAATTCTTTGCACCATCCCTCAAACACCTTAGTAGATGCCATACGAAACACCACCAACCCCTTCTCCTTCCAAAAACACCTAAAAACATTTCTTTTTACTGACCAATATGGTTCAACTACTCAACTCCTCCCCCGACAATAGCCCACACTGTAGTTATGGCACTATGCCAGAATTATCTCTTGTAAATAGTTAAATTGTTACCAGCTCAGCTTATATATAGTATTTTATTGTTCTATGTAACCAAGTATTTGTTCAATGTAAACTGCTTTGACCAGGTGAAAAGCGGTATATGTTGTTGTTGTTGTTAAGTGCCGTTGAATCTGTGTCGATTCATGGTGACCCTCTGGATAGTTGTCCTAAACTGTGTTCTGTCTTCAGTCAGGCGGCTCATTGTTGATAGAATGGCACCCAAAGCTGCTGTTATTGTATCGATCCTTCTCATTGTTGGCCTTCCTCTTTTCCATTGACCTTCTACCTTGCAAAGCATGATGTCTTTCTCTAATGATCTCTCTCTTCACATGATGTGTCCAAGGAATGAAAAAAGCTTAGGTTTGATTTCCTCTAGTACTGACTGGTTTGTTCTTTGGGCAGTCCATGGTATACACAGTATTCATTGCCAGCACCATAATTCAAAGGCATCAGTTTTCTTCCTATCTATTTCACTGTCCAACTTTCGCATCCATATGACGTTATTGAAAATACCATGGCTTGAATGAGTCGAATCTTTGTATGGAGAGGGACATCTCTGCTCTTGAGAATCTTGTCTAGGTCCTTCATAGCCATTCTGCCAAGAGCAATGCGTCATCTGATTTCTTGACTACTTGTTTCTTTATTGATAGTTGATCCATGTAAGTTAAAGTTGTCCACTATTTCAATTTCTTCTCCATCAACGATGAACTTATTGATTTTGCCAGTTGTCATGATCTTTGTCTTCTTTACATTAAGGTGCAAGCCCATTTTAAGAATATGTTCCTTGATCTTGAGAAGCAAATGTTTCAGATCGTCTTCACTTTCAGCCAGTAATGTGGTATCATCAGCATAACGAAGGTTGTTGATGAGTCGTCCACCAATCTTCATACCTCGGTTGTCTTCCTACAGTCCTGCTTCTCTGATGATTTGTTTTGCAAATAAATTAAACAGGTAGAGGGAAAGTATGCAGCCTTGTCGTACATCTTTGCTGATTTTAAATCATTCTGTTTTTCTTTGTTCCGTTCAAACTGTTGCTTCTTGATCAATGTAAAGACTGTGCAAGAGAACGATCAGGTGTTCTGGTATACCCATGGTTTTTAATGTGGCCCATAATTTCTCATGGTTTACACAGTCAAAAGCCTTGCTGTAGTCAATAAAACACATATAGATATCCTTCTGATATTCTTTTGTCTTTTTAAGGATCCATCTCACATCCGCGATGATGTCTCTCGTTCCTCGCCCTTTCCTGAGCCCTGCTTGCACTTCAGGCAGTTCTTGTTCCAGGTAAAGTTGTAGTCTCTGCTGAATAATCTTGAGTAGAATCTTGCTGGCTTGTGGGATCAGAGCAATTATGTGATAATTTCCACAGTCAGTTAAATCACCTTTCTTTAGTATTGGTATAAACACAGAACTATTCCAGTCAGTTGGCCATGATGTTGTCTTCCATTTTGGCTGTTTTTGCTTTTTTACCTTTTGTGGAGACTTCTCACTTTCTCCCAACACAACCTTCTTGATGTCATCCCATAACTCTTCTGGAGCTCTGTCATTTGTATCTAAAGCAGCAAATCAATTTTGCAGGCAGTCTTTAAATTCCGGTGGTATATTCTCAAGGTCATATTTTGCTACATTCATGAGTGGCTTGCTGTTTTTCAACTTTACTTGAGTTTGCATACTAGTAGTTGGTGATCTGTACTACACTCAGCTCCAGGTTTTGTCTTTGTTGATGTTATCAAGTTTTTCCATTGTTGTCTTCCACAGATTTAGTCAATTAGATTTTTGTACAATGCATTGGGTGAAGTCCATGTGTACAGTCGCCGTTTGTGTTGCTGCTGGAAGGTATTTGAGATGAATAGATCATTGGTCTTGCAGAGTTCTATCAGTCTTTCTCCAGCTTTATTTATGTTGTCAAGTCCATATTTTCCAACCACTTTGCTTTCTTCTTTGTTGTCAACTTTTGCATTCCAGTCACCCATGACTATCAGGATATCCTGTTTTCATGTTCTATCAATTTCAGCTTGCACTTCTTTATAGAACTCATCATCTTTGTCCTCTTCTGCAGCTATTGTTGGGGCATATACTGGAATTATAGTTGTGTTGATGGGCATTCCTCACAGACAAATAGAAATTAAGTGTTCACTGATTACATTGTATTTCATTACAGTTCTTGCAAGTTTCTTCTTAATTATAAGTGCAACACCATTTCTTCTTTGTCTTTCATTTCCAGCATAGTAGACCATGTGATCATCAGATGCAAAGTACCCGATGCCAGTCCATTGCAGTTCGCTAACACCCAACAGATTGAGTGGAACGTGTGAAGTATAATCAAGGAAAGTTGGAGGTGGTCAAGAATGAAATGGAACATGTACAACTCGATCTGTTGGGTGTCAATGAACTGAAATGGACTGGCTTTGGGCACTTTGCATCTGATGATCATATGGACTACTATGCTGGAAATGAAAGACAAAGAAGAAACATAGAAACATGGCGACATAAAAAGGACCACATGGCCTATCTAGGCTGCCCTTCCATATCAATCCCGACAACAGTCCCCTTTTTTCCTTTAGAGATCCTCTGTTTTTGTCCCATGCTTCTTTGAATTCAGATACTGTCCTCATCTCTACCACCTCCACTGGGAGACTATTCCACAGATCCACCACTCTTTCCATAAAGAAATATTTCCGCATATCACTCCTTAATTTATCCCCTTTCACCGTTATCCCATGTCCCATCGTAGCAGCTTGCTTTCAATCGAAAGAGGCTCTCCTCCTGTGCATTTATGCCACGGAGGTATTTAAAAGTCTCAATCATATCACCTCTATCCTGTCTTTCCTCTAAGGTGTACATATTAAGATTCTTAAGTCTGTCCTCATATGCTTTATAATGAAGATCACTAACCATTTTAGTAGCCACACTCTGTATTGACTCCAGCCTGTTTATATCCTTTTGAAGGTGTGGCCTCCAGAATTGCACACAATACTCCAAATGAGGTCGCACCAAAGACTTATACAGAGGCACTATCACCTCCTTTCCTCTCCCTATGCACTCAAGCATCCTTCTAGCTTTTGCTGTCACCTTTTTTACCTGTTTAGCTACTTTAAGATCATCAGACACAATCATGCCTAAGTCCCGCTCTTCTTTAGTGGACAAAAGTACTTCACCCCCTATACTATATTGCTCCCTTGGATTGCTGAAGCCCTAATGCATGACCTTGCATTTCTTAACATTAAATCTCAGCTGCCAAATTCTAGACCATTCTACAAGCTTAGCTAGATCCCTCCTCATGTTACCTACACTTTCCTGGGTGTCTACTCAGGCAGTATGTGGATATGCATTTAAACTAGAAAAAGGGGGTGATGGATGGGGAAGGACAAGTTCAGGACATCACTCCCAGCAAAAGCAGAATAACATCAGAAACAGCCACACCTTTAAACCAGACATCAAGGACAAGTGGGAAGAAGTGGGCAGAACAAAATCAATGCAAAATACATGCAAGCCAGTTAAATGCTGGAAAGCAATGAGCACAAATGCTCGAAGTGTAGCCAACAAAGTTCTGGACCAGTAAGCCCTAATGGTGGAAATGGACTTGGACATTGTGGCCATTACAGAAACATGGTTTAATGAATCGCATGATTGGGATATAACCATAGCTGGCTATAATCTATTCAAAAGAGACAGAGGAAATGGAAAAGGAGGAGGAGTAGCCTTGTATGTCAAAAGCAATATTAAAGCTACTGAAATGCAGGGGGCATGGGGAAAAGAAGAAGCACTCTGGATTGTGATGGAAGGAGGAGATGGCACTGTCATCCATACTGCTGTAGTCTACAGACCTCCGACTCAAATCAGAGAAATAGATAGCGAATTGATTATAGATATTGCCAAGATAGCCACAAAGGGGGAAGTGATCATATTGGGTGACTTTACCCGATGTGGATTGATTACTCTTTCTGCAAATTGTCATGGCGCAAGGCAGATAGTGCCTATGGAAGTAGAGGAAAATATGCAGGGCAGTTTTAAAACCGGCATTGCAAAGCACATGGCTAGGGGTTGCTATAAGCAACCAAGCAAAACAAGAGCACCGGCTGTAGGTAAACGCCCAGGAGTAGCATTACGTCATAGCTCATCAGAGAAGCAGGAACAGCTGCAGGGGTTTGAGCTAACAAGAGACTCAAAGAATGATGCACTTAAAATAAGGTCAGTCTTGAGCAAAGCAGAAACACGCAGGGACACACGCAGGGAATCAAGCAGGGAGTCAGACTCAGTCTCAGATACAGAGAGAGAAAGAGACACTGAGAGGACTCACGGGAAAGGAAAGAGCAGAGCTCATGAGAGCCAGGAGTCATACCTGAAAGCTTCTGACGTGGATTCCATCTGCACCTCAGAGGAGTTTGCCCAGGAGGAATTCTCAGAGGTTAGTGCTGGAAAGTTGGGCTGCACTAAGCCAAAGTCCGGTTGGGGACAGAGAGGGATTCCAAGCTGCAAACAACGAGGAGCTGAGAGAGGGAATACCCACGAGAACAGGTACCTGGGGAGCAAAAGCTCTTATCCAAAAGAGATTTCCTACCCAAGAGAAAGACGTCCTGTGAGGGGAAGTGAAAGGGAGAAAAGTTTCAACTTCCCGATTGCAAAACGGCCAGCAGAGCTCAGCCTGAAGAAAGGCATAGTACCTGGAATAGAGGGGCACTGAATTTTACTCACAATGGTCCTGAAGTGTATGGCCCTCTAAGGGGAGAAACCATAGTGCACGGTAACCTGCCTTTCTGCAGTGATAGAGGGGAGAGAAGCTCTGGCCAGGTAGAGAGGAAACTACTAAACACTGATACACATTACAGCCCTGCAAAAGATAGTAGCCAAGAAGTACACGAGGACATGGAATGTGACTTCTGTGAAGAGAGCTCAGATATTTGCAAAATGGACTGTACATTGGTGTTTTCCGATAGTGTGACCTCTTTTTGTTAAAGCCTGCCTAAGAGAAATCTGTGGAGGAACACAGATTTCACCAATCAGCTTTTTGGATTGAAAAAGCCTGTTTTTCCTTTTTGTTTAGTTAACGCTGACAAGAAGCATTTTTGTTGTAATTTGTAGTTCCCACTTGTGTTATGCCAGTATTATGGTTTAATTTCTTTTGACCCTTGTTGCAAGAATTCTCCCGGGAAGGGAAAATAAATACCTCTTTAAGCATAGCTACTCGACCACAACTACCTTCTTATTTGATTAGCTATTGGGACTCCAAATCCCAAAGGGCACTACTAAGTCCTTGCTACATAAGAGGAGCCTCACTGAAGCCCCAGGCCTTCCGCCTCAGGGGCAAGTAGGTGAGTAACAAAATCTGGAAAGAAGCAAAAAAATTGTGGATGCTTTCCAAGATGCGTTACTTAGACAAATGGTGATGGAACCAACCAGGGAAAGCTCAATGCAGGATTTAGTGCTAGCGTGTCAAATGTCTGGGTGGGTGCCCATGTGAGCAGCAGCAATCATCACACGGTATGGTTTGAGATAAAAGCCAAGGTGCAGTCCAATCATAGCAAGCTCATAGTCCTAAACTTCAAAAACACTGACTTCAGTAAAATAGCCAAGTACCTGAAGGAGGAGTTGGCAGGGTGGGAGGGGATAAGGGAAGTGGAATTGCAATGGGCAATAGGTGGCAATAAAAGGGGCAACAGATAAATATGTAAGGAAAGTAAATAAAAACAAGAGGAGAAGGAAACGTATTTGGTTTTCCAAAGAAGGCAAAAAAACACAGCTTTCACAAAATTCAAAAGCTTGCAAACAGAGGAACACAGAAAGGAATACAGGATTAAACTAAAAGAGACAAAAAGAGAAATAAGGATAGCAAAATCAAAGGCAGAGGAAAAGATGGCTAAAGATGTGAGGTGTGGCGACAAAACTTTCTTCAGGTATATTCGGGAGAGGAGGAAAATCAGAGGTAGAATTGCAGGATTCGGAAGTGCTGGGAAAGGACTCGTGGAAAGTGATATTGAAAAAGCAAAATTGCTAAACAAATACTTCTGCTCTATTTTTACTAAAGAAAATCCTAGAGAAGGACCACCTGTGACTCCCAAATATAAAAATGGTAATGAAGTAGAATACCACACCATTCACAGAAGATGATGTGTTAGAACAACTTGCAAAACTGAAAGTGGACAAGGCCATGGGACTGGATGGGATACATCCCAGGATACTGAAAGAGCTCAGAGAGGTTCTTGCAGGGCCGTTAAAGGATGTTTTCAACAGTTCCTTGGAAACAGGAGAAGTTCCTCAGGACTGGAGAATGGCTGATGTGGTACCTCTTCACAAAAGTGGTGACAGGGAAGAAGTGACAAACTACAGGCCCATGAGCCTTACCTCGGTGGCGGGAAAGGTAATGGAGTCGCTCCTGAAAGAGCGAATAGTGGACTTTCTCAAAACCAACAGGTTGCATGATCCGAGGCAATATTTATTTATTTATTTAACAGTATTTCTAAACCGCCTTATCTTAATAATCAAGGTGGTATCACAGCAAGCAATCAAGTAAAGTGTGTGCGTTGTACATGCAGTGAGGATGAAACTTAGTTGTGTGAGGGCTGTGTTGGGTGCTTGATTTGTTTGAGCTATGTACAAGGTGGGCTATTTACAGTGGTGCTAAAACACATTTTATATACATACAGTTGTTTAGGAGGTTTTACTGAAGGATGATCTTGCCATGCAAATCTGATTGAGTTCTTTGACTGGGTGACCAGAGAACTAGATCAGGGGCATAAGAACATGAGATATGCCATACTGGGTTAGACCAAGGTCCATCAAGCCCAGTATTCTGTTTCCAACAGTGGCCAATCTAGGTCATATGTACCTAGCAGTTTCCCCAAGAGACACAAGTTCCACAATGCTTGTACTGGGTCAAGCATTGATATCTTCGGTCACTTCTTAATAATGGTTTATGGACCTTTCCTCCAGGAACTTGTCCAAACCTTTTTTAAACCCAGCTACACTAACAGCCTTTACTACATCCTCCGGTAACAAATTCCAGAGTTTGATTACACGTTGAGTGAAAAAATATTTTCTTTTATTAGTCTTAAATAGTTTACCCTGTAGCTTCATTGCATGTCCCCTAGTCTTTCTATATTCTGATAACGTAAACAATCGATCTACGTTTACCCGTTCCACTCCGTTCATTAATTTATAGACTTCTATCATATCTCCCCTCAGCCGTCTCTTTTCCAGGTTAAAGAGCCCTAACCTTTTTAGCCTTTCTTCATAGGAGTATCCTTCCATCCCCTTTACCATTTTGGTGGCTCTTCTCTGAACCTTTTCTAAAATCGCTATATCCTTTTTAAGATACGGCGACCAGAATTGCACACAATATTCAGGGTGCGGTCTCACCATGGAACGATATAGAGGCATTATAATATCTTTTGTTTTATTTTCCATTCTTTTCCTTATCATACCTAGCATTCTATTTGCTCTCTTGGCCGCCGCTGCACACTGGGCCGAGGGTTTTAACATGGTATCCACAATGACGCCTAAATCTTTTTCCTGGGTGGTGGTTAAGAACATAACATAAGAACATAAGAAATGCCATACTGGGTCAGACCGAGGTCCATCAAGCCCAGTATCCTGTTTCCAGCAGTGGCCAATCTAGGTCATACGTACCTAGCAGTTTCCCCAAAAGACACAGGTTCTGCAGTGGTTGTACTAGGCCAAGCATTGATATCCTGGGTCCCTTTTTAATAGTGGTTTATGGACCTTTCCTCCAGGAACTTGTCCAAACCTTTTTTAAACCCAGCTATACTAACAGCCCTTACTACATCCTCCGGTAACAGATTCCAGAGTTTGATTACACGTTGAGTGAAGAAATATTTTCTCCTATTTGTCTTAAATAGTTTACCCTGTAGCTTCATTACATGTCCCCTAGTCCTTCTATATTCTGATAGCGTAAACAGTTGATCCACGTTTATCCGTTCCACTCCATTCATTAATTTATACACCTCTATCATATCTCCCCTCAGCCGTCTCTTTTCTAGGTTAAAGAGCCCTAACCTTTTTAGCCTCTCTTCATAGGAGTAGCCTTCCATCCCCTTCACCAATTTGGTGACTCTTCTCTGTACTTTTTCTAATAACTCTATGTCCTTTTTAAGATACGGTGACCAGAATTGCACACAATATTCAAGGTGCGGTCGTACCATGGAGCGATACAGAGGCATTATAATATCCTTTGTTTTATTCTCCATCCCTTTCCTTATGATACCTAGCATTCTATTTGCTTTCTTGGCCGCCGCTGCACACTGGGCGGAGGGTTTTAACATGTTATCCACGATGACTCCTAAATCTTTTTCCTGGGTGGTGGTTTCTAATGTGGAGCCTTGCATCGTGTAACTATAGTGTGGGTTGTTCTTTCCTAGGTGCATAACTTTACACTTCTCCACATTAAATTTCATCTGCCATTTGGATGCCCAGTCTTCCAATTTATCCAGATCCTCCTGCAGTTTTCCACAATCCTCTTGGGTTTTAACAACTTTAAACAGTTTTGTGTCATCTGCAAATTTGATAACCTCACTAGTTATTCCCTTTTCCAGGTCATTTATGAATATGTCAAAAAGTAGCGGACCCAGTACAGATCCCTGGGGTACTCCACTATTCACCTTTTTCCATTGGGAATATTGGCCATTTAGCCCTACCCTCTGCTTTCTATCTTTTAACCAGTTCCTGATCCACAATAGTACACTGCCTCCTATCCCATGACTTTTTAGCTTCGCCAAAAGTCTCTGATGGGGGACCTTGTCAAAAGCTTTCTGAAAGTCCAGATACACTATATCAACCGACTCACCTTTGTCTACCTGTTTATGCACACCTTCAAAAAAACAGATCAGATTAGTAAGACAAGATCTTCCTTGTCTAAAGCCATGTTGGCTGTCTCCCATTAGGCCATGACTATCTACATGCTGTGTAATTTTGTTCTTTATGATGGTTTCTACCATTTTCCCTGGTACTGACGTCAGGCTCACCGGTCTGTAATTTCCCGGGTCACCCCTGGAACCCTTTTTAAAAATTGGTGTTACGTTGGCGACCCTCCAATCTTCAGGTATTACAGATGATTTTAATGAAAGTTCACAGATTACCACTAACAGGTCTGCAATCTCATATTTCAGTTCTTTCAACACTCTGGGATGTATACCATCCGGTCCAGGTGATTTGCTACTATTCAGTTTATCAAATAGTTGTAATATATCTTCCCGGTGTAGCGATATTTCTCTCAATTCCTCTGCAGTATCACCTTTAAATACCACTTCAGTCTTGGGTAACATCCCTACATCTTCCTCAGTAAAGACCGAAGCAAAGAATTCATTCAGTCTCTCTGCTATAGCCTTGTCTCCTCTTACTGCCCCTTTCACCCCTCTATCATCTAATGGTCCAATTGACTCTCTCACAGGCCTTTTGCTACGAATGTACTTGAAAAAGTCTTTATTTCGTGTTTTTGCTTCCGTAGCAAGTTTCTTCTCAAATTCCCGCTTTACCTGCCTTATCAATGCTTTGCATTTAACTTGCCAGTGCTTGTGCTGTTTCCAGTTTTCATCATTTGGCTCTTTTTTCCATTTCCTGAAGGTTGCTCTTTTGGCAGCAACAGCCTCTCTGACCTCACCTTTAAACCATGCTGGCAGTTTTTTGGACTTTCTTCCACTTTTCTTAATGCGTGGAATACAGCTGGTCTGGGCTTCGAGGATAGTATTTTTAAATAACACCCAAGCTTGCTGTAAGTCTTTAACCTTTGGAACCGCTCCTTTTAGTTTTTTCCGAACTATATTCCTCATTCTATCATAGTCTCCCTTTTGAAAGTTAAAAGGTAGTACTGTGGATTCCTTTACTATCTGTCCTCCACTGATTAAATCAAACATGATCATACTATGATCACTATTGCCAAGTGGTCCCAACACCCTTATTTCTTGCACCAGATCTGGCGTTCCACTAAGGACTAGGTCCAGTATGGCGTCCCCTCTGGTCGGTTCATGAATCAGCTGCTCCACGAAGCAGTCATTCATTTCATCTAGAAACTTTATCTCTTTAGCTTGTCCTGCTGTGACACTGTCCCAGTCGATACCGGGGTAATTGAAATCACCCATTATTACTACTCTGTTGTGGCTTTTGTTAGCTTCCTTGATTTCTTTGAGCATTTCATCATCCATTTGTTCATTCTGGCCAGGTGGTCGATAGTATACTCCCACTGCCATCACCTTCCCCTTCATAAATGGAATTTCAATCCATAGAGATTCTACAGCAAATTTTGTTCCCTGCAAAACTTTAATCCTTTCTGACTCAATGCCCTCTCTAACATAGAGCGCAACCCCTCCACCAATTTGTTCAGCTCTATCATTACGATATAGTTTGTATCCAGGTATCACAGTGTCCCACTGGTTATCCTCCTTCCACCATGTCTCTGAGAGTGCAATCATATCTAACCTCTCATTTAGTGCTATATATTCTAATTCTCCCATCTTATTGTTTAGACTTCTAGCATTGGCATACAAGCATTTTAGAGACTGCATTTTATTAATATTAATCTGGCTATTGGTAGGCATGGGTAATTGGGAATCTTTATGCTCTATCTGCTCCTTACTCAAGGGCATTTGGGCTACAATACTCCCTTTTGGAACCTCACTGCTTTTGGTAGTATCCTTCAAGGATACCTTTGTCCGAACCATGCGCTCCTGGGTGACTGTCGGCTTTCCCCTATTTTCTAGTTTAAAAGCTTCTCTATCTCTTTTTTAAAGGTTAATGCCAGCAGTCTGGTCCCATACTGATTAAGGTGAAGCCCATCCCTTCGGAAGAGCCCCCCCTTTCCCCAGAATGTTCCCCAGTTCCTAACAAATCCAAAACCCTCAACCTTGCACCATTGTCTCATCCACGCATTGAGACTCCGGAGCTCTGCCTGTCTTTTGGGTCCTGCACGTGGAACAGGAAGCATTTCGGAGAACGCTATCCTGGAAGTTCTGGATTTCAACTTCCTACCTAAAAGCTTAAATTTAGCCTCCAGAACTTCCCTACCACATTTTCCTATGTCATTGGTACCAACATGTACCAAGACAGCAGACTCCCCCCCAGCACTATCTATGATCCTATCTAGGCGGTGCGTGAGATCTGCTACCTTCGCACCAGGCAGGCATGTTACCAGGCAATCCTCACGTCCACCAGCCACCCAGCTATCTACATTCCTAATGATTGAATCACCAACTATAACAGCTGTCCTGACCCTCCCCTCATGGGGACATGGCCCTGGAGAAACGTCCTCGGTGCGAGAGGGTTTTACATCACCTGGAGGACAGGTCCTAGTTACAGGATCACTTCCTGCCACACCAGGGTGATGCTCTCCTGTCACGTGACCTCTCTCCTCCATGGCAACAGGGATGCTGCCAGACTGGAGGTGGGACTTCAGGACTATATCCCTGTAGGTCTCGTCCATGTACTTCTCTGTCTTTCTTATGTCTTCCAGGTCTGCTACTCTAGCCTCTAGAGAACGGACTCGTTCCCTGAGAGCAAAGAGCTCCCTGCACTTAGTGCATATGTAGGACCTCTCACCAACTGGGAGAAAATCATACATGTGACACTCAATGCAAAAGACTGGAGAACCCCCATCTCGTTGCTGGACCTCTGTCTGCATCTTAGTTTAAAGCTTGTGTTTAGGTTCCTAATGTGAAACCTTGCATCATGTAACCATAGTTTGGGTTGTTCTTCCCTAGGTGCATAACCTTGCACTTGTCCACATTAAATTTCATCTGCCATTTTGATGCCCAGTCTTCCAATTTATCAAGATCCTCTTGCAATTTTTCACAATCCTCTTGGGTTTTAACAACTTTAAATAGTTTTGTGTCATCTGCAAATTTGATAACCTCACTCATTATTCCACTTTCCAGGTCATTTATGAATATGTCAAAAAGCAGCGACCCAGCACAGATCCCTGGGGTACACCACTATTCACCTTTCTCCATTGGGAAAATTGGCCATTTAGCCCTACCCTCTGCTTTCTATCTTTTAACCAGTTCCTGATCCACAATAGTACACTGCCTCCTATCCCATGACTCTTTAGTTTTGCCAAAAGTCTCTGATGAGGGACCTTGTCAAAGGCTTTCTGAAAGTCCAGATACACAATATCAACCGACTCACCTTTGTCCACCTGTTTATTCACTCCTTCAAAAAAACATAACAGATTAGTAAGACAAGATCTTCCTTGTCTAAAGCCATGTTGGCTGTCTCCCATTAGGTTGTGACTATCTACATGCTGAGTAATTTTATTCTTTATTATGGTTTCTACCATTTTTCCTGGTACTGATGTCAGGCTCACTGGTCTGTAGTTTCCCGGATCACCCCTGGAACCCTTTTTAAAAATTGGTGTTACATTGGCGATCCTCCAATCTTCAGGTATTAGAGATGATTTTAATGATAGTTCACAGATTACTGATAGCAGGTCTGCAATCTCATATTTCAGTTCTTTCAACACCCTTGGATGTATACCATCCGGCCCAGGTGATTTGCTACTCTTAAGTTTATCTAATAGTTGTAAGACATCTTCCCGATGTATCGATATTTCCTTCAATTGTTTCCGCACCTTTAAATACCACTTCAGTCATGGGTAACATCCCTACATCTTCCTCAGTAAAGACCGAAGCAAAGAATTCATTCAGTCTCTCCGCTATCGCCTTGTCGCCTCCTAGTGCCCCTTTAACCCCTTTATCATCTAATGGACCAACTGACTCTCTCACAGGTTTTTTGCTACGAATGTACTTGAAAAGGTCTTTATTTCGCGTTTTTGCTTCCGCAACAAGCTTCTCCTCAAATTCTCTCTTTGCCTGCCTTATCAATGCCTTGCATTTGACTTGCCAGTGCTTATGCTGTTTCCAGGTTTCGTCGTTTGGCTCTTTTTTCCATTTCCTGAAAGATGCTTTTTTGGCAACAACAGCCTCTCTGACCTCACCTTTAAACCATGCTGGCAGTTTTTTGGACTTCCTTCCACTTTTCTTAAAGCGTGGAATACAGCTGGTCTGGGCTTCCAAGATAGTATTTTTCAACAACACCCAAGCTTGATGTACGTCTTTAACCTTTGCAACTGCTCCTTTTAGTTTTTTCTTAACTGTTTTCCTCATTTTATCATAGTCTCCCTTTCGAAAGTTAAAAGGTAGTACTGTGGATTTCCTTACTATCCCTCCTCCACTAATTAAATCAAAGGCAATCATGTTATGATCACTATTGCCAAGTGGCCCCAACACCCTTATCTCTTGCACTAGATCTGGTGTTCCACTAAGGACTAGGTCTAATATGGCTTCCCCTCTGGTCGGTTCATGAACCAGCTGCTCCAAGAAGCAGTCATTTATTTCATCTAGGAACTTTATCTCCCTAGCATGTCCTGACGTGACACTGACCCAGTCGATACCGGGGTAATTGAAATCACCCATTATTATTACTGCGCTGTAACGTTTGTTAGCTTCCTTGATTTCTTTGAGCATTTCATCATCCATTTGGTCAATCTGGCCAGGTGCTCGATAGTACTCCCCCACTGCCATTGCCTTCCCCCTTTTATATGGAATTTCAATCCATATAGATTCTACAGCAGATTTTGTTTCCTGCAAAACTTTAATCCTTTCTGACTCAATGCCCTCTCTAACATAGAGCGCAACCCCTCCACCAATTTGATCAGCTCTATCATTACGATATAGTTTGTACCCAGGTATCACAGTGTCCCACTGGTTGTCCTCCTTCCACCATGTCTCTGATATTCCAATCATATCTAACCTTTCATTTAGTGCTATATATTCTAACTCTCCCATCTTATTCTTTAGACTTCTAGCATTTGCATACAAGCATTTTAGAGAATGTATTTTATTCATGTTAATTTGGCTATTGTTAGACATGGGTAAATTGGGATCTTTAAGCTCTGTCTGCTCCATACTTGAGGGCATTTGGGCTACTTTACTCTTTTGTGGAACCTCTCTGCTTTTGGTAGTATCCTTTAAGGGTACATTCTTCCGAACCATCCGCTCTTGGGCGACTGACGGCTTTCCCCTAATATCTAGTTTAAAAGCTGTTCTATCTCCTATTTAAAGGTTAATGCCAGCAGCCTGGTTCCATCCCGGGCATGCGATGGATGTCATCTACCTGGATTTCAGCAAAGCCTTTGATACTGTTCCTCATAGGAGGCTTATCAATAAACTCAGTAGTTTGGGGATGGGTCCCAAGGTGGTGAACTGGATCAGAAATTGGTGACAGACAACAGAAGGTGATGGTAAATGGAGCTGACTCGGATGAAAGGAGGTTGATTAGCGGGGTACCCCAGGGTTCAGTCCTAGGCCCAGCACTGTTCATTGTATTTGTGAGTGATCTTGCTGAAGGACTGAATGGAAAAGTCTGTCTTTTTGCAGATGACAGAAAAATTTGCAACAGAGTAAACTCCCCTGAGGGAGTGGATAACACGAGGAAAGATCTACAAAAGCTGGAAGAATGGTCTAATGCTTGGCAGTTAAGATTTAATGCAAAGAAGTGCAGTGTCATGCACTTGGGTAGCAGAAATCCAAGGGAAATGTATGCGATAGGGGGCGAGACGTTGCTGTGCACGGACCAGGAGAAGGACCTTAGTGTGATTATTTCTGAGGATCTCAAGGTGGCAAAACAGTGCGACAAGGCAGTGGCAAAAGCCAGGAGGATGTTGGGTTGCATACAAAGAGGAATTATCAGCAGAAAGGAAGCGGTACTAATGCCACTGTATAAGTCACTGGTGAGGCCTCACTTGGAATACTGTGTTCAGTTTTGGAGACCATATCTTGCAAAGGATGTAAAAAGACTGGAAACTGTTCAGAGGAAGGCGACCAAAATGATTTGGAGCCTGCATCAGAAGCCTTATGAGAAGAGACTTGAAGATCTAAATATGTACACTCTAGGAGAGGAGGGATGGATAGGGGAGATATGATTCAGATCTTTAAATACTTAAAGAGAAATAATGAACAAACAAACCTCTTCCAAAGACGGGGAAGCTGTAAAACTAGAGGGCATAACATGAAGCTGCAAGGGGGTAAATTGAAAGGCAATGTTAGGAAATACTTTTTCAGTGAAATGGATGCTTGGAATGTCCTCCCGATGGAAGTGGTGGGGGCAAATACAGTGACAGAATTCAAAATGGCATGGGACAGACACAATGGATCCCTTTACAGCAACAGGATAAAATCAAAATAAACGTAACTATCTAATTTCTCAACAAATAGGGATATCCTACACGGAGCAGTGGGTTCACCCCTAAAGAAAGACATGGGGAGGAGTGGCCTGCACAGAGCGGCAGGTGCACCTACTCTTGCCATCTTACTGGACAGACTAGATGGACCATACTGGTCTTTATCTGCCGTCATTTACTATGTTACTCTATTGCAGATTTTGGTATCATCCGCAAAGAGGCAAACCTTACCCGACAGCCCTTCCGCTGTATCACTAACAAAGATGTTAAAAAGAATCGGACCAAGGACACATCCCTGGGGCACACCACTGGTAACCTTTTTCTCCTCAGAGTGAGCTCCATTTACCTGTACCATTTGTCTCCTCCCACTCAACTAATTTCTAACCCAATCAGTAACTTTAGGGTCCATCCCTATGGTGCTCAGTTTGTTTATAGCCTGTGAGGAACGGTGTCAAAGGCTTTACTGAAATCTAAATGTACCACATCTAGGGCTCTCCCTTGGTCTAACTCCCTGGTTACCCAGTCAAAGAAATCAATCAGTTATGTCTGACAAGACTCGCCTCTGGTGATGACTCCATGCTGCCTCAGATCCTGGAATCCACTGAACTCCAGAAACCTCACTACCTTCTCTTTCAGCAGCGCTTCCAATAATTTACTCATCACCGAAGTTAAACTAACTGGCTTGTAGTTTTCAACCACAGCCTTACTTCCGCTCCTGTGTAAAGGGAACACATGTGCCTCTCTCCAGTCCTTTGGCATCACTCCCGACTGCAACGAGGTGTTGCACTTTTATTTAAGAACCAACATGCAAGAACTTTAATGAAATACAATGCAGTCAGTGAACGCTTAATTTCTATTTGTCTATGAGGAAAGCTCATCAACACAAATATAATTCAGGTAGATGCCCCAACAGCAGCTGCAGAAGAGGAAGATGTTGTTGAGTTCTATGAACAAGTATAAGCTGCAGTTGACAGAACATGCAAACAGGATATCCTGATAGTCATGGGTGACTTGAAAGTAAAGGTTGACAACAAAGAAGAAAGCAAAGTGGTTGGAAAATATGGACTTGACAACAGAAACAAAGCTGGAGAAAGACTGATAGAATTCTGCAAGGCCAATGATCTATTCACAGAAACATAGAAACAGAGAAAAATGATGACAGAAAAAGACCACATGGCCAACTAGTCTGTCCGTCCATATGAACAACTACAACAGTCCCCTTTTTTCCTTTAGAGATCCTCTGTTTGTCCCATGCTTCTTTGAATTCAGATACAGTCCTTATTTCTACCACCTCCACTGGGAGACTATTCCACAGATCCACCACTCTTTCCGTAAAGAAAGATTTCCGCGTATCACTCCTGAATCAATCCCCTTTCACCCTCATCCCATGTCACCTCATAGCAGTACTTGCTTTCAATCGAAAGAGGCTCTCCCCCTGTGCATTAATGCCACGGAGATATTTAAACATTTCAATCATATCACCTCTATCCTGCCTTTCCTCTAAGGTTACATATTAAAATCCTTAAGTCTGTCCTCATATACTTATTTATTTATATTCTCTTATATACCGCGCTATTCTGCATCAGTGCGGTTTACATTGAACAAACTGAAATTACATTGAACAGGGCATTATAACTTGGAGATAACTATTTTACAGGGAACATGGGCTATGGAGGGTTAAGTGGCTTGCCCAAGACCACAAGGAGCACCTGTGGGACTAGAAACCCCAGTCCTTCCAGCCCAAGGTTGCTGTCCTCTAGTGGGATTTGAACTTCCGGCCTGAAGTACCTTGCCCCAACCACTAGGCTACTCCTCCACTATATAATGAAGACTACTAACCATTTTATTAGCCACCCTCTGTACTGACTCCATCCTGTTTATATCCTTTTGAAGGTGCAGTCTCCAGAATTGCACAGAATTCTCCAAATGAGGCCGCACCAAAGACTTATACTGAGGCACTATCACCTTCTTTTTTCTGCTAGCCATTCCTCTCCGTATGCACTCAAGCATCCTTCTAGCTTTTGCTGTTGCCTTTTCTACCTGTTTAGCCACTTTAAGATCATCAGACACAACCATGCCTAGGTCCCGCTCTTCTTTAGTGGACAAAAGTTCTTCACCCCCTATACTATATTGCTCCTTTGGATTGCTGCAGCCCAAATGCATGACTTTGCATTTTTTAACATTAAATCCCAGCTGCCAAATTCTAGACCATTCTTCAAGCTTAGCTAAATCCCTCCTCATGTTATCTACACCTTCCTGGGTGTCTACTCTATTGCAGATTTTGGTATCATCCGCAAAGAGGCAAACCTTACCCGACAGCCCTTCTGCTATATCACTAACAAAGATGTTAAAAAGAATCGGACCAAAGACAGATCCCTGGGGCACACCATTGGTAACTTCCTTCTCATCAGAGTGAGCTCCATTTACCTGTACCCTTTGTCGCCTACCACTCAACCAATTTCTAACCCAAGCAGTAACTTTAGGATCCATCCCTAGGGTGCTCAGTTTGTTTATAAGTCGCCTGTGAGGAACAGTGTCAAAGGCTTTACTGAAATCTAAATACACCACATCTAGGGCTCTCCCTCGATCCAATTCCCTGGTCACCCTGTCAAAGAAATCAATCAGATTTGTCTGACAAGACCTGCCTCTGGTGAATCCATGCTGCCTCGGATCCTGTAATCCGCTGGACTTCAGAAACCTAACTATTTTCTCTTTCAGCAGCGTTGCCAATAATTTACTCACCACTGAAGTTAAAAAAGTAGTTTTCAACCACATCCTTACTTCCGCTTTTGTGTAAAGGTACCACATAAGCTTCTCTCCAGTCCTTTGGCACCACTCCCGACTCCAATGAGGCATTGAAAAGGTCAGTCAGTGGAGCTGCTAGAACATCCCCAAGTTCCCTCAGTATTCTAGGGTGTATCCCACCCGGTCCCATTGCTGTGTCTACTTTAAGTTTAACTAGTTTCTCACAAAAACAGTCTTCTGAAAATTGTTCAAGACACCCCTCGCTTCTGTTCCTGTTTGTGGGTGTTTTCTGAGGTCCTGTTCCTGGTTCTTCATCTGTGAACACAGAACAGAAGTATTTGTTAAACAATTCCGCTTTATCTTCATCAGCTTCTACATATTCCTCCCCTTCACCCTTGAGTCTGACAATACAATTTTTGCCCTTCCTCTTCTCACTAACATATCTGAAAAATGTCTTATCCCCCCATTTTATTGCATTGGCTATTTCCTCCTCTTTTTGAATCTTTGCTTTCCTGACTACTTTGCTAGCTTCTCTAAGATTTTCCAAATATAGTTGCCTGTCTTCCTCTCTCTGTGATCTGTTGTATTTCATGAAGGCCTCCCTCTTTTTCTTCACCTTTTCAGCTACTTCTTTCGAAAGCCATAGCGGTCTCCTTTTCCTTTTACCTTTATTTACCATTTTAACAACAAGGTTGTTTGCCCTTAAAATATCCCCTTTCAGTTTTGCCCACTGTTTTTCTACATCCCCCAGCTGTTCCCATTCCGCTAACGACTCCCTGAGGTATTGGCCCATCTTGGGAAAGTTAGTTTTCCTAAAGTCTAAGACCCTTTCTTTTGAATGGATTCTAACAGCCCTAGTCCTAATACTGAACCACACCATCTGATGATCACTGGATGCAAAATGATCTCCCACTATAACATCAGAAACACTTTCACCATTGGTAAGCACCAAGTCCAATATGGCCCCTTCACGTGTGGGGTCTGTTACCAATTGCCTGAATAGTTCTCCCTTTACAGAATCCAGGATCTCCTTAATTCTAGACGATACTGCAGCAGGAATGTGCCAATCATCATCTGGCATATTGAAATCCCCTATCTGTTGCACTTCCCCTTTCCTAGCAATACTGCATATGTCTCCAATTAACTCTGTCCACCTCTTCCTCTTGTGAGGGAGGTCTGTATATCACGCCAATGCAAATAGATTTCTCTTTCCCTCATTCTAGTTTAACCCACAACGCCTCCTGTCTCCCTTTTAAGCTCTGTAATTCCAAAGCTTTAATATTATTTTTTACATATAGTGCCACTCCTCTTCCCCTTCTTCCTACCCTGTCCTTTCTGAATAAAGTATAGCCTGGTATAGTTACATCCCAGTCATGGTTTTCTGTGAACCATGTTTCTGTAACTGCCACTAAATCCAAGTCAGCCACTCCCACCAAAGCTTCAACATCAGGGATCTTATTTCCCATGCTACGGGCATTTATACACACTGCTTTCCATATGTTACCCTTTTACCCATTTCCATAAAGGTATTTAATGTTTCACTTACCTGGGGGCTGTCTTCACCCATCCCCAATGAATCTAGTTTGAAGCCCTCTTCAGTAGATTAGCCAGTCTACTACTGAAGATACGTTGACCTTTCTTGGACAGATGGAAGCCATCTCTGCTCTGCAGTACAAGCGCAGACTGTACACATGGACTTCACCCGGTGGACTGTACAGAAATCAAATTGACTAAATCTGTGGAAGTCAGCAATGGAAAAGCTTGATAACATCAACAAAGACAAAACTTGGAGCTGACTATGATACAGATCACCAACTACTAGTATTCAAAATCAAGCTAAAGTTGAAAAAGAGCAAGCCACTCATGAATGTAACAAAATATGACCTAGAGAATATACCACTGAAATTTAAAGATTGCCTGAAAAATCTATTTGCTGCTTTGGATACAAATGACAGTTTCAGAAGAGTTATGGGATGACATCAAGAAGGTTCTGTTGGAAGAAAGCGAGAAATCTCTACATAAGTTGGAAAAGCAAAAATGACCAAAATGAATGACTGAAGAAACCCTGAAAATTGTCCAGAAACGCAGAAAAGCTAAAGTCAGAGGAGAAAGAAAGGCAATCGCAGAACTCAACAGAGATTTCCAACGTGCAGCAAGACACAATAAGGAGAAGTACTGCAAAGGCATATGCAAGGAAATAGAATCAGAAACTATTAGAGGAAGCACAAGATCAGCTTTTCTAAAGCTACTAGAGTTAAAGAAAAAATTCCAGCCTTGAATTGGAATGCTACAAGATGCTCAAGGATCTATGTTGAATGATGCTGAGAAGATCAAGAAAAGGTGGAAAGAATATACAGAGTCATTATACCATAAAAATCAAGTGGACCAACTGCCGTTTCAACTTGAACCTTATGATCAGGAACCATTGGTGATGAAAGAAAAAGTCGAAGCAGCATTGAAAGCCTTATGAAAGAACAAAGTAGCAGGCATTGATGGCATTCCCATTGAGGTATTACAGCAATCGGATGAAGCTGTTAGCATACTTACAAGGCTGTGCCAGGAAATTTGGAAGACAAATTCATGGCCAACTGACTGGAAAAGATCTGTGTTTATATCAATACTGAAGAAAGGTGACCTGACTGACTGTGGAAATTATTGCACAATCACTCTGATCTCACATGTCAGCAAGATTCTACTCAAGATCATTCAGCAGAGATTACAACCATACCCGGAACGAGAATTGCCTGAAGTGAAAGCAGAGTTCAGGAAAGGACAAGGAATGAGAGACATCATCCCGGATGTGAGATGGATACTTGAAAAGACAAAAGAATACAAATAGGATATCTGTATGTGTTTTATTGACTATAGCAAGGCTTTTGACTATGTAAACTATGAGAAACTCTGGGCCACATTAAGAAGCATGGGTATACCAGAACACCTGATAGTTCTCTTGCACAACTTTTACATTGATCAAGAAGCAACAGTTCGAACGGAACAAGGAAAAACAGAATGGTTTAAAATCAACAAAGGTGTACGACAATGCTGCATACTTTCCCCCTACCTCTTTAATTAATATGCAGAACAAATCATCAGCGAAGTAGGACTGTATGAAGACAACCAAGGTGTGAAGATTGGTGGAAGACTTATTAATAACCTCCGCTATTCTGATGATACCACATTACTGGCTGAAAGTGTAGAGGATCTGAAACATTTGCCTTTTAATTATAGTGCTGGTGATGTATACCATGGACAGCCCGAAGAACAAACCAGTCAGTACTAGTGGAGATCTTAGAAGCTCAAATAGATGTCAGCATACATCAGCATGACATTCCCAGACATGGTGATGTCAGTCTCCAGACTTAATGAGCGTAGTTTACCTGATGGGACTAGCTCTGACCCCCTGTTGATGTCAGTCTCCAGACTTAATGAACATAGTTTACCTGATTAGTCTGAAGGACAAACAGCCCCTCCTTGCTAATCAAGTGATAGCAGACCTCAAACAAACCAAATTATGACAAAGGGAGGTGCTGAAGAATTTCACTATAAATACAGAGAAATACAAAATATCTCTATCTTCCTATTCATCAGACACCCCGCCCTTCTCTCTCCTCTCTTCCTATTCGTCAGACACCCTGCCCTTCTCTCTCCTCTCTTCTCTATTCATCGGACACTCCTTTCCCCCCTCTCCCTCTCTCTGTGTCTCTCTCTCTCTCTCTCTCTCTCTCTCTCTCACACACACACACATGCACACACACACAGATTCATTGATGTACACTGAAGCAGCTCTGTAACAACCACTATATACTTCTGTTCTGTACCTATGTAATAAGCCTATTTCTATATAAAATCCTTTTTCCAAGCCACACCTGCTTGGTTGTCTTATTATGCTACAAATCCTACTGTCTCTGTGAAATGAACCCAGGACCAAACGGAGAGTAACCGAAAGTAGAGAGCGGCGAAAGATAACATTTTAAGTCTCATCAGGTAAACTACGCTCATTAAGTCTGGAGACTGACATCACCATGTCTGGGAATGTCATGCTGATGTATGCTGACAATGACAAGACTTTGACTTTCATACTTTGGACACAACATGCGAAGAGAGAGATCATTGGAGAAAGACAATGCTTGGGAAGGTAGAAGATCACCATAAAAGAGGAAGACCGGCAATGAGATTGATCGATATAATAACAGCAGCTATGGATACCACTCTGTCATCAATAAGCCGCCTGACTGAAGGCCGAACGGCACTGAACAACAATAACATTGATTCCCTAGGATTAAAAAATGTATGTCTCATGCCTGTAAGTTATAATCTCTAGGAACAAGCAGGAATGTAATCTTCACATATTGGTGTCATTGGGTACCGACGGAGCCTGTGCAGGAAGCTCCCCAGCTACCAATAGAAAAGCCTTTGGGAGCACTCCACTGCACCTGCACCACTGTCTTCCTGCTCTCCTAACTCCCTCTCCTCAGTTCTTCTTTTTCCGTGGAGCCAACAGCTTATATCCCTGTCACCGTAGAAAAGAGCTTCAATATTTTTTCCAAAAGTGCTTTTGCCTCACTGCACTGGCATCACTCGATTCCGGTATCATTTTGTCTTTTGTTTTCTCCCCAGTTATCTCTTTTTCATTTCTTCAAAAAGATTTTTCCTCAGGGCCTCGCCCACCATCTTCACGATGGAAAAACCCTCAAGTGGGTTCAAAAAATGTACCAAGTGCTCAGCACCATTTCTGTCACAGATAAAAATGATTGGTGTCTAAAATGCCTTGGTCCCGACCATGTTCCCCAAGCCTGCTCCCTTTGTAAACAGATGATGAAGAGAGGCCTAGGGAACTGGGCAGTAAAGTTTTGGGAATTCTTTCCATCATTCTCGATGTCATTAGCCTCAACTTCTTCTAGAGCATGCATCCTCATGCTCTCAGGCCTCTAAACTTTCCAAGGACTTCAAGAACTCGGAGAAAAAGAGCAAAGGGCCCACGTCTCCCTTGAGGTCTTCCAAGGAAAAGCAAAAGCCCTTGAATCCTCAGAGAAGTCGAAGGACTCGAAAGAGAAGTCCAAGGATTCCTCAAGCAAGTCTCGGGAATCGAGGGAAAGATCCCACTCTATACACCGGGAGCCTTCCAGGACCTCTTCTAACTCTGACCATCGGCCCAGGCATCCCTAACAGGAGGACTTGTCCTTCAAAGCCTCAGTGAGGAATCGGGAGGCACGCTAGGTCTTGACCTCTGGAGAGGCAACCCGTTCTTGCATTGGACCAGATGAAGGCAACCTCCTTGGATCAGCACATGCTATCCTTGGAGAGAACTTTAACAGCCTTCCTTGTAGCATCAGTTCCTCTTACACCGACAGCTGGGGGCCGGGGCATCGACATCCGTACCACCATCGGTACCGATCCTGTCTGCTTTGAGCCACGATGCCAGCACCAACATCGGTCTTGGCCACTGAGATCCCAGCGCGGCGTCTTGGAAAGAAGGAGTAGGATCCTCATTGTTAAGAAACCCGTACATCTTTATAAAAAGCTTTTCAAATTCGACATCAACTGAGATTGTTTTTTGACAAACCCAGGCTCAGGAAGGGATGGCAACGTTTTTTTCGCCCGAATTTATTTTAGCGATGCACAAGGCTTTTTTGCTGATGTCTTCACAGCCTGATCCGTTAGCAGCGCTTCCAAGTCCTGTGGCAGTTCCACTTAATTTTCCAGTTACAGAGGATCCTGGTGAGGGTTCTTCTCAGCCTAAGGACATTATCAGAGATCCTTTGGATTCTTTTGCTTCTCAGCCTTCGGTGCTCCTGGGTCAGGGGGATGCAGAGGTTCTGGCAGAGGCAGGCTTAGATCTGGATACAGAGGACTTAGAGGAAGGAGAGATTGCTCCAGGGGAGGATCCCAATATTTTTAGGGTATTCCGTAAAGAAGAACTCGCGGCTCTCATTTCTCAATCTTTGGCTGCGCTGCACCTACTTCTTCCTTCTGCATCTCAGGAACCTTTGGAAGATCCGTTGTTACAGGGGTTTAAGGCTGAACAACGTTGTTTCCCGATGCATCGGGTTATCAAACAAATGATTGAATCTGAATGGGAGTGTCCGGAGGCTACCCTCCGCGGCAGCCGCGCCTTAGCTCGCCTTTACCCGCTACCGCAGGAGGAAAAGGATTTATTACGCATGCCAAAGGTGGATGCGATTGTATCTGCAGTGACTAAAAAGACTACCATCCCTGTGGAGGGAGCGGCAGCGCTTAAAGACCTCCAAGATCGAAAATTGGAAATTCTTCTCAAGCAGGCATTTGATTCTAGCGCTTTAGCACTGCAGGCTGCAGTTTGTGGAGCTTATGTTTCTCGGGCGTCCATTCGATGGTTGCATGGGGACGCTTCAGGGGAGTCCGCTTCTGAAGTTGCAGCGGAAAATGCGAAGTTGGAATCAGCCGCGGCTTATATGGCGGATGCTTTTTATGATTTGCTGCGGATTGCGGCTAAAACCATGGCCTCCCTAGTCGCAGCCAGGCGTTTTCTGTGGTTGCGTAAGTGGTCTGCAGATGTTTCCTCGAAGTTGCGGCTCAGTAAATTGCCCTATAAAGGGAAATTACTCTTTGGGGAGGCGTTAGAAAAGATTGTGAAAGATCTAGGAGACTCAAAAGGGGGACGTTTGCCAGAGGATAGACCTAAGCCGGTGAGAGGAACTGGTGGTCTCCGAGGCTCCGATCGAGACTCCCGTAGATTTCGAGGAGCGCGCTTTGCACCCTATTCCAGGGGCCGTTCAGGCTTTCGTGGACAGTCCTTTCGAGGAGCCAGAGGTTTTGGCAGGTCCTACTTCAGTGCGTCCCAACCCTCAGTTAAGAAGCCACAATGAAGGTCTGCTGGTCCAGGGGTTGGTTCCTGTAGGAGGGCGCCTGCAGAATTTTCTGGCAGCCTGGACCGCAATCACGTCAGACAAATGGGTTTTAGAGATAATTCAGAAGGGGTATGCACTAGACTTCGCCTACCCTTTGTCGCCCGCCTTTGTAATGTCTCCCTGTGCACCCGGTCTGAAGATGCAGGCCATTTCGGACACGCTCTTTCGTCTCTTGCAGCTGCGAGCGATAGTTCCTGTGCCTCTAGACCAATACGGTTGCGGTCGATACTCGATCTATTTTGTGGTTCCCAAAAAGGAAGGTTCTTTTCGTCCCGTGCTAGATCTCAAAAGCGTAAACCGTACTTTGCGGGTGCCTCACTTTCGCATGGAAACGTTACGTACAGTAATTCGGGCGGTACGGCCGGGAGAGTTTCTCTCGTCCATAGATCTCACGGAGGCCTATCTTCATATTTCCATCAGGCAATCTCATCAACGATTTTTACGTTTTGCCCTTCCGATGGGACATTTCCATTTTCCGGCATTGCCGTTCGGTCTGGCTACGGCTCCGCGGACATTCACAAAGCTTATGGTGGTGGTTGCAGCGGCGCTTCGAAAGGAAGGCATCCGAGTTCATCCATATCTCGACGATTGGTTGATCAGGGCCGATTCTCATTTGGCCTCAGTGACGGCGACATCTCGAGTTGTACAACTTCTCGAGCAGCTTGGTTGGGTGATCAATCAAGCCAAAAGTCACTTAGAACCGTTAAGACAACTAACTTATCTCGGAGCCTTCTTCGACATGGAGCGAGGGGCGGTCTTTTTACCCGACGTGCGAGTGAAGAAGCTTTTGCGGCAGGTACAGGCTTTTCTGCGACTGTCGGCTCCGTCGGCGTGGACGTATTTGCAGCTCTTGGGGTCCATGGCAGCGGCACTGGATCTCGTACCGTGGGCCAAGGCTCACATGCGGCCCTTGCAACAAGCGTTGCTTTCCCGATGGTCGCCGCAGCTTCACCCACTCTCGCAGCGCCTGCCCTGTCTGGACCTCGTGCGTCACAGTCTAGAGTGGTGGTTAGTTCCGGAGCATCTGACGGCGGGTATTCCCTTACAGGAGCCCTCGTGGGTGCTGGTCACCACAGATGCCAGTCTCACAGGCTGGGGAGCTCATTGTCAGACGCGCATCGCTCAAGGTTCTTGGTCCCCGGAGGAGAGCTCGTGGTCGATCAGCCGGCTAGAACTTCGCGCAGCTCGTCTCGCCCTGCTGCACTTCGAGAACTTGCTCAAGGGGATGGCGGTCAAGATATTCTCCGACAACGCGGTGACAGTCGCTTATATCAATCGTCAAGGGGGAACCAAGACTCTTTCCCTCCTCTCCGAATGTCAGGAATTGATGGTTTGGGCAGAATCCAATCTCCTGGCGTTGTCAGCGGCACATGTGGCTGGCAAAGAGAATGTGCAGGCCGATTATCTCAGCCGCGATGTGCTCGATCCCAGGGAGTGGGAGTTGAACGTGGCAATTTATCACGAGCTGACCTTGCGTTGGGGGCAGCCGGTGATGGATCTTATGGCGACATGCAGCAATGCCAAGACCAGCCGTTTTTTCAGCAGGTGCAGGGAGCACATGTCGGAAGGTCTCGATGCTCTCGTTCAGCCGTGGCCGCTGGACTTTCTCTTGTACGTTTTCCCGCCTTGGCCGATGTTGAGTCGAGTTATCCAGCGTGTAGTGCAACACCGGGGGGGTGGTGATTCTAATTGCGCCGGATTGGCCTCGTCGTCCTTGGTATGCCGATCTAGTTTGGCTCCTAATAGCTCCACCTTGGCGTCTTCCGGTCCGCATCAACCTGTTGCATCAGGGACCAGTACTCATGCCACAGGTGGATCACTTCTTACTTACGGCTTGGCTCTTGAGAGGGCTCGCTTGAAACGCAAAGGGTACGCGAGTTCAGTTGTGACCACCTTACTTCGGTCTAAAAGGCCAGGGACTTCTCTGGCATATGTGCGGGTATGGCGACTTTTCGAAGATTGGTGTAGACAGCGCAGCGTTCCTCCTCTGTCGTCTACCTTACCTCAACTGCTCCTGTTTCTCCAGCATGGTTTGGATAAAGGTTTGGCACTTAGTACCCTTAAGGTTCATATAGCCGCGCTCGCTTGTTTTAGAGGGTCGGTACAAAATCGCCGTCTTTCGGCGCATCCGGATGTGCAACGGTTTTTAAGAGCAGCAAAAATTATCCGTCCTCCAGTGCGCCAAATCGTGCCTCCCTGGGATTTGAATGTAGTTTTGGAGGCGTTTTCCTGGTCGCCATTAGTATCCCTGTCCTCGCGGGATCTCCGGGAGTGTTCCTGGAAAACGGCTTTTCTGGTGGCTTTATGTTCAGCACGCCGAATTTCGGATTTGCAGGCCTTGTCTTGCCAGGAACCTTATCTTCAATTTCTTCCGGAACGGGTTTTGCTACGGACAGTGCCTTCCTTTTTACCTAAAGTACTGTCTGTTTTTCATGTTAATCAATCTGTAGCTTTACCCGTTTTTTCTGATTTGTCCGGTTCTCCCATGGACCGTGCTCTCAAAAGGTTGGATCTTGGCCGTGTCTTAAAGACGTACCTTCGGGTTTCGAAGCCCTTTAGGAAAATGGACCGGCTTTTTGTCCAATATGCAGGTCCCAATAAAGGTCAAGCAGCGTCAAAGTCCACCATAGCTCGTTGGGTTCGCTGCGCTATTGTGGCAGCTTACGCTGCCAGAGGACGCTCTCCACCGGTTGGTCTGAGGGCTCATTCCACTCGAACTCTAGCGACTTCCTGGGCGGAGTTTGCCTTTGTTCTGCCGGTAGATATCTGCAGAGCAGCGACGTGGTCTTCGTTGCATACTTTTACAAAGCATTACCGTTTGGATGTTCAGGCCAGAGAAGATGCGAAAGTGGGGGCCTCGGCTCTTATCGCAGGTCTGGCAGGTCCCTCCCGTATTTAGGTACTGCTTTGGTACTGCCCTACCTTTCCCTGGACTGGCCCGGAGAAGCGATAAGGAAGATGAAATTAGGTCTTACCTGCTAATTGTCTTTCCTTGAGCTTTCTCCGGGCCAGTCCAGGGTCCCACCCCTTTCGGTTTTTCGAGTACTTTTTCATGAGCATAAGAATTTCACCATATAAGGGTGTTCGTACGAGAGAGGGGATGATCGGGGCTTCTAGGATTCATTCAGTGCCAGTTGATGCGATAGTTTAAAAAAAACAACAAAAAAACAGAAGCACTCTTGTTGGCTTCCTCGTTTCAAGGAACTATAGAACATTATCAGTTTTAAAGGGTTAATCTGGTATTTTTCAGTTCTTTCTATTTAGTTGCTTTGTCAGAAGGAGACTGCGGGATTACCCTCAGGGGGAGTGGCTTCACCTCTCAAGAAAGCTTGAAGTCTTCAGTCCTCAGCTGCTAAAGGGGATTGACAACCCTACCTTTCCCTGGACTGGCCCGGAGAAAGCTCAAGGAAAGACAATTAGCAGGTAAGACCTAATTTCATCTTTTCCATTCCTTTCCTTATGATACCTAGCATTCTATTTGCTCTCTTGGCCGTCGCTGCACACTGGGCCGAGGGTTTTAACATGTTATCCACAATGACGCCTAAATCTTTTTCCTAAAGTGGAACCTTGCATTGTGTAACCATACTTTGGGTTGTTCTTCCCTAGGTGCATAACTTTGCACTTGTCCACATTACATTTCATCTGCCATTTTGATGCCCAGTCTTCCAATTTATCAAGATCCTCTTGCAAGTTTCCACAATCCTCTTGGGTTTTAACAACTTTGAATAGTTTTGTGTCATCTGCAAATTTGATAACCTCACTCGTTATTCCCTTTTCCAGGTCATTTATGAATGTGTCAAAAAGCAGCGGACCCAGCACAGATCCCTGGGGTACACCACTATTCACCTTTCTCCATTGGGAAAATTGGCCATTTAGCCCTACCCTCTGCTTTCTATCTTTTAACCAGTTCCTGATCCACAATAATACACTGCCTCCTATCCCATGACTCTTTAGTTTTGCCAAACGTCTCTGATGAGGGACCTTGTCAAAGGCTTTCTGAAAGTCCAGATACACTATATCAACTGACTCACCTTTGTCCACCTGTTTATTTACACCTTCAAAAAAGCATAACAGATTAGTAAGACAAGATCTTCCTTGTCTAAAGCCATATTGGCTGTCTCCCATTAGGCCATGACTATCTACATGCTGAGTAATTTTATTCTTTATGATGGTTTCTACCATTTTTCCCGGTACTGACGTCAGGTTCACCGGTCTGTAGTTTCCCGGATCACCCCTGGAACCCTTTTTAAAAATTGGTGTTACATTGGCGATCCTCCAATCTTCAGGTATTACAGATGATTTTAATGATAGTTCACAGATTACTAATAGGAGGTCTGCAATCTCATATGTCAGTTCTTTCAATGCCCTTGGATGTATACCATCCGGCCCAGGTGATTTGCTACTCTTCAGTTTATCTAATAGTTGTAATACATCTTCCTGATGTATCGATATTTCCTTCAATTCTTCCGCACCTTTAAATACCACTTCAGTCATGGGTAACATCCCTACATCTTCCTCAGTAAAGACCGAAGCAAAGAATTCATTCAGTCTCTCCGCTATCGCCTTGTCGCCTCTTAGTGCCCTTTTACTCCTCTATCATCTAATGGTCCAACTGACTCTCTCACAGGTTTTTTCTACGAATGCACTTGAAAAAATCTTTATTTTGGGTTTTTGCTTCCGCAGCAAGCTTCTTCTCAAATTCTCCCTTTGCCTGCTTTATCAATGCCTTGCATTTGATTTGCCAGTGCTTGTGCTGTTTCCAGGTTTCGTCGTTTGGCTCTTTTTTCCATTTTCTGAAAGATTCTTTTTTGGGAACAACAGCCTCTCTGACCTCACCTTTAAACCATGCTGGCAGTTTTTTTTGACTTCCTTCCACTTTTCTTAAAGCGTGGAATAAAGCTGTCTTGGGCTTCCAAGATAGTATTTTTCAACAACACCCAAGCTTGATGTAAGTCTTTAACCTTTGCAGCTGCTCCTTTTAGTTTTTTCTTAACTGTTTTCCTCATTTTATCATAGTCTCCCTTTCGAAAGTTAAAGGGTAGTACTGTGGATTTCCTTACTATCCCTCCTCTACTAATTAAATCAAAGGTGATCATGCTATGATCACTATTGCCAAGTGGCCCCAACACCCTTATCTCTTGCACTACATCTGGTGTTCCACTAAGGACTAGGTTTAATATTGCTTCCTCTCTGGTCGGTTCTTGAACCAGCTGCTCCAGGAAGCAGTCATTTATTTCATCTAGGAACATTATCTCCCTAGCATGTCCTGCCATGACACTGACCCAGTTGATACCGGGGTAATTGAAATCACCCATTATTATTACTGCGCTGTAACTTTTGATAGCTTCCTTGATTTCTTTGAGCATTTCATCATCCATTCGTTTATTCTGGCCAGGCGGTCGATAGTACACCCCCACTGCCATCGCCTTCCCCTTTTTACATGGAATTTCAGTCCACAGAGATTCTACAGCAAATTTTCTTTCCTGCAAAACTTTAATCCTTTCTGACTCAATGCCCTCTCTAACATAGAGCGCAACCCCTCCACCAGTTTGATCAGCTCTATCATTACGATATAGTTTGTACCCAGGTATCACAGTGTCCCACTGGATGTCCTCTTTCCACCATGTCTCTGATATTCTAATCATATCTAATCTCTCGTTTAGTGCTATATATTCTAACTCTCCCATCTTATTTTTTAGACTTCTAGCATTTTCATACAAGCATTTTAGAGACTGTATTTTATTCATATTAACTTGGCTATTGGTAGACATGGGTAATTTGGGATTTTTAAGCTCTTTCTGCTCCATACTCGAGGGCATTTGGGCTACTTTACTCTTTTTTGTTACCTCTCTGCTTTTGGTAGTATCCTTCAAGGATACATTCTTCCGAACCATCCGCTCTTGGGTGACTGTCGGCTTTCCCTTATTATCTAGTTTAAAAGCTGCTCTATCTCCTTTTTGCCATTCTCCATCACATGCACCTCTGTGCAGTTTATATTTCAGGAGAAATCAATCACTTGGCAGACAAACTAAGTCGGATGTTTCATCCACACAAGTGGACCCTAGATCTGGACACTTTGGCACAGATTTTCCAAGCCTGGGGAACCCCAACTATAGATCTCTTTCCACTCCACAGAACTCTCAACTTCCACAGTTCTGCTCCAGGATACCATTCAAATTCAGTATGGCATCAGATGTCTTCCTGATTCACTGGGGTCAGAAATTACTTTATGCTTTTCCCCCCCATACCCCTGATCCCGAAGACCCTCCTCAAACTCCAAGCAGACAAGGGAACTATGATCCTCATAGCCCCTCGCTGGCCCCGTCAGCCCTGGTTTGCCCTTCTACTTTGGCTGACACAGACTCCTCCGATTCCATTGGGGTCCAACCCGGGTCTTCTGTCTCACGACAATAGAACAGTCCTGCATCCCAATCTGCTGTCTCTCCGCCTGACAGCGTGGATACTGAGAGGATGGTATTTTGACATCTACAACTTTAAACAGCCGTAAAAGACGTCCTCCTTTTTCCAGGACCAAGCAGGAAGTCAGTCCTCACATATGGGTGACATCGACGTCGATGGAGCCCTTGCAGAGCATTTCCCCAGCTTTCTATGAAAGCCTTGGGGAATACTGCACGCATGCGTGGTCCCCTTCCCGCCTAAAGGTGCCATCTTGCTCAGTCTTTCTTTTTCCGACTGGAGAAAAGTTAGATTTTTCTTGCGATTTCATCGCGGTTCTTGTCTGGTTTGACGCCGGTTCCCCTTCCCGCCGGGTTCGGTACACCGGTATCGAGCCTGTCCTCGTTTTTTCGTTTTTTGCCCTTAGTGGCTGGCTTTTGCGCCCTTTTTTCTTTTCCCTGGAAGGCTGGTCCTTTGACCTTGTGGGGGCTCTTTTTTCCCCGATGGCTTCCAGTGGTTTCAAAAAGTGTGATATGTGTAAGAAACTGATGTCTCTCACCGACACATATGACTGCTGCCTTCGGTGCCTGGGTCCCGATCATGATCCTAAGATCTGTGGGCCGTGTGGCAAAATGTCCACTAAGGCACTGTGAAGTCAACAGCATTCAAAAGGAAAGGCTTTTCTCTGATTCGGCTTCCGGCCGGGTCCGGACCTCGTCTGAGGCCTCGACGTCTCGGGAGTCTGATCCTGAGCATCGTCGGGGTTCCTCGGACAGGGGGTCCCCCGATCGGAAGCGAAAGAGGAAGAAGCGGCTCATGAGGGTGGCGTCGGAGGAGGTCCCTGGCTCCTCGAGGGCTAGGTCTCGGATCCCCGACCGCCGTCCTGGGCCCTTGGAACAGGAGAAGCTGTCCAAAATGCCTCGTGTGGAGCCGGAGTCTGCTGGACACATAAGTCCTGTGGTCCTCGAGGACTCTCCTCCCAGGGAGCTGACGTCGGGCCCGGCGCCGCCGGGGCCCAAGTCGGTGGCTGCTGAGTCTCCTGAGCTTGGACTCAGGCTGACAGCCTTGGAGTGCAGACTGTCTGCCTTCATGGATCAGCAGTGGGTGCTGATGGCCAGCCTGGCTGGCGCATCTGCCCCGACCACCGGGACATCGACGTCAAAGTCGACCCCGGAGACCGAGCCGATACTCGAGACCATGAAGGCTCGAGGTCGTCCTTGGTCGCAGTCACCCTCGACCTCCTGGTCGGGACTGAGGGCGTCGACGCCAGTGCCTTCGGCGTCGGGGCGGGTGCTGCCGGGACCCACGCGGTTGGAGCCTGACTCCTTTTTGGACGAGTCTGCCTGGGAGACGGAGGACGAGGAGTCCCCCGATACCTTTAGGACTCGGTGCGTCCCGTTGGACTCACCGCAGTCCGAGCCCCGGAGTAGATCCCCCCCCCCCCGGAGGATACCCGGTTCTCGGAGTTCGTTCGGGATATGGCCACAGCGTTGGTGATCCCCGCAGACCCCGAGGAGGATCCTCGAGCCGAAGAGCTCGAGGCCCTCCAGTATGACTCTCCTCCGAAGGAGGCCTTTACTGTGCCGGTTCCTCCAATGCTGGAACGGCTCCGCTTCCGGATGTGGGAGGCACCGGCCTCGGCGCCGGTTCTGAGCAAGCAGGTCGATTCCATTTATTGACTCCGTAAGAGCCCTGGCTTTCAGAAGGCGCAGCTACCACACCATTCCATGGTGGTAGAATCGGCCATGCATCATCTGAAAAGTCAGAAGATGCACTCTGCGGTGCCCCCCGGCAGGGAGGCGCGGAACCTGGATGTGTTTGGTAGAAAGTGCTTCCAGGGCTCGATGCTTGCTTGCCGTGTCCAGTTCTACCAGCTGTACATGGGCATGTACTTGCGGGACCTGGCAAAAGAACTTGCCGGGTTCTCTGCTGGTCTCTCCGGGGAACCTTTGCAGAGGTTCAAGTCCTTGTCTTCGGGGATCCGGGAATGCTCTAAGTTCATGTCCCGAGCAGTCTACGATGGCTTCGAGGCCTCAGCCCGTGTTGCGGCAGCCGGCATCGCGGCTCGACGCCAGGCGTGGCTGCAGTCATCGGATCTCGAGCCATGGGTACAAGACAAGTTGGTCAATGTCCCTTGCCGAGGTGAGAACCTTTTTGGCAAGCCCATGGCCGAGAAGGCTGCACAGCTCAAGACCGAGCACCTCACGAGGACAAGGCCGTCCAGAAAGACTTCTGCCCCTTCTCATAAAAAGAAGGGCTCGGGTAAGAAGTCCTTTTACCCGAGGAAGGTGACTGCCTACACACAGTTCCCACCTTACCAGGCCTCCCCGGCTCTCCCACAGGGTCAGCAGGCCAAGGGGCAGGGACATGGGCCCCGTAGGCAGAAGGCCCCCAAGCCTCCGGCTCCTGCTCCCACTCAGCAGGGTGGGGGTTTTTGACTCCCAAGGCATAGCCTCTCCGTCTCTGCTGTCCCATCCGTGCACAGGAGGTCGACTAGCCCTGTTTGCCCACAGGTGGCCACCCATTACAGGAGACAGTTGGCTCTTAAGCATAGTCCACAAGGGCTACATGCTTCATTTCCATCAGTTGCCTCCTCCTTACTTCCCAGGAGAGCCTCCAAGGCCTCCTCTCCACACAGACCACCTCCTGCAGGAGCTTCAGGGTCTGTTGCAAGACAAGGCGGTGGAGCCTGTGCCTCCCCACCTGCAAGGTCACGGTTTCTACTCCAGGTACTTCCTCGTACCAAAGAAAACCGGAGGCCTCAGGCCTATTCTCGACCTCAGAGATCTCAACAGGTTCCTAGAGAAAGAGAAGTTCAAGATGCTTACTCTTGGAACACTTCTGCCCTACCTCCAGCAAGGAGATTGGCTATGCTCCTTAGATCTCAAGGATGCGTACACTCACATCCTCATTCATCCAGACCACAGAAAGTACCTCAGGTTCACTGTGGGAGGAAACCATTATCAGTACAGAGTGCTGCCTTTCGGCCTCACCTCCGCCCCCAGGGTCTTTACCAAATGCCTGGCAGTGGTGGCGGCCTACTTGAGGAATCAGGGTATCTTTGTCTTCCCCTATCTGGACGACTGGCTCATCAGGGGTCAGACGTGCCAGGAGGCTAGGCAAGCCACCCTCCGAACTATTTCTCTCCTTCAACACCTGGGGTATGTCCTAAACTTCGCAAAGTCCACTTTGCTCCCCTCCCAAAACTTGAAGTTCATAGGGGCAAGACTAAACTCTCTGCAGGCAAAGGCTTTCTTGCCAGAGGACAGAGCCCAAAGACTGATAGACTTGGCAAACCAGTTTCTCAGCAGGCCACTGGTTTCCGCCAGACTCTGGCTGAGGCTTCTGGGCCACATGGCTTCGACAGTACATGTGACTGCCAATGCCCGGCTCCATATGAGACCTGCACAGTGGTGCCTCAGAACTCAGTGGACACAGGCCACAGGGAGCCTCAGAGACAGAGTAAGGGTGTCCAGACCATTCCTGAACTCCCTATGCTGGTGGCTGCACCCCCCCAACTTACTGCAAGGGGTGCCTTTTCAGATGCCTGGGTTCACAGTGGTGTTAACCACCGATGCCTCCCTGCAGGGCTGGGGGGCACATTGTCTGGGCAAGTGCACCCAGGGCCTGTGGTCTCCCTGGGAGGCCACGCAACAGATCAACCTACTGGAACTACGGGCTATTCGCTTAGCCCTCAAGACTTTCTCTCAAACCCTGGCTCACCAGTCTGTCTTAGTACAAACAGACAACCAAGGAGCCATGTTTTATGTGAACAAGCAGGGCGGCACTGGGTCCAGGCTCCTTTGTCAGGAGGCACAGGACCTTTGCTTGTTTGCGCTCAGGCGCAACATGTTTCTCAAGGCTGTTTATCTCCCCGGCCAGGAAAACTACCTGGCAGACAGGTTGAGCAGGATTCTGCAGTCCCACGAATGGCAGCTCCATCCATTAGTGGTTCAGAAGATTTTCCTGAAATGGGGACTTCCATCCATAGATCTATTTGCCACTCCCCTGAACAGACAGCTGCCCAGGTTCTGCTCCAGGCAACCACATCCTCTGTGGCTAGCAGCAGATGGTTTTCTGATTTCCTGGTCTCAGGGCCTCCTATATGCGTTTCCTTCCACGCCTCTGGTGGCCCGAACCCTGTTCAAGATTCTGCGGGACAAGGCCTCGGTTCTTCTGGTAGCTCCCAGGTGGCCGAGGCAGCCTTGGTTTCCCCTTCTGCTTCAACTGGCATTGGACACCCCACTGCCTCTGGGGTTGCAGCCCAACCTTCTCTCTCAGGATCAAGGTTCTCTTCTGCACCCCAATCTCAAATCTCTCAATTTGATGGCCTGGAGGCTGCAAGGGTAGTTTTGGCTCCCTGAGGCCTACATCAGGAAGTTGAAGAGGTCGTCTTGGCCTCTAGGAAGCAGTCCACCAGGAAAACCTATGCCCTGAAATGGAAAAGGTTTTCTGTGTGGTGTCAGCTGCGTACAGAAGATCCTTTCTCCTGTTTTGTACCAGTGGTGCTTCAGTACCTGCTGCACTTATCCAATCAGGGACTCAAGTCCAATTCTGTTCGGGTCCACCTCTCAGCTCTAGCAGCTCACCACTCACTGGTGGAAGGACACTCTTTGTCGGTTCACCCCTTGGTGTCCCGGTTCCTCAGAGGTTTGCTCTTGCTCAAGCCTCCTGTCCGTCCTCCAACCCCTGAGTGGGAGTTGAATGTGGTCTTGCAACAACTGACTCGCCCACCTTTTGAGCCGATGGCTACTTGTCCTCTCCGCTTCCTTTCCTGGAAGACACTCTTCCTGGTAGCCCTAACCTCGGCCAGATGAGTAAGTGAGCTTCAGGCCCTGGTCTGTGACAGGCCTTACACTCGCTTCTATAGGAACAGGGTAGTCCTTCGGACTCATCCTAAGTTCCTCCCAAAGGTTGTCTCCTCTTTCCGCCTCAACCAGGAGGTGGTTCTTCAAACATTCTTCCCTAGGCTTCATGCAAGCCAGGCTGAAGCGGTCCTGCATACCCTGGACTGTAGAAGGGCCTTATCCTTCTACCTTGACCGTATGCAGGGGCATAGAAGGGCTACTCAGCTCTTCATATCTTTTGACCCTAATAATTTGGGGTTAGCTGTGTCCAAGCATACCTTGTCCATCTGGGTGGCTGACTGTATCACCTGGGCTTACAGGGCGGCTGACCTTCCCTTGCAGGGTCGGGTCATGGCCCACCGTGTCAGGGCTGTGGCTGCCTCAGTAGCTCATCTCCGCTCTGTACCGTTGACAGACATCTGCAGGGCTGCAACTTGGTCCTCAAGCCAGACTTTTGCGGCCCATTACTGCCTGGAGAGGGAGTCCCGTAGGGACAGTGCTTTTGGCCAGGCAGTACTCCGGAATCTCTTTGAGATTTAGGCAACTCCTGCCCTCCAGCCCTCCGTTGGGCTACCGGTGGAGGTTCTTTCAGTGGAAAGCCTTTCTTTGATGCTGGGACTAGAGGGAGTTCTCTTGTTCAGCCTGGGTTTCTGGTAGCCCAGAGCTTGGGAGTCACCCATATGTGAGGACTGACTTCCTGCTTGGTCCTGGAGAAAGAGTAGTTACTCACCTGTAACAGGTGTTCTCCAGGAGCAGCAGGAATCACAACCCTCCCTCCTCCCCTGGGAGTTGCAGTTGTACATAGTTTACTTTTACATTTTTGTGTGCTGTTTTTTAGCTATGTCATCAGACTGAGCAAGATGGCACCTTTAGGCGGGAAGGGGACCGCGCATGCGTGCAGTATTCCCAAAGGCTTTCATAGAATCCATCGACGTCGATGTCACCCATACGTGAAGACTGATTCCTGCTGCTCCTGGAGAACACCTGTTACAAGTGAGTAACTACTCTTTCTTACAGAAAGCCCTCCACTAGGAGAACATACTCGTTCAAATGGCATAGATACGCTTCATGGTGCTCTCAGAATAACCACAGTCCTTTTGAAGCATGAATATCTACGCTTCTTCAATACCTGTTGCATCTGTCCTCTTCAGGAATCAAAACAAATTCATTACGTGTTCACCTCGGTGCTAGTTCAGCTTTTCATAAACCTATTGATGGTCGACTCATCTCCTCAATTCCTCTAGTGGCACGTTTCATGAGGGGCCTCCTCCTCACCAAGCCATACCTTCGACCACTCCCATAAAAACATAAGAACGTAAGATATGCCATACTGGGTCAGACCAAGGTCCATGAAGCCCAGTATCCTGTTTCCAACAGTGGCCAATCTAGGTCACAAGTACCTAGCAGTTTCCCCAAAAGACGCAGGTTCGACAATGCTTGTATTGGGTCAAGCAGTGGATATTCTGGGTCCCTTATAATAATGGTTTATGGAACTTCTCCAAACCTGTTTTAAACCCGGCTACACTAACAGCTTTTACTACATCCTCCATCTCTTTTCCAGGTTGAAGAGTCCTAACCTTTTTAGCCTCTCTTCATAGACGTATCCTTCCATTCCCTTTACCAGTTTGGTGGCTCTTCTCTGTACCTTTTCTAATTACGCTATATCCTTTTTAAGATATGGCGACCAGAATTGCACACAATATTCAAGGTGCACCATGGAACGATACAGAGGCATTAAAATATCCTTTGTTTTATTCTCCATTCCTTTCCTTATGATACCTAGCATTCTATTTGCTCTCTTGGCCACCGCTGCACACTGGGCGGAAGGTTTTAACATGTTATCCATGATGACGCCTAAATCTTTTTCCTGGGTGGTGGTTCCTAATGTGGAACCTTGCATCGTAGAACCATAGTTTGGGTTGTTCTTTCCTAGATGCATAACTGTGCACTTATCCACATTAAAGTTCATCTGCCATTTGGATGCTGTCACCCACCAACGTCCCTAGAGGCCAGCGGCATAGGTAATTCAGTGGGGTAGTACTCTAGTAACTGTAGAGTATTGTGAGAAGGCTTTGTAATGCCTTCTGGAACCTGTGGTTCTAAAACACCAGTCAAAGAATTGTAGTTGCAGACCAAGTGTAAGGTTGTAATACAGGATTTTTATTCCCCGTCCGGGATTGGATTCTTAGCATTTGAAACAAAGGAAAACAGACCATTCATCTGGTATCAAATTAAAGAAATACTGGAACAAAACTTGGCTTAACTTCAGCTTTTGTAACAAACAGAAGGGAAAAGAAAACAGTCCGTTTCACATGAAAACACCTTCTTCCTGTTTTCTTTTATAAACAGTTTTCACAGCACTCTAGCATAGGGAGGATATGGCATCAGCCATGGTATACGTACAATCCATATCACTGCCATTCAAAGACTCTTCATAAGGCTCATATTACATCTCTTCACTATCGGAGTAAGTTTCCCCTGGGGTGAAACTTCCGTTGTGATTGCAGAGTTCCTCTCTATGACTCAAAGCGTTCCCCTCCTCCACTGAACTAGAGGGGAATGGGTAATTACCGTATTCACTGTAATCACCGTCAAGGGAGCTACACAGTTCCTGGTAAGTGCGAGGTAATTCTTTGTATTCTAGACCTCTTCTATTAGGGTCAATACGCCTACCCTCTGGCACTCTCTCTTCCTGGTTTCTCAGCCGAGCAGAGCTCCGTCCGTATGAAAGCTTTTCACTATGTTTCTCTGCTAGCTTCTTTCCTGGTACAAAAGTTTCTTCAGGGTAAAAACTATCCCCTGCTTGGTACCTTGTGCTGGGTAACTTGGCTCTCCTCAGCCTGGCCACCGGACTACCACCTCTGCTCCCTCCGTAGCAAGGTTCCCGGGGATACTGGACAGCTGTGCACTGCTCCTCAAAGCAGTCCCTCCTGGATTCAACAGCCTTGTATTTCCCTGGCAGTCTCTCTGGGTCAGCAAAGGATTTTAACTTCCCTGGTGAATTTTCTCTCCAAATGTTCCTTTGGCTTCTCTCACCCCCAGCAGTTCTCTCACTCCCGGCAGTTCTCCCACTACCCTCAGGTGAGTGATTTTTAACTGCGTTTTGCGTGGTGTTTGTTTGGGCTCCACCTCCACCCAGCTGCCTCTCATTCCCTAATGAGTTCTGAGCTAGCCTCGTGTTTGGGCGTTCCCTTCCACCTCGTGACACAGCTTGTATCTGTTGCCTATGGTAACCTTTTGCCACGTGTATATCTGAGCTGTCAGCTATGTTTTGCTCAGAGTTCCCTATTTCCATGGGCTCTGACAGCGCTACCTTATGACAATGCTCAGTCTTCCAATTTATTAAGATGTTCTTGCAATTTTCCACAATCCTCATGGGTTTTAACAACTTTGAATAGTTTTGTGTCATCTGCAAATCTGATAACCTCACTCATTATTCCCATTTCCAGGTCATTTATGAATATGTTAAAAAGCAGTGGACCCAGCGCAGATCCCTGAGATGCTCCACTATTTACTTTTCTCCATTGGGAATATTTAGCCCTACCCTCTGCTTTCTATCTTTTAGCCAGTTCCTGATACACAATAGTACACTGCCTCCTACCCCATGACTTTAGTATTATGCCAAAAGTCTCTCATGAGGAACCTTGTCAAAGGCTTTCTAAAAGTCCAGATACCCTATATCAACCGACTCAACTTTGTGTACCTGTTTATTCACATCTTCAAAAAACCATAACAGATTAGTAAGATGGGACCTTCCTTGGCTAAGGCCATGTTGACTGCCTCCCATTAAGCCATCACTATCTACATGATGGTTTCTACCATTTTTCCCGGTACTGACATCAGGCTCACCGGTCTGTAATTTCCCGGATCACCCCTGGAACCTTTTTTAAAAATTGGCGTTACATTGGCCATCCTCCAATCTTCAGATATTACAGATGAATTTAATGATAATTCACAGATTACTAATAGTAGGTCTGCAATCTCATATTTCAGTTCTTTTACAGCCTTGGATGTATACCATCTGGTCTAGGTGATTTGCTACTCTTCAGTTTATCAAATAGTTGTAATACATGTTCCTGGTGTATCGATATTTCTTTTAATTCTTCCACAGCATCATCTTCAAATACCTTTTCAGTCATGGGTAACAACCCTACATATTCCTCAGTTAAGACCGAAGCAAAGAATTAATTCAGTCTCTCCGCTATGGCCTTATCCCCTCTTAGTGCCCCTTTTACCCCTCTATCATCTAATGGTCCGACTGACTCTCTCACAGGTTTTTTGCTAGAAATGTACTTGAAAAAGTCTTTATTATGCGTTTTGCTTCCACAGGAAGCTTCTCTCAAATTCTCTCTTTGCCTACCTTATCAATGCCTTGCATCTAACTTGCCAGTGCTTGTGTTATTTCCAGTTTTCATTATTTGGCTCCTTTTTCCATTTCCTGAAAGATGCTTTTATGGCAACAACAGCCTCTCTGACCTCACCTTTAAACCATGCTGGCAGTTTTTTGGACTTCCTTCCACTTTTCTTAAGGCATGGAATATAGCTGGTCTGGGGTTCCTAGATAGTATTTTTAAATAACACCCAAGCTTGATGTAAATCTTTAACCTTTGCAAGTGCTCCTTTTAGTTTTTTCTTAAATATTTTCCTCATTTTATCATAGTCTCCCTTTTGAAAGTTAAAAGGTAGTACTGTGGATTTCCCCTCCATTTATTAAATCAAACGCGATCATGCTATGATCACTATTGCCAAGTGACCCCAACACTTTTATGTCTTGCACCAGATCTTGTGTTCCACTAAGGACTAGGTCCAAAATGGCTTTCCCTCTGCAGTGACACCGACCCAGTCGATATCGGGGTTATTGAAATCAACCATTGTTATTACTGTGCTGTAACTTTTGTTAGCTTCCCTGATTTCTTTGAGCTTTTCATCATCCATTTGTTCATTCTGGCCAGGCGGTTGATAGTACACCCCCACTGCCATCGCCTTCCCCTTCCCCTTTTTACATGAAATTTCAATCCATAGAGATTCTACAGTGAATTTTGTTTCCTGCAAAACTTTAATCCTTTGTGACTCAATGCCCTCTCTAACATAGAGCTCAGCCCCTCCACCAATTTGATCTGCTCTATCATTACGATATAGTTTGTACCCAGGTATCAGTGTCCCACTGGTTGTCCTCCATCCTCCATGTCTCTGAGATACCAGTCATATCTAACCTCTCATTTAGTTCTATATATTCTAATTCTCCCATCTTATTTTTTAGATTTCTTGCATTTGCATGCAAGCATTTTAGAGGCTGTATTTTATTCATATTAATCTGGCTATAGTAGGGGTAATTTGGAATCTTTAAGCTCTGTCTGCTCTGCACTCAAGGGCATTTGGGCTACTTGTGTCTTTATTGGAACCTCTCTACTGATATGCCCTAACTTCAATCTTTTGCTAGTATCTTCAAGGATACTTTGTTCCGAACCATGCGCTCTTGGGCAACTGTCGGCTTTCTCCTATTATCTAGTTTAAAAGCTACTCTATCTCCTTTTTAAAGGTTAATGCCAGCAGCCTGGTTCCGACCCGGTTAAGGTGGAGCCCATCCCTTCAGAAGAGACCCTCCTTTTCCCAGAATGTTCCCCAGTTCCTAACAAATCCAAAACCCTCATCCTTGCACCATCGTCTCATCCACGCATTGAGACTCTGGAGCTCTGCCTGCCTTTTTCTGTCCTGCGAGTAGAACGGATAGCATTTCGGAGAATGCTACCCTGGAAGTTCTGGATTTCAGCTTCATACCTAAAAGCCTAAATTTAGCCTCCAGAACCTCCATACCACACACTTTCCTATGTCATTGGTACCGACATTTACCAAGACAGCAGATTCCTTACCAGCACTATCTTAAGACCTTGTCTAGATGGTGCATGAGGTCCGCTATATTTGCACCAGAAAGGCATGTTACTAGGCGATCCCATGCCTAATGATCGAATCACCAACTATAATAGCCGTCCTAATACCTTCCCTCATGGGCACATGGTCCTGGAGAAACCTCCTCGGTGCGAGAGAGTTTTACATCACCTGGAGGACAGGTTCTAGCTACAGGATCACGTCCTGCCATACCAAGGTGATACTGTCCTCTCTCGTGACCTCTCTCCTTCATGCAACAGGGAGGCTGCCACACTGGAGGTGGGACTTCAGTACTACATACCTGTAGGTCTCATCTATATACCTCTGTCTTCCTTATGTCGTCCTAGTCAGCATAGTTACTCACCTGTAACAGGTGATCTCCGGGAACAGCAGGAATTTAGTCTTCACATATGGGTATCGTCAGTACCGATGGAGCCTGCGCGGGAATGCTCCCCAGCGTCCAATAGGAAAGCTTTTGGGAGAATCCCACAGCACCTGCGTGCTGCCTTCCCGCCTTTCCCTTTCCAGTTGAGTTTAAAGCTGAGACAAAAGAGAGAGGGAAAGAGAGAGATAGAGAGATACAACTCCTAGGGGTGGAGGGTGGGTTGTGAAGACTAAATTCCTGCTGTTCCCGGAGATTACCTGTTGCAGGTGAGTAACTATGCTATCTCCAGGAACAAGCAGGAATGTAGTCTTCACATATGGGGACTCCCTAGCTGCAGATGCCAGGGAGAAAACCCCAGAAGTTGTGTGCCCTTGTGAAAGGGCTCCACTTCCTCTGATGGATCTCTGGCATCCTATCAGGGATGGTGGGTAGGAGTTGATTAAGTATGGAACAGGTGTTGAAGAACAGCCTGACCAAACAAGGCATCCCGGCGGGAATCCTTGTCTAAGCAGTAATGGGCTGTGAAGGTATGAACCGAAGCCCAAGTAGCTGCTCGGCAGATGTCGTCAATAGACACAGAGTGAAGATGAGCCATTGAGGCTGCCATGGCACTCACATTGTGAGCTGTGACATGGCCTTCCAGAGGAAAGTTTTTACTCTCATAGGCAAAAGATATATACTGTGCAATCCAGTTGGACAGTGTTCTTTTGGAGACTGGAAGTCCCAAATGGCTAGGATCAAAAGCAACAAATAGTTGAGAGGAATTCCTATGTTGCTGTGTCCTTTGTAAGTAAAAGGCCAGAGCCCTTTTACAGTCCAAAGTATGAAGATTCCTTTCTGCATTTGAGACATGAGGCCTTGGGAAGAATACAGGAAGGTAAACCGCTTGGTTTAAATGAAAAGGTGACACCACCTTTGGCATAAAATGTGGATGAGTCCTAAGGACTACCTTATCATGATGGAACCTTGTATAAGGAGGATCAGCCACCAATGCTTGCAATTCACTGATGCGACATGCTGATGTGATTGCAATAAGAAAGATGACCTTCCAGGAAAGGAATTTCAAGGAGGTAGTGGCTAATGGTTCAAAAGGCGGTTTCATAAGCTGTCCAAGAACCAAATTTAAGTCCCATGCCACCGGTGGTGGCTTAATGGGAAGCTTAGTTAAAAGAAGGCCTCTCATAAATCTCGCTATGAGAGGATGAAAGGAAATAGGTTGCCCATTTAGAGGCTTGAAAGAAGCTGCAATAGCACTCAAATGAATTGGTCTTAAGCCCTGCATTAGACAAATGAAGGAGATACTCCAGTAATGATTCCAGAGTTATCGCAAGAGGGTCAAGACCCTTCTGCGAGCACCATATGGTAAACCTTTTCCACTTGAAAGCATAAGAGCGTGTTGTGGAAGGCTTCCTGGAAGCATAAAGGATATCCTATACCTGCTTTGAAAGGTTAAGACCGTGAAGTTCTAGGCATTCAGCAACCAGGCCCTGAGATGCAGAGACTGGGGATTGGGATGCCACAACATCCCGTCCTCCTGAGAAAGGAGATCTGGAGCTCATCCTAACTCCAGAGGCAGAGCTTGAGAGAGATGTAGGAGCAGAGGGTATCACATTTTCCATGGCCAACGTGGAGCTATGAGAATCATATGACCTCTGTCGAACAGGGTTTTGGGAATTAGGGGAATGGGTGGAAAAGCATACAGGAAGTCCTGGCCCCAATGGAGGAGGAAAGCATCCCTGGCCTGACAACCCTGAGCTGGAATTCTGGAACAGAACCGGGGAAGTTTGGCATTCAGCGGACTTGCAAAGAGGTCTATGTCCGGGGTTCCCCAAATTTGGAAAATTTTGGCCACCTGGTCTGCATAGAGAGACCATTCGTGTGGAAGCAGAACTCGACTGAGTCTGTCTGCCCAAGAGTTTTGAATGCCTGGAAGATACACCGCAAGGAGATGAATCTGATGCTCTCTGGCGAGGGCCTATAGTCACAAAGCTTCGTTGCATAGCGACAGAGAGCCTGTTCCCCCCCTGCTTGTTCACATAGAACATGGCTACTTGATTGTCTGTTTGAACTAGGACTGTCTTGTAGCTGAGCTGGGTGTGGAATACTCAAAGAGCAAGGAAGATTGCTCTGAGTTCCAGGAGATTGATGTGTAGATAGGCCTCCTGTGGAGTCCAGGTATCCTGGGTAGAGAGGCCTTGGAGGTGGGCTCCCCAACCCACCTGTGAAGCATCTGTTGTTAGAGTGACCTGGGGTGGGGGATGCTGAAAAGGAGACCCCACCAAAAGGTTCTGGGGTGACTGCCACCATTGGAGGGACAAAATAAGGCGATCTGAGTTTGCTATTTTGTCTGACAGGCAACCTGACGCCTGAGCCCACTGATTGGATAAAGTCCACTGGGCTGCCCTCATATGGAGGCGAGCATAAGGAACCACATGCACGGTGGATGCCATGTGGCCTAGCAACTGTAACATTTCTCGAGCAGTGAGGTGAGGTTTTAACACTGCTTGGGAAGCTAACTGCACAATGCGAAGGCAGCGGGGCAGTGGAAGGTAGGCCCTTTTCTGTCTGGTATCCAGCAGAGCTCCTATAAACTCCAGGGACTAAGTGGGAGCAAGGTTGGATTTTGGGAAGTTTATGCCAAGTCCCAAATACTGAAGGATGTGCGAGAAAGAGCAACCCTGGTCTCTGGCTCTGAAGGGGCTCGAATGAGCCAGTCGTCTAAGTAAGGGAAAACGAATATTCCTAGGGTGCGAAGAAATGCTGCCACCACAGCCATGCATTTTGTGAACACCCTTGGTGCCGAGGCCAGGCCAAAAGGAAGAATCCTGTATTGGTAGTGCTTCCCTTGAAATAGGATGTGAAGGAACTTTCGATGAGTTGGATGGATGAGAACATGAGTGTACGCATCCTTGAGATATAGAGAACAAAGCCAATCCCGACTCTGAAGGTATGGCAGCAGAGTTCCTGGAGAAATCATTTTGAACTTCTCTTTGAACAGGAATTTGTTCAATTCTCTGAGGTCTAAAATGGGTCTGTGTCCTCCTTTTTTCTTTGGAATAAGGAAATAGGGGGATTAGAACCCTGTACCCTGTTGTAGAATGGGTACCTCTTCTATGGCCACTTGGGCAAGAAGCACAGTGACCTCTTAACCTAACTATTTGTTGAGAGAGGTCTGAGAATTGAACTGTCTTACCATTGTGGGAGGGGGGCATCCTGAGGAAATGAAGCGTGTACCCTTTCTTACAATAGACAGAGTAAAATTTTCTGCTGTTATCTGACCCCATCTGGGGGCAAAATGACATAACCTTCCTGGAATGGTGGAGGGTTCTGGACTGTTCAGGGCCAGGAAGACAACGTTCTCTAGATAGAGGTCAAAGCCCCTGTGGAGGCTGGGTTTGCTGAGCCGGTTGAGGCTTAGCAGCTTTTGTTTTTCTTTGCCTAAGTTGTTGCTGCTGTCCCTTTTGGGCAGACTGACCCAAACGATGCCCCTGCTGGGTATAGGAGGGATAAAACATCGTCTTCTTCTTACTGAAGAATGGTTTCTTGTAGGATTTTTTCCTTGCAGGATCAGCTGTAGATTTAGACAATCTTTCCAAGGTGATATTGTCAGCTTCTATCTCATTAGCTTTTTCCTGCCAATTCTTGCTAAAGAGATTCTCTCCTGTGCAAGGAATATTCCCTAGTTTATCCTGTACCCAAAGTTCCAAGTCAGATGCCTGGAGCCAGGCAATCCTACGTGCACCTATGGCATTAGCAGAGGTTCTGCTTATGCACTCAAAGCAGTCAAAGGCTGCACGATTGACAAACTTGGAAACATCCTGAGCATGTTTAATAAGGGCGAGGTAATCCTGCCTCTTATCATCAGGAAGGAGAGGGCTCATAAGCTCTAAATCTCCTGTGACCTCCTTAAGGAACATTCCCATATATAATATATATGAACTGATCCTAGCAGAAAGCCTGGAAGGTTCCACGTCCAAAGGCATCAAGAGTCCTACACTCACGTCCTGGAGGATTAGATGCATGCCTTTTTGCACTCTTGATCCTTCTCATAGCTGATTCCACCACCATGGAATGGTGTGATAGCTGAGTCTTCCGAAACCCAGGACAAGGAGGAACTCGATACATGGTGTCGAGTCTTCAAGAGTGAGGCGATGTGGTTAGAGGTGTTTCCCACATCCTTAACATGAGATCATGCAAGATCTCAAGAATAGGCAAGGTAGCTGCCTCCTTGGGAGCTTTAGGGTATTATAGGATTTCTAATTCCTTTGCCCTAGGCTCTTTTTCAGGAGCCACTGTGATGGAAAGACCTTGAGCCACATCTCGGATAAAATCCTGAAAGGACATATCCTCTGGTGGAGACATCCTACACTGAGGAGAAGAAGAATCCTCAGGAAGAAGTACTCTGGTATCGGCAGAGCTTTCAGAGTCTTCAACCTCATCCGAGGATTCAAAGTACCTCCGATCCGGGTGATCGTGCAAGGTACGGTACCAGTACCGATCGAAGTCGGCATCGGAGGGGTCCGGTATCGACTTGTCGATACCGGTTGGATAAGCATGACTCGGTCCCGGCAGAATACCTGCCAATGTCGATACCGGTACCGGAGTCAGTGCCGGTACCGGTTGAATTGTCTGAAGCGGTTTCGAGGGCATCGAGGCCGTAAGAAGAGCCGCCAGACTGCGTTCAATAGCCATGAATCTCTGGTCTATCAACACTGCCGATGCTTGGGTATCGGTACCGGATGAAGCGGCCGGTACCCCAGAGCATGGCTCCAGTAGTTCTGCCGAGGTTGAGGCCTCGAGAACATCCTGGAGCCCCATTAGTGCTTTGGAAGCCGAAGCCTACTGCTGGGGCAATTTTGCCGGTGAAAGTCCCTCAAGGGCAACGCCAGAGGCATCTCGATGCTTAAAGGGAGATCTACCCTTTGAGGACCGGTTAGATTTATGTTTAGTTACCTGAGATCCATGGGAGGAAGACGAAGCCCTGGAAGACGTTGATGCCACAGAGGCTGCATCGGAGGGAAAAAGGGTGCAGGTCGGTTCTGCCGGCCCCTCTTCGACATCATCCCACAGGCAACACACTCCGAAATAGAGTGGTCAGGATCTAAACATTTCAGGCACCACTCATGGGTGTCAGTGACGGAGATGGTACTGCCACACTTGGAACACTTTTTAAAACCCGAAGCGGGTTTTTCCATTTTAAAGGAAAAAGTTGGGCCTAGTGCCCAAAATGGCGCGTGGCACCTAAGGAGAAAATACCTGGAAAAGACTCCAGAAGAAAGGGGTTTTTTTTGGAAAAAAAGAAAGAAGATCCGGCTGTACCGGTGTAGCGTCAAAGGAAGGAAGGCAGACGTGACCACAAAAAAGAAGAATAAAAGGGAATTATTTTCTGCGGTGACAGGATTATTTACTGTCGGCTCCGCGGAAAATGAAGAACTGGAGAGGGACAGTTGGGAAAGGTGGGAAGGCAGCACGCAGGTGCTGTGGGTTGCTCCCAAAAGCTTTCCTATTGGACGCTGGGGAGCGTTCCTGCGCAGGCTCCATCGGTACCAATGATACCCATATGTGAAGACTACATTCCTGCTTGTTCCTGGAGATTGCTACTTTAGCCTCCAGAGATCGGACTCGTTCCTTGAGAGCAAAGAGGTCCTTCCATCCAGTACACACGGAAGACCTCTCACCAACTGGGAGAAAATCATACATGTGACACTCAATGCAAAAGACTGGAATGCCCTCATCTTGCTTCTGGACAACTGTCTGCATCTTAGTTTTAAAGTTTTGTTTAGGTATTTAAGTTTTGTATCCACTTAAGTTCACTGGGGATACTAATACTGTATGATTATACCTAATAAGTTTAATGGACTTTATTCACCTCAAGAGTAATTAATCTCTGGTCCTTAATTAATCTATTGTTGATGAGGATATCCAGCCACACCTGAAAGTGAGTATGGACACCTCCTTCCCTTTAATAGGTTTAAGAGCCTATAAAGCTAAGATTATCCCTGCGGTGGGTGGGAGTTGGGATAGGTGGGAGGGAAAAAAGACGTAATAAAAGCTGGCTTGCTACATAGTACCCTAACCTGTACTTCTAGGGCAGTGATGGCTAACCTTTTTGAGCCCGAGTGCCCAAACTGCCGCACAAAACCAAAGAATTTCCTCAAAGTGCCAGCACGTCCATTAAAGCCTCATTTGCATAAGGTGCCTCATTTGCATAAATATTTGCATAATGTTACCATACACTAACTTTTAGTAAACATGCCTCTTAATGAGTATATGGATAAAGAAAGACTAAAAGGTTTCTACATTACTATAATCCAGTACCAACCGCCAGGCACATTAGGAACTACTACAAACGCTGCCCATTTAGAACCCATAGCAAACCCGCCGTATCCTAACAGTACTACCAGGACTCACAAAGCACCATACCCTAACTATCAAAAGGCAACACTGCAAATATTAAACCAATACATTTCAGAGAACAACAATACATGACCTACTGGGGAAAGAACAAGTGGCAATGTCAAATAGGAATTATATAAACAGAATACCTCAGCTCAGTTACACATGCAGAACAGACCATCACCAAACAAGGAATCACAATTTAAAAACAGGAAGACAATAATTAAACTGGGAACCCCAAAAGCCAAACTTGGAATATACAACAACACTGTAGAAATAAAACTATAAATTAATTTCCTCTTGTACTAAACAAAGCGCAAAAATTAATGATGCACATTTCCCAGAGCTGACATATTCCAGTTAATAAATTCAAAATAAAGAGATATTTTTCTACCTTTTGTGCATTTTTTTCAGTTGCAATTGCTCCAGCCACTTTCTTCTGGTTTCTTCGTGTCTTCTCCTAACTCTCCATCTGCTGTCCATTTGTCCTTTCTTCTGTCTTCTTGGGTTTTTTTTTTTCCATTCTCTCTCTACATCTGCTTTAACATACTAATCTTTCTCCTTTTGCTCTTTCCTCATTCCTATTTCATCTACTCAAAATTTACCCCTCCATCCTCAATCCCCACTTATTCTCCCAATACCCGGCCAATTGTAGATTTTTTATCCCTCCCACACAAAATATTTTTCCCCTCTCCATTTTACTCTCCCAGCCCCATCCCATTCTAATCCTCCCCCAACACCAGCTCCCTTCTAGTTCCAGCCTCACCCAGCATCCATTCCCTTCTAGTCCCTGCATCAGCCCATTTCCAGTCCTAGCAACCTCCCAACCCAATACCAGTCCTAGCCCCCCCTCATCAACCCACTTCCAGTCCTAACCCCCCATAAGCCCATTTCCAGTCCTAGCTCCCCCATCTATTTGCAGTCCCATCCGAGTCCCTCCATCAGCTCATTTCCAAACCCAGCCCCCCATGAGCCCATTTCTAGTCCTTTCCTAGCCCCACCATCAGCCCATGTCAAATCCTAGCTCCCCTCCACTCAGCCCATTTCCAATCCAAGCCCCCCATGAGCCTACTTCCAGTTCTAGCCCCTTCATGAGTCCATTTCAATCCAAACCCCCACCACAGCCCATTTCCAATCTTAGCACCCCCCCAACAGCCAATTTCCAGTCCTATTCTAGCCCCTCCATCAGCCCATTTCCTGTCCTAGCCCCCCCTCACCCATTTCCAGTCCTAGCTCCCTCCCCCTCACAACCCATTTCCATTCCAAGCCCCAATCCCATCAGCTATTTGCAGTTCAAGCCCTCCTTCCACTCAGCCGATTTCATGTCTTAGCCCCGCCTTAGCCCTTTTCCATTCCTATACCCCTAATCAGCCCATTTCCAGTCTTAGCCCCCCCCATAGCCCATTACTAGTCCTACCCCCCCCCAAATCACCATCATCATCACCATCACCAGCCCACTTCCAGCCTTAGCACCCCCCATGGCCCATTACTAGTCCTAACCCCCCCCCCATCAGCCCATTTCCAGTCTTAGCCCCCCCCATGGCCAATTCCCTGTCCTACCCCCGGCCAATTACCAGTCCTACCCCCCCCCCTGGCCAATTACCAGTCCTACCCCCCCCCCCCGGCCAATTACCCGTCCTACCCCCCCCCCGGCCAATTACCAGTCCTACCCCCCCCCTGGCCAATTTCCATTTCTAAACCCCCCCATCAGCCCCTTTCCAGTCTTAGCCCCCCCCCATGGCCAATTACCAGTCCTAACCCCCCCCTGGCCAATTACCAGTCCTAACCCCCCCCCTGGCCAATTACCAGTCCTACCCCCCCCCCCGGCCAATTACCAGTCCTACCCCCCCCCCCCCCGGCCAATTACCAGTCCTAACCCCCCATCAGCCCCTTTCCAGTCTTAGCCCCCCCCCCCCATGGCCAATTACCAGTCCTAACCCCCCCCCCCATCAGCCCCTTTCCAGTCTTAGCCCCCCCATGGCCAATTACCAGTCCTAACCCACCCCCCCCCCATCAGCCCATTTCCAGTCTTAGCCTCCCCACCATAGCCCATTACCAGTCCTAAACCCCTTCCCCCCTATCATCCCAAATTAAAAAAAAAAACCCAAACAAAGCGGCTGCTTCTGCCGCGGCAGCCTCAAGAGCTCTGCCGCGGCAGCCTCAAGAGCACGGCCGCGGGGCCCCCCCCCCTGCCCGGCAGAGCCTCCCTGCATCATCTACCTTCAAGTCGCAAAACGCGGGCTTCTTTCAGAGCCGCGAGAGTTTCCTTTCTCGCGGGAGAGCCGCGAGAAAGGAAACTCTCGCGGCTCTGAAAGAAGCCCGCGTTTTGCGACTTGAAGGTAGATGATGCAGGGAGGCTCTGCCGGGCAGGGGGGGGGCCCCGCGGCAGAGCTCTTGAGGCTGCCGCGGCAGAGCTCTTGAGGCTGCCGCGGCAGAAGCAGCCGCTTTGTTTGGTTTTTTTTTTTTTAAATTTGGGACCTTTTAAATGCGGACCTTCCCGCGTGCCAGCTGCAAGGCCTTCGCGTGCCACAGCTGGCACGCGTGCCATAGGTTCGCCATCGCTGTTCTAGGGTAATGCTTTACCAATTTCTTAGGTGATTCACACAGCCCTTGGTTTGATAGAGGAGGCCTTTCAAATTGCCCCTTTGATCTGTCACTTGGCTTTACCACCTATTTAAGACAACTTCATAGATCTTTTGCCTCCTGACTAGAAGGCCTGTTTGTAAAGGTCACTAGAAACAAATTTATTTCTACTCAGACACTATATATTCTACTTGTATGCTAAGCTATGCTCTGATTTGGTTTAAATGAAAAGCTCTCTAGAAACAAATGTATTTCTTTCTATCAGAGACTGTTTACTCTGTTTTACTTTGAATGCTAAGCTATACTCTGATTTGATTTATATGAAAAGCTCATTAGTAGTACTAAGAACTGACTGACTCAGCAAAAACATTGAATTCTAAAATACACAGATTTATCAGCTTTATCCCAAAGAATTTCCTTTTTCCCTAAGATTTAGAGTCCCCCATCTTGAAAAATGGCAGTGCCTCGCCCCGCGTGGTGCAGCCTGGGATGTACCAGGCAGGGTTAGACTGTCATATAAGGCATAGTCTACCTTATATGGCAGTCTGATCTTGTCTGGTGCAACCCAGGATGTATCGCGCAGGTCCAGAGGTCACCATTTTTCAAGATGGCGGACCCAGAGCAGGAGTGTATAGGCAGCTCTCCCGCTTATTTTAAGGTACTGGTGGGAGGAGGTGGATTTAGGGCCCGCTAGACCACCAGGTTATTTTATTTTAATTTGGGATGGGGGTTCAAGGGCCACTAGTCACTTTCTGTTGGGGCACCGGCCCCCGACAGTATTTTGATTGCATCATGGGCTTTTCTCAATGCCGCGATCATCCCCAGTGCCATCAAAATATTGTCGAGTGGGGGGAATGAGGCCGCTGGGCCACCAGGGATTCTCTTTCTGTCAGGGCACCGGCCTCCGACAGTTTGACGGTATTTTGATGGCATCGGAGGCTTTTTCCAATGCTGCGATAGTCCTCAATGCCATCAAAATACTGTCAGGGCTGATATTCAAATTAGCCACGCGATGCCCATTTCTCTGGGAGAGCATGCCAAACTAGCACCGACTTCTTGTGCACATGTGTTTGGCTTGCTTGCCCAGCTTAACAGGTGGCTCACTTGCATTTCCTATTTTTGCTGCATCACAGGTTAAAATTTGTACATTGTTGGGGCGCTACTAAACTCTTAAAAAAATCAATTCAGCGTGCGTCTAGCACCAGTTTTCTGCATCTGCCTGTATGTGGGGTGAGCCATGGGTTTAAATGGGGGAAGGTGGATGGAGATTTACCTTGGAGGGGTGCGGGACTGTTTGGGAATAACATGAAAAATATGAACTGTCTTATTTAGGTTTGGTATGGAATGTAAGTTAAGAGATAAAGTGGTATGATATGTTTGGAATCATGGTTTCATATGATGATGTGGCTATAATTGGTTGCACTTCATGGTTTGTGATTGCTATCAGCTTCATATAAAGTTTAAATGAAAGAAAAAACATACATAACATAACATAGTATATGGCGGTAGATAAAGACCATCATGGTCCAACTAGTCTGCCCAGCAAGGTGGCAAGAGTAGGTGCACCTGCCGCTCCATGCAGATCAGCCCTCCCCATGCCTTTGATTAGGGGTGTACCCACCGCTCCATGCAAGTCACCCCAATTTCTACTTTGTATTTACCTTATCCTAATACTCACAATGTATATAGTTCACCCAATTACGATCCAAGTTGACTCCCCTGCTTAACCACCAACTGTTATCATATTAACTGTTGATGTTTGCTGTTTTGTTCTCTAAAACGTGTTCTATATAATTACTGGTTTTGTTTCTTGTAAAAACCGCATTGATTTCTAAATAGTGCAGTACCTAAAACCAAATAAATACATTTGTTGAGATAGCAGAGACAGTTAAGGTTATTTTGATTTTATCCTCTTGCTATAAAGAAATACATGCGGAAAACGTACATTATCTATGCACAACTTTATAAAATGACCCTATTTGTGGGCAATTTTCAAACTCTTTTACCTGGATAACTAGATATTTCCCAGAAAATATTCTAGGCTGAAAGTAGTCCTTCACCTTTGTGGGCAAAAGTTCTTGTACTGTTTTACTTTTACCTATGCCACAAAGGGATGGGAAGAAGGGTTCATTATAAAATCCCCAAATGTGTTTTATGGTGCAGATTTGAACCTGTGGTGCTAGCTAGTCATAAAGTTTCAAAGCGCAACTCTTTAGGGAGTTTCTTTTTGACAATTTGCTTCCTTATCGTCCATGCCAACCCAGTCTTTATGAGTGGGCTATATTCCTTGCCTGTAGATGGAGCCAGAGGTAAAAAAAGTTCAGAGTTGACTTCATCCCCTTTTAGGGGGGGTTGGTTCTGGCTTCAGCTCGTCATGTGGTCTTGTGCAGCAGTTAAAGCTACGGGAAAGGCTGAAGGCCCAGATTCCCAATGGAACAGAGACTGAGTCTAACGTGCCATACTGGGCAACAGTCCTTTGGGGCCATTTTCCCTCCACTTTGGGAACAGCCTTGGCTGGACTCTTAATTCCCAAACCAGTGAGATTAGTACTTGGTATTGCCTGGTGACTTGTCATCCTTGGTGGGTCTAATAGTGGGAATTACTGACAGTACACATTCCTTCTATCCTTGGAGAGCAAATTGAGAGGCATTAAAAGTTACAGGAAAAAAAAGACGCTTTCAGCTTCCAGTCTCCAGTGGAGCTGTATCAGATTTGGACTCTGTCAGGGAGTCTTAAATGATCACATTCCTCCCCTTGGATTTCTTGTGGATGCACATATCTCTTTCAAGACTAAAGCTGCAAGGACTGTACGAATAATCTGTTTCAAGCTACTTGTTTGGTACTTGAAGTTTGTTTTGGAGCAGTTATATGTTTTAGGATTTTGGTGCGATGCATCACTTAGATTACTGTCACATGTTGTAAATGGACCTAACTGATTATGTCCTCAGCTGTTACAGTTGGCTCAAAACTCTATGGCCAGTGTGATTGTAGGCCTCTGTAAATATGATCACATTACTCCTGTTTTTCTAGAGTTCCATTAGCTGCCAATAATTTTTGCGAGTCCTTTTAAGTTTATATGTTAGGGAGTGTGAGAAATGCCTAAGGACACTGGATTGGGGTTGATATCCCCAGATGAGAGAAGGTGAAGGAGAGTACAGTGGGGAGAAGAGGAGGCACAAGAGTGATGAGGGAGAGGTGCTCTCAGAGAGAGTGGAAATGGCTGCATGAGAGGAAGAAAATGTTGAGGCTCGAGCAGATGATAGGGTAGAAGACAAAATGGCAGGGGAGATGAAGAAAATAAGAAATGGGTCCTAAGGAGTTGGGGTTGAAGGCTGTTAGAATGAAGGGAAAAGATTAGGGAGAATTAGCAGCAAGAAGAGAAAATGATGAGCCATGGGAAAAGACGGGGAGGAGAAAAGATGTGGTAAGGCTGGAGAGAAGCGCCAGTGGGTTGGGGATGTACCCGAGAATAGTAATGATAATAAGCCCCAGGAAGGATATATAAGAAATGTGTGTGGTGAGGGGGGCGATGGTAAAGTCAGCAGGGAGATAACTAGATTAGTGCAAGATGGTTTCAAGGGTTAACTCCTTGTGAGTGAAGGGAGGAAAGTTGTAGGCAAAGAGATTAACACAGAGACAGCACAAAAACCAGAATGAATGCAGGACAGCAATCAGCTCAAGAAAGCTGAGAAAATTACAGGATAAATACAAACAAACATGTGTTTCTGACCTGGGCTGTTTGAATGGAACAGTATCCAAAAATTCCATTGGTTTAGAAAGAATGATATAATTTTATTTATTTGAATTGATGTACCACTCTGACCATGAGCTCATTAGGTGGTTTGCAATTTAAAACCATAAATATGATAATATCATATAATCAAACAGGATATTCTTTGAAAACTAAAAACAAAACATCTAGCTTATTAATGAATATGTGGTATAAAAAAGGGTTAATTTTCAGTGGCAGTGGTCAGCCTATTAATTTAAATGCTAGCCATAAGGTTTAATGTAATATGTATGTTCAGAGCTACTGTACATACACAATTAAGCATATATATAAAGTAGCAAAATCTCATACAAATGGAAACTCATATAAACATACAAATGCAAAAGTAAATCCTTGCTGGGGGTTCCAGTGAACCCTGTTAGAGTGTTGCTAGAAAACATCCAGTCTCATTTAGACCACTAACAATTGTTGCAGGGCATTCCAAAGTATGCCATTCCAGAATGTGAAAAAGTGGCATGGAACAACCTTGAATGGGGATGGTCGCATGCTTTCCTCTAGCCAGTCACAGAGGTAGACTTTAGATGCATGAAAACTGGCAGCTCTTTGTGCGATTGGTTAGAAAAAAGCAAAGTTGCTTACCTGTAGCCGTGGGGTTCTCCATAGACAGAAAGGGGTATTTAGCCACACTCCATGGTGCTGTCCCTTATGGTGCCGGTGTGCCGTGCTCTCCCCCAGCTGAGAGAAGTCCTTTGGACTTCTCCAAGCATGCGCAGTGCTGCTGCCTACCGATCCTATGAGCCGCAAAAAGAAATGAATACCCAACATCAAAACAAACTTATATACAATGGGATTGGACTTGGGCATATCCTGAAAAAATAAGTCTCATTTTTCCTTTAAAAATGTTGGCCTGCTTCATCGTTTTTTACCTGTATTTTGTTTTTGGGGTGGAGAGTGGGTGAGTGTAGCTGTATACCCTGCTGTCTACGGAGAACCCCTGTTACAGGTAAAGTGACAAAGAGTTGCGGGGATGATCGCAAATCTTTGGTTGTATGTAGGTAATAGAGTAGTGCTCGTTTGCAATCCAAAGTATGGAGGGATTGTTCTGGCGAGTCTGTCTTGAAATCATGAAAAAAGCGGACAGTACACAATGGACTAATTCAAATGAAACTCCGAGATGACTTTTGGAAGGAACTTAGGATGTGTCCTTAAGAGCACCTTGTTATAAAGAAACTGTGTATAAGGAGGAAAGTGCATTAGCGCTTGGAGTGCACTGATCCTCCATGCGGAGATTATTGCCATGAGGAATACTGTTTTCCAGGTAAGATGTTTTAGGGAAGTTGATCCGAGAGGTTCGAAGGGAGCTGTCATGAGTTCTGCCAAGAACACATTTGGGTCCCAAACCAGAAGAAGTAGTTTGATAGGAGGTTTAGTATTTGAGGCCTTTCATAAACCTCAAGGTCAGCGGGTGAACTGAGATAGGCTTGCCTTCCATGGAGGCATGGGAAGCCACTATAGCGGATAATAGACAGACATGGTTTGCAGACCAGAATTGGAGAGATGCAGTAGGTAGACCAGGACCTTTCTCAGAAGACAGTGGATGGCGTTCTGATGATGATCCTTCACCCAATGCACAAAGCAGGGCCATTTACATCGGTAGGATAGCTGAGTAGCTGGTTTTCTCAAGGCAGTAATCACTTCTAGCACTTCTGTGTGGAAGGAGGTAGTTATTGCTGAGGTACTTGGATCTTCCAAGCTGCTAATAAAAGACTGTGGAGATTGTAATGGAGCAAGGTGCCTTGATTTTGAGTGAACAGAAAGGCATCTGTGCCCAGAGATTGGGGGCCCTGTATTGTCAAGGTAAGAAGGTGCGGGAACCAAGCCTGTCATGGCCACTGAGATGCAATGAGGATGACTGATGCTTTGTCCTGGTGTATCTTGAGAAGAACATGACTGATGAATGGAAAAGAAGGGAAGGCATAATACAACTGGTGACTCCAAGCATCGTGTGCCAATCAGAGAGGATTTGGTCGGATAGAGCAGAAGAGCCTCCATTTGGCGCTGTCTGCAGTAGCGAAGAGATCTACATCCGAAGTACCCCATTGAGCAAAGGAAATGCATACAACTGCGATGACCAATCTCCAGGAACAAGCAGGAATGAGTCTTCACATATGAGTACGTCGGTACCGACGGAGCCTGCGCGGGAACGCTCCCCAGCTTCCCAAAAAGGAAAGCTTTTGGGAGCATCCCACAGCGCCTGCGCGCTGCCTTCCTGCCTTTTCTAACCAACTCTCCTCAGTTCTTCTTTGCCGCGGAGCCAGCAGGTCGAGCCCTGTCACCGCTGAAGAAGTTCTTTATTTTATTTTATTTCTTTGGTCGCGTGTCTGCCTTCCCCGACTCCGGACCGGTACCGCCGGTCTTTTCTTTCTTCTTTTAAAAAAAAAAAAATATCAATTTTTTCCTCACTTGGTGTATATTTCTTCTTAGGCCTCAAGGCCCATAAGAAAATTTCCCTCATGGAAAAAACAGCCTCCGGGTTCAAAAAATGCACTAAGTGTAGCGGTACTATTTCTGTTACAGATACCCATGAATGGTGTCTTAAATGTTTGGGTCCTGAACACTCCATTCCGGATTGTCCGTCCTGCTCCATGATGTCTAAACGGGGATTACAGAACCGAGCAGCTAAGCTTCATGTGCTGTTTCCCACCGATGCACCGGCGGTAGCATCGACATCTTCCAGGTCTTCGTCTCCTGATGGATCTCAGGTAACCAAACATAAACCTAGCAGGTCCTTGAAGGGTAGATCTCCCTCTAAGCATCGAGATGCCTCCGGGCTTGCCCTCGAGGATCCTGCACCAGCCAAACAACCCCGGCGGGAAGCTCCGGCTTCCAAAGCTCCTCCTATGGGGTTACAGGTTGACATCGATGGCACGGCCTCGACCGATCACCTGTTAGAATGCTCTGGGGTACCGGCACACTCATCCGGTACCGACTTCCAGGCATTCATGGCGTCCATGGATCAGAATGTTCTGTCCATGCAGCAGGCTATCAAGTCTTTTATTCAAGCTGCGACGCCGTTGATACCGCAACAAACTTCGTTGTCGGTATCGACTTCGGTACCGGCACCAGCGCCGATGCCGGTACCGACTGCATCGACATCGACTAGGATACCGACCGCAGCGGTTCCTGGTCCAGGGCTATTCCTCGGTACCGATCCGGTTCCGGGAACACCCGATGTCGATACCGCTCGATACGCGTATCGAGCGTCGGAAGAGCACCCCGACAGGCGGTACTTCGATTCCTCTGATGATTCTGATTCATCAGATGAGTCTCCTGAAGTATCCATAGCCCTTCCTGAAGAGCCTTCTTCTCCAAAAAGAAGAATGTCTCCCCCAGAGGACTTGTCTTTTCAAGACTTCATAAGAGAAGTAGCTAAAGGACTTTCTATTTCAGTATCCTCTGAATCAGAGCCTAGAGCAAAGAAATTAGATATTTTGGGATACTCTAAGGCTCCTAGAGAGGCTGTCACCTTACCAAGTCATGAGATTCTTCATGAACACATGATTGATTTATGGGAGTCTCCTCTCACTCTCTCTCCTCATTCTCGCAGGCTGGACACTATGTATCGTGTCCCCCCTTGTCCTGGATTTCAAAAAACTCAGCTTCCTCACCATTCTATTGTGGTGCAGTCAGCTATGAAGAGAATAAAGAGTACAAAAAGACACTCTTCTACTCCTCCAGGAAGAGAATGCAGAACCTTGGATGCTTTTGGTAGGAAAATCTTCCAAGCCAGTATGCTTATTGCCAGAATCAACTCATATAGCCTTTATATGGGTATGTTTCTAAAAGAAGTTGCACAAAAGTTGCACAACTTCCTCCCTTTTCTTCCAGAGGATAAAAGGGACGAATTCCTCCTTTGGCTTCAGCATACTCAAGACATTTCAAAGTTTTCCAACAGGGTAGCTTTTGACTCCTTTGAAGGGGCCAGCAGAGCATCCGGCATTGCCATAGCTGCTCGCAGAATTGCTTGGCTCCAGGCTTCTGATCTAGAACCCTGGGTTCAAGATGGCTTAGGGAATCTGCCCTGTACAGGTGAAAATCTATTTGGCAAGGAGTGGCAAATAAAAGCCACTCAAATGGATGCAGAAAACGCTGCTCTGGATAGACTTTCAAAGTCAACCTCCATTCCTGCCAAGAAAAAGATTTTTAAGAAGTCTTTTTACAAAAAGGGCAGATTTCCTTCTACTTCTGGCCAACAATCTTCCACAGGTCGCTTTGCCACTAAGCGTCAGCAACCTAAGCAAGCCAGGCCTAAACCTACAGGGACTGCTGCAACTCAGCAGTCCCAACCTCCTCAGGGTTTTTGACTTGATACTAGAGAACTTAGCCTTTCTGGCTCTACAACAGCCAGAGCCTCTCACCATTCCAGGAAGGTTAGCTCACTTTGCTCCCAGATGGGAGCAAATAACATCAGAGCAGTGGACCCTCTCCATCATAAGAGAGGGCTACAAACTTCACTTCTCAGACCTTCCTCCCTTCACCATGGTGAGACATTCCAATTCTCCCACATCTCTCCTCGACCTTCTGGGTCAGGAGGTGCCTACCCTTCTTGCCCAAGGGGCAATAGAAGAAGTTCCTCTTCTTCAACAGGGGTCAGGGTTCTACTCCCCCTATTTTCTCATTCCAAAGAAGACAGGGGGATACAGACCCATCCTAGATCTCAGAGAATTGAACAAATTCCTCTACAAGGAGAAGTTCAAGATGCTTTCTCTGGGCACTCTCCTTCCATATCTTCAAAGTCAGGATTGGCTTTGTTCTCTAGATCTCAAGGATGCGTACACACATGTTCTCATCCAACCATCTCACAGAAGATTCCTACGTTTTCTCTTCCAAGGGAAACACTACCAATACAGAGTGCTACCTTTTGGTCTGGCCTCTGCTCCCAGAGTGTTCACCAAATGCATGGCAATAGTTGCTGCATTTCTACGCACTCTGGGAATATTTGTCTTCCCATACCTGGATGACTGGCTCATCCGAGCTCCAACTCAGTCAGAAGCCCAGATTTCCCTGGACCACACAAGGCGCATTCTGCAGTACCTGGGACTGGTGGTAAACATCCCAAAGTCCCAGCTCACCCCTACTCAGTCCCTGGAATTCATAGGGGCCTGGTTGGATACCACCACCGCAAGGGCCTACCTTCCTCAGGCCCGTTGCCAACGTCTAGTGCAGCTAGCCTCCCAGATTCAGTCAAGGAGCCACTTAACTGCCCGGGAGATGCTACAACTACTAGGCCACATGGCTTCCACAGTACATGTGGTACCCTATGCTCGCCTGCACATGAGAGCAGCTCAATAGACTTTATCCACCCAGTGGACTCAAGCTTCAGGAGCTCTCTCAGACCAAATAGCAACCTCCAAACGTCTCTTTTTGTCTCTCCAATGGTGGATGTCCACTCAAAATCTGTTGCTGGGGTCCCCCTTCCAACAGTTGTTGCCCCAAGCAACCCTCACAACAGATGCCTCCCAAACAGGTTGGGGAGCTCATCTACAAGACCTCTCCACCCAAGGCACTTGGTCCCCACAGGAGACCTCTCTTCATATCAACCACTTGGAACTTCGAGCAGTATTTCTAGCTCTCAAGGTCTTTCATACCCTCCTCTGCTACAAGACAGTCCTCATTCACACGGACAATCAAGTAGCCATGTTTTACATAAACAAGCAAGGAGGAACTGGCTCTCTGTCGCTTTGCAACGAAGCTCTAAGATTATGAGCCTTCGCCAGAGAGCATCAAATGCATCTCCTGGCAGTATACCTCCCAGGAATCCAAAATTCTTGGGCAGACAGACTCAGTCGAGTTCTGCTTCCACACGAATGGTCCCTGCATATGGATCAGGTACTAAGAATCTTTCAAGAATGGGGAACCCCGGACATAGACCTCTTTGCAAGTCCGTGGAATGCCAAACTTCCCCGGTTCTGTTCCAGAATTCCGTGTCAGGGAGTTCAGGCCAAGGATGCCTTCCTCCTTCATTGGGGTCAGGGCTTCCTGTATGCCTTTCCACCCATTCCCTTGATTCCCAAGACTCTATTCAAACTCCAGAGGAATCAAGGATCTATGATCCTCGTAGCTCCACGCTGGCCACGCCAAGTGTGGTACCCTCTACTTCTGCATCTCTCCCAAGCCCCCTCCCTGGACTTGGGAGCTGCTTCAGACCTTCTGTCCCAGGAGGAAGGGACTTTGTGGCACCCAAACCCCAAGTCCCTTCACCTCAGAGCTTGGTTACTGAAGGCCTAGACCAGTGATGGCTAACCTTTTTGAGCCCGAGTGCCCAAACTGCCGCACAAAACCAAAGAATTTCCTCAAAGTGCCAGCACGTCAATTAAACCTTAACAACAAGATTTTAGTATCTAAAAACTCTTTATAAAGTTGCCTGAACTATGTAACATCATTTGTAAAGGTTGGAATCTTTGTATTGTCAGAGAATCAATTTGATTCACAATCCTTTGGTTTTCATTTCAATCAAAAGGCAACACTGCAAATATTAAACCAATACATTTCAGAGAATAACAATACATGACCTACTGGGGAAAGAGAACAAGTGACAATGTCAAATAGCAATTACATAAACAGAATACCTCAGCTCAGTTACACATGCAGAACATAGACCATCACCAAACAAGGAATCACAATTTAAAAACAGGACGACAATAATTAAACTGGGAACCCTAAAAGCCAAACTTGGAATGTACAACAACAATGTAGAAATAAAACTATAAATTAATTTCCTCTTGTACTAAACAAAGCACAGACACTAATGATGCACATTTCCCAGAGCTGACATATTCCAGTTAATAAATTCAAAATAAAGAGATATCTTTGTACCTTTTTGTGCATTTTTTTTCAGTTGCAATTGTTCCAGCCACTTTCTTCTGGTTTATTTGTGTCTTCTGCTATCTCTCCATCATCTGTTGTCCATTTGTCCTTTCTTCTCTTCTAGTTTTTTTCCATTCTCTCTCTTCATCTGCTTTAACATAATAATCTTTCTCCTCTTTTAGTCTCCCAATACCCGGCCAATTGTACATTTTTCTTCCCTCCCACACAAAATATTTTTCCCCTCTCCATTTCACTCTCCCAGCCCCATCCCCTTCTAATCTCCCCCAACATCAGCTCCCTTTTAATTCCAGTCCCACCCATTATCCGCTCCCTTCTAGTCCCCACATCAGCCCATTTCCAGTCCTGGCCCCCCATCAGTCCATTTCCAGTCCTAGCTCCCCTATCCATTTCCAATCCTATCCGAGTCCCTTCATCAGCTCATTTCCAATACCAGCCTCCCATCAGCCCATTTCTAGTCCTTTCCTAGCCCCACTATCACTCAGCCCATTTCTAATCCAAGCCCCCCATGAGCCTACTTCCAGTTCTAGCCCCTCCATGAGTCCATTTCAATCCAAGCCCCCACCACAGCCCATTTCCAAACTTAGCTCCCCCAACACCCAATTCCCAGTCCTATCCTAGCCCCTCCATCAGCCCATTTCCTGTCCTAGCTCCCTCCCCTAAGAGCCCATTCCAAGCCCCCCTTCCCATCAGCTATTTGCAGTTCAAGCCCCCTTCCACTCAGCCCATTTCCATTCCAAGTCCCCCTCCCCATCAGCTATTTGCAGTTCAAGCCCCCCACTTCCCCTCAGCCCATTTCCATTCCAAGCCCCGTCCCCATCAGCTATTTGCAGTTCAAGCCCCCACTTCCCCTCAGCCCATTTGCATTCCAAGCCCCGTCCCCCATCAGCTATTTGCAATTCAAGCCCCCTTCCACTCAGCCCATTTCCAGTCCTAGCAACCCCCCAACCCATTACCAGTCCTAGCCCCCCATAGCCCACTCCCAGTCCTAATCCCACCAGCCCATTTCCAGTCCTAATCCCCATCACCCCATTTTCAGTTTAAGCCCCCTCATAGCCCATTACCAGTCCTAACCTCCCCATCAGCCCAGTTCCAGTCCTAATCCCCATCCCCCCATTTAAAGTTTAAGCCCCCTCATAGCCCATTACCAGTCCTAACCGCCCCATATGCCCACTCCCAGTCCTAATCCCACCAGCCAATTTCCTGTCATAATCCCCATCACCCAATTTTTAGTTTAAGCCCCCCATAGCCCATTATCAGTCCTAACCCCCATCAACCCACTTCCAGTCCTAATCCCACCAGCCCATTTCCAGTCCTAATCCCCCATCACCGAATTTTTAGTTTAAGCCCCCCCCATAGCCCATCACCACTCCTAACCCCCCCCAGTGCCCATCACCACTCCTAAACCCCCCCAGTGCCCATCACCACTCCTAATCCCCCCGCAGCGCCCATCACCACTCCTAATCCCCCCACCCCCAGCCCAGCCCAGCCAAAATTTAAAATATAAAAAAGCTGTCTTCTGCCGCTTCCCGGGCCGCCGCGGCAGAATCGAGTGTGCCGCGGGGCCCCCCCGGTGCCAGGCAGAGCCGGCCCGCCAGAGCCAGCCTTCCCCGGTATCAGCTCCCTGTTTCCAGCTTGTCACACGCGCCGGCTTTCAGAGCGCGAAGGGAACTAGTTTCCCTTTCGCGGCTCTGTTAAGCCCGCGGGGGCTGATGGGAACTTCCCATCAGCCCCCGCGGGCTTAACAGAGCAGCGAGGGAGAAACTCTCCCCTCGCGCTCTGAAAGCCGGCGCGTGTGACAAGCTGGAAACAGGGAGCTGATACCGGGGAAGGCAGGCTCTGGAGGGCAGGCTCTGCCAGGCACAGGGGGGGCCCCGCGGCACACTCGATTCTGCCGCGGCGGCCCCGGAAGCGGCAGAAGACAGCTTTTTTTAAATTTTTTAATTGCGGACCTTCCCGCGTGCCAGCTGCAAGGCCTTCGCGTGCCACAGCTGGCACGCGTGCCATAGGTTCGCGATCGCTGGCCTAGACCTTCAAAGCTTGAATCTTTCTCAGCAAGTAAAGGATATCCTCCAAGCTTCCAGGAAACCTTCCACCAGGCGTTCCTGTGCTTTTAAGTGGAAAAGATTTTCCATTTGGTGTGCTGAAAAGGGTCTTGACCCTCTGGCACTACCTTTAACTTCTTTGTTAGACTACCTCCTGCATCTCTCCAGTGCAGGACTTAAGACAAATTCAGTAAGAGTCCATTTGAGTGCTATTGCAGCATCCCTTAAGCCCATCAGTGGACAACCTATCTCCTCTCATCCTCTTATTTCAAGATTCATGAGAGGCCTAACTTTAACTAAACCTCCCATTAGGCCTCCTTCGGTGGCATGGGACTTAAATTTGGTTCTTGGTCAGCTTATGAAGCCATCTTTTGAACCCTTATCCGCTACCTCCTTGAAATTTCTTTCCTGGAAGGTTATTTTCCTCATTGCAGTCACTTCTGCTCGACGCATCAGTGAACTGCAGGCCTTAGTGGCTAATCCACCTTATACAAGGTTCCATCATGACAAAGTAGTCCTTAGGACAAATCCACACTTTATGCCTAAAGTGGTCTCACCTTTTCATCTTAATCAAGAGGTATATTTACCTGTCTTTTTTCCAGCTCCTCATGCATCCAGTGCAGAGAGGAATCTTCATACTCTGGATTGTAAAAGAGCTCTTGCCTTTTACTTACATAGGACACAGCAACATAGAAAGTCTTCCCAGCTTTTTGTTGCTTTTGATCCTTCTCATTTAGGACTTCCAGTCTCTAAGAGAACACTGTCCAATTGGATTGCTCATTGCATTTCTTTCGCCTACCAGAGCAAGAACCTTTCTCTGGAGAGCCATGTCACAGCTCATAATGTGAGGGCAATGGCCACCTCTATGGCTCATCTAAATTCTGTGTCCATCGACCAAATCTGTCGAGCAGCCACCTGGGCCTCTGTTCATACCTTCACAGCCCATTACTGCTTGGACAAGGATTCCCGCCGGGATGCCTTGTTTGGTCAGGCTGTCCTCAGACACCTGTTCCATTCTTAAACAACTCCTGCCCTCCTTCCCTGGATGGATGCCTGAGATCCATAGGAGGACGCAGACCCCTTTCAGGGTCTCATATCCTTGGGGATCTCCCAGGCATCTCAGCTGGGGAGTCCCCATATGTGAAGACTCATTCCTGCTTGTTCCTGGAGAATAGCACAGTTACTTACCTGTAACAGGTGATCTCTGGGAACAGCAGGAATAAGTCTTCACAACCCACCCACCTCCCCTAGGAGTTGTATCTCTTTTCTGTCTTTCCTTTCCTCTCTCTCTCTATTGTCTCAGCTTTAAACTTGAACTGAGGAGAGTTGGTTAGAAAAGGCGGGAAGGCAGCGTGCAGGCGCTGTGGGATGCTCCCAAAAGCTTTCCTTTTTGGGAAGCTGGGGAGCGTTCCCGCGCAGGCTCCGTCGGTACCGACGTACCCATATGTGAAGACTTATTCCTGCTGTTCCCAGAGATCACCTGTTACAGGTAAGTAACTGTGCTTTCATGAATGTCCAGACATTGACTTATTAAGTCTGCTAGTTGGTTCTGAGCTTCTTGTAGGTAGGTTGGTCCGAGTGAAGTATTTATTGAGAGGGCAAAGAGCCAGTGGCATGTGGCTTCACGACACAGTCAAAGGGATTCCACTCTGCCTTGCTTGTTAATGGATACTTGATTGTTTGTATTAAGAGGATCTTGTTGCTGACCCAGCTTTGGAAGACCTTCAAGGCATAAAGGGCCACCCGAAGTTCCAACACATTGATGTGAAGAGAGCGCCACTGTGGTGGCCAGAGTCCTTGCATGGAGAGGTGCAGTAGGGCACCCCCCATCCTTAGGTGGACTTATACTGCTCCCTATGCTAATAACTTTATTCAGAATCAGAGAAAAGAGCTCAGCACTCAGCCTCCAAGCCCTCATACTCCCTGACACCAGCAACAGACCGAGAAGAAAAACCACAGCAGACACACTCAGCACCCCAAGCAACTATACAAAAGCATGCAAATCCACCGCACAAAGAGCCCTATCTCTGGCGGCTCCAACAATATGGAACACACTCCCACATGACCTACGGTCAACTGAAGATCTGAAGGACTTCCGAAAACACCTAAAGACTGTACTCTTCACTGAGCACTACGGCCCAAGCGCATAGCCAGAATCTACAGACTTGGACCATCCTCAGACTCAACTAAAGTTCAATCACAACCAGCGATGGACCCAGCAAACCCATGTATATAACTTAAAAAGCGCATACTGTAAATAGCTCACACTAATCAGCACACCCGCACCCATGCACCCTCACTGTACATAATCTCACCTGGCATACCCAACAATTCCTAATGATCGTTTGATGTGTTTTCCGCCTTGATTGAAGGATAAAGCGGGATAGAAATATCCTTAAATAAAATAAATAAAATCCGTTAGGATAAGAGGCTAAGGTGGCTGGAACAGGCAACCTACCAATAGGTGTGAGGCAACTGTCCACTAGCGTAAACTGTTGTGAAGGTCTGGATATGCATTTGTGGACAGTGGGATTTTTGTTCACAGGAACTGTGTGTGTTGATTCCAGTGTGTTCTGAGGTTCCACTGAAAAGGTTACATGTACAGTCTTGCAAGTGGTACAACATGTACAGCGGCTGCCATGTGGCCCAGTAACTTGAGCAGGGGCGAGCAGCGGTAACCCGGATAAGAAGCAGTCTGCTGCTGGGGTCCTGGAGAAGCTTGAGCCTGTCGATGGGCAGGAAGGCTTTCCCCTTTGTTGTGTCTATGCACGTCCTGATGAAACAGATTCTGCTGAGGAATGAGCTGAGATTTTTGTTCATTTATGACAAAACCTGTGGCTTGAAGAAGAGTTATGGTATCTTGAACCACATGACTCGTTGTCATTGTGGAGGGTCCTGATATGAGCCAATTGTCCAGATATGGGTAAATGCCGTGTTCCTGCCACCGCAGATGGCCTGCAATGACTGCTAGACATTTTATGAATACACGGGGCTCAACAGAAAGGCCGAAAGGAAGCACTTTGAATTGGTAGTGTTGACTTTTGAATGTGTCTCCCGTCACTTCTTCCTCATAACTTGTCTTTGGGCCTTTTGAATGTTAGTACTCTTAAAATGTAAGTCTCATTTAATCTATGATCTTCTTTCTTCTTTTTTTTTGGATCTGTCTTACTGAGACTTGGTTATCAGATTCCTGCCTTGTTCATCTTAAGAAGTATTGCCCTTCTGGTTATAGTTTTTTACATCTTAACCGCTCCCATAAGTGTGGCGTGAGTGTCGCAGTACTTTTCTCCTCTTCTTTACATGTTACACTCTGCTACTCTCATATTTCTCCTTTTTTAAAAATTCTTTCTTCAGGCCCTCTATGATGCGGTTTCTCCCTACTTACTAGCTTCTTCGCCTTTATTAATCCTAGGAGACTTTACTTCTTCTTTAGATCCCATCACTAAGGATTTTCTGGCCTTTTTATTGCCTTCAGATTTAATGCAGCACTTTGCTGCTCCAACTCACATCACTGGCCAGACCTTGGATCTTGTCATCACATCGTCTACTCTGTCTTTTTCTTTGCCTGTGATTACACCTTACCCCTGGATAAATCATTTTCTGGTTTCTTTTTCTCTTACTCTTCCTTCCTCTCCCCACTCTTCTTTAAGACCCCTGCCTCGATCTCGCCGTTATTTTCAAAATTTCACACATGACCTTTTTGTCTCAAATTGTTGTCCTTTTGCTGCTGAATTTTATTCTTTCCATCCTGATGATCAGGTTCTTATTTTAATTCTGCGATTTCGGCCACTTTTGAGCTGACTGCTCCTTTGGGTCCTGTTTCCTCTTCTTCTCGCTCCTCTCACCCATGATATCATTCAGGTTTACACCTTCTTAAGCATCAGCTCCGCCTGCTAGAGTGTAAGTTTCGCTCAGCCTCTGTACATTTTTCTTTCAAATCGGCTTCTTATTACCATGCAGTTATTTTCTCAGCTAAGAAAACCTACTATTCTTATTTGATTCATAAGGACATGACTACTTCTTATTTATTTTGTCTGTTACATTATCTTACTGATCCTCCTAAGGTCTCTATTGACAGCTCACATCTTTAATCACAGGATTTTGCCTCTGCCTTTCAGCAGAAGATTATTGGTATTTAATCTACTTTGTCTTCTCCTTGTTGCTGTCCTCCATTGGTTTCTGTTTCAGCTTCTCCTCCCCTCTCTCTGTTCCTCTTCCTCTAAATTTTCTGCCTTTAAGGTTCTTACTTATAGTGAACATTCACATATTCTTGCTAAGTCTCAATACACTACTGCTCCTTCTCACCTTTTTAAGTTGGTCAGTGCTTCATTTCTTTCTCAATTATATTCTATTACATCGGTATCTTTCTCTTCTGCTCCATTTCCCTTTTTTTTTGGAAGCAGGCCATCATTCTTCCTATTCTTAAGCCTATGATACAATGGATCCACTTAATCCTCTTAACTATAGGCCCATCTCTCTACTGCCTTTTCTCTTTAAGGTGTTGGAGAAGCTGGCAGCTTAGCAACTTCAAGATTACCTTCTCAAAATCAGTGCACTTCATCAAGCTCAAACTGGATTTCGCCCCAATCTGTCCACTGAAAACTGTCTTTGGCTATTACTGATTATGCTCATTCTGCTCTTTATACCAATTATAAAGTTCTTCTGGTGTCTCTTGATTTGGTTAATCACTCTCTTCTTTTGTCTGATCATAGTTCCCTTGGTATGTCTGATACTTTCTTGGATTGGTTTCATTTGTATTTGCAACATCACACTTTTCGGGTTTTTTGGTCGTCTTCACTTTCTGCCCCTCAATCTATTCACTGTGGTGTTTCTCAGGGTTCTTTGTTGGTTCCTATTTTCTTCAACATTTTTCTTGCTCCTTTGGCTTTTTAAATTCAATCTCAGGATATAGCTTTGTTTATTTACGCTGATGACGTACTGCTTCTCTTTCATCTTCCAGTTTGCTCCTCTGTATTGATTTCTAACATATGTATCCCACAAACTTTACCGAATCACTGATTGGTTGGCTTCACATGGTCTTAAACTTAATACTACGAAAACTGCAACTTTGCTTTTTTCAAATGATATTTCCCTTTCTCTACCTGTATTTCCATCAATACATGATACTTCTATTCCACTTCAAGACTGGAAATTCTTGGAATACTTTTTGATTGTCGTCTTTCCTTCTCACAACATATTTTTTGTGTTGTACAAAAATGTTTTTTTCATTCTTGAATAGATTTGTTCTATCCATCTGCTTATACTTTCGCTGGTAATAGCTTGTCTTGATTTTGCCAATTCCCTTCTTCTTGGACTTCCCCAATATCAGATTCAACATTTACAGCTAATTCAAAATTCAACCATCAAACTTTTATATGGTCCTAAAAGATTCCTCAGTGTTACTCCTTTTTTCATCACTGAATACTGGTTCCCTATTATCTACTGTGGAGTGGAGGAGTAGCCTAGTGGTTAGAGCAACTGCCTAGTACCCAGAAGATCAAGGGTTCGATTCCCACTTGTGACTTTGGGCAAGTCACTTTACCCTTGTGACTTTGGGCAAGTCGCTTTACCCTCAATTGCCTCAGAAGAAAAGACTGGCAATCTACTTCCGGTGATACATTGCCAAGAAAACCCAGAGGTAGCTGGGTCGCTATGAGTCAACACTGACTTGATGGCACTAAAAAAAAAAAAAAAATTATCTACTGTATTAAGTTCAAACTTCTTACTCTTACTTTTCATGTCCTCCATTCTGGTAACCCACTCTTTTTACATAAATTGTCGGTCACCTATATGCTCTTGAGTATTCTTCACTCAGCCACACAATATCTGTCATTCCTACTTTTCATCAGATTTATCTTTATTTTGTCGCTTGATATATCGCTCAGGCACATGCATCAGGGCGGTATACAATAAAAACAGGCTGCAAACAAGAAATAGAAGAGAAGAGGAACACCAATGTTTAGACAGGAAAGAGAGAGACAGTGAAAGAGAAAAAGGTTCACTCCTTATCAAGTTGCTGCTTCTGCTCTGTGGAATTCTCTTCCTCTGAACTTTCATTGTCAACTCTCTCTTATCGGCTTTAAATCTCTTAAGAGTTATTTTGTTCAAGTCTTTCTGTCTGTAGCTTCCATCTGATTCTTTGGCGCCTGTGGCCACGTCTCAGCAACCTGACAGCAGCTATCATTGCTTATTTTGTCTTTTTTTTCACTGTTTCTTCCCCCTCCTTTTGTGATTGTCTATTAATATGTTGCCATATTTATAACCTAGGCCTTCCTTCCCCTGTTTCCCTTATTTGTTGTTTTGTCTTTATATTTCTTTAAAATTTTTAGTTTATTTACATTATTTTAAATTGTTAACCACCTAGACATTAAACATAATTGGCAGTATATCAAATAAAATTAACTGTAAATATGGAGTGAGGAATAGTCTAGCAGTTAGAGCACCCGGTTAGTCCAGGGTTCGATTCCCACTAACACTCCTTGTGGGCTTGAACAAGTCACGTAACCCTCCATTGACTTGGAAGAAAGGCCTGGCACTCTACTTCCATCACACTGCCAAGAAAGCCCAGGGGCTGCTGGATCACCTGGAGTCAGCATTGACATGAAGGCACACGTTGTTTTGCATCAACTGATAACTGTAACTGAAGCAAAGGTATTTCAAGTGCAAAGGGTGAATGCGACTATCAGAAGAAAACAAACACACAACCGAGTCAGCACCCCAAGTGAATTCAAACACACACGCAAGGACACAACAGACAGAGCACTCTCCATGGCTGCTCCAACAATATGGAACAAACTACCGGACGAGTTGAGGGCAACTACAGACCTCAAAGACTTTAGAAAACAGCTAAAAACCATGCTGTTCATAGAACACTATGGACACATCACATAACCTCAGAGAATGTATAACAGCACATGATACCGCCTAAACACTGTATGTATTGAAAATGTTTTTTGCATCACTGTATATAGCCCATATTGTACATAGCTCAAACCACTCTAGCACACAATACAACACACATTGTACATAGCTCAAACCAATCTAGCACACAATACAACACACACTCATCTAAAGATCACCCTCACTGCATGTTTAACACTCTCACTTTACCCGATTGTTTGCTGTGATACCACCTTGATTAATAAGATAAGGCGGTTTAGAAATACTGTTAAATAAATAAATAAGCTGATTCAGCAAGGTGTTGAGATGGCTGCCTGGAATAAGGTTGATACTTTTGGTGAGAGTAAAATTGCTGAAAATATTGATAATGGTAAGCTCGATGGTACTGAGGAAGTTGAGAACATCTGAGTTGTGTTGCTGGTCCTGCTGACCAGGTAGCTAATTCCCTGACTGGACGAATGGTCTTTAACCTTTGAGACTACTTCTTGCACTTTAGATCCAGAAAAGCTATCTCCTTGCCAAGGGGCATCTGCAAGAGGATTGTAAAGGTCCTCATGGAATCCAGATACCAGGAGCCAGGCTGTGCTCTGGCTGAAGTAGCTGTGGCAGCGCAACACGCAATCGAATCAAAGGCATCATAGGTGGTGCAGATGATATGATATAGGGGCTCATGCAAATTAGTGAGAAGTTGAGCTTGCCCTTCTATTGCTAAGGCTTTGAGTATCATCTAGCTGTAGAGGAGATCATGGTGATAATGCAAGATCTAGAGCTGATATGCCAAAATACTCATTGCAAGAAGGCTACTTTGATAGGTCTTCCGACCGACAGCATGTAGCGTCTTTTATTCTTTACTGAGTGGCATCTGAAAAGTCAATTTGGAAGACTTTGACTTTTTATTTTTTAATTTTTTATTTATTAAATTATTCAATTTTAACATCCAGATAAGATACCATGAATGAAAGACTTTGACTTTTTAAGGACAATTTCAGAGACCACGAATTGATGAAATATTTGCTGGTGGTCAAACTCTGGCACTGACAGTACCTTTGTTTCAGGTCAAGATGCCGGCAGGCGGCATGTATTCCAGATGCCAACGCACCGGGAGGTGACATGTATTCCAGATGCCAACGCACCCCAACCACATTAGCTCCCAGACCTCAGCCAAGGCTTCCACAGTATCTTCGAGATGTTTCCAGCCATTCAACAAGGAGGAAATCCTGAACAGAGCCCATCCTCTCCGTAACCCGCTAGCACACAGTCTCGATGAAATGATCTCCACATGGAACACGAGCCTGGATGCTATCGTCCATCTACCACCCACTAATAAGCCACCAGGAAGAAGGAAGAAAGCTCCATGGTATTCCCCCGAGCTATGGACGGCACTTCTCTGCCTTAGGAAGCTTGAGAGACATTGGCGTCGTTCACGCTCACCTGAGGACCATGAATCATACATTGCTCATCTAAGAAGGCACCGTGAAGCAGTGATATAGGTGGAAAAACACTTTATTTGTAGTATTAACAAGGACCTAATAACAACCCGACACAGGCCGTGTTTCGAAAACCTTCATCAGGGGTTGTTCGGGTAGGTACTAAAGACATAAAGACATACACACAAATTAAAATAAAACAGTAGGGAAAGAACAAAATGCTAATTAAAAACGTAAAATATGCATATGTGCATTAAAAACAATCATATAAATAATTAAATAAAACATCTTTACATAAATTATATAAAACAGAATAGAAATACTAAAAAGTATGGATACGCTAATATAATCAAAAATGAAAAGCAAATAATAAAACAGCATGACTGAAATTATATGAAACCATTAGGGGATGTGGCAAGCAATGTTGTTGTATCAAGAATACCTTAGTTGTAGATATGATGGACATGTAGCTCTCAAAAGGATAAAGGTAACATAACTAAAATGGAGAAAACAAATTTTAGGCATATGTATACATTGGAGCTAATAACGTAATTAACATTTATAATACATCTAAAAAATTTTTAGATACACATAAACCTAAAACAATAAATAAATAAATAAATGACTAAAAAAACTGAAAATCTTAAAAAATTAGAAACACAATTTAAATTAAACCAGTAAAGGCAGCAGGAGCGGAGTATATGTACCAAAGGCAAGGGAGGGAAGAGGTCAGAGCCGAACTATGCTTCGTGGAAACCAACTCGTAGTAACTGTTATCAGATGTTGATCCTGAATCCGAACATTGTGGAGAGGTGAAGACAACTATGTCCTCAAAATATTCTCCCTAAATCTTAGGAAATATCTTAATTGAAAATCAGATTGGCTATAGTCAAAACTAATGTTAAAACTAAGCAGCTATATTCAATGTTCATCTTACTTTAGAGTCATTAGAACAATAAAACCATGTTCCAAAAGATAGAAAGGAAAAAACGGAACTTAAGGTACCAGCAGTGCTTCGGAGAAGGGGACTCATAACGACTAATATCGGACGTCGATCTTAAATTCAAACGTATTTAAACATAATAAAACATATTGGAAAGGTGAAGAAAAATGTGTCGTCAAACTAACCTTCATAAATATCTGGAAAGAATCTTGTTTGAAAATAGGGTAGCTCTAATTGAAACTAATGTTAAAACTAAGCGGATATTTTCTATTCTTCAGAGTCATTAGAACAATGAAGCCATGGCGAACCAAATGTAGAAAAATCCAAACTAACCGCCCGATTGCATTGACAAACAGAAAGTCTGCAGTGATGTAGAACTATCTTCAAAACCTAGATGTTGCAAAAAACTCTGACGGTATATTCGAAATAAAACTTACCAAGTTATGTTGCTGTCAAGTATATCTTCTTAACAGGACAACAGCTCGTAGTCCATTACGCTGAAAATCTTTAAACTGAAAAAACGCCGACGCGTGCGCAGGCCTTTAAATCTTAGTGCCGAGCAGGAGCCAAAGGGGGTGTGGCAAAGGCGGAGTCTGTTCATATGACTGTATCGTTAAGCCACTAAAAACTCAGACTTTGAAAAAATGGCTAATATAGTAAATATCTAATGTATTAATTCTTTAAAAAGTCTTTACAAAATGAATTTGCCAAAACAACTGTCTCTTGGCCTGTATTGCCTCCCGACACAAATTGTACTGACATAAAAACTGAAGTAAAAAATGACAATCTTCTAAAATAGCCATAGGGAAACTGAGATGCAAAGACAATAAGGAAAGGTCTAACTGGCCATTAATTATAAAAAAACAGAAAAATCTTGATCCAAGTTAAGGCCATTGGGAGTCAGGGTGTCTAATAAGAATATATATCTCTGTTCTAATCTTAGAATAGTTTTGTTCATATCTCCCCCTCGCCAATTGGGTTTCACTTGTTTAATAACAAAGAATCTTAGATCTGTGACTTTATGCTGCAACGCTTGCCAGTGGGAAACCAAAGGTTTATCTTCTACATTTCTCCTAATGTAGCTCTTGTGCTCCATAATCCTGACCTTAATGTTTCAAGTACTTTTCCCTACATATAACAATTTGCAGGGACACTGTATCACATAGATCGCATTGCGTGTATCACAATTGGCAAAGTCATTAATATAAAACTTCTTGTGTGTGGTCGGATGAATAAAGATGTTCCTCACAGGCAACACATTAAGACAGACAGAACATCTCCCACATTGAAATTGACCTTTATATTGTGTTAAAAGTTTTTTTTCTGTGAGTGCTGAGGGTACAAGGAGATTGCGAAGATTAATATTACGCTTATGTGCAACAATAAGATTCTGATCTTGGAAAGCCGGCAAGGACTGGAGAATGTGCCATTCTTTCTTAAGAATACCCGTTATCTTTGCTGAGAACTGAGAGTAAAGAAGAGGACATATCAGTCCCTTACTTACTTTCTTCTCTTTAGATTTTAAAAGTGAGTCTCGTGGTGTATTTTTGGCTCTTCTATATGCAGATTCGACATATTTAATGGGATATTTTTTCTCAAGAAATCATTTCTTCATATCTATCGCCTCTTTTTCGAAATTATGTGGATCAGTGCACACCCTTTTGACCCTAAGAAATTGACTCACAGGAAGGTTATTTTTCAAAGATAAATTATGGAAGCTATTGTAATGTAAAAAGTGATTGTTGTCTGTAGGTTTCTTATAAAGTGTTGTCGAATAGCCAAATTCTTCTTTCATTATCAGAAGATCTAGATATGGGATCTTATGGGAGTCATAGGTGATCTGAAACCGCAAATTGATATCTAACTGATTAATCCATTCGTTAAATTGAAACAATATTTCTTCTGTACCTTTCCAGAGTATCAAAATATCATCTATGTACCTAATCCATAAAACCACATTATCTTGAAATGCATGCCTTTTTAAAAAACTTTCCTCAAAATTCTACATGTACAAATTGGCCACATCGGGGGCCATGGCTGACCCCATTGCCACCCCCTTGATTTGCTTATAAAATAAATCTCTAAAACAGAAAAAATTCTCAAACAGCACAATCTGTGCCAAAGAAAGAAGAAAAGTGGTGGGAATACGTCGTTGTTCTGTACGTTTCAAAAAATAGTGTGTAATAATATCTAAAGCTTCTTTCTGGGGTACATTGGTATAGAGTGACTCGACATCTAAGGTTACTAAAATGATATCCGCAGTGCAGGTATTAAAAGTGGATAAAATTTCTATGACGTGCGCTGAATCCCGTACGTATGACCACATGTCTTTGATAAATGGACGTAAGAATATGTCTAAAAATTTTGAAAGGGGTTCTAGAATTGAACCAATAGACGATACAATCGGACGCCCAGGTGGTTTTTCTAAGCACTTGTGAATCTTTGGCAAGATATAAATAGTCAGAATAACTGGTGCTTCGACAATAAGAAAATCTCTTTCTTTTTTTGTGATGTAGCCTATCTCAAAACCAGTGATAACAAGATTATCTATTGTTCTCTTGATATCTGCAGTCGGATTCTTATCAAGTCTCTGATAGAAAGTCTTATCTTGTAGTTGTCTATTAACCTCTTGTATATAGTCTTGCTTGTCTAAAATCACAACTACACCTCCTTTATCTGCAGGTTTTATAATAATCTGATTATTTTTCTGTAGAGATATAATGGCTAATCTTTCTTCTTGGGAGATATTCTGATAAGAAGGTGATATATCTTTAGTAACCTCTCCAACTTGTTTGAGAACAATTTTCTCAAATGCATCTAGGATGGAATCTGTTTTTTGAGGTGATATCCAGGTGGACTTCTTGCTAATAACTGAAATATCGCAAGATTCTTGTAATTGCTCTGAAAAAAATTGTCTAATCCTCAATTTCCTAAAGAATTTATAGAGATCTATTTGTATCTCAAAGGTATCTGCTCTATTTTTAGGAACAAATGATAGTCCCCTACTGAGGATGGATTCCTCATCTTTAGTAAGGGTATATTGGGAAATATTAATAACATTATTAGATTTAGAATTAGGTAAATCTATTAGTATCTCCTCTCTATTGAGTGGTCTGTGTTCCACCGACCTCTCCTCTCTCCTGAGTGGTCTGTGTTCCACTGACCCCTCCCTCTCCCTCTGCCTCGGCCTCGACCTCTGAAATACTGGCCCTGACCTCTACGATGTAAATCTTGTCCGTATTGTGCGCCATATTCCTGTTCGTGATCTCCGTCTACTTTCTTTTTCCATGGACGGGTCCGTGAGCTCTCTCGACCTCCTCCCTTCCAAAGTGAGTCCATGTTGAAAAAAGGTTCATTAGATTTATCTCGGCCTTGATCGTCTCTACCTTTCTTAGCTCCTTGAGGTCTACTTGGTTCTTTGGTAGAAAAGAGAGAAGCCGAATTATCAAAATCACCAGATCCGCTCCTGCTGCGTTTCTTCCTTTGTTCTAAGGGACCATCGCTAATTTCTTCGTCAACTACACTTTCTTTGCAATCAAAAGTGGTGGTCCTTTTCTTGAACCAAAGGCGGTCATTATCTATCTTCTTACTCCAATAGTATACATAGCCTACCTTATAGTCGTCTTCATCCCTTTTGAACGTATCTATTTTAATATTTTTGATTTCTTGTTTAAATTGTTGTATATTCTTCTGATGGTCCGCAAGGACCTTATCAAATTGCTTGTCACATCCCTTGAGTATAGTAAGCTTTTCATCTATCTCAGATTTTAAAATTTCAGTTTTTTTATTTGCAGTAGTAATTAAAAGGATCATAAGATCTAGTGAGCATTTATTGAGTATTGCGTTCCAACACTTAATAAAACCTTCCTCTGTAGTATACAATCCTGGTGCTTTGTTCATCCGTAACCCTCTCGGGATAATCTTCGATCTGCAGCATTCCAGGAGGTAAGCTGAATGCATCTGTTCTTTCACCATTTTTTTGGTTAGCTCAACCACCTCTTCCCATTGGATCCAGGGATCATCTATATCGTCGTCATTTGAATCTATAAGGGATTCTTGTGGTAGAAGCTTATCAAGAGCATCTTCCCCAAAACTCAGAATGTCTTTCCACGGGGAAAACATGCCGGTAGCCAAAGGCAGTCCAACAAAGGGGCAATGGATCACGTGGTACCAAGTACACAGTCCAAGACGTGATATAGGTGGAAAAACACTTTATTTGTAGTATTAACAAGGACCTAATAACAACCCGACACAGGCCGTGTTTCGAAAACCTTCATCAGGGGTTGTTCGGGTAGGTACTGAGGACCATGAATCATACATTGCTCATCTAAGAAGGCACCGTGAAGCAGTTACAGCGAGAATGAAGCAATTCCATGCAGAGATACTGCAGCGCTCCCTAAATAAACCGTACAAGCTTTTCAACCTAATCAAGACCCTAACAAAAGATCCCTCCTCTACTCAACAAAGCCTGCCGGACCCACAGGAATTCGCTGACTACCTGCAGGCCAAAATGAGCCAGACCAGCGGGACCACAAACCTCGCTCCCTCGCACGGGGCACACCACCTAACCCCACCACCTACCTTCTTGCCTCCAGCCATGAAGGACACCCGTGACATCCTCACCACCTTCTCGGCTCCAACCGAGAAAGGCATTCAAGACGTCATCACAGCCATAAACACCACCACAGCTCCAAATAACCCTTGCCTGGCATTTTGGATAAAATCACTGCATGTTGACCGTAGCCCGTTCCTGGTCAAACTCATAGAACTATCATTTTCGACTGGGACCTTCCCTCGAAGCCTGAAGCAAACAGCTATCAGACCTCTTCTAAAAAATAACAAGCTGGACCCAGCAAAGGTAGACTCCTACAGGCCAATCTCAAGTATCCCTCTTCTGGCAAAAATTATCGAGAAGGTCGTCCAACGCCAACTTCATCACCACATCGAGACAAGCACACCCCTCAACCCGTGTCGGCATGGTTTCAGGGAGTCACATGGCATCGAGACCCTGTTGACCACTCTATTCAGCTCCTTAACCATCGGAATGGACAACATCAGACAGGGGTTTGCCCTGATCTTCATGGACATTGCTGCAGCCTTCGACTCCATCAGCCATGAAATATTCCTAACATGCCTTAAGGAGAAGGGCATCCACGGTACAGCGCTAACCTGGTATGAGCCATATTTATCAAGACAGATGGCAGCACGTTCGAACCGGCTCCTCTACCTCCAAACCTTTCCCACAAGAGAAAGGCGTGCCACAGGGATCATCACTCTAAGTCCTACTTTTCAATGTATATATGCAGCCCATTTGTGCTCTCATCCGCTCCTTCAATATCAACCGCCTGGTGTACGCCGACGACGTCCTGCTTTACATGCCTATCTCAACAGAACATCCAGATCTCTCACCACTAACAGCCTGCTTTGATGCCGTCACTGATTGGCTACAGACGCAGAGGCTCAGAATAAATTTCAACAAAACGGAGGTCCTCTTTATCACCAGAAACCCAGCATTCACCCCGCCCACCTCACTGAAAGTACGAGATGCCGAGCTCTTCAGCAAGCCCATGGTACGCTACCTAGGGGTCACGCTAGACCAGGGGTCTCAAACTCAAATTGCTTTGAGGGCCAAATGAGGACTTGTAAAGTAACCCGCGGGCCGCATAAGATGCGGGCCTCATTTGCATAAATATTTGCATAATGTTACCATACAAAGCGCAGACGTTAATGATGCACATTTCCCAGAGCTGACATATTCCAGTTAATAAATTCAAAATAGATATTTTTCTACCTTTTGTGCATTTTTTTCAGTTGCAATTGTTCCAGACACTTTCTTCTGGTTTCTTCGTGTCTTCTGCTAACTCTCCATCGTCTGCTGTCCATTTGTCCTTTCTTCTCTCTTCTAGTTTTTTTTCCATTCTCTCTCTACATCTGCTTTAACATACTAATCTTTCTCCTTTTGCTCCTTCCTCATTCCTATTTCATCCACTCAAATTTTACCCCTCCATCCTCAATCACCACTTACTCTCCCAATACCCGGCCAATTGTAGATTTTTCTTCCCTCTGACACAAAATATTTTTCCCCTCTCCATTTCACTCTCCCAGCTCCATCCCATTCTAATCCTCCCCCAACATCAGCTCCCTTCTAGTTCCAGCCCCACCCAGCATCCGCTCCCTTTTAGTCCCCGCATCAGCCCATTTCCAGTCCTATCCTAGCCCAACCATCAGCCCATTTCCTGTCCTAGCTCCCCCCCACTAAGCCCATTTCCAGTCCTAGCAACCCCCCAGTCCATTACCATTTCTAGCCCCCCCATAGCCCATTAGCAGTCCTAAGCCCCCCAACAGCCCACTTCCAGTCCTAACCCTCCCATCACCCCATTTTCATTCTTAGCCCCACAATAGCCCATTACCAGTCCTAACCCACCAATCAGCCCACCTCCAGCCCTAACCCCCATCTGCCCATTTCCAGTCCTAGCCCCCACCATAGCCCATTACCAGTCCTAACCCCCCCCCCGCTGCCATTAGCCCACTTCCAGTCCTAACCCCCCATTACCCCATTTTAGTCTTAGCCCCTCCGTAGCTCATTACCAGTCCTAACTCCCCCCCCATCAGCCCACCTCCAGTCCTTCCTAACCCCCATCAGCCCATTTCCAGTCCTAGCCCCCCCCCCCCACTAAGCCCATTTCCAGTCCTAGCAACCCCCCCAGTCCATTACCATTTCAACCCCCCCCCGTAGCCCATTACCAGTCCTAAGCCCCCCAACAGCCCACTTCCAGTCCTAACCCTCCCATCACCACATTTTCATTCTTAGCCCCACAATAGCCCATTACCAGTCCTAACCCACCAATCAGCCCATCTCCAGCCCTAACCCCCATCTGCCCATTTCCAGTCCTAGCCCCCACCATAGCCCATTACCAGTCCTAACTCCCCCCCCCGCTGCCATTAGCCCACTTCCAGTCCTAACCCCCATTACCCCATTTCAGTCTTAGCCCCTCCGTAGCTCATTACCAGTCCTAACTCCCCCCGGCAGCCCACCTCCAGTCCTTCCTAACCCCCCATAAGCCCATTTCCAGTTCTACCCCCCCCCCCCCATCCGCCCAAATAAATAAAATTTAAAAAAAATCCTGGCTTCTGCTGCTGCCGCTGCCACCGTGGCAGCGGCAGAATCACCTGTCAATTAAAAAAAAAAAACTGGCTTCTGCTGCTGCAGCCGTGGCAGCAGCAGAATCAGCTGTCCTGTGGCCCCTTCCTCTCTGCCCGGAAGAGCCCTGAGTCTGCTCCATCAGCAGCGGGCTTTTCGATCCACGAAGAGAGTATTTCCCTCTCGCGCGGCTTAAGCGTTTTCAAGCCGCGCGAGAGGGAAATACTCTCTTCGCGGCTTGAAAAGCCCGCCGCTGATGGAGCAGACTCAGGGCTCTTCCGGACAGAGGGGAAGGGGCCGCGGGACAGCTGATTCTGCTGCTGCCACGGCTGCAGCAGCAGCAGCAGAAGCCAGGTTTTTTTTTTTAAATTGACAGTTGATTCTGCCGCTGCCGCAGCGGCAGCAGCAGAAGCCAGCGATTTTTTTTTTTGTTTCCCTCTGTCGCGGGCCGGCCTGCGGGCCGCGTGTTTGAGACCCCGGCGCTAGACCAACAGCTCGACATGAAAGCCCAGATCAGCAACATGGTCAAAGCGGTCTACCACAAAATAAGAACGCTCCATCACCTACGACAGCTGCTTGAGCCAGATGACTTCAGGACAATCTATCAAGTCCTAGTAATCCCACATTTTGATTATGCTAATGCAATACTACATGGACTCCCGAAGAACACGCTGAATCCACTGCAGCTTGCAATGAATGCAGCCGCTAGAATCTTGCATGGAGCCTCCAGGGGGGAACACGTAACCTCAATCTTGAAGCACCTGCACTGGCTTCCGGTCCACTGCAGACTTTCCTTTAAAGTGCTATTGATGACCTTCAAAGCCATCAACAAGTGCTCCTCTACCTCCCTCACGGACCTCATCTAGCCCATCCCCCTCAACAGAGCTAGGAGATCAGCTGCTGCTAATACTCTGATACTCCCGAAGGTGATTACAAAATGTTCACAGTCAGCAAGAAACAGAGCCTTCGCACTATATGCACCCACATGCTGGAACGCTCTTCCACCCGTCATTCGGGCCATCACCGACCTCGCTCAGTTTAGGAAGCCGCTGAAGCACCATCTTTTCCTCCAGCACTATACTGACTCAAATGACATCTCACAACCAGTCACACCCAGGAACCAGGCCGTCATCCCCAGCGCAGCCACCCTGCACAATTGCAGCCCCACTCTCTAGATCACGATGCATTCTGCAGGTGGAATTTGTACATACTCTGACCGGTCAATCTGTATATAGTTGAACAAATCTGTAAATACTTGCGAGCTAACCACGTCACCTGTGACAGCTAGCTTGCCTGTACATAGTTACCCTGTCAGTCCCATTTAGAAACCCCTATTCATTGTAAGTCCAGTGTAGGTCCTGTCTGCACTGCACAAGTTGTTAACTGTAAACCGCACTGATTCTAAAGAGCACAGTATAAAAAAAAGACATTAAATAAATAAATAAATAAATGTATTGAAGTGGGATTCTTCTAGATGGAGGATTGCATATCTTGAAGGATTTGATGAATTGGTAGAGCCAAAACCTGCTTAGGTGCACTGCAAGTTGTATGTATAGGCTGAAAATCTCATTTATCGGTAGGGGTTTGAGAGTCTCTCAGACCCAAGGCCTTAGACACCTTCTGTAGGAATTTTGGATAAGAAAGGTCTTTGCCCACATCTTCTGAGGGCTCTTGACAATGGTAAGGGCTCTGAAACATCTTCAATTATCCTGGCACTAGTATGAGAGTAAGGCACACTAAGCAGCGAATAGACATCATCCTCTAGTGATGTGTGTGTTTGCCACGCTATCACAGAGGGCGATCTTGGGTGTCCCTGACACCTGGGATCCGTGGGTGTATCCAGTGGTGTACTAAGTTCAGGGATGTTGGGATTCACAGGAGCTGCACTGAGGATGACTGTGCTATTCTGAACAAACTTCCGTAACAGTGACAGAAGGGAAGAGTTAAGGCTTTGTAGTCCCTGCTGACGGAGGTTGTTCAGGGATACTGGGATCGTTTTGCCTCTGGATTTTTAGAGAGGGTTGTCCCAACACCAGAGGGTCAGGTAGGCGAGGGTGCTTAGTTGCCTTACCTGCTGAGGTGTCTCTGTCTGCAGTATGTTTGAGATGTTTAGTTTTTTATTTTACCTAGTCTCCAGCTGCACTGAGTTCTGTCACCACTTTCAGGAGCTGAGGAGATGAAGGAGTAGAGCCCCCAGCCTGAGTCATCAGGCTTTGGGTCGGCCTACGATGGTGCTGGCAGGAAGTCTGCCTCCAGACACATAGCTGCCCTATGGAGTACCAATTGTGCCTGGTCTAGGCTCGATGGGGCAGGGCTCCCTGAATATTGAAGAGCTGACATCTCAATGGTGTTCCCTCAGCACTCAATGAAAAATGTTTTCTTTTTTAATGTGCAGGGAGAAAACTGGAGAGAGCTGACACAGTCTGCCTTGAGCCCTGTCAGCATCTTATCCAGTGGTATTTTTTATTTTTTTTAATGAAAGGACCTCTCAGCAGACAGCTGTAAGCTGCGCCGACATTTTAAATGAAAAAAAAATCCCCAAAAATGGCAAGCGGGGCCAAAGTGAAGTGAGAGGAGAAAACAAAAGTAAATGTGCCGAAAAAAATATTTAATACAAATGTGACTTACGCAAACGTCAAATGTGAGGTAATCCAGAGAGGGGGAGAGCTATGGCAACTCAGACTGTGGTAGGAAAAAAATCTAGCTTAGGCGGGAATGGCTGGCAATAGCATTGCGCATGCTTGGAGAAGTCCAAGGGACTTCTCTAAGTTGGGGGAGAGCCTGGCACACCAGCACCATTGGGGACGGCACCATGAAGTGTACCTGCATCCCCCTGCTTGTCTGCAGAGAAAGCATGCGATGATCATCCCCGCTGTGTAATAAACAATAGCAATGGAACTGTTTTTGCACTCTGTGCAATTTGACTCAAGACAAGCATATGATTACCTTTCTCCCATAGTTAAGGATCAAAACACTTTGAAATTGACCTGATCTCCAGGAACAAGCAGGAATGAGTCTTCACATATGGGTACGTTGGTACCGACGGAGCCCGCACGGGAATGCTCCCCAGCGTCCAATCAGAAAGCTTTTGGGAGCATCCCACCACGCCTGCGTGCTGCCTTCCCGCCTTTCCCAACTGCCTCTCTCCAGTTTTCGTTTTTCTGCGGAGCCGGCAGGACGTACTCCTGTCACCGCAGAACATTTTTCTTTTTTATTCTTGTTTTTTGTGGTCGCGTCTGCCTTCCCTCGACGCCACCGGTACCGCCGGTGCTTTTCTTTCTTTCTTACAAAAATTTTCTTTTCTTCTAAGGAAATTTTTCCTGTTCAGTGCCTGACGGTGGTTTTTGGCCACTAGGCCCCTATCCTTTCCTTCATGGAAACGCCAGCCATTATCCTTAAGAAATGCTCAAAGTGTGGCGGTACAAATTTAATTTTAGACACTCATACTTGGTGTCTACAATGTTTAGGTCCTGACCATTGCCCACAGGAGTGTCTCTCCTGCAGGAGCTTAAATAGAAGAAGTCTTCAGCATCGAGCACAACTCGATACTCGGTTCACATCAGACGTGATGTTACCAGTCAGAATCTCTTCTTCCTCACAGGATCAGGTAACCAAACAAAAGTCTGTTAAGACTAGCCAGTACTCGAGTAGTAGATCTCCTGCTCAGCATCGAGATGCCTCTGGCGTTGCCCTCGAGGACATTTTGGCAATAAAACCCCGGCGGGAGTCTTCGGGCTCCAAAGCATTAACGGGGTTTCAGGCTGTTCTTGAGGTTCTTACCTCCATGGACATGCCCGGGCCATGCTCGGTGGTTGTGGCCGCTTCGAGCAGTACCGACACCCCGGCATCAGCTATGGTGTTGGATGAGATATTCCTCACCGATGAACGTAGTCTAGCGAATCTCTCAGCTACTTCGGTACCGCTAGAGTCGCTGAAGACCGTTCCCCAACTATTGGTATCGGCTCCGGTACCGGTACGGGTATCAACATCGGCACCGGTGTTGGTACCATCGATGCTTGCTTCGACAGACTCGCTTCCTTCGATGCCGAGCCTGGAATCGCTGTCTAGTATGGAGGATTCGGTACCGACTCATCTCGGTACCGACCTCGGGCGGTACAGAAGACATCTCCTTGAAGAAAATCCGATGCTTCATCCTTTCAAGTCTGCCGATTCTGATGACTGGGATGAATCCATTGGTACCAAGGCTGAATTTTCAACAATTCCAGCTTTTACCCCTCATTTCAGAGGGTCCTCCTCAGGAGAGATTTCTTTTCAAGCTTTTCTGCTTGATATGGCAAAGTTACTTGCCCTTTCTATACCTGGTCAAGAATCTATACCAGGGGATTCAGAAACTTTGAATTTCCCCTGGAGTCCAAAGGAGGTAATCATGCGTCCTTTGCATCAGACCTTACAGGATCTACTATTAAGAATGTGGGAAACTCCCTTAACGGTATCCCCACATTCAGGGCCGGCCCGTCCATTGAGCAAGAATGTTTTTTGCACAGGGCCCCACGTTTCAGGGGGCCCCGCACAAAAAACATTCTACATTAGCACAAGCACATAAAAAAAAAAAGCAGCTACCGCTGCCGCCATGGCAGCGGCAGAATCAAATGTCCTGCCGCGGGGCCCCTCCTGCCCGGTAGAGCCTCCCTGAGCTTCCGAGTCCCTCCCAATCTGCGGGCTTTCAGAGCCGCGAGAGCTTCTCTGACCTCTCGCGGCTCTGTTAATCCCGCCGGGGCTGATGGGAAATCCCATCAGCCCCAGCGAAATTAACAGAGCTGCGAGAAGAAAGGGAAACTCTCGTGGCTCTGAAAGCCCGCGGATTGGGAGGGACCACGCATGGACCTCAAAGTTCTTGGCTGAAGAGGGTTATCTGTCCTGTTTGGATTAATGAAGCACAGCGGACTGAGTTGAAGAACTACTCTCAAGAGATTGGGGGTGTTCAGCGCTTGATACGGTCACGCTGCCAACGTGGGATTGGAAGAACTGCTGATACTCCTCTTTGGCATTTGTTCAGCCAAGTAATTTTCTCCTCGCATATTTGTTTGTGGCGGGGAATTGCAGCTTTGGTACTTAGACTGGACATTGTTTTGGACAGCAATGTGTGTTGTGTGGTTCGGTTAGGCCGGTTTGCGGTTACTTTCAAATTGAGAAAAAAGGAGGGCTCACTTCGAGGGAGGGATTGTTTCCTCTCATGGTGAGCGATCCGACAAAAAGTATTAATTGATATCAGTTTGGCCCTTGAGGGGTGTGTTTTGGACATTTGGTCAGTTCCAGTTGAAGGATTATTGTGGGAAATCAATTATTTATTTGGTATTAATGGGGTTGATTTTCATGGGTGTAATTTTCTAATAAATTAATGGGTTCTAAATGGGCAGTGTTTGTAGTAGTTCCTAATGTGCCTGGCAGTTGGCACTGGATTATAGTAATGTAGAAATCTTTTAGTCTTTCTTTATCCATACACTCATTAAGAGGCATGTTTACTAAAAGTTAGTATATGGTAACATTATTCAAATATTTATGCAAATGAGACCCTTATGCAAATGAGGCCCCGCACCGAGTCTCCGCACATGGCCACGCACCCACCTTGGGCCGCCCCTGCCCACATTCTAAGACACTTGACACTATGTACAGAGTGCCACCTTCACCAGGTTTTCAAAAGACTCAACTTCCTCATCGTTCTATTGTTGTAGAATCAGCAATGAGGCGTATTAAGAGTGCAAAAAAGCACTCCTCTTATCCGCTGGGTCGTGAGTCTAGAACTTTAGATGCCTTTGGACGTCGATGTTTCCAGGCATCCATGCTTTCAGCAAGAATCATCTCATATATTTTCTATATGGGATTTTCTCTTGAAGAGGTCACGAAGAACTTAAAGCTTTTAGCCCTTTTCTTCAAGAACATAAAAGAGCAGTCATGCTCAAAATGTGTCTAAGTTCCTTAATCGTGCTTCCCTGGACTCTTTTGAGTCTATTAGCAGAACTTCTGCTATGGCCATAGGGGCACGATGCATGGCCTGGCTCCAAGCTTCAGACTTCGACAAATGGGTACAAGAACGGCTGGGAAATACTCCTTGTACTGGTGAGAATCTCTTTAACAAGGATGCTTTATTCCAAGCTAATCAGTTAAACACTGATATTGTTGCTTTTAGAGGATTGTCAAACCTTTCCTCTATCCCAGCTACTACAAAATCTCCTAACAAATTTTATCCCCCTAAAGGGAAAACGTTTTATTCATCTTCCACCCATCGTACAGATGTTTCCAAGAAAGGACAACATCAGACCAGGCTAAGAAAATCAAAACCTCAACAGGCTCAGCAAACCCAGCAGTCGCAGTGTTTCTGATATTTTCTTCATTAAATATCTTTTTCCTGTTTGAGGTTTGGAGCCTCTAACCTACTTCTTATCAACAGAAGCATCTACGGTTCATCTCCTCCTTACTGAGATATCAGTGATACACTGACTCGATTCTCGACTCTCAGCATGAATCTCTTGCCACAAGAGAAATCCATCCCTTTTAGCTCCAAGAGCTATTGAGGACATTCATGCCCTACAGGTAACAGGTTTCTCCTCTCCTTTTTAAAGGGAACAGAGGAGTAACGCCTTTCAACAAGGTAGGCTATGCCCTTCACCTTGACAGTTTTCCTGTGCGAAGATACCTCATACTTTTGACTGCAAGGGGAATATATTTTTTCTTTAGGGACTTACCAAATTGTAAGTCTTCTCAACTCTGTATTACTTTATATCCCTCTTACTCGAGACATTCAGTCTCTAAGAGTGATACTACTATACTGGAGGGCTTACTTTTTAAGCCCATAGGGTTTTTCTTCTATACCTATTCCAGTAAGTGCTTTCCATTCAGAGTTTTCTTCCCCTTGGCAATCTTCTCAAATATTTTTCTCTAAGACAGCTTTTCAGACGATAATGGAGTCTTACCACTCCTACTTATGTCTGTCGGTCCTTTTCCAACCTATAGAACCTAACTTTTTCTGCTACCTTAATAACAGATAATACCAAGAGAGGTTCCACAACCTGCTTCGTCACTTTATAATTGCAGGCAACTGGCCTGTCTACTATTCTTAGCCATCTTCAATTCTTTTTGGCTCCAACAGAATAGCTTACATTGCCTACTAGCAATTAAACAGCCAGGTTTCACCTGAGCAACCTGCAGCATGCTCTCTGCAATTATACAAGAAAGCTCTGCAACTATGGGCCTTTGCCAGAGAGCATCAGAGCCATTCCTAGTAGGTAACTTCCAGATGGTTAAAAAGCTTTCCCCAGTCATGCTCCTACATGACTGGTGTTTTTCCTACCCTTACCATCTTCCTTAAACTTTCCTTTTAGAGAAAGAGAACCAGGGCTTGGACTACGTGAAAACATAAATAATTGCTCAATTCCCTGGATGGTTCCACAACTCCAGTGGAACTTTTTCAACAGGGATGCACTCTTTTTCACTGCAGTCGGTCCTTGTCTTATACTTTCCTTCTAATTCCCAGTACTTCATTGAAACTTATGCTGAACAAGGAACGCATGATACTCATATTGCCCTCATAAAGGAGCAAACATGGTATCCCCTTATATTGCGTATTCTTCTCCAGCTACTACACTGAAGTCATAGAAGGATCCAGACTTACTGTCTTAAGACTAAGGGTCTCCTCTGCACCCCTTCACGTAGACCTCCATTCCTGGTTATTCAAAGGCTAGAATTTTTAAAGAAATCTAGACCTCTCCTTGTAAGTAAGAGCATTCCACTGCCTCTTCCACTTATAACCAGAAAGAGATTCTCTATCCGTTCTCTCAAGCAGGTGTTACCCCTTCTTGTTATTAGATGAATCTCTCTGTACATATATATTCCAGATATGTATATGTATGTCTATATACATATACATGTATATATATATATGTATATATATATATGTCTCTATGTATCTATGTATATTAGGGTGGTCCATAAAAATGAATTCCTGAATTCCTTTACTCCCTGGCCTGATTCTGGTTCCATTTAGGTAGAAAACACTGTGTACAAAGTTTGAAGCCAATCAAATAATATTTAGGGGTGGCTCAACAAGTTTTGAGATTTCCCCATGGGAGCAGATGACTAAATGTTGCATCATCTTGTATCATCCACTCAGTTCCACGCTGAGTACATTTGAGTGTGCCATATTTAAACTAATCTCGTCTCTGAGAGGTGGCAAAGACATTGTACTATTATCTTTGTATCTTTATTCTTTTCATATGGCGAAAAAACGTGGTTTTTATCTCATTGATGAAATGTCCACCACAATTCTGGGGGCCAAGCTCCCCAGCAAAGAGCAAGTGTTAAGTGTATTTTTACATCACCATATGACATTAAACAAAGGCGTTAGTGAAAGTGCATCTATTGTAACAAGTGAAGTAGAAGCTTACTGGGAAAAGGCCAGGCTTCCTGTTCAAAGAAATGACAAAATTCAAGAAAAAGTAAAGAAATTGTTCAATCAGTGGAAACTTTTGAAGAAAAACAAAGGGAGAGGAGGGAAACAAGAGGCAAATGAAAAGGAATTCCAGGTTGCAATGAAAACCCTATTTGATGTGGCGCATGCCAATGCAATGTCTTTAATTCATATTCAAGAAGACAAAGAATTCTTAATAGCGCAACGAGAACCAGGGTGCCGCGGCTCAATGGGCGTGATGGACAAGAAACTGGCCAACACGGAAGCAAGATCGCAACAGCGAGAAGAACTGAAAAGGCGCAGACAAAAACATGTTGCTGAAGCCTAAGCAACTACAAGCCAAGTTCAGCTGGAAGGATCTTCTTCCTCAGCAGAGTCAGGTGAAGACTCGTCGACATCTGCGGATTCAGATAACGGACAGAAGAAAGCAACTCCACAAACGAAGTGGTTTCGACCTAACAATGTCTGGACCCCAGAGCTTACAGCGGGTCGGATTGAAAAGTTCCATGCTTCCACCACTTGAATCTTTTGCAACTCGCAAGTCAATCCGTTTCCTGAAACACCTCGACATCAACAGTGATTTTCTTAATGCAGACCCAGAAGACTGGGAAGAGAATGCATCATTCAAAGAAGGTCTGAAGAAAGTAAAAAATCTTCCAGTGATCAATGATGTGGCTGAGCGAGGGGTCAAACTCATTGAGGAGTTCAACGGCCGACACACCACAAAAGAAGAGCACATCGTCAAAGTCCTTACTAGCATCTGGACCACACTGAGTGCTTGGCAAGCATGATACCCCCGTCTATGAGCGGATAATACCCAGTGGTCTGATGAACCCTGGGGGGATCCAGGGGCCTGCTAGATAGGGACCTTGAGCCACCCCTAAATATTATTTGATTGGCTTCAAACTTTGCACACATTGTTTTCTACATAAATGGAACCAGAATCAGGCCAGGGAGCACAGAAATTCCTACTTTATTTTTCACCCCTATGGCAGTGGACCACCCTAATGTGTATATATATAGGTATATAACTGACTATGAAAGATTGTTTTTTGTCCATATTAATGCTGTCCCAGCATACCATAAGGTTTTACATGGACAACCAATTTCTATGGTAATTGGAAGATACCTTCTTTTACCGTAACCTTTCAGGTGATGTTACATCTGAAGCTCTCTATGCAATGTCATTCTCCTAAGTGACATCAATTAGGAAGGACATTACTGATCTTCAAGAAATTGGAGGCTACAATGCCTACTACAAATTTCCTTGTCTTTCATTTGGATGACAGGGTCTTAAAGACCCACTCTTTTTCTGCAAGGAGTATATCTACCTTTTCATCCAAATCAGTCAGATTTCTCGCCTCCTTTTCCTAGAGCCTTATTTTGCTCCAAGGACAGCGAGCTTTAAAACCTTGCCCAACAGAGGTTTCAGCTTTCTACTGAAGTCCTACCTTCATTGGAATCCCCAGTTTTTCTTCTGGGATTAGTTCTAGCCATTAAGGCTTCTGACCTCTACCTGTATTGCAAAATTTAATTTCAGTGAGGTAATTTCTTGAGGATACTGTACTGGCTCTTAATAGCAGACCCATATCAGCCTCAATAAATACTTCGCAATATTTTGGGTAAGGTCCTTATTGGGCTATTGTAATTCAGTATCTACTGACAACTATGATCTACACAAGGACTCCTCTCTAGACGCCTTGTTTAGTCAAGCTGTTCCACAGCACACCTTTTTTGATTCAACTCCTACCCTCAATCCCTAGGATGCTTGAGGGTCTGGGAAATAGCATGGCCCATCCTTCAAATTTGCAGTATGATGGGACCTCCTCTAGGCATCTTAGCTTGGGAGTCCCCATATGTGAAGACTCATTCCTGCTTGTTCCTGGAGATAGCACAGTTACTTACCTATAACAGGTGATCTCTGGGAACAGCAGGAATAAGTCTTCACAACCCACCCACCTCCCCTAGGAGTTGTATCTCTCTATCTCTCTCTTTCCCTTTCCTTTCTCTCTCTTTGTCTCAGCTTTAAAACTCAACTGGAGAGAGGCAGTTGGGAAAGGCGGGAAGGCAGCACACAGTCGTGGTGGGATGCTCCCAAAAGCTTTCTGATTGGACGCTGGGGAGCGTTCCTGCGTGGGCTCCGTCGGTACCGACGTACCCATATGTGAAGACTTATTCCTGCTGTTCCCAGAGATCACCAGTTACAGGTAAGTAACTGTGCTTTACTGCATATTTTCAAGCTTTAAAAAGAGAGAAAATAAAAAAAACAAACAAGATTGTGGTTTCATATTTTATTTTTGAATTTAGGTTTTGATAAAAAGAAAACTGAGTGATTAGAAGAAAAAGTGAATTGTCAACATTCTGCAGCAACAGTCATTGCTTCAGCCAGTTTTATGTTGCAATCATTAGACCATTATTCTGCCATATCTTTTAAAAGATAATGGTTATTGCTTAGTTGTCGGTCTCATTGTGTAAATGAGAAAATAGTTGGTAGAAAGACGTTCAGTTTAATAGAAATCAATTGATTTTGTTTTCCCAATGTTCAGGCTAAAGGAGTTGGTTTTGAAAGAAAGGACTGCTAAAATCAAACTTGAAGGTCTTGTGCATCATTTGAGAGACGAACTTGAAAGACTGACAAATGAGCTGACATTGGCAAGAAGTAAAGAAGAAGAGCAACAGAAGGCCCTAAAAAGTTTAGAAGAAATCTTATCAAAAATGGATACTCAAAGAGTACAGCAGCAAGCCACAGAGGTATTCATATTTATTTTAAAAGGGAGGTGCTTGAGAATATAGTGGGTCTAATTTTATTAAAACACCTATAAAAGTCCTAGAGTTCTGCTCGTGCCTTTTTTTCTTTGGGTTGTCTATATTGTGATTGGGATTTTCATTTAAAAAGTCACTTATCTCATCAAGAACTCCATAGATTGTGGTTGATGAGAAATTACTTTTTAGATAAAATACAGTATTTAAAAGTCTTAGAAAAAGAAATATTGCTAATAATTCCATAGATGCCTCTTCAAAGCGTTCAGAAATGTAAGTGTATGGACAGATAATGAAATATGGTTGAGAATTAACCTGTATTTTCTCATTGAATTTTGATGGTTCATTTTTTTATCTGTTTGTGTTTTATAAAGGCAGCATATATATCTGTGCCTTTATAATCTTACCCAAAGGAAAGAAGGCACGCACATTAATATCTTCTCAATATATGAATTTGCAGGTAAGAATAGGTATATGTGTATGTTTTATAAAATGCACACATTTTACGATGATCTAAATAAATTTTCCTTATGTTTGAGGTTGGGTATTTTGTTTTATTTTATAAAATATGCATATAACTGCCAATCTTCCCCCAGTCTACCATTCTCTGCCACCAGGAACAGTTATGCAAATAGGAGGTCATTTTATAAAGTCAATTCCATATGTAGGTAACCACATATGTGTGTAAATTTATTTATTTTATTAACAGGTTTTATATACCACTTTATCATTTCAATCAAAGCGGTTTACATTGAAACTTAAACTTGGTAATGTACATTAAACAGGGACATTGATAACTTGGATTTTTCTGAGGCAATGGAGGGTTAAGTGACTTGCCCAAGGCCACAAGGAGTGCTAGTGGGAATTGAACCCTGGTCTCTGGGTTCCCAAGCCAGTGTTCTTACCATATCTTCCTGCTTCACCAGTCCTGACAAGTGGGTTGTATTCTCCTACCAGCAAATTGGTGAAGATAAAGAACTAATAAAAAGCCCAGGTTTCAATGGCATCACTCCCATGCCTCTATCCGCCTCAGCCACTAGAGGTCTTTCCATACTTATTTTTGGCTCCAGAAGATGAGGATGGATTTTCTCCACTCTGAAGAAAACCTGAATAATTGAGAGGAAAAGATTGATTTAAACGCTTGCGAATGACCACCTTGAGGGTGACTCTCTCAATTGAGCGTGACGTGAGAGGCTCCACTAGACTGCGGAGGGAAATTAGTTCAGCTCTGAACTCATGATAACAGCCTGTTGAGCAGTCAGAAATGGAATGATTGGAAGGATTTGGAAGATTTCAGCAGCTTCAATGCCCCCTCTCTCTTCCTCTGTCCCCCCACTGCTCTCTTCTGAAGATTGCAGAAGGCTCTCCGAGAATCTGCCTGGCAGCCACCTTAAATTCAGTGCATGCAAAACAAAAAGAACAATTTCAGGGGAGTAGCAAGGATTTCTGCCTGGGGCTCTCAGGGGTTGAGTACCAAGTCTTGACCTGTCATTGTCCTTGTTGTGGATTCCCGATTCCATCCGTCTGGGTCACAATTCATGGTGGACTGCTGGTGAACATTAGTCCTATATTCAGAAACATCTCAACACGGCTGTGTTTTGGCACGGCTGTCTTCCTCAGGGGACCTCAAGAGGCAGGAATAAACAATAAAACATTAAAGATAAACATTGAGTATATATAGTTAAAATAGAATACATATTTAAAATAAAATCATAAATACGTTATCATGAATGTTAATTAAAAGCTCATTGGACCATTAATAAAATTACAAATAAAAGTATCTGTACATAAAATGAATTAACAGTTATATGAACGTAAAAATAAATAAATAAATAAATATCATAACATTAAAAGGACATAAATATATATAGGATTATTAAAAAAATTGACTTTTTCTCTGTTCCGATTGAGGAGGAGGACTTCCCCAGCTGGCACATCCGGTTCTGACTGCAGGGGCTCTGGGGGCCTCATGGCACCAGTGATCTGGCACAGCCCCGAAGCCTGCAGAGCCCTCGACGTCTCCTCTGACTCTGAGTCAGACTGGGAGACCGACGACGAGTCCCCTGACACCCGCCTACATCAGGATGTCCCTTTGGATCCCCCCCCCCCCCCGGAGGACTGGCACAGGTTGCCTCTCGAGAACCTCTTCTTCCTGGATGTTGTATGGGACATGATGAAGGCCAAGGTTCAAGATGCTCTTCCTTGGAACATTGCTACCTTACTTCCACCAGAGAGATTGGCTATGCTCCTTGGATCTCAAAGATGCGAACATGCATATTCCCATACACCTGAGACATCGGCAGTACCTCCGGTTTAATGTTGGAGGAAGTCACTACCAATACAACATTCTGTCTTTCGATCTGTCTTCACCAAGTGCTTAGCAGTGGTCGCCGCTCACCTGCAGCTGCATGGGGTATTCGTCTTTCCTTATCTAGATGACTGGCTGGTCAGGGGCGGCACTGCCATAAAGGTGCAGCGGGCAGCACACTGCACCATTCTCACCCTGGAGAATCTGGGGTTTGTCATCAACTACCTCAAATCCCACCTGCAACCGACCCAAAGCCTGGAGTTCATGGGGTGTTGCTAGACATGGCACAGGCCCAAGCCTTTCTCCCCTTCGACAGGGCCCAGCGACTGGCAACCCTTGCAGAGGAGATTCAATTCTGACCCTCAGCCTCCACCCAGTTCATGCTGCACCTCCTGGTGCACATGGCCTCGACAGTGCATGTCACGGCTGACGCCATTCTCCACATATGGCCGGCCCAGTGGTCCCTCTGCTCCCAGTGGTCCCAAGTGACGGATGCCTGCAGGACAGGGTGACTGTCACCTGTCCCCTTGCCGAGTCCCTTAACAGGTGGCAGCAGCCATTGAATATGCGAGTAGGAAGTCCCTTCCAGATCCCGACACCTCAGAGGATCCTCACCACGGACGCCTCCAAGTTGAGCTGGGGAGCCCATTGCAATGACCTCCATACTCACGGCCTGTGATCAGCATCTGAGATCCTCCAAAAGATAAACTTCCTGGAGCTCCGAGTGATTGCCCACACCCTCCGGACTTTTCAGCACTATCTGCGGGACAAAACCATCTTAATCCAGACAGACAATCAGATGACGATGTTTTACATCAACAAGCAAGGGGGCACTGGATCGTCCCTCCTATGCTCAGAGGCGGTCCGTCTCTGCATGTTCGACAGCGAGAGCGGGATGCTCCTCGGGCAATGTACCTTCCCAGACAGGACAATGTTCTGGCGGATCGCCTGAGCCCAGTTCTCCAGCCCCATGAGTGGCGGCTTGACCCGCAAGTGGCCAACTGACTGTTCCGCTGGTGGGGCCTTCTTTTTGCCAGCCTGGCCAATGTTCAGCTGATCCGATTCTGCTCCAGTCTGCCACACTCCTCCTGGGTGGCGGCCGATGCATTTCTCATTCCATGGACGAAGAACTCCTTTACACCTTCCGTCCCACACCACTTATTGCCAAGACCATCTTCAAAGTCCAGTTTGACTGGGTCACCCTGATCATCATAGCACTCCAGTGGCCCCAGCAGCCCTGGTTCCTGGTGCTCCTTAGCCTGTCTCGGGCACCCCCAGTCCCTCTGGGGAATGCCCCAGACCTGCTTTTGCAGGAGGCAGGCTCTCTCCTGCATCCCAAAGCTGGAGTCCCTGATGGCCTGGCTGCTGAAAGGGTAGCCATGGCCCAGTTTGACTTTCCCAGAGAGGTGGAGGAGGACCTACTGGCTTCATGCAAGGACTCCACCTGGCGGGCATATGCCTTCAAGTGGCACTGCTTCTCGGTTTGGTGTGCAGAAAGGGGGGCCAACCCCTTCTCCTGTTCTGTCTAGCTGGTGCTACAGTACCTGCTGCACCTGTCTAATGCTGGTTTGAAATCTAACTTCATCAGAGTTCATCTGAGTGTGCTCTCGGTGCACCATCACTTCATTAAGGGGAAGCCTCTCTGCACCCTTCCTCTTGTGGCTCACTTCCAGAGCGGCCTCCTGCTCGCTCGACCACCCATTCGTCTGCTGGTAGCAGCGTGAGATCTCAGTGTGGTCCTCTCAGAGCTCATCGCTCCACCCTTTGAGCCACTGGCATTCTGCCACCTCAAGTATCTGTCCTAGAAGATGTCTTCCTCGTGTCTGCTCACAGGATCAGTGAGCTCCAAGCGTTGATCGGTCATGCCCCCTACACCATGTTTCATAGGAACAGGGTGGTGTTTCAGACGTACCCCAAGTTATTCCCAAAGGTGGTCCACCTCAACCAAGAGGTGGTTCTTCCCACCTTTTTTCCACATCCTTATGCCGGTAAGGTGGAGGCCTTTCTCCATGCATTGGACCGTAAATGGGCGTTGGCCTGTTACTTAGAGCAAACCAAGTCCCATTGCCGCTCCTTACAGCTCTTAATTTCCTACGACCCTAATCACATGAGCATAGCGGTCTCTGAGTGTGCTCTGTGATTCATCACTTTCACCTATGGTCAGGCCAGTCTATCGCTGGAGCATCATGTCATGATGCAGTGTCGGGCCATGGCAACTTCTGCTGCAAATCTCCACTCGATCTCCTTAACTGAGATCTGTCGGACTACCACCTAGCTCTCAGTTCAAACCTTTGCAGCTCATTACTGCATGGAGGAGGAGTCCCAGTGAGACAGCGTCTTTGGCCAGTCAGTACTCCGTCATCTGTTCGGAGTTTAAGGCAGTTTCTGCCCTAAGGCCCTTATGTGTGTCCAGGCTACTGGAGAGCTGGCCCCCTAGTCGACGTTGCGGGTCATTGCTGAGGTCTTGCAACCGAACTATACTCTCACTGTTCCTCATGGTTCATTTTCTGGGGGCCGCTGTGGGTTCGATTTTTTTCGGTAGCCTGTAGCTAGGGAGTCCCATATGTGAGGACTGACTTCTGCTTGTTCCTGGAAAAAGCATAGTTACTCACCTGTAACAGGTGTTCTCCAGGGACAGCAGGAATCGGTCCTCACAACTATCCCTTCTCCCCGTGGCGTTGCTTTTCTTTTTGTTGCCATCTTGAGCTATGTCCTCATACTGAGGCAAGATGGCACCCTTGGGCGGGAAGGCAGCCATGCATGCACAGTGGATCTCTCAAAGACTTCCTTTGAAAGCTGGGGAGAGGTACCACGCATGCTCCTTTGATGCCAACGTCACCCATATGTGAGGACTAATTCCTGCTGTCCCCGGAGAATACCTGTTACAGGTGAATAACTACGCTTTTTCTGAGGAGGTTGTTTCCATTTGACCTGTGCCTTCCTTCTTACCTAAGGTGATTTCTTCCTTTCATGGGAACCAGGTGCTTTGCCTACCCTCCTCCTTTAAGGAGCAGTGTTGAGCGAAGGATAAGGATCTTCACTTTGTGAATGTACGAATGGTGCTTTTCAAGTGCTTGGCTGTTTCGAATTCTTTTTGGAAGTTAGACCATCTTTTTGTGCTGTTTGATGGCCCTTGCTAAGGTGACGTGGCGGTTAAGTCTACCTTGGAGTACTGGATTAAGGAGGCCATTAACTCGGTGGATCTCTTGCAAAACCAGCCACTTCCAGAGGGTTTGCGCTCCCATTCTACCCAAGTGCAAGCACCCTCATGGGTGGAGCAGAACTCTGTAGTCTCTGCAGACATTTGTGTGGCAGCAGTGTAGGCATCATCTTCTACTTTTGTCATGCATTACTGCTTGGATATCCATGTGCAGATGGACAAGACCTTTGGCTCCAAGGTTTTGCGAGCTGCTGTGTCTTCTTCCTGCCCACTGGAGGCATAGTTTTGGTACATCCTATTTGTCTGAACTGGTAAAACAGGATGATATGGAAGGTGACATTTTACTTACCAGATAATATCCTTTCCTTGTGTCCTTCTAGATCAGTCCAGGGACCACGCCTGGAACTGTGTTTTATCTGTGATTCTATGGCGGTACCTCCGGGTCTGCTGTGTTTTTTACGCTTCGATCTACAGGTTCATATTCTATGGATGGACTTCCATTTATGCTTCCCTGTGCAGAGTTCTCTTCTGTTTGCTCTCTCATTGTTGCTCACTTTGAGGGGCAGTTTCTCCAAATGGATTAATTTTGTGCATACCATGACAGTCATGAACCTCACTTCTAAGCCAGGGCATGGGGAATAGGCGCTTCGTCTCTCAAATTCACTGCTAAGACTTGGCATAGTACTTGCATCGTGCCAAAGAGAGCCTCCTGCTCATAAGATGTAACATGTATGGATAGTTTGTCAAGATGGGCTTAGAAATTCTTCTTTATCAGGCCTGTGGCATCCAACACGATGGGAAATATTTCTGTATCTTTCTGCCACATTTTCTTAGTCTCTGACTGCATTTCCTGGTATTTCAGGATCTTCTGCCTCTCCACGCGATTCACAGAATAGTCACTTGGAACTGACACCTCTTTTATCAATGCCGTTCTGGTGGTTTTCTCCTTAACCATTATATCTGGCTTCCTTGCATCCAGCTTTTTATCGATTAGAATGGAAGTATCCCAGGTGATCATAACCTCCTCATTCTTTGTAATTCTCTTAGGGTCATGATTCCAGTGCTTTTTGGGCACATTGATGTTGTAGTGCTTACAGTGTTTCCAGTGGATGGGGCACGCTTCTTTATTATGTCTTTCTGTATAGAAATTTTCTGCCATCAGAACTTCACAGCCAGCTATGAGGTGAGTCACCGTTACCACGTCTTTCTCACAGAATCAACATATGTCTGTGCTGCCAGTTTTTTCAATGCTCGCTGTAAACCATCCTGTCCCTAAGCCGCTGTCCTGGGCTGCAATTATCAACCTCTTATCTTCGGTTTCAACTCACCCCTCCTTAACCATTCATGTATCCGTTCTTGATCGACAAAAGGTTCCTGGAGTAACACTCTGTATTTCTCACTGTATTTGGGCATCTGCCACTTGTCTTTCCTTGTTTTTTCTTGTTTTTTGATCTAATTCCTTGAAGTTTGTTTCTCTTGTTTTGCAAATTCCATTACTGCCTTCTTTGTGCATGCTTGTGGATCTTCACTCATTCCTTCTAGTCGTCAGAATGCTTGTCCAGGTTTGATGATGGAGACAGATTCTGGACATTTACTCTCATATTTCAGCACTTATTGTGTATTTGGATCCAAGGATGCAGTTAATTAGTCCTGGAGGCCTATGATGGTAGCTCTGTAGTGTAATCAATCTCAATGAGTCCTAGGCCTCCTTCAGCTCTAGGGATGTACAGTCTTGGCATACACTGATTCTTGTAAATCACTTCATGGGCATGAAGGAGTTTTCGTGTTTGCATCTCCAGCTTTTCAAGATCTTTAAGAGGCCAGTCCACAATTCCAAAGCTGTACGAAAATACAGGAATTGCCAGCTGATTGATGACTTGTATCTTATTCCGTGATATTAAAACACTTTTCAATAATGATTTTAATCTATAGTATTCTTTACTTATCTTTTCTCTCTGTAATTTCTTCTTGAGTGTCGTTCCTCCTTCTACTCCGAGATACTTATATACGCCTTCCTGTTCAAGATCCTTGATGTCACAGCCTTCAGCCAGGAAGATGCTTTCTGTTTTGCCCAATTTTCCTAAAAAAACCCCAAAAAGTTGCCTTAGCACATATGTCAAAGCCAAAGATTATCCTGATATCATCAGAAACGTTTTTTACCACACGGAGTTGGTCTGCTAATTATCTGTCACTGGAACTATAGAGCTTCAGATCATCTACAAATAATATATGAGATGTTGTTTCTGGGTTGTTACCTTCTTTAGGATTCATGCTAAATCCATATCCCAAAGAGTTGATAAGGGTACTCATTAGATTAAGCGCCACCCAAAACAGAAGGGGCGACAGGGAATCCCCCTGAAATATTCATCACTGGATCCTGATGTTAGGAATGATATACTGACCATCTTCATATCTCAAAAAGAGTATGGTTTGCCACATTGTCATGGTGAACTTAATGTATTCTATCAAACCAGGATTTATTTTATACATTTCAAGGCAATTTATTATCCATGAGTGTGGGATGCAGTCAAAAGCTTTCTTATAATCAATCCAGGCTATACTGAGATTTCTGCTTTTCTTAGTGCAGGCCTTATTCAACATTAATTGGTCTTTGCTGCCATATGCCCCTCTCTTGTTGCCCTTTTGCTCTAGTGCCATGATGTTATTGGGCTCAAGATGATCATATATTCTGTCTGAATCTATTGCAATGAACAGCTTATAGATTGTAGGTAGACAAGTTACTGGTCTATAATTGTCGGGAGTGCTACTTGGGTCTCCTTTTGGACGGAGAAATGTTTTTCCTGTAGTAAGTCATTGTGGTGTTAAGTCCGGCTGCGTAAACAATTGATTTTTGCAATTCACTAGGTCTGGGTGGAGTGATGTTAACTGTTTGAGCCAAAGGTTGGTTACTCCATCTTTAAAATTGTTTTAGGTTCACTCTAAATCTAAATAACTTATTTTGGTATCTTTCTTTTCAGTTTTCTTCATATCTTTGTGATTTTTGTCCTTCTGCTGCTATTTTCAATTTATTGTTGGAACATAGAAATTTCAGGTCATCTTCTGTTAATGCCACAAGCTTCAGCTTGATGTCTTGGATCTTCCTTAATATCTTTGATGATCTTAATCCTTCTAGATACTCATCTATCAGGGATACCTCCGCACGCAATGATTGTATTTTTCCCTCGATGCGCTTTTTCCAAGGAGGAATTGTTACTGTTTTCTTTTTCAAGCTGAAAGTGGAAACCAAGGACCAGGCCTACACGCAAATATGTACAAGGCAAACTTTGCCTTGTACATATTTGCGTGTAGGCCTGGTCCTTGGTTTCCGCTTTCAGCTTGTCCTGTTTCTTGCGGATACCCTCTTCTCCTGCTGTTTGACTGTTTTCTTTTTCTTCTAGCCTTGAATTTTAGCTGGTATTATTCTTGCAGTAATAATTTTAGCTGCACAATACTGTATTCAATTTATTTTATTGATGTCCATAAATGGTCCCTTTATACTGGATATGGCCTTGTTCATCTTTATAATCATACTTTTAACCTTAGGTGTTAAATTTAACTTGGGTAATCTTTCCCTTGCCTGAAACCCAACATATTCATCTTTTTCCATATGGACTAGGAGTTTGATCTTGAAATCCTCCACCTCTGGATCTTCCTCCTCCCTTTTTTCCTCCTCTTCATTTGATTGGTTGACATGTCCTATAGTTACCTCACTCTCCTGCAGTTCCATATTTCCAATCCATCTCCCCCTTATCTGCTCTTTCTATTTCTGCGTATTCCTTTCTTCTGGTACTCTCATCCAGGTCACCTCCTCCTCCCTTTATTTCTCTTTCCATGGAAGCCCTTAGTTGCTTCAAGATGTTATCATCCATGTACTTCTTTGCTTTGATCTGTGAAATTAAAGTTCTTAAATTTGCATCCGTTGCTTTTTGCGTTTTTTTCTTATGGCAATTTTTCTCTTTCTTCCAGTTTTTGGCGGATTCTCCATGTAGACTTTCTTGATTTAAATATAGGGTTTGTAGCATAAAAGTAGCAGTACATTATCTCTTCATCTGCAGAAGTCCACTTGTCATCTGCAGTTAATTCTCTTAACTTTTTCATTAATTTCTGTGGTTTATCTCCTACCACTGTGGGTCCGCTGACATGCTCACCATGGCCTTTATCTGTGGCAGGGATGTACTGTATCTACATCTGCAGTGCTTGCACTTTCGCAACCACCATTGTTAGCCTTAGTGCGTAAGCTATGGGTGGACACCTTTTTATCTTGGGCGACGTGCCGCCAATATATATTTTTCTTTTTCATTCCTACCATACTTCAATTGTAATGCCTCCTTGCTGGGATTCCGTATGGATTTTATATAATGGGGTCACCACGTGAAGGTACCAAGCAAGACTTGGGGAGGAAAATATAATCCCACCCTCAAGGAAAGCACAGCCGTTCACAGCTAGTTTATGCTGCACTTCCCCTTGACCCCCTTTGAGTTTGTGTGAGGCTTGCCATGATCTCCCATATGCTTTGGAATGGATAGTGAAGAACTTTCTCCTGGCTGAGGCGGATAGAGCAAGGGCTTGATGTCATTGAAACCTGGGCTTTTCATAGGTTCTTTGTATTCGCCAATCTCCTGTAAGGGAACGCAACCTACTTGTCTGGACTGAGCAGGATTCAAGGAAAAGGACATTATCTGGTAAGTAAAATGCCACCTTTTGGTCATTTTGTGTCTATGGGAAACATGTCTAGTACAATAGATGATGACAGAAAAAGTCAAATTGGCATATCCAGTCTGTCTCATTATGCCCACACTGCAAACAATGTGCACTTTTATAATATCACTTTAATTTTGTTGTCTTCATCCATACCGTTACGTCTTTGTAGATAGTCTTTTAAAAGCACCAATTTAGTTCATACCCATCAACCCTCTGTTATGTAAAATCACAACGCCGTTGCCTGAATATTATCATTTTGATAGGTCTACCAACTGTATGCTGTGCTTTGCAGACATACATAATAGGCAATCTTTATTTCTTGTAGCCTACAAGCTAATTAAAACAGATTGACATAGAAAGAATAAATGAGAGTGTTAGAGTTAAAACTAGAAAACTGGGAAGAACTAACCCCAGGTGTGTTATAGATGGGACTATAAATGTAGGGGCCAACCTAACTTGTAGGAAGTTGTGAGGCTCTTCAGAGACTGTATAAAACAGCCAGTGAAGTGGGTGGAAAGCTTAAAAAGAATGAATGATTATGTGGGGTTCCATGAGAGTGGGGTGACCGTTAGCAAGTTTATAAGACAGCACCTTAATTTGCACAGTAAAGGCAGGTTTCTGCACATTCCCTAGAGACCCAGCCACTGAGCAGCACATTTTTGGAGACAACGCTCACAACACAGCATGTCCTCCTAGGTTCCTTGTTTAGCAAGCTACACAGACTAGGCTTTGTGCTTTGCCTCAGACTTCTAGATACAAAAATAAAGATTTTATGTGGAAGGAAATGTTATTTCTTGTAATTTTGGACAGATGAAACGAATTCAAGATGCTGAACTGAAAGCTTCAGCTGCTCAGAGGGAAGCAGAATTACTCCGAATATCTGTTAGGCAATTTAAAGAGAAGATACAACAACTTCAAGAACTGTTTACATCAAGAGAACAAGCACACAGGTATTTATTTATTTATATAAAAGGATTTATATACCGCCTTCTCCTGTAATCAAGGTGGTCTACACAGCAAACAATCGACAAAATACTGAGTCTTGTGTGTGCATGCATTGAAACAGTAAATGCGTGTGTGTGTAGGGTGGTGTTGATTCTTGGTGAGCTATTTACAGCGTGCGCTATTATACAATACTAGGTACATTGCAAACTTTACATCAATACTATGTACATGGCGAAAAGGGAGGATGGTTGGCCTATGGTACTGTCTGGCGACATGTCTATTTGACGTCACCGTAGTGTTCTATGAAGAGGGTTGTCTTGAGCTGTTTCCGAAAGTCCTTGATGTCTGTTGTTGCTCGTAGTTCATCAGGGAGGGCGTTCCAAATTGTTGGTGCAGCCAGTAATAGGGCTCGGTTTGCGGTATCCTTGCGTACCTTGGTGAAGTCTTTTGGTATGTTGACGCGGTTGGAGGTGCCTCTCCTCCTCGGTCGTGTGCTGCTGTCAGATTGTATGAGTGGTTGTAGGCTGAGAACTGATGTCTGTTGTTTGATTTTGAATATGATTATGACTGTCTTGTATCTGATGCGGGAGCTGATTGGTAGACAGTGGAGTTCTTTTAGAGTGGGTGTGATGTGATCTCCAGGAACAAGCAGGAATGAGTCCTCACATATGGTACGTCGGTTCCGACGGAGCCTGCGCGGGAAAGCTCCCCAGCTTCCCAGAAAGAAAGCTTTTGGGGCCTCCCACAGCGCATGCGCGCTGCTTTCCCGCCTTCCTGACCAACTCTCCTCAGTTCTTCTTTTTCCGTGGAGCCAGCAGGTCGTGTTCCTGTCACCGCTGAAGAAGTTCTTATTTTAGTTTGTTTCTTTGGCCGCGTGTCTGCCTTCCCCGACTCCGGACCGGTACCGCCGGTCTTTTTCTTTATTTTTCTTCAAAAAAAAAAAAAAATATATATATCTTTTTTCCCCACTTGGTGTATTTTCCCCTTAGGCCTCTAGGCCTTGACAAAATTCTCCTCATGGAGAAACCAGCTACTGGTTTTAAATACTGGTTTTAAAAAATGCACCAAGTGCAGCGGTACTATTTCAATTACAGACACCCATGAATGGTGTCTTAAATGTTTGGGGCCTGACCACTCCATTCCGGACTGCCCATCCTGCTCTCTGATGTCCAAACGTGGCTTACAGAACCGGGCAGCCAAGTTTCATATGCTGTTTTCTGATACTCCAGCATCAACATCCTCCAGGTCTTCTTCTCCTGATGGATCTCAGGTAACCAAACATTCTTCCGGCAGGTCTTCAAAGGGCAAATCTCCCTCTAAGTATCGAGATGCCTCTGGGCTTGACCCTGAAGACCCTGCCCCAGCCAAACAACCCCGGCGGGAAGCTCCGGCTTCCAAAGCTCCTCCTATGGGGTTACAGGTTGACATCGATGGCACGGCCTCGACCGATCACCTGTTAGACTGCTCTGGGGTACCGGCCCATTCTTCCGGTACCGACATCCAGACAGTCGTGGCATCCATGGATCAGACTGTTCAGACCATGCAGTAGGCCATAATGGCTTTCATTAAGGCTGTGATGCCCACGGTACCGCAACAAGCGGTACCAACTCCGGCACCGGTACCACAACCGATACCGGTACCCATGGCATCCACATCGACCAGGATACCGGTTCCGGTTCCCGGTTCCGGAGCCTTTCCCGATACCGATCCGGTTCCGGGTACGCCCGATGTCGATACCGGTCGATACGCGTATCGATCCCTGGAAGCCAACAAACGATACTTCGAGTTTTCTGATGATTCAGACGCCTCAGATGACTCTGCTGAAGCATCTCTTACTCTTCCTGAGGAGCACTCTTCTTCAAAGAGGAGAATGTCTCCTCCAGAGGATTTGTCCTTTCAAGACTTCATTCTTGAAGTAGCTAAAGGACTCTCTATTTCAGTAACCACTGAAAAAGAACCTAGAGCAAAAAATTTAGATATTTTGGGATACTCTAAGGTTCCTAAGGAGGCAGTCACCTTACCCATACATGAAATTCTTCATGAACACATGATGGATGGGAGACTCCTCTCACCCTCTCTCCACATTCTCGTCGTTTGGACACCATGTATCGTGTCCCCCCTTCTCCTGGTTTTCAAAAAACTCAGCTCCCTCACCACTCTATTGTGGTGCAGTCAGCTATGAAAAGGATAAAGAGTACCAAAAGACACTCTTCTACTCCTCCAGGAAGAGAATGTAGGACTTTGGATGCTTTTGGCAGAAAAATCTTCCAGGCTAGTATGCTGATTGCCAGAATCAATTCATACAGTCTGTACATGGGCATGTTTCTGAAGGAGCTTACACTACAGTGGCGCAATTTTCTCCCCTTTATCCCAGAGGATAAAAAGGATGAGTACCTTCTTTTGCTGAGACATACCCAAGATGTTTCAAAGTTTTCCAACAGGGCAGCTTTTGACTCCTTTGAAGGTGCTAGCAGGGCCTCAGGCATTGCTATAGCTGCTCGCAGAATTGCCTGGCTCCAGGCTTCTGACTTAGAACCGTGGGTCCAGGATGGCTTGGGAAATTTGCCCTGTACTGGTGAAAATCTGTTTGGGAAAGAGTGGCAAATCAAGGCCACTCAAATGGACGCAGAGAATGCTGCTTTGGATAGACTTTCTAAGTCTACCTCTACTCCTCCTAAGAAAAAGTCTTTTAAAAAGCCTTTCTTCAAGAAGGCCAGATTTTCTACAAATACTGGCCAACAATCTTCTGCAGCCCGCTTTGCTCCTAAGCGTCAGCAATCTAAACAGGCCAGGGCAAAACCTGCAGGGGCTTCTACAGTCCAGCAGTCCCAACCTCCTCAGGGTTTTTGACTTAATTCTAGAGAACTTACCCTTTCTAGCTCTGCAACAACCAGAGCCTCTCACCATCCCAGGAAGGTTAACTCATTTTGCTCCCAGATGGGAGCAAATAACATCAGAGCAGTGGACCCTCTCTATCATCAGGGAGGGCTACAAACTGCACTTCTCCAGCCTTCCTCCCCATACCATGGTGAGTCGTCTCAATTCTCCCACATCTCTCCTACACCTTTTGAGTCAGGAGATCACCACCCTTCTCGCCCAAAGGGCAATAGAAGAAGTTCCTCTTCTTCAACAGGGGTCAGGGTTTTACTCCCCTTATTTTCTTATTCCAAAGAAAACAGGGGGTACAGACCCATTCTAGATCTCAGAGAATTGAACAAATTCCTCTACAAAGAGAAATTCAAAATGCTTTCTCTAGGAACTCTCCTTCCATACCTGCAGAGTCAAGATTGGCTTTGTTCTCTAGATCTCAAGGATGCGTACACACATATACTCATCCATCCCTCCCACAGAAAATTCCTACGGTTTCTGTTCCAGGGAAAACCTTACCAATACAGAGTACTTCCTTTCGGTCTGGCCTCTGCTCCCAGAGTGTTCACCAAATGCATGGCAATAGTGGCTGCATTCCTACGCACTCTGGGAATATTTGTCTTCCCCTACCTGGACGATTGGCTCATCTGAGCTCCATCTCAGTCCGCAGCCTAGACTTCCCTGGGCCGCACCAGACAAATTCTGCAGTACCTGGGACTTGTGATCAACCTCCCAAAGTCTCAGCTCACCCCTACTCAGTCCCTGGAATTCATAGGGGCCTGCTTAGATACCACCACTGCAAGGGCCTACCTTCCTCAGGCCCGTTGCCAGCGTCTAGTGCACCTCGCCTCCCAGGCTCAGTCCAGAAGCCACCTGACAGCCAGGGAGATGCTACAGCTGCTAGGCCACATGGCCTCCACAGTACATGTGGTGCCTTATGCTCGCCTACACATGAGAGCAGCTCAATGGACTTTGTCCACCCAGTGGACTCAAGCATCAGGAGCTCTCTCAGACCAAATAGCAACCTCCAAACGTCTCTTTTGGTCTCTCCAATGGTGGATATCCACTCAAAATCTGTTGTTGGGGGCTCCCTTCCAGCCACTGTTGCCCCAATCAACCCTCACAACAGATGCCTCCCAAACAGGTTGGGGAGCTCATCTTCAAGAACTCTCCACTCAGGGCATTTGGTCTCCACAGGAGGCCACCCTTCATATCAATCTTTTCGAACTCCGACCAATTTTCCTTGCTCTCAAGGTTTTTCATGCCCTCCTCCACAACATGACAGTCCTTGTTCACACGGACAATCAAGTAGCCATGTTTTACATAAACAAACAAGGAGGGACTGGCTCTCTGTCGCTTTGCAACGAAGCTCTAAAACTGTGGGCCTTCGCCAGAGAGCATCAAATCCATCTTCTGGCAGTATACCTTCCAGGAGTTCAAAACTCTTGGGCAGACAGACTCAGTTGAGTCTTGCTCCCACACGAATGGACCCTGCACAAGAATCAGGTACTCCGAATCTTCCAGGAATGGGGGACTCCGGACATAGACCTCTTTGCAAGTCCGTGGAATGCCAAACTTCCCCACTTCTGTTCCAGAATTCCGTGTCAGGAGGCTCTAGCCAAGGATGCCTTCCTCCTTCACTGGGGTCAGGCCTTCCTGTATGCCTTTCCACCCATTCCCTTAATTCCCAAGACTCTGTTCAAACTCCAGAGGGATCAAGGATCTATGATCCTCATCGCTCCACGCTGGCCACGCCAAGTGTGGTACCCTCTACTTCTGCAGCTCTCCCAAGCCCCCTCCCTGGACTTGGGAGCTGCTCCAGACCTTCTGTCCCAGGAGGAGGGAACTTTGTGGCACCCAAACCCCAAGTCCCTTCACCTCAGAGCTTGGTTACTGAAGGCCTAGACTTTCAAGCCTTCAATCTTTCTCAACAAGTGAAGGATATCCTCCATGCCTCCAGGAAACCTTCCACTAGGCGTTCTTACGCTTTTAAATGGAAAAGATTTTCCATTTGGTGTGCTCAAAAGAGTCTTGACCCTCTCGCACTACCTGTGAATTCTCTATTAGAATATCTCCTGCTTCTCTCCAATGCAGGCCTCAAGACGAATTCAGTACGAGTCCATTTGAGTGCTATTGCAGCATCACTTAAACCCATCAATGGACAACCTATTTCCTCTCATCCTCTTATTTCAAGATTCATGCGAGGCCTAACGTTAACTAAACCTCCCATTAGACCTCCTCCGGTGGCATGGGACTTAAACTTGGTTCTTGGTCAGCTTATGAAGCCACCATTTGAACCCTTAGCCTCAACCTCCTTGAAATTTCTTTCCTGAAAGGTTATTTTCCTTATTGCAGTCACCTCGGCTCGCCGTATCAGTGAACTGCAGGCCCTAGTGGCTAATCCACCTTATACAAGGTTCCATCATGATAAGGTGGTCCTTAGGACCAATCCCCACTTTATGCCTAAAGTGGTCTCCCCTTTTCATCTTAATCAAGAGGGTATTTTTACCTATCTTTTTTCCAGCTCCTCATGCATCTAATGCAGAGAGGGCCCTTCATACTCTGGATTGTAAAAGAGCTCTCGCCTTTTACCTCCACAGGACATAGCAACATAGAAAGTCTTCCCAGCTTTTTGTTGCTTTTGATCCTTCCCATTTGGGACTTCCAGTCACTAAAAGAACGCTGTCCAATTGAATTGCTCAGTGTATCCCTTTTGCTTACCAGAGTAAGAACCTTTCTCTGGAGGGCCATGTCACAGTTCACAATGTGAGAGCCATGGCCATCTCTATGGCTCATCTTCATTCTGTATCCATTGATCAGATCTGTCGAGCAGCCACCTGGGCCTCGGTTCATACCTTTACAGCCCATTACTGCTTGGACAAGGACTCCCGCCGGGATGCCTTATTTGGTCAGGCTGTCCTCAAACACCTGTTCCATTCTTAAACAACTCCTGCCCACCTTCCCGGAATGGATGCCTGAGATCCATAGGAAGACGAGGAACCCTTCAGGGTCTCATACCCTTAGATGGGGGGGGATCTCCTAGGCATCTCAGCTAGGGAGTCCCCATATGTGAGGACTCATTCCTGCTTGTTCCTGGAGATAGCACAGTTACTTACCTGTAACAGGTGATCTCTGGGAACAGCAGGAATTAGTCCTCACAACCCACCCACCTCCCCTAGGAGTTGTCTCTTTCTCTCTCTTTCCTTTCCTCTCTCTATTGTCTCAGCTTTAAACTCGAACTGAGGAGAGTTGGTCAGGAAGGCGGGAAGGCAGCGCGCATGCGCTGTGGGAGGCCCCAAAGGCTCTCTTTCTGGGAAGCTGGGGAGCTTTCCCGCGCAGGCTCCGTCGGAACCGACGTACCATATGTGAGGACTAATTCCTGCTGTTCCCAGAGATCACCTGTTACAGGTAAGTAACTGTGCTTTCATGTCTTGCTGTGCCAGATATTAAGCGTGCTGCTGTGTTTTGCGCCAGTTGCAGTGGCTTGAGTGTCTGCTTTGTTAGGCCGAGATAGATTGGGTTGCAGAAGTCTAGGATTGGTGTTATTAGTGCCTGATAGACTGTGCGGAAGTGCTCCTGGGAGAGGAGGGGCTTGAGGCGTCGGATTAGTCTCATCTTGTGGTATGCATTTTTGGTGGTTCTGCTGATGTGTGATTGTAGGTTCAGTTCTTTGTCACTCCGAGGTATTTCACTTCCGGTTTTATGGGTATAGTTGTGTTGTTTATCTTGATGTTGAGTGGAGGGATGAAGTCGGTGTTTCGGGCGATGATTAGTGCCTTGGTCTTGCTGTAGTTTATGGTCAGGTTGTTGCCTCGAAACCAGCTGGTCATGTGTATGAGACATGACCAGCTGGTATTATATATGTTTTTTTTTTAAAGAATGGAAATTAACTGGTAAAGATATAGGGCCCTATTCAAAGGCATTTACATGGTCTAAAAACATGTAAACCATTTAAATGCTGCTATAGAGGGATATTCAGTGGCACTAACACAGTTAGTGCTTCTGAATATCTACTGGCTCTGCCGCTACATGCCCTGATGCTAACAGTGTAGAATCAAGGTGTGTCGGGGGCATTCTGGGGCGGAGCGGAGGTGGCACCCATTGCTAGTTGGGCAGCGGCGATATTGAACCACTGCCCGGTTAGCGACACGTAGGAGCAAACTGGGAAGCTGTTCAATATTGCCGCTGCCCAGTTAGCTTTTACATCATGTGTTGCGTTGCAGCAGACCCAGATATTCAATTGTGGGGGGGGGATATGGTTCCAGCATTGAATATCCAGGGTTAAGGTTCATCAGTGATGGCTTTGTGCTTTAGAGGTGTATAGCCATCACAACTGAATATCGGATCCATAGAGACCATAAAATTCCATATTAAAGTGGGAGCTCAGTATTGTCCTATTTTCACTTACGTCAAGTAGCAAGTTGCATTTATTCAAGACATGCAACTGCTTGTATTCATGTTAAATGTTAGGTAGTTTTATTTATAAAGTAGTTAATCTGCAAATATCTGATCTTTGGATTAAATATAAAAGGTGTTTTGATATCCACAATTTTGATATAAAATGTGAACACAAAACCAAAGTGATCTTCATTTACAGGGTAATTTTATAATAGGCGACCTACTTTGGGAGGCCAAATAGGTGCCTATTTTGAGGCTATTTCATATAGATATATAGGTGCCTTTTCCCAGTAGACCTAAATGTCTGCAGCTTCAAGTTAGTTGCTGTTTCTGCTGGATTTGTGCTAGTATTTTCTAACACTACACCTGTGCCTATGTGTCTTTTTATACTAATAGTAGGTGCCTGCAATGCCTTGAGACTTAAATGTCCTGTTATAAAATTGCCCTTTGCATGTGTAAGCAGTGTTCTCTGTGGACAAGCAGCAAGTATGTCCTCGCATATGGGTGATGTCTCCGACAGAGCCCTGCGCGGGAATGCTCCCAGCTTCTGTTGGAAGTTTTTGGGACCATGTCTGCCTTCCCGCCTGCCGCTGTGGTGCCATCTTCCTCAGTCTTTGTTGTTCCATGGACGTTGTTTCAGTCCTCTGCTGGTAAATGTGTTTTTTTCCTCTTTTGGTGGGAGCCTTCCAGTTTCATGTTAGTATCTGCCATTGATCGTATCGGTTCCATGGGTTGCGGTGCCTTCTTCGGTTCTGGCAATTTTTGGTAACTTTTGATTTCTCGGATGTTTCCCTGTGGCCCAGCCGGGCTGTAGTCATCATCGAGCTGTTTGATTTTGCTATGGTCATCTTCTCGGACATGTCCCAGAAACCGATCAGTGGGTTCAAGAAGTGCACAAAATGTGCCAGGACCATCTCTGTCACCATAAGGCACAGTTGGTGCCTCCAGTGTCTGGGTCACAATCACCAGCCCTCTTGCAATATGTGTTTGTAGATGACAAGGAGAGGCCTGAGGGGTCAAGAGAAACAGAGAATCCCTCTTTGGCCAGAAGTCTGATTCAGAGTCTTCGGCACCACCATTGGTCTCTATGGCCTTCCCAGGACTCCGTCAAGGGTGCATCAGCATCGAGAGGTTCTTGGGCTCAGTCAGGGCCGAGCACCAGCAGTGCCCTGGAGTATCGGTGATCGGTTGGTTCACATCTGGAGTCAAGAGAAGATTCGGCCTCGTCGATGTTGAAGAGTGATCCATTCGATCACCAGGAGAAGGCATGGGTGCATCATCATCAGAACCCTTCCAAGCGAGACATCAAGAGTGATGATCAGAGAGAAGGCCCCTCAACTTCCAGGGTTTCAGAGGCCATACCGATACCCCCGCACGTATGCTGGAACCATCGGTTGAAGCTGCTCAGGCCCCGGGATCTTCGGAAGTGGCAGCCATGGAGGAACGCCTTCTAAAGGCATTCAAAATCCACATTGCATTATTGCTAGAGAAATAGCTGTCTGGTGCCTCGGTGCCCATGGCATTGTCACTGAGCATTGTGCAGCCGATCCTCGAGGTGCATGCTCTGCCTGCGGAGGCATCAATGTAGGGACATCGAAGAGAATCAACACCAGTTCCCAGCGGGGCCATCTCCTCGAGTGTCTATGCCCCAACAGAACCTCAGAAGCCCCAACAAAACCTCAGAAGCTCTCAAAGCAGCATTGATTCTGTCAAAGCTTTCACTCTCCTTGAGACAATAGGGAACTCCGGGTAGAGTCTCAAAGGTATTTCGACTTCTTTTCAGAGTCTGACTCTGATGGCTGAGTGACCAATGTGGAATCAGAGAACTTGTCGGAGGACAGGTCTCCTGAGCTCCCGTCAGACCCCTTCCTTCTGTGCGAAAGGTGAAAATCTCCACCAAAAGACATGTCCTTCCAGGATTTCTTAAGGAATATGGCAAAGGCCATCCCATTTTCACTGGGGACAGAGGAGATAAGCCCAGGGTGGAGGAGTTGGATATCCTCCAATACTTGGCCCCTAAGGAAGCAGTGACTGTACCAGTACACCGGATCCTGCAGCAGCTACAAATGAAGATGTGGGAGAACCCCCCCCCCCCTACTGTACCAGCGGTAAGTAGAAGGCTGGACGATGTACAGGGTTCAAAAAGCTCCTGAGTTTGAGAAGCCTCAGCTCCCACACCTTTCCTTAGTGGTAGAATCTGCCTTTAAAAGGAGCAAGAACACCAAGACTTATTCCTCGATGCCCCCAGGTAGGAAGGCTCGGATGTTGGACTCCTTCGGAAAGAGGTGCTTCTAAAACTTCATGCTCATGGCTCGAGTACACTCATACCAGCTCTAGATGAGCATGTTCTTGAAGGAAATCGTGTGTGATCTCACACACTTGTGCCAGTTCTTTCCCCCGGAGGAATTGGAGCACTGTCATTCTCCAGGAACAAGCAGGAATCAGTCCTCACTTATGGGTGACATCGGCACCGACGGAGCCCGCGTGGAGCAATTCCTCAGCTTTCAAAGAAAGCATTTGGGATTGCTACCACACATGCATGGTCCTCTTCCCACCCAAGGGTGCCATCTTGCTCAGTCTCCCTTTTTCCGCAGAGCACTTCGGATGCACGTCCTCGTCCCTTGGAAAATGTTTTTGTTTTCCTCGCCTTAACAGGCTGTATCTCTTTTTTCCGGTTGCACCAGTCCTCTATCTGTCCTCCCCTTGCTCTCTTTTGGAGCTTGTGGGGATACTTTTTTAAAAAAATTTCTTCCCGGGCTTTGCGCCCTTTTTTCTTTCCAACCACTGGCCACATGGGTCATCAACCTCGCAGGGGCCATTTTTGTCCCCATGGCCACCGGGTTTAAAAAATGCGATAGATGCTTTAGGAATATGTCGCTTATGGACAATCATGACTGCTGTCTAAGGTGTCTGGGAGCCGTCCATGACCCAGAGCTCTGTTTGCTCTGTAAGAAGATGTCCTCTAAGGCCCTGCTCAGCCGGAAGCAGAAGTCTGAAGACATTTTTCGAAAGACTGCCTCGGAGTCCCCGGTGGCACCCTCGGTCGTCTCTCCTCTGGTGGGTTCTCCCCCTACGGCACCGCGTTCCAGGCGGCACTCGGATCAGGGGTCCCCCGAGGTGGAACGGCGCAAAAAGAAGAAACATAGAAACATGATGACAGAAAAAGACCACATGGCCTATCTAGTCTGTCCTTCCATATCAACAACTACAACAGTCCACTTTTTACCTTTAGAGATCCTCTGTGTTGGTCCCATGCTTTTCTGAATTCAGTTACTGTCCTCATCTCTACCACCTCCACTGGGAGACTATTCCACGGATCCACTACTCTTTCCATTAAGAAATATTTCCGCATATCACTCCTGAATCTATCTCCCTTCACCCTCATCCCATGTCCCCTCATAGCAGAACTTGCCTTCAATTGAAAGAGGCTCTCTCCCTGAACATTTGTCACGGAGGTATTTAAACATCTCAATCATATCACCTCTATCCCGCCTTTCCTCTAAGGTGTACATATTAAGATCCTTAAGTCTGTCCTCATATACTTTATAATGAAGCCCACTAAACATTTTAGTAGCCACCCTCTGCACCGACTCCATCCTGTTCACATCCTTTTGAAGGTGCGGTCTCCAGAATTGCACACTATACTCCAAATGAGGTCGCACCAAAGACTTATACAGAGGCATTATCACCTCCTTTTTTCTGCTAGCCATTCCTCTCCGTATGCACCCAAGCTTTTGCCGTCGCCTTTTCTACCTGTTTAGCTACTTTAAGATCATCAGACACAACCACGCCTAGGTCCCGCTCTTCTTTAGTGGACAAAAGTACTTCACCTCCTATACTGTATTGCTCCCTTGGATTGCTGCAGCCCAAATGCATGACCTTACATTTTTTAACATTAAATCCCAGCTGCCAAATTCTAGACCATTCTTCAAGCTTAGCTAGATCCCTCCTCATGTTATCTACACCTTCCTGGATGTCTACTCTATTGCAGATTTTGGTATCATCAGCAAAGAGGCAAACCTTACCCGACAGCCCTTCCGCTATATCACTAACAAAGATGTTAAAAAGAATTGGACCAAGGACAGATCCCTGGGGCACACCACTGGTAACATCCTTCTCCTCAGAGTGAGCTCCATTTACTTGTACTCTTTGTCGCCTCCCACCCAACCAATTTCTAACCCAAGCAGTAACTTTAGGGTCCATCCCTAGGGTGCTCAGTTTGTTTATAAGTCGCCTGTGAGGAACAGTGTCAAAGGCTTTACTGAAATCTAAATACACCACATCTAGAGCTCTCCCTCGGTCCAACTCCCTGGTCACCCAGTCAAAGAAATCAATCAGATTTGTCTGACAATACCTGCCTCTGGTGGATCCAAGCTGCCTCGGATCCTGTAATCTGCTGGACTCCAGAAACCTCCCTATTTTCTCTTTCAGCAGCGTTTCCAATAATTTACTCACCACCGAAGTTAAACTAACCGGCCTGTAGTTTTCAAAATCATCCTTACTTCCGCTTTTGTGTAAAGGCACCACATGAGCCTCTCTCCAGTCCTTTGGCACCACTCCCGACTCCAACGAGGCATTGAAAAGGTCAGTCAGTGGAGTTGCTAAGACGTTCCCAAGTTCCCTCAGTATTCTAGGGTGTATCCCATCCGGTCCCATCGCTTTGTCTACTTTAAGTTGAGCTAGTTTCTCACGAACAGTCTTCTGAAAATTGTTCAAGATATCCCTCGCTTCTGTTCCTATTTGTGGGTGTTTTCTGAGGTCCTGCTCCTGGTTCTTCATCTGTGAACACAGAACAGAAATATTTGTTAAGCAATTCCACTTTATCCTTATCAGCTTCTACATATTCCCCCCTACACCCTTGAGTCTGACAATACCACTTTTGCCCTTCCTCTTCTCACTAATATATCTGAAAAATGTCTTATCCCCCCATTTTATTGCATTGGCTATTTCCTCCTCCTTTTGAATCTTTGCCTTCTTGACTACTTTGCTAGCTTCTCTAAGTTTTTCAAATACAGATGCCTCTCTTCCTCTCTCTGTGATCTCCTAGAAGGCCTAGAAGTCTCTGGGGCCCCCAAAAAGCGCGAGTGCTCCCGCGCCTGGTCACTTAGCCCCATTCGGCGTTCCCGAGAGTCAGACAAGGAGCGGCCTAACAAGGTACCCCACAGAGAAACGGAGGCCTCCGGCGAAGGCGCCCAGTCTCCTGAGGGCCGTCCCGGTGAGGACCCCCTTTCATCCTCGACGCCCGATCCGGTGACCCCGGTATCGTCGTCCCAGGGCCTCACGTCCACATCGGAGTCCTATATGCTGGCACTAGAATGCAGTGTTTCTGCGTTCATTGCTTCCCAGCAGGCAATCACGGCCAACTTCTCTGACTTGCACCCAGAGACCACGGGTCCCTCGCGTGGGACACCCCAATCCGTCCAGGAAACCCCCGAGAGCCACGGGCCTCGTGAGGGTCCTCGATGTTGGTCTCGCTTGCTCTCCCGTTCTTTGGGGGCGAGATCATCCAGGACCTCCAACTCTAAGCCGCCGGCCATCGGACAGGGTGAACCACCCGGCTCAGATCCCTCGACCGATTTCTCGGACTGGGAATCCGATGGGGACACATCCCCGGAGACCCGCACCCACAGGGATCTTCCATCGCACCCCTCGCTGCCTGGTCTCCAGTGGCGTTCATCACCCGAGGACACCTCCTTTTTGGAGTTTATTAGGGACATGGCTCGGGCCCTCAACCTGGTTACCCAGGCCGAGGAAGACCCTCATGCTGAAGAACTCGATATTCTTCAGTACGAGGCCCCGCCCAGGGTATCCCTCACTGTGTGGGTGCCGCCGATCCTCTCCCGGCTATATGCTCCGCATGTGAGAGGTCCCGGCCTCGGTCCCCATCGTGAGCAAGCGCCTTGACACAATGTACAAGGTGCAGTGAGGGCCAGGCTTCCGTAAGACTCAACTTCCACACACCTCGATAGTGGTGGAATCAGCCATAAGGAAGCAGAAAAGCCTGAAGTCCCACTCCTCGGTCCTGCCAGGCTGAGAGTCCAGAGCCCTTGATGCCTTGGGCCGCAAGGCCTATCAAGGTTCCATGCTCTCCTGTCGCATCCAGGCATGCCAATTATATATGGGTATGTTCCTCTGTGACTTGGCGAAAGAACTTGGAGGGTTCTCCACGGGCCTTGAGGGTGAAACCCTCGATAGGTTCCGCACACTGTTGAAATCAGTAGCTGATTGCTCCAAGTATATTTCTCGAGCCTCCTATGATGGCTTCGAGACTTCTGCTCGGGTGGTGGCCACGGGCATCGGAACCTGCCGCCAGGCTTGGCTCCAATCTTCGGATTTGGAGCAGTGGGTGCAGGAGAAGCTCCTGGACGTGCCCTGCCTCGCAAGCAACTTTTTGGTAAGCCGATGGAGGAAAAGGTGGCTGTGATTGAGACAGAGTACTTCACTAGGACCTATCTCTCCCGCAAGACCTCTATGCAACCTCAGAAGAAGCAGCCTACCAAGAAGCCCTTCTTCCCCAGGAAAGGCCTCCAGTAACACAGCTATCTGCCCTACCCGGCTACCCGCGTGCCGATCACTCCCACTCAGGGGAAGCCTGGCCAGGGTCACCGGACGCCAAGATGCCGGCTCCCCCACACCCCCCTCAGGGGTTTTGACGCCAGCGGCATAGCCCCTCGCCCTCTGGCAATACAGTAGCCCGTGGGGGGACACCTGTCCAGCTTCGCCCCGTAATGGGTGCTTATCACCTCAGACACCTGGGTCCTCCAGGTCATCCGGGAGGGCTATTGCCTCTACTTCGACAGGCTCCCACCCTCTTTCTCCCCGGCAGAGTCTCCTCGACTCCCCGCAAACCAGCCTTTGCTGCAGCGGGAATTACACTCTCTCCTCATCCAACAGGCAGTTGAGAAGGTCCCTCCACACCTTCGAGGATGGGGCTTTTATTCCCGGTATTTCCTCCTCCCAAAAAAGACAGGGGGGGGGTTTGCAGCCCATCCTCGACCTCCGCAGGCTAAACAAGTTCCTGGTATGGGAGAAATTCAAGATGTTATCTCTTGGCGTGCTGCTGCCCTTCCTCTGGCAGGGCGACTGACTATGTTCCTTGGATCTAAAGGACGCTTACGTCCATATCCTGATCCACCCACAACACAGGCAGTACCTGCGTTTCAGGGTGCAAGGAGAGCACTTCCAGTACAGGTTGCTCCCGTTCAGCCTTGCATCTGCCCCTCGTGTCTTCACAAAGTGCCTCATCGTGGCTGCCACTCACCTTCAGTGCTGGGGCGTGTTGGATTTTCCCTACCTCGACGACTGGCTCGTAACGGGCTCCTCCGTTGAGGAGACCCGGCAAGCAATGTCGCGCACTGTCTTCCTCTTGGAGAGCTTGGGGTTCTTGGTCAACTACCCAAAGTCTCACCTCGAGCCGGCACAGGCTTTCGAGTTCATCAGGGCACGCCTCGATACTCTGCAGACCATGGCCTTCTTGCCGGTGGATCGCTCTACCCGCCTCCGGGCTCTGGCAGCTCGCGTCCTAAGCACCCACCGGGTCACTGCTCGGTCCATGCTCCGTCTCATGGGCCACATTGCCTCGACCATGCATGTGGTTCCTCACTCCTGCCTGCACATGCGGACGATCCAGTGGTGTCTCAGCTCCCAATGGAGTCAATCCCTCGGACATCTCAGGGACCCCGTCAGGGTTCTTCCCGAAGTTCGATTGTCCTTGAACTGGTGGCAAAACCCCCGCAACCTCCTGCGGGGATTGCCCTTCCAGGCCCCGCAGCACGATGTGGTACTAACCACAGATGCTTCCCTGTTAGGATGGGGAACACATTGTGGGTTTCTCTGCACGCAGGGGCAGTGGTCGCCTGTGGAGGCTCAGCAGCAGATAAACCTGCTCGAGCTCCGGGCCATCCGGTGGGCCCTGAGGGCCTTCGAGAATGTCCTCAGCGGGAAGTCGGTTCTGGTACAGACCGACAACTGGGTAGCGATGTTCTACATCAACAAAGAGGGGGGCACGGGGCTGCGCTTCCTCTGCAGGGAAGCAGTCCTCATCTGCTCTTTTGCTGCCTAGCGGAGGATGTCCCTCAAGGTGATGTACTTCCCGGGTCAGGAGAATGGCCTGGCAGACAGGCTCAGCAGAATCCTTCACCCCCCACGAGTGGCGCCTGGATCCCAGAGTGGCAGGCTGGCTGTTTCTACGCTGGGGCACTCCAGAGATGGACCTCTTCACCAGCTCCCAAAACCCACAACTCCCTTGCTTCTGCGGCCCGGTGCTGCACCTGGGCAGGGAGGGCCCGATGCATTTCTCCTGGACTGGTCCTTCAGTCTCCTATATGCATTCCCTCCTTTTCCCCTCATTGCGAGGATTCTGTTCAAGGCTCAACAGGATGGGGCATCGCTGATTCTCGTGACCCCCTCGTAGCCTTGGCAACCTTGGTTCCCACTCCTGCTCCAGCTGTCGTCGGAGCCTCCGATTCCCCTGGGCTATTCCAGGGACTTGCTGACACAGGAGGAGGGCCGGTACTACACCCAAACCTACCCTCCCTATCCCTCATGGCCTGGCGGCTGAACGGGTCTCTCTAACCTCTCTAGCCCTTCCGGAGGAGGTCGAGGAAATCCTCCTTGCCTTGAGGAAGGACTCCATTAGGCGGGCTTATGCCTTTAAGTGGAAACGCTTCTCCGTCTGGTGCTCGGAGCACCATATTGACCACTTCTCATGCCCGGTTCGGTGGGTTCTCCAGATGCAGCAAAATATGACCTTGAGAATATACCACTGGAATTTAAAGACTGCCTGCAAAATCGATTTGTGCTTTAGATACAAATGACAGAGCTCCAGAAGAGTTATGGAATGACATCAAGAAGATTGTGTTGGAAGAAAGCGAGAAGTCTCTACAAAAGGTGAAAAAGCAAAAACAGCCAATATGGATGACGAAAGAAACTCTGAAAATTGCCCAGAAATGCAGAGAAGCTAAAGCCAGAGGAGAAAGAAAGACAATAACAGAACTCAACAGAGATTTCCAACGTGCAGCAAGACAGGACAAGGAAAAGTATTACGACGAGACATGCAAGGAAATAGAAGCAGAAACTATTAGAGGAAGAACAAGATCGGCTTTCCTAAAGCTACCAGAGTTAAAGAAAAAGTTCCAGCCTCGAATTGGAATGTTACAAGATGCTCAAGGTTCTATGTTGAATGATGCTGAGAAGATCAAGAAAAGGTGGAAGGAATATACAGAGTTTTTATATGATAAAGATCAAGTGGACCAACAGCCGTTTCAACCTGTACCTTATGATCGGGAACCATTGGTGATGAAAGAAGAAGTTGAAGCAGCATTGAAAGCCTTATCAAAGAACAAAGCACCAGGCATTGATAGCATTCCCATAGAAGCATTACAGCAATCTGATGCAGCTGTTACTGTATTTACAAGGCTCTGTCAAGAAATATGGAAGACAACATCATGGCCAACTGACTGGAAAAGATCTGTGTTTATACCAATACTAAAGAAAGGTGATCCAACTGACTGTGGCAATTATCGCACAATCGCTCTGATCCCACATGCCAGCAAGATTCTACTGAAGATTATTCAAAAGAGACTACAACCATACCTGGAACAAGAAGGACCTGAAGTGCAAGCAGGGTTCAGGAAAGGGCGAGGAACGAGAGACATCATTGCGGATGTGAGATGGATCCTTGAAAAGACTAAAGAATACCAAAAGGATATCTATTTGTGCTTTATCGACTATAGCAAGGCTTTTGACTGTGTAAACCATGAGAAACTCTGGGCCACATTAAGAAGCATGGGTATACCAGAACACCTGATCATTCTATTGCACAATCTGTACATTGATCAAGAAGCAACAGTTCGAACGGAACAAGGAGAAACAGGGTGGTTTAAAATAAGCAAAGGTGTAAGACAAGGCTGCATACTTTCCCCCTACCTGTTTAACTTATATGCAGAACAAATCATCAGAGAAGCAGGATTGTATGAAGACAACAGAGGTGTGGAGATTGGTGGAAGACTCATCAACAACCTTTGCTATGCTGATGATACCATATTACTGGCTGAAAGTGAAGATGATCTGAAACATTTGCTTCTCATAATCAAAGAACATAGTCTCAAAATGGGCCTGCACCTTAATGTAAAGAAGACAAAGATCATGACAACTGGCATAATCAACAGGTTCATCGTTGAAGGAGAAGAAATTGAAATCGTGAACAACTTTAACCTACTTGGATCAACTATCAATAAAGAAGCAACAAGCAGTCAAGAAATCAGACGATGCATTGCTCTTGGCAGAATGGCTATGAAAGACCTAGATAAGATTCTCAAGAGCAGAGATGTCTCTCTCCATACAAAGATTTGACTTGTTCAAGCCATGGTATTTTCAATAACATCATATGGATGTCAAAGCTGGACAGTGAAAAAGATAGACAGGAAGAAAATTGACGCCTTTGAATTATGGTGCTGGCGGCGAATACCGTGTATACCATGGACTGCCCGAAGAACAAACCAGTCGGTACTAGAGGAGATCAAACCTAAGCTTTCTTTAGAAGCTCAGATGACAAGACTTCGACTTTCATACTTTGGACACATCATGCGAAGAGAGAGCTCATTAGAGAAAGACATCATGCTTGGCAAGATAGAAGGTCAACGCAAAAGAGGAAGGCCAGCAATGAGATGGATCGATACAATAACAGCAGCTACAGGTACCATTCTGTCAACAATGAGCTGCCAGACTCAAGACCGAACACAATTTAGGATAGCTATTCAGAGGGTCGCCATGAGTCGACTCTGACTCGATGGCACTTAACAACATCGGCTAATCATCTCCCTATCGAGGGAAAGCCTCTCTCGGGGCAACCACTAGTCTCCCGCTTCATGCTGGACCTTCTGTTTTCCAAGCTGCCCTTCTGTCCTCCTCCGGCGGAATGGGACTTGAACGTGGTGCTCACGCAGCTCACTCGTCCACCCTTTGAGCTGATGGTGACGTGTTTACTCCGGCATTTGTCCTGGAAGGTGGCCTTCCTGGTGGCACTGACCTCAGCTTGCCGAGTCAGTGAGCTTCAGATGCTCATGGCTGTCCCCCCTTATACCAGGTTTTATCGGAACAGGATGGTCCTCTGGACACATCCTAAGTTCTTACCCAAGGTCGTGTCGGCCTTTCATCTCAACCAAGACCATCTTCCCGAGGCCCCATGCTGATCAGGCGTCGGCGAGTCTCCACATCCTCGACTGCAAGCGGGCCCTCACCTTCTACTTGCAGCGTACCCAGACTCATCACAAGTCTGACCGGCTCTTCGTGACCTACAATCCCAATAGGCAGGGGCAAGCAGTCACCAAGCGCACCCTCTCCGTCTGGGTGGCAGACTGCATCGTGTTTGCCCTTGCGAAGGTGGGCGTCCCTCTGGATCGTCGAGTCACTGCCCATGGGGTCTGAGCCAAAGTGGCCTCGCTGCACTCCGTGCCCATGATGGACATCTGTCAGGCGGCAACCTGGTCTTCTACGAATACCTTCGCAGCCCAGTACTGCCTGGAGAGGGAGTCTCACCGTTACAGCACCCATGGCCAGGCTGTACTCCGTAATCGTTTCTGGGTATAAGCAACTCCTGCCATCCCACCCTTCTTCACGGCAACCAAGGGCTTCGCCCCGAGGACCCAAGGACTCGGGCTCCTTCGGGCTTCGGCTTCTGCTCATGGCCTCACGGAGGCATTTTTTGGTTACACTTTCGGTAGCCTGTAGCTAGGAAGTCACATAAGTGAGGACTGACTTCCTGCTTGTTCCTGGAGAAAGCGTAGTTACTCACCTGTAACAGGTGTTCTCCAGGGACAGCAGGAATCAGTCCTCACTACCCTCCCACCTCCCCTGATGAGTTGCTGAATTTTTGTTCTTCTCTTGCCATCTGCTTGGTAAGGTTTGAGCTAAGGGACCTAACTGAGCAAGATGGCACCCTTGTGCGGGAAGAGGACCACATATGCGTGGTAGCAATCCCAAAGGCTTTCTTTGAAAGCTGGGGAATTGCTCCGCACTGGCTCCATCGGTGCCGACGTCACCCATAAGTGAGGACTGATTCCTGCTGTCACTAGAGAACACCTGTTACAGGTGAGTAACTAAGCTTACCCTGGTGGGACACGTCAAGGACTGCTTGAAGTTCCTGGTCCGGGTAACCTATGACACCTTTCAGTCGGTGTCTAAAACAGTGGCCATGAGCATTGGACCCACAGGCTTGCCTGGCTTCAGTCTTCTGACCTGGAACACTTGGGGCAAAATAAGCTTGCAGACATGCTGTGCTGGGGAGAGAACCTCTTCGGAGAGCGGGTGGAGGAGAAGGCAGGCATCATAGAGAAGCAGGACGTCACCCTCACCAGGCTTTCAAGACACACGTCTGAACCAGCTGCCTATCGCAGAAGGTATCAAAGTGGAGGGCAGAAGACGACTTACTATCTGCATAGGTGAAGGTACTTCTCTGGTCCTCAGACCCCCAACAAAAGATGCCAGCTCCTCGTCTGCAGCATCGAAAAGCCTCAGAACGCCCATCCTGCCCCCAACCAAAGCGGGGAGTGGGGTTTTGACTGGTTCCCTCTGGAGCATAGCCAATTATTATTATTATTATTATTAATAATAATGAGCATTTATAAAGCACTACCAGATGTACGCAGTGCTGTACAGACACAGAAAAGACAGTCTCTGCTTGTTGAGCTTACAATCTAAAAGGACAGACATACGGTAGTACAAAAGGAGAAGGACAAAAGGGGCAATAAGGACCTGAAACATAAGGATGGGGATTATGAACCAAAGGCTGTCTTAAAGAGGTGCGTCTTGAGCCTAGATCTGAAGAGGGTGAGCGAAGGGATTTGATGCAGGGAAAGGGGTAGGCTATTCCAAGCAAAAGTGGGCATCAAGGTCAAAGGAGCGAAGCAGAGAGTTAGCAGAAGTATCTTTATCTTTATTCATCATTTAATATACCGCCCATACGTAAATATCAGAGTGGTTTGCAATACAAAAATTAAAGGCTGCAAGAGGAGGAAACAGAACCTCATTGATTAGACAGGCAAGGGATAGAACAGAGAGAGAAAAGAGAGAGGACAATCCCTTAACAGGAAGAGGCATGACATCGACAAGACAACACTTTGGGGGGGGGGGGCAGGAGAGGGGGAGGAGGGCGTGGCCAGGTCAAAGGCGATGTGGAAGAGATGGGTCTTTAACCCTGCTTTGAATCTGGCAAAGGAAGGTTCAAGACTGAGGGCTGACGGGAGCGAGTTCCAGAGCCTGGGGCCAAGGAAAAAGAAAGCAGAGGAATGGGCCTGGGAGGGGGAGGGGGGGAGGGGAGGAACATGCGGTTACATAAGAACATAAGATATGCCATACTGGGTCAGACCAAGGTCCATCAAGCCCAGCATCCTGTTTCCAACAGTGGCCAATCTAGGTCATAAGTCCCGAGCAGTTTCCCCAAAAGACACAGGTTCCCCAATGCTTGTATTGGGTCAAGCAGTGATATCCTGGGTCCCTTTTAATAATGGTTTATGGATCTTTCCTCCAGGAACTTGTCCAAACCTTTTTTAAACCCGGCTACACTAACAGCTTTTACTACATTCTCCTGTAACAAATTCCAGTTTGATTAGACGTTGAGTGAAAAAATATTTTCTCTTATTAGTCTTAAATAGTCCTAAATCTTTTTCCTGGGTGGTGGTTCATAATGTGGAACCTTGCATAGTGTAACCATAGTTTGGGTTTTTCTTTCCTAGGTGCATAACTTTGCACTTGTCCACCTTAAATTTCATCTGCCATTTGGATGCTCAGTCTTCCAATTTATCAAGATTCTCTTGCAATTTTCCACAATCATCATGTGTTTTAACAACTTTAAATAGTTTCGTGTCATCTGCAAATTTGATAACCTCACTCGTTATTCCCTTATCTCCAGGAACAAGCAGGAATGTAGTCTTCACATATGGGTATCATCGGTACCGATTGAGCCTGCGCGGGAACGCTCCCCAGCGTCCAATAGGAAAGATTTTGGGAGCATCCCACAGCGTCTGCATGCTGCCTTCCCGCCTTTCCCAATTGTTCCTCTCCAGTTCTTCGTTTTCCGTGGAGCCGACAGGTCGCACATCCTGTCACCGCAGAAAATTCCCTTCTTATTCTTCTTTTTTGTGGTCGCGTCTGCCTTCCCTTGACGCTATACCAGTACTGCCGGTGGTTCTTTTCTTTTTAAAAACAAAAAAAGAAAACTTGGTTTCTGGAGTCTTTCTCCAGTAATTTTCTTCTCGGGTGCCACGCGCCATTTTGGGCACTAGGCCCAATTTTTTCCCTCAAAATGGAAAATCCCGCTTTGGGTTTTAAAAAGTGTTCTAAGTGTGACGGTACCATCTCCGTCACCGACACCCATGAGTGGTGCCTCAAATGTTTAGGTCCTGACCACTCTACTTCAGAGTGTGTTGCCTGTGGGATGATGTCAAAAAGGGGCCGGCAAAACCGAGCTGCTAAGCTTAGCACCCTTTTTCCCTCCGATGCAGCCTCCGTGGCATCGACGTCCTCCAGAGCTTCATCTTCCTCCCATGGATCTCAGGTAACTAAACATAAATCTAGCCGGTCCTCAAAGGCTAGATCTCCTTATAAACATCGAGATGCCTCTGGCTTTGCCCTTGAGGGACGTTCACCGGCAAAATTGCCCAGGCGGGAGGCTTCAGCTTCCAAAGCACTAACGGGGCTCCAGGATGTTCTCGAGGCTTCAACCTCGACAGAACTACTGGTGCCATGCTCTGGGGTTCCGGACACTTTATCCAGTACCAATACCCAAGCATCAGCAGCATCGATAGACCGGAGATTCTTGGCTATTGAACGCAGTCTGATAGCTCTTCTCACGGCCTCGATGCCCCTGAAACCGCTTTAGACAATTCAACCGGTACCGGCACCGACTGCATCGACATCGGCAGGTATTCTCCCGGGACCGAGTCATGCTTCTCTATCCGGCATCGACAAGTCGGTACCGGACCACTCCAATGCCGACTTCGATCGGTACCGGTACCTGTACCGTACCTTGCACGATCACCCGGATCGAAGATACTTCGAATCCTCGAATAAGTCTGAAGACTCTGAAAGCTCTGCCGATACCAGAGTACTTCTTCCCGAGGATTCCTCTTCTCCTCAGCGTAGGATGTCTCCACCAGAGGATATCTCCTTTCAGGATTTTATTCGAGATGTGGCCCGAGGTCTTAGCATCACAGTGGCTCCTGAAAAAGAGCCTAGGGCAAAGGAATTAGAAATCCTGCAATACCTTAAATCTCCCAAGGAGGCAGCTACCTTACCTATTCACGAGATCTTGCATGATCTTATGTTAAGGATGTGGGAAACACCTCTGACCACATCGCTTCATTCTCGAAGACTCGACACCATGTATCGAGTTCCTCCTTGTCCTGGGTTTCAGAAGACTCAATTACCACACCATTCCATGGTGGTGGAATCAACCATGAGACGGATAAAGAGTGCAAAAAGGCATGCATCTAATTCTCCAGGACGTGAGTGTAGGACTCTTGACGCCTTTGGACGTCGATCCTTCCAGGCTTCCATGCTTTCTGCTAGGGATCAGTTCCTATATCTTGTATATGGGAAAGTTCCTTAAGGAAGTCACAGGAGACTTAGAGCTTATGAGCCCTCTCCTTCCTGATGATAAAAGGCAAGGTTATCTTGCTCTTGTTATACATGCTCAGGATGTTTCCAAGTTTGTGAATCGTGCAGCCTTTGACTGCTTTGAATGCATAAGCAGAACCTCTGCTATTGCCATAGGTGCACGTAGAATTGCCTGGCTCCAGGCATCTGTCTTGGAAATCTGGGTACAGGACAAACTGGGGAATATACCTTGCACAGGAGAGAATCTCTTTGGCAAGAATTGGCAGGAAAAAGCTAATGAGATAGATGCTGACAATATCATTTTGGATAGATTGTCCAAATCTACAGCTGATCCTGCGAGGAAAAGATCCTCTAAGAAACCATTCTTCAGCAAAAAGAAAAAGTTGTATCCCTCCTATACCCAGCAGGGACATCGTTTAGGTCAGTCTACCCAAAAGGGACAGCAACAACAACCTAGGCAACAAAGGAAGCCAAAAGCAGCTAAGCCTCAACCCGCTCAGCAGACTCAGCCTCCACAGGGCTTTGACTCCTGTCTAGAGAACTTTGCCTTCCTGGCCCTAAACGGCCCAGAACCCTCCACCATCCCAGGAATGTTATGTCATTTTGCCCCCAGATGGGGTCAGATAACAGCAGAAAATTGGACTCTGTCTGTTGTACGAGAGGGGTACAAGCTTCATTTCCTCAGCATGCCCCCTCCTACAATAGTAACACAGTTCAATTCTCAGACCTCTCTCAACGACTGGTTAGGTCAAGAAGTAGCTATGCTTCTTGCTCAAGGAGCAATAGAAGAGGTGCCCATTTCCCAACGGGGTACAGGGTTTTACTCCCCCTATTTCCTTATTCTAAAGAAAACAGGAGGACACAGACCCATTCTAGACCTCAGAGAATTGAACAAATTCCTGTTCAGAGAGAAGTTCAAAATGATTTCTCTAGGAACTCTGCTGCCATACCTTCGTAGTCAGGATTGGCTTTGTTCTCTAGATTTCAAGGATGCCTATACTCATGTTCTCATCCATCCAACTCACCGAAAGTTCCTTTGATTCCTGTTTCAAGGAAAACACTACCAATACAGGGTTCTTCCTTTTGTCCTGTCCTCTGCACCAAGGGTGTTCACAAAATGCATGGCTGTCGTAGCAGCATTTCTCCGCACCCTGGGAATATTCGTCTTCCCCTACTTAGAAGACTGGCTCATTCGATCCCCTTCAGAGCCAGAGGCCAGGGTTGCTCTGTCTCCCACAATGCGCATCCTTCACTATTTGGGACTTGCCATAAACGTCCCAAAGTCCAACCTTGCTCCCATTCAATCCCTAGAGTTTATAGGAGCTCTTCTGGATACCAGACAGACAAGGGCCTTCCTTCCACAGCCCCGCTGCCTTCGCATTGTACAGTTAGCTTCCCAAGCAGTGCTGAAACCTTACCTCACTGCTCGGGAAATGTTACAGTTGCTAGGCCACATGGCATCCATTGTGCATGTGGTTCCTTATGCTCGCCTCCATATGAGGGCAGCCCAGTGGACCTTATCCACTCAGTGGACTCAGGCGTCAGGTTGCCTGTCAAACAAAATACCAAACGCAGATCGCCTTATTTTGTCCCTCCAATGGTGGCAGTCACCCAAAAATCTTTTGGTGGGGTCTCCTTTTCAGCAACCCCCACCCCAAGCCACTCTAACAACAGATGTTTCACAGGTGGGTTGGGGAGCCCACCTGCACGGCCTCTCTACCCAGGGTACCTGGACTCCACAGGAGGCCTATCTCCATATCAACCTCCTGGAGCTCAGAGCCATCTTCCTTGCTCTTCGAGTATTTCACACTCAGCTCAGCTACAAGACAGTCCTAGTTCAAACGGACAATCAGGTAGCCATGTTCTATGTGAACAAGCAGGGCGGAACAGGCTCTCTGTTGCTGTGCAACAAAGCTTTGCGACTATGGGCCCTCGCCAGAGAGCATCAGATTCATCTCCTGGTGGTGTATCTTCCAGGCATTCAAAACTCTTGGGCAGACAGACTCAGTCGAGTTCTGCTTCCACACGAATGGTCTCTGAATGCAGACCAGGTGGCCCAAATTTTTCAAATTTGGGGAACCCCGGACATAGACATAGACCTCTTTGCAAGTCCGCTGAATGCCAAACTTCCCCGGTTCTGTTCCAGAATTCCGGCTCGATGTTGTCAGGCCAGGAATGCTTTCCTCCTTCATTGGGGTCAGGACTTCCTGTATGCCTTTCCACCCATTCCCTTAATTCCCCAAACCCTGTTCAACCTTCAGAGAAACAGAGGTCATATGATCCTCATAGCTCCACGTTGGCCACGGCAAATGTGGTACCCTCTGCTCCTACATCTCTCTCAAACTCCACCTCTGGAGTTAGGATCTGCTCCAGATCTTCTTTCTCAAGAGGACGGGATGCTGTGACATCCCAATCCCCAGTCTCTGCATCTCAGGGCCTGGTTGCTGAAAGCCTAGAACTTCACGGTCTTAACCTTTCCCAGCAGGTAAAGGATATCCTTCATGCTTCCAGAAAACCTTCCACAAGATGCCCTTATGCATTTAAGTGGAAAAGGTTTACCATATGGTGCTCGCAGAAGAGTCTTAACCCTCTTGTGATACCTCTGGAATCATTACTGGAGTACCTCCTTCATTTATCAAATGCAGGACTTAAGACCAATTCAGTGAGAGTCCATTTGAGTGCTATTGCAGCTTCTTTCAAGCCTCTAAATGGACAACCTATTTCCTCTCATCCTCTCATAGCGAGATTTATGAGAGGCCTTCTTTTAACGAAGCCTCCCATCAATCCACCACCGGTGGCATGGGACTTGAATCTGGTACTTGGACAGCTCATGAAACCGCCGTTTGAACCATTAGCCACTACGTTTTTGAAATTCCTTTCCTGGAAGGTTATCTTTATCATTGCAATCACATCAGCACGTCGCATTAGTGAATTGCAAGCTTTGGTGGCTGATCCTCCTTATACAAGGTTCCATCATGATAAGGTAGTCCTTAGGACTCATCCACACTTTATGCCATAGGTGGTTTCGCCCTTTCATTTAAACCAAGCGGTTTACCTTCCTGTATTCTTTCCAAGGCCTCACCCCTCAAATGCAGAAAGGAACATTCATACTTTGGACTGTAAAAGAGCTTTGGCCTTTTACTTGCAAAGGACACAGCAACATAGAAAATCCTCTCAACTCTTTGTTGCTTTTGATCCTAGTCATGTGGGACTTCCAGTCTCCAAAAGGACACTGTCCAGCTGGATTGCACAGTGTATATCTTTTGCCTAAGAGACTAAGAACCTTCCTTTTGAAGGCCATATCACAGCTCACAATGTGAGAGCCATGGCGGCCTCAATGGCTCATCTTCACTCTGTGTCTATCGATGACATCTGTCGAGCAGCTACTTGGGCTTCGGTACATACCTTCACAGCCCATTACTGCTTAGACAAGGACTCCCGCCAGGATGCCTTGTTTGGTCAGGCTGTTCTTCAACACCTGTTCCAATCTTAATCAACTCCTACCCACCATCCCTGGTAGGATGCCAGAGATCCATGGGGGGAAGTGGAGCCCTTTCACAAGGGCACACAACTTTCTGGAGCCATCTCCCTGGCATCTGCAGCTAGGGAGTCCCTATATGTGAAGACTACATTCCTGCTTGTTCCTGGAGATAGCATAGTTACTCACCTGTAACATGTGATCTCCGGGAACAGCAGTAATTTAGTCTTCACAACCCGCCCACCTCCCCTAGGAGTTGTATCTCTCTATCTCTCTCTCTTTCCCTCTCTCTTTTGTCTCAGCTAAAAACTCAACTGGAGAGGGACAGTTGGGAAAGGCGGGAAGGCAGCACGCAGGTGCTGTGGGATGCTCCCAAAAGCTTTCCTATTGTTCGCTGGGGAGCGTTCCTGCGCAGGCTCCGTCGGTACCGACGATACCCATATGTGAAGACTAAATTCCTGCTGTTCCCGGAGATCACCTGTGTGATGATGCAGAGGCTTTAAACAGAGAGAAAATGGGTTTAAAACTGCAGCTTTCCTCTAATGCACACATTAAGACAGGCAAGGAAGGGGTTAAAGCATAAGCCCAGAGAAACTCTCTGCACAGAAAGGCAGTGAGAGAGCCACACCCCAGCTGCAGGACAAACAGAGGAGCTGACATAAGAGGCAAGGGGGCGGAGTCAAACCGGATAGGACAGCCCAATGCTCTTAACCAGGAAGTAACAGAGAGAGTTAGTTCATGTGGGAGCTCGTGTGGGAGAAGGAGTCTGAGGTCGAGTTCCAGATCGGGCAGGAGTTCTGATCTGAGGAGAGTTCGTGGAGGAGCAGGAGGAGTGCCTGGGAGAACAGGAAGTGTTCAGGCAGGAGACTCAGGACCTGACTCTGACCAAGAGGCAGAGAGAAGCAAAGGGTGGAGCAGCCATTGCCAGGATAGCACATGGTGCTGGGAGAGTTGCCATCCAGACTGCTATGAGACACGGAGGTCTCTGAGAAAGCAGTGGAGCAAGCTTCCTCTGAAAGAGAGAGGTCAACGCGAACCAGACAGCCAGGAGAAGCAGGTGGGAACATACTTTTATTCTCATGGGGAGAGGCTGGAACCCTTAACCAGAAGAGAGAGTATGTCTTCCCTAGAGTCTTCCCTAGAAGCTGTGAACAGAGGTGAGAGTTTAACCAAGTATAAAACTCTGTATGATAAGCTGCCTAAGCGTTCCAAGTGCAGGAAGCCAGATACTAGCAGAAGCTTAGGAAGTACCTCAGCTGTTCTTAATTCATCAGCTGATGGTAGGCTTCAACGACAGAAGCTAAAGCTAGCTCACGCTGTGCCAGTGAAACAGGAGCAGTGTAAGAACAGAGACTTGTCTTTTTACCCACCTTTGCAACCCAGACGTACTAGAAGAGGAGCAAGCCAGTTGAGTTCCTTTAACACCACTTTAAAGGAGGCTGCTGATTCTAGTTATAATCATATTCCACAGAGGGAAAGGAATAGAGAGTGGAAACAGCTTAGACACCATTTGGAACCATGGAAGCCTGTTGATCTGCAGTACCCTGATTTGAATCATGAGACGTCTGACTCGGATGTTGAATCCATGCAGTTAGGTTCAACCAAATCAGATAGGTCTTATTCTGACATGGAAGCAGACTGTGTTATGTGTTGCCAAGAGTGAAGCTGTTAATAGTATTGTATAAGAGAAGTGCTGATAAGTAATTCATGCTATTGAGTTTGCACGGAGAGAAGCAGCGTTCTGCTGGAGTGAAACTCAATGTCGGTAAGCAGCTGAATATGGTGAAAGCTATGGAAGTGATTAGCTGCTACTGAAGCTGTTCGTGTATGAGAAGAAGTTGAACTAACTTTGTATATAATCTGACAACCCTGAGAAGGATCAGGTTGGACTGTATTTCATTTGGACTTTATATTGGCATATAAAAGTATCCACCGTTTTGTTTCTGGTTAGGGGAGGATAGATGACAGAATCCTGTGCAACAAATAAAGTTTTTATTATCACACAAAACCTTGGCTGTCTTTCGTTTGGGCCACAACTACAGGGATACCAAGCATCAGCACTTACAAGGATAATCTGGCACATTTCCCACTCCTCCAGGCAACCGCCTATACGATGAGAAAGGGGGTGTGACACCTGTTACAGGTGAGTAACTATGCTTTCCAGGTCATTTATGCATATGTCAAAAAGCAGTGGATTCAGCATAGATCCCTGGGGTAATCCACTATTTACCTTTCTCTATTGGGAAAATTGGCCATTTAGCCCTACCCTCTGCTTTCTTTCTTTTAACCAGTTCCTGATCCACAATAGTACACTGCCTCCTATCCCATGACTTTTTAGTTTTGTGAAAAGTCTCTGATGAGGAACCTTGTCAAAGGCTTTCTGAAAGTGCAGATATACTATATCAACCATCTCACCTTTGTCTACCTGTTTATTCACACCTTCAAAGAAACAACAGATTAGTAAGACAAGATCTTCCTTGTCTAAAGCCATGTTGGCTGTCTCCCATTAAGCCATGACTATCTACATGTTCAGTCATTTTGTCCTTTATTATGGTTTCTACCATTTTTCCCAGTACTGACGTCTGTAGTTTCCCGGATCACCCCTGGAACCCTTTTTAAAAATTGGCATTACATTGGCCATCCTCCAATCTTAAGGTATTACAGATGATTTTAATGATAGTTCACAGATTACTAATAGCAGGTCTGCAAGCTCATATTTCAGTTCTTTCAACACCCTTGGATGTGTACCATCCAGTCCAGGTGATTTGGTACTCTTCAGTTTATCAAATAGTTGTAATACATCTTCTCAGTGTATCAATATTTCTTTCAATTCTTCCGCAGTATCACCTTTAAATACCACTTCAGTCACATCTTCCTCAGTAAAGACCGAAGCAAAGAATTCATTCAGTCTCTCCGCTATGGACTTGTCCCCTCTTAGTGCCCCTTTTACTCCTCTATCATCTAATGGTCCAGCTGACTCTCTCACAGGTTTTTTTGCTACGAATGTACTTGAAAAGTTTTTATTATGTGTTTTTGCTTCCACAGCAAGCTTCTTCTCAAATTCTCTCTTTATCTGCCTTATCAATGCCTTGCATTTAACTTGCCAGTGTTTGAGCAGTTTCCAGTTTTCGTCATTTGGCTCTTTCTTCTATTTCTTGAAAGATGCTTTTTTGGCAACAACGGCCTCTCTGACCTCACCTTTAAACCATGCTGGCAGTTTTCTGGACTTCCTTCCACTTTTCTTAAAGCGTTGGAATACAGCTGGTCTAGGTTTCCAAGATAGTATTTTTAAACAACACCCAAGCTTGATATAAGTTTTTAACCTTTGCAACTGCTTCTTTTAGTTTTTTTTAAACTATTTTCCTCATTTTATCATAGTCTCCGTTTCGAAAGTTAAAAGGTAGTGCTGTGGATTTCCTTACCATTCCTCCTCCATTAATTAAATCAAAGGTGATCATGCTATGATCACTATTGCCAAGTGACCCCAACACCTTTATCTCTTGCACCAGATCTGGTGTTCCACTAAGGCAGGGGTCTCAAACACGCGGCCCGCAAGAGCATCTTGTGCGGCCCGCGAAGCACCGGCGAGTATAAAAAAAAAAAAATTCCAAACTTGCCGCCGCTGCCGCAGTATTAAGCGTCCCGCGGGCCCCGCTGTCTGGCAGAGTCCTCTCCTCCCTGCAGTATCAGCTGCAAAAGCGGCGGCTTTCAGAGCCGCGAAGAGAGAGAGTTTCTCTCGCGCGGTTCTGAAGAGCAGCGAGAGAGTCTTCAGAATCGCGCGAGAGAAACTCTCTCTCCTCGCGGCTCTGAAAGCCGCCGCTTTTGAAGCTGATGCTGCAGGGAGGAGAGTACTCTGCCAGGCAGAGGGGCCCGCGGGACGCTTAATACTGCGGCAGCAGCAGCAAATATAAATTTTTTTAAAATCTACCTTGGCTGATGGTGGGAGGGGGGTTAGGACTGGTAATGGGCTATGGGGGGGGGGGGCTAGGACTGGTAATGGGCTCTGGGGGGGGCTAGGACTGGTAATGGCCTATGAGGGGGGTAACTGAAAAGGGGGTGATGGGGGTAACACTGAAAATGGGGTGATGGGGGGGTTAGGACTGGTAATGGCCTATGAGGGGGTAACTGAAAATGGGGTGATGGGGGTTAAAACTGAAAATGGGGTGATGGGGGGGCTAGGACTGGTAATGGCCTATGAGGGGGGTAACTGAAAATGGGGTGATGGGGGTAACACTGAAAATGGGGTGATGGGGGGGCTAGGACTGGTAATGGCCTATGAGGGGGGTAACTGAAAATGGGGTGATGGGGGTCACACTGAAAAGGGGGTGATGGGGGGGTTAGGACTGATAATTGCCTATGAGGGGGTAACTGAAAATGGGGTGATGGGGGGTTAGGACTGGTAATGGCCTATGAGGGGGTAACTGAAAATGGGGTGATGGGGGTAACACTGAAAATGAGGTGATGGGGGGGGGGGCTTAGGACTGGTAATGGGCTATGAGGGGTAAGACTGGAAGTGGGCTATGGGGGGTTAGGACTGGTAATGGGCTATGGGGGGGGCTAGGACTGATAATGGGCTGGGGGGTCTGCTAGGACTGGAAATGGGCTGAGTGGAAGGGGGGCTTGAACTGCAAATGGCTGATGGGGAGGGGGGCTTGGAATGGAAATGGGCTGTGAGGGGAGGGAGCTAGCACTGGAAATGGGCTGATGGGGGGAGTTACGATTGGAAATGGGCTGATGGGGGGCTAGGACTGAAAATGGGCTGATGCAGTGACTAGAAGGGAGGGGGTGCTGTGTTGGACTGGAACTAGAAGGGAGCTGATGTTGGGGGAGGATTAGAATGGGATGGAGCTGGGAGAGTGAAATGGAGAGGGGAAAATATTTTGTGTGGGAGGGAAGACAAATCTACAATTGGCCAGGTAAGTGGGGATTGAGGATGGAGGGGTAAAATTTGAGTGGATGAAAATAGGAATGAGGAAAGAGCAAAAGGAGAAAGATTAATATGTTAAAGCAGATGTAGAGGGAGAATGGAAAAAGCTAGAAGAGAGAAGAAAGGACAAATGGACAGCAGACGATGGAGAGTTAGCAGAAGGCACGAAGGAACCAGAAGAAAGTGGCTGGAACTGAAAAAAAAATGCACAAAAGGTAGAAAAATATCTTTATTTTGAATTTATTAACTGGAATATGTCAGTTCTGGGAAATGTGCATCAATAACGTCTGCGCTTTGTTTAGTACAAGAGGAAATTAATTTATAGTTTTATTTCTACTGTGTTGTTGTACATTCCAAGTTTGGCTTTTGGGGGTCCCAGTTTAATTGTCTTGTTTCTAAATTTTGATTCCTTGTGTAACTGAGCTGAGGTATTCTGTTTATGTAATTCTCCAGGACCAAGCAGGAAGTCAGTCCTCACTTATGGGTGACGTCGGCGCCGACGGAGCCCTCGCGGAGCAATTTTCCCCAGCTTTCAAAGAAAGCCTTTGGGAATTGCAGCGCGCATGCGCGGTCCCCTTCCCGCCCAAGGGTGCCATCTTAGCCAGTCTTCTTTTTTCCGCGGAGCCCTACGGACGTACCCGTCATGTCCCAGCGAAAAAGTTGATTTTCTTTAGAATTACTCTGTTTTTCCATTCGGTTCGACGCCGGTCTTTTTCCCGCCGGACTCGCGACGCCGGTCACGAGTCCTCTTCTTATTTTTCGTTTTTTCTGACTTAGTCAGTTTTCGTTTCGGTTTTTTTCCCTGGCAGCCCGGTCCTTTGACCTCGCCGGGGCCCTTTTTCCCCCGATGGCTGCCAGTGGTTTCAAGCGGTGTGGTCAGTGTGACCGAAATATGTCACTAACTGACACACACGACAATTGCCTCCGCTGCCAGGGCCCGGATCATGAAGAAATGATCTGTGGGCCTTGTGGCAAACTATCCTCCAAAGCGTTGAGAAGTCGGCGGCATCAGCGGGATAGAATCTTCGCTGACCCCAGCCGTACCCGGACCTCGTCGGAGGCCTCCGCGTCCAGGGGTTCCAGCTCGGACCGTCGCCGGAGTTCCTCCGACAGGGGTTCTCCCTCCGGGGACCATCGACGGAAGGTGAAACCCGCGAGGGCGGCGTCGGTGGACGCTCCTGGCTCCGCGAGGGCCAGGTCGCATAGCCCCGATAGCCGCCCCGGGTCCTTGGAGAAGGAGCACCTCATGAAGCGACCTCGCCTGGAGTCGGAGCTGCCTGCTCGGGTAAGTCCTGTGGTCCTTCTGGACTCGCCTCCACGACAGCCGACGTCGGGCCCGACGCCGTCGGGGCCCGAGTCGGGGGCTGCTGGGTCACCTGAGCTCGGACTCAGGTTGACGGCCTTGGAGAGCAGACTGTCTGCCTTCATGGACCAGCAGCGGGCACTGCTCGCTGGCTTCGCTGGCGCCGCTGCCCCGACCGCCGGGACGTCGACGTCTAAGTCGACCCCGGAGACCGAGCCGATCCTCGAGTCGATGCGAACTCGAGTCGATCCTCGGTTGAGGTCGCCCTCGGCCTCCCGTTCGGGACCGAGGTCGCCGACGCCGACTCCCTCAGCGTCGGGGCGGCAGGCGCCGCGCCCTGCCCGGCCGACCCCACCGAGTCCTCGTCGGAGTCGGTCTGGGAGTCTGAAGAGGAAGAGTCGCCTGATTCTTTTCGGACTCGGTGTGTCCCCTCGGACTCACCTGAGTCCGAACCTCGGAAGCAGTCCCCCCCGGAGGATGCCCGGTTCTCGGACTTCGTCAGGGATATGGCCAAGGCTTTGGCCTTCCCTGCGGACCCCGAGGAGGAGCCTCGAGCCGAAGAGCTGGACGCCCTCCAGTATGACTCTCCCGCCAGGGAACACTTTACTGTACCGGTTCCTCCCATGCTGGAACGACTACTCTTCCGCATGTGGGAGAGTCCGGCCACCTCGCCGGTCCTGAGCAAGCGGGTCGATTCTATCTATCGAGTCCGCAAGAGCCCTGGCTTCCAGAAAGCACAGCTACCACACCATTCCATGGTAGTGGAATCGGCCATGCATCGTCTTAAGAGCCAGAAGATGCACTCCTCGGTGCCTCCTGGCAGGGAGGCCCGTAACCTGGATGGCCTGGGTAAGATGTGTTTCCAGGGCTCTATGCTCGCCTGTCGTGTCCAGACCTACCAGCTATACATGGGCTTGTATCTCCGAGACCTGGCTAAAGAGCTAGCCGGCTTCTCCGCTGGTTTGTCCGAGGAACCCTTGCGGAGGTTCCTGGCCTTGTCCACTGGCATTCGGGAATGCTCAAAATTCATGTCCCGAGCAGCCTATGATGGCTTTGAAGCATCGGCTCGAGTGGCCGCAGCCGGCATCGGTGCCCGCCGACAGGCTTGGCTTCAGTCGTCTGACCTTGAGCCCTGGGTGCAGGACAAGTTGGTCGATGTCCCCTGCCGAGGCGAAAACCTCTTTGGCAAGCCCATGGCTGATAAGGCTGCACAAATTGAGACAGAGACTCTCACCAGGACTAGGCTTTCTAGGAAGACCTCCGCCCCTTCCCAGAAAAAGAAGGGCTCGGGAAAGAAGTCCTTTTACCCGAGGAAGGCGGCTGCCTACAAACAATACCCCCACTATCAGGCCCCTGCAGCTCCCCAACAGGGCCAGCAGGCCAAGGGACGGGGTAACGGGTCCCGTAGGCAGCAAGCCCCCAAGCCTGCACCACCAGCCCCTGCTCCGCAGGGTGGGGGTTTTTGACTCCTTAAGCATAGCCTCTCCCCCCCCGCTGGTTCCTCCCAGCACCGGAGGCCGGCTGGTTCACTTCGCCCACAGGTGGTCCAGCATCACCTCAGATGCCTGGGTGCTTCAAGTCGTGCGAGAAGGCTATCTTCTCCACTTCCACCAGGTCCCTCCCTCCTATTTTCCGGGAGAACCTCCACGACCCCCTCTGCACAGGGAATTACTCCTTCAGGAGTTAGCAGGTCTTCTACAGGATCAGGCGGTGGAACCGGTGCCCCACCACCTGCAAGGTCAAGGCTTTTATTCCCGGTATTTTCTGATACCAAAAAGAACAGGAGGCCTCAGACCCATCCTGGACTTGCGCAACCTCAACAAGTTCCTCGTGCGGGAGAAGTTCAAGATGCTTACCCTTGGAATCCTTCTGCCCTACCTCCAGCAGGGAGATTGGCTATGCTCCTTGGATCTAAAGGATGCCTACACGCACATCCTCATCCACCCAAGCCACCGCCAATACCTAAGGTTTGTGGTGGCAGGAAATCATTACCAGTACAGAGTACTGCCCTTTGGCCTGTCCTCCGCACCGCGAGTCTTCACAAAATGTCTCGCGGTGGTGGCGGCCCATCTCCGGCTTCACGGCCTCTATGTCTTTCCGCACCTCGACGACTGGCTCATCAGAGCATCGTCCGCTCTGGAGGTCACCAACGCCACGCGCCGCACGGTGACTCTTCTGCAGTACTTGGGCTTTGTTATAAACTTCGCAAAGTCCACTTTGCTCCCCTCACAGGATCTCGAGTTCATCGGCGCAAGGCTGCACACTCCTCAGGCGCGAGCGTACCTACCGCTCGACAGGGCTCAACGGCTCATGGACCTAGCCGACTGTTTTCGCAGCCAGCCCCTGGTCTCCGCCAGGCGCTTCCTGAGACTACTCGGCCATATGGCTTCCACTGTCCCCAATGCCCGCCTGAATATGCGGCCTGCTCAATGGTGTCTCCGCCGGCAGTGGCGACAAGCCACAGGCGGCCTAGCAGACCTAGTGCGCGTCTCCGAGCCGCTGCTCTCGTCTCTCCGGTGGTGTCTTCAGCGGCCGAACCTGATATTCGGCATGCCTTTCCAGTCACCTCAGCCGGCCCGGGTGCTGACAACAGATGCATCCCTCCTGGGCTGGGGAGCGCATTGCCAAGGGGCACGTACTCAGGGCCTCTGGACCACGTGGGAGTCTGCTCAGCAGATCAACTTCCTGGAGCTCAGGGCGATCCGCCTGGCTCTCAAGGCCTTCTCCCACCTGACTTCTCACCAGTCCGTCTTTGTCCAGACGGACAATCAAGTTGCCATGTTCTACGTGAACAAGCAGGGGGGCACGGGCTCCTTCCTCCTCTGCCGGGAGGCACAGAAGCTCTGCTCTTGGGCCGTCAGTCACGGCGTTCTCCTCAAGGCAGTTTATCTCCCAGGCCAAGAGAATTGCCTGGCGGACAAACTCAGCAGGATCCTCCAGCCGCACGAGTGGCGTCTGGATCCCTTGGTAGTTCAGAAGCTCTTTCTAAAGTGGGGCCTCCCCACGGTGGATCTCTTTGCCAGTCCTCACAACCGGCAACTTCCTCGCTTCTGCTCTCGTCAGCCACACCCCCTTCGGGTTGCGGCGGACGCTTTTCTACTCTCATGGTCGGGGAGCCTCCTGTATGCTTTCCCTCCCATCCCGCTAGTCTCTCGGACTCTCTTCAAGGTTCTCCGAGACAAAGCCTTCGTGATCCTGGTGGCTCCTCGCTGGCCCAGACAGCCGTGGTTTCCACTCCTGCTGCAATTAGCGGTGGGGGATCCGTTCCCTCTGGGGTTTCAACCGGATCTCCTCACTCAGGATCAGGGGTCTCTGCTACACCCCAACCTCAGGTCTCTCAATCTAATGGCCTGGCTGCTGAGAGGGTAGTCCTTGCTCCCCTTCTCCTGCCGGCAGAGGTGGAAGAGGTCGTCCTAGCTTCTCGGCGACCTTCTACCCGCAAATGCTACGCCCTTAAATGGCGTCGCTTTTCCGTTTGGTGTAGCCAACAGTCTCAGGATCCCTTCTCCTGCCCGGTGTCGGTGATCCTGCAGTACTTGCTATACCTCTCTAATCTGGGACTTAAGTCCAACTCCGTCAAAGTTCACCTCAGTGCTCTTTCAGCACATCATGTGCCGGTGGACGGCAGACCTCTTTCCAGCGACCCTCTTGTAGCGAGGTTTCTCCGAGGTCTCCTTCTACTTAAACCACCTCTGCGCCCGCCAGCGCCTGACTGGGATCTGAATGTGGTTTTACAGCGGATCACCTGTCCGCCTTTTGAACCTATGGCTACCTGTTCTCTCCGTTTTCTTTCTTGGAAAACACTGTTCTTGATAGCCCTCACTTCCGCTAGACGCGTAAGTGAATTGCAGGCCCTCGTGTCTGATCCCCCTTACACTCGGTTCTACAAAAATAGGGTAGTCCTACGGACTCACCCAAAATTTCTTCCAAAAGTGGTCTCCCCTTTTCACATCAATCAGGAGGTGGTACTTCCAACCTTCTTTCCCAGACCACACTCCAGCCGAGCTGAAACGGTCCTCCATACCCTGGACTGTAGAAGGGCTTTGAACTTCTACCTTGACCGTACGCGGGAGCACCGTAAAGCTGCTCAGCTTTTTGTGTCTTTTGACCCCAATAAATTGGGGCTCCCGGTCTCCAAGCGTACTCTGTCCATCTGGGTTGCGGACTGTATCTCTTGGGCTTATGGGGCAGCCGGACTCTCCTTGGAAGGTCGAGTCACGGCTCACTGCGTTCGGGCAAAGGCTACGTCAGTGGCTTACCTCCGCTCTGTTCCGCTGGCAGACATCTGCCGGGCCGCTACTTGGTCTTCGAGCCAGACTTTTGCGGTCCATTACTGTCTCGAGAGGGAGTCCCGCAGGGACAGTGCTTTCGGACAGGCAGTCCTCCGTAATCTCTTCGAGGTCTGAGCAACTCCTACCCTCCATCCCGGATGTGGGCTACCGGTGGGTAATAATTCAGCGAAGATTCTTTCCTTCTGTGCTGCTGAGCTAGAGGGAGCTCATTTTTGTGCTTAGGGTCTCCGGTAGCCTTGAGCTTGGGAGTCCCATAAGTGAGGACTGACTTCCTGCTTGGTCCTGGAGAAAGCGTAGTTACTCACCTGTAATAGGTGTTCTCCAGGAGCAGCAGGAATCAGTCCTCACAACCCTCCCTCCTCCCCGTGGAGTTGCAATCATCTGCTTTAGTTTTTTTGCAAATTTTTATGCTGTCTTTTTTAGCTATGTCATCTGACTGGCTAAGATGGCACCCTTGGGCGGGAAGGGGACCGCGCATGTGCGCGCTGCAATTCCCAAAGGCTTTCTTTGAAAGCTGGGGAAAATTGCTCCGCGAGGGCTCCGTCGGCGCCGACGTCACCCATAAGTGAGGACTGATTCCTGCTGCTCCTGGAGAACACCTGTTACAGGTGAGTAACTACGCTTTCCTATTTGACATTGCTACTTGTTCTCTGTCCCCAGTAGGTCATGTATTGTTATTCTCTGAAATGTATTGATTTAATATTTGCAGTGTTGCCTTTTGATAGGTAGGGTATGGTGCTTTGTGAGTCCTGGTAGTGCTGTTAGGATATGGCGGGTTTGCTATGGGTTCTAAATGGGCAGTGTTTGTTTGTAGTAGTTCCTAATGTGCCTGGCGGTTGGCACTGGATTATAGTAATGTAGAAATCTTTTAGTCTTTCTTTATTCATGCACTCATTAAGAGGCATGTTTACTAAAAGTTAGGGTATGGTAACATTATGCAAATATTTATGCAAATGAGGTCCCTTATGCAAATGAGGCCCCACGTCTCATGCGGCCCCCGGGTTATTTTACAAGTCCTCATTTGGCCCTCAAAGCAATTTGAGTTTGAGACCCCTGCACTAAGGACTAGGTCCAAAATGGCTTCCTCTCTGGTCGGTTCATGAATCAGCTGCTCCAAGAAGCAGTCATTTATTTCATCTAGAAACTTTAGCTTGAAGGGATCTTAGAGAACATTGAGGGGTGTGCAGATCCACCAGATTGGAAAGGTATTAAGGGATTCCAGTGTGAATAGCTTTGTGGACAAAGGAGTGGATTTTGTAGTGAATTCTGAAGGACACGGGGAGCCAATGAAGGCGAATGAGGGGGGGAGGGGGTGATATGATCTGGGTGGGTGGCATGTTTAAGGATACGGGCTGCTGTATTCTGAACAAGTTGGAGTCTGTGCAACTGATAGTCAGGGAGCCCAGCTAGGGAAACATTACAATAATCCAGACAAGACATAACAAGGGAGAGGAGCAGGGTGTTCAAGGAGGAGACTGGGAGAAAGGGATGGACAGCATGAATTTGCTTTAGTGAGTGAAAGGAACACTGAACAACAGAGGAGATGTGTTCTTGAAAGGATAATCCAGAATCCAGGGTGACCGCAAGACAAAGCAGGGAGGAGATAATAGGAATGGGGGAGGAGGAGAGCAGAGGGGCAAGAGAGGGAATGGGACCATCAAAGGTAAACCAAATAGCCATGGTCTTGGAGAGGTTGATATGGAGGTAGTTGGAGGACATCCATGAATTAATGCAGGAAAGATAGGAGTTATGAGGGGTGATGTCAGGTGTGACAGAATCGGTATGATGAAGAAGGATAATATCGTATGGTATTAGTACGTGGAGATACCAAATTGCTGCTCCAAAAAGGTTAAGGGGGCAAGGAAGATATTGAACAGAAGGGGGGCTAGGACAGATCCCTGGGGAACACCACAGATGAGCGGGATTACAGGCAAGGAGGAGGAACCATAAAGAACTGAAAAGGATCTATTAGTGAGAAAAGAACGGATCCAAAGGAGGACAGAACCGGAGATCCTAACATCGCTGGACGAGTGAGAAGGTTGTGACGATCGACTAGGTCAAAGGCGGCAGACAGATCAAGGGAAACTGTGATAGAAATTGAGCCATGGTCGTGAGCGGAATGTAGTTCATTCAGGAAAGAAAGAAGAATAAACTCTGTGCTATGGCCAGGACGAAAGTAGAATGCGGCATGGAGAGAAGAAAAGCAGAAGATGAATGAAGATTACTGGAGGATGTTAGGGGGAGAGGAGAGATAAAGAGGCGCAGCAGAGGGTAAGTAGTTTGAACTGAATATGGCGATGGATAGGGAGCCAGTGAAGGGACTTTAAAAGAGGAGTAATGTGGCAGTAACAAGCTTGGCAGAAGATTAGACGCACAGCTGAGTTTTGAATAGATTGAAGTGCGAAAAGATGAGATTGTGGGAGACCAGGGAGGAGGAGATTGCAATAAGGGAATGTACTAGAATCTTAGTGGCACACAAAGAGATGAAAGGACGAATCTTGTTAATATTATAGAGAAAAAAGCGACAGGATTTAGCAATTTGTTGGATAAAGGAAGAGAATGATGAAGTGTAATCAAAACAGCCCCAAGATTGCGAGCTGAAGAAACAGGACAAACAGGTGTGTTATCAACTGTGATGGAGGGAGGAGGAGGGGTTAGAGGAAAAAATCAGAAACTCAGTTTTGGCTATGTTCAATTTCAGATGGTGCTGAGACATCCAGACAACAATATCAGATAAGTAGGAGGAGATATGGGCATGAAGAGAAGAAGAAAGGTCATGTGAAGAAAGATAAATTTGCAAATCGTCTGTATAGAAGTGATACTGGAAGCTAAGGAAAGAGATAGCAGAACCAAGGGACTGAGTATAAAGGGAAAAAAGGAGAGGGCCGAGGACTGACCCTTGGGGAATGCCAACTGAGAAGGGGATAGCAGAAGAGGACAAATCTTGAGAGCAGATGCTAAAGGAACAATTAGAGAGGTAACAGGAGAACCAGGAGAGGACAGAATCCTTAAAGCCAAGGGATGATAGAGTGGAGAGGAGAAGGGAATGAGCAATAGTATCGAAGGCAGCGGAGAGGTCAAAGAGAATAAGGATAGAGTAAATGCCCTTTGACCTAGCTGAGAATAAATCACAACAGACCTTAACAGGGCATCTCGGTTGAATGGAGAGGATGGAAGCCAGAGTGAAAGGGATCCAAGGGGGGAGTGAGTTGGAAGAAAATTGAGGCAACGTGAAAGAACGGCATGCTCGGTAAGTTTGGAAATAAAAGGAAGAAGGGAGATGGGATGATAGCTAGAGAGAGTGGAAAAGTCAAGAGATGGTTTCTTGAGAAGAGGCGTGATCAGAGCATGTTTGTAGGTAGAAGGAAAGGTGGCGGTAGAAAGAGACAGGTTAATGGTATGGGAAATGGCCGGGAAAACAGAAGAGGTAATGGAGGTAAGAAGATAAATGGGAATGGGGCCGGAGAGACAGGTGGTAGGATTATCAGCAGAGATGAGGGAGGAGGGCTCATCATCACAGACGATAGAGAATGAGGAAAGGATGGGAATGTTTGAGGAGGATGGCTGTAAAATAGGTGGAGGAGGTGCTATAGAAATGGGAGGGAATTGAATGGTAATTTTATTGATTTTATCACAGAAGAAAGCTGCGAAGGAATGGGCAGAAAGTGAAGTGGGAACTGAGGGGAGAGGAGCCACAAGTAGGGAGTTAAGAGTAGAGAAAAGACAACGGGGGTTGGAAGCTAGAGAAATTGTAAGATGAATGAAATAGTCCTGTTTAGCAAGGGAAATAGCCAATCTGCCAGTATCCACAGAGGGGAGCCCTCCTATAGGGGGAAGGCTCACTCTTTTTGCCCACAGGTGACCCCTTATAAATTTGGACTCGTGGTTGCTACAAATGGTCCAAAGTGACTTTATCTGGATGACTGGCTCATAAAAAGTGCCACTCCAGACGGAGTCCAGCAATCAACATGGTTGACCATTCAGGTGCTAGAGCTGTTGGGCTTTGTAGTCATTTACCCAAAGTCCCACCTTCAACTCACCCAACAACTGGAGTTCATAGGGACTTTCCTCGAAATGACTCAAGCGAAGGCCTTCCTTCCACTAGACTGACTTCAGAGATTGACGGCCTTGATCCGATATACTCAGCCGAGTTGTCAGACGACTCACGGAATGCTGACCGTGCTCGGCCACATGACTTCTACTGTACACGCTACACCCATGGCTCATCTTATGATGAGACAGGCTCAATGGACACTGAGGACTCAATGGGACCAGGCTGCTGTCACCAGCTCTCTCATCGAGTCCCTGAACTGGTGGTTGGATTATCAGAACCTGCTCAGGGGTCTCTCCCTTCAGAAGGCATCACCTCAGAACAGATGCATCCAAACTAGGTTAGGGAGCACATCTGGATGACCTTCACACTCAAGGCGTCTGGTACGCACAGGAGAGCCTGCACCAGATCAATTTCTTGGAATTGAGAGCCAAAGAGAATACCCTCAGGGCTTTCTAAGAATGACTAGCCAACCAGATTGCCCTGATTCAGAACAATAATCATGTTGCGATGTACTTTAAAAGCAAGCAGGGGGTACAGGTTTGTATTGCCTGTTCTGGGAAACAGTCCGGTTATGGAGGTTCACCATCACTTATGGGACGGAGCTAAGGCTGCATATCTGCCAGGACAGCAGAATATTTATTTATTTAACAGGTTTTTTTATACCGCCTTATCATAAATTCAAAGCAGTTTACATTAAACACAATTGCAAGTTTTCATAAAACATATAAATGATTAATAGTAGTAGTAGTAGGTTAAACTTGGATTCTTAAACAGTTTTATATTGAATATGTAGGTTAAATTGGGAGTATAAACAATGAGCATTAGAATACCTTGGTGGACCAGCTGAGTGCATCCTCCAGCCACACGAATGGACACTGGACAAGGGCGAGATGACCTACATCTTTAAAAAGTGGGGTACGCCCTCAATAGGCCTGTTCGCCAACCAACAAAACGCCCAAGTGGATCAGTTCTGCTCTAGATTTGCCTCGTGCAGCAGGGTGGTGCCGGATGCTTTCCTCTTGTACTGGTGGAAGGGCCTGCACATTCTCCCATACCTCTCATAGCAAAAACCGTGCTGAAACTCCAGACAGGTGGAGGTACGATGATACTCATCATGATGTATTGGTCCAGACAGCTGTGGTTTCCCCTTCTGCTTCAACTCTCCCAGTGGGAATTTCTACGGCTAGGCTTTGCCCCAGACCTTATATCGCAGGAAGACATAAGAACATAAGATAAGATATGCCATACTGGGTCAGACCAAGGTCCATCAAACCCAGTATTCTGTTTCCAACAGTGGCCAATCTAGGTCATACATACCTAGCAGTTTCCCCAAGGGACACAGGTTCCACAATGCTTGTATTGGTTCAAGCATTGATATCCTGGGTCCCTTCTTAATAATGGTTTATGGACCTTTCCTCCAGGAACTTGTCCAAACCTTTTTTAAACCCAGCTACACTAACAGCCTTTACTACATCCTCCGGTAACAAATTCCAGAGTTTGATTACACATTGAGTGAAAAAATATTTTCTTTTATTAGTCTTAAATAGTTTACCCTGTAGCTTCATTGCATGTCCCCTAGTCTTTCTATATTCTGATAACGTAAACAATCGATCTATGTTTACCCGTTCTACTCCATTCATTAATTTATAGACTTCTATCATATCTCCCCTCAGCCGTCTCTTTTCCAGGTTAAAGAGCCCTAACCTTTTTAGCCTTTCTTCATAGGAGTATCCTTCCATCCCCTTTACCATTTTGGTGGCTCTTCTCTGAACCTTTTCTAAAATCGCTATATCCTTTTTAAGATACGGCGACCAGAATTGCACACAATATTCAAGGTGCGGTCTCACCAAGGAACGATATAGAGGCATTATAATATCTTTTGTTTTATTTTCCATTCCTTTCCTTATCATACCTAGCATTCTATTTGCTCTCTTGGCCGCCGCTGCACACTGGGCCGAGGGTTTTAACATGGTATCCACAATGACGCCTAAATCTTTTTCCTGGGTGGTGGTTCCTAATGTGGAACCTTGCATCGTGTAACCATAGTTTGGGTTGTTCTTCCCTAGGTGCATACCCTTGCACTTGTCCACATTAAATTTCATCTGCCATTTTGATGCCCAGTTTTCCAATTTATCAAGATCCTCTTGCAATTTTTCACAATCCTCTTGGGTTTTAACAACTTTAAATAGTTTTGTGTCATCTGCAAATTTGATAACCTCATTCGTTATTCCACTTTCCAGGTCATTTATGAATATGTCAAAAAGCAGCGGACCCAGCACAGATCCCTGGGGTACACCACTATTCACCTTTCTCCATTGAGAAAATTGGCCATTTAGCCCTACCCTCTGCTTTCTATCTTTTAACCAGTTTCTGATCCACAATAGTACACTGCCTCCTATCCCATGACTCTTTAGTTTTGCCAAAAGTCTCTGATGAGGGACCTTGTCAAAGGCTTTCTGAAAGTCCAGATACACAATATCAACCGACTCACCTTTGTCCACCTGTTTATTCGCTCCTTCAAAAAAACATAACAGATTAGTAAGACAAGATCTTCCTTGTGTAAAGCCATGTTGGCTGTCTCCCATTAGGTTGTGACTATCAACATGCTGAGTAATTTTATTCGTTATGATGGTTTCTACCATTTTTCCTGGTACTGACGTCAGGCTCACCGGTCTGTAGTTTCCTGGATCACCCCTGGAACCCTTTTTAAAAATTGGTGTTACATTGGCGATCCTCCAATCTTCAGGTATTAGAGATGATTTTAATGATAGTTCACAGATTACTGATAGCAGGTCTGCAATCTCATATTTCAGTTCTTTCAACACCCTTGGATGTATACCATCCGGCCCAGGTGATTTGCTACTCTTCAGTTTATCTATTAGTTGTAATACATCTTCCCGATGTATCAATATTTCCTTCAATTCTTCCGTACCTTTAAATACCACTTCAGTCATGGGTAACATCCCTACATCTTCCTCAGTAAAGACCGAAGCAAAGAATTCATTCAGTCTCTCCGCTATCGCCTTGTCACCTCTTAGTGCTCCTTTAACCCCTTTATCATCTAATGGACCAACTGACTCTCTCACAGGTTTTTTGCTACGAATGTACTTGAAAAGGTCTTTATTTCACGTTTTTGCTTCTGCAGCAAGCTTCTTCTCAAAGGCAGAGGAAAAGATGGCTAAAGATGTTAAGTGTGGCGACAAAACCTTCTTCAGGTATATTCGAGAAAGGAAGAAGATCAGAGGTAGAATTGCAGGACTCAGAAGTGCTGCGAACGGACTCGTGGAAAGTGACATTGAAAAAGCAAAATTGCTAAACAAATATTTCTGCTCTGTTTTTACTAAAGAAAGTCCTGGAGAAGGACCACCTGTGACTCCCAAATATAAAAATGGGAATGAAGTAGATACCACACCATTCACAGAAGATGAATGGTGTGGTATCTACTTAACCCTCCATAGCCCACTTAACCCTCCATAGCCCATGTTCCCTGTAAAATAGTTATCTCCAAGTTATAATGCCCTGTTCATTGTAATTTCAGTTTGTTCAATGTAAACCGCACTGATGCAGAATAGCGCGGTATATAAGAGAATGTAAATAAATAAATAAATTAAATAATGATGTGTTAGAACAACTTGCAAAACTGAAAGTGGACAAAGCCATGGGACCGGATGGGATACATCCCAGGATACTGAAAGAGCTCAGAGAGGTTCTTGCAGGGCCATTAAAGGATGTTTTCAACAGATCCTTGGAAACAGGAGAGGTTCCTCAGGACTGGAGAATGACTGATGTGGTACCTCTTCACAAAAGTGGTGACAGGGAAGAAGTAACAAACTACAGGCCCGTGAGCCTTACCTCGATGGAGGGAAAAGTAATGGAGGCACTCCTGAAAGAGCGAATAGTGAACTTTCTCAAAACCAACAGGTTGCAAGACCCAAGGCAGCATGGTTTTACAGAAGGGCGATCTTGCCAAACAAATCTGATTGAGTTCTTTGACTGGGTGACCAGGGAGCTAGATCAGGGGCATGTGATGGATGTCGTCTACCTGGATTTCAGCAAAGCCTTTGATATTGTTCCTCATAGGAGGCGTATCAATAAACTCAGTAGCTTGGGGATGGATCCTAAGATGGTAAATTGGGTCAGAAATTGGTTGACTGACAGACGATAGAGGGTGATGGTAAATGGAGCTCACTCGGATGAAGGGAAGGTGATTAGCGGGTTGCCCCAGGGGTCGGTCCTGGACCCGGCACTGTTCAATGTATTTTTGAGTGATATTGCTGAAGGGCTGAATGGAAAGGTCTGTCTTTTTGCAGATGACACGAAAATTTGCAACAGAGTGAACTCCCCCGAGGGAGTGGTTAACATGAGGAAAGATCTACAAAAGCTGGAAGAATGGTCTAATGCTTGGCAATTAAGATTTAATGCAAAGAAGTGCAGAGTCATGCACTTGGGTAGCAGAAATCCAAGGGAAATGTATGCGATAGGGGGCGAGAGGTTGGTGTGCACGAATCAGGAGAAAGACCTTGGTGTGATTATTTCTGAAGATCTCAAGGTGGCAAAACAGTGCGACAAGGCGGTGGCAAAAGCCAGGAGGATGTTGGGCTGCATACAAAGAGGAATCACCAGCAGAAATGAAGAGGTACTTATGCCACTGTACAAGTCACTGGTGAGGCCTCACTTGGAATACTGTGTTCAGTTTTGGAGACCGTATCTTGCAAAGGATGTAAAAAGACTGGAAACTGTTCAGAGAAAGGCGACCAAAATGATTTGGAGCCTGCGTCAGAAGCCTTAAAGGGAAATAATTTAAAAACAAACCTCTTCCAAAGACGGGGAAGCTGTAACACTAGAGGGCATAACAGGAAGCTGCAAGGTGGTAAATTGAAAGGCAATGTCAGGAAATACTTTTTCATAGAAAGGGTGGTGGATGCTTGGAATGCCCTCCCGATGGAAGTGGTGGGGGCAAACACAGTGACGGAATTCAAAATGGCATGGGACAGACACAGTGGATCCCTTTATAGCAACAGGATAAAATCAAAATAAACTGAACCATCCAATTTCTCAACAAATAGGGGTATCCTGCATGGAGTGGTGGGTTCACCCCTAAACAGGGACATGGGGAGGGGTGGCCTGCACGGAGTGGCAGGTGCACCTACTCTTGCCATCGTGCTGGGCAAACTAGATGGACCATGCTGGTCTTTATCTGTCGTTATTTACTATGTTACTATATTATAGGTTGTCTCCCATTGTGTGGTTAATAAACCAAGCACGTGGTATTAAACAGAAATGAACATTCAAAACATTACATTCAAGTCCATGGAGCTAAGGGGTCAGTAAATCTCTTATGTGCTAAGGTTCCTAATTATGGTATTTATTGGACTTACCTTTGTATGTAATCCCTTTAATTGATGCACACTTACATATCTGAAATGTGGTTCTTTCACGTGACTTAACTGAGTGAAAACAAACTGCAAACCCATGAAGAAAATAGCTTGTAAAAACTGTTTTCTCTTTAGAGACCCTTTCAAATCTGCTGACTTAAGTCCATCAAAATGAAAATATCCATAGAAATTGGTCTCATTTGCAGGATTTATAGTTATAAGTGTGATGGTATTCATTATCCTATAGAACTAAACTGCAGAGGTGCAATGCTCTGGTTGTAGAAAGTAAACATTTAATCTTGCAAGGAATCATTTTTCCTATTCAAAGGATTTGGTTCATGTTAAATATTCTCTTTAGCTTGGTGATGACAGTTGCTGTTTAATAATACTTCTCTGAACAATTATTCTAGAAAAGAACTTGAGACCCGAGTTGTGCTATATGGGCCTGAATTCCAAGAAGCATTAACTAAAGGAGTTGCAAAAGAAGAGCAGAGGCATACTCAACATATTCAAGAATTTCAAAAGAAAATTAATATTTTGAACCAACAGTATACAGAATTAGAAGATGAATTTCGAGTAGCTTTGACTATTGAAGCTAAAAGATTTAAAGAGGTAATTTGTGTCTAGATTTTCCCTGATTGTTGTTGTACCTGGCTAGCTCATTTTTCAGATGTTATTTTGCAGAAATGTATCATTGCTTCTATGCCTAATGCAGATTCCAGAAAATTATTTTTAGGATAGACAGGCTGCAAACAGAATGAATATTCATCTGTTCGGTTTTAAGGATTGCCCTTCTTAGGCCACACATTAATATCTTAACAGGGCACCTAGACTGTGAAGGAACATCATTTTTTTTAAGAATATTCTTACGGCACATACATGCTTATATAATGTTTATTTTATAAAGGTTAATATTCTCAGACAAACCAGAAATCCTTTAAGTAAGATTGTAAGCAAAATATAATTAAAGTCCAAATTTGCTCTTCCAAAACATAATTCTTCAATTGATTTACTATTCACTCTTATTCATTTAAACATTTATATTTATTTAAAATGTCCATTTTCTATAAAATAATCATATTATGTTCTTTAATTTATGGACCATTGGAGGAAGTGACTTCACCAGGAGAGATGGCAGTCTTAAGTTTTTGGGCTCACATTGTGGTGCCGAATAATTGCGTGAACCTAGCGGACCCCCACATCTACTTGTGATGAGCGCTGTTCCTCTGAACCCCCAGGATGTCAGAAATGGCCATCCGGAAGAAATTAAAGAAATTTAAATCCTCCTATATGGGGAAGGTGGTGGGCGGCCCGCGAGAGCACAATGCAAGCATGGCCTCTGGTGCTGATATAGATGACCGTATCAAGTGCATGGAGATTCAGTGCATGAGGTGTGACATCTGGAAGTGGTTCCGTGAGCTCCAGAGGGAGTTTTCAGTGTGAGAGGAGTTTATGAGAGACTCTGGAGGAGTTCCAAGGAGAAATCCAAGATCTTGAGCAAAGAGTGGATACCATTGAAAGTCACGTGGAGCGCCAGGAGCGGTGTCTGAGTGCATGGCCAGTTTACAGGTGGAGCAGAAGGCCTTGAAGGACAAAACTGAAGATTTGGAGAACCGCTCTAGGCGGTATAACATTCGGCTGCGTGGTATTCCAGAGACTGAAAAACATAAGCATACTATTAGGGTGGTTTAGAAAGTATGTAAACAACTGCTGGGAGGCTAATGCCATGCCATGGACACCCCCCCCCCCCCCCGGCTTGAAACCTAGGCATATAGTCACATGTCTAGCTCTCTACACTCAAAAAGAAGGTTTGATAAGGATTGCCACTCGGACAGGGCGTTTTGAGTGGGACTCTTGCACAGTGGAGCTGTTCCATTATCTAGCTCCTAGCACTTTACAGTGACGAGCGATGCAGGAAGTTGCCCTTTACCTAAAAAAAATGCATCCCCATTATAAATGATGCTTCCCATTTGGGATGCTGTTTGAAATCAATGGGAGGGTGCAGAGAGTTTGTTTGGCTAATGAGACCTGGGACTGGCTCAGACGGGAGGGTGTCCTGAACCTGCCCAAAGGTCTGGTCTCCAAGGGGGGTCTCCGACAAGAGCAGACCCCACCGCGGTAGTAGAGGGTGCCTAGCAAAAGACAACGACTGCTCAGACTTTCCAAGGGCAATGTGACAGAGTGGGAGTCCACTCCAATGGAGGAGATGCAGAATGGGGTCTGAGCGACTTATGATGGACTGATGTTTATCCTGTTATATTACTGTTGGTTTAATTAAGGTGCTTGGGCTTCTTTTTTGGGGATGAGGGGCAGTTGTGGATGGTGTTTTGTGGATGAGTGAATGAAGAGAGAAAGGGAGGTGATTGGGTGTGGAGTGGCTGGGGGCATCTGGGAGACTGCTGGAAGCTCACCTAGAGGGGAAAGGGGGGTCACTTGGTGTGTTCAGTGGGTAGTTGGTGTTCTTTCAAGGGGGGCACCCACTGGAGTTACTTCCTCAAGAGCAGTGGGCAGAGAAGGGCTCTGCAGAATGGGTCTTAATGGGGGGGGGGGAGAAGGGGAAACAGGGGGGAAGGCATGGCAGGCTAAGGGGAGTGGTGATGGGCACGTTCTTTGTAGATGGCAACAGAATTGTGGGTAGGGACATTTAATGTCTGCAGCTTCAACACTCCTCAGAAGCACAAACAGCTCCTTAATGATTTAAAGTGCTTTTGCTGGCAAGTCGTTTTCTCTAGGAGACTCACCTCCGCAAGGACCCCAGGGTATTTTTACAGGTCCATTTTTTGGCATCTGGGAAGAGGAATGCGGGGTGGCCACCTTAATTTGGGGGGACATCCCCTTTACATTGGGGGGGGAGGGGTAGACTGATGACCAAACGGAAGGGTATCCTGGTGTAAGGCAAACTGAGTGGGGATCTGGTGACCTTTCTGAATATTTATGACCCCAATGTAGATCAGAATATTTTTTGGACAGGTCTGGGTTTGCAGCTGGAGGACAAGGTGCAAGGGCACCTGCTGTTGGGGGGGGACCTCAATGCGGTATTGGATGAGAGGTGGGATCCAGTCCCAGGGGCCCAGCATGGATAGGGTTAGAAATCCGGGAATGGTGAGGCTCCATAAATGTATGCAAACCTTTGGGTTGGTGGATCTTTGAAGGGCTGCCCATCCCTCTGAGCAAGACTACACATATTTCTCGGCGGTACATGGTAGTTCTAGCCGAATAAACAATGTGTTAGGGGATTCAGCTTGGATAGATAGATTGGCAGGAGCTACCACTGGCCCCATTACATGTGCCAACCACTGCCCCTGTGGGTGGTATTGGAAGGATCTCCTGGGGTTCTGCCCTGTTTATTTTGGAGTCTTAATGATATGATAGTCTACCAAAGGTGGAGGAGGTGTAAAGAGATTGGAAGAGGTGGTAGGGGACTCTGAAAATTAACGACAATAGGGAGATGAGCTTAGGTACACTTTGGGATAACCTTAAGGCCAAACTGCAGGGGCGTTTGGTGCAGATGGGGGCATGGAAGAAAAGGGAGAGGAGAAAATGCATCCAGCGCCTTGAGCAACAAATGGAGGCATTGGGGATAGAGGGGTATGGGTCAATTGGAAGCACCCTGCCTGGAGCTTAAGGAGACACAATTGGAGTGGGTTTCTTTACAATTAGAGAATCAACCAGTATTATTATGAATTTGACAATAAATCTAGTGCCTCATTGGCCAAGAAGCTGTGAGAGCTGGAGAAAGCGTCAGCCATCATTAAGGTAAAGGGCTCGAGGGATCAATTAATCTACATAGGGGACGAGATTAGAAAGCAATTTGCACAGTTTTATCAGGGTTTATACTCAGGGAAGAGAGTGATAGAGATGGAGCAGACCCATTTATGGGAAGGAGGGGTGATGACCTGTTTGGGGGTGGAGGAGAGATGGGTTAGAGGGGGAAATTAGTGGGGAAGAGTTGAGTAGGGTAATATAGGGCCTAGCCCTGAACAAGTCACCGGGGCTGGATGGGTATACGGGGACTTTCTACAAGAAGATGGCCCCCTGTCTCATCCCCATTTTACAGAGGGTATTTAATGGGATACTGCAGGGAGAGATCCTTGCTCCCTCATTGGGACAGGCTGCCATCACTGTCTTCCCAAAGCTGGGTAAGGATCCAACACTGTTCATATAGGCCTATATCATTGCTTAACATAGATTCCAAAATCCTCACCAAAGTTCTGGCAAATAAGTTCAGACCCCTGATGCTGAGAATGATTCATTCTGACCAAACAGAGTTTGTCCAGGGGAGGCAAATAGAGGATAGCATCCGTCAGGTCCTTCAGTAGATTTGGACAATGCATAGGGAAGGGTTGGGGACAATGCTGCTGGCCATTGATGCTGAAAAGGCCTTTGACAGGGTCCATTAGGACTTCCTGTTTGAGATCCTGGAAAGGGTGGGATTGGGTCTCCATTTTTTGGCCTGGATTCAGGCCCTATACCGTGATCCTAAGGCGGTGGTGAAGATCAACGGAGAGGCGGGGGGTATTTGGAATTATTTCCTTTGGGCAGGAGAACCTGTCAGGGGTACCAGCTTGACATCTCGAGCCCTGCTCTTGTGGATTCTGTCTCTTCCATCGTATGATACTACCCCTTTTTTGGAGTCTGCTATGGCCTTCCTTTCTGATGCCATGTAGGACCTGGTATGTTTGGCAACCAGGGATAGTGCCTTGATGACTGTGTCATGGCATTGGATTTGACTCCAGCACTGTGCAGCAGATACATCCTCCAAGGCTCGGTTGGCCCAACTGGCTTTTAAGGGAAAGCTTCTCATTGGAGCTGATTTGGAGAAGCTGGTGAAGGACTTCGGCGAGACAAACTCTTACCACCCTCCAGAAGACAGGTCCAGGGAGCCGGGAAGTAGGCCAGTGACCCTTTCTCATCAGCCTCCTTCCGTCCACCGAGGGTGTGTGCTGGCCAGATCCCTGGGGGTATCGGGACTCTCGTTGTTACCAATCTGGAAAGCCTTTCTTCCCCTCTCCTTCTAGGCTTCAGGCTTGTTCTCAGTCCTTTCATGTAGCATGTTGGCCCAGGGACTCGATCCCCTTCAAACGAGGGTCTTCCCAGGCTACGCATTAAAGGTTTGGGGGTCCATTCCCTGGCTCCTCCGGTTGGAGGCAAGCTTCGACTTTTCTTTCAGGAATGGGCTCGGGTTATCAAGGATTGCTGGGTGCTAGAAACTATTCAGTAAGCTGTATCCAGAAATGCAAAGAGTCCATTCTGAATGTCTTCTTCATCTCCCCTTGTGGATCTCCATTCAAAAGTGCCACTGTATGGACCACCCATGGACAGGTTGCTGCGCCTAAAGGCAGTGGTGCCCATCCCCCCAGATGAGCTGGACAAGGGCAGATACTCCATCTATTTTGTGGTTGCCAAAAAGGATGATTCCTTCTGGCCCATTCTGGACCTCAAGGGGGCTCAACAAGCAATTGCACGTCCTGCGCGCCCGGATGGAAACCTTGCACTCTGTGATTCAAGCAGTGCGCCGAGGGGAGTAATTGGCTTCTCTGGATCTGGCCAAGGTGTACTTTTCATATCCTGACTTGGGTGAATCAACAAAAATATCTGCATTGTGCTGTGCTTGGCTCTCACTATCAGTTTGCCCCCCACCTCGGTCAGGTTATAGAAAGATAGAAACAGAAACATGTCATCAGAAAAAGACCATATGGCCTATCTAGTCTGCCTTTCCATAACAAATATTATAGTCCCTTTTTCTTCATTTAGAGATGTTCTGTGTTTGTCCCATGCCTTCTTGAATTCAGATGCTGTCCTCGTCTCTGCTACCTCCACTGGGAGACCATTCCATCTACCACTCTTTCCATAAAGAAATATTTCCTCATATTACTACTACTACTACTGTACATTTGTATAGCATTACAAGACTTATACCGTGCTGCACAGACACATGTAAAAGATGGTCCCTGCTCATCAGAGCTTACAAGCTAGTCAAGGCAGACAACACAGTAGTTGTAGAAATGGTATATATCTAGGGGGAATGGTGAAGAAACACAAAGGAGATCAGGTGAGTCAAGATCCGAAAGTGGCAGCAAAGAGGTGAGTTTTCAGCCTGGGTTTGAAAAGGGTCAGAGAAGGTGCCTGACATACAGAATCAGGTAGTTTGTTCCAGACATAAGGAGCAGTAAGGTGAAAGGAGCGAAGTCTGGAGTTAGTAATAAAAGAGAAGGGCACAGATTTATTTATTTATTTGTTGCACTTTTCCAGAGATCAGGGGCGGTTTATATAAAGCAAACAAGTTACATATAACAGTATCCATGATAAACAAAACACAAACTATTTACATATCAACTATGTACATGATTTACATGAGTCAGGGTGGCAAAATCGCTTTATAAACACGGGCGTAAGGGGAGTTGCGGTTCTGATGTTATGACCTATGTGTATATGAGGAGGTCAGTGTGTGTCAGGAGTGATAGGTTCGCTAGTGTTCTCTATATTGCTATAGTAGTATTCCTTGAAAGGGAGTGTTTTGATCTCTTTTCTAAATATTTGGAGGTCTTTTATTGAATGGATTGAGTCTGGGAGGGAGTTCCATAGACTGGGGGGGGCAGTGTAAGTGAATGCTCTGGTGCTTGTGTTTTGTTTGGTCTTTCGAATAGAGAGAGGGATTGTGAGATTGTGCTGGGGAATTGCTCTTCTAGATCTAGTTTCTGTGGGGATGTGTGTGAGGAAGGATGGGGCGATATTGTTGATCAACTTGAAAGTGGTCATTAGGGTTTTATATTTTATTCGGCTCGTGATTGGAAACCAGTGGAGATCGTATAGTATTGATGTCATATGATCTTTTAAGTGGGCCTTGCAGATAATTCTTGCTGTGACATTCTGGGCCCTCTGGAGAATATACAGATTCTGTTACAGTAGTCAAAGTGAGGGGTGATAAGAGCTTGTACAATGGATCTAAAGTCCTGGGTGTCAAGGAGGGGTCTAAGATGCTAAATGATCTTGAGTTTGAAAAAGATTATTCAGGCTGTTTGCTTGATGCGTGCTGTCACTCTGAAAGATGTGTCAAGTGTTATTCCTAGATATTTAACCTGTTTCACTGGGAACACGGTGTTGTGAATGGAGAGTGGTTTGGGGGAGGGGGTAAAGTTTCAATTTCTTGAAGTGTATAATACTTCAGTTTTCTTGAAATTAATGCTGAGGTTATTGGAGTTAAGCCAGGATTCCGCTTCTTTGATGATGTCTGTTAGGTTGTGGTAGGTGGGGTTCAGTATATCAATGGGATGGTATAACATGAAATTGTCTGCATATATGAAATATCCAATGTTGAATTTTCTGAATATGTTTGTGATTGGTTGAAGGTAAAGGTTGACTAATAGGGCAGAGAGGGCAGAACCTTGGGGTAGTCTTTGTTCTTGTGGGAAGGCAGCAGAGGTCTCTTAACCTACTTATATTTGTAACATCCGATCAGAGATGTATGAATTAAGCCATTGAATAATTGTTCCTCCTATTCCAATATGGGCCAATCTCAAGAGTAGGATATTATGGCTAACATTGTTGAAAGCAGAGGCTATGTCTATGAAGACCAGAATGAATGCCTATTTTGAGTCATCCATTCCACGGATGAGAGTGTCAAATAGAGCTATTAGTAGTGTTTCAACACTATGGAATGGGTAGAATCTGTACTGATGGACGCCAAGGAGAGCGTTTATATCAATGAAATCTTGGAGTTTTAATTGGATAACCTTCTCAATGACTTTTTTATACAAAAGGAATGATAGCTTGTAAACGGGGGCGCTGGGTGAGAATGTCCACAGTCTTGGCAAAGGCAAATATTAATATGACTTGCAAAGGCTTGTGGGTAATGTAGTCCATTCATACCAGAATCATCCGTTCACAATAAATTAGTTGTGCTTGCTCGAGTGTAAAGCAAAGAAGATATTTTATTTATGGGTTATTTCTCCCAACACAGATATACTTGGTAGCACATAAAAAAGGATACAGTCAAACCTCGGTTTTCATGATTAATCCGTTCGAAAAAGTCTGACTAAAACCGAAACGTATGAAAACCGAAGCAATATTTCCCATAAGAAATAATGTAAATTCAATTAATCCGTTCCAGACACCCAAAAATATTCACAAAAAATACATTTTATAGAGAGTCAATCCCACTTCTGGCCACAAGATGGTGCTCCAGAGGTATTTTTGGCAGACAAATTGTTTAAACTGCTGAGAGGGGAGAAAGATTAACAGCACGGTCAAGATGCAAATCTTCAGCAAAAAAACACCCAGAAAGGAGATCGGGCACAGGAATTTTTAAAGAAAACAGAAAAAAAGAAGGATCCACAAAAAAAAAAGGCCACAGCCACCGGAAACACCACTCTGCCGCTCAGGAAACCTGTGGCAATGGCTGCAGCAGCACGAGCTCCCGAAGTCTCAGCCAGCAGTAAAACAGCTCCTGTCACTTCTCTCAGCTGCCCGATCGTCCACAGGACAGCACACAGATACTGTACGACGCTAATCTGATCGCTGACTCCGTCTCAACAGCGTACCCTGCAAGAACTGCCTCCCACATTCATTCAACATCTGCTTACATTGACAGCTACCCTGCTACCTCCGAGCCTGAGGGGGCGCTCCAGAGAACAGGCAGGCGGTGGAGAGATCGGGGCCTTCCTCTCTGTGCAATCCCTCTGACTCTGGCTCGAGGATGTTGCTCAGCTGACTTTCGCTTGCTTCTCTGCTGGTTTGAAGTTTGCCTGCTGCTGCGAATTGCCCTAGTTTCTGCTCCTTTTGCCCTACCTGCAATCACTTTGGTAAGTCAATATAAAAAATCATTAGGTTGACACTTCTTCAGGAGTTGTACAGTACAGTATATAGTTTTCAGATCTGGCAGCACATTCTTTACGAAAACCGAGGCGACATCCGATAACCGAGACAACATCTCAGTCAGAAAAGACGTCGAAAACCGAAACGTTCGAAAACCGGGGCGAACGAAAACCGAGGTATGACTGTACTTGCTTTCAGTATTATACTTAGAAAAACAAATCAGGAAAACAACAGGTCTTTTCTGTAGGCTTCAGCTAATATCTTCTTAGCAGTGCTTCAAAACAAACCAAAACTCACAAAGTAAGAAAAAAACTGTTCTTTTTCAGGGATAACTTCTTGTATCTCCACACACAGACTCAGAAGTGTCTCCTTAGAGCTCACAGGCAATTAGGCAAGGCTCAATTGCTAGCAATTACCCAGCTGCACCTCTTGGCTGGTTTACTTTCTATTACGTGGCTCAAATCTTACTCAGAAGCTTTTCTGAGTAGATCAAAGAACAAGTTTATATTTCTTTGTGATGGTTGTTGTATTTTGTGACAGCATATTACCACAGAAGTTTAGACAGAGAGCAATCCATGTATTCATACTCCTCATTTACAATATCTCCCCCTTCTTCAACTATCATAGGTTCAATATCATTGATTGGCACAGAGGAATTTCTCAATGGAGCATTCTCAGGACAATACTTGTTTCCCTGCTGTCTTCCAAGTGAAGAGCTAGGGCATAGATCAGTGTTCATACCTGAGCTTCCATTGCTGTTAGGATTTCTCTCCCAATATCCTGGCCAGTATGTAGTCCAGTTCTTATGTCCAGCCTTCCAATCCAGATCCCTGGACACTGGGTCTCTCTTCACATACCTTCTTGCACTGGTCTTAGGGTCCCTTCCAAATGCAGCCGTCTCCCTCACAGGTGCCGTCCGGGGATTCCTGGCTCTTCAACCCCACTCCTCTGGCTTTCCCCAGTCCAATGGTGTATGCTTGCCCTTGGAATGCCTCCCAGTATGCGTACTGCTATGGACTCCTTTAGACCTCCCAAATGCTTTTCTCTTCTTTCTTCCAAAGTGTTTCTTGCTCTCTCTGTCCGTCAGCTCTGGCTTCTGCTGATGATCATGAAGATGGTGATCAGGATGATTCTCCAGATGATTCTCTGTAGAATAAGCTCTACTCTTATCCTGCTTAGATGAATGCTCCACCCTAGCACAGCACAGCTGTGCTGAATCAAGCCCTGCCCTTGGAGGTGAGTGTTTGGAGATTACCTCATAACTCTCCTGATTGAACACACGTTTTCCCACTTCAGCTCTTCTAATGGCTGTTGGAAACCTGGTGCATTCTGGGACTGGTAGTCTTTTATGGAAACATTCTGTTTTATTATTTCTACCAGAAAAGACAGGGTGCTTGTTCAGAGTCACTTCACCTCTACTATAGCTCCTTCCTGAACTATGATAAGCTTCCTTATCACAAGCTGTGGGCCTATATGAACTAGGATCATCCCTGTTGAGAGTTGTTCTTTAGAATGGGCCTGATAGTTGACAGTTTAAGCTCTTTTGGCATGATTCCTTGAAGGAGGGATGGGTTAACAATATGGAGGAGGTGGGCGCCATTTCAGATTTTATTGCCTTAATCCAGGTGACGCAACAGAGCTCTAGAGGGGAGGTAGTAGTGTTAATCTTGGTTATAATGTTTAATAAATGTTTTTGGTCTATAAGGTGGAATGTGTGCCATGAGTTGGGGTTTGAAGGAAGGTGAGGGTGGAATTGGTCCTTTTTAGTTTGTTTGCATAGAAGTTTGCTAACATTTGGGGATTGATAGAGATTTTGTCAGATTCATTTAGGGTAGTTTTGGTTAGCAGAGGTGATTTGCCAGAAGAGCGGAGTTCGCGAGGAGAGTAAAGGTAGTGAGGAGCTGCAGAGTGAATGCACTTATAGGCAGAAGAAGTTTGAACTAGATGCAGAAATGGATAGGGAACCAGTGAAGTAACTTGAGAAGAGGAGTAATATGAGCATGACGAGGCTGATGGAAGATTAGCCGCACAGCAGAGTGTTGAACAGATTGAAGGGGAGAGAGATGATTCAGAGAGAGACCAGCAAGGAATAAGTTACAATAGTCTAGATGGGCGGTGATTAAGGAGTGGATAAGTGTCTTAGTAGTGTGTTCAGAAAGGAATGGGCGAATTTTGTTGATGTTATAGCGAAATAAATGGCAGGTTTTAGCTATCAGTTGGATATGTGTGGAGAAGGAGAGAGAGGAGTCAAAGACAACCCCAAGGTTGCGAGCTGAGGAGACAGGGAGGAGTAGAGAGTTGTCTACAGAGACTGAAAAAGGAGGAAGGGGAGAGAAGGGTTTAGGGAGAAAAATAAGAAGCTCAGTTTTGGCCATGTTCAATTTGAAGCGGTGTTGAGACATCCAAGCAGCAATATCAGAAAGGCAGGCAGAAATCCGAGCCTGGGTTGCCGTAGAGATTTCAGGTGTAGAGAGGTAGATCTGGGAGTCATCAGCATAAAGATGATAACGAAAGCCATGAGTGTACCAAGGGACTGGGTATAGAGAGAGAAAAGGAATGGACCCAAGACAGATCCTTGGAGTACACCAACTGAGAGCAGGATAGCAATAGAGGAGGATCCACCAGAACAAACACTGAAAGAGTGATGGGAGAGATAAGAAGAGAACCAGCCTAGCACAGGGCCCTTAAAACCAAGCGAGGACAAGGTATTGAGAAGAAGGTTGTGGTCAACAGTGTCAAAAGCAGCAGAAAGGTCAAGAAGGATGAGGATCAAGTAAAGGCCCTTGGAGAACAGGTCGCTGGAGACTTTGGCAAGAGCTGTTTCAGTAGAATGTAAAGGACAAAAGCCAGATTGTAAAGGATCCTGGAGGGCTTGAGAGGAGAGAAGGTTGAGGCAACAGCAGTGAATCACAGTTCAAGTAGTTTAGAAACGAAGGGGAGGAGGGAGATTGGTCAAAGGACTGGTAGGGTCTAGTGAGGGCTTCTTGAAGAGAGATGCGACCACAGCATGCTTGAAGGCTGCAGGGACAGTTGCAGTGGAGAGCGATAGGTTGAGAATATGAGAGATGGAAGGACAACAGTGGAGGAAACAGAGCTTAGAAGGCAGATTGAAATAGGATCAGAGGAGCAGGTAGTGAGTTTGGAGGAGGAAAGAAGGTGTGTGGCTTCCACCTCAGAGATCATAGAAAAGAAAGCGAGGATAGCAGAGGTGGTAGAGGAGGAGGGGAAGTAGCTGACATTGTGGGGAATTGGAGTGTGATCTTGTGGATTGGAGTGTGGTCATGGAAATAGGCAGCCAGGGTTTCGGCAGAAAGGGAGGGAGGGGGCAGAGGCAGAGGAGAGTTGTAAAGAGACAGTGAGGGTCAGAGGCGAGCAAGTTAGTCAGATGGACATAATAGTCTTGTTTGGTGAATGTTATGGCTGACTGGAAAGAGACAAACATAAATTTGAAGTGTAGAAAGTCTGCAAGGGTGCGGGATTTAAGCCAAGCATGCTCAGCTGAATGGGCACAGGAGCGTAGATAGCGGGTAGTGGAAGACAGCTAGGGCTGGGGTATGGTACACCTCACAGGACATACCATGAGTGGAACAAGAGCATCCACAGCAGAGGAGAGTGCAGCATTATAGGAAGCTACTGCCTCATCAACAGGCTCAGATGACATAGTGGAGGAGCGAGCCAAAGGGTCAATAGTATGAAGATTTCTAAAGAGATTGGAGGAGACAGGGTGACGTTGAAGCGGTGAGTAATGAAAAGTGAAGCTTAGCAGGTGATGATCCGATAAGGTAAGAACTGAGGTACAGAAGTTTGAGGGTAAGCAATTAGAGAATACTACTCATGAATCTATCCCCTTTCACCGTCATCCTATGCCCCCTCCTCTTGTGCATTTATGCCACAGAGGTATTTAAACATTTCTATCATATCTCCTCTATTCCACCTTTCCTCTAACGTATACATATTAAGATCTTTAAGTCTGTTCCCATATGGTTTATAACGAAGACCACTGACCATTTTAGTAGCAACCCTCTGCACTGATTCCATCCTGTTTATATCCTTTTGAAGGACATAGTCTCCAGAATTTCACACAGTACTCCAAGTGAGGTCACACCAGAGACTGTGATAAGGAAGCTTATCATAGCTCAGGAAGGAGCTATAGGAAAGGTGAAGTGACTCTGAACAAGCAACCTGTCAGTTCTGGTGGAAATAAGAAAAACAGAATTTTCCCATAAAAGACTACCAGTCCCAGAATGCACCAGGTTTCCAACAGCCATTAGAGGAGCTGAAGTGGGGAAACGTGTGTTCAATCAGGAGGGCTATGAGGTAATCCCTAAGCACTCATCTCAAAGGGCAGGGCCTGATTCAGCACAGCTGCGCTGTGTTAGGGAGGAGCACTCATCTAAGCAGAATAAAGGTAGAGTTTATTCTACAGAGAATCAGCTTGAGCTTGATCATCTTTATCATCAGGAGGATCATCAGAAGCAGAAGCCAAACCGGACGGACAGAGAGGGAAAGAAACCCTTTGGAAGAAAGAGCAGAAAAGCCTTTGAGAGGTCTAGAAGAGTCCAGAGCAGTACGTATACTGGGAGGCATTCCAAGGGCCAGCATACACCATTGGACTGGGGAAAGCCAGAGGAATGGTGCTGCAGAGCTAGGAATCTCCAGACGGTACCTGTGAGGGAGATGGCTGCACGTGGAAGGGACCCTAAGACCCGTGCCAGAAGGTATGTGAAGAGAGGGTCCAGGGAGCTGGATTGGAAGGCTGGACATAAGAACTGGACTACATACTGGCCAGGCTATATAGAGAGGAACTCTAACAGCAATGGAAGCTCAGGTATGAACACTGATCTATGCCCTAGCTATAACCTTGAAAGACAGCAGGGAAACAAGTATTCTCCTGAAAGTGCTCCATTGGGAGATTCATCTGTGCCAATCTATGATATTGAACCCATGCTTGTTGAAGAAGAGGGGGTGATAGCAGATGAAGAATCTGTTTACATGGACTGCTCTCTGTCTAAACTCCTTTGGTGATTTTCTGTTATAAAGTACAGCAACCATCACAAAGAAATACAAACTTGTTCTTTAATCTACTCAGAAAAGCTCCTGTGTAGGATTTCTAGCCACGCAGTATAGAGCAAGCCAGCTAAGGGGTTTCAGCTGGATAACTGCTAGCAATTGAGCCTTACCTAATTGCTTGTGGGCTCTGAGAGAATCACTTCTGAATCTATGTGGGAAGATATAAGAAGTTTACCTGAAAAGAACAGTTTTTTTCTTTCTTTGTGGCTTTTGGTTTGTTGTTTGACATTGCTAAGAGAATATTAGCCAAAGCCTACAGAAAAGACCAGTTTGTTGCCAACCAGGTCTTATTTCTTTTGCTTTGATTGCCTGGCAAGTTCAAATGTTGTTTTCCTGATTTTGTTTTTTTCAAGTTTAACACTGAAAGCAAGTAACCTGATTTATGTGCTACCAAGCATATCTGTGTTGGGAGAAATAACCCCATTAATAAATATCTTATTGGCTTTACCCAAAAGCACAACTAATTATTGTGAGCAGCTGTGTCTGGTGTGAATGAACTGCATTGCCCACAATCCCTTGCAAATCATATAGATATATGCACTTGCCAAGACTGTGAAGATTCTCACCCAGGCAGCCGTCTGACAAGACTTATACAAAGGCACTATCACCTCCTTTTTTTCTGCTGGCCATTCTTTCCCCTATGCACCCAAGCATCCTTCTCACTTTCTCCATTGCCTTTTCTACCTTTTTAGCCACTTTAAGATCATCAGAAGCAATCCACACCCAGGATCCGTTCTACTTTCATGGACAGAAGTACTTCGCCCCCTACATTGTACTGCTCCCTTGGATTTTTGCAGCCCAAATGCATGATTCTGCATTTTTTAGCATTAAATCTCAGCTGCCAAATTATTGACTATTCTTCAAGCTTAGCTAGATCCCTCCTCATGTTATCTACTCCTTCCTGGATGTGTACTCTTGCAGATTTTGGTATCATCCACAAAGAGGCAAACTTACCAGACATCTCTTCCGTAATATCACTAACAAAGATGTTAAAAATAATTGAACCCAGGACAGATCCCTGCGGCACACCACTAGTAACATCCTTCTCCTCAAAGTGAGCTCCATTTACCTGTACCCTATGTCACCTCCATTCAACCAATTTTTAACCCACTCAGTCACTTTAGGGTCCATCCCTTGGATACTAAATTTATTTATAAGATGCTTGTGCGGAACAATGTCAGAGGCTGTACTGAAATCCAAGTATACTACATCTAGGGCTCTCCCGCGGTCCAACTCTTTGATCATCCAGTCAAAGAAATCAGATTTGTCTGACAAGACCTACCTCTGGTAAACCCATGCTGCCTTTGGTCCTGCAATCCATTGGACTCCAGAAACCTCACTATTCTCTGTTTTAGCAGCGCTTCTATTAATTTGCTCACCAGAGAGGTCAGTCTAACCGGCCTGTAGTTCTCAACCTTCTCTTTGTCTACTTTTAGTTTAGCTAGTTCCTCACAAACACAGTCTTTTGAAAATTGATCAAGATCCTTTCACCTCTGCTCCTATTTGTGAGTGTTTTCTGAGGTCTGGCTCCTATCTCTTCATCTGTGAACACAGAACAAAAGTATTTGTTAAGCAATTCCGCTTTATCCTCATCATCTTCTACATATCCTCCCCTTCCCCCTTGAGTCTGACAATACCACTTTTACACTTCCTCCTCATGCTAACATAGCTGAAAAATGTCTTGTCCCCCCATTTTATTGCACTGGCTATCTCTTTTCTTTCTGTATCTTTGCTTTTCTGACTATTTTCCTAGCTTCTCTAAGTTTTTCCAAATATTGATATTTGTCTTTCTCTCTCTGTAATCTCTTATATTTTATGAAGGCCACCCTCTTTTTCTTCTCCATTTCAGCTACTTCTTTTGAGAACCATAGTGGCATCCTTTTCCTTTTCATTTATTTACCTTCATTTTACTTCATTTATTAACATAGTAACATGGTATATGATGGCAGATAAAGATCAGTGTGGTACATCTAGTCTGCCCAACAAGGTGGCAAGAATAGGTGCATCTGCCGTTCCGTGAAGGTCACACCTCCCCATGCCTTTGTTTAGGGGTGCGCCTACCATTCCGTGTAGGTCACACGTATTTGTTGAGCTATAAGAGATAGGATGAAATTAGTCTTACCTGCTAATTGTTGTTCCTTTAGGATCTCCAGGCTAGTCCTGAAACATTGGGTCTTGCTCCTCCTCCAGCAGCCTTGGAGACTGAGAAAACGTCACTTCTCTTGATGTCACCAGTATAAGTACCTTGGATCCGCCTCCAGAGATCAGTAATCTAGTGACAAAGCAACTCACCAGAGCAACAATTAAGCAGATATGATATCAACAACCAATTACAATCTATGAAAACAGAGTCGGTGCGAAACACCGTTCCGCAAGTGCTGAGATCCCCATTGAACAATAGAAAGAAAAGAACAGAATAGACAGATGCAGAGACATCCCACAGAAACTCCCTGTAATGGATTCCCCTCGGGAAATGGCTCCCGAGCTGCTTACCTGTTATTCCAGTACTGCTTCAGGCGCAAACCGAAGAAACAATCCGGGAGGGATACAGGACTAGCCTGGAGATCCTAAAGGAACAACAATTAGCAGGTAAGACTAATTTCATCTTCCTTAGCGTCTCTCCAGGTTAGTCCTGAAACATTGGGGATGTAAAAGAGCAGTGCCCAGAATCAACGGGAGGGACCAACCAACCCCGCCTGAAGCACTGACGCTCCAAAACAGGCATCCTCCTGCGCTTGCAAATCAAGCCGATAATGCCGTATAAAGGAATGCAAAGAAGACCAATTAGCCGCCCGACAAATGTCTGCCGCCGGAACCAAACTACGCTCCGCCCAAGAGGTAGCCTGCGCCCTAGTGGAATGTGCACGCAAACCCAGCGGAACGGGCCGTTTCTTCAAAAGATAAGCGGACGCAATCGCCTCTTTCAACCACCTCGCGATAGAGGCTTTCGACGCTGCCTGACCCTTGTTAGGGCCCCCAAACAGCACAAACAACCTATCCGAACGACGGAACGAGGCGGTGACCTTCAAATACATCTTCAACGCTCTTTTTATATCCAACTTATGTAAGCGCGGAACAGCGGAGTCCTCCCCGCCGCCAACAAACACTGGCAGAGAGACCACCTGATTCATATGAAACGGTGACACCACTTTAGGCAGAAAGGATGGCACGGTCCGTAACACTACCTTGGACTCACCAAAAACCCAAAAAAGGTTCCTTGCAGGATAAAGCCTGTAACTCCGAAATACGCCGAGCAGAGGCAATCGCCACCAGAAAAAACCACCTTCAAAGTCAAATCCTTCAAAGACGCTCCTGACAAAGGCTCAAACGGCGCTCGCACCAACATGTCCAAAACTAAATGGAGGTCCCACCGCGGGACTACCTGCCGACGGGGCGGACGCAAAAGCACCACCGCCCTCAAAAAACGTTTGACATCCGGGTGTGTGCTAAGCCCCTGGCCACCAATCTTCCCTCAGTAGCAAGCCAAAGCAGCCAACTGCACCTTCAGAGAGGCCGCCGCCAAGCCTTTGTCATAACCATCCTGCAAAAACGCCAGTATCTGCGGAATGGAAGCTCGCAAAGCGAAAACCTTGTGGACCTCACACCATGCCTCGAAAACGCGCCACATACGCCAGAGACGTAGACCTGCGAGCTTTCAGCAAAGTCGAAACTACCACCAACGAATATCCTCTCGCTAACAACCACGCCCTTTCAATAGCCAAGCCATAAGCGAGAACCAATCCACCTGAGGCATACACAGAGGACCCTGCTGCAGCAGGTCCCTCCAAACCGGAAGCCGCCAAGGGTCGTCCGCCAGAAGCCGGATCAGATCTGCATACCACGGCCTCCGCGGCCAATCCGGCGTGATCAAAAGCACAGGCCCCCTGTGGAGCTCGATATGCTGCAGGACTCTGCTGATTAAGACCCATGGCGGGAACACGTAGAGCAGACGTCCCTCCGGCCACGGCTGAATCAAGGCATCCAGGCCCTCCGACATCCTTTCTCGCCTTCTGCTGAAGAACCGACTGGCCCGTGCGGTGAGAAAGGTCGCCATGAGATCCATGACGGGAACGCCCCACCGCCGAACCAACATCTCGAACACCTGCGGATGAAGGGCCCATTCCCCCGGATCCACTCGCACCCGACTGAGGAAATCGGCCTCCACATTTTCTACTTCCACGACATGCGCCGCTGACAGCGCCAACAGATACCTCTTGGCCCACACAAACAACTGTGCCGCCTCGCCTTCCAGCGCGGAACTGCCGGTCCCCCCTTGCCGATTGATATAGGCCACGGCCGTCGCGTTGTCAGAGAATACCCTCACGGCCTTCCCGCGCAGGCACCTCCGGAGCGCCCGAAGCACCAGCACCACCGCATGCAACTCCAACCGGTTGATGGACCACGCCCTTTCCTGCACGGACCACTCCCCTTGAGCGAACGCGCCCTGGACATGCGCTCCCCAACCGGACAAGCTGGCATTGGTCGTCAGGGGGACCCAATCCGGCTCCTCCAAAGGCATCCCGTTCTCCAGCGACTCTGCCCGTAACCACCATATCAGAGAGAGGCGAGTCTCCGGCTGACAGAGCAAACGCCGGCCTAGACTGTCGTTCTGATGGGACCAACGGCGAAGCAACGCTCTCTGTAGCGGCCGCATGTGCGCCCTTGCCCAGGGTACCACCTCTATCGTCGCCGCCATGGTGCCCAACACTTGCAGGTATTGCCAGGCCGTCGGACACGGCCTGCGGAGAAACTTGCGCAGCAGCAGCCGCCGGAGCCCCTGCGCTCGGCTTTGCGGAAGAAACACTTGCCCCGCCGCCGTGTCGAACCGCGCTCCGAGATACTCGAGGGACTGAGAAGGCGTCAACCTGCTCTTGGCCCGATTGACCACCCAACCGAGACTTTCCAGGAACGCCACCACTGTGCCCGTGGCCGATTCGCTCTCCTCCCTGGACTTTGCCCGAATCAGCCAATCGTCCAGATAAGGATGTACCAGAATACCTTGCTGCCTCAACGCCGCAGCTACCACCACCATCACCTTGGTGAACACCCGTGGCGCCATCGCCAAGCCAAAAGGCAATGCCTGGAATTGGAAGTGCCCCATCGGGAGTGCGAACCGCAGAAATTTTTGATGGTCCGGACGAATGGGAATGTGCAAATACGCTTCCGACAAATCGAGCGACGTCAGAAACTCGCCCCTGCGCACTGCGACGATGACCGACCGCAAGGTCTCCATCCGAAAATGAGACACGCAGAGACAGCGATTCACGCCTTTGAGATCCAAAATCGGCCGAAAGCTGCCTTCCTTTTTCGGCACCACAAAATAAATAGAGTAACGACCGGAGCTGCATTGGTCTGCAGGAACGGGCACCACCGCCTCGAGGGACAACAGGCGGTCCAGCGTCTCTCGCACCGCCGCGTACTTGAAGGGTGCCTTGCACGGGGACATCACAAAAAACTCTGCCACGGACCGCTGCAGCTCCAAAGCATAGCCCTTGCGGATGACTTCTAGCACCCACTGATCGGACGTGATTCGGGCCCAGGCAGGGTAAAAGCGCCGCAGGCGCCCCCTGATCGGCTCCAGCCCTGCCTGGACCCCCCTGGCATCATTGGGACTTTCGGGAGTTGGAGGCAGAGGAAGATGCAAACCCCCTGCTGGCCCCTCGAAAACCCCGAAATCCTTGGCTACGAAAGGGAAACTGCCCCCTAGGAGTCTGACCAAACCTCGGGGAACGAAAACGGCGAAACTCCCGTTGCGGACCTTTGGCCGGTGGACCCGCTCGACCTTGCTGCTGCTTATCCTCAGGGAGCCGACCGCCCTTCGACTCCCCCAAATCCTTCACCAGTTTGTCCAAGTCATCTCCAAAGAGCAGCTTCCCCCGAAACGGTAGCTTACTAAGCCTCGACTTCGAAGAGGAATCCGCCGACCAATTCCGCAACCACAAAGATCGTCGGGCCGCCATCGCGGACGCCATGCTATTGGACAAACCGCAAACGAGATCATAATGGATATCCGCTAGATAAGCGGCCCCCGTCTCCAACCTGGTCGCCACGTCCACCGCCGGCCCCTCTCGCAGCCCCTGGGTCCACCGTAAACACGCCCTGGCTACCCAAGCGCCACAAATGGACGCCTGGAGGGACAGCGCATTAACATCAAAAACTAGCTTCAATAAAGTGTCCAATTTCCGATCCTGTGCATCCTTCAACGCTGCACTGCCTTCAACCGGAATAGTAGTCTTCTTCGTCACTGCAGATACCTCAGCATCCACCTTAGGAGACTTTAATAACTCCCGATCCTGCTCAGCCAAAGGATAAAGGCGGGCTATCACCTGGGAGCCCCTCAGAGCCGACTCCGGCATATCCCACTCACCTTGAATCATCTCCTTAAACACCCGGTGCATTGGAAAAACTTTCTGCGGCTTCCGAAAGGCGAGCAACAAGGGATCCTCCACTTCCGATTCCTCCGGCTGCCCCACAGTGGGCATGTTAAGCTCCTTAAGCATCTCGGAAATGAGCGCCGGCAACTCTTCTCTCCGAAAAAACCGAACAACCCGGGCCTGGTCCTCCTGCTCGGTCAGGAAGCTCCCCCTCTTCCAAGTCCTCGTCTATATCCAAATCCTGCCCAAGGTCTTGCCCTAGGTCTCCCAAATCCCCGGACTCAGAGGACACAGACCGACCAGACGGTTCCCTACCAGGCCGCAGCCTCTTCGCCGGACTGCCGGACCCCCCGAGATCCAGCGAAGGACCCGGGCGCTTCACCCCTAGACCCTTCTCTTCCGTACTAGGGGAGGGGGAAGCCTGTGCCCCAGCCAGCACCTGTTGCAGGAGGGACACGAAGTGAGGGGAAATGATGGCCTCCAACCCCCCCGGGACCGGCCCCTGCGAGACCTGTTTCCCCGGGGCGGGCGAGGGCTCAGTCACTGGCTCCTGGGAAGGGACCTCCAGGCCCTTTTGCTCCGCAAGGCCCGAGGACCCCTCCATGGGATCGTCGGCACTGTCAGACCGCCCGTGCTCCATGGAAACTGCCTCCCTGCAACAACTGCGGCAGACACCTGTCTCAGATACAGCCCCTCGCTTAGAACCACAAATGAGACAGAGGGATTTGGAGGGCATGCCTACAGAAGCAGGAGAAAGGCCCACAGCCCACCCCAGCTCCCGAAGTCTAACTGCCCCCCGCTGAAACCCTAGCAGTGACAACGGAGGTGATTATGCCAGTTCAGAGAACAATCTGTTTTTTGTTTTTTTTTTGCTTTTTTTTGCTTGTACCGGGACCCGCTAACCGCCCCGACCCACAAACTAAAAAGCCCGAAAGAAAACGAGGCTCCTCCGTCGAAATACCGCCAACAGGAAAAAGAGTGCCGTTGCTAAACGTTTTCCCGCGCGCACGCGAGTACTGCAGTGCGCGGCCTACCGCTGGCTCACCACGCGGCTCTGGGCCTGCTATCGCCGAAAATTCGACGACCCCGGCCCCTTACCTCAAAACAGCCTCTGCAAATGTGGGGAATCAGCATCCAGCGCTCAGCCGTTAATGCGGCTTCGGCACCCCGGCTCCCCTCCGATTCTCGACTTCCACAGTGTCTGTGCAGCTTCGCCGGCAGGAACTTCGGCAGACTGACAGACACAGGAATCGCTGTCCAGCCGCTCGTCCACTCCAGTTCCTCATCCCAAAGAGCGGGTTTGGGAACCGAAGGACAACAGCCACTCTGGCCTCCGGACTGCTCCCAACAAAACCAGGCAGGCAGAGCTCCCAACCCAACGGGGGGGGGGGGAACAGAGAGGCAGGAAAAGAAAGAGCTGTCAGCTAGCAATAAGCAACTCAGCACAGCTACAGCCCAAAAAGCAAACAACCCCAAACCAGGGCACCTAAATTTGGAAAAATACCCAGCACTTAATTGCTCCTCAAAGTGAGCCCAATCTGGGGCTCACCAGACCTCCAAGCTGCTTGGAGACTGAGAAATACTGATCTCTGGAGGCGGATCCAAGGTACTTATACTGGTGACATCAAGAGAAGTGACGTTTTCTCAGTCTCCAAGGCTGCTGGAGGAGGAGCAAGACCCAATGTTTCAGGACTAGCCTGGAGAGATGCTAAGGAATTATGTTTATTTTGATTTTATCCTGTTGCTATAAAGGGATCCACTGTGTCTGTCCCATGCCATTTTGAATTCTGTCACTTTATTTGCCCCCACCACGTCCGCCAGGAGAGCATTCCATACATCCACCACCCTTTCAGTGAAAAAATATTTTCTGACATTGCTTTTCAGTTTATTCCTTTGCAGCTTTATGTTATGCCTTCTAGTTTTACAGCTTCACTGTCTTTGGAAGAATTGTGTTTGTTCATTAATACTCTTTAAGTATTTAAAGTCTGAATCATATCTCCCCTGTCCCTCCTCTCCTCCAGAGTGTACATATTTAGGTCTTCAAGTCTTTTCTCATACATCTTCTGATGCAGGCTCCAAATCATTTTGGTTGCCTTCCTCAGAATTGCTTCCAGCCTTTTTATATCCTTTGTGAGATATGGTCTCCAAAACCAAACACAATATTCCAAGTGAGGCCTCACTAGCAACTTGTATAGTGCATTAGTACCTCCTCTTGCTTTCTGCTGGTAATTCCTCTCTGTATGCAACCCAGCATCCTTCTGGCTTTTGCCACCGCCTTGTCACACTGTTTTGCCACCTTCAGATCCTCAGAAACAGTCATTCCAAGGTCCTTCTCCTGGTCCGTGCACACCAATCTCTCGCTCCCTATCGCATACAGTTTCCTTGGATTTCTGCTTCCCAAGTGCATGACACTGCACTTCTTCACATTAAATCTTAACTGCCAAGCGTTAGACCATTCTTCCAGCTTTTTTAGATCTTTCCTCATGTTCTCCACTCCCTCAGGGGAGTCCACTCTGTTGCAAATTTTGGTATCATCTGCAAAAAGACAGATTTTTCCATTCAGCCCTTCAGCAATATCACTCACAAATATATTGAACAGCCGTATATAAAATTAAAATTTGATATGCGGCTCTTTGAAAAATGTTAGAGAGGTTTACAGTGAAATAGGATAAAAATAATATAAAGAAAAGGAAAAGGAACACCAATAAAATATAGGAAAGTAAAATAGCGCAAAGACACAATGGGTAAGAGGGGAGGAAGGGCTAGGAATGAGAAGCAGAAAACGTAGGAGGACAGGCAAAAGCAGCTGGGGAAAAGAATTAATGGTGGTCAAGGTGCGAGGTCAAGATTTTTTGGAACAAGTAGGCTTTAATCTCTGCTTTAAATATGGGAAAGGAGAGTTCTGAGCGGTGGTCTGGGGGAGGCTGTTCCATAAGGAAGGACCAAGAAAGAAGAGAATGCAGAATGATAGATGGATTCGAGGTGAGCCTGTGGGGGGGGGGGGGGTGGAAGGCAGAGCTGATCCATATGATTGGATTGAAGAGCACGGTGTATTGTGTGGAGGCTAATGAATGTGGAGAGATATTACGGAGTACTTGAGTGGACAGCTTTATGTACCATGGTGAGTTTCTTAAATTGGACCCAGTAATGGATGGGGAGCCAGAGTAAATGAATGAGCTAGAGAATAACGTGATCTGAGCGGGATGTGTAAAATGGCAGTTTATTATGCGAAGCAGGCCGCTGATGTGATGAGAGGCATAGAGAATGGGTTTTTACCCGTGCTGTAGTGCTATAAGATTCTACTGAGGCCTAGCGTACTGCATAATGATATGTGGTGAGGGTAAACATAAGTAAAAGGTTCTCGGTTGGAGGGTTTAAAATATTAAACGGCTTTCTAGAGATTTAGTAGTGTCATACCGTTTAACAAGTATTAGGCTACTTACACACGTGTGTTCCACATAAAATGGCAGTTTGGCAACAGTATTCTAAATGAGTTGGAGATGTTTGTGATCATAATGGGGGTGACTAGGAAAAACAGAATTTCAATAATCTAAGCAAGATAGAACGAGAGACACCAATAAAGTGATCAGGGCAGAAGTGAGTAGGATGAAGCAAATGGCTCTAATGCACCGTAAAGAAGGAATGCTGTATTATTGAACTGATGTGCTGATGAAAAGATAGAGATGAGTTCAGAATTGATACAAAGGTAGCAAAAGGAGGAAATGTTGCCTTTAAAATATCCCCTTTCAGTTTTGCCCTTTGCTTTTCTACATCCCCCAAGTGTTTCCATTTAGCTAACGACTCCATGAGTTATTGTCCCATCTTGGCAAAGCTAGTTTTTCTAAAATCTAAGATCCTTGCTTTTGAATGGACTTTATCAACCCAAGTCCTAATACTGAACCACACCATCTGGTGGTGACTGGATGCAAGGTGATCTTCCGCTATAACAGTGATGGCTAACCTTTTTGAGCCCGAGTGCCCAAACTGCCGCACAAAACCAAAGAATTTCCTCAAAGTGCCAGCACGTCAATTTGCATAAATATTTGCATAATGCTAACATACACTAACTTTTAGTAAACATGTCTCTTAATGAGTGTATGGATAAAGACAGACTAAAAGATTTCTACATTACTATAATCCAGTGCCAACCGCCAGGCACATTAGGAACTACTACAAACACTGCCCATTTAGAACCAATAGCAAACCCGCCGTATCCTAACAGCACTACCAGGACTCACAAAGCACCACACCATACCTATCAAAAGGCAACACTGCAAATATTAAACCAATACATTTCAGACAATAACAATACATGACCTACTGGGGAAAGAGAACAAGTGGCAATGTCAAAAAGGAATTACATAAACAGAATACCTCAGCTCAGTTACACAGTTGCAATTGCTCCAACCACTTTCTTCTGGTTTCTTCATGTTTTCTGCTAACTCTCCATCATCTGCTGTCCATTTGTCCTTTCTTCTCTCTTCTAGTTTTTTTTTTTCCATTCTCTCTCTCTACATCCGCTTTAACATACTAATCTTTCTCCTTTTGCTCTTTCCTCATTCCTATTTCATCCACTCAAATTTTACCCCTCCATCCTCAATCCCCACTTACTCTCCCAATACCCGGCCAATTGTAGATTTTTTATCCCTCCCACACAAATATTTTTTCCCCTCTCCATTTTACTCTCCCAGCCCCATCCCATTCTAATCCTCCCCCAACATCAGCTCCCTTCTAGTTCCAGCCTCACCCAGCATCCATTCCCTTCTAGTCCCTGCATCAGCCCATTTCCAGTCCTAGCCCCCCATCAGCCCATTTCCAGTCCTAGCAACCCCCCAACCCAATACCAGTCCTAGCCCCCCCCATCAACCCACTTCCAGTCCTAAACCCCCATCACCCCATTTTCAGTTTAAGCCCCCCCTATAACCCATTACCAGTCCTAACCCCCATCACCCCATTTCCAGACAGCCCCCATCAGCCCACAGCCCATTAGCAGTCCTACCCCCCCAGCCCATTAGCAGTCCTAACCCCCCCCTCCCTGCCCATTAGCAGTCCTAACCCCCCCCCCTCCTCCCAGCCCATTAGCAGTCCTAACCCCCCCTCCCTGCCCATTAGCAGTCCTAACCCCCCCTCCCTTCCTCCCTCCCTGCCCATTAGCAGTCCTAACCCCCCCCTGCCCATTAGCAGTCCTAACCCCCCCTCCCCTCCCTGCCTCCCTGTCCATTAGCAGACCTACCCCCCCTGCCCATTAGCAGTCCTAACCCCCCCTGCCCTCCCTGCCTCCCTCCCTGCCCATTAGCAGTCCTACCCCCGCCCGCCCGCCCATTATCTGTCCTAACCACCCCTCCCTCCCTGCCCATTAGCAGTCCTAACCCCCCCTCCCTGCCCATTAGCAGTCCTAACCCCCCCTCCCTGCCCATTAGCAGTCCTAACCCCCCCTCCCTCCCTCCCTCCCTCCCTCCCTGCCCATTAGCAGTCCTAACCCCCCCCCCTCCCTGCCCATTAGCAGTCCTAACCCCCACCCTCCCTCCCTCCCTGCCCATTAGCAGTCCTAACCTCCCCCCCTCCCTCCCTGCCCATTAGCAGTCCTAACCCCCCCTCCCTCCCTGCCCATTAGCAGTCCTAACCCCCCCTCCCTCCCTCCCTGCCCATTCGCAGTCCTAACCCCCCCCCTCCCTGCCCATTAGCAGTCCTAACCCCCCCTCCCTCCTGCCCATTAGCAGTCCTAACCCCCCCCCTCCCTGCCCATTAGCAGTCCTAACCCCCCCCTCCCTGCCCATTAGCAGTCCTAACCCCCTCCCTCCCTCCCTGCCCATTAGCAGTACTAACCCCCCCCTAGCCCATTAGCAGTCCTAACCCCCCCCTCCCTCCCTCCCTCCCTCCCTCTTAGCAGTCCTAACCCCCCTCCCTGCCCATTAGCAGTCCTAACCCCCCCCTCCCTCCCTGCCCATTAGCAGTCCTAACCCCCCCTCCCTGGCCATTAGCAGTCCTAACCCCCCCCCCTCCCTCCCTGCCCATTAGCAGTCCTAACCCCCCCCCTCCTCCCCTCCCTCCCTCCCTCTCTCTTAGCAGTCCTAACCCCCCCCCCCTCCCTGCCCATTAGCAGTCCTAACCCCCCCCTCGCCCCTTAGCAGTCCTAACCCCCCCCCCCTCCCGCAAATTTTTTTTAAAAAAAAGCAGGCTCTGGCTGCTGCCGCGGCAGATTGCAATGTCCCGCGGGGCCCCCTCTGCCCGCTAAGCCCCTCTGCAAGGGCTTTCAGATTCGCGAGGGAGAGCATCTCCCTCGCGTCTCTGTTAAGCCCGCAGGGGCTAATGGGAAATTTCCCATCAGTCCCTCGCGTCTAAAGGGGCTGATGGGAAATTTCCCATTAGCCCCTGCGGGCTTAACAGTGACGCGAGGGAGACGCTCTCCCTCGCAAATCTGAAAGCTCTTGCAGAGGGGCTTAGCGGGCGGAGGGGGCCCCGCGGGACGCTGCATTCTGCCCTTGCCGCGTCCGCGGCAGCAGTCAGAGCCAGCTTTTTCTTTTTTTGCGGACCTTCCCGCGTGCCAGCTGCAAGGCCTTCGCGTGCCACAGCTGGCACGCGTGCCATAGGTTCGCCATCGCTGCGCTATAACATCAAAAACACTTCCCCATTGGTAAGCACCAAGTCCAGTATGGTCCCTTCACATGTGGGTTCTGTTACCAATTGCCAGAATAGTTCTCTCTGTACAGAATCCAGGATCTCCTTACTTCTAGATCAGGGGTCTCAAACTCCAGTCCTGGAGGGCCGCAAACTAGTCAGGTTTTTAGGGTATCCCTAATGAATATGCATGAGATATATTTGCATGCACTGCCCCCATTGTATGCAAATATATCTCATGCATATTCATTAGGGATACCCTGAAAACCTGACTGGTTTGCGGCCCTCCAGGACTGGAGTTTGAGACCCCTGTTCTAGATGATACGCAGCAGGGATGTGCCAGTCAACATCCTCCAAGTGGAAATTGCCTATCAGTAGCACATATCCTTTCATGACAAAAGCCCAAAGCCTGTTCACTACTTCTCTATGTATGTAAGTTCTGTATATAAGTTACTGAGTACTTTAAATGTCCCTGCATGACAATATAACGCATCTACTATCCCTGTTAACTTTTGTGTCAATTATAACCTACACTTGTTACCCCTTACCTCGAAACATTCTATGTAAACATTAAGAGTTGAAAGTAACCCACCTTGACTTAAGGAAAAGGCTGCATATAAAACCTGTTAAATAAATAAATAAAATAAATCTTATTATCTCCAGGAACAAGCAGGAATTCAGTCTTCACATATGGGTGACGTCTGCCATTGACGGAGCCCCGCGCGGGAACACTCCCCAGCATCCAATAGGAATGCTTTTGAGAGCATCCCTCTACACATGCATGCCTGCATTCCCAACAGTTCTCCTCAGTCGTCTTTCTTCCATGGAACCATCAGGGTCTTGTCCTAAGCTCGCTCTGAAAGATTACTTCTAAAAACGTTTTGGTACTCTGTACTTGCCTTCCCACCTCGATAATGATACCACATCGTTCCAGTACTTTTCTTTTCTTTGTTTAGTAATTTTTATTTCTTTTATTATTTTAATTTTTGTTTTTAGACATTTGGCCGCCATTGCCCAATTTGATTTTGCTTCCATCATTTTTTCCACCATGGGGAAGCCATATAGTAGTTTTAAGAAATGCACTAAATGCCGAAGTACTGTTTCAGCAACTGGTGTTTGAAATGTTTGGGCTCGGACCGCAACATTTTCTTATGCGCCCACTGTAAGCAGATGACACCACAAGGATTTAAGAACTAAGAACAGCAACGAGTAAAGCTGTTTCAGTCAGACTCAGCCGCTTCGGCACACTCTTCGGGGGCCTCTGTCACTGTCATGGCATGGTTCCCATGCTTCTTCAAATTCCAAACACAGCAAAAAGCATTGCTCTCCTTCACTGGCAGAAAAGGTATTAAATTCTTTGGCACCAACATCGAAGGACTCCCAATCCTCGGTGTCTGTATCTGACACTGATACTCGATATTGATATCGGCACTAGTTGTCAGGAGACCCAGAGGTAGGCTGACCAGCCAAACAGCCTCAGCGGGAGGACCCTTTCTTCAAAGCCTTGGAGGGGCTTGGGGATGCTCCCAGGACCCTGTCCTCAGTGGAGCCCCTGTTACCTTGTTCTGGAATGGTGGCACAGGTCTCCAAGCCAGATTCCATCCAGTCACCTCCAGTCTCCCTCGATGAGTGCAGGTGTTACGCAGGGAGCAGGCAACATGCAGGGAGCCTCGCTTATCCCAGCATATTCGTCAGCACTGGGTGTCGATCTTGCACAATATCAGCATCGAACTTCAACATCTGCATTGGAGCATCGTCGATACCACTGTACCAGCAGTCACTACTTTGACTTTCTACCGGATTCTGGTAACGATTCCTTGGACTCCGATACTGAGTCTCTCGATTCCAAGCCACTCTGGGATATTCTTTTGGATCCCTCTCCAGCACTCGAGAAGCATCGGTCTCCCCCCGAGGACATGTTCTTCCAGGATTTTATCAAGGACATGGCTATGGCTCTCTCAGTATCGGTGGCCACGGAATCAGAACCAAGAGCTGATCCCTCTGCACCTAAGGGAACTGCTACACTTCCCATCCATAACATTCTCCAGAACTTAATGCTTAGGATGTGGGAAGCACCACTAACAGTTCCATCCATCAGCAGAAGGCTGGATACTATATATCAAGTTCCTCCTTGCCCAGGCTTTCAGAAACCACAATTACCACACAATTCTATGGTGGTGGAATCGGCCATGAGGAGGATTAAGAGTTCCAACAACCACTCATCAATTCCCCCGGGCAGAGAGTCCGGAACACTTGATGCTTTTGGCCAGAAAGCTTTTCAGGCTGTTATGCTGGGTTCCAGAATAAACTCTTACATGCTCTACATGAGCATGTTTTCAAGAGATGTATCAAGAGATTTGTCTGAATTCACCTCTTTGCTACCAACTGACAAGCAGGCTCCACATCAGGCTCTGGTCTCTCATGCTGAGAATACTTCAAAGTTTCTGACCAGAGCAGCTTTTGATGCATTTGAAGCCACAAGCAGAACAGCAGCAGCCTGCATTGGAGCAAGACGAACAGCTTGGTTGCCGGCCTCTGATTTGGAACAGTGGGTCCAAGACAAGCTGGCTAATATCCCTTGTAATGGAGAAAACCTTTTTGAAAAAGGGTGGCGTGAGAAAGCCGGTGAAATAGAGACTGATGCTCTCACTGTGAAGTGTTTATCTAGGAAAATAGCTGACCCTATTAAGAAGAAGGCTTCTGGCAAGAAGCTTTCTTATTCCAAAAAAGAGGAAGTTCTACCCTTCCTACCCATCTTATTCATCCTACCAGGCTCAACAGCCTTACCAGAAAAAACGAGGGGCTTGTCTGCCAAGAAAGCCTAAAGCTGTGAAGCCCCAGCCAGCTCCACAGCCACAACCTTCAGCTAGATTTTGACTGCTTCCTCCAGGGCATAGCCAGTTTGCCCATAACAAATCCCCACCCCTCCCACATAGCAGGACATTTAACTCACTTCACCCACAGATGAGCACTCATAACCTCAGAACCCTGGACCTTGCAAGTGATGAGTGTGGTGTGTCAGCTCATTTACAAAGATCTGTCCCCCACTTTCTTTGTCGGTGAGTTCCCCATGGATCCCCTACACTCTGCTACAGCAGGAGATTGCCACTCTAACAACTCAAGGGGCTTATCGAGGAAATCCCACTCCTACAATGAGGTCTAGGATTCTATTCCCAGTACTCCCACAATGAGGTCTAGGATTCTATTCCCAATACTTCCTCATTCTGAAGAAGACTGGAGGGTTCAGGCCTATCCGGGACCTACGGAATCTTAGCAAATTCCTAGTGAAAGAAAAGTTCAAAATGATCTTACTAGGAACTCTCCTTCTTTATCTTCAGAAACAAGACTGGCTCTGCTCTCTGGATCTCAAGGATGCCTATACACACCTCACAAAGAAAGTACCTCTGGTTTTCTTTTCAGGGCCACCATTATCAATACTGCTTTCTCCCCTTTGGGCTAGCTTCAGCTCCAAGGGTGTTTACAAAGTTCCTGGCAGTGGTAGCAGTCTACCTCTGCACCCTGGGCATCTTCGTCTTCCCTTACTTAGACGACTGGCTCATCAAGGAAGATACCTCTCAAGTGGTCTCCATTTCACTTCAACATACCATTCTGGCGCTACAGCAACTAGGCTTTGTAGTCAACTATCCAAAGTCACATCTGACCCCCATTCAACCATTAGAGATCATAGGGGCTCTTCTGCCAGAAGATCGCCTTAACGTCTTATCTCCTTGGCAATCCATTGCCAATACCAAACCAATGTCAATGCAAGAAACATGCTGGGCCCGATATTGAACTGCCTGGATCTTCAAAGGGCTATGCTTCTACGGGTGCATATCCCTCCCCGCCGACCTCCAAACTGAATATTCAATGCCAAGGCGCCAGTATTGAATATACGATGATCGCTACCAAAGCTAACCATGCAGCAGCGATACTGGCTGCTGCTCAGTTAGTGATCGGCACCTTAAAGACAGGTGAGGGTTTTCCTCCCATTGTGTTAGCTAGTTCTAAGCACTAGTAGACTATGCTCCATACACTTGCTTCCACCTGATAGAGTAGTCCTCCGGACTCACCCTTCTACCAAAGGTGTTTACTCCTTTCCAGCTTGATCAATCTATTTCTCTTCCAACCATTTTTCTGAGACCTCATTCTTCTCAAGCAGAAACATCGTTGCATATGCTGTATTGCAAGAGAGCTCTCGCTTTCTGTTTAGATAGAATTAAGAGTCATTGTCAGTCTTCACAGCTCTTTGTGTGCTTTGGCCCTAGTCTAGGTTTCCCAGTTTCCAAGCAGACCATTCTAACTGGATTGCTGACTGCATATCTTTTGTATACGCAAAAGCTGGACTTTCCCTGCAAGGCCATGTCACGGCCCACAATATCCGAGCTATGGCCACCACAGTAGCCAACTTACGCTCTGTCTCCATTTCAGAGATTTGCCGAGTAGCCACTTGGTCTTCTGTACATACCTTTGCTGCCCATTACTGTCTCGACAAGGACTCTCCTCGAGATGCACAATATGGCCAATCAGTCTTGCGACACCTTTTTGGAGTTTAACTACACCTCATCCCACCATCCTTGACCGACTACCTGGGGAATGTGCCCGAGGGGCTGAGACTGACAGATCCCTGCTTTGACCTCCTTGTGCTTCAGGTTCCCTCCCTGTTGGCACGGGCTTATTCTATCCTTCACAGTAATCGGGAGTTGGAAAGTCCCATATGTGAAGACTGCATTCCTGCTTGTTCCTGGAGACAGCGTAGTTACTCATCTGTAACAGGTGATCTCCGGAAACAGCAAGAATCAGTCTTCACAACCCACCCACCACCTCTTGGAGTTGTAGATGGGCCTAATTTTTTTGTCATTTCCTTTTCGGTTTTCCTACTGGGTTTTCTTATGCCATATACCTGACTGAGGAAAACTGTTGGGAAAGTGGGAAGGCAGGCACGCATAGATGGAAGGATGCTCCCAAAAGCATTCCTATTGGATGCTGAGGTGTGCTCCCATGCGGGGCTCTGTCGATGCCGACATTAGCCATATGTGAAGACTGATTCCTACTGTTCCCAGAGATTACCTGTTACAAGTGAGTAACTACGTGTCACATACTACGGGCATGTATGCACATTGCTTTCCAGATGTTTCCCCTTTTACCCGTTACAGTAGAAGTATTTAATTTTTTACTTACCTGAGGGCTTTTACTTACCTGGGGGCTTTCTTCACCCATCCCCAACAAACCTAGTTTGGCTATCCTTCTGAAGAGGGCTTTCGTCTGCTGTGGAAGACACTTGATCATCAGGGGCTTTCTTCAAGGTCATGGGTGGTGGTGGCTGTGGCGTTAAGGGATCTGTGTCTATCCGTATCTGGACAACTGGCACATCTGGGCCCATTCCCTTTCAGAGGCATCTCGGGTGGCATCCTGAACGCTGTCCTTTTAGGAAAGCCTTGACTGGGTGATCAGTTGGGGAAAGAGCAAGCTGTTGTCTTTCCAGTCCCTGGAGTTCCTGGGAACAAATTTTGACACTCGAGTGGGCAGAGTTTTCCTACCAAAGGAGAAGATCAAAAGACTGTTGGATTGCTTGGCACTTTTCTGTATGCAGCAAAGTCTGGGATTATCTTCAGCTCTTCAGATTGATGGTGTTGACCATAGAGATGGTGCCATGGGCACATGTTCACATGAGTCCTCTCCAGCAGTCCTTGCTGACTCTGTGATCCCCGATCTCAGATGTTTGAGCACAGGCTCCTGCTTACGATGATAGCGAAGACCAGCCTGCGGTGGTTGCAGCAGCCCTGTCATCTGAGGAAGGGCATGCCACTGGATAATTTCTCCTAGATCCTGCTGGTGACAGATGCCAGTCTCTCAGGCTGTTGAGCCCATTACCAAGACCATATGACCCAGGGCAGTATGGTCCATCAACTCTCTTGAGACGAGGGCTGTCAGGTTGGCTGTTCTGCATTTCTGGCTCCTAGTCGAGGGTCGGGTGGTTCAAGTGTTTTTGGATAATGCCACAGCGGTGGCTTATGTTAATATGCAAGGCGGCATGAGGAGTGCTGGGGTAGCTCTGGAGATGGCTCTTCTGTTTGCCTGGGTGGAGAAGAACCCCCTAGCCTTGTCAGTTCAGCATATTGCTAGGGTGGACTATGTGGAAGCGGACTTCCTCAGCCATCATTGTCTGGATCCATGAGAGTGGGAGTTGAGTCAGGAGGCATTTCAGTTGATTCTGCACTGCTGGGGTCACCCCAAAATGGATCTGATGGCGGCCCACTCCAATGCCAAAGTTTGCTGCTGCTTCAGTCGCCACATGAAGATAGGGTCTGAAGGCATCGACGCTTTGGCCAAGTCAGTACCTGTTGTATGCATTGCCTCCATGGCCCCTGGAGGGGGCATGTGATTCGGCGTATAGAATGCCACTCGGGCAGAATTGTTCTGGTGGTGCTGGATTGTCTGAGGAGAGCGTGATTTGGAGACCTGATTCTACTTCTACAGGTGCCTCTTCTTTGGTTGCCTCCATCTTGGAGTCTATGGCAGCAGGGACAGATCGTCGTGGAGGACTCTGTTCCCTTCTCACTTACGGCTTGGCTCTTGGAAGAACATGACTAGCATGTAAGGGCATGCTGGTCTCCACTTTGCTCGGAACCCGAAGGCAGTCTACCAAGCTAGTATATGTGCATATCTGGTGCTTTTTGAGCGACGGTGCAGCGCTCAGCAGTTGGCTTCTGAGGTGGCCATGGTACCATCTCTGTTGGCCTTCCCCTTAACTCCCTGAAGGTTCAAATGGCAACTATGGCCTGTTTCCAAAGTCCGATTGCTGGTAAGTCTCTAGCCTTGCACCCGGACATCTCACGCTTTCTCCAGGGTGTTTGCCATCTGTATCCTCCCCTCTGGTCTCTGACTCTTTTCTGGGATCTGGGGCTGGTGCTTAGGGACCTGATGGCGGCACCCTTTGAGCCATTGAAGCACATTACTTCAAATTATTTGACGCTCTAGACGGTCTTCTTGGTCATAATTTGTTTTGTAAGGTGGATTTCTGAGCTGCAGGCTCTTGTCTTGCCGAAATGCTTATCTGTCTTTTTCAAAGGAGGCCATTGCCACTGGGCCTGTGCCTTCCTTCTTGCCCAAGGTGCTTTCTCCCTTTCACATGAACCAGGTGGTTTGCCTGCCCTCCTTCTCTAATGAGCAGTGTTGAGGGAAGGATAAGGATCTTTGCCTTGTGGATGGTCCAGAGGGTGCTTCTTCACTACTAAGAGGATGCAGATTCCTTTTGTAAGTCCAAACATCATTTTGTGCCATTTACTGGCCCGCGCAAGGGTGATGCGGCAGCCAAGTTAACTTTGGGGTGCTGGATTAAGGAGGCCATTTCTCTGCGTATCTGTTGCGGAATCAGTTGGTTCTAGAGGGTTTGTGTGCCCATTCTACTCGAGCACAATCATCCTCATGGGTGGAGTGGGGCTCAAAAGCCCCTGCAGACATTTGTCAGGCGGCAATGTGGGCAACATTTTCCACTTTTGTCAAGTATTACTGCTTGGAAATCCATGCACGGGTGGACATGACCTTTCACTCAAGGAGATCCTTACCTATCTTTTTCTGAGGAACAAGTATCACAATAGCATATGCTAAGGCCGCAATAGCCCACAATGCATGTTATGGATGCTTGGGTAGGAACGCGTGTTGGGGCTACTCGGGTGGAACACGCTGTAGTACTATGCGACAGCCAGGTGCTCAATAATAATAGCTATTAATGCATGCAGGAAAAAAGGTGGTAAACCCCCACACCGTGCCAACGGTCACCAGCAGTCCACCCCGAATTGTGCCCCAGATGGAGAGAATCGGGAGCCCCAACAAGGACAGTGATGAGGTCAAGCCTTGGTACTTGCCCCCTGAGATCCCTAGTCAAAAACATCAGTGCCGAACTCATCTCTACTCCTCTGAAACTGTTTCTTTTGCTTTGCAGTCACTGCATTTACGGTGGCTGGCAGACAGATTCCTCTGAGAGCCTTCTGCAATGTTCGGGAGAGAGCATGGGTTCAGAGGAGGAGGAAGGGGGCGTTGAGGTTGTGTGAGGCTACTGAACTCTTCCAAATTCTTCCTATTTTCTGGCTGTTCAACAGGCTCTTATCATGATAAGAGCGCAGAGCTGAACCAATTTTCCCTCCTCCTATGGCTGCCGATAAGAATGCAGTCTAGTAGAGCCTCCCACGTAATGCTCAAGTGAGAGTCAGCCTCAAAGTGGCCGTTCATGAGCATTTAAATCAATCCTTTCCTCTCAATTATTCAGATTTTCTTCAGAGTAGAGAAAATCCATCTACCATCTGCTCAAGACAAAAGAATACTGAAAAAACTTCTTGTGGCTCTGGCGGATAGAGGCATGGGCATGATGTAATTGAAACCTGGGCTTTTCATTAGTTCTTTGTCTCCACGAATCTGCTGGTAGAGGAAAACAACCCAGTTGTCCGGACTAGTCTAGCAGGACTCAAGGAAAAGACATTAACTGGTAAGTAAAATGTCACCTTATCTGTGCCCTTCTCTTACACTGCCAGCTCCAGACTATTTGCCTGAATCAAACTATTTGAGTCTCTGTCATGATCCATCTCTAATCCTATTCAAATTCAGGCTTAAAACCCACTTTTTAAAAGCTGCTTTCAGATCCTGACACCGCCTCCCCCCCTTTCTCCTGTTTGCCACTTATGTGTGTCTTTACCATTTTCCCTAGATTACACCCTAGTTCCAGTTTGTTGTGTTTTCTGTCTTAAATAGATTATAAGCTCTACTGAGAAGGAACTATCTGTTACATGTTTATGTGCAGCACTGTGTGTATCTTGTAGCCAGTAGCGGGATTCAATCCGAACAGGAACTGGTTCGGATTGATTCCGCCACTGACATAACCGAGTGGGTGGCAGCATTGCACGTGTATGCATTGCCAGCATTACATGCTCAGGCCGCAGGCAGCCACCGCAGGGCAGCAACTCTCTGGTGGCCTAGCGGCCTGATCCATCCACCAGCTAGTGGTGTGCCGGCATTAGGGGCTTCCTGAAATGCTACGGTCCCCCAATGCCATCACACCACTGGCGGGTGGGGGTTTCCCACCAGTGCAATGCTGGCATCAGAGCACCATTTTCGGCCAAGTTTAGCAAACATGTCCCATGTCAGGTACTGGTTTGCGTGAACTGGGCCGAACCGACCGAATCCCACCACTTCTTGTAGCACTATACAAATGATAAGTTAGCAGTAGTAGATTTATTGAGATTGTGGCTCTTCTTTCTTTGTGGCTGTTATATCAGAGCCTGAGAGGCTTTTCTGTTGCCTGCGCCTTGACAGTTGCTCTGGAGATAAAATAAATGTTCACCTGTAATACCCTCAGTTTTGCTGCCAGTCTGGAACCTTTGCCCACCGAACTCTATAAGGCACCTTCCCTAGAGCCCCATTCATCCTCCTGTTCCCTTAGCCTTCTGAAAGTTATAATTGCCCTCCCATTCTCCTTTACTGGTACTGGGGGCCAGCATTTTTTTGTTACCAGCTGTGGATAGTAAACCATGGCTTTTTATAAGTTCCTTTAATCCAGAGTGGGTATTCCATCCCAGCATCCTAAAAGACTACATTTTCTGTGATGGCTTCTGAAGAACATTACTCATGACATTAGTCGCCAATGATTTGTTTCTGGCTAAGTCCAAAGGCTTTTATTCTGTCCTCATTCTTCTGGATCTCTCTGCTGCCTTTGACACCGTTGACCACAATCTTCTTCTTATCACCCTGTCTTCACTCGGTTTCAAAGGCTCTTTACTTTCTTGGTTCTCCTCCTATCTCTCCCACCGCTCTTTCAGTGTGTACTTTGGTGGCTCCTCCTCCTCTTCTACCCCTTTACCTGTGGGTGTACCTCAAGGTTCTGTCTTAGGTCTGCTGCTCTTCTCTCTCTATACCCAATCCCTTGGTGCCCTTATCTCTTCCCATGGCTTTCACTATCATCTCTATGCTGATGACTCTCAAATCTCTCTACGCCTGTTATCTCTCCTGAAATTCAAGCTAAGATCTCGGCCTGCCTCTCTGACATTGCTTCTTGGATGTCCTACCGCCGCTTGAAGCTGAACATGGCCAAAACTGAACTCCTTGTCTTTCCCCCTAATGCCTCCCCTCCTCCTTCCCCTTTCTCAATCTCTGTGGATAACTCTGTTATCCTTCCTGTCTCTTCAGCACGGAACCTTGGTGTTATCTTTGACTCATCTCTCTCCTTCTCTTTACATATCCAAAACATTGCTAAAACATGCCGTTTCTTTCTTTACAATATCTCCAAAATTCGCCCTTTTCTCTCTGATAACACTACTAAACTGATTGTCCACTCTTTAATCACCTCCCGCCTTGATTACTGTAACCTTCTCCTTGCTGGCCTCCCTGCTAACCATCTCTTTCCTCTCCAGTCTATTCAACATTCTGCAGCTCGTCTGATTTTCCGTCAGTCTCGTTTTTCACACATTACTCATCTTCTCATGTCACTTCACTGGCTCCCCATCCGCTTCCGTATCCAGTTCAAACTCCTCCTTCTAACCTATAAATGTATTCATTCTTCTGCTCCTCATTACCTTTCATCCCTCATCTCTACCTACACCCCCTCTCGCCTACTCCGCTCATCTAATTGTCTTCGTTTATCTATGCCTTTTACTCGTACTGCTAATTCTAGACTTCGCTCCTTTCAACTGGCTGCACCCTTTTCCTGGAATTCTGTACCTGTCTCTGTCCGCCAAGCCTCCTCCCTGGCCATCTTCAAATCCAAATTGAAATCCCATTTCTTCACTATTGCTTTTTGTTCCTAACTCGTCCTTTCTTCTTCTCTCCATAAACATTTGTTCTTGTCTTGTTAATTGTTATTTGTATTATCTAATTTATTTCATATTTTGTCTTGACTAGATTGTGAGCTCTAACGGGCAGGGACTGTCTCTTTTTATGTTTGTACAGCGCTTCGTATGTTGCAGCACTTTATAAATGCTTAGTAATAATAATAATAATAATGATACAAATGACCTATAAAATTCCATTGTATGAGAGGTGATATCATTTTGCGGTCCTTATTTTTTTATCATTTTGATTATGGCTCACAGTTCAATAAAAATGCTTATGACTTATGGTATTTGCGATGTCTTGCTACTGCTACAAAGAAACAAGATAATTAATTTGGTATTGTAGAGGAAAATTGCTTTTCTAGGAATTTTCTATTCCTCAGTTACATATACAAAATATGACAATTTAAAACAGTGGATAAATCATCTTTATTAATAGGAATTGTCTGTGTTCAACTCTTGTAGGTTAAAGATGGATTTGAGAATGTTACAGCTGAATTAGCGGAGTACAAGGATTCTTTTGCTTTGTCTCAGCAGAAGGAAAAGCAGTCAACAACTTTAATTCGAGAGCTAACTGCCATAGTAAAAGAGCAAAAAACAAAAATAGCAGAAGTAACAAAGTCAAAACAGCAGATGACATCAGATTTAAAGGTACACGATTCTGAAACATTTTTCTTTCCTAGCTTACTTGAGAAGTTAGTCTGAAGCAGTGGTGGGCGACCTTTTATGGATGCTGAGACCTTTGGGGGTCATATTAGCTTATTCTATATGGAAGATCCCCTCTGAATCAAATCCCCACACTTCCAAAACCCTTTACCTTGCAAGCCCTATTTATCTCTTCTTGAACAGGGCACCTGCCTCCTGTTCTATCAGCACATCTTATCTTCTCCTTCCCATTAGGCTGCTTTCTCCCTCCAACGTTCACCAGCAGCATTCACTGCTGTTCTGTCATTCAGCATGGCTCTACAAGTTTTCTGTTAATTCAGTCCTGGGTCTGCCTGCAGTGCAGCTCCAATCATATTGATGGGTTCCTCCCACCTATTATCTTTATCTTTATCTTTATTAATACATTTTATATACCGCTCACACTCAAGGTACCAGAGCGGTTTACAATAACAAAAATAATAGGGCTGCTGAAAAGGAAAAGAACGCCATAAGTAAAAGGAAAGAAAGATACGAGATAGGATAGAATAAGAAGGGAGAGTAGAGCAACAGGGCAAAGTGGGTTAAGAACGACTGAAATCAACGATATGGGGGAAAGGAGAGAGCAGGGGGAGGGGGAAGGTTAAAAGCTGTGCAGAACAAATGGGACTGTTACATGCTAGAATTCTCATCCCTTTACCCTGTCACCTTTCCCTTCTCTCCTTTTCTTCACCATAGGAAGAGGTCATGGCAAGCTGTAGGAAGGGAAGAATTGTCAGTGATGGTAGCTCCTGTGGTCACCATGCCTATAAGGACTGCCGTCGCCTATTTGTTTACTTCTACAGTATATTTAGCATCTCAGGAGAAAGCCTGTCCAAGCCACATGCTGTTTCCGCATCATAGTCTCCCCATCGATGTGGCTTTTTCCTCCCATACAATTGAAGCAGTGGTGGGATGGATGTGTTGCATATTCAGTACATTAGTTATTTCCCTGTCCAAACTGGCTTACAGTTTAGTTGTACCTGAAGCAGTGGAGGATGAAGTAACTTGCATAAGGTCACAAAGAGTATCTCTGGAAGAAGGATTTGAACCTGGATTTCTAAGTTTGAAAAGGTGAGATATAAACCTAAAGAAATGTATAGGACAGTGCAAAAATCTTTTAAGTCAGCAGAAGCAAATAAAAAAGGAATAAATTGTAACTATAGCTGCCGAACAACTGGCCACTTTCTATATAGATAAAGCTGTGGCTTTGAAGCAGGGATTAGGACTGAAGCTCAGAATCTTTCATGTCAGGATTTCGGCCTTAGTTAAATCATTAAGATACACTTTCCTCAGTACATGATCATTCTACTGTTTTCTTGTTTAAAATCTTCCATGATGCTGGGATACTGTAAACACTTCATTAAATCAGTGTGCAGTCTCTAGTTCCAATCTTACGAAGACTTATATACTGCTACGCTCCCAATCAAAATGATTCAGTGCGGTTTACAAGGAGAATGAACAGTGAGCAAAAATTCTAAAACATATTAATTAGAATTAAAGAGTCAAGTTTTAAATTTTTTTAAAAATAAAAGAGAAAAAAATTATTTTTTAACTTAATTGGTAGTTCAGACCAACATTTCACAGGCATGTAGAGACTAGTATGTGCAAAACGGACTTTAAATTTAATTCCCCTACAGGGGGAAGTAACAATAGAAACATAGAAAAATGACGACAGAAAAAGACCACATGGCCAATCTAGTCTGTCCTTCCATATCAACAACTACAATAGTCCCCTTTTTATAGAAACATAGAAAAATGATGACAGAAAAAGACCACATGGCCTATCTTGTGCAAACAGCGATTTAGGTACTAAAAAAGGAAGCAGCAAGGCTGAAAAACATGTGGGAACAAATGTATCAAACGTTTTTTATATAAAGACAAAAAACTTGAAACGGATCCTATTAGAAACCTTAAGCCAATATAGCTTAAGGAGTAGAGGGGTCACTGCTGTATACTGAGATGTTCCATAAATAAGGCATGCTGCCATATTTTAACATAATTATAGGTGCATAATTTGGCGCTGTGAACATTCATAAACAGAATGTTTTCGTAATCCAAAAATGCCAAAATGTAACTCTGCACAAGAAGACGGAAGTGGTCAACTGAAAAATATGTAGCTACAAGTATTTGTTAAGCTCCACTATTTACCATTAGTTATTATGACTAACTCAGTATTGCATTATACTATTTTTATTGGATTAGCGATCAGGTCTCAGATTTAACGTCGGCTGCTCACTGGATCTACTTGTATGATGCAGTGAAAAACGCCATTAATACATCAATGACCTGTTATTATCGCTATTTTTCTCTGTTTTTTATCCCTAGGTTTATTTTTCTTTTTTCTTATTGGCTTATCTTGTCGAAACTGCTAATTATAATTATAGGTTATAATTAGCAGTTTCAACAAGATAAGCCAATAAGAAAAAAGCAAAATAAACATAGGGATAAAAAACAGAGAAAAATAGCGATAATAACAGGTCATTGATGTATTAATGGCGTTTTTCACTGCATCATACAAGTAGATCCAGTGAGCAGCCGACGTTAAATCTGAGACCTGATCGCTAATCCAATAAAAATAGTATAATGCAATACTGAGTTAGTCATAATAACTAATGGTAAATAGTGGAGCTTAACAAATACTTGTAGCTAGACAGCATAAAGCTCTGAAAAGTGACGACAGTACAGTTTGTTAGAGAACTGAACAATATGGCCTAATTCTAGACAACTGTCATAACTTAAAGAAAGATTATCATTGATCAAAATAGCAAGACCAGAGTCCAGTGCTGTCACCGAGCAAGATGGCCGGTTGAGCTCAAGCTCTTGCTGGCCCGCTGAGTAAATAAGCCAAAATCCATTTCCCTGCCCACAACCGATCCAGCACTAACAGGGAAAAGGCCAAAAAACAGACCTCACGCTGTGGAAACCCGAAAAGACGGTGGGATCGGCAGGGAAAACAGCGAAACGTTCCAGCCTAAGATCACAAGAGGTGACGCACTTAGAGAAACTCCCCACCACTGTGGCTGACCAGGAAGAAGCTTTTCAAGCAGAGATGAGATCATGGTTCGAAGAATTGAAGTTTGATATATTGCAGGTACGCACAGAAGTGGTGGCAAGTATAGAAGGCCTGCGCTCCGAAATAGGAGATCTAGGCAGAAGGGTGGAGGAGGTCGAGGACCAAATCGAGGCTATGGGAAACCTGGAGAGTAAAATTCAGGAACTGGATGCCTTGAGAGAGGAATTGGAGGACAAAGTCGAGGACCTAGAGAATAGGTCTCGATGAAACAATCTATGGTTCCATGGCATTGCAGAGACAGAGGCATTTAAAGATTGCAAAATCGTTGTGGCAAACATTGCCCAAATGTTGCTAAAAAAAAGCAGGACTTTCACCTGAGACCTTGAATCTTCGTATAGACCAGTGATGGCTAACCTTTTTGAGCCCGAGTGCCCAAACTGCCGCACAAAACCAAAGAATTTCCTCAAAGTGCCAGCACGTCATTTGCATAAGTGGTCTTATTTGCATAAATATTTGCATAATGTTACCATACACTAACTTTTAGTAAACATGCCTCTTAATGAGTATATGGATAAAGAAAGACTAAAAGATTTCTACATTACTATAATCCAGTGCCAACCGCCAGGCACATTAGGAACTACTACAAACGCTGCCCATTTAGAACCCATAGCAAACCCGCCGTATCCTAACAGCACTACCAGGACTCACAAAGCACCATACTCTACCTATCAAAAGGCAACACTGCAAATATTAAACCAATACATCTCAGAGAACAACAATACATGACCTACTGGGGAAAGAACAAGTGGCAATGTCAAATAGGAATTATATAAACAGAATACCTCAGCTCAGTTACACATGCAGAACAGACCATCACCAAACAAGGAATCACAATTTAGAAACAGGAAGACAATAATTAAACTGGGAACCCCAAAAGCCAAACTTGGAATATACAACAACACTGTAGAAATAAAATTATATATTAATTTCCTCTTGTACTAAACAAAGCACAAAAATTAATGATGCACATTTCCCAGAGCTGACATATTCCAGTTAATAAATTCAAAATAAAGAGATATTTTTCTACCTTTTGTGCATTTTTTTCAGTTGCAATTGTTCCAGCCATTTTCTTCTGGTTTCTTCGTGTCTTCTGCTAACTCTCCATCTGCTGTCCATTTGTCCTTTCTTCTGTCTTCTTGTTTTTTTTCCATTCTCTCTCTCTCTACATCTGCTTTAACATACTAATCTTTCTCCTTTGGCTCTTTCCTCATTCCTATTTCATCTACTCAAATTTTACCCCTCCATCCTCAATCCCCACTTACTCTCCCAATACCTGGCCAATTGTAGATTTTTTATCCCTCCCACACAAAATATTTTTCCCCTCTCCATTTTACTCTCCCAGCCCCATCCCATTCTAATCCTCCCCCAACACCAGCTCCCTTCTAGTTCCAGCCTCACCCAGCATCCATTCCCTTCTAGTCCCCCCCACTTCCCCTCAGCCCATTTCCAGTCCAAGCCCCGTCCCCATCAGCTATTTGCAGTTCAAGCCCCCCACTTCCCCTCAGCCCATTTCCAGTCCAAGCCCCATCCCCAACAGCTATTTGCAGTTCAAGCCCCCTTCCACTCAGCCCATTTCCAGTCCTAGCAACCCCCCCAACCCATTACCAGTCCTAGCCCCCCATAGCCCACTCCCAGTCCTAACCCCCCCAGCCCATTTCCAGTCCTAACCTCCCCATCAGCCCACTCCCAGTCCTAATCCCCCATCAGCCCATTTCAGTTCCTAAGCCCCCCCAGCGCCTATCACCAGTCCTAACCCCCCCAGCGCCCATTAGCAGTCCTACCCCCCTAGCCCATAGCGCCCATTAGCACTCCTAACCCCCCCAGCCAGCCCAGTGCCCATCACCAGTCCTAACCCCCCCCAGCCAGCCCAGTGTCCATTAGCAGTCCTAACCCCCCCAGCCCAGTGCCCATCACTACTCCTAACACCCCCCAGCCCAGCCCAGCCCATCACTACTCCTAACCCCCCCCAGCCCAGCCCAGCCCATTAGCAGTCCTAACCCCCCCAGCGCCCATTAGCAGTCCTACCCCCCCACCCAGCCCCCCCCAGCCCATTACCAGTCCTAACCCCCCCAGCCAGCCCAGTGCCCATTAGCAGTCCTAACCCCCCCAGCCTAGTGCCCATTAGCAGTCCTAACCCCCCCACCCCAGCCCATTAGCAGTCCTAACCCCCCCCAGCCCAGCCCACCCCAGCCCCATCACTACTCCTAACACCCCCCCCAGCCCAGCCCAGCCCATTAGCAGTCCTAACCCCCCCCAGCCCAGCCCAACCCAGCCCATTAGCAGTCCTAACCCCCCCCAGCCCAGCCTAGCCCATTAGCAGTCCTAACCCCCCCCCCCCAGCCCAGGCAAATTTAAAAAAAAAAACAACCCTGGCTGCTGCCACGGGGCCGCCGCGGCAGCATGCAGTGTCCCGTGGGGCCCCCCTGTACCCGACAGATCCGCCCTCCGTAAGCTCTCTCTGGAGCTGCAGTCAGGGCTTGCAGAGCGCGAGGGACAGCGTTCCCTCGCGTCTCTGTTAAGCCCGCGGGGGCTGATGGGAAATTCCCATCAACCCCCGCGGGCTTAACAGAGACGCGAGGGAGACTCTTCCCCTCGCGAATCTGAAAGCCGGCGCGTCTGACTGCAGAGAGAGAGCTTAGGGGAGGGCAGGATCTGCCGGGTACAGGGGGGCCCCGCGGGACACTGCATGCTGCCGCGGCGGCCCCGACAACGGCAGCAGACAGGGTTGTTTTTGTTTTTTTCGATTGCGGACCTTCCCGCGTGCCAGCTGCAAGGCCTTCGCGTGCCACAGCTGGCACGCGTGCCATAGGTTCGCCATCGCTGGTATAGACCATGCACATAGATCTATGAACCACCCGGGGCCACCCGCTAACAGCAGAGACATAATTGCACGTTTCCATGATAATGGGGTAAAGGAATGGGTGGCGGCCAAGAACACACTCAAAGAGCTGTGAGTTGGGAGACTAACATGGTGGAAATATATGCAGATTTCGCGCAGAAATTATATAAAAAAATGGCATGGCATGCGGGATCTACTGCTCAAACTGCGAGAGGAAGGGATCTGGTACATTTGGACTTTCCTGTTTGGGCTCTCATTTATGATTAGAGGGAAGATACAGAGTGCAAACACGGGATGAGGTGGTGCGCTTAATGCTAGCGGCATGAATTACAGGATTGGAGGCAGTACCATGAGAGGACAGAGCAGCACCTAGAGAACTTCCAAAATGGCAATGTGTGGCCCATTGGCGGAAGCGACTCGGGCATCAGTAAGCAGGCAGCGGGAGGGTCCGGGAGAACAACAAGCCAACCTGACTTGGTAACCAGGAAATGGGACAGTGTAATATTGAGTAGCAGTCGCTATCATGATATATACTGTTATTGCTGTGGTGGATGAGGGATAAAGAAGGGAGCCATAACAGGATGGGCTACCAAGGACGGGGGGCCATGATATGCCTAAGCGAAGAGTTGTAAGCTTTGTTGGTTATGTTGGGCTTGTTGTGAGGGTGCATTTTGATGTGGGGGGGGGGGGGCAACAGGAGTATAGAGAAATGTGACTGCTCGATCCTGTGGAGGATAGTGGGAGGACATAAGGGGACAGGAGCATTTCGGGGAGAAGGGCTGGGACCACTTGTGAGGTTGAAGTTGAATCCAGGGGTAGGAGGAGGAGAGAAGGGAAGGGAAGGGGCGGTAGGGATGGACAGGTATTTGTGGAACAGAGGATACTGGGGAGGGGAGGGTATAAAGATAGGTGAGCTCAAGATAGTTTCCCTCAATGTTTGAGGGCTTAACTCACCTTATAAAAGTCAACAGCTGTATAAAGAAATGCAGCAGCTTGAAGCAAATTTACATTTAGTGCAAGAGACCCATCCGCGCAAGAAGCATGAGTGGCTGGTGAACCCTAGGGCTATCTCCTGAGTCTCTATGCCTCTAATTTCGTGGAGCATAAGAAAGGGGGGGGGGGGTGGCAATCTTCCTAGTCACACACTTATGGGCAGAGGTAGGAGATGTACGGGACCGGATGGGGAGATATCTGTTGGCATGCTTGAAAATAGGAGGCGAGTGGTACCGGGTGGTGGTTATTTATGCACCCATTGGGAATCAGGATGGGTTTTTCCAGGAGGTGGAAGAACAGCTGGGAAACCTAGGAGAGGGACTGTTGGTTTGTGGAGAGGACTTCAACATAACCTATGATCCTAAGCAGGACAGCACTGGAGGGGGGGGGGGGAGCCGCAGGGCGGATAGGATCCGCTTCAGGAAGTTCCTTCGCAATCTGGACTTGATAGATACATGGCGGTTCCAGCATCCGGGGCGGAAACAATTTACATTCTCCCCAGTGCACGGGACGTACTGTGATGAAGCTGAAGCCATTGAAGCTATAGACTTAGAAAAAAAACACTGTTTATTATAAAGCAACTGACTCACAGAGGGTGCAGTTACCTAAAAGTGCAGCTAGCAGGGGTTCTCAACCCTGTCCTCGGGACCCCACTAGCCAGTCGGGTTTTCAGGCTATCCACAATGAATATGAATGAGATATATATGCATTAGAAATAGCCTGCCAAACTGACTGGTTTATGGCCCTCCAGTGCTGGATTTGGGGACCCCTGCCGTACACCTCTGTCAAGTACGATTGTGAGTGGGCAAGGTACAGATGTCCTCGACATCAAAAGGGTAGATAGAATGTGTCACATCCCTCCTAGTTTCTCACCACCACCAAAAAGTTGTCTAATAGACAATATTTTGGTGGTGGTGAGAGGCGAGGAGGTATGTGACATATTCCATCTAATCTTTTTGATGTCTTGGACATCTGTACCTTGCCCACTCACAATCTTAAATGACAGAGGTGTAAGGCCGGGGTCCCCAAATCCAGCATTGGAGGGCCACAAGCCAGTCAGTTTGGCAGGCTATTTCTAATGCATATATATCTCATTCATATTCATTGTGGATAGCCTGAAAACCCGACTGGCTAGTGGGGTCCCGAGGACAGGGTTGAGAACCACTGAGCTAGAGGGAGCAAGCACGAGGCTGCAGAAGCTAAGCTGACACACCCAGGTTTTGAGAATGCAGGAGCTAATCAGGTACACCTGAGTAGAGAGCCAGGAAGCTCAGTGGAGAAACGGCTTTATAAACAGTACTCAGAAGGAAGAAAGCAGAGAGGACCGGAGAGAGGATCTGAGAGAGGATCGGAGAAAGGGCCTGAGAGAGGACCTGAGAGAGGATCTGAGGGTGGAACCTCACATACTGAAAGGCAGAGAAGCTTGGAGTACTTACCAGGAAGAGCTAAGTTCCAGGGAGAACAAGCCCGTTCCAGAAAGCTCCAGGAACAGGTCTTCAGGGAAGACGGTTATAGAAGGAGAGTACCTGGTAGAAGAAATACCAGCAGCGCATGTCTCAGGGGTCCAAGGTACAGTGATATTTCCTTTCCAAAACGTGAGCCAGGTCCTAGAAAAGCTTATAACCCAGAGAGCCGTACTGATAGGAAACAAAGTTGGGCAAGGCTTTTAAAACCTTTACAGAGAGGCATAGTAAAAAGCCATATCAGTTATTGGCCAAAGCAAGACCAGCAAGGCTGGAGAATATTGGATAGAGCTACTGAACTACAACCTGCCTTATCCAGGGAAAGCTCAGGATTAGCTGACACCACGGCTGAACAGGAACCCATGCAAATAGAGTTGGTTGAACCAGAGCCGTTGCTGTTGGAGCACCCGATGGACTGCTCACTCTGTGTTGCCAAGAGTGTAGAGTCCCTCACAGAGTACTGACCAACAGGACATACTTTAAAATTACCATTTCTGCTTTTGTTGAACTGAAAGAAGAAGTTTGTGTTTGTTTTTCCTCTTGGTGTTGAAAGCCTGTTTGAATGCAAAGAACTGTGAAGCGCCTGTAACAGTTACTGACTTTGTAAATATTTTGGCATAAACCTTGAAATAAGGTACATTCTGTTTTTATCTTCCTGGAGAACCTTTGCGCAACAAAGGGAATAAAAACCATTTAAGTTTAACCCTGCACAAGGCTCACAACTATTTCTTTATGAAGTGGGACTACAAAGACCATGATGCACCTGGTCTAGAAAAGTTTTTCCTTCTTCAACCAACAATAAGTGTCCGCCCTCTCCTTTCTGCACGCTGCCACTAGGAGGGGCTGTGACAGTACTCACAGATTGACATGATATGGATTGGGAAAGAAGTGGCTGTTAGAATAGACAGCACAAGTATTGACACCATAGCATGGTCAGATCATGTATCCACAGAGTTATAGTTGCAGGCAGGGAGGAGGGGCAAATTCTCAATGCCCAATGATTCCCTATTGGAGGACCCTAGAATGATCCAGGAGATAGAACAATTAATCCCAGAATTTTTTGTCACAAATGGTAACAGGGAAATAAGTTGGGGGGTGATTTGGGACAGTTTTAAAGAGGTAGTGAGAGGGGTACTAGTAAAATGGGAGGCGAGGAAAAAAAGGGAACGGATTGAGCAAACACTTCAGCAAATGGTTGCAACAGCTGGAGTTTGCAGATGCACTAAATCCTAAGGAACAATTGCGAGGGCAGGTACTCGCAGCTAGGGCACAATTGAATGCTTTAGAAATGGCAGACAATACAGGTCCATATGCAAAAAGTACACTAAGAATATTTTGAAGGGGTAACAAAGCAGGAAAATATCTTGTGCAACAACTAAGACTAAGGAAGTTCCAGTCACACATTCTGGCCATTCAAAGGGAAGGAGGGCTGGTGACGCAGGTAGGGGGGGGGGGGAGATGGGGGACGAATTTGCCAACTTCTACCAACGTTTGTGTAAGGCACCTGCCCCACCGCTCAAGGAGCATGTTGAAAGTTATCTTGACTTGGTTTCTCTCCCCCGATTAGGGCAGGAGGATCGGGAGGTACTGGACAAGGAGGTGGTGGGGGAAGACGTGCTTCAAGCAATTACAAATTTAAGAATTGATAAGGCCCCAGGGCTGCTTTTATAAAAAGTTGGGACCTCTTTTGCAGGAACCATTAAGGTGGCTATGTAATTTACCTAAGGAAGTGGTGAATTGGCAGAAACAATGGGGTGAGTGGGGATCTCCTTAATCCACAAAGAGGAGAAAGATTCGCAGGCATGTGCTTCATACCGCCCAATCTCGCTTTTGAATATTGATGTGAAGTTAGTTTCTAAACTTACAGCCCGACGCCTTAATAAAGTTATTGGAAGTCTGATCCATGAAGCCCAGACAGGTTTTATACCGGGGAGGCAAGCAGCAGACCACATCCGGAAAGTTTTGAATCTTATCTGGGCTGCAAAGCATAGGCAGGAACCCGCCTTGCTGGTTTCATTAGACACAGAAAAAGCATTTAACCATGTTTCCTGGGATTTTATGTTTCAAGTACTGGCGAAAATGGGACTTGGAGAAAGTTTATAGTGTGGATGAGAGCCCTATACCGGAAACCTAGAGCATGTGTGAAAGTCAATGGCCTCTTCTTGACATTCTTCCCCCTAGAAAGAGGCACAGGACAGGGTTGTACACTGTCCCCCCTCTTATTTGCAATCATGATGGGGCCTCTGGTGGCACAAATTAGGCAAAGTCAGGATGTACAGGGGATTGTAGTGGTCAAACAGAACAACTGCACCTCATTATTCACCAATGATGTGATCTTGGCACTGTCTAGGCCCAATATCTCCCTCCCATTGATTATGTGGAAACTAAAAGAATATGGCTGTCTAGTGGGATTCCGCCTGAACTGGGATAAATCCACTATTCTTAATCTCACCATCCCTGATAATTTAAGGATACATTTACAAGCCTCGTTGCCCTTTGAAGGGGTGTGTGATCTGTACCACTTAAAAGAAAGTGACCGCTACAGCTATTTGCAAGTCCAGAACTTCTTGCAAACAAGGGAGGAAGAGATGCATAAGGAAAATGGGTGGTTTGAGTTTGTATGCATTTTAGGGAAGCAGAAAGTGGGGGACTTACTGGAGGAGGAGTGACAAAATTAGGAGGGAGGAGTACCTGGGGGAGACCTGGGAGATAGAACATTGAGAAGAAATAGTGCAGTAGTAATAGTAGTGGTATCTTACTCCAGCAAGGTTGGCAAGGATGGGCACAGGGGGAGCAAGGAACTGCTGAAGACAATGTGGGGGAAGGGGTCCCTATATTCACATGTAGTGGGAGTGCAGCATGGTCCAGTAGTATTGGGACATGATTATTAGAATTGTGGAGGAGATTGAGGATTGGCACCTACCCTGACAACCAGCAATTTTTCTGCTTCATCAGAAGGTAGACTCAATCCCCAGACAATATCAAGAAGTGGTGGCACATTATATAGTGGCGGCGAGGTGTGAAATAGCAGCACACTGAAACCAGACAGTATTACTGAGAGTGGATATCTATAGAAAGCGCTTAGCCGACCTATATCAGATGCATAAACTAACAGCCTTGAAGAAAGGACGGGGAGAACGGGTAGCAAACCAGTGGAAACATGTATGGCATTGGCTGGAGGGTTAGGAGGGTCAACCAATTCGGGGGTTCTGGATGTTTAGAGGGGAATTGCACTATAAAACAATATACTGCTTCTACAACGTCTGTGTAAGGGATGGAGGTGGGGGAGGAGTAATAAGAGGGAGCAAAAGCAGGGGCCAAGGGGTGGGTAGGGGTGGGATGATGATTGTTGGGAGTTTGTTGTTTGTACAGGTCTGGTGAGTTGATGTTTGTAATTTGTTTAAAAAAAAAAGTAATAAAAATGTTTAAGTAAGGAAAAAAAAATACCCCAAGAACTCAGAGGACTTGGTCTGAACGGAGTCCTAACTGTTCTAATGCTTGGATTAGTAAATCTAGAAGTGGTTTAGTTATTAACACATAAGATTTTTGTCTTTGATGCGTTTAATTGTAACTGAGTAATTTTTGCCCATCTCTATAATTGCAGTACAGCATTCCCTATCAATTGATAAAAATCACTAGATGCTTGCGAAAAGGTCAGTAAAATCAAAATATCATCCGCATATGAATATAGTTTAAAATTTGCATGATCAAAAGCCCATTCTAATGAGGTCATTAAGATAGTAAAAGAATAGGTGATAGTGGGGATCCTTGAGGGACTCCTCAGTTTCTCACTTCTCCAAACTGTTCACACCTAGCTGTACTCAATACCTCCTTTTTTAAAACAACAACCCCCCCCCCAATAAAACCAATTATATCACTGTTCCCGAAACCCTCAAATAATGTGCGGCCTCCCTTTCGCGCAGTGGTGTCTTCATAGAATCTTAATTTAGTCCTGTCTGCCTTGATGGAGGCACCATTCAAGCCACTTTCAAGCACTTCTCTCAGGGACCTGTCATTGAAAGTGGTATTTCTGGTGGCGATTTGTTTGGTCCAGTGGATTTCGGAGCTGCAGGCCCTGTTGTGTAGGGAGCTGTTTTTGCTTATCACTGATGAGAAAGTGGTGCTTTGGCCGGTGCCATCCTTCCTTCCTAAGGTGGTCTCTCAGTTCCATTTGAATCAAGAGACTTCCTTGCCGGTGTTTGCCATGTGGGGCAAGACCATGGAGGAGAGGCAGCTTCATCTGTTGGATCTGCGCAGGGTGTTGCGATGGTATCTTAAATGCAGAGTCCTTCCATAAGTCGGACCATTTGTTTGTGCTCTGCAGAGGGCCCAGAAGGGTGAGGCTGCCTCTAAGGCATCCATAGAATGTTGGGTGAAACAGACCATCTCAGTAGATTATTCGAGTCGTGGATAGGTGGTAACGACTAGACTTGAAACTCATTCTACTAGATTGCAGGTGGCTTCCTGGGCAGAGCACAGTGTGGTGCCCCTGGCAGACATCTGCCGGGCAGCGACTTGGCATCACTGCATACCTTTTATATGACACTATCATCTGGATGCGCAGGGTGCGCATTTTGGGACTTCAGTGCTCCAAGAGGACTTGTTGGTCCCTCCCATTCTTAGACATTGCTCTGATACGTCTCATGTGTATTGGACTGGTCTGGAGGTATGATTAGGAAGGTGAAATTAGATCTTACCTGCTAATTGTCTTTCCTTTGCTCCCTCCAAACCAGTCCAGGACCTACCTGATTAATAGGAGTTCTTCTCCAGGACCAAGCAGGAAGTCAGTCCTCACATATGGGTGACATCGATGCCGATGGAGCCCCATGCGGAGCATTTCCACAACTTTCTAAGAAAGCCTTTGGGAATACACCACGCATGCGCGGTCCCCTTCCCGCCCAAAGGTGCCATCTTGCTCAGTCTTTCTTTTTCCGTGGAGCCCAATGGACGTCTGTCCGTGTCACCCGGAAAAGTTGACTTTTTTTCTGAGAATTTTGCTCTCTTTTCTTCGGTTCGACGCCGGTTCCCCTTCCCGCCTGGGTTCGGTACACCGGTATCGAGCCCGCTCATATATTTTTCAGTTTTTTGCCCTTCGTGGCACGCGTTCGCGCCCTTTTTTCTTTTCCCCTGGAAGGCTGGTCTTTTGACCTCGCGGGGGCCCTTTTTTTCCCGACGGCTTCCAGTGGTTTTAAAAAATGTGATCGGTGTAAGAAACTTATGTCTCTTAATTATACCCACGACTGCTGCCTTCGATGCCTGGGACCCGACCATGATCCCGAGGACTGTGTCCCATGTGGTAAAATGTCCACCAAGGCACTCCGAAGTCGCCAGCATCAGAAAGAAAGGATTTTTTTGGATTCTGCCTCCGGCCGGGCCCGGACCTCGTCTGAGGCCTCGACGTCTCGGGATTCTGACCCTGAGCATCGTTGCGGTTCCTCGGATAGGGGGTCCCCCAAGCAGGAGCGTAAGAGGAAGAAGAAGCTCGTGAGGGCAGTGTCAGAGGAAGCTCCTGGTTCCTCGAGGCCCAGGTCTCGGACCCCTGACCGCCGCCCCGGGCCCTTGGAGCTGGAGAAGCCTCCCAAAATGCCTTGTGTAGAACCGGAATCCGCCGGACACGTAAGTCCTGTTGTCCTCGAGGACTCTCCTCCCAGGGAGCCGACGTCGGGCCCGGCACCGCCGGGGCCCGAGTCGGTGGCTGCTGAGTCTCCTGAGCTTGGACTCAGGCTGACAGCCTTGGAGTGCAGACTGTCTGCCTTCATGGATCAGCAGCGGGTACTGATGGCCAGTTTGACTGGTGCATCTGCCCCGACCACCGGGACATCGACGTCCAAGTCGACCCCGGAGACCGAGCCAGTTCTCGAAGCCATGAAGGCCCGAGTCTGTCCTCGGTCGCAGTCTCCCTCGACCTTCCGTTCGGGACGGAGGGTGTTGACGCCGGTGCCCCCGGCATCGGGGCGGGTGCCACCAAGGCCTGCACGGTCGGAGCCCCTCGACTCTTCCTCGGATGAGTCTGCGTGGGAGACGGAGGACGAGGAGTCCCCTGACACTTTTCGGACTCGGTGTGCCAGTTCCTCCGATGCTGGAACGGCTCCTCTTCCGGTTGTGGGAGGCACTGGCCTTGGCACTGGTTTTGAGCAAGTGGGTCGATTCCCTCTATCGAGTCCGTAAGAGCCCTGGTTTTCAGAAGGCGCAGCTGCCGCACCATTCCATGGTTGTGGAATCGGCCATGCATCGTCTGAAGAGCCAGAAGATGCACTCTGCGGTGCCTCCCGGCAAGGAGGCCCGGAACCTGGATGCCCTCGGCAGAAAGTGCTTCCAGGGCTCGATGCTTGCTTGCCACGTCCAGTCTTACCAGCTGTACATGGGCATGTACTTGTGAGACCTGGCGAAGGAAATTGCCGGGTTCTCTGCTGGCCTCTCCGGGGAACCTTTGCAGAGGTTCCAGACCTTGTCCTCGGAAATCCGGGACTGCTCCAAATTCATGTCCCAGGCTATGATGGCTTCGAGGCTTCGGCCCGAGTGGCAGCAGCTGGCATCGGTGCCCGACGCCAGGCGTGGCTGCAATCATTGGACCTCGAGCCCTGGGTGCAGGACAAGTTGGTCGATGTCCCTTGCCGAGGTGAAAACCTCTTTGGCAAGCCCATGGCCGAGAAGGCTGCTGAGCTAGAGACCGAGACTCTCACGAGGACAAGGCTGTCCAGAAAGACTTCTGCCCCTTCACACAAGAAGAAGGGTTCGGGGAAAAAGACCTTTTACCCGAGGAAGGCAACTGCCTACAAACCTTTCCATCAATATCAGGCCTCTCCAGCTCCCCAGCAGGGTCAGCAGGCCAAGGGGCAGGGACATGGGCCCTGTAGGCAGAAGACCCCCAAGCCTCCGGCTCCGGCTCCTGCTCCTACCCAGCAGGGAGGGGGTTTTTGACTCCCACTGCATAGCCTCTCCACCCCTGCTGGCCCATCTCTGCACAGGGGGTCGGTTGGCTCTGTTTGCCCACCGGTGGTCACCCATCACAACAGATGCTTGGGTACTGAGCATAGTCCAAAGAGGCTATCTGCTCCATTTTCATCAGTTGCCCCCCTCCTACTTTCCAGGGGAGCCTCCAAGGCCTCCTCTACACAGAGACCTTCTTCTTCAAGAACTTCAGGGTCTGCTTCTGGACAGGGCGGTGGAGCCTGTTCCTCCCCACCTGCAAGGTCACGGCTTCTACTCCAGGTACTTCCTAGTACCAAAGAGAACCGGAGGCCTCAGGCCCATTCTCGACCTGAGAAATCTCAACAGGTTCTTGGAGAAGGAAAAGTTCAAGATGCTTACTCTTGGAATATTGCTGCCCTACCTTCAGCAGGGAGATTGGCTATGCTCCTTAGACCTCAAGGATGCGTACACTCACATCCTCATTCATCCAGACCACAGAAAATACCTCAGGTTCATAGTGGGAGGAAACCACTTTCAGTACAGGGTACTGCCTTTTGGCCTAACCTCCGCTCCACGAGTCTTTACAAAGTGCCTGGCCGTGGTAGCGGCCTACCTGAGGAATCAGGGTATTTTTGTCTTCCCCTACCTGGACGACTGGCTCATCAGGAGTCAGACTTCACAGGAGGCCAGACAAGCCACCCTCCGGACTATCTCTCTCCTGCAACACCTAGGCTTTGTCATAAACTTTGCAAAGTCCACTTTGCTCCTCTCTCAGAACCTAGAGTTCATAGGAGCAAGGCTGGACTCCCTACAAGCAAAGGTTTACTTGCCAAACAACAGAGCGGGCCACATGGCATCCACAGTGCATGTGACTCCCAATGTCCGCCTCAACATGAGGCCTGCACAGTGGTGTCTCAGAACTCAGTGGAGTCAAGCCACAGGGAGCCTCAGAGACAGAGTACGGGTGTCCAAACCCTTCCTGCACTCCCTCCAGTGGTGGCTGCACCCCCCCAACCTTCTACAGGGGGTACCTTTTCAGGTACCTGTTTCCACGGTGGTGTTAACAACCAATGCCTCCTTGCAGGGCTGGGGTGCACATTGCCTGGGGGCCATGGGAGGCCACACAACAGATCAACCTACTGGAACTCCGGGCTATTCGCTTAGCCCTCAAAACCTTTTCTCATACCCTTGCTCACCAATCTGTCTTCGTACAGACAGACAACCAGGTAGCAATGTTCTATGTGAACAAACAAGGGGGCACTGGGTCCAGGCTCCTGTGTCAGAAGGCACAGGCCCTTTGCTTCTTTGCCCTCAGGCACAACATGTTTCTCAGGGCTGTTTATCTTCCTGGCCAGGAGAACGTCCTGGCGGACAAATTGAGCAGAGTTCTGCATCCCCACGAATGGAAACTGCACCCATTAGTGGTTCAGAAAATTTTCAGGACATGGGGACTTCCATCCATAGATCTCTTTGCCAGTCCCCTGAACCGGCAGTTGCCCAGGTTCTGTTCCAGACAACCGCATCCCCTGAGGTTGGCAGCAGATGCCTTCCTCACTTCTTGGTCCGAGGGCCTCCTGTATACGTTTCCTCCCACACCTCTGGTGGCCCGAACCTTGTTCAAGATTCTGCAGGACAAGGCCTCGGTCATACTGGTAGCCCCCAGATGACCGAGCCAACCATGGTTCCCACTTTTGTTACAACTGGCAGTGGAAACCCCACTCCCTCTGGGGTTGCAACCCGATCTACTCTCTCAAGATCAGGGTTCCCTTCTGCACCCCAATCTCAAATCTCTCAATTTGATGGCCTGGAGGCTGCAAGGGTAGTTTTGGCTCCCTGGGGCTTGCCTCAGGAAGTTGAAGAGGTGGTTTTGGCCTCTAGGAAGCAGTCCACCAGGAAGACCTATGCCCTGAAGTGGAGAAGGTTCTCCTTGTGGTGCGATCAGCGCCAGGAGGACCCTTTCTCCTGCACTGTGCCAGTGGTGCTTCAGTACCTGCTGCACTTATCTAATCAGGAAACAAACGAGGAGCACTGCTCTTGCAGCTAACCACAGGGTGCACGAAAAGCAAGAGACGAGGAACGTCAGTATGAATTCAAAATTTCTTTATTACAGTCGTCCCCAACGCGTTTCGGCAGAAATTGCCTTCCTCAGGGGGTAACCGCTAAAACGGCAAACATAGAAAACTTATGACAATAATAAATACCAAACAAGATCAATATTAAAAACATTGATACATAAGAACATTGATACATGTAAAAAGGTTTTATAAAATATTAAACCAATATCTAAAATATAAACTTTAAAATGAAATTTGTAAACAAAAACTTTTATAAACAAAAAATTAGATATCATCACATAAAAAAAGATATCATCACATAAAAAGACACAGACCTATTATTTAAACTTGGTAACTAGCAATAATGGGTATTTGTGAAAATAATTTGGCATGAAAAAGACAGACAACCAAGGACATGAAGTAACAAACAAACCGGTATACTTAGGGGAATACTCACATTAGACCAATAATAAATTCCCTATTGTATCATAGGAGATCGGTGATATCAAACTATAAAGTAAAACAGACAGACTTATACAATTAGCCTTATTGAAGCAAGTTCAGATCATATCCAAAAAGGGCGTATTATTATCATTATAACATGTTAAAACTAATTATGTAAATTACCTCTGTGGTAATACATAAAAAACAATATCAACACATTCAATATATTGTACCTAAACTTGACACTCATAAAAACCTAGGTTGCATGGAATTGCAAAGGGGAGGGAAGGGAAAAGAGAGGGAGGGGGAGGGGAGGGGGGAGAAGGGGCATAGAAAACACTTAGCATACATTGTGTGATCGTTCTAAAACTTGTAAAAGATTATATCATTAAGAGAAAGCTAATCTATTATAGCATTGCTCTTATAAAATGGCTACAAACATGCATTTCTAGAGGGAAGATCTTTATGGTGTGTTCCAAAGGGAAATCATAGACAGTTCAAACTAAATTGTGCTAAGAGGAGGCACAATTAAGAAACGAGAAATCCAGTGGTGCAATACGTACCTGATTTTGTAATAATAAAATGCTATAAATTAAAAACAAGCTTTACCATGTTAAACTGTCTTAAATAAGGCACTTAGGAGGGTATAAATTTAATGAACACTGTGATCGTGTAATTGTAATGATGAAAGAAGACCTAAACTATACAATGTTATCTCTTACTATGTTAAGGACAATGATAAAAATCAGAAAATTAAACACAAAGATAAAATAAAAATCTACTGTGTGATATTTACGTATTCAGATATGACTAAGAAACATATATTGTTCCCTGTTGTCAAGTTACTATAAAATTTGGAAAAGCAAATACTCTGCTACTTTTATTTGTATGTTGAAAGTTGCGCACTACTGAGAAGGGTAAGAGATAAGAGCTACGGGTATGGATATCATGGTGTGCTTTATGTTATTACATTGATACAGACGAGACTAGGAAACGGCTGTGATCCTTACTCTAAAAACTTAGGCAGAAATCACCTGAAAGTGTTACATTACTGTTTTAGTGATCGATGAACACTATTTAAAGGCTAATGCCGAAACCTATGTATGTATGTGTACAGTCTTATAGTATTAAAACTATTTGTTACTGAAAAATGTGAACTTAAGCATTAAAGGCTAAATCACCGGATTCACTAACGATACTCTGTTATAAAGATAAAAAGTCCAATGATGATTCACAACTTGTGTAGGTATTCTTATCGTGTTCTAAAGTTTTTAAACCGAGAAGTAAACTGAAAGTTTGTAAATACTGAGATCACAGCTGACTGCCGAAGCATTCTTTAAACCGTGAATGGATAAAATGCCGATAACATTTTGCTAAGTGACATCTGTCAGATACCAACTAAAATTGCTCGATTGTATTTCTAATAGTGGCAATAATAAGGGTTATGCATTTCTTAAAAATGATGAGAGATGAGAACTCCGGGTTTAAATATCAGGAGTATGTCTTGTGTTGTCGCGTTGAGATAAAAGAGACTAGGAACCGGCTATGCTCCGCACTACAGAAACAGAGATATTGTTAGCCTGGAAATGTTACAAAGCTTTTTTTAAAAATAGAGGGTCAATAAATACTATTGAAGAGCCGGCCTTAACATTTCTAATATGTGTGTGTACAATCTTATATTACTGAGGTTATTTATTTAAAGAAAGGAAACCTGATTAATGAATGCTGACCCTCAGGTATGCAATACTTCTGCAATATACAGATAAATGATGCAATGATAACCCATAGCATGCTCATGTATACGTGTCATGTTCTGTAACTTCTAAAGCAAGATGGGAACAGGAGAGTGCTCATAGTAAAATCGTAACTGACCACCGAATCTTTCTCAAAGCTACAAAAAGAATAAAAATCAGTCTCATTTTGTTAAGTAACATCTGTCAAATGACGTCTAAAATTACTTGATTAAAACAAAAATAGTAGTATCTTAGTAACATCTGTCAAATGACATCTAAAATTACTTGATTAAAACAAAAATAGTAGTATCTTAGTATTGTTGGTACATTGTAGTACTTATTTGTGAATATGTTAACCAAAGAGATAATTCCCAGCGTTATGTTAGACTCGTCTGATAACGTTCTCTACTTTTAGGTGCTATAGTAAAAGCAGTCAAACGTGGTATTTATAGCTAAAATGCTTTGTGAAAGCTGTAATTACACCATGAGGAAGTTGGAGTTACCTCTAAAATGCAGGAAACGCCATGGCTGTGCTGATTGCTGCAATGTGAAACCAAACTGTCACGAAGGACAACTTAAAACCCTAGCTGTTCGTGCCAAAATGGGAGGAGCCAGAGGTGGGCGGAGTCTGCCTAGAACATGACGTTGTGGTTAAAGGAATTGAACCAACTTAAAGCTGACACCATAGTTGACTAGTGAATAATTGTTATTGTATGACTTAACAAGTCAGGTTCTTAAAATAGTATGGATTAAAAGAGATTATAATAATGTGCTGAGACTTACATATATTATACACAAGAGGTTATTCAAAGAAAGACCGAGAGGTCAACTTCTTGGTTTAAGCCATGTGGTTCCTTACTTTTGAATTCATAAATAAACCTCTGTTCTAGCTTCAACAAAGACTTATTAGTGTTGCCTCCTCTCCAGTGTGGTCTTACCATTTTAATTACCAAATATTTCAAATCACTAATTATGTGATTTGCCGAGATCTAGTGTGTGACAAGGGGTTTGTCAGGAATTTTTCGCTGTATGCAGCTTCTATGTTCTACGATCCGCGTACGGATTTCTCTTGTGGTTTTACCTATGTACACTAAATTACACGGACATTGAATCAAATATATAACATTTGATGTTCTACAGTTAGTATAGTCTTGAAGGTAGATTCTATGTCCTGATTTGAAGTCAGTGAAACTGTTTTTAGCTATGATAGTATGCAGGCAAACCGAACAGTTCCCACAACTGTAGTGTCCCTTGATTTTAGGGGGGACTTGAAATTTTGTAAGGGCCAAAGGTACCAGTATATTCTCCAGGACCAAGCAGGAAGTCAGTCCTCACTTATGGGTGACGTCGGCGCCGACGGAGCCCTCGCGGAGCAATTTTCCCCAGCTTTCAAAGAAAGCCTTTGGGAATTGCAGTGCGCATGCGCGGTCCTCTTCCCGCCCAAGGGAGCCATCTTAGCCAGTCTTCTTTTTTCCGCGGAGCCCTACAGACGTACCCGTCGTGTCCCCGCGAAAAAGTTGATTTTTCTTCAGAATTTCTCTTTTTTTCCATTCGGTTCGACGCCGGTCTTTTTCCTGCCGGACTCGCGACGCCGGTCTCGAGTCCTCTTCTTATTTTTCGGTTTTTCTGACTTAGTCAGTTTTTCGTTTCGGTTTTTCCCTGGCAGCCCGGTCCTTTGACCTCGCCGGGGCCCTTTTTCCCCCGAAGGCTGCCAGTGGTTTCAAGCGGTGTGGTCAGTGTGACCGAAATATGTCACTAACTGACACACACGACTTTTGCCTCCGCTGCCTGGGCCCGGATCATGAAGAAATGATCTGTGGGCCCTGCGGCAAAATGTCCTCCAAAGCGTTGAGAAGTCGGCGGCATCAGCGGGATAGGATCTTCGCTGACCCCAGCCGTACCCGGACCTCGTCGGAGGCCTCCGCGTCCAAAGGTTCCAGCTCGGACCGTCGCCGGAGTTCCTCCGACAGGGGTTCTCCCTCCGGGGACCATCGTCGTAAGGTGAAACCCGCGAGGGCGGCGTCGGTGGACGCTCCTGGCTCCGCGAGGGCCAGGTCGCATAGCCCCGATAGCCGTCCCGGGTCCTTGGAGAAGGAGCATCTCACGAAGCGACCTCGCCTGGAGTCGGAGCTGCCTGCTCGGGTAAGTCCTGTGGTCCTCCTGGACTCGCCTCCGAGACAGCCGACGTCGGGCCCGACGCCGTCGGGGCCCGAGTCGGGGGCTGCTGGGTCACCTGAGCTCGGACTCAGGTTGACGGCCTTGGAGAGCAGATTGTCTGCCTTCATGGACCAGCAGCGGGCACTGCTCGCTGGCTTCGCTGGCGCCGCTGCCCCGACCGCCGGGACGTCGACGTCCAAGTCGACCCCGGAGACCGAGCCGATCCTCGAGTCGATGCAAACTCGAGTCGATCCTCGGTCGAGGTCACCCTCGGCCTCCCGTTCGGGACCGAGGTCGCCGATGCCGACTCCCTCGGCGTCGGGGCGGCAGGCGCCGCGCCCTGCCCGAGCCGACCCCACCGAGTCCTCGTCGGAGTCGTTCTGGGAGTCTGAAGAGGAAGAGTCGCCTGATTCTTTCCGGACTCGGTGTGTCCCCTCGGACTCACCGGAGTCCGAGCCTCGGAAGCAGTCCCCCCCGGAGGATGCCCGGTTCTCGGACTTCGTCAGGGATATGGCCAAGGCTTTGGCCTTCCCTGCGGACCCCGAGGAGGAGCCTCGAGCCGAAGGAGCTCGACGCCCTCCAGTATGACTCTCCCGCGAGGGAAACACTTACTGTACCGGTTCCTCCCATGCTGGAAGACTACTCTTCCCGCATGTGGGAGAGCCGGCCACCTCGCCGGTCCTGAGGAAGCGGTTCGTTTCTATCTATCGAGTCCGCAAGAGCCCTTGCTTCCAAAAAGCACAGCTGCCACACCATTCCATGTTAGTGGAATCGGCCATGCATCGTCTTAAGAGCCAGAAGATGCACTCCTCGGTGCCTCCTGGCAGGGAGGCCCGTAACCTGGATGGCCTTGGCAAGAGTGTTTCCAGGGGTCTATGCTTGCGTGTCGTGTCCAGACCTACCAGCTATACATGGGCATGTATCTCCGAGACCTGGCTAAAGAGCTAGCCGGATTCTCCGCTGGTTTGTCCGAGGAACCCTTGCGGAGGTTCCTGGCCTTGTCCACTGGTATTCGGGAATGCTCAAAATTCATATTCCGAGCCAGCCTACGATGGCTTTGAAGCGTCGGCTCGAGTGGCCGCAGCCGGCATCGGTGCCCGCCGACAGGCTTGGCTTCAGTCATCTGACCTTGAGCCCTGGGTGCAGGACAAGTTGGTCGATGTCCCCTGCCGAGGCGAAAACCTCTTTGGCAAGCCCATGGCTGAAAAGGCTGCACAAATTGAGACGGAGACTCTCACCAGGACTAGGCTTTCTAGGAAGACCTCCGCCCCTTCCCAGAAAAAGAAGGGCTCGGGAAAGAAGTCCTTTTACCCGAGGAAGGCGGCTGCCTACAAACAATACCCCCATTATCAGGCCCCTGCAGCTCCCCAACAGGGCCAGCAGGCCAAGGGACGGGGTAACGGGTCCCGTAGGCAGCAAGCCCCCAAGCCTGCACCACCAGCCCCTGCTCAGCAGGGTGGGGGTTTTTGACTCACTAAGCATAGCCTCTCCCCCCCTCCCTGGTTCCTCCCAGCACCGGAGGCCGGCTGGTTCACTTCGCCCACAGGTGGTCCAGCATCACCTCAGATGCCTGGGTGCTTCAAGTCGTGCGAGAAGGCTATCTTCTCCACTTCCACCAGGTCCCTCCCTCCTTTTTTCCGGGAGAACCTCCACGACCCCCTCTGCACAGGGAATTACTCCTTCAGGAGTTAGCAGGTCTTCTACAGGAACAGGCGGTGGAACCGGTGCCCCACCACCTGGAAGGTCAAGGTTTTTACTCCAGGTATTTTCTGATACCAAAGAGAACAGGAGGCCTCAGACCCATCCTGGACCTGCGCAACCTCAACAAGTTCCTCGTGCGAGAGAAGTTCAAGATGCTTACCCTTGGAATCCTTCTGCCCTACCTCCAGCAGGGAGATTGGCTATGCTCCTTGGATCTAAAGGATGCCTACACGCACATCCTCATCCACCCAAGCCACCGACAATACCTAAGGTTTGTGGTGGCAGGAAATCATTACCAGTACAGAGTACTGCCCTTTGGCCTGTCCTCCGCACCGCGAGTCTTCACAAAATGTCTCGCGGTGGTGGTGGCCCATCTCCGTTTTCACGGCCTCTATGTCTTTCCGTACCTCGACGACTGGCTCATCAGAGCAGCGTCCGCTCTGGAGGTCACCAACGCCACGCGCCGCACGGTGACTCTTCTGCAGCACTTGGGCTTTGTTATAAACTTCGCAAAGTCCACTTTGCTCCCCTCACAGGATCTCGAGTTCATCGGCGCAAGGCTGCGCACTCCTCAGGCACGAGCATACCTACCGCTCGACAGGGCTCAACGGCTCATGGACCTAGCCGACCGTTTTCGCAGCCAGCCCCTGGTCTCCGCCAGGCCCTTCCTGAGGCTACTCGGCCATATGGCTTCCACCGTCCATGTAACCCCCAATGCCCGCCTGAATATGCGGCCTGCTCAATGGTGTCTCCGCCAGCAGTGGCGACAAGCCACAGGCGGCCTAGCAGACCTAGTACGCGTCTCCGAGCCGCTGATCTCGTCTCTCCGGTGGTGGCTTCAGCAGCCGAACCTGATATTCGGAATGCCTTTCCAGTCACCTCAGCCGGCCCGGGTGCTGACGACAGATGCATCCCTCCTGGGCTGGGTGCGCATTGCCTAGGGGCACGTACTCAGGGCCTCTGGACCACATGGGAGTCTGCTCAGCAGATCAACTTCCTGGAGCTCAGGGCGATCCGCCTGGCTCTCAAGGCTTTCTCCCACCTGACTTCTCATCAGTCCGTCCTTGTCCAGACGGACAATCAAGTTGCCATGTTCTACGTGAACAAGCAAGGGGGCAGGGGCTCCTTCCTCCTCTGCCGGGAGGCACAGAAGCTCTGCTCTTGGGCCGTCAGCCACGGCATTCTCCTCAAGGCAGTTTATCTCCCAGGCCAAGAGAATTACCTGGCGGACAAACTCAGCAGGATCCTTCAGCCGCACGAGTGGCGTCTGGATCCCTTGGTAGTTCAGAAGCTCTTTCTAAAGTGGGGCCTTCCCACGGTGGATCTCTTTGCCAGTCCTCACAACCGGCAACTTCCTCGCTTCTGCTCTCGTCAGCCCCACCCCCTTCGGGTTGCGGCGGACGCTTTTCTACTCTCATGGTCGGGAAGCCTTCTGTATGCTTTCCCTCCCATCCCGCTAGTCTCTCGGACTCTTTTCAAGGTTCTCCGGACAAAGCCTTCATGATCCTGGTGGCCCCTCGCTGGCCCAGACAGCCGTGGTTTCCGCTCCTGCTGCAATTAGCGGTGGAGGATCCATTCCCTCTGGGGTTTTCAACCGGATCTCCTCACTCAGGATCAGGGGTCTCTGCTACACCCCAACCTCAGGTCTCTCAACCTAATGGCCTGGCTGCTGAGAGGGTAGTCCTTGCTCCCCTTCTCCTGCCGGCAGAGGTGGAGGAGGTCGTCTTGGCTTCGCGACGACCTTCTACCCGCAAATGCTACGCCCTTAAATGGCGTCGCTTTTCCGTTTGGTGTACCCAACAGTCTCAGGATCCCTTCTCCTGCCCGGTGTCGGTGATCTTGCAGTACTTGCTGCACCTCTCTAATCTGGGACTTAAGTCCAACTCCGTCAAAGTTCACCTCAGTGCTCTTTCGGCACATCATGTGCCGGTGGACGGCAGACCTCTCTCCAGCGACCCTCTCGTAGCGAGGTTTTCTCCGAGGTCTCCTTCTACTTAAACCACCTCTGCGCCCGCCAGCGCCTGACTGGGACCTGAATGTGGTTTTGCAGCGGATCACCTGTCCGCCTTTTGAACCTATGGCTACCTGTTCTCTCCGTTTTCTGTCTTGGAAAACACTGTTCTTGATAGCCCTCACTTCCGCTAGACGCGTAAGTGAATTGCAGGCCCTCGTGTCTGATCCCCCTTACACTCGGTTCTACAAAAATAGGGTAGTCCTACGGACTCACCCTAAATTTCTTCCAAAAGTGTCTCCCCTTTTCACATCAATCAGGAGGTGGTACTTCCGACCTTCTTTCCCAGACCACACTCCAGCCGAGCTGAAACGGTCCTCCATACCCTGGACTGTAGAAGGGCTTTGAACTTCTACCTTGACCGTACGCGGGAGCACCGTAAAGCTGCTCAGCTTTTTGTGTCTTTTGACCCCAATAAATTGGGGCTCCCGGTCTCCAAGTGTACACTGTCCATCTGGGTTGCGGACTGTATTACTTGGGCTTATGGGGCAGCCGGACTCTCCTTGGAAGGTCGAGTCACGGCTCATTGCGTTCGGGCAAAGGCCACGTCAGTGGCTTACCTCCGCTCTGTTCCGCTGGCAGACATCTGCCGGGCCGCTACTTGGTCTTCGAGCCAGACTTTTGCGGTCCATTACTGTCTCGAGAGGGAGTCCCGCAGGGACAGTGCTTTCGGACAGGCAGTCCTCCGTAATCTCTTTGAGGTCTGAGCAACTCCTACCCTCCATCCCGGATGTGCGCTACCGGTGGGTGATAATTCAGCGAAGATTCTTCCTTCTGTGCTGCTGAGCTAGAGGGAGCTCATTTTTGTGCTTAGGGTCTCCGGTAGCCTTGAGCTTGGGAGTCCCATAAGTGAGGACTGACTTCCTGCTTGGTCCTGGAGAAAGCGTAGTTACTCACCTGTAACAGGTGTTCTCCAGGAGCAGCAGGAATCAGTCCTCACAACCCTCCCTCCTCCCCTTGGAGTTGCAATCGTCTGCTTTAGTTTTTTTGCAAATTTTTATGCTGTCTTTTTTAGCTATGTCATCTGACTGGCTAAGATGGCTCCCTTGGGCGGGAAGAGGACCGCGCATGCGCGCTGCAATTCCCAAAGGCTTTCTTTGAAAGCTGGGGAAAATTGCTCCGCGAGGGCTCCGTCGGCGCCGACGTCACCCATAAGTGAGGACTGATTCCTGCTGCTCCTGGAGAACACCTGTTACAGGTGAGTAACTACGCTTTTGCCAAGTTGGTGTTTCTTTTGTATGCAATCATAAGCTGCTTGGCATTAAAGGCAGGAATCGAGGAAAGAAGGTGCCATTCTTGCTTCAAGATATTAACTATTGATTTGGATTGTTGAGAAAAGGTTAAAGCACAGACAACTTTGTCTGTGCGCTACGATTTGTTTTTCTTTTGTAGTAAGGTAGAACGCTCTGTAGTGCATGCTCGCAAATAAGCGCTTTTTATGCATTTTTCTGGGTAACCTCTTTTTTTTAATCTGTTATGCATATCAACTGAGTTCCGCTCAAAATCTCTGTCTGATGTACATAACCGCCTGATCCTCAAAAATTGACTAATGGGTAAATTATTTTTAAAAGATTTGTTATGGCAACTTTCATAATTGAGTAGGGTATTACGATCAGTAGGCTTCCTGTAAAGGTCAGTTATAAACCCCTGATGGTCTTTTTTGATCATTATATCTAAATAGGAAACCTTATCATTACTGAAAGTCCCCTCAAATTGTAGATTAATGTCCAAAGAATTGAGCCACAGAAAAAATTCTTGCAGCAAGGGTTTGGATCCTTCCCAAATTAGCAATACATCGTCAATGTATCTTTTCCATAACAAAATGTTAGACTTATAGGGGTGAGACGTTAGGTGTTGTAACTCAAAATTAGCCACATATAGGTTGGCGACATCTGGGGCCATGGAGGACCCCATGGCGACCCCTTTTATTTGTTTGTAGTAAAGACCCCGAAAACTGAAATAATTTTCTGTCATTGCCAACGTAGCTAACTGAACCAGGAAAGCAGTGGTTATACGCACCGGTCTAGGTCTTTGTATCAATGTATTCACCAGAACTTCTAAAGCTGCTTGTTGGGGTATATTTGTGTAGAGCGAGTTTATATCTAAGGTGACCAATATTAGTTCTTCATGATAGCCTTCAAAGTTGTTGAGTATGTTTATAATATGCGTAGAATCTCGTACATACGAAGGAACCTGCGAAACTTAACGGTTTTAAAAATATATCAAGGAACTTTGAAAGAGGTTCTAACACTGAGCCAATGGCTGATACTATTGGTCGACCTGGTGGATCTTGTAGTGACTTGTGAATCTTAGGTACTGTATAGATCGTTGGCACAATGGGATGAGACACTGTGGTTAGATAGCCTGCTTCTTTGCTTATATACAGAAGAGTGTTAATTTTCTGCTGCAAACCTGATGTAGGATCATCGAAAATCTTCCGGTAAAATTGTTGGTCATTTAGTTGTCGCATAATCTCTTTTATGTAGTCATCTCTGTTCTGAATCACTATAGCCCCACCCTTATCAGCTGGTTTTATAAAATAGGTCTGTGTCTTTTTATGTGATGATATCTAATTTTTTGTTTATAAAATGTTTTGTTTACAAATTTCATTTTAAAGTTTATATTTTAGATATTGGTTTAATATTTTATAAAACCTTTTTACATGTATCAATGTTCTTAATATTGATCTTGTTTGGTATTTATTATTGTCATAAGTTTTCTATGTTTGCCGTTTTAGCGGTTACCCCCTGAGGAAGGCAATTTCTGCCGAAACGCGTTGGGGACGACTGTAATAAAGGAATTTTGAATTCATCCTGACGTTCCTCGTCTCTTGCTTTTCGTGCACCCTTATCTAATCAGGGCCTTAAGTCCAATTCTGTTCGGGTCCACCTTTCTGCTCTAGCAGCTCATCACTCACTGGTGGAGGGACACTCTTTGTCGGTTCACCCCTTGGTGTCCAGATTCCTCAGACGTTTGCTCTTACTCAAGCCGCCTCTTCATCCACCAGCCCCTGAGTGGGAGTTGAATGTGGTCTTGCAGCAGCTTACTCGCCCACCATTTGAGCCGATGGCTACATGTCCTCTCCGCTTCCTTTCTTGGAAGGCTCTCTTCCTAGCGGCCAGGCGAGTCAGTGAGCTTCAAGCCCTGGTCTGTGACAGACCATACACTCGTTTCTATCGGAACAGGGTAGTCCTTAGGACTCATCCTAAGTTCCTTCCAAAAGTTGTCTCCTCTTTCCACCTCAACCAGGAGGTGGTTCTTCCAACATTCTTCCCTAGGCCTCATGCAAGCCGGGCTGAGACAGTCCTGCATACCCTGGACTGTAGAAGGGCCTTGTCTTTCTACATTGAACGTACTAAGGGTCATAGGAGGGCTACTCAGCTCTTCGTATCTTTTGACCCTAACAACTTGGGGGTTCCTGTCTCCAAGCGCAACTTGTCCATTTGGGTGGGAGACTTTATCTCCTGGGCTTACAGGGCAGCAGGCCTTCCCTTGCAGAGTCGAGTCACAGCCCACCGTGTCAGGGCAATGGCTGCCTCAGTAGCTCATCCTCCGCTCTGTACCGTTGGCAGACATCTGTAGGGCTGCAACTTGGTCTTCAAGCCAGACTTTGCAGCCCATTACTGCCTGGAGAGGGAGTCCCGTAGGGACAGTGCTTTTGGTCAAGCAGTGCTCCGGAATCTCTTCGAGGTTTAGGCAACTCCTATCCTCCAGCCCTCTGTTGGGCTACTGGTCGGGGTCTTTTTCAGTGAAAATCCTTTCTCTGCTGCTGGGACTTCACAGAGGGAGCCCTTTTTCAGCTTGGGGTTCTCGGTAGCCTTAAACTGGGGAGTCACCCATATGTGAGGACTGACTTCCTGCTTGGTTCTGGAGAAAGAGTAGTTACTCACCTGTAACAGGTGTTCTCCAGAAGCAGCAGGAATCAGTCCTCACAACCCTCCCTCCTCCCCTTGGAGTTGCAGTTGTACATAGTTCATTTTGTTTTTTTGTGCTGTCTTTTAGCTATGTCATCAGACTGAGCAAGATGGCACCTTTGGGTGGGAAGGGGACCGTGCATGCGTGGTGTATTCCCAAAGGCTTTCTTAGAAAGCTGGGGAAATGCTCCGCATGGGGCTCCATTGGCATCGATGTCACCCATATCTGAGGACTGATTCCTGCTGCTCCTGGAGAACACCTGTTACAGGTGAGTAACTACTCTTTATGCACGCAGTTTCTGGCAGAGCGAGTCCATGTAGCTTGGAGGAGTCTCTGGTACCGTAAGCAGAAATGCAGCACTCCAAGGGTGCCCTTTTTGGGTTTCTAATTGGGGTGGATGGTTGGTAAAAGCATATATCCTTTGGTGCGTTCAATACGTTACATTACTTTTTTGGTGCATCTGTACATAGGTGGGCAGTGGTTGCCTCAGTTTTTAAGCATTCCTTTTGGAAGCAGTAGTTCCGGTCCAGGCTCTGAGGGCCAGTAGAGCAATACTTGGTTCCAGTGGTACATCTATCGAGTCTGCTTTGTCAGCTGAAGACTGGGTTCTGGATCTGAAGAGGGAGCTTTGTAAGGTGACATCAGAAATCTGTCATATTCAGTCCTCAGCTGCTGGTGGGCGGAGAAAAACCATGTATACTGGACTAGCCTGGAGGGACTCAAGGAAAGACAATTAGCAGGTAAAATCTAATTTCGCCATTTATTGAAATTAGGAAGCTCTCTAAAGGGACTCTTCTCCCTAACGCTGTCGAATGAAGCAAATGCTCTTGTACCCTTATGATAAGGCATGGTTTTAGAGGGGTGCTACTTTGTCGCTTTCCTTTATAGTTTATTATTTTTTTGTTTCCTTTGACTATGGACTTTATTTCCTTTTAATGGTGGACTTAAGTGTTACAGTATATTAGATTTTTCTATTTTTGTTTAATTGCTTGGTTTTTGTTTTTCTGTAATGGCTACTTTTCTGTACAAGTTTTCTTTTGTGTGCTGGATAATATTAAATCTGCTTTTAAAAAAAGGTGTGTTTGCATTTGGCTGAATTTGTTAGCATGCCTTTGGGCAAAGTGGAAGGTATTAATGGAAGGTCTACAGTATAATGACATCTCTGACATATGCCAAATATCTTTTTAAAGATTTTGATTAATATTTTCTTTGACAGATATTTTCCAAATATCTGCTTTTCAGGTTTTTTGGCTGTAATTGCTTTTAACTAAAATGAATCTGGGTGAATTGAGCTGATAATGTTTCTTAAACAATTTTTTTTGTCTTTTTATCCACAGAGTCGAATCCGAGCTCTTGAAAGGGCAGTTGAAGACGACAAGCAAAAAACTGTTCAAATTGAGCTTTTTAAACAGGAAAAATCAAAACTCATTTCACAGCTAACAGCCCAGGAGTCTGTAATAGATGGCTTAAAAGCAGAAAGAAAAATATGGGGGCACGAACTGGCACAACAAGGTAAAATTCAAACTAACTTGATGGGATTAAGTCATGAGACTTTTTACAGTGTACACCAACAATGTGGTGGTTCTCATCATATAGGCAGTTAATAAATCCTAATAAATAAATAACATAGAGATGGTTATTTCATATTATCAGTGTTGGCTATATTGTGCCTGATTATGTACAACTACACTAAAAGCTGCAAGGTTTTATTCTTTGATAAGAAACATAGATTGATATTCAAAATTGATTTTAAAAAATTCTTTCACAAAGTTAACTGGAATAACACACCAAAGAAATGTTCTTTAAAAAATTTACTGTCACCCAGAATTTTATCACAATTTTATTTTCCACTTCAAAAATGCCTTCATTTTGTTTCCTACAGTAGATTTAATTAAAGAATTCAGAACCTTCTTGCTCACCGTCTTTCCGTGTTTAATGAATGCTAAGCCATAGCCGGGATATTGGGAGGTTTGGGGGGGGGGGTCCGGGGCTAGGGAGGTTCTGGGGAGGGGGGGAAGGGAGGTTGGGGGGATGGTTGCTCCCCGATTCTTTATTCTAAAACTATAAAAATGAAGGCATAATGCAGAATATTATAGTGACCTGAAGTTATGCTGTTATTGATGCAATTCTTTTGTAGTTCTATGTGGTTCTTGTTTATCTGTATCTTTTGGAAGCCTTTCAATAAAAAAAAAAAAAAGAAGAAGTCAGAACCTTGGAAATAGCATTTATTTTGCTTTGAGACATAGTTTTTAGGATTTTATTCTTTTGTCTTCTTTTCTTGTTGCATTACTTGTGATTTTACCCCCTGTAGTTTGTTATCTCCAGGAACAAGCAGGAATGTAGTCTTCACATATGGGTATCGTCGGTACCGACGGAGCCTGCGTGGGAACGCTCCCCAGTGTCCAATAGGAAAGCTTTTGGGAGCATCCCACAGTGCCTGCGTGCTGCCTTCCCGCCTTTCCCACTCTCCTTCGTCAGTTTTTCGTTTTCTGCGGAACCGACAGGTCGCATACCCTGTCACCGCAGAAAATTCTTTTTTACTTCTTTGTTTTTTGTGGTCACGTCTGCCTTCACTCAACGCCTACCAGTACCTCCGGTTCTCTTTTCTTCTTTACTAAAAAAAAAATAAAATAAAATATATATATATATATCTTTTCTGAAGTACTTCTTCAGAAGTCTTTTTCCTCTCGGTGCTAGGTGCCATTTTGGGCACTAGGCCCATTTTTCTTTTACAATGGAATAAACAGCCACTGGTTTTAAAAAATGTTCTAAGTGTGGCAGTACCATATCTGTCACCGACACCCATGACTGGTGTCTCAAATGTTTAGGACCTGGCCACTCTCCATTGGAGTGTCTCTCCTGTAGAAAGATGACCAAAAGGGGCCTGCAGAATAGAGCTGCAAAACTCGGTACCCTTTTTGCCACAGATGTGATGTCCGTTGCATCGATGTCTTCCAGGGCTTCATCTTTCTCCCATGGATCTCAGGTAACTAAACATAAGTCTGCAAAGACTAGCCGGTCCTCAAAGGGTAGATCTCATTCAAAGTATCGTGATGCCATCTGCGTTGCCCTTGAGGAAAGTTCACCGGCAGAACAGCCCCTGTGGGACGCTTCGGCTTCCAAAGCACTAACAGGGCTCCAGGATGTTCTTGATGTTTCCACCTCGACAGAACTACTGGTGCCATGCTCTGGGGTCCCGGCCGCTTCTTCTGGTACTGACACCCAAGCATCGGCAGGAGCAATAGATCAAAGATTTCTCGCTATCGAATGCAGTCTAGCGGCTCTTCTAATGGCTTCGGTATCGTTGAAACCGCTTCAGACTTCAAAAGGCACCGGTACCGACATCAGTACCGGTACCATCGGCACTGGCCTCGGCAGGTATACCCCCTATGCTGAGTCTAGAGTCCATCCCCGGTATCGAAGGATCGGTACCAAGACACCTCGATACCAACTTCGATCGATACCGGTACCGTGCCTTGCACGAACATTGGGATCAGAGATATTTCGAATCTTCCGATTCCGATGACTCCGATGACTGCCGATACCAGAGCACTTCTTCGGAAGGATCCATCTCCTTCTCCTCAGCGTAGAATGTCTCCTCCAGAGGATATATCCTTCCAGGATTTCATTCGTGATGTGGCTCAAGGCCTTGCAATCACAGTGGCTCCTGAAAAGGAGCCTAGGGCAGAAGAGTTAGAGATTCTTCAATACCCTAAAACTCCTAAAGAGGCAACTACTTTGCCCATTCATAAGATCCTGCATGATCTCATGCTGAGAATGTGGGAGACTCCTTTAATCACATCTCCACAGTCTCGCAGACTCGATACCATGTACCGAGTTTCACCTTGTCCTGGCTTTCAGAAGACTCAGTTACCACACCATTCAATGGTAGTGGAATCGGCCATGTGCAGGATAAAGGGTGCAAAAAGAGATTCTTCCAGTCCTCCAGGCCGTGAGTCCAGGACTCTCGATGCTTTTGGGCATAGATGCTTCCAAGCTTCCATGCTCTCAGCTAGAATCAGCTCATACATCCTATAGATGGGGATGTTCCTCAAAGAGGTTACAGGAGACTTGGAGCTTATGAGCCCCCTTCTTCCTGATGATAAAAGACAGGATTTTCTTGCTCTGGTCAAACATGCCCAAAATGTTTCCAAGTTTGTCAATCGTGCAGCCTTGGATTGCTTTGAATGCATCAGCAGAACCTCTGCTATCTCCATTGGTGCACGTCGTATTGCCTGGCTTCAGGCATCAGACTTGGAAATTTGGGTACAAGATAAACTGGGAAACATTCCTTGCACAGGAGAAAATCTCTTCGGCAAGAATTGGCAAGAAAAAGCTAATGAGATTGACTCTGACAATATTACCTTGGACAGGTTGTCAAAGTCTACAGCCAACCCAGCAAAGAAAAGATCTAATAAAAAAAACCTTTTTCAACAAGAAAAAGAAGTTTTTTCTTCTTATACCCAGCAGGGTCACTGTCCAGTCCATGCTGCCCAAAAGGGACAATAGCAACAAACTAGACAACAGAAGAAACCAAAAGTCCCAAGAGCTCAGCCAGCTCAGCAGGCTCAGCCTCCTCAGGGGCTTTGAGTCTTTTCTACAGAATTTAACCTTCCTGCCCCTGGAGGGTCCAGAACCCTCTACCATCCCCAGCAGAGTATGTCAGTTTGCCACCAGATGGCACCAAATAACATCAGAACACTGGACTCTGTCCATTGTACGAGAGGGGTACAGACTTCATTTTCACAGCATGCCCCCTCCTACAGTCATAAGACAGTTCAATTCTCAAACCCCTCTCGCCAATCTTCTGAGTCAGGAGGTCACAATACTTCTTGGCCAGGGAGCAGTAGAAGAAGTACCCATACCTCAACAGGGTACAGGGTTCTACTCCCCCTATTTTCTCATCCCAAAGAAAGCAGGAGGACACAGACCCATTTTGGACCTCAGAGAATTGAACAAATATCTGTTCCAAGAAAAATTCAAAATGATCTCTCTCGGAATACTTCTGCCATACCTTCAGAGTCAGGATTGGCTATGTTCTCTAGATCTAAAGGATGCTTATACTCATATACTCATCCATCCAGATCACAGGAAGTTCCTTCAATTCCTTTTCCAGGGAAGACACTTCCAATACAGGGTTCTTCCCTTCGGTCTGGCTTCTGCCCCAAGAGTTCTCACAAAATGCATGGCAGTAGTAGCTGCATTCCTACGGACTCTGGGGATATTCGTCTTCCCTTCCTTGGACGACTGACTCATTCAAGCACCCACAGCTCCAGAAGCCAGCTCTGCTCTTACTCGCACATTGCGAGTTTTGCATTACTTGTGATTAGTCATAAACCTTCCAAAATCCCATCTCACTCCTTCTCAGTCCCTAGAATTCATAGGAACTTGCCTAGATACCAGACAATCAAGGACTTTCCTTCCACAGCCCCGCTGTCTTCGCATAGTGCAGCTAGCTTCCCAAGCAGCAGTAAAAACCTCCCTAACTGCTCGGGAAATGCTTCAGCTACTGGGACATATGGCATCCACTGTAGATGTGGTTCCCTATGTTTGTCTTCACATGCGAGCAGCCCAGTGGATCCTATCCTCCCAGTGGACACAGGCCTCAGGTCGCCTGTCAGACAAAATAAGAAATTCAGAACGTCTTATTTCGTCCCTCCAATGGTGGCAATTGCTGGAAAACCTTCTCATAGGCTTTTTTTTCCATCAGCCCCTATTCCAGGCCACTCTAACAACAGATGCGTCCCAGTTGGGATGGGGGCCCACCTTCACGATCTCTCCACCCAGGGTCTCTGGACCCCAGAGGAAGCTTGTCTTCATATAAACCTCCTAGAACGCAGAGCAATCTTTCTTGCTCGCTGAGTATTCCAAGCCCAGCTCAGCTACAAGACAGTCCTAGTCCAGACAGACAATCAAGTAGCCACGTTCTATGTGAACAAGCAGGGCGGAACAGGCTCTCTGTCGTTATGCAATGAAGCATTACGACTATGGGCCCTTGCCAGAGAGCATCAAATTCACCTCCTCGTGGTATATCTTCCAGGCATTCAAAACCTTTGGGCATAAAAACTCAGCCGAGTATTGCTGCCACACGAATGGTCCCTCTACTCATACCAGATTGCCCGAGTATTCCAAATCTGGGGAACCCCAGACATAGACCTCTTTGCAAGTTCACAGAATGCCAAACTTCCCCGGTTCTGTTCCAGAATTCCGGCGAAAAACTGTCAGGCAAGGGATGCTTTCCTTCTTCATTGAGGTCAGGACGTCCTCTATGCCTTCCCACCCATTCTCCTCATCCCCAAAACACTGTTCAAGCTTCAGAGAGACAGAGGTCGTATGATACTCATAGCTCCACGTTGGCCACAGCAAACATGGTATCCTCTGCTTCTGCATCTCTCTCGGGCTATACCTCTGGAGTTGGGATGCACTCCAGATCTTCTCTCCCAGGAGAACGGGACGTTATGGCACCTGAATCCCCAGTCCCTGCATCTCAGGGCCTGGTTACTGAAAGCCTAGAACTTCAGGATCTCAACCTTTCTCAACAGGTAAAGGATATCCTTCAGGCTTCCAGAAAACCCTCCACAAGGCGATCATACTTCTTCAAGTGGAAACGGTTTACCACATGGTGTTCTCAAAAGGGACTTAACCCTCTTGCAATACCTTTGGAATCGTTACTGGAGTATCTCCTTCATTTATCAGATTCTGGTCTTAAGACCAGTTCAGTAAGAGTCCATCTTAGTGCTATTGCAGCCTCTTGCAAGCCTCTAAATGGACAACCTATTTCCTCTCATCCGCTTATAGCAAGATTTATGAGAGGTCTTCTACTAACAAAACCTCCCATTAGACCACCACCGGTGGCATGGGATCTGAACCTCGTTCTCGGGCAGCTCATGAAACTGCCCTTTGAGCCTTTAGCCACTAAAGCTCTAAAATTCCTTTCATGGAAGGTCATCTTCCTAATTGCAATCACGTCTGCACGACGCATTAGTGAGTTACAAGCTTTAGTGGCTGATCCTCCTTATACAAGATTTCACCATGATAAGGTTGTTCTTAGGACTCATCCTCACTTTATGCCAAAGGTGGTCTCGCCTTTCCACTTAAACCAAGCGATTTACCTTCCTATATTCTTTCCGAGGCCTCATGCCTCCAATGCAGAAAGGAATCTTCATACCTTAGACTGCAAAAGAGCCTTAGCCCTTTACCTGCAAAGAACTCAGCAACATAGAAAATCTTCCCAACTTTTTGTTGCTTTTGATTCTAGTCATTTGGGACTTCCAGTTTCCAAAAGAATTCTCTCTAACTGGATTACACAGTGCATATCCTTCGTTTATGAGAGTAACGGGCTTTCTCTCGAAGGCCATGTCACAGCTCACAATGTGAGAGCCATGGCAGCTTCTATGGCTAACCTTCATTCTGTGTCTATAGACGACATCTGCAGAGCAGCTACTTGGGCTTCAGTGCACACCTTTACAGCCCACTACTGTTTAGACAAGGACTCCCGTCGGGATGCCTTGTTTGGCCAAGCTGTTGTTCAGCATCTCTTTCAGGCTTAATGCAACTCCTACCCACCGTCCGGGTTTAGATGCCAGAGATCCATGGGAAGAAGCATGACCCATTCTCACCATGGGTTTGCAGCTTCCTGGGGCCATCTCCCTGTTAGCTGGGGAGTCCCCATATGTGAAGACTACATTCCTGCTTGTTCCTGGAGATAGCTCAGTTACTCACCTGTAACAGGTGATCTCCGAGAACAGCAGGAATTTAGTCTTCACAACCCACCCACCTCCCCTAGGAGTTGTCTCTCTCTCTTTCTCTTTCTCTCCTTTTGTCTCAGCTATAAACTCAACTGACGAAGGAGAGTGGGAAAGGCGGGAAGGCAGCATGCAGATTCTGTGGGATGCTCCCAAAAGCTTTCCTATTGGACGCTGGGGAGCGTTCCCGCACAGGCTCCGTCGGTACAGACGATACCCATATGTGAAGACTATATTCCTACTGTTCCCAGAGATCACCTGCAACTGCGCTATATGATTTCTGTAAATTCTTTACTGTGTTTGCTATAATTGATTATGTACGTACTTTTGGAACTCGCTTTAACTCTATAGATGAGAAAGTAATAAATGTTGATGGACGGATAGATAAATAAATTGTAAGCTGTTTTATTTCAAGCAGGCCTAACTACTGTCTTCAAGATTAACAACCTACAAATGAAGGTCCCCAGCTTAGATTCTGCAGCAAGGGTTAGAATATTCTGCTGAATTAGATTTTGCCACTAATGCAAAAATTGGAAAAATTCCCCATCAGTGCGTATACCTGCTTTGCTTCATATATAACTCTCAGCAAACTCATTTGAACCTGGGTTTTGAAGAGAGCATTGTGCTATCTCCAGGAACAAGCAGGAATGAGTCTTCACATATGGGTACGTCGGTACCGACGGAGCCTGCGCGGGAATGCTCCCCAGCTTCCCAAAAAGGAAAGCTTTTGGGAGCATCCCACAGCGCCTGCGCGCTGCCTTCCCGCCTTTCCTAACTGACTCTCCTCAGTTCTTCTTTTCCGCAGAGCCAGCAGGTCGAGCCCTGTCACCGCTGAAGAAGTTCTTTATTTTATCTTGTTTCTTTGGTCGCGTGTCTGTCTTCCTCGACCCCGGACCGGTACCGCCGGTCTTTCTTTCTTTCTTTAAAAAAAAAAAAAATTCTCTTTTTTCCCTCACTTAGTGTATTTTCTTCTTAGGCCTTCAGGCCCATAAGAAATTCTCCCCTATGGAGAAACAAGCCTCCGGCTTCAAAAAATGTACTAAGTGTAGCGGTACTATTTCTGTTACAGATATCCATGAATGGTGTCTTAAATGTTTGGGTCCTGAACACTCCATTCCGGATTGTCCGTCCTGCTCCATGATGTCTAAACGGGGGTTACAGAACCGAGCAGCCAAGCTCCATATGCTGTTTCCCACCGAAGCACCGACGGTTGCATCGACATCTTCCAGGTCTTCATCCCCTGATGGATCTCAGGTAACCAAACATAAACCTAACAGGTCCTCGAAGGGTAGATCTCCCTCTAAGCATCGAGATGCCTCCGGGCTTGCCCTCGAGGACTCTGCACCAGCCAAACAACCCCGGCGGGAAGCTCCGGCTTCCAAAGCTCCTCCTATGGGGTTACAGGTTGACATCGATGGCACGGCCTCGACCGATCACCTGTTAGAATGCTCTGGGGTACCGGCACATTCGTCCGGTACCGACTTCCAGGCATTCATGGCGTCTATGGATCAGAATATCCTGACCATGTAGCAGGCTGTCACATCCTTCATTCAAGCTGCGACGCCGTTGATACCGCAACGAGCCCCGTTGTCGGTATCGACTGCGGCACCGGTACCAGCCCCGATACCAGTACCGACCGCATCGGCATCGACTAGGGCATCGATTCCTGGTCCAGGGTTATTCCTCGGTACCGACCCGGTACCGGGAACACCCGATGTCGATACCGCTCGGTACGCGTACCGAGCATAGGAAGAGCACCCTCATAGACGATACTTCGATTCCTCTGAGGATTCCGATTCATCAGATGAGTCTCCTGTAGTATCCCTTGCCCTTCCTGAAGAGTCTTCTTCTCCAAAACGAAGAATGTCTCCTCCAGAGGACTTGTCCTTTCAAGACTTCATAAGAGAAGTAGCTAAAGGACGTTCTATGAAAGTTTCCTCTGAATCAGAGCCTAGAGCAAAAAAATTAGATATTCTAGGATACTCTAAGGCTCCTAGAGAGGCTGTCACCTTACCAATTCATGAGATTCTTCATGAACACATGATTGATTTATGGGAGACTCCTCTCACCCTCTCTCCTCATTCTCGCAGATTGGACACTCTGTATCGTGTCCCTCCCTGTCCTGGATTTCAAAAAACTCAGCTTCCTCACCATTCTATTGTGGTGCAGTCAGCTATGAAAAGGATAAAGAGTACAAAACGACACTCTTCTACTCCTCCAGGAAGAGAATGCAGAACCTTGGATGCTTTTGGTAGGAAAATCTTCCAAGCCAGTATGCTCATTGCCAGAATCAACTCATATAGTCTCTATATGGGTATGTTCCGAAAGGAGGTGGCACAAAAGTTGCACACTTTCCTCCCTTTTACCCCAGAAGACAAAAGGGACGAATTCCTACTTTGGCTTCAGCATACTCAGGACATCTCAAAGTTTTCCAACAGGGCAGCTTTTGACTCCTTTGAGGGTGCCAGCAGAGCATCAGGCATTGCCATAGCTGCTCGCAGGATTGCTTGGCTCCAGGCTTCTGACCTAGAACCCTGGGTTCAGGATGGTTTAGGAAATCTACCCTGTACAGGTGAAAATCTGTTTGGCAAGGAGTGGCAAATAAAAGCCACTCAAATGGATGTAGAAAACTCTGCTCTGGATAGGCTTTCAAAGTCAACCTCCATTCCTGCTAAGAAAAAGAAATCTTTCTATAAAAAGGGCAGATTTCCTTCTACCTCAGGCCAACAGTCTTCCGCAGGTCGCTTTGCCACCAAACGTCAGCAGCCTAAACAAGCCCGGCCTAAGCCTACAGGGGCTGCTGCAACTCAGCAGTCCCAACCACCTCAGGGTTTTTGATTTGATGCTAGAGAACTTAGCCTTTCTAGCTCTGCAACAGCCAGAGCCTCTCACCATTCCAGGAAGGTTAGCTCACTTTGCTCCCAGATGGGAGCAAATAACATCAGAGCAATGGACTCTCTCCATCATAAGAGAGGGTTACAAACTTCATTTTTCAGACCTTCCTCCCTTCACAATGGTGAGACACTTCAATTCTCCCACGTCTCTTCTTGGTCTACTTGGTCAGGAGGTGACCACCCTACTTGCCCAAGGGGCAATAGAAGAGGTTCCTCCTCTTCATCAGGGGTCAGGGTTCTACTCCCCCTATTTTCTCATCCCAAAGAAGACAGGGGGATTCAGACCCATCTTAGATCTCAGAGAATTGAACAAATTCCTCTACAAGGAGAAGTTCAAGATGCTTTCTCTAGGCATTCTCCTTCCATACCTTCAAAGCCAGGATTGGCTTTGTTCTCTAGATCTCAAGGATCCGTACACACATGTTCTCATCCATCCATCTCACAGGAGATTCCTACGTTTTCTCTTCCAGGGAAAACATTACCAATACAGAGTGCTTCCTTTCGGTCTGGCCTCTGCTCCCAGAGTGTTCACCAAATGCATGGCAGTAGTTGCTGCATTTCTACGCACACTGGGAATCTTTGTCTTCCCATATCTGGATGACTGGCTCACCCGAGCTCCAACCCAGTCAGAAGCCCAGATATCCCTGGACCGCACAAGGCGCATTCTGCAGTACCTGGGACTTGGTGGTAAACGTTCCAAAGTCCCAGCTCATTCCTGCTCAGTCCCTAGAATTCATAGGGGCCTGGTTGGATACCACCACTGCAAGGGCCTACCTTCCTCAGGCCCGTTGCCAACGTCTGGTGCAATTAGCCTCCCAGATTCAGTCAAGGAGCCACTTAACTGCTCGGGAGATGCTACAACTACTAGGCCATATGGCTTCCACAGTGTATGTGGTACCCTATGCTCACCTACACACGAGAGCAGCTCAATGGACTTTATCCACCCAGTGGACTCAAGCGTCAGGAGCTCTCTCAGGCCAAATAGCAACCTCAAAACGTCTCTTTTGGTCTCTCCAATGGTGGATATTCACTCAAAACCTGTTGATGGGGTCCCCCTTCCAGCAGTTGTTACCCCAAGCAACTCTCACAACAGATGCCTCCCAAACAGGTTGGGGAGCTCATCTACAAGACCTCTCCACCCAAGGCACTTGGTCTCTACAGGAGACCTCCCTTCATATCAATCACTTGGAACTTCGAGCAGTATTTCTAGCTCTCAAGGTCTTTCATACCCTCCTCTGCTACAAGACAGTCCTCATTCATACGGACAATCAAGTAGCCATGTTTTACATAAACAAGCAAGGAGGAACTGGCTCTCTGTCGCTTTGCAACGAAGCTCTCAGATTGTGGGCCTTCGCCAGAGAGCATCAAATGCATCTCCTGGCAGTATACCTCCCAGGAATCCAAAATTCTTGGGCAGACAGACTCAGTCGAGTTCTGCTTCCACACGAGTGGTCCCTGCATATGGATCAGGTACTCAGAATCTTTCAGGAATGGGGAACCCCGGACATAGACCTCTTTGCAAGTCCGTGGAATGCCAAACTTCCCCGGTTCTGTTCCAGAATTCGTGTCAGGGAGTTCAGGCCAAGGATGCCTTCCTCCTCCATTGGGGTCAGGGCTTCCTGTATGCCTTTCCACCCATTCCCTTGATTCCCAAGACTCTATTCAAACTCCAGAGGGATCAAGGATCTATGATCCTCATAGCTCCACGCTGACCACGCCAAGAGTGGTACCCTCTACTTCTGCATCTCTCCCAAGCCCCCTCCCTGGACTTGGGAGCTGCTCCAGACCTTCTGTCCCAAGAGGAAGGGACTTTGTGGCACCCAAACCCCAAGTCCCTTCACCTCAGAGCTTGGTTACTGAAGGCCTAGACCTTCAAAGCTTGAATCTTTCTCAGCAAGTAAAGGATATCCTCCATGCTTCCAGGAAACCTTCCACTAGGCATTCCTATGCTTTTAAATGGAAAAGATTTTCCATCTGGTGTACTGAAAAGGGTCTTGACCCTCTTTCACTACCCCTGACTTCTCTATTAGACTACCTCCTGCATCTCTCCAATGCAGGACTTAAGACAGATTCAGTTAGAGTCCATTTGAGTGCTATTGCAGCATCCCTTCAACCCATCAATGGACAACCTATCTCCTCTCATCCTCTTATCTCCAGATTCATGAGAGGCCTAACTTTAACTAAACCTCCCATTAGGCCCCCTCCGGTGGCATGGAATTTAAATCTGGTTCTTGGTTAGCTTATGAAGCCACCCTTTGAACCCTTGTCCACAACCTCCTTGAAATTCCTTTCCTGGAAGGTTATTTTCCTTATTGCAGTCACTTCTGCTCGCCGCATCAGTGAACTGCAGGCCTTAGTGGCCAATCCACCTTATACAAGGTTCCATCATGACAAGGTAGTCCTTAGGACGAATCCCCACTTTATGCCCAAAGTGGTCTCACCTTTTCATCTTAACCAAGAGGTATATTTACCTGTCTTTTTTCCAGCCCCTCATGCATCCAGTGCAGAGAGGGCTCTTCATACTTTGGATTGTAAAAGAGCTCTAGCTTTTTACTTACATAGGACACAGCAACATAGAAAGTCTTCCCAGCTTTTTGTTGCTTTTGATCCTTCTCATTTAGGTCTTCCAGTCTCTAAGAGAACACTGTCCACCTGGATTGCTCAGTGTATTTCTTTCGTCTACCAGAGTAAGAACCTTTCTCTGGAAGGCCATGTCACAGCTCATAATGTGAGGGCCATGGCCACCTCTATGGCTCATCTACATTCAGTGTCCATCGACCAGATCTGTCGAGCAGCCACCTGGGCCTCTGTTCATACCTTCACAGCCTATTACTGCTTGGACAAGGACTCCCACCGGGTTGCCTTGTTTGGTCAGGCTGTCCTTAGACACCTGTTCCACTCTTAAACAACTCCTACCCTCCTTCCCACAATGGATGCCTGAGATCCACAGGAGGATGGAGACCCCCTCCAGGGTCTCATATCCTTGGGGATCTCCCGGCCATCTCAGCTAGGGAGTCCCCATATGTGAAGACTCATTCCTGCTTGTTCCTGGAGATAGCACAGTTACTTACTTGTAACAGGTGATCTCTGGGAACAGCAGGAATTAGTCTTCACAACCCACCCACCTCCCCTAGGAGTTCTCTCTTTTCTGTCTTTCCTTTCCTCTCTCTCTATTGTCTCAGCTGTAAACTCGAACTGAGGAGAGTCAGTTAGGAAAGGCGGGAAGGCAGCACGCAGGCGCTGTGGGATGCTCCCAAAAGCTTTCCTTTTTGGGAAGCTGGGGAGCATTCCCGCGCAGGCTCCGTCGGTACCGACGTATTCATATGTGAAGACTAATTCCTGCTGTTCCCAGAGATCACCTGTTACAGGTAAGTAACTGTGCTTTATCTCTCTGGTATTCAGAACCACTTCAGTTTGCAGACAGTTTGATATCTGGAGGACTGCTTCTTAATCAGTTCTCCATGGATATGCAGATTTTTAAAATCTGCCATTTATACCTGTAAGTGATGCCACTTGCATGTATAAGTAACAAAATCACCACTTATACATGCATTTAGCACTGTATACACATGTAACCCAACTAGTGAGGCCACTCTTTAAAAACACATTTTTGTTTGTAAAATGACTGTTCCTATTGTACGTGGTATAAAATAAACCAACTTCCTTGGCAATGATATACATAATTTAGAAAAGGCTCTGTGTTTGTTGAGCCTTCTATAAAATACTATGAGTTTTTTGAACACACAGACCTCAACATCTGTTTTCAAACCCAGACAACCCTATACAAAGTTATCCTGTTCTGACTGATTTTCATTTGATTAACCCCCTTATGATAAAGACATACCTGCAGTGTACATTTAAAATACACATTAAAATACATATAATAAAGCAATAAAAATATACAAAATCGTAAAGCACTAATCTAAAATCAAACTGTGACATAATATGTAAAAAAATGTGCTTTCAGTTTCTTGTGAAATTTAAGATAACTCAGCTCTTCTCGCAAAACTTATGGAAGATTATTCCATAAACAGGACTCCAAATACTTCAACACTGATCTCTTTGTTCCCAACATACAAATCCGAGAGGGGGCAGCTGAAGTAAGCCTCTCTGTGTTCATCTCAGAGACCACGCTGATTTCTGGAACTTAATGTGCTAGCAAAGTACTGTGACAGCCCCCTGTAAACAACCTCATACACTATACATAAAAGATCATTTTCTTACAAACTTGACTAATAGTTTCAGCACAGCATATAGAGCAGGGGTTATATGAAAATATCCAATGTTGAGTAAGTTACTTTTAAAAATATTAACTAATTACCATTACTAGTTCCATAACCTATAGCTGCAAATTACTTTTTCTCTAATGAGTTAGTTACATTTTAAAAGCAGCTATAGTTACTTCACATCTCTCCCTCTCATTTCCCTCCCCTCTCTCCCCCTATGGACCAGCATCTCTCCTTCCCCCCCCTTCTCTCTCTTCCTCCCCCCCTCCGCCCCATTAGTCCAGCATCTCTCTCACGTTCTCTTTCCTCTAGCCACTGTGGTCCTGCAGCAAGAATATGGGTGAAAGATGAAAGGTATGGTTTAGTGGAAAAGCTATACAAGCCACTGACATTTTATAGATTTATATCTTAAAAGTACCATCTGAAATATCTGGTTCCTGGGAATGGTCCAGCCATGGTATCTCTGTTAATGCTATTCTGAACAAGATTTTTCTTTGATGTAATTCATAAACCTCAACAAATTTAAAGTATAAAATAAAATAAGGTAGAAGAAGCAGTTCTCTGCTTCTTTCAATAATTGCACAGTTTTATAGTGATGAGAGAATCAACGGTTTCACGGGAAGGGAAGAGCAGAATCATCACCACAAAGAAACTCCAGCAGCCAAAGGAGGAAGGTCTAGGAGAGAGCACTGGTAATAAGCAGAATCAGTGTGACAGATGGTGTGGATAGGAGGGGTAGAGTAGAGACCACTTGGGATTCTGCAGCAGACTAGGTACCCTGTTTTAGTGTTTTTAATTCAATAAAAAATCATTTGTAGCTACACTGACCTCTTTTTTAAAATATTTTATTTGTAAAAGAAATCATGAAATATACATGAAGCCAATTTTATACTGTACATCAAAATCTGAATTGAGGCTGAGACATGCTGAATTCCAGCAATATTTTACAAAAAATGTGGAGCCATTGGTAAAATATGTGTAAGGAGATGCAGGAGTGGTTGTAATTATGCCACAACATATGGACAGAGGAGCAAACTCACAAATCTAAATATGAGAAAAGTTGACTGTAGACAACACAGTAGCTTCCATGTGGAAGTGCTGGTATTTCCATGGATACCAGGGCCATTTTCAAGACCTACACATATAAGTGCCATCAATTAAGTACCGAATCTGAAATTTGTCAACATTTTCATTTTTGAAGAGGAAATTTTAAAAAATGGAAGATTAAAGTGATTCATTTCCCAGCTGAAATGAGCACTTTTGAAAAGCTGTTTGTGCCTCTGAGCAGGTGTAAATCCTCAAATGGAAGATTTTCACCATATACATGGATCCCATTTGTAAAATTGAATATATGTGTAGATTTTTGGCCTGCCATCTTGGAATGTCTACATGGTAGGTAGGGATCTCTTTGTAAATGGCAGCCTTCTCTAATGGCAGTTACATGCACATTCCAAACTCCATGTGTAATTGCCACTATCTACATGTGGAGATGCTTCTAAAATCTCCACCATAAAATCATAGTAGTAAATAAAGAAAAAATGTAACAGTTCAAAATTTAAATATTCATGTAATACTACATCAGAATCCGAATTTTCATCCCTTTTTATAAGAATACTACAAAATGATATATGCCTGGTGGTGCTATAAAATGCTAATAATAATTATAATAAATCAAAGCTATGAGGGATAATCCAGCTGCCCAAACAAAAAGAAAAACAACCCAAGGCGCACTCAGTCATACAAGTATTTGTACTTAGCAAAGGAGGAACCTATATCTAAGACACTTTTAACAATTTCAAATAGAAATGCAATATTATGTTGCATCTCTAATGGCGGTATGGTTTTAAACTTTTCCCTTATATTAATATATTTACCAAACTTAAGAGATTTTTTTTTATATGTTTTGGATAATTTGTTGTTGAACAGAGAATTCATCATGAGTTGATCAGGGCCAGAGAAATGATATGCAGCAGCAGCAGTGATTTCAAACCTACCACGCTGACTTAAACTTCCATTGCTGCAAGGTTTGTGCTTCTGCCACTCTGATGCCCAATGCAGGCTTTCTTTTTCATGGGAGTGAAAGTGGCTGATTAGCTGCTTCCTCCCCATGCAAACAGGATGTCGGCACCAGAGGGGGCATAACAATCTGGTCAAATGGTCTTCTCTCAGAGTGGAATTGTTTGTCTATCTTTTAGTGGTCCACACTAGAAACATAGAAACATGATGACAGAAAAAGACCACATGGCCTATCTAGTCTGTCCTTCCATATCAACAACTACAACAGTCCCCTTTTTACCTTTAGAGATCCTCTGTGTTGGTCCCATGCTTTTTTGAATTCAGTTACTGTCCTCATCTCTACCACCTCCACTGGGAGACTATTCCATGGATCCACTACTCTTTCCGTAAAGAAATATTTCCGCATATCACTCCTGAATCTATCTCCCTTCACCCTCATCCCATGTCCCCTCGTAGCAGAACTTGCTTTCAATTGAAAGAGACTCTCTCCCTGAACATTTATGCCACGGAGGTATTTAAACATCTCAATCATATCACCTCTATCCCGCCTTTCCTCTAAGGTGTACATATTAAGATCCTTAAGTCTGTCCTCATATGCTTTATAATGAAGCCCACTAATCATTTTAGTAGCCACCCTCTGCACCGACTCCATCCTGTTCACATCCTTTTGAAGGTGCGGTCTCCAGAATTTCACACTATACTCCAAATGAGGTCGCACCAAAGACTTATACAGAGGCATTATCACCTCCTTTTTTCTGCTAGCCATTCCTCTCCGTATGCACCCAAGCATCCTTCTAGCTTTTGCCGTCGCCTTTTCTACCTGTTTAGCTACTTTAAGGTCATCAGACACAACCACGCCTAGGTCCCGCTCTTCTTTAGTGGACAAAAGTACTTCACCTCCTATACTGTATTGCTCCCTTGGATTGCTGCAGCCCAAATGCATGACCTTACATTTTTTAACATTAAATCCCAGCTGCCAAATTCTAGACCATTCTTCAAGCTTAGCTAGATCCCTCCTCATGATCTCCAGGAACAAGCAGGAATAAGTCCTCACATATGGGTACGTCGGTACCGACGGAGCCCGTGCGGGAAAGCTCCCCAGCTTCTTAGAATAGAAGCTTTTGGGACCTCCCACTGCACATGCGCACTGCCTTCCCGCCTTCCTGAACAGCTCTCCTCAGTTTCTCTTTTTCCGCGGAGCCAGCAGGTCGTGTTCCTGTCACCGCTGAAGAAATTGTTATTTTATTTGTTTCTTTAGACCGCGTACCTGCCTTCCCCATACCGATACCGGTATCGCCGGTCTTTTCTTTCTTTCTTTAAAAAATTATAATTCTTTTTTCTTATTTTTTAGCTTTTTGGTCACTTCAGAGAGGCCTCTCGGCCTACTCAATTTCTCCTCATGGAGAAGCCAGCCCCTGGATTTAAGAAGTGTACCAAATGTAATGCTGTTATTTCAGTCACAGACACCCATGACTGGTGTCTGAAATGTTTGGGGCCTGACCATTCCATACCGGACTGCCCATCTTGCTCCCACATGTCTAAACGTGGGCTGCAGAACCGGGCCAACAAATTCCATGTGCTGTTTGCTTCAGAGAATACAGCATCACAGTCATCCAGGTCTTCTTCTCCGGATGGATCTCAGGTAACCAAACCTTCTGTGGGCAAGTCCTCAAAGAGCAAATCTCCTTCAAAGCATCGAGAGGCTCTTAGCTTAGAACTTGAGGACCCTGCCCCAGCCAAACAACCCCGGCGGGAAGTCCAACTTCCAAAAACGCCAATTCAGGGGTCTCAGGTTGATATCGATGCTACGGCCTCGACAGATCACCTGTTAGCCTGCTCTGGGGTACCGGGTCACTCCGGTACCGACATCCAGGCAGCTATGGCGTCCATGGGCGATACTGTACAGTCCATGCAGCAGGCCGTCATGGCTTTCATTAAAGCTGCAACGCCATCGGTTCCGCTTTCAGCGGTTCCGGGCCCGATACCGGTATCGTCCGCCATGCCGGTATCGAGGCCGTCCACCTCTAAACGCAAGTCGGTACCGTATGGGCTTTCGCTCCATACCGGTTCCATACCCGATACGCCCGATATCGATACCGATCGGTACGCGTATCGTGCGTTAGAGGAAAGCACCGATTCCTCTGAGGATTTTCACTCCTCTGATGATTCTGCTGAGTTTTCACTCAACTTACCTGAGGAGCCCTCTTCTCCTAAAAGGAGAATGTCCCTCCAGAGGATTTGTCCTTCCAGGACTTTGTTTTAGATATGGCTACAGCCCTTTCTATTACCACATCCTCTGAAAAGGAACCCAGATCCAAAAAACTGGATATTTTGGGATACTCAAAGGCCCCTAAGGAGGCAGTTACCCTGCCTATCCATGAAATCCTTCAAGAACAACTGATGGATTTCTGGGAAAATCCTTTGACTTTGTCTCCTTATTCCCGTAGGTTGGACACCATGTATAGGGTCCCTCCTTCTCCTGGTTTCCAAAAGACTCAATTGCCCCACCACTCTATTGTGGTGAAGTCTGCAATGAAGAAGATTAGGAGTACCAAAAGGCACTCTTCCACCCCTCCAGGACGGGAATGTAAGACTTTGGACTCTTTTGGTAGGAAAATTTTCCAGGCTAGTATGCTTATAGCCAGGATTAATTCCTACAGTCTCTATATGGGCATGTTCCTGGAGGAACTTGCCAAAAAGGTGCGGCATTTTGCCCCCTTTATCCCTGAGGATAAAAAGCAGGATTCCTTTCCCTAGTGAAACAACTCTTAGAGGTTTCTAAGTTCTCTAATAGGGCAGCATATGATTCCTTTGAGGGAGCCAGTAGGGCTTCGGGCATTGCTATTGCAGCCCGACGTCTTGCTTGGCTCCAGGCCTCTGATCTGGAACCTTGGGTTCTAGATGGCTTACGGAATCTGCCCTGTACAGGTGAGAACTTATTTGGGGAAGAGTGGCAAATCAAAGCCACCCAGATGGATGCTGAAAATGCCACCTTGGAAAGACTTTCAAAGTCCACTTCAATTCCTACTAAGAAAAAGTCTTTTAAAAGGCCTTACTATAAGAAGGCCAGAGTTGCTTCAAATACTGGCCAGCAGTCTTCTCAACCTCGCTATACTGCTAAGCGTCAGCAATCCAAACAAGCACGAGCTAAGCCTGCAGCAGCTACTGTAGCTCAGCAGGCTCCAACCCCTCAGGGGTTTTTACTTGCTCCTAGAGAACTTGCCACTTCTGGTTCTAACACAACCAGAACCTCTCACCATACCCGGAAGGTTGGTTCACTTTGCTCCCAGATGGGAACAAATCACAACAGAACAATGGACCCTCTCTATCATTCGAGAGGGTTACAAACTTCATTTCTCCAGCCTTCCTCCCCATCATATGGTGAGACCATTCAATTCTCCCCCATCTCTCCTAACCCTGTTGGGTCAAGAGGTTTCCTCTCTTCTTGCCCAAGGGGCCATAGAAGAGGTTCCTCTTCCTCAACAAGGGTCCGGTTTCTACTCCCCTTATTTTCTCATTCCAAAGAAGACAGGGGGATTCAGACCAATCCTAGATCTGAGAGAATTGAACAAATTTCTCTTCAAGGAGAAATTCAAAATGCTGTCTCTCGGCATTCTCCTTCCTTACCTCCAGGGTCAGGACTGGCTTTGTTCTCTAGACCTACAGGATGCGTATACACATATACTCATCCATCCATCCCACAGAAAGTATCTTCGCTTTCTGTTTCAGGGAAAACATTTCCAATACAGAGTACTCCCCTTCGGTCTAGCCTCTGCTCCAAGAGTATTCACAAAATGCATGGCAATCGTAGCCGCATTTCTAAGAGGCATGGGAATCTTTGTCTTCCCATATCTGGACGACTGGCTCATCCGAGCTCCAACTCAGTCACAGGCCCAGATTTCCCTGGACCACACAAGGAGCCTTTTGCAGTATCTGGGACTGGTAGTAAACCTTCCCAAGTCCCAACTCATCCCTACTCAATCTCTAGAATTCATAGGGGCCCAGTTGGACACCATCACTGCAAGGGCCTACCTTCCACATGTTCGAGGCCAGCGCCTCCTGAGTTTGGCCTCCCAAGCTCAGTCCAGCACTCACTTGACAGCCAGGGAAATGCTACGCCTACTGGGTCATATGGCCTCCACAGTGCATGTGGTGCCCTATGCTCGTCTTCATATGAGAGCAGCTCAATGGACCCTGGCCACTCAGTGGACTCAGGCGTCAGGAGCGCTCTCAGACCAAATACAAACCTCCGATCGTCTGTTTTGGTCCCTCCACTGGTGGGATTCCACCAAGAATCTGTTGTTGGGGGCTCCATTTCAACCATTGCTACCCCAAGCAACCCTCACAACAGATGCCTCCCAAACAGGGTGGGGAGCCCATCTGCAAACTCTCTCCACTCAGGGCCACTTGGTCTCTACAGGAGACCACCCTTCATATCAATCTTCTGGAACTGCGAGCAATTTACCTTGCCCTCAAGGTCTTCCACTCCCTCCTAGCCAACCTCACTGTCCTAGTTCAGACGGACAATCAGGTGGCCATGTTTTACATAAACAAACAAGGAGGGACGGGCTCTCTGTCGCTTTGCAACGAAGCTCTAAGACTATGGGCCTTCGCCAGAGAGCATCAGATTCACCTGCTAGCAGTGTATCTCCCAGGAGTTCAAAACTCTCGGGCAGACAGGCTCAGTCGAGTTCTGCTGCCACACGAATGGTCCCTACATTTGGACCAAATAAACCGAATCTTTCAGGAATGGGGGACCCCGGACATAGACCTCTTTGCAAGTCCGTGGAATGCCAAACTTCCCCGGTTCTGTTCCAGAACTCCGTGTCAGGGAGCTCAGGCTACGGACGCCTTTCTCCTGAATTGGAATCAGGCATTCCTATATGCCTTTCCACCCATTCCTTTGATTCCCAAGACTCTGTTCAAACTCCAGAGGGATCATGGAACTATGATCCTCATAGCTCCACGCTGGCCACGCCAAGTGTGGTTCCCTCTACTTCTACAGCTCTCCCAGGGATCCTACTTGGATCTGGGAGCTGCGCCAGACCTCCTGTCTCAGGAGGAGGGGACTTTGTGGCACCCAAACCCCAAATCCCTTCACCTCAGTGCTTGGTTACTGAAGGCTTAAGCCTTCAAGACTTTCATCTTTCCCAACCAGTGAAAGATATCCTTTCTGCCTCTAGGAAACCCTCTACCAGGCGTTCCTATGCTTTCAAATGGAAACGTTTTTCCATTTGGTGTGCTCAGCAGGGTCTTGACCCTCTGGCACTTCCTTTGAATTCTCTTCTTGATTATCTCCTGCATCTATCCAATGCAGGCCTCAAGACGAATTCGGTAAGAGTCCATTTAAGTGCTATTGCAGCATCCTTGCAACATATAATGGACAACCTATCTCCTCTCATCCTCTTGTTGCAAGATTCATGAGAGGCCTGACTCTCACTAAACCTCCCATCAGACCACCCCCGGTCGCATGGGATTTGAATCTAGTGCTCGGTCAACTTATGAAGCCACCTTTTGAGCCAATGTTTTCCACCTCCTTGAAATTTCTTTCCTGGAAGGTCATCTTCCTCATTGCAGTCACTTCGGCTCGCCGCATCAGTGAGCTGCAGGCTTTAGTGGCTAATCCACCTTACACCAGATTTCATCATGATAAGGTGGTCCTTAGGACGAATCCCCACTTTATGCCTAAAGTGGTCTCGCCTTTTCATCTTAATCAAGAGGTATATCTACCTGTCTTTTTTCCAGCTCCTCATGCATCCAATGCAGAGAGGAACCTTCATACTCTGGATTGTAAAAGAGCTCTCGCTTTTTACCTTAATAGGACTCAGCCACATCGAAAGTCTTCTCAACTTTTTGTGGCCTTTGATCCTTCCCATTTGGGACTTCCAGTCTACAAGCGTACACTTTCCAATTGGATTGCTCAGTGTATTTCTTTTGCTTACCAGAGCAAAAACATTTCTCTGGAAGGCCATGTCACTGCTCACAATGTGAGGGCCATGGCAACTTCTATGGCTCATCTGCACTCTGTTTCCATAGATCAGATCTGTCGAGCCGCTACCTGGGCCTCGGTTCATACCTTCACAGCCCATTACTGTTTGGACAAGGACTCCCGCCGGGATGCCTTGTTTGGCCAGGCTGTCCTCAAGCACCTGTTCCATTCCTAAACAACTCCTGCCCACCTTCCCAGAATGGATGCCTGAGATCCATACGAAGATGGCGAACCTTTACAGGGGATCCCATGCATCTAAGCTAGGGAGTCCCCATATGTGAGGACTTATTCCTGCTTGTTCCTGGAGATAGCACAGTTACTTACCTGTAACAGGTGATCTCTGGGAACAGCAGGAATTAGTCCTCACAACCCACCCACCTCCCCTAGGAGTTGTATCTTTTATCTATCTATCTTCCTGTCCTCTCTCTGTTGACTCAGCTATAAACTCGAAACTGAGGAGAGCTGTTCAGGAAGGCGGGAAGGCAGTGCGCATGTGCAGTGGGAGGTCCCAAAAGCTTCTATTCTAAGAAGCTGGGGAGCTTTCCCGCACGGGCTCCGTCGGTACCGACGTACCCATATGTGAGGACTAATTCCTGCTGTTCCCAGAGATCACCTGTTACAGGTAAGTAACTGTGCTTTATCTACCCCTTCCTGGGTGTCTACTCTATTGCAGATTTTGGTATCATCTGCAAAGAGGCAAACCTTACCCGACAGCCCTTCCGCTATATCACTAACAAAGATGTTAAAAAGAATCGAACCAAGGACAGATCCCTGGGGCACACCACTGGTAACATCCTTCTCCTCAGAGTGAGCTCCATTTACTTGTACTCTTTGTCGCCTCCCACTCAACCAATTTCTAACCCAAGCAGTAACTTTAGGGTCCATCCCTAGGGTGCTCAGTTTGTTTATAAGTCGCCTGTGAGGAACAGTGTCAAAGGCTTTACTGAAATCTAAATACACCACATCTAGAGCTCTCCCTCAGTCCAACTCCCTGGTCACCCAATCAAAGAAATCAATCAAATTTGTCTGACAAAACCTGCCTCTGGTGAATCCATGCTGCCTCGGATCCTGTAATCCGCTGGACTCCAGAAACCTCACTATTTTCTCTTTCAGCAGTGTTTCCAATAATTTACTCACCACCGAAGTTAAACTAACCAGCCTGTAGTTTTCAACCACATCCTTACTTCCGCTTTTGTGTAAAGGCACCACATGAGCCTCTCTCCAGTCCTTTGGCACCACTCCCGACTCCAACGAGGCATTGAAAAGGTCAGTCAGTGGAGTTGCTAGAACGTCCCCAAGTTCCCTCAGTATTCTAGGGTGTATCCCATCCGGTCCCATCACTTTGTCTACTTTAAGTTGAGCTAGTTTCTCACGAACACAGTCTTCTGAAAATTGTTCAAGATGTTCTGTTCCTATTTGTGGGTGTTTTCTGAGGTCCTGCTCCTGGTTCTTCATCTGTGAACACAGAACAAAAATATTTGTTAAGCAATTCCGCTTTATCCTTATCAGCTTCTACATATTCCCCCCCTGCACCCTTGAGTCTGACAATACCACTTTTGCCCTTCCTCTTCTCATTAATATATCTGAAAAATGTCTTATCCCCCCATTTTATTGCATTGGCTATTTCCTCCTCCTTTTGAATCTTTGCCTGCTTGACTACTTTGCTAGCTTCTCTAAGTTTATCCAAATACAGATGCCTGTCTTCCTCTCTCTGTGATCTCTTGTATTTCATGAAGGCCTCCCTCTTTTTCTTCACTTTTTCAGCTACTTCCTTCGAAAACCATAGCGGTCTCCTTTTCCTTTTGCCTTTATTTACCATTTTAACAAAAGGTTGGTTGCCCTTAAAATACCCCTTTCAGTTTTGCCCACTGTTTTTCTACATCCCCCAGCTGTTCCCATCCCACTAACGACTCACTGAGGTATTGGCCCATCTTCGTAAAGTTAGTCTTCCTAAAGTCTAAGATCCTCACCTTGGAATAGATTCTAACAGCCCTAGTCCTAATACTGAACCACACCATCTGGTGATCACTGGATGCAAAATGATCTCCCACTACAACATCAGAAACACTTTCACCATTGGTAAGCACCAAGTCCAGTATGACCCCTTCACGTGTGGGGTCTGTTACCAATTGCCTAAATAGTTCTCCCTGTAGAGAATCCAGGATCTCCTTACTTCTATGTTTATCTCTAAGATTGTGATTTTATAATACTTCAATCACCATAAGAATAGATAATTCTCTAAATCTTTTCCTCGTTAGATATATCAATAACATTCAAATTGTTTAAATAAAAGGAGGTCTCAGACTCTTGTAGGCACTAAACGTCAGACTTTTATCTTGTCTATATGCCATTTCGCATCAATGACCTTCCTTATCTATGGCTTTCAATGCAACCTTTAGATCCAGAAGTATTTTAAACTTAAAAAGGTGCTTAACTGTTATACTCTATACAATTTCCCCAACGCCATGCCTCAGCGCCTTATTTGCGTTTCACTACGTTGAGTTTCTTCAGGGGGGAGGTTCTTTTGTAAGCACTAATGGTGAAACAGATAAAAATCTTACTGGTTAATCACGTCTTTCAAATTTTCTAAATCTACTATGAATTACTATCGATCTACCTTGCAATCTATGATGAAACATTCGTTTGTAATTTGTATTTAAGAATTACCTCAGTTGTAATTGTATTTTGTATGCTGCCAAAGTCTTGTTTCTCCTTTTTTTCTCCGAGCCTGTCGGCTTCCTAACAACGCCGCGCATGCGGACTAGTATCGTTTTTCAGAATTTAAATATACCACTAATCAGGTTGTTTCATTCACCTGTCTACTTTTCGTCACTGTATCTCTTCATCTCTCTCATAATTCTTAATCATTAATTATTCCATGATCTGGGTATGGTTGATTAAAACCACATAGTCTTTGTTTGATCGTTGTTGTTTCAACCTGCATCCTTCATACTTCAAACACAAACTCCCCAATCTATTTGGGCATTTAAACCTCCCGAGGTTACAGATTGCAAGTTGTAGAACCACCTTTGTTCACAGATCAATAGAACCTGTTCCCTTGATTTCCCATTTTTTCCTGTGAGAATCTGATCTATACAGAAACACTGTAGCTCTTCAAATTTGTGGCCCCTTTCTAAACAGTGTTCCACTATTGGTGCTTCTCGTGTTTTGCAATTCAATCTACTACGATGTTTGTTTATCCTTACTCTAAAAGGTCGGATCGTTTTGTCTACATATATCAGTCCACATGGGCATCGAATACAGTATACTATGTAACTTGTGCCACAAGATGTTTTCTTTCTGAGCTTATAAATTGCTCCATGGTATTTGAAATCTACTATTTCACTAGAGATTTCACAAATTTTGCATTCCCCACATTTACTGTGTCCCACAGCATTCTCTGCCGACTTACTTAATAAAGGTCTTAGAACCACGGGACTCAATTTTTCTTTGAGGTTTTTATGGCATTGCCAAACGCATCAAATGTTTTTTTCTTCTAGCCCAGGAATAGTACTTAAAACATTCGTATGTTTCTTAATGATACATTTTATCTGGGAGCTATACGGAGAGTATTTTGTAATTAGGTTTACATTGTTGCTATCTAACATCTCTTTTTCCCAGGGATGTAAAAGTAATGCTCTATTATTAAACAATGCTCTTTGCTTGCCTTACCACCTGTTCTGGATACCCTCTTTTTTGAAAATTGTTCATTAATGTTTTAGACTGATTTTTAAAATCTTGACCATCTGAGCAATTTCTTTGGTATGTTATGAACTGTGAGAACGGTAAACTATCTTTAAGTTGTAGTGGGTGGTCACTATTGTAGTGTAAAAAGGGGGCATAAGCAAGGACAGGCTCGCAGCGAACCTGTAGCAGTTGTTCTTTGTGAACAGCAGGAAATGTCCTTACATATGGGTGACGACATCTAACAGAGGCCCATGTGGGAGCATTCCCAGCTCCTCCTCAAAGCTTTTAGAAGCTTGAACATGCACATATACACCTTCCTGCCTGCCGCTACAGTGCCATCTTACCCTCAGTCCTATGAAGAGCTGAAGAGAATACTACTCCAAGGGGAAGAGGAAGGGTTGTGAGGACTTTTCTTGCTGTAGACAGAGAACACCTGATACAATTGTGGTCAACGTTATTGGCACACTTGCATTTTAGGTATATTGTGTGCAATATCTTGAGAAATAATTGGAAATATTCAAATTGTATGTCATCATAATAGTATGTTCAAAGGTTATGCAAAAACAAAAAAGATGTCTGTGCAACTTAGACATGGTAATTTCTGAGATAAAAACAAAATATGACCTGGACAGGATTAATGGCACATTTCACTAATTTGCTTGCACAGCCCTTGGCAGAGATGACTGCCTCCAGATGTATCTTGCAGCCATCTATAAATTTCATACATCTGTCTGCTGGCAGTTTCTCCTACTCTTCAAATGCGAATGGTTCAAGTTAATGAATGTTTCCAAGATTCCTTTTTACAAATGGCAGATTTCTACTCTTTCCAAAGGTTCTTGATTAGACTGAGATCAGGACACCTTGCTGGCTAGTTTAAAACAGTTCATTTTTGTTTTTTTAATCATTCTTTTGTACTTTTGGATATATGTTTTGGGTCATTGTCCTGCTGGAGGAACCAAGAAATTCGGCCCAAATTTCTGACATTGGATAGCACATTTCGCTCCAAAATACCTAGGCAGACCTCTGACTTCATGAATCTTTTAATATGTTCCAGGCCTCCATTTCCTGAAGCAGCAAAACAGTCCCACAACATTATGGAACCTCCATCATATTTAACTGTAGGAAGGGTGTTTTATTCCTTATAAGTTTTGTTTATTCGTCTGTAAATGTATCGATGGTCTGCATTGCCAAAGAGCTGGAATTTGGTTTCATCTGTCCACAGAACATTTTCCCAGAAGAATTGTGGTTTCTCAAGGCGGGTTTGGGCAAAGATCAGGCGTAAAACCAGGAGAAGAATGAGGTATCCGCAGACGCAGGTGGGAAAACCAGGAGCGGAACCCAAGGACCAGGCCTACACGTCGGTATGATGATGCAAACAAATTTTATTGAGGGACCCAACTAAAAAGTTTCGGCCAGAAGCCTTCTTCAGGGGTCTAAAATTAAATAAAACATATATTAAAACATATGTATATTCCTTATAACCCAATATGTGAGTATAAAACTATTTCCACACACAGTGTTAAAAAAAGGGGGTAAAGGAGACAAAGTATCCAATTTGACAAGACAAAAAGACACAAAAAATTCCTCTATATAAGAATATTACATAGGAGTATATAACTTATAAAAAACATATAATACATTACCACAAGGCGTAGCAACAACGTATGAACAAGCAAATTGCTCTTCTCAATCTATATGTATTAGAGGAAAAATTATAACATTAAAACTCATATCGTACCATGGTTGCTGAGAAGTAGAAACTTATATTGTGCCTTAATGACTAAAAACTTAAATACATTTAAAAAAGGGATTAAGAATGTTCTAATCTGTTGGCATAACAGACATTTGTTGAAAACAAATCAAAATTGGCGAACAGAAAAAAATCAATAAACCAAGGAAAAGAAACCATAAATGAATTCCCAAGGGAAACTTGCATGCCCATCTTGACTGTGAAAACCATAAAATGGAAAGTGCAGACTGTGTAGTAAAGTGAGCATCTCACATTAAGTATACCTTAATTATTATTAATGTCTTCCCATTTATTGTTTGACAAGTTTTTATAGTTATCCAATTTGATGTCACATTTTTAGTTTATACTATGTATCACCTGCTTTTTATATTTTCTTATATTTATTTATTAATTTGTTTTTATATTTTAATAGACTCCGGTCCCCTCTTTTAGCTTTTTAATATCTTCCTCCTTAGGCTGGTTCCTATGCCTTTTTTGTCCTTTGTATGCATGGATCTTTTATAATCCCTTTTTAATGATAAGTCATTCCTGTAGATACAAGGTTTATTTTAATTATTATTTATAAGGTTTCGTGGTTTTTTCTGATTATTTGATTTCATTTTTATTTTTACTTTTAATAATACCCAATTGAGCTAAGGCTCGCGGTGGAGATTTCAACACTGGCCCACGCTACATAATGCAATTGCTTATCGCATTATTTTTCGTTCAATTTTTAATGCAATTTGCTATATGTTCGTGGACACACATAGACCTCTTTTTTTCGCCAATTTTTGGTTTTCTGCTGCTCAATTAAGCTTTCTGGCCAGTCCCCAGTGGAGTTTTTGTTAGTATTACGTCTCACATAAATGCGCTAGTTAGATGAACATTGTTGTTTTTTGTGCACGTGTGCATTTGCTTAAATGTCCTTAATGTAGTTTTATTCATGGTCCTGCCTTCAATGATATGTCACTGCTTTCATAGCCTTTATCCATTTAGATGAACATTGTTGTTTTTTGTGCACGTGTGCATTTTCCTAAATGTCCTCAATGCAGTTTTACTTATGGCCCTGCCTTCAAAGATATATGTTACTGTTTTTATAGTTTTTATCCATTTATATGATTTCCCTTGCAGAAAGTCCTTAATTTTACTTCAATAATTTTTAAATATTTATCCGCGTTTTCCTGTTTTCTTGTTTTGGTTTTTTGTTCTAAAATTATTCTTAATCAAGAGACCAACCATTTATAACACGAATACTTTGAGTCGTTGGCCACGGCCCCTCTTTGCAATAATTACACACCTGCTCTAAATTCCTCCGAATACATATGTTTAATGCCCCTTGTAGTGGGGCTATAATTATATAGTTAAATCAGTTTCTGCACACGTTGTAATTGTAATTTTACCCCATACAACAGCTGTTGTTGGCAAGTTTTGCATGTTATAATATCAGTTAGATGGGTATTCACATCTGTTTTCCCACTCAATATAATAGTTACTATTGTGACGCTCGCGCCTCTACCAGGCGGCCGCCTAGTAGGGACGTGTGATCACCTCTTCCATTTCCTAGGGTTGTAGTTGTGTAAGGAATGACGAGGCCGAGTGGTTTATAAAGCGCACAGGAATTTATTCAGCTTCCTTCAGGTAAGTGGATACAATTTCTTCCAAACACATGTACTCTCCAGACAAAAGAAATAATGGATACTTCTCCAGTAATAAATGTCCAAAACAAAACAACAGTGAATTCCAATATCAAGTGTTTCTGGCTCACACTAATTTACCTTAGTGCAGGCATCGCATTCCATCTCTGAGACATATGAATTTACCTCAGCCTCCTTGGCTTCAATGTCCATACTCTCCACTGAGCTGTAGCAGGGCTCTGCTAGGTACCGCTCAGGGACTTTCTGCTTTAGACTTTTTAACAGGTTAAACAAGCTCTCCCACTTTCTTGCCTTCCCTGCTCTAGGCAGGTCTCCTATGGGTTGCTCTAGCTTAACCTTCCTGGTACAACATTTCTTTTTGTGCTGTGTTATCTGTGGTATAACAATTTCATCAGAGTCAGAAGAATAAACATACTTAGAAGGCCTTGCTGCCTCCCTTCTCCCACCTTGGGCTTCTTGTACAATATCCTCCTGGTTAGAGCTTTGTTCAGTCAGGACTCCCTCTGCCACAGCATAGGGCAGAGACCTGTGGTAACACTTCCCCACTCTCTTGCTAGGGTAGGTGGTTCTCTCCCTGGAACCTTCCCTATATCCTTGGTGGCTACTGCGCTGAGTATGGTGGCTTCCTTTATACCTTCTCTGGCTGTCTTTATAGCGGTTCCCTTTTCTGCTGCTCCTTTTGGCTACAGGGCTGTTCCCTCTGTACCTTCTGGAACCAGGACTGGAACCTGAGCTGCAACTCCCACTTAGGCCCGGACTGCAACTCCGACAACAACTGCAACTGGAACTGTATCTCCAATCATGCTTCTCACCATGCTTCCAACCAGCACTTGAAACAACTCCTGAATCAGCTCTCCAACCATGCTTCCAACCGCACTCTGAATCAGCTCTTGAACCAGGCTTCCAACCAGCACTTGAACCAGGCCTCCAACCCACACTACCTCTAGTGTTTGTTTGCTCCCTTTCAAACACTGAGCAGGGCAACTCCCTTCCTGGCTCCGCCCTTCTGTACCTCCCACTCCTGTCTGTGGCTGACCTGGAGTGTGGGCGTGACTTCCAGCTAGGTCTGCCCCCTGGGTTTCTCTCTAGGTTCCTGCTGTGGACTATGTGATCCTGTGTGCCCATCCCCTGCAAAGAGGAAAAATTCTTCCTTTTTTCACTTTTACCTGGCTGGGCTGCACTCTCCTTATCACACTATCCACAGCTGTACTCATGTATTTACTAACATACTGTAATTAAGATAGTCATGCGGTCCTGTGTTAATTGCATATGCAATTGCACTCTCATTAGTTCCTTCGCAAAGAATCTTTTAGTTTCACTTTAGTTTCATTTAAATATCTCATCTGCTTCTGCGCGACCATTTCCCGCGCACAGCAACGATCTTGGTAATGTTTGCAGCGTCTTTTGTGTCCTCCTTGGTCGTTTTCCTTTTTCTTTTATGTCACAAAGTTACTTGGAATTAAGAGCACTATTTGCCTACAGTGTAGTTACTTTCGGTTTCAGTTTATGGCTTCCCCCTGTAACAACGGGGTTCGTACACCAACTTTTTATTGTTATATCTTATTTGTTATCGTGTTTTAGTGATAGGCATATGTGCCTCTACTCAAGTTCTTTTCCGTGTTTATACAACGCTTTTAGATGCATGTTGCAACTCTTCTACAGTTGCACACTTTTACTTTCAGTCAGACACATATAACGCTTCTGTATAACACCAAGCCCATACATATTTTTATAGTGGTTAAACGGTAGTCATTTTTCATCTCACAATTGTTGGCTTCTTTACATTGTATTATAGCACAATGTGCTTTCTGTAACTGCTGTATAAATGCCCTTACGTATATTTTTCAGAGTACGATACGTTGTTGCCCCTTTGCACCTTATTTAATTTGGTTTTCATGCGACGTGTTTTTATGCTAGATATTTTTACTATGGTTCACTTTTGTTTTCGTAAGCGTTGTGAGACGCTCACTTACTACACAGTCTGCACTTTCCATTTTATGGTTTTCACAGTCAAGATGTGTATGCAAGTTTCCCTTGGGAATTCATTTATGGTTTCTTTTCCTTGGTTTATTGATTTTTTCTGTTCGTCAATTTTGATTTGTTTTCAACAAATGTCTGTTATGCCAACAGATTAGAACATTCTTAATCCCTTTTTTAAATGTATTTAAGTTTTTAGTCATTAAGGCACAATATAAGTTTCTACTTCTCAGCAACCATGGTACGATATGAGTTTTAATGTTATCATTTTTCCTCTAATACATATAGATTGAGAAGAGCAATTTGCTTGTTCATACGTTGTTGCTATGCCTTGTGGTAATGTATTATATGTTTTTTATAAGTTATATACTCCTATGTAATATTCTTATATAGAGGAATTTTTTGTGTCTTTTTGTCTTGTCAAATTGGATACTTTGTCTCCTTTACCCCCTTTTTTTAACAGTGTGTGGAAATAGTTTTATACTCATGTATATTCCTTATAACCCAATATGTATGTTTTAATATATGTTTTATTTAATTTTAGACCCCTGAAGAAGGCTTCTGACCGAAACCTTTTAGTTGGGTCCCTCAATAAAATTTGTTTGCATCATCATACCGACGTGTAGGCCTGGTCCTTGGGTTCCAAAGATCAGGCGTGCCTTTTTAAGTCTGTCTTTGAGCAGTGGCGTCTTCCTTAGCCTTTGCCCATGAAGTCCTTCTTTGTTTAATGCATGGCGTATGGTGCGGTTTGAAACCACCACTCCAGATTACTCCAGGTCAGCCTTAAGCTCTTTGAATGCTGTACATGGTGCCTTTCCAACTGTTTGCACTAACCTTTGAAGACTTCTTGGATTAATTTTCCTTTCCCACTACATCCTAGGAGGTTCTTGACAGTTCCATGAGCAGAAAACATCTTAATAACATTGCAAACTGCAGTCAAAGGAATCCCAAGGTCTTTGGAGATGGCCTTGTGCCCCTTTGAGGTTTGGTGATAATGGCTTTTCTGATGGTCTCAGACAGCTCTCTTGTCTTCACTATTGTGAAAATGTAACAGGGATGAATGTGGCCATTTCAAACATTAGAGCCACCATTCATTGGTTGAGTCAAGTCATGTGAGTACTGACAATTGATCACAGGTGCATCTAATTGTATTGCAATGAGAATATATGGTTCTTCTGTTCAAACTGATTTTTTTGTTTATAGGGTGCCACTAATCATGTTCTGGCAATGTCCCAGGTTTTATACTATTTCCTACTATTTCCTTTTTTTAATTGGTCATGTTTGATTATTTTATGTGTCAACTATGTGGTCATATATAGTCCAAAACTATTTCACTGGCCACTTTTTTGTAGGAGATATTGGACATTAAGGGGTTGAACTGCAAGTGTGCCCATAATGTTGACCACAATTGTAACTACTTTTTCTCCACAAACAAGCAGGAAAAAAGTCCTCACGTATGGGAATTCCTAGCTACAGGCTGCCTTGAATGAAAAAAAGGGAGAATACATAGAACTCAACTTAGGTCGATAAGGATATATTTTTTGATGGCAACAGGCCTTTTCAGAAGTTTATTTTAATTAATTTTTTAAGGCAGTCTGAACAGAAAAAAATGGGCCTAGTGGGGTGGAGCTGGATTCTATTCCCTGAAAAAATTATATAGTACTGATTGTCCAAATCTGCTGTCGCATCAGGAATTCCTATCCAAGCAGCAGTGAGATGTGAAAGCGTGAAACAAAGTTTACGTTACAGCTTTTCATATCTCCGCCATAAAATCCCAAGCACAAGTAGGCTGCCGATGTAGCCATGGCTCTGACATTATGAGATGATACATGACCCTCAAGGCTTAGGCCTTTCTGGGCATAATCGAAAGAGATGCAGTCTGCGAGCCAAATTAATAAAGTGTGCTTGGAGACAGCAGCTCCCAGCATACTGGGGCCAAAAGAAACAAAAGGCTGGATGGATTTTCCATAGGCTTTTGTCCGCTTTAAGTAGAAAACTAGGGCTCTTTTATAGTCAAACATGTGCTATGGAGCTTTCCCTTTGTGAGAATGAAGTTTTGGGAAAGATGTTGGCAGGATGATTAACTGGTTAAGATGAAAATTCATAGCCACCATTGGAATGAACTTGGGATAAGTATGAAGTACCACTCTGTTGTGAAAGAATTTTGTATAAGGTGAATGAACTACTAAAGTCTGAAGCTTGCTCACTCTGCATGCTTAAGTGACAGACACCAAGAATAAGACCTTTCCAGGTCAACAGTTTCAGAGGACAGGAATTGAGCAGCTCAAAAGCAGTTTTCATTCGTTGCGCGAGAACCACAATGATGTCCCAAGAGACTGTGGGTGGTTTATAGGGGGTTTTGGGAATAAGCAAGCCCTGCATGAAGTGAACAACTAAGGGCTCTACAGAGATGGGTTTGCCTTCCACACCACAATGGTAAGCTCCATTTGCACTGAGGTGAATCCTTACTGAGTTGAACTTGCATCTAGACCGGTTGTTGTTAACTCAGTCCTCGGGACACACCTAGCCAATCAGGTTTTCAGGATAACCACAATGAATATGCATATGAGAGATTTGCATGCACTGCCTCCATTGTTTACAAATCTCAGTTATGCATATTCATTGTGATTATTCTGAAAACTTGACTGGCTAGGTGTGTCCTGAGGACTGGGTTGAGAATCCCTGGTCTAGACTGATAGATGTAGTATTCAGGCAATGTTTGTGTGGGGCAGATGAAAGGATATACAGACCGTTCCACACCAAACAGCAAACCTCTTCCACTTGAAAGCATAAGACACTTTCAGTGAGGCCCTCCTGGATGCCATAAAGACACTGGTGTTAACACGTCTCTGTAGGTCTGTCTTCTGAACGCCAAACTCACGACAAAATAAGAACTGCGTTCAATGTACCAAATTTGGAGAAGTATATCGACTTAAATAAAACAAACGTTTAAACAATCTGCATTTTGTGATGCGCTTTTTTGCTACTTCTGGGTGGTCTCAGACTTATGATAGCATCCGACCCATTGACTAATTCGTCAAGCTCGGGAAGGTGTGCTAGTTAGCATCAACGACCACCACGAGGAAACGGCAAGATAGAGCAGTGACTTAGGTTACTTATTTTAGCACATTCTTTTTATTATTCTTAAATGACAAAGAAGGGGACTTGTAACTCTAAAAGTCCCACCTCACGAATGCCTACAGTCACTTATCTTAGCCGTATCTTGAACTTTCAAATGATCCAATACTTAAAACAATCCCGACGCCTCCCCTCAGCGCTTCTGAGCGTTTCTCGTTCTATGATTCTTCAGGGGATAAATGTGGATCAGAGATGCTGCCCGCGTCATACATGAATCATTTCATAAATCATCTTTTTTCTTTTTGAGATAGCGGCGTCTTTTTGAGATAGCGTCTCGAAGAGGTCGAGAAAAAAGAAAAAAGATGATTTATGAAATGATTCATGTATGACGCGGGCAGCATCTCTGATCCACATTTATCCCCTGAAGAATCGTAGAACGAGAAACGCTCAGAAGTGCTGAGGGGAGGCGTCGGGATTGTTTTAAGTATTGGATCAGTTGAAAGTTCAAGATACGGCTAAGATAAGTGACTGTAGGCATTCGTGAGGTGGGACTTTTAGAGTTACAAGTCCCCTTCTTTGTCATTTAAGAATAATAAAAAGAATGTGCTAAAATAAGTAACCTAAGTCACTGCTCTATCTTGCCGTTTCCTCGTGGTGGTCGTTGATGCTAACTAGCACACCTTCCCGAGCTTGACGAATTAGTCAATGGGTCGGATGCTATCATAAGTCTGAGACCACCCGGAAGTAGCAAAAAAGAGCATCACAAAATGCAGATTGTTTAAACGTTTGTTTTATTTAAGTCGATATACTTCTCCAAATTTGGTACATTGAACGCAGTTCTTATTTTGTCATAAAGACATTGGTGACACCAGCAGGCAGATTGAGAGTGGACAAAATTAACCTCTGAGCATCCAAGCAGTGAGGGCTGGGGATCGGATGTTGGGATGCAACATCATGCCATTTTCCTGCAAGATTAGATTTGGTGCTTGCTCTAGACATATTGGATCCTGGATAGAGAGTTTCAGAAGTCGTTACCAATAAAGAGCAAGGAGAATCATTGAACCTCTTTTATGAGTTTCAGGAGGGTCTTGGCAATGAGAGGTATTGGAGGATACCCATACAGAAGACCCCCCCCCCCCCAAATAGAGAAGGAAAGCATCCAAGGTTAGTTTGCTGTATGACATCACCTTGAAACAGAACTTAGGCACTTGAGCATTCTAGGGAGTGGCAGAGGGATCTATTGAGTTGTGCCCCACTCCTAAAAAATATGAAACACCACCTTCCTGCCCAGGGTCCATTCGTGAGGTTAAAGGACCTGTTCAGCCTGTTTGCCAGAGTATTTTGTTCGCCGGGTATATAAGTGACTCTCAACTTCAGTAAGAGATGGCAAAGTTCCACAATTTAACAATTTTCCAACACAGGATGCTATTCAACCCTGTTTATTGATGTAAAAGATGGTGACCTGATTGTCGGTCTGGATTAGGAAAATTTGATTTGCTATCTGATCTCTGAAAACCCTTAGAGCATTTGCTATTGCTCTTAGTTCCAAGAAGCTGATCTGATAGAGACTTTCTTGGAGGGACCAAATTCACTAAGTGTGGAACCCATCAAGGCGAGCTCCCCATCCCAGTTTGAATGCATCTCTCATGAAACATTTTTAATGAGAGAGAAGTTGGAAAGATAGACCTTTGGCCAAATTGTTGTGGAGAGTCCACCAGGTATTTCGGTAAGTTGATGAGTTGCAGGAGGAAGGCCTTTATTTGAATTGCGTCGAGCAAAGTTTTGATAAACTCCAGTTGTTGTGAGATTTGGAGATAGAATTTGGGGTAATCAATTATGAACCCTAGCAGTTCTAGCTCCTGAACAGTGACTTGTAGAGATTCCAGTGTATCTTCTGGAGTGGTAATCATGAGCATCCAATTGTCCAAGCAATGGAAAAAATGGAAAGTATTGCAGATTCATTGTGGGGAAGCAGCACTTCCAGTACTATGGGTGACGTTGGCACTGACGGAGCCCGCGCTGAGCAATTCCCCAGCTTTCAAAGAAAGCCTCTGGGATTGCTTCCACACATGCGTGGAACTCTTCTCGCCCAAAAGTGCCATCTTGCTCAGTCTCCCTTTTTCCACGGAGCCCTTCGGATGCATGTACTCGTCCCTCAGAAAAAGTGTTTTTGTCTTCGGCCTTTTGGCCTCTTTTCCAATTGCACCAGTCCTCTCCCATCCTCCCCTCTGCCTCGGCGGTGGGCTAAGGCAGGGGTGGGCAATTCCGGTCCTGGAGGGCCGCAGACCAGTCAGATTTTCATGATGTCCCTAATGAATATTCATGGACCTATTTCCATACAGTGGAAGGCAGTGGATGCAAATAGATCTCATGAATATTCATTAGGGACATCATGAAAACCTGACTGGTCTGCGGCCCTCCAGGAACGGACTTGCCCACCCCTGGGCTAAGGGATGTCATTTTTTCCCTTTCTTGTAATTTTTTCCCTTCAGGCCCTTTTTGCGCCTTTTTCCTAACTGCTAGTCTCGAGGGTCTTTGACCTCGCAGGGGCTCTTTTTGCCACCATGGCCACTGGTTTCAAAAAATGTGACAGATTCTCCAAGAATATGTCTCTCGTGGACACCCATGACTGTTGTCTGCGGTGTCTGGGGGGTGACCACAACCTAGAGCTCTGCTTGCTCTGTAAGAAAATGTCTGATAAGGCCTTGCTAAGTCGTAAGCAGAGGTCAGATGACATTTTCCATAAGGCAGTGCTGGGATCCCCGGTGAATCCCCGCTCTGCTGATCCACGGCTTGTGGGATCCACCGCAGCGCCCCCACGCCACAGGTGTCATTCCGATCAGGGTTCATCTGAGATGGAGCAGCGAAAGAAAAAGACTTTGAAGTCGCTGTCAGGGGCTCCGGACAAGCATGACCAGCCTCGTGCTCATTCCCTCAGCCCTCCCTGGCGTACCCGAGGGTCGGACAAGGAGCGGCCTCAAAAGGTACCTTGTACGGATACAGAGGCCTCCGGTGATGGCGCCCAGTCTCCGAAGGATCTTCCTGGAGAGGACCTCCTCTCCTCCTCCACGCCAGACCCGGTCACATCGACATCACAGGGCCCCCTACTGAGTGGGAAACCCGTATGCTGGCACTGGAGCGCAGAGTTTCTGCCTTCCTAGCTGCCCAGCTCAGCTGGCCCGCGACTCAATACCGAGGGTCCCCCGACGGGGGTACCGAAAACCACCTTGGAAACCCCCGAGAGCCATGGGCCTTGTGAGGGTCCTCAGCACCGGTCTCACTTGCCATCCCATTCCTCGGGGGCGAGGTCTTCCAGAGTCAGTGCCTCTAGCTCCAAGTGGGCCTCGGCCACTGGACAGGTTCCAGACCCTCCTGAAGTCGGTTGCAGACTGCGCGAAATACCTTTCCTGCGCTGCATATGACGGGTTGAAGTCCTCCAGCCGCAGCTGGCATCGAGGCTCGGCGCCAAGCGTGGCTCCAGTCTTCGGACCTGGAACAGTGGGTCCAAAAGAAACTTCTGGACGTCCCCTTTCTCGGCGAGCAGCTGTTTGGCAAGCCAATGGAGGACAAGGCAGCCGAACAGAAGCGAGGAACATCTTGAACAATTTTCAGAAGACTGTGTTCGTGAGAAACTAGCTCAACTTAAAGTAGACAAAGCGATAGGACCGGATGGGATACACCCTAGAATACTGAGGGAACTTGGGGACGTTCTAGCAACTCCACTGACTGACCTTTTCAGTGCCTCGTTGGAGTCGGGAGTGGTGCCAAAGGACTGGAGAGGCTCATGTGGTGCCTTTACACAAAAGCGGAAGTAAGGATGTGGTTGAAAACTACAGGCCGGTTAGTTTAACTTCGGTGGTGAGTAAATTATTGGAAACGCTGCTGAAAGAGAAAATAGTGAGGTTTCTGGAGTCCAGCGGATTACAGGATCCGAGGCAGCATGGATTCACCAGAGGCAGGTCTTGTCAGACAAATCTGATTGATTTCTTTGACTGGGTGACCAGGGAGTTGGACCGAGGGAGAGCTCTAAATGTGGTGTATTAAGATTTCAGTAAAGCCTTTGACACTGTTCCTCACAGGCGACTTATAAACAAACTGAGCACCCTAGGGATGGACCCTAAAGTTACTGCTTGGGTTAGAAATTGGCTGGGTGGGAGGCGACAAAGAGTACAAGTAAATGGAGCTCACTCTGAGGAGAAGGATGTTACCAGTGGTGTGCCCCAGGGATCTGTCCTTGGTCCGATTCTTTTTAACATCTTTGTTAGTGATATAGCGGAAGGGCTGTCGGGTAAGGTTTGCCTCTTTGCGGATGATACCAAAATCTGCAATAGAGTAGACACCCAGGAAGGTGTAGATGACATGAGGAGGGATCTAGCTAAGCTTGAAGAATGGTCTAGAATTTGGCAGCTGGGATTTAATGTTAAAAAATGTAAGGTCATGCATTTGGGCTGCAGCAATCCAAGGGAGCAATACAGTATAGGAGGTGAAGTACTTTTGTCCACTAAAGAAGAGCGGGACCTAGGCGTGGTTGTGTCTGATGATCTTAAAGTAGCTAAACAGGTAGAAAAGGCGACGGCAAAAGCTAGAAGGATGCTTGGGTGCATACGGAGAGGAATGGCTAGCAGAAAAAAAGGAGGTGATAATGCCTCTGTATAAGTCTTTGGTGCGACCTCATTTGGAGTATGGTGTGCAATTCTGGAGACCGCACCTTCAAAAGGATGTGAACAGAATGGAGTCGGTGCAGAGGGTTGCTACTAAAATGATTAATGGGCTTCATTATAAAGCATATGAGGACAGACTTAAGGATCTTAATATGTACACCTTAGAGGAAAGGCGGGATAGAGGTGATATGATTGAGATGTTTAAATACCTCCGTGGCATAAATGTTCAGGGAGAGAGCCTCTTTCAATTGAAAGCAAGTTCTGCTACGAGGGGAAATGGGATGAGGGTGAAGGGAGATAGATTCAGGAGTGATATGCGGAAATATTTCTTTACAGAAAGAGTAGTGGATCCATGGAATAGTCTCCCAGTGTAGGTGGTAGAGATGAGGACAGTAACTGAATTCAAAAAAGCATGGGACCAACACAGAAGATCTCTAAAGGTAAAAAGTGGACTGTTGTAGTTGTTGTTATGGAAGGACAGACTAGATAGGCCATGTGGTCTTTTTCTGTCATCATGTTTCTATGAAATCGAGACGGATTTTGTGACTCGCACTGTCTCTCTCATAAAACCTTTTCTCTTCCACGGAAGAAGCAGCACAGCAAAAAGCCTTTCTTCCAGAGGAAAGAGGTTCCCTACTGGGGATACCCACCCTACCCGCTTACCCCGGCGCTGACAACTAGCGCTCAGGGCAAAGGGGGGGAGCTCAGGGTCACCAGAAACCGAAAGGGCCCAAGACCCAACCACTGGCGCCACCCCAGCCAGCCCTAGGGTTTTGATGCCGAATACATAGCCTTTCGCCCCCCATTGGCACTTCCGCCCATGGGAGGACACCTTTCCCTTTTTTCCCCCGAGTGGGCAGCCATTACATCAGACATCTGGATTCTCCAGGTGATCCGGGATGGTTATTGTCTTCATCTGGACAGTCTCCCTCCTCCCTTCTCCCCAGCAGAGCCTACTCGGCTTCCCTTGCACCAGGCTTGCTTGCAGCAAGAGGTCAGCAACCTCCTCGGTCAGCAGGCAAGGGTCCCACTGCACCTCTGAGTTTGGGGGTTTTACTCCCGGTACTTCCTCGTCCAAAAAAGGATAGGGGGTCTCCACCCTATCCTCGATCTTGGGAACCTGAATAGGTTTCTGGTGCGAGAGAAGTCCAAATGCTATCCAAATGCTATCGCTTGGCGTCCTGCTGCCCTTCCTATGGCAGGGCGATTGGCTATGCCCCTTCATTCTCAGAGACGCTTACACCCATATCCCGGTCCACCCCAAGCACAGGCAATACCTGTGTTTCAGGGTGCAAGGGAAGCATTATCAGTATAGGGTGCTCCCCTTAGGGCTCGCAACTGCCCTGCGAGTCTTCACAGAGTGCATGTCAGTGGCTACAGCTCACCTCCAACTGCAGGACATACCCATTTACCCATACTTAGACAACTGGCTTGTCAAGGGCACATCGGTGGAGGAGGCTCACCTTTTGGTGTCGCGCATAGCCCTCCTCCTCGAGCGTCTTGGCTTCCTGATCAATTACTCCAAGTCCCACCTCAAACCAGTGCAGACCCTGGAGTTCATCGGCGCCCTACTTGACACAGACCGGGCGACCGCCATTCTCCCTCGAGCCCACGCGGAGCGGCTCCATGAACTGGCTGCCGAGGTCCAAGGGCGGACAAGGGTCTCAGCGTGGGCCATGCTGCGCTTCCTGGGACACATGGCCTCGACCGTCCACGTCATCCCCCTTGCCCGCATGCACGTGCGGGTGGCATAATGGTGCCTCAGGACACAATGGGCCCAAGCCTCGGGATGCCTCCGGGACACCGTCCAGGTCTCCCGCAGCCTATTCTGTTCCTTAGTTTGGTGGCAAAATCACCAAAGCCTCCTTCGGGGCATGCCCTTCCAGACTCAGCAGCACGAGCTCATCTTGATGATGGAGGCCTCGCTGTTGGGCTGGGGTGCCCAATGTGGCAGCCTACGTACCCAGGGGCAGTGGTCGCCCGAGGAGTCCCTGCAGCAGATCAACCTGTTCGAGCTCCAAGAGGTCAGGTTGGCCCTGAAGGTCTTCGAGTACCACATGAAGGGCAAGTGGGTGATTGTGCAGACCGACAATAAAGTTGCGATGTTCTACATAAACAAGGAAGTGGGGCACGGGCTCCCGCCTCCTTTGTTGGGAGGCAGTCCTCCTATGCTCCTTTGAAGTACGCCGGGGCATGACCTTAAGGGCTGTCTACCTCCCAGGTCAGGTCAGGACAACTTCCTCGCGGACAGACTCAGCAGGTTCCTTCACCCACAGGAGTGGCACCTGAGTCCAGAGGTGGCTCTCCACCTATTCCACCGCTGGAGGACTCCATCCATAGACCTGTTTACCAGCCCGGTGAACGCTCAGCTTCCCCGCTTTTGCAGGCTGATGCCGCACCCGAGCAGGGTGGCCCTGGATGCGTTCCTCCTGGACTGGACCTCTGGGCTTCTGTATGCGTTCCCTCCCACTCCTCTCATTGCGAGGACCCTCCACAAGATTCAGCGGGACTGAGCTTCGGTGATCCTCGTGACCTCGACAGCCCTGGTTCCCGCTTCTGCTCCGACTCTTGGCAGAGCCTCCGGTTCCCCTGGGTAGTGCCCCAGGCCTGCTGACGCAGGAGGAGGGATGGGTGCTTCACCCGAACTTGGCCTCGCTATCCCTGATGGCCTGGCGGCTGAATGGGTCTCCTTAGACTCACTGCACATCCTGGAGGAGACTGAAGAAGTCCTCCTCACATCGAGGAAGGACTCGACGAGACGGGCCTACGCCCTGAAGTGGCTGCACTTCTTGACCTGGTGCTCCGACTCTAAATCGACCTGTTCTCCTATTCCACTCGATGGGTTCTCCAGTACCTCCTCCACCTCTCGCGGTTGGGGCTGAAATCCAACTCTGTCAGGGTTCACCTGAGTGCCATTTCACCCAACCACTTCCCCGCCGGGGGTAAACCCCCTCTCGAGCCAGCCTCTGGTCTCCCACTGCATGCAGAGCCTCTTGCTTTCCAGGCCCCCACCCACGGAGTGGACCTGAACATCGTGCTAATGCAGTTGATGCGGCTGCCCTTTGAGCCGATGGCAACGTGCTCGCTCCGGCATCTCTCCTGGAAGGTAGTCTTCCTGGTGGCGCTGACCTCGGCGCAGCAAGTCAGCGAACTTCAAGTCCTCATGGCAGAGGTTCCCTACACCAGGTTCTACAGGAATAGGGTGATCCTTTGTTGCCACCCAAGTTCCTTCCGAAAGTGGTCTCGAATTTCCATCTTAATCAGGAGATAGTCTTGCCGACTTTCTTTCTGAGACCTCACGCTGACAGGGCATCGGCGGTCCTGCATACTCTTGACCGCAAGAGGGCTCTCGCCTTCTATCTGCAGCGCACCCGGGATCATCACAAGTCCAACCGGCTCTTTGTCTCCCACAATCCCAACCACCTGGGGCTGGCAATTACCAAGCACACCCTCTCCATATGGGTGGCGGACTGCATCGCCTTTGCCCAGGCAAAGGCTGGGGCCCGACTGGATCGACGGGTCACTGAGCATGGCGTCCATGCCAAGGCGGCATCGGTGGCTTCGCTTCGCTCAGTTCCTCTGGCAAACATCTGCCGGACTGCAACCTGGTCTTCAGTGAACACTTTTGCTTCGCACTACTGCCTGGAGAGGGAGTCCCGCCGGAACAGTGCTTCTGTAATCTGATCGGGGTGTAAGCAACTCCTGCCCTCCGACCCTTCTTCGACGGTTACTGAGAGCTTAGCCACGGGAGCCCGAGGACTCGGGCTCCTTCGGGCATTGGCTTGTGCTCTCGGCCTCGTGGAGGCGTTTTTGGATTACAGGTTCGGTAGCCTGTAGCTGGGGAGTCCCATAAGTGAGGACTGACTTACTGCTTATTCCTGGAGAAAGCGTATTTACTCACCCTTAACAGGTGTTCTCCAGGGACAGCAGGAATCAGTCCTTACTACCCTCCCACCTCCCCTGAAGAGTTGCAATTTTTTTATGCTTCCCTTGCCATCTGCTTAGTAGGGCTCTAGCTATGGGACCTGATTGAGCAAGATGGTACCTTTGGGTGGGAAGAGGACCACGCATGCGTGGCAGCAATCCCAAAGGCTTTCTTTGAAAGCTGGGGAATTGCTCCGCTCGGGCTCCATTCGTAATGACGTCACCCATAAGTGAGGACTGAGTCCTGCTGTCCCTGGAGAACACCTGTTACAGGTGAGTAACTACGCTTTGTCTTCTTTCAAATGGGTTGGGAATGGAACCAATTACCCAGTGAAATTAGCAGCTTAGATAATTACAGGTTGTTTTATCACGCTTTCAAAATGAATCTGCTTCAAACATTTTTGAAAATTTGAGTTCAGTTATGTTGTTTCTCTGTGAACAAACGGAATAAGTCCTCACGTATGGGTGATGTCACTGATGGAGCCCTGCACGACAACACTCCACAGCTTTCAAAGATAGCCATTGGAAGGTACACCATGCATGCGTGCCTTCCTTCCCACCTATTGTGGCACCATCTTCTGAAGTCTTCTTTTTTCTGTGGAGCCCCTAGGACGTATTCCTGCATTACGAAAAAGTTTTTCTTCTTGATCCTCCTAGTCCAGTCTTTTCTAGCTTTCCTTGCCGCTTGTCATTGACTCAGTCGGTCTGTCGACTTAGGATTTTCTTTTTTTTCTTTTTTGCCCCTTGGGGCATTTTCCCACCTGCAGTACTATTGAACTTAACTTGGCCTTGGTGTATTTTTCAATATGTCCAAGCCAGCCAGTGGCTTTAAAAAATGCACTAATTTGGCAAAATCATCTAAGTCACTGACCGCCACAACTGGTGCTTGCAGTGCCTTGGCCCTGATCATCAGCCCATGGCCTGTAATCTGTGCCTCCAGATGATGCCACAGGAATTGAAGGGTCAGAAAAAACAAAAGGAGTTCTTCTTCAGCTCATTGGATTCACCATCCTCAGTCTTGAACCCATCTGCTGTACCTTCCAAGATTCCTGTGGAGGTGTCTAGGGGGAGGGAACTCTGTGCCCAGCTGGAGCCAGGGAGCACAAGCAGCGAGAGGAGACTCTCTGATGAGACACTGACATCAAAGGGTGAACGCAGGGAGAAAGTCCAGGTGCATCATCATCACAGCCATTCTTGATGCGATGTGGACCAGGGCTGGGAGCAGCTGGCCAAGCTTCTCCAGTGGGAAGAGTAGACCCCCAATGCCCAGGAGGGCAGCTGGATATTTCCAGTAATGGCGGAGTTCCCACCCGAAGTGTCAATACCAGTGTCCACTGCTGCGGCATCAGCCCCCTCACAGGTGGTGGTTCTGGAGGAACACCTTCAAGCCCTGGAAGCTCACTTAGTGGCGGTTCAAACCTTGCAAAATGCAGGCTTCATGGCACCGATGGCATCATCACCATGCTCTGCACAGCCCTTTCTGGAATCCCATGCCCTTCCCACTGAAGCAGGTGCATTGGGAGGGAAGTTGGAATTGACACCGGTTCTGACGTCTATCTCCCTCTCCAGTGTGTCGGAATCTGATGCCCAGTAGCACTGACACCTGTGCAAGGAGCGGCATGGGGGCCACCAGCGTCCACCTTTTCCCTTGCTGCAGAGCCAGCGAGGGGACGAGACCTGACACTACTTTGACTTTGTCTTGCAATCCAAATCTGAGTGGGAGACCAAAGAGGAATCGACAGCTTCAGACCTCTGGTCCTGTCACTTCCCCCTGAGTGGTGTAAGTCACCTCTGGAGGACATGTCCCTCCAGGACTTCATCAGGAACATGGCCAAGGCCATTCCCTTCTCCCTGGAATTGGAGGAGCTGAAACTCTTCCAGTACCCCTCAGCCCCAAGGGAGACGATGACAGTACCTGTGCACCATGTCCTGCAGAGACTGCTTTTGTGGCTGTGGGAAACCCCCTTCATGGTTCCCATCTTCAGCTGGAGACTCGATTCCCTGTACCGAATTCAGAAGGCTCTGGGCTTCGAGAAGCCTCAGTTGCCACACAATTCCACCGTGGTTGAGTCAGCCCTAAAGTGGGTTAAAAGCACCAAGACTGGCTCTTTGGTGCAGTGGGCCATGAAGCTCGAACCCTGGACTCCTTTGGGAGAAAATGCTAGCAGGGTTCCATGATGGTTGCCGGGATCCTGGCCTACCAGACCATTATGAGCATGTTCCTCGAGGACATCATGTTGGACCTGGCAGACTTTGCCACCCATGTCCCCAAAGACCATTGCAAGGCCTTTTGGGCCTTGGTAGCCCATGTCAAGGACTGCTCTAAATTCATGGTGCGTGGCACCTACAATGCTTTCAAGTCTGTGGGCAGAGTAGCAGAAGTAGGCATCGCTGCCTGCTGGATGGTGTGGCTGCAGTCCTCCAACCTGCTAGGGGGATCACCTCTTTGGGAAGCCAGTAGAGGAAAAGACAGAGGAGCTTAAGAAGGAGCTTGTGACTCTATCTAGGCTCTTCAGGAAGACTGCGGATCATATGCTGAAGAAACACCCAGGCAAGAAGATCTATCTGCACTCGTGCTGGTATTTCCTGGCCCATCTGAAGACGCAGTCTCTGCTAGCAGTGGAGGGAAAAAACGCTGAAGGCTCACCAGCAGTGGAGAGAAAAAACACTGATGGCTCAGTCCGCCCACAGCCCAAGCCGTCATACTATCATTGTTTGCCTTTCAGACATTGCTACTTGGATGTCTTACCGCTGCTTGAAATTAAATATGGCTTAGACTGAACTCCTTATCTTTCCCCACAATGCCTCCCCTCCTCTACCCCCTTTCTCAGTCTCTGTGGATAATTCTTTAATCCTTCCTGTCTCTTGGGCCCGTAACCTGGGTGTTATCTTTGACTCCTCTCTCTCTTTCTCCACTCATATCCAACTCGTAGCCAAGACTTACCGTTTCTTCCTTTATAACATTAACAAAATTTGCCCCTTCCTTTCTGATGACACTACTAAAATGATTGTCCACTCCTTGATCACCTCCCGTCTTGATTACTGCAATATTCTCCTTGCTGGCCTTCCCGCAAACCATCTCTTTCCCCTTCAATCTATTCAACATTCTGCTGCTCGACTAATTTTCCGTCAGCATCGCTTTTCCCATGTCACTCCTCTTCTCAAATCCCTTCATTGGCTTCCAATCCACTTCCGGATCCAATTCAAACTCCTCCTCTTGACCTATAAATGCATTCACTCTTCAGCCCCCCCCCCCCACCCACTACCTTTCATCTTTTATCTCTCCTTACATCCCCTCTCGCGTTCTTCGCTCTTTGAACAGCCTTTGTCTATCTATGCCCTCCACTTGTACTGCTAATTCTAGACCGCTCATTTCACCTGGCTGCACCCTTTGCCTGGAACACTCTACCTCTGTCTGTGCGCAATGCACCCTCTCTGGATCTCTCCAAGTCCAGATTGAAAGCCCATCTCTTCTCTATTGCTTTTTGTTCTTGATTCTTGTTTTTGCTCTTCTTGTTTATTGTATACTTTGTCTTACTTGATTGTATTTGTATTTTTTGATCTTCTTATTTATTATTTTTTTCATTCTCTTATATACCGCGCTATTCTGCATCAGTGCGGTTTACATTGAACAAACTGAAATTACATTGAACAGGGCATTATAACTTGGAGATAACTATTTTACAGGGAACATGGGCTATGGAGGGTTAAGTGGCTTGCCTAAGACCACAAGGAGCACCTGTGGGACTAGAAACCCCAGTCCTTCCGGCCCAAGGTTGCTGTCCTCTAGTGGGATTTGAACCCCTGACCTTCTGGCCTGAAGTACCTTGCCCCAACCACGGGGCCACTCCTCCACTCCACTCTTGACTAGATTGTGAGCTCTGATGAGCAGGGACTGTCTTTTCTTCATGTATGTACAGCGCTTCGTACGTTTGAAGCGCTTTATAAATGTTAAATAGATAGATAGAGCTCCTCCGGACCATAGCTAGCCAGCTGCTGTCCACCAGGGTACACTTTCAGGTAGGGGAGCAGCTTGTTTACTTCGCCCATAGGTGGCCCCTTGTCTCCTCGGACACCTGGTGTTGCAGATTGTCCAAAGTAAATATTGGCTGCACATCGCCCAGCTGCTGTCTCCGTATGCCTTAGGGGAGTACCTTATCAACCCCGTGCACCTGAGACTTCCAATTCTTATGAACACTTTACTTAGTAAGAATGATTCAACAGCATATTGCCCAATCTCCAGCTTACCATTTATCGCAGAAATCATTGAAAAAGCCGTTCCAAGACCACATAGACCAGAACGCGCCACTGGACCCCCCACCAACATGGGTTCAAACCATGATATAATGTAGAAATGCTGTTAATCTCCCTCTTCGACAACATCATAAGGGTCATAGCATCAGGAATGGATTCCTTCTGATATTTATGGACCTTTCAGCTGCCTTTGATACTGTATCCCACAATATAATTCTGCAACGTCTTCAAGAAATCAGAGTACGCAATAACACACTGAAGTGGTTTGGCTCATTCCTACGTAACAGACTGCAGCAAGTCAAATGCAGGGCAAACAAATCCATACTGTTCTTTATCCCACAAGGCATCTCACAAAGTTCCACACTCTCCTCAATCCTCTTTAACCTATACATACAACCCATCTGCAACATTATCCAAAAACATAAGATACAGTACCACATATATGTTGATGATCTCATGGTCTATACCCCAATCGACTTCACGCACCCAGCCTCTCACCCATAAACCTATCTCTTGAAAACATGACTATTTGGCTCAGTAACAACAACCTGTTAGTAAACTACAACAAGACAGAAGCACTATACATCACCAGAAATGTCACTTTCAACCTTCCGCAATTAATCAACCTCCTGCACAAGACAATAACAGTAAAAAGCAAAGTGAGATACCTGGTTATTACCTTGGACAAAAACCTTAACCTCCAGTCCTACATCAACAAAACCGCTGCAAAAGCATATCACAGACTAAGGCTCATCAGGAGGCTAAAACCAGCCCTAAGCCAGGACCATTTCCGCACAGTGTGCCAGGCTATCATCACCCCTTTATTGGACTTTGATAATGCACTTTATCAAGGACTCCCAAAGCAAGCCATCCATCCACTCCAACTGGCACAAAACACAGCAGCATGCATCATCATGGGCACAGCTAAAAATGAGCATATCAGCCCTGTACTCCACCAGCTACACTGGCTTCCAATTCATGCCCGTGCAAGATTTAAAACGACTCAAAACATATTTAAAATCATTCACCACTGCTCAGTAGACGTCCTACATAATCATTAGAGACTCTGGCACAAGACCCAGGCGAAACAACAAGGAAAATATGCTCATCATACCCACAGAGTACCAAAAAAACAAACATACCATGTACAGAAGAGCGCTCTCACTCTTTGCGCCTACGTTATAGAACTCCCTTCCTGATGACACGCGAGCCTTAAGAGACATCAAGGACTTCCGAAAAAAGCTCAAGACCCTCCTGTTCACTGAACACTTTGGTCATGTTACATAGACTAGTAATCACAACAGACAGCATCCCCTCCTAAACCTTACAGATCAACGGCACACACAACCCGATACACTGACCGAACTGTAAATAGCTTGTCTATAATGTACATAAGTTCTACCCTGCTAACTGCCCTGCATGACAATCCTCTCCTATGTTACAGTCCAACATACTCAGTGCTTGTTTAATGTATTCAGTTAAGTTACGATATAAACCACTTTGATTGAAGAATAAGGTGGTATAAACAACTAGTTAAATAAATAATAATGAACACATTAAATAAAACATTATGAACATTTACAATGAACAATTTGAACATTTTGGAGATAATCAAGAAAAATGAAAGTGTAGTTACTCACCTGTAACAGGTGTTCTCCGGGGACAGTAGGAATCAGTCCTCACATATGGGTGATGTCGGTACCGACGGAGCCCTCGCAGAAGCATCCCCCCAGCTTTCAAAGAAAGTCTTTGGGAAATGCCACCATGGCCCAAGGGTGCCATCTTGCTCATTTAGATGACATAGCTAAAAGACAGCAAAAAAAAGATGGTAAAGGTACAACTCCAAGGGAGGAGGGAGGGTTGTGAGGACTGATTTCTGCTGTCCCTGGAGAACACCTGTTACAGGTGAAGTGCTTCAGGAAGAGATGGGTCTTTAGTTTTTTGTGAAAGTCTGTGGCTGATTTGGTGCTTCGTATTGTAGGGGATAGTGAGTTCCAGAGGGTGGGGGCATATAGGGTAAATGCTCTTATGGTTTGCTTGCTCTTGTGAGCCTGCAGTGGGAGACTGAGGAGGTTTTGAGTACTCTTTCTTCTTGATCTGTCAGGGTTTGAGACGTGGATTAACAATGAAGGTGCTTTGAGGATTGTTTGTCTAGGGTCTTGTGGATGATGGTTAGGACTTTGTATTGTATTCTTGAGTTGATGGGCAGCCAGTGGAGGAGTCTGAGGATGGGGGTGATGTGGGGTTGCTTTGAGGCTTGGAAAATGAAATGAGATGTTAATGTAAGGAAGTCATCAAATGCCACAGCATTGAAACAATGTAAGAATGGGCCAAAATTCCTCAAGAATAATGTGAGAGACTGATGAATAATTATAGGAAATATTTAGTGAAATATTGCTGCTGAAGGAAGTGCCACCGGTTATTGAACAAAAGTTTCACATACCTTTTTGCACACGAATACTTACAGTATTGATGAATCTGTTGCATAAATAATTTAAATATATCTTTTGTCTGAGTTATTTATTCAGTGGATTCTCTGGATCTAATCATGTTTTTGAGCATAAATTGCTAAAATACAAACCATCTTAGAGGGTTCACAAGCCTTATCAACATTGCATGTATTTTAAATTTACTTTATATTGTCTTTTGTGTTCATACTCATGTGATATACACTGATGTATAACAGAAGTATTTTACCTTTTTTGATTCTGAGAGGTTTTGTAACATTAAACTTATTACTTAGGAGTTTCACTAGCCCAAGATCGTGGAAAACTGGAGGCTAAAATTGAGGTTCTGACCACGGAAAATGAGACTCTGAAAAACCAAATTGAACGTAATAATGATACCATGAAGATAAAAACAAAAGTTGTGGAAGACCAAACAGAAACCATCAGAAAATTAAAGGAAGTAAGATGCTTTGTTTTTAAATGGGACAACAGAACAAATACTAACATTCAAGCATATTCCATATTAAATTATTGATTTAAAATATTATTCTGGATTCATAAAATCTGTAGGTTTTATCATTTTATTTTTCTCACTAAACTGAAACTAGTAACAAGTACCAAATGAATCTTGGTTTTGCTTTTGGCTCCTATTTACTAAGGTGCGTTCGCTGTTAAAGTAGCAATTAATGTACAGTACACTAACCGTTAACATGGTGCCTTAGCAGTTTCTGGACAGCAAGTTCCAGGTTAATTAATGGAGAAAGGAGATAGAGAAAGCATATTACAGTTAATGTGCAGGTAATTACTGTGTATTAACTGTTAACATGGAGTGGAGGAGTACTTTAGTGGTTAGGGCAGCAGTCGGGGACCAGAAAGTCAACGGTCCAAATCCCACTAGTACTCCTAGTGGGATTTGGGCAAGTCACTTAACCCTCCACCGCCTCAGATACAAACTTAGATTGTAAGCCCTCTGAAGACAGGGAAATACCAACAATACTTAAATGTAACTTGCTTGGAACTATCACTGGAAAGGCGAGAGCTAAATAAAACATGACACTGTTAATACATGAAGGGCAAAATGCTGGAGATACCCCAACAGAACAGGGCAGTTTTCCAGTTACCGCAGTGTAATTTTGGCAATTAACAAATGGTGAGACCCCATTTGGAGTATTGTGTGCAATTCTGGAGACCAGATGTTCAAAAGGATAGTAACATAGTATATAATGGCAGATAAAGACCAGTATGGTCCATCTAGTCTGCCCAGTAAGGTGGCTATAGCAGGTGTACCCACCGCTCCATGCAGGTCACCCTCCTCTGTGCCTTTGTTTAGAGTTGTATGCTGCTCCATACAGGTCACCCCTCTCTATTTGTTGAAGTATAAAAAATAGTTTAAGTTTAGTTTGATTTTATCCTCTTGCTGTGTCTGTCCCATGACATTTTGAATTCATTACTGTAAAAAAATATTTCCTGATGTTACTTTTAAGTTTACCTCCTTGCAGTTTCATTTTATGTCCTCTGTTTTACAGCTCCCCTTCTTTGAAAAAGGATGGTTTGTTCATTAACACCCTTTAAGTATTTAAATGTCTCTATCATTTCTCCAGAAACAAGCAGGAAGTCAGTCCTCACATATGGGTGACGTTGGTGCCGACGGAGCCCTCACAAAAGCATCTTCCATGCTTTCAAAGAAAGCCTTTGGGAGATGCTACCATGCATGCGTGGTTCCCTTCCTGCCCAAGGGTACCATCTTGCTCAGTCTCATTTTTTCCACAGAACCCAACAGACGTCTGTCTTATTTCCCTGGAAAAAGTTGATTAATTCATGTGAAAAACCTTCGTTTCTTTCTTTGATTGCGACCGGTCCCTTTCCCGTCCTCCAAGCTCGCTTGCCCCGGCATCGCAACTCGGAACCATTTTTAGGATTTTTCCCCCAGCACGATTCGTGCCTTTCTCCAGGAACAAGCAGGAAGTCAGTCCTCACAAATGGGGTGTTCCTGATCGTGTAACCAGTCTAGTCCTGGACCTCTGGGTTCCCTATCTCATCCAGCAGCTTGGAGACTGAGAAAACTCCTCCTTTTTTATGATGTCACCGGTATATCCTCTCAGAATCTGCCTCTTGCCATCAGTTATCTCAGTCTCCAAGCAGCTGGATAGATTGGAGCCCGGAGGGCCGGGCTCACTGGAGAGACAATTAAGTCTGACTTTTTTCTTTGTTGATTAAGTGTTCTGGTTTATGTAGTTTAGTCTGGGGAAAGAGAGTTAATCCAGAGGACTGTGCCTTTAAATTTGGCGACAGGTTTCTCTCTCTTCTTCTTAACCCCCCCCCCCCTCTCCGTTGCTTCTGGTTCGCCTCGTTCAGGATAAGCAGGGAACCTAAGCAGGAGCTACGTGGCTGCTTGCTGCTGGGGCTGTCAGCTACATTTTAAGAGGGAGAGCCCCGGAGGTCAGCCTTGCCAGCGCCGCACAGAAGCCTGCCTGTTAGTGCGCTGGCAGGCTCAGGGAGACCATACGTTGCTTTCTGCTGTTTGAGTGTGACTCCGGCGGCATCAGACGCTCTCTGCGGTCAGCGGGAGACCGACCCGGTGAGTATTTAGCTGCCGGTTTATCCCGGCCGTGGTAACATTTCGGGAGCAGTTTTATTTTTGAACCGGGGGTTTGGCCTGAGCATTTTGGCGCGAAAAGGAATTTGGTGGGCCTAGCTGCGTGGCAGCATCGCGGGAGAACGCGGATGCGGCCTGCGATTGTTTAGCGCTCTTTTCTGGCCTTCTAAGGGGCCCGTGCAAGCCCACCTAGAGACTTCTCTTACTATTATTCCTATTTAAATATTTTATTAGGTTTTTTTTGTGGAGCTGGCATTTAGTTGGTAAAAAAAAAAAAAAGCTCTGGGCTAGGTCCGCAGCGCTGTGGGTGTGGGTGTGAGAGACAGTTTAAAGTGATAGCAATTAGTTTCTCGCTTGCCATGCCCTCTAAGCCACTTTGTTTAGTCTGTGGCATGAAAAAAGGCTCTTCTTCAGGTGTCTGTAAATCCTGTGTGAGGGAGCCAGTTGCCATGGAGCCTCCCGGAGAAGAGAAAGGAGAAGCTCTGGAGGCAGAGTCAGAGAGCTCGGGGTCCCTGTTACAGGAGGTGGTCCTGGGGGAGCCGGTAGCTGGGCCTTCTTCGGTGCCTGTCACTCCTCTCCCTCAGACACCTTTACCAAAAGACTTAGCAGCAATTTTTTCAAAAGAGTTTGTTACACTGCTTAAACACGCTTTCTGTGCCAACACTCAGCAGGCGAAAGAGCCTGAGACGATGAGCGGAGTTAAGAGAGCTGCGGCTTCTCTTCAGGGCGGGGGCCCTCACAGCGGAGCCAAGAGATCACGCTCAGAGGGGGTGCCTGCGGAGTCTTCTTTAGCCTCAGAGGGGCCTCTATCAGACGACGAAGCCCGGGCTGTAGACGTGGAGGAAGAGCTAGAGGAAGGTGAGCTGTCCGAGAGAGAGGATCAAGCAAGAGTGGTACGCGTCTTCCGGAGGGAAGAGCTGCCAACGTTGATTGTAGAGGCTTTGAAAGCTTTAAATATGCCGGTCCCAGGAGCAGCTGAGAACGAGACCCTGGAAGATCCTCTATTACAGGTTTTCAGGAAGACCCAACGAGCGTTCCCGGTACATAGGGTGTTTCGGGAGAGTGGAATGTGCTGAAGCTCCCCTAAAGGGGTCCAGGGTCATGGGTCGCCTTTATCCTCTATTGGATCAGGATAGGGAGGTTTTTAAGTCACCCAAGGTGGATGCAGCTGTGTCGGCGGTTACCAAGAAAACTACCATTCTGGTGGAGGGTAGTGCAGCCTTTAAGGATTCCCAAGATAGGAAGTTGGATATTTTGTTACGTCAGGTGTTTGTGAATGCCCTCTCGCTTCAAGCAGCTATCTGCAGAGCGTGGGTAGCAAGAGCCTGTCTTCGCTGGGCTCAGCAAGTGCAGGAAAGCCAAGAGGGTGAACACTCTGGAGAGGCGGCTAAGCTAGAGTCGGGTGCGGCCTACTTAGCAGACATTCAGTATGATCTTATGCGTGGTTTGTCGAAGAGCATGGCGTCGGCAGTGGCGGCACGAAGGTACTTGTGGCTGCGCAACTGGGCAGCGGATAGTTCCTCCAAGGCTAGGCTGAGCAAGCTTCCTTTCAAAGGGCGCCTTTTGTTCAGGGAGGACTTAGAGAAATTGGTAAAAGACTTAGGGGAATCCAAGTGAGGTAAGTTGCCAGAAGACAAGCCTAAGTCGAATCGGCAGGGTCCGACTGGCAAGGGACCGCAGTGTGACTTTCGCCGGTTTTGTACCCAGAGATTCAACCCTGGTCAGAGAGGACGTTTCTCTAATAGAGGTCATGGCTTCTGGGGGTTTCGAGGGACCGAACGGGGATTTGGTCCTTCTTCCTCCTTGTCCTTCTCTGCCAAAAAGCAGCAATGAGATACGGGGGGCCCGGGCACCCTTGCTACCGGTAGGGGGACAGGTGTTTTATTCTGCCTGGGTCCGAGTAACGTCAGATCAGTGGGTCCTAGAGATGATTCAAGAAGGGTACGCTCTGGAGCTTCTAAGGCCAGTGAGGGAGGCCTTCGTACAGTCCCCCGGAAAGTCACCCGCCAAGTGCGCGGCGTTGCGGGAGACGGTTCAAAGGCTTCTAGATCTCAAGGCGATAGTGCCTGTCCTGCCAGACCAGCTCGACAGCGGTCGTTACTCCATCTACTTCGTCGTTCCAAAAAAGGATGGGAGCGTCCACCCGATCCTGGATCTCAAAGGAGTGAATCGTTGTCTTCGGGTGTCGCACTTCCATATGGAAACGCTGCGATCGGTGATAGTGGCGATGCAAAAGGGAGAATTCCTTACTTCGCTGGACTTGTCAGAGGCATATCTCCACATTCCAATCCGACAAGAGCATCACAAGTTTCTCAGATTTGCAGTCCCGTTCGGCCATTTTCAGTTCCGGGCGTTGCCTTTCGGGTTGGCGACGGCGCCACTAACCTTCACCAAAGTCATGGTGGTGGTGGCGGCTCTGAGGAAGGAAAGCATCTTAGTGCATCTGTATCTGGACGACTGGTTGATTCGGGCGAAGTCAAGGCCCGAGAGCACGGCGGCCACTGCGCGAGTGGTGGCCTTCCTGGAAGAGCTCGGTTGGATTGTCAACATGTCCAAGAGTCACTTGGTGCCCTCTCAAAATCTAGAGTATCTGGGAGCTCGTTTCGACACAAAAGCCGGAAAGGTGTTCCTAACAGCGGAAAGAGCGCAGGGACTTCGGAAATTGGTCAGCCGGTTTCTTCAATACAAGGCGCCCTCGGCGTGACATTATCTTCAATTGTTGGGCATGATGGCCGCGGCCTTAGAGACGGTCCCGTGGGCGAGAGCTCACATGAGGCCCTTACAGAGAGCATTACTTTGCCATTGGTTGCATCAACAGGACCCGCTGTCCCGGAAATTGCCCTGTCCGGAGGAGGCTCGTCAGTCCCTGCACTGGTGGTTGCTCCCCGCGTCATTAGAGTGCGGAAGAGCGCTGGACACGCTGTCCTGGATATCGGTGATGACAGACGCCAGTCTCGTGGGCTGGGGCGCTCATTGCCAAAGCATGTTCACGCAAGGACAGTGGTCGGTCCAAGAGCAAACGTGGTCAATAAACAGTCTGGAATTAAGGGCGGTGGCTCTAGCGTTGCAGTCGTTCCAGAAGCTGCTCAAAGGCAAAGCGGTCCGAGTGTTTTCAGACAATGCCACAGCGGTGTCCTATGTCAACAAGCAAGGTGGAACCAGCAGCGTGGTGCTGGAGGTCGAAGCCGGAGCCCTGTGCGATTGGGCAGAGGTGAATCTTCTGGATCTGTCAGCGGCGCATGTCGCGGGGGTGGACAATGTGCAGGCCGATTTTCTCAGTCGGGTAAGAGTAGATCCAGGGGAATGGGTCCTTCATCCCAAGGTTTTCGAGATGATAGTGCGCAGGTGGGGCGTGCCGGTCATGGACCTCATGGCCACTTTCTCCTCGGCGAAGGTCAGCCGGTTCTTCAGCAGACGAAGAGAAAGGATGTCAGAGGGCTTAGATGCTCTCATTCAGGAGTGGCCGGTAGGGCAGCTGCTGTATGTGTTTCCGCCGTGGGTGCTGATCGGAAGAGTGCTGCAGCAGATCGAGGTGTTCAGGGGTCACGTGATTCTAATAGCTCTGGATTGGCCTCGCAGGCCCTGGTATGGGGATCTAGTGAGGCTAGTGGTGGCCAAACCGTGGCGGCTTCCTCCTCGGTCGGACCTTCTGGCGCAGGGGCCCCTACTCATGCCTCACGTGGATCGATTCTCGCTTATGGCCTGGCTCTTGAAAGGGCACGGCTGAAGGCAAGGGGGTATTCAGCGGCGGTCATTTCTACCCTTTTGAAGGCCAGAAAACGATCCACCTCCCTAGCGTATGTCCGCATCTGGAGAGTCTTCGAGTCCTGGTGCGTGGTCAGGAACTGCGAGGCTTTAAAATCCTCCATCTCGCAAATCTTAGACTTTCTGCAGGATGGTTTTGACAAAGGGCTAGCGACAGCGTCGTTGCGGGTGCAGGTGGCGGCGTTGTCTTGCTACAGAGGCAAGATAGGGGGTCGGACACTAGGTTGCCATTGGGATATTAAGCGTTTCTTGAGGGCGGGGTCGCTGCTGCGGCCTCCGACTAGGCAGATCATTCCGAAGTGGCATTTGCCCTTTGTGTTAGACGCGCTTGAGCATGCGCCATTTGAACCGCTATCCCGAGCGACAATCAAGGATCTCACCTTAAAGGTAGTGTTTCTGGTGGCCATATGTTCGGCACGGAGAGTCTCGGAGTTACAAGCGCTCTCATGCAGAGAGCCCTATCTTACATTCTTTCCTTCGAAGGTGGTGTTAAGGACGGTGCCGGCCTTCCTCCCGAGGGTGGTTTCACCTTTTCATATGAATCAGGAAATTTCCTTACCAGTCTTCTCGCAGGACGCGGGCGCGTTGGGCTCGAGAGGGCTGCACCTGTTGGATGTCCGCAGGGCGATAAAAAAGTATCTTCGTCGGACGGCCAGTTTTCGCAAGTCAGACAAGCTTTTTGTCCTCTTTGCGGGTCCTAGAAAGGGTGAAGCAGTGTCGAAAGTGTCCATCGCAAGGTGGATTGAAGAGATCATTGCGTCGGCCTACATGTTGAGAGGTAAGGCAGTGCCGGAAGGGCTTAGGGCACATTCCACTAGAGCGCAAGCTTCCTCGTGGGCAGAGGTACGCTCGGTGCCTCCGCTGGAGATTTGCAAGGCAGCGACTTGGTCGTCCTTAAATTCGTTTGTGAAGCATTACCGCCTCGACGTGTACACGGCGGAAGAGACTTCTTTTGCCTCTGCAGTACTCCAGGCAGGTCTTCCAGGGCCCTCCCAAGTTTGAATTTTTTCACTGCTCTGGTACCAACCCAGAGGCACATCCTGGACCTGAGAAACCTCAACGGGTTTCTGGTGCGGGAGAAGTTCAAGATGTTCTCCCTTGGAACACTGCTGCCCTACCTCCAGCAGGAAGATTGGCTATGTTCCTTGGACCTAAAGGATGCCTATACCCACATCCTTATCCACCCAAGTCACAGCCAGTACCTCAGGTTCGTGGTCGGAGGAGACCATTACCAGTACAGGGTGTTCCCATTCTGCTTCGCCTCTGCCCTAAGAGTCTTCACCAGGTCCTCTCATTGGTAGTGGCCTATCTCTGTCTCCACGGAGCCTTCATCTTCCCTTTCCTCGACGACTGGCTCATCAAGGGGGACACGGCCTCAGAAGCCGGACAAGCCACAGGCCATACTGTTCAGGTCTTACAATACTTGGGCTTCATAATAAATCAGCCAAAGTCCAACCTCACTCCGACACAGACTCTGGAGTTCATCGAGGCATGCCTGGACTCCATCCGGGCCAGGGCTTTCCTTCCCCTCGACAGAACAGACCGCTTCATGGCCCTCACGGCTGAGGTTCAACGGCACCGCACCGTGTCAGCTCCAGCGCTACTTTGTCTCTTGGGCCACATGGCCTCCACGGTCCATGTGGTCCCCAACATATGCCTCCATATGCGGGCGGTTCAGTGGTGCCTCCGGTTCCAGTGGGCCCAGGCCACCGGCTGGTTTCGGAACAAATCACAGTCTCTTGCCAGCTCACACAGTCCCTCACCTGGTAGCAGGATGCCCAGCACCTACAGAAGGGCATACGCTTTCAACTCCCGAATCCCCAAAGGATTCTCATAACAGACGCTTCCATGATGGGCTGGGTGCCCATTACGAGGAGCTGCACACCCAAGGGGCTTGGGTCCTTCAAGGAGAGCCATCAGCAAATCAATCTGCTTGAGCTCAGAACTGTCTTCCTTGCTCTAAAGGCCTTCAGGCACCACCTACAGCACCAATTGGTGCTAGTCCAGATAGACAATCAGGTCATGATGTTCTACGTGAACAAGCAGGGCGGCATGGGCTCCTACCCTCTCTGCCAAGAGGCTGTGGCCCTTTGCGACCAGCCAGAGGATGTTCCTCAGAGCGGTCTACCTCCCAGGCCGGGACAACACCTTGGCGGACAGGCTGAGCAGAGTCCTTCAACCGCACAAGTGGCGCCTGGACCCCGAGGTAGTGCTCAGGCTCTTCCGATTATGGGGAACCCCCAGCCTGGACATCTTTGCCAGCCCGACCAACACTTAGCTGCCCTAGTTTTGTGGCCCTCATCCCCATCCCTCCCATGTGGCAGCTGATGCCTTCCTTCTCTCATGGTCAGGGGAGTCTCCTGTATGCCTCCCCCCCATGACACTAATTGCTCGGACCCTGTACAAGGTGCAGCGCAACAAGGCATCGGTGATCCTTGTAGACCCGCAGTGGTCCAGGCAACTTTGGTTTCCCTTGCTGCTCTGCCTCTTGGTGGAGCCCCCAGTCCCCCTCGGGAGCTCTCTGGGCCTCCTGACACAGGAGGAGGGCTTGATCCTCTGTTCCAGTCTGGGATCTCTATCCCTCACAGCATGGTGGCTGAGCAGGTCTCCCTAGCCCCACTGAACCTCCCCAGGGAGGTAGAAGAAATCATCCTCGCAAGGATTCCATGAGACGGGCTTATTCCTTCAACTGGAGGCAGTTTGCCGTGTGGTGCACGGAGTACTGGATCGACCCGTTCACCTGCCCGGTGCATTCGGTCCTTCAGTATGTCCTCCACCTGTCTCAGTTTGGGCTTAAATCCAACTCTGTCAGGGTGCATCTGAGCGCTTTCTCAGTGAATTATCACCCTATTAAGAGCAAACCCCTCTCCATTCAGCCCCTCATCACCAGGTTTATGCAGGGCCTATTACTCTCCAGACCTCCCATTTGGCCACCTCCGGTGGCATGGGATCTCAATGTGGTTCTGGCTCAGCTCACCAAGTCGCCATTCGAGCCGTTGGCTACCTGCTTCCTGCACCACCTTTACTGGAAGGTTGCCTTCCACATCTCTGCTCACAGAGTCATTGAGCTCCAGGCGCTGGTGGCTGAGCCCCCCTATACTAGGTTCTACAGAAATGGGGTGGTGTTCCTCACTCATCCCAAATTTCTCCCGAAGGTAGTCTCCGACTTCCACCTCAATCAGAAGGTGGTTCTCCCGACCTTCTTCCCATGGCCTCACGCCGACATGGCGTCGGCCATTCTCCATGCCTTGGACTGCAAACGAGCACTGTCCTTCTACCTACAGCGGACTCAGGGCCACCACAAAGCCTTGCAGCTTTTCGTCTCCTTTGACCCCAGCCACCTGGGGCAGGCTGTCACTACATGGACCATATCTATCTGGGTGACAGATTGCATCACCTTCACACACAGCCGAGCTACTGTCCCCCTGGAGCGCCGAGTCACAGCACACAATGTCAGGGTGATGGCGACAGCAACCTCGGTCACGAGCCTCAGGTCAGTGCCTATGGCCGACATCTGCCAGGCCGCCATCTTGTCTTCCATTCACACTTTTGCAGCCCATGATTGCCTGGGGAGAGAGTCTCAATGGGACAGCGCCTTCAGCCAGGCCGTACTTCACAACTTCTTCGGGGTTTAGGAAATTCCTGCCCTCTGACCCTTCTTGTTCAGGCTACTGGAGTTATGGTTCTCCCTGGACACTAGGGTCCTCCGAGTCTGTCCTCAGATTCGCTTGAGGCCGCTCATGGCTGGGCCATGGTTTTTCTACCGGTCCTCGGTAGCCTGTAGCTAGGGAGTCCCATATGTAAGGACTGACTGCTTGTTCCTGAAGAAAGCATAGTTACTCACCTGTAACAGGCATTCTCCAGGGACAGCAGGAATCAATCCTCACAACCCTCCCTCCTCTGCTTGGAGTTGCTGTTTGTTTTTTGGCCATCTTCTTGATTGGGCTCTAGTTATGGCACCTGACTGAGCAAGATGGCACCTTTGGGCGGGAAGGGGACCATTCGTGTATGGTAGCATCTCCCAAAGGATTTCTTTTAAAGCTGGGGAGATGCTTCCATGAGGGTTCCTGATCTCCTTTTTCTTTTTCTTTCCCCCTTGTTTTATCCCTGCCTATACCTTCTGTGTTGCCTGTCTTGACTAGATTGTAAGCTCTGATGAGTAGGGACTGTCTCTTACATGTCTGTGCAGCGCTGCGTACGATTTGTAGCGCTATACAAATGCTCAGTAGTAGTGGTTCTGTCGGTCAGCTCCAACATCACCCATATATGAGGACTGATTCCTGCTGTCTCTGGAGAACATCTGTTAAAGGTGAGTAACTATGCTTTTTTCCATCCGCTGGCTGCTTTGAGGGTCTTCGACCTCGCTGGGGTACTTTCCCCCCAGTGGCCAGTGGTTCAAGAAGTGTGATAGGTGCGCAAAAAACATGTCACTCACTGATACACACGATTGCTGCCTCCAGTGTCTAGGGGCTGACTATGACCCAGAGGTCTGCATCCTCTGTAAAAAGATGTCTGCTAACGCCATCCAATGTCGTCAGCAGAAGCAGGATGATATCTGCTACAGGTCAGACTCTGCCCCAGTGTCCTCGATAGCCTCATACTCTAAGGCCCCGCATGGGTCGTCAGAGTCGCATAAAGTCCCCGCGGCACCCGACTAGGTCCATGGACACTCTGACAGGGGTTCCCGGGAGTGGGAACACAAAAATAAGAAGAAATCCTCGAGAACCTCATCCTGGGACTCGGAAACACCGGGCAAGTCTCGAGCCAGGTCCCACAGCCCAGAGAGAGAACCAGAAAAGTCAGAGCAGGAGTGGCCAGCAAAGATTCTCCAAACAGACCCGGAGGTCTCCACTGACAGGTCCCGGTCTCCCGAGGTTTGTCTCGGCAACGACTCCCTCTCCTCACCAACGCCGGACCTGGTGACCCCAGTATCCACATCGAAGGCTGAGTTGGAAACCAGGATGATGGTGCTGGAGCACAGTTTTACTGCCTTCCTTGCCACGCAGCAGGCGCCAACGCCCAGCCTCCCCAGTGAGCCCGCCAATACCGCGGGGACCTCGTTATCAAGGACTCCCCCAGTCACCGAGCTGATCCTCATGAGCCTGAAGCCTCGAGTCAATCCTCGGCAATGGTCTCTATCTCATTCCTGAAGAGCGAGAGCGAGATCCTCCCCGGTGAGCACTCATGGCTTCGGCCAAGTAGCCATCACGGGTTACTGGGTCCTGCACTCCAGGCCGGGTTGGCCGTTGAGTCCTCTACTGACTACTCTGACTAGGAGTCCAAGGATGATGCAGAAGTGCTGTGACCTCCCATCATAGTCTTCTCCTCTGACATCCTGGCATCAGTCCCACCCAAGGACACATCAATCCTCGAGTATGGTTCATGGCGAAGGTATTGTCCCTCACAATGGAGTCAGAGAAGGACTCTTGCATGGAGGAACTCAAAATCCTCCAATATGAGGCTCCACCCAAGGAGACCCTGACAGTTCCTGTCCCCACCATCCTCTGGCGGTGGCTCCTTCACATGGGGGAGATGCCAACATCAGTACCCATAGTCTGCCGATGCCTGGACACCATGTACCAGGTCCAGCGGGGCCACAGCTTCCAAAAGTCACAACTGCCACACACTTTGATGGTGGTAGAGTCAACTATGAGTCATCAGAAGAGCCAGAAGGTGCACTCCTCCATATCCCCGGACAAGGAGTCCCGCGCTCTCAACGCTCTTGGCTGCAAATGCTACCAGGGTTCAGTGTTGGCCTGCCGAATCCAAGCCTACCAGCTGTATATCGGCATGTACCTTTGGGACCTGGCAAAGGAAATCGCAGGTTTCTCAGCAGGTCTCAGAGGAGATCACCTCCAGTGGTTCCAAACCTTCATGAAGTGTGTCGGGGAGTGCTTAAAGTACATGTCTCAAGCTGCCTATGACGGCTTCAAGTCAAACAAGAGGGTAACCGTCGTGGGCATCAGCACTCAATGCCAAGCCTGACTCTAGGTGTCAGACATCGAGCAGTGGGTCCAAGAGAAGCTCCTCAACAATCTCCTGCCTCGGTGAAAACCTCTTCGGCAAGCTGATGGAGGAGAAGGCGGCGGAGATCGAGACAGAGTTCCTCATGAGGACTCTGCTCTCCAGGAAGACCTCCACCCTTCTTAGGAAGAAACCACCAGGAATGAGGCCCCTAGTCCAGAGAAAAAAACAACCGTACCGAAGTTTCCCCCAATACCAAGTCCCCCAGACCTCACAGCTGGGTCACTAGGGCAAGGGAGTGGGCCAAGGCCCTCACAAGCCTAAGGGCCCCAAGCCCCAGCGGCTGGCTCCGGCTTAGCCGGGGACAGGTTTTTGACTCCCTGAGCATAGCCTCTCCATCCTTGGGGGAGCAGCTACCAACAGGGGGGCATCTGGTTCCCTTTGCCCATCGGTGGCCCACTATCACCACCGGCTCCTGGGCATTCCAAATAGTCACAGAGGGCTATCTCCTTCACCTGAACCAGACGCCTTCCCCTTTCTTCCTAGGAAAGCCCTCTCAGACTCCCCTGCCCCAGACCCTGCTACTACAGGAACTTGCAGCCCTCCTCACAGACAGAGCCATGGAACCAGTACTTCATCACCTCAAGGTCAAGGGGTTCTACTCCCGATACTTTCTGGTCCCAAAAAGAACAGGGGGCCTAAGGCCTATCCTAGACTTGAGAAACCTGAACAAGTTCCTGGTGCGGGAGAAGTTCAAGATGTTCTTTGGAACATGGCTGCCGTATCTCCAGCAGGGAGACTGGCTATGCTCCTTGGACCTAAAGGATGCCTATGCCCACATCTTCATTCATCCCAGCCACAGGGAGTACCTAAAATCATGGTCGAGGGCTAACACTACCAGTACAGAGTGCTACCATTTGGTCTAGCCTCCACACCAAGAGACTTCACCAAATGCCTAGCAGTGGTGGTGGCCCTCTTCCGTGTCCAAGAGGCCTTCGTCTTCCCGTATCTGGACGACTGGCTCATAAAGCAAGACACGGCCACCAAGGTGCAACAGGCCACAGCCTGCACCATCAGCACCTATCCTCTGGAATAACCTTCCTGACAACATTTGCCTACTATCGGACATAAAGGAATTTAGAAAAAAACTGAAAACCCATTTATTCTCATTACACTACAACAAAGGAGCAGAAACTAGCCAGACTACACAAAGAGACACAGGTTAACTAGCAAATACAACCATTATATAACTACGTGCCTTCAAGATTAAATTAATGTTTACACCTACAAGCGATATAAGATAATTGTAAATATCTACTATGTACATATGTTCTAATAGTTTAACGTTCTAATAATTTACTGTTTAAATATTATACTGTTACCTGTACCTAGTTCACCTGTTCTATGTTCTATGTAAAATGACTTGGTATGATACTACCCATACCATATAACATAATGTTCATTGTAAACCGCACTTGATACTTGTGAAAGAGCGGTATAGAAATAATTGTTAAATAAATAAATAAATAAATAAACATCCTGCAGTACCTAGGGTTCGTGATAAAGCACCCAAAGTTTCACCTCACTCTGACACAGGGGCTGGAGTTCATAGGGGCTCTACTGAACACTCTTCAGTCCAAAGCCTTTCTCCCCTCGGACAGAGCAGGTCTGGCTCTGGCCTCTAAGGTACAATGCCACTACACAGTGTCAACAAGGTCCATGCTCCGCCTGCTGGGCCACATGGCATCCACAGTCCATGTTGTCCCCATCGCCCACCTTCACATGCGGATGGCCAGTGTTTCCTCCATTCCCAGTAGACACAAGCCATAGGCTGGCTCCAGGACAGTGTTCTAGTGACTCACAAGCTGGCGGAGTCACTCGACTGGTGGCAGGCCACACAGCACTTACCGGTGGGCATGCCCTTTCAGCCCCCAAATCCCCAGAGGGTCCTGACCACAAACACCTCCTTATTGGGCTGGGATGCCCATTGCGAGTGATTCCATATGCAGGGCAACTGATCCTTAGCAGAGAGCCAGCAGCAGATCATTCTGCTGGAGCCCAGGGCCATTTTTCTGGCAATCAGGGCCTTCCATCACTACCTGCAGCACCAGTCGGTGCTGGTCCAAATGGACAACCAGGTCGCAATGTTCTACCTAAACAAGCAAAGGGGCACAGGGTTTCGCCACCTCTGCCAAGAGGCAGTAGCCTTCTGCTCATACATGATCAGTCAAGGAATGTTCCTCAGAGCGGTGTACCTTCCGGCCAGGACAATGCCCTAGCAGACAGGCTGAGCAGGTCCTATAGCCGCATGAATGGCAACTAGACCCCAGAGTGGCACAGGGTCTTTTATAAGGTTTAAGATGTTATTTATTTACTTATTTATCTATTTCTACTTTTAAGCTGTAATATCATGTTTCTGTGACATTTGTTTAGATTTTTGTTTGTTAATGATAAGATTTTATGTGCTTGTGTTTTTATGATTTTATTCAATTATGTATTATATATTTCTATTTGTTTATTCTTTGTTTATGATTTTAGTATGCCAAGAGAACCCCTGAGGAAGGTATAACCGAAACACAGCCTGTGTCGGGTCCGCTTGGCTGTTAATCCCTTGGGGAGGTTATACTGTACCCCTGTTCAAGTACTTAAATAAAGTGTTTTTCCTTTCTTCTCTACCACGTCTGGACTGGATCTGCCTTCCCACCCATGCCACTAATCGTCTGGACTCTCTTCAAGTTCCTGCGGGACAAGGTTTCTCTGATCCTGGTGGCTCAGGCAGCCTTAGTACCCACTGCTGCTCCACCTCTCGATGGAGCTTCCGGCCCTCTGGGGAATGCCCTGGGACTACTTAATCAGGAGGAGGACTCCCTTCTCCACCCCAACCGGGGATTCTTGACTTAACAGCATGGCTGCTAAATGGGTAGCCTAGGCCCCCTTCAGCCTCCCAAGGGAGGTGGAGGAGGTGGTCCTGGCCTCTCGTAAGAACTCCATAAGATGGGCCTACGCCTTCAGTTTGCGCAGATTCTCGGTATGGTGTGCAGAGCAGTGGACTGACCCGTTCTGTTACCATGTGCACACGGTGCTACAGTACTTACTTCATCTCTCGCAAGCTGGACTCGTCCAACTCCATCAGAGTGCACCTGTGTGCGTTCTCGACGCAGCATCATTCTATTGAGGGTAAACCCCACTTTGCTCAGCTTCTCATTACTTGGTTCAGGTGGGGCCTTCTCTCTAAGCTTCCCATCCGCCCACCCCCGGTGGAATGGGACCTCAATGTGGTCTTGACGCAGCTCACCAAGCCACCATTCGAGCCTCTGGCTACCTGCCATATGCAATACCTCTCATGGAAGGTCATCTTCTTGGTGGCGCTCACCTCTGTGCGCAGAGTCAGCGAGCTTCAGGCCTTGGTGGATGAGCCACCCTATACCAGGTTCTACAAGAATAGGGTCGTGGTTCGCACTCGCCCTAAATTCTTTCCGAAGGTGTTTTCCATGTTCCAACTCAATCAGGAGGTGGTGCTCCCCACCTTCTTCTCACGGCCCCACGCCAACAAGGTGGCTGTCCTCCATACTATGGGCTGTAAGAGGGCCCTGTCCTTCTACCTGCAACATATCCAGGGCCACCACAAAGCCTCACAGCCTTTCATTTCCTACGACTCCAGTCCGCCTGGGGGAGGCTGTTACCAAGTGGACCCTGTCCACCTAGGGGGCAGACTGTTATCACCTTGCCCATGATTGGACTGGGCTCTCGTTGGAACGCCGGGTCACGGTATACAATGTCAGAGCCATGGCGACCTTGGTTGTAAGCTTGTGCTCTGTCCCTATGGCAGACATATGCTGGGCCGCCACCTGGTCCTCAGTCCATACCTCTGCAGCTCACTACTGCCTGGAGTGGGAGTACTGCGGGACAGCGCCTTCAGGCAAGCCATACTCCATTTTCTCTTTGGGGTCTAGGCAACTCCTACCCCCTAACCTTTCTGTGTTCAGGCTACCAGAGTGATGGTTCTTCCTGGACTCCGGGGTCCTTAGACTTTCTCCTCAGACTCGCTTGCTGCTGCTCATGGCTTGGCCGTGTTTATTCTACAGGTTCCCAGTAGCCTGTAGCTAAGGAGTCAGATATGTGAGACTGACTTCCTGCTTGTTTCTGGAGAAAACGTCGTTACTCACCTGTAACAGGTGTTCTCCAGGGACAGCAGGAATCAGTCCTCACAACCCCCCTCCTCCCTGTGGATTTGCTGGTTTTTGCCATCTTCTTTTGTCAGCTATAGCTATGTCATCTGCCAGAATAAGATGGCACCTTTGGGTGGGAAGGGGAACACACATCCGTGGTGGCATCTTCCAAAGGTTTTCTTTGAAAGCTAGGGAGATGCCTCCGTGTCAGCTCCATCTGTGCCAAAATCACCCATTTGTGAGGACTGATTCCTGCTGTCCCTGGATAACACCTGATCTCCAGGAACAAGCAGGAATGTAGTCTTCACATATGGGTATTGTCGGTACCGACAGAGCCTACGCGGGAACGCTCCTGCGTGCTGCCTTCCCACCTTTCCCAACTGTCCCTCTCCAGTTCTTCGTTTTCCGCGGGGCCGGCAGGTCGCACTTTCTGTCACCGCAGAAAATAATTCCCTTTTATTCCTTTTTCTTCTCAGGTGCCACGTGCCATTTTGGGCACTAGGCCCAACTTTCCTCTACGATGGAAAAACCTGCTTCGGGTTTTAAAAAGTGTTCCAAGTGTGGTGGTACCATCTCCGTCACCGACACGCATGAGTGGTGCCTCAAATGTTTAGGTCCTAACCACTGTATTTCGGAGTGTGTTGCCTGCGGGATGATGTCGAAGAGGGGTCGGCAAAACCGAGCTGCTAAACTTAGCACCCTTTTTCCCTCCAATGCAGCGTCTGTGGCATCGACGTCTTCCAGGGCTTCGTCTTCCTCCCATGGATCTCAAGTAACTAAACATAAATCTGGCTGGTCCTCAAAGGGCAGATCTCCTTCCAAGCATCGAGATGCCTCTGGCGTTGCCCTTGAGGGACTTGTACCGGCAAAATTGCCCCGGCGGGAGACTTCGGCTTCCAAAGCACTAACGGGACCTCAGGATGTTCTCGAGGCCCCAACCTCGGCAGAACTACTGGTACCATGCTCTGGGGTACCATCTGCTTTATCCGGTACCGATACCCAAGCATCGGCGGCATCGATAGACCAGAGATTCTTGGCTATTGAACGCAGTCTAGCGGCTCTTCTCTCAGCCTCGATGCCCTCGAAACCGCTTCAGACAATTCAACCGGTACCGATACCAGCACCGACATCGGTACCGGTGCTGACTGCATCGACATCGGCAGGTATGCTACCGGGACCAAGTCATGCTTTTCCTTCCGGTATCAACAAGTCGGTACCGGGCCCCTCCGATACCGACTTCGATCGGTACCAGTATCGTGCCTTGCACTATCACCCGGACTGGAGATACTTTGAATCCTCAGATGAGTCTGAAGACTCTGAAAGCTCTGCCGATACCAGAGTACTTCTTCCTGAGGATTCTTCCTCGCCTCAACGTAGGATGTCTCCTCCAGAGGATATATCCTTTCAGGATTTTATCCGAGATGTGGCTTGAGGTCTTTCCATCACAGTGGCTCCTGAAACAGGCTAGGGCAAAGGAATTGGAAATTTTGCAATATCCTAAAGCCCCCAAGGAGGCGGCTACTTTGCCTATTCATGAGATCTTGCATGATCTCATGTTAAGGATGTGGGAAACATGTATCGAGTTCCTCCTTGTCCTGGATTTCAAAAAACTCAGCTACCACACCATTCCATGGTGGTAGAATCAGCTATGAGAAGGATCAAGAGTGCAAAAAGACATGCATCTAATCCTCCAGGACGTGAGTGTAGGACTCTTTATGCTTTTGGACGTCGAACCTTCCAGGCTTCTATGCTTTCTGCCAGGATCATTTCCTATATATTATATATGGGAATGTTCCTTAAGGAAGTCACAGGAGATTTAGAGCTTATGAGCCCTCTCCTTCCTGATGATAAGAGGCAGGGTTACCTTGCTCTTGTCAAACATTCTCAGGATATTTCCAAGTTTGTAAATCGTGCAGCCTTTGACTACTTTGAGTGCATAAGCAGAACCTCTGCTATTGCCATAGGCGCACTTAGGATTGCCTGGCTTCAGGCATCTGACTTGGAACTTTGGGTACAGGACAAAACTGGGTAATATTCCTTGCACAGGAGAGAATCTCTTTGGCAAGAATTGGCAGGAAAAAGCTAATGAACTGGATGCTGACAATATCTTGGATAGATTATCTAAATCTACAGCTGATCCTGCAAGGAAAAAATCCTACAAGAAGCCATTCTTCAGTAGAAAGAAGAAGTTTTACCCTTCCTATACCCAGCAAGGGCATCGTTCAGGCCAGTCTGCCCAAAAGGGACAGCAACAGCCTAAACAAAGAAAAACAAAAGCTGCTAAGCCTCTACCGGCTCAGCAGACTCAGCCTCCACAGGGGCTTTGACTCCTATCTAGAGAACTTTGCCTTCCTCGTCCTGAACAGCTCGGAGCCCTCCACAATCCCAGGAAGGTTATGTCATTTTGCCCCCAGATGGGGGCAAATAACAGCAGAAAATTGGACTCTGTCCATTGTAAGAGAGGGGTACAAGCTTCACTTCCTCAGCATGCCCCCTCCTACAATGCTAAGACAGTTCACTTCTCAGACCTCTCTCAACACCCAGTTAGGTCAAGAGGTAAATTTGCTTCTCGCCCAAGGGGCAATAGAAGAGGTACCCATTCCCCAACAGAGTACAGGGTTCTACTCCCCCTATTTCCTTATTCCAAAGAAAACAGGAGGACACGACCCATTTTGGACCTCAGAGAATTGAACAAATTCCTGTTCAAAGAGAAGTTCAAAATGATTTCTCTAGGAACTCTGCTGCCATACCTTCAGAGTCAGGATTGACTTTGTTCTCTAGATCTCAAGGATGCGTACACTCACGTTCTCATCCATCCAACTCACCGAAGGTTTCTTCGCTTTCTATTTCAAGGAAAGCACTACCAATACAGAGTGCTTCCTTTTGGCCTGACCTCGGCACCGAGGGTGTTTATAAAATGCATGGCTGTAGTGGCAGCATTTCTTTGCACCCTAGGAATATTTGTCTTCCCTTACTTAGACGACTGGCTCATTTGAGCCCCATCAGAGCCAGAGGCCAGGATTTCTCTATCTCGCACAATGCGTATCCTTCAGTATTTGGGACTTGTCATAAACTTCCCAAAATCCAACCTAACTCCCACTTAGTCTCTAGAGTTTATAGGAGCTATGCTGGATACCATACAGACAGGGCCTATCTTCCACAGCCCCGCTGCCTTCGCATAGTGCAGTTAGCTTCCCAAGCAGTGCTAAAGCCTCACCTCACTGCTCGGGAAATGTTACAATTGCTAGGCCACATGGCATCCACCGTGTATGTGGTTCCTTATGCTTGCCTCCACATGAGAGCAGCTCAGTGGACTTTATCCACTCAGTGGATTCAGGCGTCAGGTTTCCTGTCGGACAAAATAACAGTCACAGATCGTCTTATTTCGTCCCTTCAATGGTGGCAGTCGCCCCAAAACCTTTTGGTGGGGTCCCCTTTCCACCAACTCCCACCCCAGGTCACTAACAACAGATGCCTCACAGGTGGGTTGGGGAGCTTACCTGCAAGACCTCTCTACCCAGGGTACCTGGACTCTACAGGAGACCGATCTACACATCAATCTCTTGGAACTCAGAGCAATCTTCCTTGCTCTTCGAGTGTTCCACACCCAGCTCAGCTACAAGACAGTCCTAATCCAAATGGACAATCAGGTAGCCATGTTCTATGTGAACAAGCAGGGCGGAATAGGCTCTCTGTCGCTCTGCAACGAAGCTTTGTGACTATGGACCCTCGCCAGAGAGCATCAGATTCATCTCCTGGCGGTGTATCTTCCAGACATTCAAAACTCTTGGGCAGACAGACTCAGTCAAGTTCTGCTTCCACACGAGTGGTCTCTCCGTGCAGACCAAGTGGCAAAAAGTTTTCAAATTTGGGGAACCCCGGACATAGACCTCTTTGCAAGTCCGCTGAATGCCAAACTTCCCCGGTTCTGTTCCAGAATTCCGGCTCAGGGTTGTCAGGCCAGGGATGCTTTCCTCCTCCATTGGGGTCAGGACTTCCTTTATGCCTTTCCACCCATTCCCTTAATTCCCAAAACCCTGTTCAAGCATCAGAGAGACAGGTCATATGATTCTCAGAGCTCTACATTGGCCACGGCAAGTGTGGTACCTTCTGCTCCTACATCTCCCTCAAGCTCCGTCTCTGGAGTTAGGATCTGCTCCAGATCTCCTGTCTCAGGAGGACGGGATGTTGTGGCATCCCAATCCCCAGTCTCTGTATCTCAGGGCCTGGTTGCTGAAAGCCTAGAACTTCATGGTCTTAACCTTTCTCAGCAAGTAAAGGATATCCTTTATGCTTCTAGAAAACCTTCCACAAGATGCTCTTATGCTTTCAAGTGGAAAAGGTTTACCATATGGTGTTCGCAGAAGGGTCTTGACCCTCTTGCCCTCTTGCGATACCTCTGGAATCATTACTGGAGTATCTCCTTCATTTATCAAATGCAGGGCTTAAGACCAATTCAGTGAGAGTTCATTTGAGTGCTATTGCAGCTTCTTTCAAACCTCTAAATGGACAACCTATTTCCTCTCATCCTCTCATGGTGAGATTTATGAGAGGCCTTCTTTTAACTAAGCCTCCCACTAAGCCACCACCGGTGGCATGGGACTTAAATCTGGTTCTTGGGCAGCTCATGAAGCCGCCTTTTGAACCATTAGCTACTACCTCTTTGAAATTCCTTTCCTGGAAGGTCATCTTTCTTGTTGCAATCACATCAGCACGTCGCATTAGTGAATTGCAAGCACTGGTGGCTGATCCCCCTTATACAAATTTCCATCATGATAAGGTAGTCCTTAGGACTCATCCACACTTTATGCCAAAGGTGGTCTCACCTTTTCACTTAAAGCGTAGTTACTCACTTGTAACAGGTGATCTCCGGGAACAGCAGGAATAAGTCTTCACATATGGATATCGTCGGCACCGACGGAGCCCGCGTGGGAACGCTCCCCAGCGTCCAATAGGAACACTTTTGGGAGTGTGCATCCATGCATGCGCACTGCCTTCCCGCCTATCTACCTCCCTCACTTCAGTTGAGTTTATAGCTGAGACCGAAGGAGAGAAGTAGATAAAAAAATAGAGAAAGATAGAAAGATAACTCCTAGGGGAGGTGGGGAGGTTGTGAAGACTTATTCCTGCTGTTCCCGGAGATCACCTGTTACAGGTGAGTAACTACGCTATCTCCAGGAACAAGCAGGAATGAGTCTTCACATTTGGGACTCCCAAGCTGAAGATGCCTAGGGAAGACCCAGCATGTTGCAAATCTTTGAGAAGGGCCATGCTTCCCCCAGGGACCTCAGGCATCCAAGTGGATGGTGGGTAGGAGTTGAACTAAGGATGGAAAAGATGCTGTAGAACAGCTTGGCCAAACAAGGCATCCCGACGGGAGTCCTTGTCCAGACAATAATGGGCAGTAAAAGTATGTATTGAAGCCCAAGTAGCTGCTTTACAGATTTCCTCAATAGCTACTGAACGAAGATTAGCTGTTGAGGTTGCCATGGCTCTGAGATTATGAGCGGTGAGATGGCCTTCAAGAGGTATACCTTTACTCTGATATGTATAGGAAATACAATCTGCAATCCATTTAGAGAGGGTTCTTTTAGTGACAGGAAGTCCTAAATGGCTAGAGTCAAAAGCCACAAAAAGCTGAGAAGACTTTCTGTGCGGCTGGGTCCTTTGGAGATAAAAAGCAAGAGCTTGTTTACAGTCCAAAGTATGAAGTCTTCTTTCCGCAGAAGAGGCATGAGGCCTAGGAAAGAATACTGGAAGATAAACTGACTGGTTTAGATGAAAAGGTGAAACCACCTTTGGAAGAAAATGAGGATGGGTCCGAAGGACCACTTTATCATGATGAAACCGTGTATAAGGTGGATCAGCCACCAAAGCCTGAAGTTCACTAATGCTTCTCTCAGAAGTGATGGCAATCAGGAAAATGACTTTCCATGAGAGAAACTTTAGATCTGAAGTAGCTAAAGGTTCAAAAGTTGGTTCCATAAGTACACCTAGAACAAGGTTAAGATCCCATGCCACGGGAGGTGGTTTAATGGGAGGTTTAGTTAGAAGAAGTCCTCTCATAAATCTAGAAATAAGAGGATGAGAGGAAATTGTTGTCCATCTAAGAGCCTATGAGATGCAGCAATAGCACTAAGATGGACTCTAACAGAATTCGTCTTAAGACCAGATGTTGACAAATGAAGGAGATACTCTAGAAGAGACTCTACTGATACCAAAGATGGATTAAGTCCTCTTTGAGAACACCAGGATGAAAACCGTTTCCACTTAAAAGCATAAGAGCGTCTATTGGACAGTTTCCTGTAGGCCTGAAGAATGTCCTTCACTTGTTGAGACAGGTCTAGATCCTGAAAGTCTAGGCCTGAAGTAACCAGGCCTTGAGATGTAGGGACTGGGGATTGGGGTGCTGTAGCGACCCGTTGTGCTGAGATAGAAGATCTGGAGCACTCCCCAACTCCAGAGGAACGGCTTGAGAGAGACGCAAGAGAAGAGGATACCATGCCTGCCTTGGCCAGGAAGGCGCTATGAGTATCATTCATCCCTTGTCCCTCTGGAGTTTGAACAAAGTTTTGGGGATTAGAGGGATTGGTGGGAATGCATACAGGTAATCCTGACCCCAATGGAGTAGGAATGCATCCCTGGCTTGACAGTTCTGTGCTGGAAGTCTGGAACAAAACCGGGGAATTTTGGCATTCTGTGGACTTGCAAAGAGGTCGATGTCTGGTGTTCCCCAGACATGAAAAACTCGAGCAAGATGATAGGAGTGGAGTGACCACTCGTGTGGCAGTAGTACTCGACTGAGTCTGTTTGACCAAATGTTTTGAATGCCCGGAAGGTAAACTGCCAGCAGATGAATCTGATGCTCTCTGGCAAAGGCCCATAGTTGCAGAGCTTCATTGCATAATTGCAGAGAGCCTGTTCCGCCTTGTTTGTTTAGGTAAAACATGGCGACTTGATTGTCTGTTTGCACCAGAACTGTTTTGTTTGCGAGCTGGGTGCAAAAGACTTGAATAGCATTGTAGATGGCTCTTAGTTCTAGGAGGTTTATATGAAGAAGAGCCTCCTGTGAGGACCAAAGGCCCTGCGTTGTATAGACTGCCCAAGTGGGCTCCCCAACCCATCTTGGAGGCATCTGTCGTTAGGATAGCCTGAGGTGATGGTTGCTGGAAGGGAGAACCTATTAAAAGGTTTTCCAGAGATTGCCACCAGCGGAGAGACACAATCAGGCGTGTTGAAACTCTGATCTTGTCTGACAGGCTTCCTGAGGCCTGGGACCATTGGGAAGCTAAGGTCCACTGGGCCGCTCTCATGTGAAGATGAGCGTAAGGTATTACATGGACTGTGGATGCCATGTGTCCTAGCAGACGAAGCATCTGCCGAGCAGTGAGGAAGATTTGCAATGCTGCTTGAGATGCTAGCTCGATGATACGCAGACAGCGTGGCTGGGGCAGGAAAGCCCTTGCAAGCTGCGTGTCCAAGCGAGCCCCTATAAACTCGAGTGACTGAGATGGGGTGAGCTGGGACTTTGAAAGATTTATGACTCATCCCAAATACTGGAGTATTTGCTTTGCCCGGAAGAGGGCCTGGTGAGCCTCTTGAGCTGACTGTGCTCAGATGAGCCAGTCGTCTAAGTAAGGGAAGACAAAAATTCCCAGGGTCCTCATAAAGGCTGCTACTACTGCCATGCATTTTGTGAAGACCCTTGGAGCAGAAGCCAGCCCAAAGGGAAGGACTTTGTATTGGAAATGCCTTCCCTGTACTAGGAGCCGAAGGAATTTTCTGTGATCTACATGAATAAGGATATGCATGTAGGTGTCTTTTAAATCTAGAGAACATAGCCAATCTTGCCTGTGAAGGTATGGCAGAAGAGAGCTGAGGGAGATCATTTTGAATTTCTCTCGGACCAGATATTTGTTCAGCTCTCTGAGATCTAGGATTGGCCTTAAACCCCCTGTCTTTTTTGGAATGAGAAAATAGGGGGAATAAAACCCTGTGCCTTGTTGGCATTGTGGAACCTCCTCTATAGTTCCTTGAGCTAGAAGAGTGGAAACTTCTTGAAGAGGTCCATGCCTAGAGGTTGAGAGTTGAATTGTTTTACTAGTGTGGGTGGGGGCAAGCTGAGGAAACAAAGCTTGTATTCCAGACTCACTATGGACAAAGTCCAGGCCTCTGATGTGATCTGTTGCCATCTTCTGGCAAAATGGCAGATACGTCCTGGAATATTCATAGGTTCTGGGTCCAACACAGGAAGAATGATTAAGTTCTCTAGACAAAAGTCAAAACCCCTGAGGAGGCTGGGTTTGCTGAGCCTGTTGAGGTTTGGGTTTTCTTTGTCTAGTTTGTTGTTGCCCCTTTTGGGGAGCATATGCCTGTTGGGTGGAAGATGGATAGAACTTTTTCTTTTTAGAGAAAAAGATTTTCTTAAAGGATTTTTTCTTAGCTGGAAGAGTAGAAATTTTTAACAATCTATTCAAAGTAGCATTATCAGTATCAAGCTGATTAGCTTTAGATTGCCAATCCTTGCCAAAAAGATTTTCTCCAGTGCAAGGGATATTTCCCAGCTTTTCTTGCACCCATTCTTCCAAGTCTGAAGCTTGGAGCCAGGCAATCCATCGTGCTCCTATGGCTATAGCAGAAGTCCTGCTAATACATTCAAAACAGTCAAAGGTAGCACGGTTCATGAACTTAGAGACATTTTGAGCATGTTTGAGTAGTGATAAATAGTCTGCTCTTTTATCCTCTTGAAGGAAAGGGTTCAAAAGTTCCAAGTTTTTTGTAACCTCTTCAAGAAACATTCCCATGTATAAAATATAGGAACTAATTCTCGCTGAAAGCATGGAGGCCTGAAAGCATCTGCGTCCAAAAGCATCCAGTGTTCTAGATTCATAACCTGGTGGATTAGAACAGTGTCTTTTAGAAAACTCTTAATCCGCCTCATGGCAGACTCCACTACCATATAATGGTGTGGTAGTTGAGTCTTTTGAAAACCTGGACAAGGTGGCACTCTATACATAGTGTCAAGGCGTTTAGAATGTGGGGATACTGTTAAAGGAGTTTCCTACATCCTTAACATTAGATCATGTAAGATCTGATGTATAGGCAGCATAGCTGCTTCCTTTGGAGCCAAGGGGTATTGTAAAATTCTCAATTCTTCTGCCCTAGGATCCTTTTCAGGTACCACTGCAATGGCAAGAACTTTTGCTATATAATGCACAAAATCCTGAAAAGACATGTCCTCCGGAGGGGACATTCTGCGTTGAGGAGAAGGAGTTAAATCTTGTAAAAGATCAGCTCTGGTACCGGTGGAGTCATCTGAGTCATCGGAGTCGGAGGACTCAAAGGGATGAAGCACCGGATTCTCCTTCAGCAGGTGTCGTCGGTACCGCTCGAGGTCGGTACCGAAGCGATTCGGAACCTGATCCCTCATGCTAGAGAGTGATTCTAAACTCGGCATCGGAGGAAGTAAACCTGCCGAAGCAGGTACCGAGGGTACTGGCACCGGTACCGATAGCGATACCGGTTCCTGTGGAACGGTCTGCAGCGATTTTAAGGGTACCGAAGTAGCCAAAAGGTTCGGTAGACTGCGTTCAATGGCGAGGAGCCTTTTATCCATCATCACTGCCAATGCCGGGGTATCGGTACCGATCGAAGCGGCCACAACCCCCGAGCATGGCACAGGCATGTCCATCGAGGCCGAAGCCTCGGGAACATCCTGAAGTCCCAATAATGCTTTGGAGGCCGAAGACTCCCGCCGGGACTGCTTTTCCGGTGAAGTGTCATGGTAGACTTGACGGCGTCCTTTGTCATTCTCCACTATATAAGAGACAGGGCCCTTGCGTTCTACTACTGTATAGGGACCCTTCCATTGAGCTTCGAATTTTGGACCGACGTCCGCTATCATTACTACTACCTTCTCGCCTAAGGTTAATTGACGAGGTTTCTTTCCTCGGTCGTAGTACCTTTTCTGGCGTTTCTGACTAGCTTGCAGATGTTCTCCTGAGGCCTGAGAAGTCCTCTGTAAGTGACTCCTCAGCTCACGAAGGAAATGGGGCACCCCCATTTCTTCCCCTTCAGGCTCCACCCATTGCTCCCTTAAGATATCTAGGACTCCCCTTGGGGCCCGGCCAAACATTAATTCATATGGGGAAGCTCCTAATGAGGCCTGAGTACGCTCCCTACTGGCATACAAAACAAACGGAAGCATGATGTCCCAGTCTGCCATCGTTCCATCCAGGCCCCGTCGTAGCATCTGCTTCAGGGTTTGGTTGAACCTTTCTACAAGCCCATTGGTTTGAGGATGGTAGGCGGCGGTTTTTATGTGGTGGATTCCAAATGCGTCCCATACTTGGGCTAAGTATTTGGACATGAAATTGCTACCTCTATCGGTAAGCATTTCTTGTGGAAATCCTACTTCGCAAAATAGCTTGATTAATTCCAGTGCTATAATTCTGGCTGATATGTTTCGTAACGGTATAGCCCAGGGAAACCTGGTGGCGTGATCCATCACCACCAGGATATACTGGAATCCTCTGGGTGTCTTTACCAAGGGTCCCACAATATCCATCGCCATCCGGCGTATGGGTTCCGCTATCCTAGGGGTAGGAATCATAGGGACTTCCCTGGGTTTCGCAGTGGTAACTCGCTGACAGGAAGGACAGGCCTCGCAGAAACGTGCAGTTTCTTTAAACACTCCTGGCCAATAAAAACAGGCTAAAATTTGGTCCAGGGTACCCTGTACTCCCTTATGACCATCGACCGGGTGATCGTGGGCCAATCTCAGGACCACCGCTTTAAACGTAGTCGGGACAACCAACTGTTTCCTGACCGCTCCAGTTTGGGGATCATTGCTTTCCCTGTACAGTATTTCCTTCTCGATTAGGAATCTGGGAAGAATGTCCCTCTTAGTTTTGGCATATTCAAAGGCGCGCTTTAACGTTGGATCACCTTGCTGCTCCTTAGGGAAGGAGGGGAACTTTTTAACCAGATCTGCAGGCACCCAGGGCAATCCTTGCCCGGCCTCCATTCCCGCCCTCACTTGAGCTCTATGGTGTCTTTCTTGGCGCTTCGCTGCTTTGCTTTTCTTAGTGTTTTTGGAAGGGGTACTAACCAAATCTTCATGCCTGGGTAACTCTCCTAAGCCCTCATCAGCCGGTCTACCCTCCTCCTCTGGGGGTTCCTCTTCCTCCTCTGGGGGGTCCTCTTCCTCCTCTAGAGGGTCCGCCTCCTCCTCTGAGGGTTCGGATTGTACCACTGAGCTTTGGGTCTGGGATCTGGTCTCCCTTCACCTTGTATGCCTTCTTTTATCCCCCTACAAAATGGTGGCCAGTCCCTACCTAATACAATATCGTATGGTAATTTGGGTACTATGGCTACTAAAACCTCCCTCCGAATCCCTAACCCTTTTACTGAAACTCTATAGAGGGGGTAATAGGTGGATGATCCGTGCACACATCTGATTTTGGTCCTACCTTCCGGTTGGCTCGGGGCTGATCTACCATGGACTTGTATGGCCTGCCATAACTTCTTTGAGACCATACTCTGGTCAGCACCCGAGTCAAGCAATGTATTAGCTGCAACACCTTGCACTGTTACACTTAGAAGGAAACCTTCTTGAATACTTTTTCCATCACCCATTATCAGCGCTGTTCGTAACACACAATTTCTTTGCCTATGGCCTATTTTACCGCATTTGAAACACTTTACTTGTGTGTCTTTAGCACTTTTCTTAGGCAAGCAATTGGTTACACTTGCAACATATGGCTTAAGCTCCTTAATGGCCTTTCCAAAATTTGCCTCACCAAACATGTTCTCAGCGCCTCCTTGTGGTTTCCAGGCCAATTCAGCCTCCATAAACCGTTCAGTGAGGTGAGCCGCTTCTGTTGAGGTTTGGCAATTTTGTAAAGTTAGAAATGACCGTATTTCGGCAGGAACTGCCTCTGTAAATTGCTCCAATACAATAGCGTCAATAATGGTCTCGAGGGTCTTTCCCTCCGGGGCGAGCCATTTCCACACCAAGCTGCGCACCCTCTGGCACAAAGCCTTAGATGTTTCACCTGGTTTGAGCTTAGTGGCTTTTAACATTCGCCTATATACCATAGGTGTTAAGCCTAACCTGTCGCGTATGACTTTTGTAAGCTCTTCATATTCTGTCGCTAGAGCAGCGGGCATGGCTTTGTAGGCTGCTAAGGCTTCTCCCGTTAGGGAGGTAGCAAGCCTGACTGCCCATTGCTCACGCGGCCATCCTACATTAAGGGCTACCCTTTCAAAGGCTTCAATGAAGTCGTCGAGATTGTCCTCCACAGTTAACTGTCCAAAAGACAAGACTCCATAGTTCTGTGGTCCTACCACACAGGAATGTTCTATCGGTATCTTCTCCGTTGTTCTCTGGGCTGCCAGTAATGCTTGTATCTGATCCATCATGAGCTTCTGCTGGGCTTGTAGGGCGGCAATGGCTTGCTCTTGATTCAGCTGTGCCAGTTCCCTTTGTTTTTCAAATTGTGAGCTCATCCAGCAAAGTACCTCTTGCGGATCCATTGCCAGGTTTTCTCTGTAAAGCAAACAGAAAGACAAAACACCAAGTGCGGTACTACCACTATTATCAGTGCCTAGGGTTTTCTCCCCTCTGAGCTTTCTCAGCCCTCCTTCTCCAATGAATCCCACACCGCCTGTGCCCAAGTACCTATTACCTGAGGCCAGTGTAGACTCGAGCTTTGAGAAGGGCTTTTTCCACCGGTTCTGGAATCTTCTGGTCAATACCAGCCACGATCCTCGGTCTGCTCCTCAGCCACCGCTCAGCTGTCTTCCAGACGTTTCCCATTGTACAATCCAAGGAAAAATCCTCAAAACTACGCCATTTGTGACCCCACAGGTCCCGTATAGGCCTTCACCTAGGGCCCCGGGGTTATAGTTGCCTCCTATCTTGCAGAACAAAATAGTCTTCAGTCGCGTGTTAAGGCAGAACAAAGATAAGGGCTTTATTCCCCTTCCCTCAAGGATATCTTTTTGTACAACAAAACTTGGAAACAAAAACAGTACTTCCAAAGAAAAAATATGCTCTTTTCCTTTGTAGCTTACAGGTCTTCAGCGCAAGGATTCAACATCATCCGACATGCATAACGTACAGTCCATGGGAGCACATTCAGGAATATTGTTATTACTTTCCCACTGCATCAGCTCGCATTCACCAGGTGTTACACTGGGGTTTAAATCCTCATAGCTGTTTCTGTACAAGCCTCTCTCTGAGGATTCAGTTGGACTACAAGGGTACAGTTCTAAGCAAGTAGGTTTTGGAATACCTGTTACTGCAGTATGTCCTCTCTGGCTCTCCTCCTCTAACCTCCAACAGCTAGGAATTGTTTTATATCTTCCTGTAGTTAATTCATGCTCTGTGCACTGCTCTGACTCTCTGGTACAAACAGACTTTTTAGCTTTCCCTTTGATAAAGGTTGGTTCCCACCTGTATAAATGGTGAGGTCTTCTCTCTGGTAATGAGGACTGTGGACTCCCCTGCTCTCCCAGTCTGGATAGCTTTCTGACCTCAGCTTGGTCTCTCCTTCTCGCTGGAGTTATAGCTTCTGCCTCTTGGCTGTAAGCAGGCTCCACCTCAGACCTCCAGTTGCTAGCACTCTGAGCACTTCGACGGCTACGTTCTTCTGAAGCCTTTCCCTTGCTGCTTCCTGTTCCAGGGCTACTCCCACTGCTTCCTGGATTCATCAGGCTTCTCTCTCTGTGACCTCTGCTTCCTGCACGGCTGCTGCTCGCACTGACCTCTGCTGGATCTACCCAGCAGCTTTTATCTCCCTCTCCACTACACGTTCCCTGTGCTTTCCTGGACAGGTGATAATAATCAGATCCTAAACTTCTTGCTGCGTCATGGCTTGGGTGTGGTAATCCTATTCCACTGTTTCTTTGCTCCTTCTGAGCTGTGTGTGCTGGCTGCCTAACAGGTTTTAAGGTAAATTTCTCTTTTTCCTCTATTATCATAGGCTCTGTATAGGTTTCCATGTCACAGGTGACAGGGTTCACGTCCTGTAGGCTCCGCGGAAAACGAAGAACTGAAATGAGGGAGGTAGATAAGCGGGAAGGCAGTGCGCATGCGTGGATGCACGCTCCCAAAAGCGTTCCTATTGAACGCTGGGGAGCGTTCCTGCGCGGGCTCCGTCGGTGCCGACGATACCCATATGTGAAGACTCATTCCTGCTTGTTCCTGGAGATACCAAGTGGTTTACCTTCCTGTATTTTTCCCAAGGCCTCATGCCTCAAATGCAGAAAGGAATCTTCATACTTTGGACTGTAAAAGGGCTTTGGCCTTTTACTTACAAAGGACGCAGCAACATAGAAAGTCCTCGCCACTTTTTGTTGCTTTTGATCCTGGTCATTTGGGACTTCCAGTCTCCAAAAGGACACTGTCCAACTGGATTGCACAGTGTATATCTTTTGCCTATCAGAGTAAGAACCTTCCTCTTGAAGGCCATGTCACAGCTCACAATGTTCGAGACATGGCAGCCTCTGTTGCTCATCTTCACTCTGTTAAGCTGTATGAACCTAATTCACTCCAAACCTGTTTGGGAACTATCACTTTTCCCTAATTATTCACATTATTCATATTAATCTGTTTGAATGAAAGCAACGGGTCTCAGACTTCCAAGAGCTATTAGTCCTAATTCAGTCAGGACATTGCTCTAATTTGCATCAATGACCCTTGTGTTGCTTAACTCTTCTGTTGATAATCACATAGTAACTTCTTGCTATTCGTTATTGATCTTTAAAAAGAAACAAAAAGTAGGTGCTTATCTTTAAAAGCGCCCGACACCAATCTCAGCGCTGCCGTGTTTCACTAGCGAGCTGTTTCATCAGGGGCAGACACCTCTCTCTTCCTTCAAACAAACATTTCGAATGGCAAGTTCAGTACACAATGGTTTTTCATATCCGTTTCATTCTGTATAGGGAATTCCAAATTAGTTCCTTCTTCAAATCAAAAGTACAATCTACTACACTCTGACATAACAAATGCAAAGTTAACAATCAGTTCACCTTAGCTGTATTATCAGTTGCTTGTCTCGTTCTGAACCAGGTGTCTCTGAACCATGCCGCGCATGCGGTCGTAGAATCGTGACTGCTATTTATCCTGCTCCTAATGATGTCATTGTCTCATTAAGTACACAGGTTCCAATCGATTCGCAAATTGAGGCCCCTGGGTTGCACTGTTTGTAACATAAATATCCATCTTTGTTCCTTCTCGATCAAGATTTGATCTCGTGATTTGCCCTCTGAACCCGATAAACAGTGATCTATGCAATAGCATTGTAAATGTTCAAAATTGTGACCTTCATGAAGACAGTGTTCAACTATCGGGGCTGTCATCGTACGGCATTTTAATCTACTGCGATGTTCTGCTAATCTAATTTTGAATTGCCGTGATGTTTTACCAATGTAAAGTAGCCCACATGGGCATTCTATAGCATAAACCACATAGGAGGTGAAACAATTCGTAGAATGTCGTAATAGATAAGTTTTGTCATGGTATTTAAATGTGGTGACCTCTTTCGTGACTTCACACATAGGACAGGTTCCACATCTTCACTCTGTGTCTATCGACGACATCTGTCGAGCAGCTACTTGGGCCTCGGTTCATACCTTCACAGCCCATTACTGCTTAGACAAGGACTCCCGCCGGGATGCCTTGTTTGGTAAGGCTGTTCTTCAACACCTGTTCCATACTTAATCAACTCCTACCCACCATCCCTGGTAGGATGCCAGAGATCCATGGGGGAAAGTGGAGCCCTTTCAAAAGGGCACACAACTTCTGGGGTTTCTCCCTGGCATCTGTAGCTAGTGAGTCCCCATATGTGAAGGCTACATTCCTGCTTGCTCCTGGAGATAGCAGGTGATCTCCGGGAACAGCAGGAATTTAGTCTTCACAACCCGCCCACCTCCCCTAGGAGTTGTGTCTCTCTATCTCTATCTCTCTCTTTTCTCTTTCCCTCTCTCTCTCTCTCTTTGTCTCAGCTTTAAACTCAACTGGAGAGGGACAGTTGGGAAAGGCGGGAAGGCAGCACGCAGGCACTGTGGGATGCTCCCAACAGCTTTCTAATTGGACGCTGGGGAGCGTTCCTGCGCAGGCTCCGTCGGTACCGATGATACCCATATGTGAAGACTAAATTCCTGCTGTTCCCGGAGATCACCTGTTACAGGTGAGTAACTATGCTTTACAGGTGAGTAACTACGCTATTTCCCCTGTCCCTCCTCTCCTCATACATCTTCTGGCGCAGGCTCCAAATCATTTTTGTCGCCTTCCTATGAACCATTTCAAGTCTTGTTATATCCTTTGTGAGATATCGTCTCCAAAACTGAACACAGTACCCCCAAGTGAGGCCTCACCAATGACTTGTACTGGAACATTAATATCTCCTCCTTTCTGCTGGTTATTTTTCTCTGTATGCAACCCAGCATTCTTCTGCTTTGGCCACCACTTTGTCACATTGTTTCGCTACCTAGAGATCCTCAAAAAAACATCACTCTGAGGTTCTTCTCCTGGTCCGTCCACACAAACCTCTCGCCACCCATGAATGCACTTCTTCACATTAAATCTTAACTGTCAAGCATTAGACCATTCTTCCAGGTTTTGCAGATCTTTCCTCATGTCCACTCCCTCAGAGGAGTCCACTCTGTTGCAAGTTTTCATGTCATCTGCAAAAAGGCAGACTCCAACAAATACATTGAACAGTATCGATCCCAAAACCGATCCCTGGGCCACACCACACCACAACTCACCTTCCTCTCTTCTGAGTGAGTTCTGTTTATCACCTTCTGTCATCTGTCAGTCAACCAATTTCTGATCCAGTTCATCACCTTGTAACCCATCCCCAGGTTGCTCAGTTTATTGATAAACCTCCTATGAGGAAATCTAGGTAGATCACATGCATTGCATGTCCTTGATCTAGTTATCTGATCACCCAATCAAAGAACTCAATCAAATTTGTTTGGCATAATAATCCTTTGGTAAAACCATGTTACCCCAGATCATGCAACCCATTGGCATCTCCAGGAACAAGCAGGAATGTAGACCTCACGTATGGGTGACATCGGGTACCAACGGATCTTGCACAGGAAGCTCTCCAGCTACCAATAGGAAAGCCTTTGGGAGCAGTTCACTGTGCCTGCGCTGCTGTCTTCCCGCTCTTCTAACTGACTCTCCTCCGTTCTCTTTTTTCCGTGGAGCCGACAGGATCACTTCTGTACCTGCTGAAGAATTGCTGCCTTCACCCATAGCATCAATACCTTTTTCTTATCACTATTATTTTAATCCATCGGGGTAGAATCAGCGATGTGTCGTGTAAAGAGTGCCAAAAACCATGCCTCGATTCCTCCGGGACGCGAATCAAGAACCCTTGATTCCTTCGCAAGGTGCACCTTCCAGTCCTCCATGCTTGCCAGCAGAATCAACTCATACATTCTGTATATGGGGATGTTCCTCAAAGAGTTGAACAAAGACTGGGAGGGCTTCCTGCCGTTTTTCCCTGAAGAGAAGCGCCCTGCTTTTCAGGCAGTCCTCACCCATAGTCAAAACGTCTCTAAGTTTGTCAACAGGGCTGCTTTCGACGCCTTCGAATCGAATAGTAGAACATCCTCCATAGCCATAGAAGCCAGACAGTTTGCTTGGCTCCAGGCATCGGACTTAGAACAGTGGGTACAGGACAAATTGGCTAACATCCCCTTTACAGGTGAAAACCTCTTTGGAAGGAGTTGGAGGGAAAAAACGGGAGAACTAGAAACCGATGATACCACCCTCAAGAGATTGTCATGTAAAATGTCAAATCCCTCCAAGAAGAATGCTCAAACAAAAAAGGCCTTCTATCCAAAAAAGAGGAGATACTGCCCAACCTACTCCCAACCAGCCTACCCTCCACAGCATAAGCAACAGGGAGCTAAGCAAGCCAAAAAGCCACAGTTGACCAAGCAAGATCTCAGCCTCAACTAGCTGCCTCTGCACCATCCTTTTGACTCTCATGAGGGGAGCATGGCCAGTCCCATTCTTTCTATTCTGGGAGGCTATCAAGGTTCATCTCTCAATGGAAGACAATAACTTCAGAGAAATGGACCTTGTCCATTGTACACAAGGGATACCTTCTCAACTTCAGAGAACTACCCCTCATCGTTTCGAGGGACAAGTCCTATCCAAAAACTCTCTCGACCCCCTATTACATCAACAGGTCACTTCACTCCTCTCTCAAGGGGCCATCGAACCAGTTCCCCTACAGGAACATCGCATGGAATTCTACTCTCCCTATTTCCTCATTCCAAAGAAATCAGGAGACCTCAGGCCTGTCCTAGACCTCTGAGATCTCAACAAGTTCCTTGTAAAAGAAAAGTTCAAAATGATCTCCTTGGGGACTCTCCTTCCTCACTTGCAACAAAACAACTGGCTTTGCTCCCTAGACCTCAAAGAGGCCTACACTCACATTCTAATACATCCATCTCACAGGCAGTATCTCTGATTCATCTGCCGGGAGAGTCATTATCAATACAGACTGCTACCCTTTAGCCTTGCCTCAGCACCAAGAGTCTTCACAAAGTGCATAGCTGTCGTAGCAGCTCATCTTTGCATCAACTGTGTCTATGTCTTCCCCTACTTAGACGTTTGGCTCATAAAGGCCGACTCTCCTGGGGAGCTCTCCTCAGCTCAACACAAGACCATAAACCTTCAGTCCCTGGGTTTTGTAATCAACTTCCCAAAATCACAACTGATCCCAACACAAAGACTAGAGTTCATAAGAGCCATCCTGGACACCGTCCAATGCAAGACTTTTCTCCCACCTAACCATATGCAGTGGCTCATACTCCTAGCAGAGACCATGCGGCGATGCCAGCTGGCTCTGGCATGATCCTTTCTACAGCTGCTGAGCCACATGGCCTCCATGGTACACACAGTTCCAAATGCCAGGCTGCACATGTGCCAGACGCAGTGGACTCTGTCAACCCAGTGGACACAAGCCACTGAAGGTCTGCATGCATCCATCACCATCTCACCACCAGTCACTTCAATGGGTGGACAACCCCCGGAAATCTCAAAGGATCACCATTCTGCCCCTGCCCCCCCCCCCAGCCTCAGCATACCCTAACAACGGATGTGTCCAAACTCGGCTGGGGAGCTCACTTGGATGCTCTCTCCACGCAGGGCCACTGGACTACCCTCGAGTCAGCACAACAGATAAACCTCTTGGAACTTCGAGCTGTGTCGAGGGCTCTCCAGGTCTTCAAGCATCTTCTCACCAACAGTTCTGTCCTTGTAAGAACAGACAATCAAGTGACCATGTTCTATATCAACAAGCAAGGTGGTACGGGCTCCCCTCCCCTCTGCACAGAGGTGTGCCAGATCTGGGATCTGGCCTTTCAGCATCACATACTGCTCAGGGCAATCTACATTCCAGGTCAGGACAACTTACAGGCGGACAAGCTCAGCAGACAGCTCCACCCTCATGAATGGACCCTGGACCAGATGGTGGCCAACCATCTGTTTGAAACCTGGGGAACTCTGTGGTTAGACTTATTTGCTACGCAGCGCAATGCCAGACTTCCCTGCTTTTGCTCGAAGCTGCCAACAAACCTCAGTCTGTCCAACGACACCTTCATCATTCCTTGGAATTGTGGGCTCCTCTTTGCGTTTCTGCCAGTGCCCCTGATCCTGAAAACACTTCTCAAATTCCAAGAGGACAAGGGATACATGATTCTCATAGCCCCTTTCTGGGCCCACGAACCCTGGTTTCCCCTCCTCCTTCAACATTCTCAAACTCAACCCATCCCACTGGGATCCTCACCGGATCTCCTCTCCTAGAACGATGGAACACTTCTCCATCCCAACTTTCGATCCCTTCACCTGACAGAATGGCTTCTGAAAGCCTAGAATTGCGTCATCTTCTTCTCCCTAAGGAGGTCAAAAATGTTCTCTATTCCAGGAAACATTTCACGAGAAAGGCATATTCACTAAAGTGGCGCAGATATGACACACGGTGTTCACAAAATGCGCTCAATCTTTTTCAGACATTGGTTGTGACCCTACTCCACTACCTCTGGCACTTCTCTTCTCAAGGCCTCAAAACATCCTCGATAAGAATCCACCTAAGCGCAACTCTGCTTTCCATGACCTGGTGAATGGTAAACCCATCTCCTCCAACCTTTTGGTCGCACAGTTCATGAGACGTCTCCTGCTTACCAAACCGCCCATCCACCCACCCCCAGCAGCATGGGATCTCAATGTCGTTTTAGCTCAACTGCTCAAACCACCCTTCAAACCGTTAACCACTGCTCAGCTCCGCTACGTCTCTTGGAAAGTTCTCTTCCTCATAGCCTTGACTTCAGCCAGACGCATCAGTGAGCTGCAGGCACTGATGGCCCACACCCCCTATACACGTTTCTACCACAAAGTGATTCTGCAAACTCACCCCCACTTCCTCCCGAAAGTGGTTTCCATCTTCCATATCAATCAATCAGTTATCCTTCCAATATTCATCCTCAGACTGCACACCTCCCAGGAGGAAGCCTCTCTGCATACTCTGGACTGCAAGAGAGCTCTGGCTTTCTATTTACAACAAACAGAGTCCATCAGAAAGTCTTCTCACCTTTTTGTCTCCTTTGATCAAGCTCATCTAGGACTTCCAGTGTTGAAACACACCCTATCATCATGGATAGCAGACTGCATCTCTTTCTGCTCCAACAACGCAGGATTATCCCTCACTGGGCATGTCACTGCACACAACATTCAAGCAATGTCCAGCTCGGTGGCGAATCTACACACAGTACCAATCGCTGAGATCTGCCGAGCTACTACATGGTCCTCCATCCATACCTTCGCAGCACACTACTGCTTGGACAAGGACTCCTGCCAGGATGCGGCCTTTGGCCAAGCAATCCTTCAGCATCTCTTTGGAACATAACACAACTCCTACTCTCTGCCCACTTCAATCCAGATCTCCATACCAGGGAAGTCAAGGACAACGAACCTATCCAAGTTCTAACCCCCACAAGATCTGGGAGCTACGGAGTCCCATATGTGAGGGCTACATTCGTGCTTGTTCCTGGAGATAGCGTAGTTACTCACCTGCAACAGGTGATCTCCAGGGACAGCAGGAATTTAGTCCTTGCAACCCGCCCACCTCCCCGTGGAGTTGTAGAGGTCTCTCCTTCTTTCTACTCTCCTTTCTCTTCAGCTATTCACTCGACTGAGGAGAGTCAGTTAGAAGAGTGGGAAGGCAGCAGCGCAGGTGCAGTAGACTGGTCCTGAAGGCTTTCCTATTGGTAGCTGGGGAGCTTCCCGCACGGGCTTCGTCAGTACCTGATGTCACCCATACGTGAGGACTAAATTCCTACTGTTCCCGGGGATCACCTACTACAGGTGAGTAACTACGCTTTCTAGAAAGTCCACTATTCTTTCTTTCAGAAGCACCTCCATTACTTCTCACACCACTGAGTTAAAGCATACTGTCCTATAGTTTTTCACCTCTTCCCTATTTCCACTTTTGTGAAGACGTACCATATCAGCCCTTCTCCAGTCCAGCGGAACTTCTCCTGTCTCCAAGGATCTATTAAAAACATCCTTTAAAGACCCTGACAGAACTTCTCTGAGCTCTTTTAGTATCCTGGGATGTATCCTGTTCTGTCCCATGCCCTTGCTCACTTTCAGTTTTTCAAGCTGTTCAAACTCATCTTCTATGAATGGTGTAGTATCTACTCCATTCTCATTTGTATATTTGTCAATCATACGAGATCCTTCTCCAGTATTTTCTTTAGTGAATACAGATCAGACGTATTTGTTTAGCATTTTTGCTTTTTCAATGTCACTTTCCATTAATCCGTCCTCAGCAATTTTGAATCTTGCAATTCCACCTCGGATCTTCCTTTTCTGAATATACCTGAAAAATGTTTTGTCTCCAGAGTTCTCATCTTAAGCCATCATTTCTTCCACCTTTGCTTTGCTATCCTTATTTCTCTCTTTGTCTCTTTTAGTTTTATCCTATATTTTTTTCTGTATTCCTCTTTTTGTGATCTTCTGAATTTTGTGACAGCAGTGTTTTTTGTCTTTGTGGCAGAGGCACCCTATACCAGGTTCTACAAGAACAGAGTGGTGCTTCGCACGCACCTCAAATTCCTACCGAAGGTAGTGTCGCCTTTCCATCTCAACCAGGAAGTGGTGCTCCCTCCCTTCTTTCCAAGACCTCACTCCATTTGGGCGGAGACGGTCCTCCACACCTTGGACTGTAAGAGTGATTTGTCCTTCTACATCCAACGCACTCTAGGCCACCGCAAATCTTCTCAGCTTTTCATCTCCTACAAACCCAGTAGGCTGGGGGAGGCGGTGACCAAGCATACACTGTCCACTTGGGTGACAGACTGTATCACCTTCATGTATGAGCAAGCGAGGCTCCCGCTGGACGGCCGCGTCATGGCATACCACGTCAGGGCCATGGCGGCTTTGGTAGCACACTTGCCGTCCGTCCCAATGGTATCTGCCCGGCCGCCACCTGGTCCTCTGTCCATACCTTCGCAGCCCATTACTGCCTGAAAAGAGAGTTGTGATGGGACAGTGCCTTAAGCCAGGCTCTGCTCTGTAACCTTTTCGGGGTGTAGGCAACTCCCACCCTCCGATCCTTCTGTGTTCAGGCTACCAGAGTGATAGTTCATCAGACACACGGGTCCTACTGTGGCCTGTGGACACGGACTAAATTGCTGCTGCTCCCCATGAGGGAGCCCTCTTTTTCTATGGGCTTTCGGTAGCCTATAGCTAGGGGTCCATATGTGAGGACTGACTTCCTGCTTGTTCCCGGAAAAAGCGTAGTTACTCACCTGTAACAGGTGTTCTCTGGGGACAGCAAGAATCAGTCCTCACAACCCTCCCTCCTCCCCTTGGAGTTGCTCCTTACCATCAGCTATGTCATCTGACTGAGCAAGATGGCACCCTTGGGCAGGAAGGGGACCATGTATGCATGGTAGCATTCCCAAATGCTCCATTCGGGCTCCGTCGATGCCGTCACCCATATGTGAGGACTGATTCCTGCTGTCCCTGGAGAACATCTGTTACAGGTGAGTAACTACACTTTAGGTCAGGCCATTCTTCGGCACCTCTTTGGGGACTAGTGCAACTCCTTCTCTCCGGCCCTTCTGTCTGTCCATGCTACTGGAGAATTGCAAGCAAATAAAAAGGCAACTGAGAAGTGATGTCACAGAGCTGTGTACCAGTCCAATGACTTATTCAGGCCAGATGGTTGCAAAGTATTGAGGGTAAAAATGCACCTTTGTTCCAATCTAGTTAAACGTTGTTCTAAGCGGCCTTGATTTGCTTGCATATGTTTCTGCCTCTTTTTAAACAGCTTCTGGTTAGAGTGGGTATTCCCTGGATAATTCTACCACTGTCACCGTTAGCAAGTCCTGAAAAATTGAAAAAAACTGACTTAGCACTATAAGCCTATGAATGACATCAGGGGTTTTTCCTATGAGCTGTCAGCAGGGCTTTTGCTCTGCATTGCCAGGAACCCTTATCTTGAGACTTATTCTCTCCCAGTCCATGGTATACATCTCTATTATAGGGAGACCGTGGGTAGGAGTTTTGCTAACCAGGGTTTTTTTATTATTATTGTTCAAATGATATCAGCACTGACTATGTTTCTGAAGCAGATATCACTGCTATCCATACATTTTAGTCTCACCCTCACTCTTTCCCAGACCCAACCCCATGTTTAACATTCTGACATAGAAACATGTCAGCTGTTAAAGACCATATGACCTATCTACTCTGCCCTTCCATATTAAATAGTATAGTCCCTTATTTTTTCCTTTAGAGATCTTCTGTGTTTGTCCCATGCTTTCTTGAATGCTTGAATGCTGTGTTTGTCCCATGCTTTCTTGAATTCAGATAGTGTCCTCATCTCTACTACCTGCACTGGGAGACTATTCCGTGCATCTACCACTCTTTCCGTAAAGAAATATTTCCACATATTACTCCTGAGTCTATCCCCTTTCACCCTCTTCCTAATCCCTCTCATTGCAGAGCTTACTTTCAATTGAAAGAGGCTCTCCTCTTGTGCATTTATGCCACAGAGGTATTTAAACATCTCTATCATGGGAGATCCACGTGATGCATGAGTGAGTAAGGATGTTTCCTGCTCGCTCCGGGGCTGCCCCGAGAAATAATCTAACTCTTATCGCACCTTGGCCACAAAAATAAATACAATCTATTGGAAAGAGAAAGTGGCAGATAGAAACTTGTACGGAGCGGTGGTCCAAGGCAAAGGAAACATGCCATTACCGGCAAGAAGAGATTGAGAGAAAGCAGGCAAATCTGGGGCCCTGTCTTCCACACTGATACAGCCGACCTCTCCGGGAGCAGAAAGTGCAGATTCAGTCACAGAGGATCTGGCGAAGGAAGTAGTAAAACTACTTGACCCGAAATTTGATCAAATAATAAAGAAATTGGAAGTAATGGGAGACTCCCTGACGGAGATTGGACGGAAGGTAGAAGAACTGGAGCACCACGTGGCGACCATTAAAGATGGCAAAGGGGAGACAAGAAAGAGAGCAAAAAGAGCAGAAAAAAACAAATAGAAGCCCTCCAATGGAAAGTAGATGATCTCAAAAATAGGTCGCAGCGAAACAATTTAAGAATCGTCGGAATACCAGAATCAACGACAGACCGCATGTTACTGCCTCTGCTTGAAGAATGGCTGCCGAGAGAGCTGGGCATAGATGTCCTAGTGGGCGATATTAGAATTGAGAGAGCGAACTGTCTGGGAGTAAGGCGGGAAGAGCAGCAGAGGCCTCGATTGGTCATTATGCGTGTTCTCAATTTTCAGCATAAAGTACAATTGCTACAGGCCTACCGGAAAAAAGGAGGTTTAACGCTGGAGAATCGGAAGCTTTTAATGTTTCAAGACTACTCCGCAGTCGTGGCAGACAAAAGAAAGGAATTTGCACCAGTGTGCGTGGCTCTATTTAAGAAAAAGTTACGCTTCACATTGGCGTTCCTGGCGATCTTCTGAGTATCACACCAAGACTCTTAAATTTAAGACTGCGGCCACAGCAAAACAATTCTTGACTGGCCTAACAGAAGCTAATGGTGAAGATGGCACATCGGCTTGAGTTCGGCGTCTCGACTACAGGACACTGCATGGACATGGAAGGATATTGCAGAGTCTGGTAAACACTAGAAGCCTCAAAGTTGGCTGAGCAGAGCAGTAGGAACTACAAAGACATTTTGAAATAGTAATATGTGACAAAAGGATATTGGAAAAAAAAAGGGGGATTGTATGATGATATTAGTATGTCTGATGAAACCGTAATGCTGTGGAAAGGGCAGTGACAGAGAACCGGGGCAGCCCTGCAGCAATCACTTGGGTTCAGACCTCAGCAGGGGAGTGCTGAGGATAATAGGTGTGGAATTGTATGTTGAATAGGGGATGTAAGAGAAAAGGGTGGGGGGGAGGGGAGGGAAGGGATTGAGCGACAGATGTGTGAATGGGGATTGTATGCTGAAAATGTGGGGGTGCGAGGGGGAATAGGAATGAGTGAGAGTGCTCTAAACAGTAAGGGTGATATGGGAAATCATGACATGCTGCCAGAGAAACGAAAGAGAAGATATGATGTCTATTTCTATGGTACAGAGTTCAGGGTTGGGGCTGGGCAACCCTGGGCAAAGTCTCAAACAATATGGAATCGGGGACTAGCTATGATAAGGAATAAGAATAATGGGACATGATTTGCGGATAATTACATGGAATGTGGGGGGAGTGAGTACACCTGTAAAACGTACAAAAATCTTGCAAGCATTAAAAAGAGGCAAAGCTCAGGTGGCACTATTACAGGAAACCCACTTAAGTACGCAGGAGCATGAGAAGTTAAAAAAAGACTGGGTTGGGCAGGTATTTGTGGTCCAATCGGGAGGTAGAAAGAGGGGGGTGGCAATTTTAGTTAAAAAAGGGATCACTGTGGAAGTACTCAAAGAGGAGGGGATCCACAGGGACGGTTCCTATTTTTGCATGCTCGAATACAAGGGGAGGAAGTATTCTTGGGCAATATCTATGCACCAAATGTCTATGACCATCGATTTTTCAAGCTGCTTTTACAAAAGCTAATGGGGGCACCGAAAATACCTTTGATACCAGCTGGAGATTTTAATTGCTCACATGACCCTGAACTAGATAGATCACAGCGGCAGAGGGGAGGGGGATGGACAAAGAAAGGAGTGGGATACTTATATAAAATGGGAGGCTTGATAGATGTATGGAGAATTTTACATGAAGGGGAAAGAGATTACACACATCTGTCACAAGCCCACCAAACTTGGTCTCGGATTGATTATATACTAGTTTCCAGAGAGAACTTTGGTAAAGTGATGAATGTGGAGATTGAGCCTATTATGGTGTCTGACCATGCCATGGTAAGGATGGATTGGAAAGGGAGGACTACCTATGGTAATCAATGGTCAAGCGACAACAGTGGGGATATTTTGGGAAGCAGGGAAAGCAGTGTTACGTGGGCATCTAATAGCATATGTAGCCAAGGAAAGGAGGCGCATTAATGAAACCATACTAAGACTCTCCCAAAATCTGCAAGCAGCAAAAAGGGAAGTTCTGATAGACCGGACATGCATAAAAACATACTTTGAAGCTCAGAGAGCCTTAAATACCGTGTTTCAAGAGAGAGCGATCTATTCTATACACTATTATAGACACCAGTTGTTTAGATATGGAAACCGAAGGGGGAAATTATTGGCTCAGTTGGTAAAAGATAGAGACGGCATTAAAGGGGTAACCATGAACTTCCGGTAGCATGGTGAGCTGAGTGAGTCGCAGCCCTCTTAGCTCCGAGGCCCGTTCTCTCCCCTCAACCATTCAGCTTGTTGGGACTGTCTTTATCTATGCATTAGAGGGAGAGCAATTTTAGCACTGTACGAAGCAGCGTTGGGTTACAAGTGTGCCCTGTGGAATCCTCGGTATGGCGACTAAAACCCCCCGCCGAGAGAAGACACGTGGAGGAGAAGCTCAGATGGCGGAGGTGGCATCGGATGGTCTACAGCCTGTAACCGCGGCGGCGATGGTGGCGGAGGTGTCCAAGGCAGTGGTGGACGCGTTGGAAGACCGCCTGGGGAGGGCTAGCGACGCAGATTACTGCAGTAGGGCAGGTGGTTTCAGAATTTAACAGCCGAGTCGAACGGGCAGAAAACCGCATCGGTGCTCTTGAGGATCTGCAGGTGCGAGATGAGACTCGGCTCCGGAGATTAGAGGAGGCTATGACTAAACAACAGGACAAGTTGGAGGATCTCGAAAACCGGAGCCGCCAGAACAACCTACGCTTTATAGGCATTGCTGAGACGGTGCAAGAGCGAGACCTGAAGCGGTACCTGGAGAACTGGATTCCTGAGCATCTGCCCCTGCACGAGGAGGTGGGGAGCATTGTTTTGGAGCGTGCACACAGGCTGGGGCCTTACCGGGCCAGTGATACCAGGCCACGGGCTGTTATTGCTCGGTTCCTGAACTCGGCGCAGAAGGAAGGAGTTTTGCGGGCCTCGTGTCAATCTCGGCGCTCGGGGCCCAATGCTACCAAAGTGCTCATTTTTCAGGATTATTCAGCTGGTGTAGCGCTGCGCCGCAAGGCTTTCAAAGATGTATGTGGCCGGCTGGTGGAGAAAGGAATTCGGTTTACCTTGGCCTACCCAGCCACGCTGAGAGTGGACTGTGAAAATGGGCGTCGGGTGTTCTCCTCCCTGCAGGAGGCCCAGGAGTATTGCAACGGCCTTGGCTGAGCATCTCGGGAACAAAGGACAGTGTTTAAGTGGCTTTTGGTGGTGATGCTGATACGAAGCTTCGCTGCTTGAGGAGCTTCTTCTGCGGGGCCTGAGATGCGCTAAGTTGACCACAGCGTGCGGCCTGGACGTTGCACCTTTCTTCGCTGGACTGTGGGGTTAATCTTGGTCCGTGCACGGGCTGGTTATCTGAGGGGCTGCGGACTCCCCTAGCCCTGGGGAACGGGGGTTTTATGTTGGGTTTGTGGGTTTTTTTCTGCACTGTTGGGTGGGACAGTTTTTAGTACTGTTCGGAGTATCCTGTCAGCCTTTATTTGAGTTTGTTCTGGGCTGGGGGGTCCTTTGGCCTCTTGCTTTCAGTTTAATAACTTGGGGCTCCTGTTATTATGGCAGGGGATGTTCTATTTATTTTAGTGTGTTTATCCTTGCTCTTCCCCCGTATCGGGGATTCTCTTTTTTTTTTATATATAAGGGCTTGTTCTCTCTTCTTCTCCTGTTTCTATCTTTCGGTTTTCTCTTTGGTTGTTATTATACTATGCAAATGGCAGTATATGCTATGGATGTTCAATGTATAGGGCACTCTAGTATAATTAATGCTCTGTTTCCTTGGGTTGGCCCCTTTCACTCGACATGATATGTAATTGCTATGTTTAGTGTATATTTTGTACTATTTACTGTAAAGTGGGTGATTGGAGGATTACGGGCGTGCGCCCGGAGGGGCCTCTATGGGGCTGGGGATTGGGGGGAGGAGGGAGAAGGGTCCTGGAGTGTTCCCGTGGGTTTCTGGTAGGTTGGGACGCCCGGCTCCTGGGGCGGGGGCCTTGAGGTGCTGGGCCCTAGCTCTGGGACTCGGGGACGTAGTTCTGGAGGGGGGAGGGTGATGCTTCTCCTATGCCTCCTTCCCTTAGTATGTGGGGTTTAGGTGGTTATGGCTATACATCTTCCTAAGGGGATTGGGTGGAGGGACTCTATCTTTGCTACCTCGGGAGGGGTTGGTTGGTAGTTGGTGGAAGGGGGGGCCTGGTACAACTGGTAGTGGGTGGGTAGACACGGTCCCCAGGACTAGGGGTGCTCTTGGAGATGGATAGCACACGGTTGGTTGGGTTAGGTTTGACTGATCTGGTGGGGGGGGGGGAGGGAGGAAGGGCCTTGCATGCGTAGGAAGTCACGGTGAGGCCGGAGTGGATACTCTGGCGAAGGAAGGAAGGTAAGGTAGTTGGGGTTAGGGGGGGCAGGGGAGGGGGCTCGGGGGGGAGGGATTGGAGGGGGGACGGGTTTGTTTCAGGGGGGGGTAGGGATTAATTGCTATTGGCCGGGTTTGTTTGTGTTGTTGTATGGGTGTGTGTGTGAATGGCTGGGGCTGTGGCTGCCTTGGGCTGGTGGGTTGTTGAAGGGGAAGGGGATCCCAGGCTGGGGGGGGTCTCCGTTTGGTGGAATGGGGGATTAATCTCTATTGGGAGCGCCTTTGGAACATAGATCCTGGGTAGTGATCTTCGCTTTGCGACCTGGAACATTTGTGGACTGGGCTCCCCGGTTAAACGTTACAAAGTCTTTCAGCACTTGAAGCGTCAGCGGATTAATGTTATTTTGCTACAGGAAACCCACCAGTCGGAAGCGGAACATAACAAATTGTGCAAAGGAGTAGCCTAGTGGTTGGGGCAAGGTACTTCAGGCCGGAAGGTCGGGGGTTCAAATCCCACTAGAGGACAGCAACCTTGGTCCGGAAGGACTGGGGTTTCTAGTCCCACAGATGCTCCTTGTTGTCTTGGGCAAGCCACTTAACCCTCCATTGCCCATGTTTCCTGTAAGTATTAGTGTATGTGTCTCATATCCCTGCATGTTAAATGTATCCCCCAATTGTGTTGTGACCGCTTTGATTGAAGGATAAGGCGGTATACAAAACTGTCTAAATAAAAAAAATAAAATAAAATAAAAAAAAATCTCGCATGTATACGGAGTCCCTGCTTTGGGGAAGAAGAGGGGTGTGGCTATACTAATTGCTAAGTCTGTCAATTGGGTGGAAGAGCGTGTGCTTACTGATCCGGAGGGCCGGTATGTGTGTGTGTGGGGACTGTTAAATGGCTTGAAAGTGGCCATGTGTTCGGTGTATGGACCCAATGAATATGACGCTGGCTTTTATAAAGCACTTGTTCAAATCCTGGCGGATACGTGGGGGTATCAGGTCATATTAGGCGGCGATTTTAACAAGGTGATGGATGCTACCATGGACTGTACTGGCAGCGGCAGGGGCGGGGGACAACGGGCCCGTAAGCGACTGCGGGGGATCTGTGAGGCACATAAGTTGTTGGATATCTGGAGAACCCTCCACCCGGGGGAGAGGGAATCTCCAGGAACAAGCAGGAATGAGTCCTCACATATGGGTACGTCGGATCCGACGGAGCCTGCGCGGGAAAGCTCCCCAGCTTCCCAGAAGGAAAGCTTTTGGGGCTTCCCACAGCGCATGCGCGCTGCCTTCCCGCCTTCCTGACCAACTCTCCTCAGTTTCTCTTTTTCCGTGGAGCCAGCAGGTCGTGTTCCTGTCACCGCTGAAGAAGTTGTTATTTTAATTTATTTCTTTGGCCGCGTGTCTGCCTTCCCCGATTCCGAACCGGTACCCGCCGGTCTTTTTTCTTTTATTTTATAAAAAAAAAAAATAAAAATTTAATCTTCTTTTCTTTACTTGGTGTGTTTTTTTGTGAGGCCTTTAGGCCTTCACAAATTCTCCCTCATGGAGAAGCCAGCATCTGGTTTCAAAAAATGCACCAAGTGTTCTAGTACTATTTCAGTCACAGACACCCATGAATGGTGTCTTAAATGTTTGGGACCTGACCATTCTATTTCGGATTGTCCTTCCTGCTCTCTGATGTCCAAACGTGGCTTACAGAACCGAGCAGCCAAATTCCATATGCTGTTTTCCTGAGATAATCCAGCATCTGCATCCTCCAGGTCTTCTTCTCCGGATGGATCTCAGGTAACCAAACATGTTTCAGGCAGGTCCTCAAAGAGCAAATCTCCCTCTAAGCAGCGAGAGGCTCTTGGGTTCAACCCTGAGGACCCTGCCCCAGCCAAACAACCCCGGCGGGAAGCTCCGGCTTCCAAAGCTCCTCCTATGGGGTTACAGGTTGACATCGATGGCACGGCCCTCGACCGATCACCTGTTAGACTGCTCTGGGGTACCGGCTCAAACCGGTACCGACATCCAGGCAGTCGTGGCGTCTATGGGTACTACTGTACAAACCATGCAGCATGCCATAATGGCTTTCATTAACGCTGCAACGCCCTCGGTACCGCAACCGTCGGTTCCGACCCCGGTTCCGGTACCACAACCGATACCGGTTCCGAGAGCATCTACTTCTCGTAGAATGCCGGTTCCGGGGACTTTCTCGATACCGACCCGGTTCCCGGTACGCCCGATGTCGATACCGGCCGGTATGCGTATCACTCTCTGGAAGCAAATAGGCGATACTTTGAGTCTTCTGAGGATGCTGATACCTCAAATGATTCTGATGAAGCATCCCTTGTTCTTCCTGAGGAGCCCTCTTCCCCAAAAAGGAGAATGTCTCCTCCAGAGGACTTGTCTTTTCAGGACTTCATTCTTGAAGTAGCCAAAGGACTCTCAATTACAGTATCCTCTGAAAAAGAACCTAGAGCAAAAAAATTAGACATTTTAAGATACTCTAAGGTTCCCAAAGAGGCAGTCACCTTGCCCATTCATGATATTCTTCAAGAACACATGATGGATTTATGGGAGACTCCTCTTACTCTTTCTCCACATTCTCGTCGGTTGGACACCATGTATCGGGTCCCTCCTTCTCCTGGATTTCAGAAAACACAGCTTCCTCACCATTCCATTGTGGTGAAGTCTGCTATGAAAAAGATAAAGAGTACCAAAAGGCACGCTTCTACCCCTCCAGGAAGAGAATGTAGGACTTTGGATGCTTTTGGCAGGAAAATCTTTCAGGCTAGTATTAAATAGTATGCTTATTGCCAGAATCACTCATAGAGTCTCTATATGGGCATGTTTCTGAAAGAGCTTGCTCTTAAGATACAAGCTTTTCTCCCTTTTATCCCAGAGGATAGACAAGAGGAATTCCTGCTTCTTTTAAAGCATACCCAAGATGTGTCAAAGTTCTCCAATAGGGCTGCCTTTGACTCCTTTGAGGGTGCTAGCAGAGCATCTGGCATAGCTATTGCTGCTCGTCGAATTGCTTGGCTCCAGGCCTCTGACCTGGAGTCCTGGGTACAAGATGGCCTAGGCAATTTACCTTGTACTGGTGAAAATCTATTTGGCAAGGAGTGGCAAGTTCAAGCCACTCAAATGGACGCAGAAAATGCGGCTTTAGATAGACTTTCTTAGTCTACTTCCATTCCTGCCAAGAAAAATTACTTTAAGAAATCTTTCTACAAAAAACAAGATTTGGTACCAATGCTGGCCAATCATCTTCTCAGGTTCGCTTTGTTCCTAAGCGTCAGCAAGCGAAACAGGCCAGAACAAAGCCTGCAGGGGCTGCTACCCTTCAACAGTCCCAACCCCCTCAGGGTTTTTGACTTACTTCTAGAGAACATACCCTTTCTGGCTCTGCAGCAACCAGAGCCTCTCACCATTCCAGGAAGGCTGACTCATTTTGCTCCCAGGTGGGAACAGATTACATCAGAGCAGTGGACCCTCTCTATCATCAGAGAGGGCTACAAACTGCATTTTTCCAGCCTTCCTCTCTATCCCAGGGTGAGACATTTCATTTCTCCTCCATCTCTTCTACCCCTGTTAAATCAGGAGGTGAATACCCTGCTTGCCCAGGGGGCAATAGAACAGGTTCCTCTTCTACAACAGGGCTCAGGGTTTTACTCCCCCTATTTTCTCATACCAAAGAAAACAGGGGGGCACAGACCCATCCTAGATCTGAGAGAATTAAACAAATTTCTATGCAAGGAGAAATTCAAAATGCTCTCCCTGGGTACCCTCCTTCCATACCTACAGAGTCAGGACTGGCTTTGTTCTCTAGACCTAAAGGATGCGTATACACATATACTCATCCACCCATCCCACAGAAAATACCTTCGATTTCTGTTCCAGGGAAAACATTTCCAATATAGAGTACTCCCCTTCGGTCTAGCCTCTGCTCCACGAGTGTTCACAAAATGCATGTCAGTAGTAGCTGCATTTCTACGCACTCAGGGAATCTTTGTCTTCCCATACCTGGACGACTGGCTCATCCGAGCTCCATCTCAGTCTCAGGCTCAGACTTCCCTGGACCACACCATCTGCATCCTGCAGTATCTGGGACTTGTCATCAATCTGCCAAAGTCTCAACTCACCCCTACTCAATCCCTAGAATTCATAGGGGCCTGGCTAGATACCACCACAGCAAGGGCCTATCTTCCCCAAGTACGTTGCCACCGGCTGGTGCACTTGGCCTCTCAGATTCAGTCCAGAAGTCACTTGACTGCCAGAGAGATGTTACAACTGCTAGGCCACATGGTATCCACAGTTCATGTGGTGCCCTATGCTCGCCTGCATATGAGAGCAGCTCAATGGACTCTGTCCACTCAGTGGACCCAAGCTTCAGGAGCTCTCTCAGACCAAATAGCAACCTCCAAACGTCTATTTTGGTCTCTCCAGTGGTGGATGTCCACTCAAAATCTGTTGCTGGGGTCCCCCTTCCAACCACTACTGCCCCAAGCAACCCTCACCACAGATGCCTCCCAAACAGGGTGGGGAGCTCATCTGCAAGATCTGTCCACTCAAGGCCTTTGGTTTCCACAGGAGACCGCCCTTCATATCAACCTTCTGGAGCTTCGAGCAATTTTCCTTGCTCTCAAGGTCTTTCATACCCTCCTCCACAACATGACAGTTCTTGTTCATACCGACAATCAAGTAGCCATGTTCTACATAAACAAACAAGGAGGGACTGGCTCTCTGTCGCTTTGCAACGAAGCTCTCAGACTGTGGGCCTTCGCCAGAGAGCATCAAATCCATCTCCTGGCAGTATATCTCCCAGGAATTCAAAACTCTTGGGCAGACAGACTCAGCCGAGTTTTGCTTTCACACGAGTGGTCCCTGCACATGGATCAGGTACTCCGAATCTTTCAAAAATGGGGAACCCCGGACATAGACCTCTTTGCAAGTCCGTGGAATGCCAAACTTCCCCGGTTCTGTTCCAGAACTCCGTGTCAGGGGGTTCCGGCCAGGGATGCCTTCCTCCTTCATTGGGGTCAGGGCCTCCTATATGCCTTTCCACCCATTCCTTTGATTCCCAAGACTCTGTTCAAACTGCAGAGGGATCACGGATCTGTGATCCTCATAGCTCCATGCTGGCCATGCCAAGTGTGGTTCCCTCTACTTCTGCATCTCTCCCAGGGTCCCTCCCTAGACCTGGGAGCTGCTCCAGACCTTCTGTCTCAGGAGGAGGGGACTTTGTGGCACCCAAACCCCAAGTCCCTCCACCTCAGAGCATGGTTACTGAAGGCCTAGACCTTCAAGACTTAAATGTCTCTCAACAAGTGAAGGATATCCTCCATGCTTCCAGAAAACCTTCCACAAGGCGTTCTTATGCTTTTAAATGGAAGAGATTTTCCATTTGGTGTGCTCAAAAGGATCTTGATCCTTTTGCTCTTCCTGTGAATTCTCTCTTGGAATATCTCCTGCATCTCTCCAATGCAGGCCTTAAAACGAATTCAGTAAGAGTCCATTTGAGTGCTATTGCAGCATCACTTAAACCTATCAATGGACAACCTATTTCCTCTCATCCTCTTATTGCAAGATTTATGAGAGGCCTAACTCTAACTAAACCTCCCATTCGGCCTCCTCCGGTGGCATGGGACTTGAATTTGGTTCTTGGTCAGCTTATGAAGCCTCCTTTTGAACCCTTAGTCTCTACCTCCTTGAAATTTCTTTCCTGGAAGGTTATTTTCCTCATTGCAGTCACTTCAACTCGTCGCCTCAGTGAGCTGCAAGCCTTAGTGGCGAATCCACCTTATACAAGGTTCCATCATGATAAGGTAGTCCTTAGGACAAATCCACACTTTATGCCTAAAGTGGTTTCACCTTTTCATCTTAATCAAGAAGTATACCTACCGGTCTTCTTTCCAGCTCCTCATGCATCCAGTGCAGAGCGGAACCTTCATACTCTAGACTGTAAAAGAGCTCTTGCCTTTTACCTCCATAGGACTCAGCCACATCGAAAGTCTTCCCAACTTTTTGTTGCTTTCGATCCTTCTCATTTGGGACTTCCAGTCTCAAAAAGAACACTTTCCAATTGGATTGCTCAGTGTATTTCTTTTGCTTACCAGAGTAAAAACATTTCTCTGGAGGGCCATGTCACGGCTCACAACGTGAGAGCCATGGCCACCTCTATGGCTCATCTTCACTCTGTATCCATAGATCAGATCTGTCGAGCAGCCACCTGGGCCTCGGTTCATACCTTCACAGCCCATTACTGCTTGGATAAGGACTCCCGCCGGGATGCCTTATTTGGTCAGGCTGTCCTCAAACACCTGTTCCATTCTTAAGCAACTCCTGCCCACCTTCCCTTAATGGATGCCTGAGATCCATCGGAAGATGAAGAACCTTGGAAGGGGATCTCCCAGGCATCTTAGCTAGGGAGTCCCCATACGTGAGGACTCATTCCTGCTTGTTCCTGGAGATAGCACAGTTACTTACCTGTAACAGGTGATCTCTGGGAACAGCAGGAATAGTCCTCACAACCCACCCACCTCCCCTAGGAGTGGTATCTCTTTCTCTTTCCTTTCCTCTCTCTATTGTCTCAGCTTTAAACTCGAACTGAGGAGAGTTGGTCAGGAAGGCGGGAAGGCAGCGCGCATGCGCTGTGGGAAGCCCCAAAAGCTTTCCTTCTGGGAAGCTGGGGAGCTTTCCCGCGCAGGCTCCGTCGGATCCGACGTACCCATATGTGAGGACTATTCCTGCTGTTCCCAGAGATCACCTGTTACAGGTAAGTAACTGTGCTTTATACTCATATGTCACGGGCGCATGGGACGTGGTCTCGCATCGATTATTTTTTTATTTCGGATTCATTGTTTGGTCGGGTTTCGCGATCTGAGATTGGCTGCTCTGATCATGCGATGGTTAGCTTGGAGTTTCGCCACCATCTTTCCAGCCAACACCGACTCTGGCGGTATCATTTAGATCTTGGGGGGGATGTACAGTTTGAGGCGCATTTGTGGAAATGTTGGGGGGACTATGTGTCGCTTAATGATACGCCAGGGATTGCTCCTGCTCTCTTCTGGGAGGCGGGCAAGGCGGTTCTTAGGGGAGAAATTATCAGTTATCATAGCCAGAGATGCAAGCGGTTGAATCAATGGATCCTCTTGCTAGAGCGGGACTTGGGGAAAGCCCGGCGGCTGCTGGCGGGACACAAGTCTCCGGCGAATCATCGCCGGATGCGGGAGCTTCAGTCGGAGCTGGAAATGCTCCTCCATCGGAGAGCGCAAAAGTCCATGTTGTACTACCGATATAAACAATACCAGCATGGGATTCGGGCAGGGAAGTTGTTGTCTGCCTTGGTGAGGCCTGCGGGAGGGGCCAGGCATATTGGGGCCATCCGACATACGGATGGGACGGTTCAGAGAGATGCGGGAGCCATTGAGGCTGTCTTCACTGCCTTCTATCGGCAACTCTATGCCACTGAGGGCAGCCGGGAGGATGAGGGCCGGGCCTTCCTAGAGGGCTGTGTTTTAGCTCGGCTAGATGCGGAGCAGTTGCAGGCTCTTAACCAGCCCATTTCGGGGCGGGAGGTCCAGGAAGGTATCAAACATCTGAAAAACGGGAAGGCCCCAAGGGTAGACGGCTTCCGTAGTGAATTTTACAAACTTTTAGGAGATGCCTTGGTGGTCCCCCTGGTGGGATATTATGAAGATCTGGTACAGCAGGGGAGATTCCCCTATGAGGCGAACAAGGCTTTGGTTACTGTTTTACCTAAACCAGGGAGGGACCCCCTTCTCCCGGGCTCCTATCGTCCGATATCGCTTCTCAATGTAGATATCAAACTTTTAGCTAAGATTATGGCGGTCCGATTAGCTTCTTTTTTGCCGACTTTGATTCACCCAGACCAGGTGGGATTTGTGAGGGGCCGGCAAGTAGCCTACAATGTACAACGTATTTTGTTATCTTTTTGTGCGGAGCAGGTGGCTAGTCGTGGCTCTCTACTTATCAGTTTTGACGCTGAGAAGGCGTTCGACAGGGTTCAGTGGGATTTTCTTTATCAGGTCCTTGGAGTAATGGGGTTCACTTGGTTTTTTGTAAAAGTGATTCGGTTATTATATGCTGACCCGATTGGTGCGCTTTTGATAAATGGGGAGATGACCGCGGACTTTGCTATTCAGAAGGGGACGCGTCAGGGCTGTCCCCTTTCCCCGCTTCTATTTGTTCTTACTTTGGAACCTTTGCTGCACAGGATTCGTATGGCCTCGCAGTTTGGGGGGGTTCTGGTGGGAGGGGAGGAGTTTCGAGTTGCGGCTTTTGCGGATGACTTGCTAGTACACCTGGGGGACCCGCAAGCTGGGCTCCCGCATCTATTACAATTAATACAAGCCTACGGGAGGGCTTCGGGGTTCAAACTCAACCTCAAAAAGTCGGAAGCGATATTATTAGGGTCGGCGGCAGGGCATGGCTGGTCAGGTGCTTTCCCATTGAAATGGGCAGCTGGACATTTTAAATACTTGGGTATCTACCTGCCCGCCGACCTCGGTGATTTGTACCGCTTGAATGTTACCAGCGTTTTCAATGCCATGTCGCTTGCAGTGGATAAATGGCGCGACTTGCCACTGTCCCTGGGGGGACGGGTAGCTTTGTGCAAGATGACCCTTTTTCCCAAGCTTTTGTACATGCTCCAAACGCTCCCGTTGTTTTTACAGCGCTCTGATCTTCGACGGATGGAGCGAGTGTTCAATCGGTTTCTCTGGCAGGGCCGCCGACCTAGAGTACGTTTGGGCATTCTTAGCCAATCCCAGTCTTTCTTTTTCCGCGGAGCCCAACGGACGTGAGTTCGTGTCACCCGGGAAAAGTAGATTTTTTTCTGCGATTTTTGCTTTTTCTTATCCGGTTCTACACCGGTTCCCCTTCTCGCCTGGGCTCGGTACACCGGTATCGGGTCCGGATTTTCTTTTTTCGGATTTTGTCCTTCGTGACTAGCGTTCACGCCTTTTCTTTTGTTATTTTCACTGGCAGCCTGGTCTTTTGACCTTGCAGGGGCCCTTTTTCCCCCGATGGCTGGCAGCGGGTTCAAGAAGTGTGATCGGTGTAAGAAACCTGTCTCTCACCGACACACATGACTGATGCCTCGGGCCTGACCATGACCTGCTGGTCTGCGGCCCGTGCGGCAAAATGTCGTTGAAGGCACTTCGGAGCCGTCAGCATCAACGTGAGAGAATTTTCTCAGACTCCGTGTCCGGCCGGGCCCGGACTTCGTCAGAGGCCTCAACATCTCGGGAGTCTGATCCCGAGCGCCATTGTGGTTCCTCTGAGAGGGGGTCTCCCACCCGGGAGCACAAAAGGAAGAAGAAGCTCATGAGGGCAGCATCGGTGGAGGCCCCTGGGTCCTCGAGGGCCAGGTCGCGTAGCCCTGACCGCCGCCCTGGGCTCTCGGAGTCGGAGAGGCCGTCCAAACTTCCTTGCATGGAGCCGGAGTCCCCGAGTCATGTAAGTGCTGTTGTCCTCATGGACTCTCCTCTGGGAGAACCGATGTCAGGCCTGATGCCGTCAGGGCCCTAGTCGAGGGCTGCTGAGTCTCCTGACCTTGGACTCAGGCTGACAGCCTTGGAGAGCAGCTTTGCTGCCTTCATGGAACAACAGCGGGTGCTGATCGCCGGTCTGACCGATGCATCTGCACCAACCACCGGGACCTCGACGTCCAAGTCGACCCCGGAGACCGAGCCGATCCTCGAGTCCATCAAGTCTCGAGTCGATCCTCGGTCAAGGTCCCCCTCGACCTCCCGTGTGGGGCCGTGGTCGTTGACGCCGGTGCCTTTGGCGTTGGGGCGGGTGGCACCGAGGCCCACACGGCCGGAGCCGCTTGACTTCTCCTTGGAGGAGTCGATGTGGGAGACGGAGGACGAGGAGTCTCCTGACAACTTCCAGACCTGGTGTGTCCCTTCGGACTCCCTGGAGTCCGAGCCTCGGAGAAGTTCCCCCCCCCCCCCCCCCCGGAGGATACCCGGTTCTCGGATTTCTTGAGGGACATGGCCAAGGCTTTGGCATTCCCTGCGGATCCCGAGGAGGAGCCTCGAGCCAAGGAGCTCGATGCCCTCCAATATGATTTTCCTCCGAAGGAAGCCTTTACTGTACCGGTTCCTCTGATGCTGGAACGGCTGCTCTTCCATATATGGGAGGCACCGGCAGCGCCGGTTCTTAGCAAGCGGGTCGATTCCATTTATCAAGTCCGTAAGAGCCCTGAGTTCCAAAAGGCACAGCTACCGCACAATTCCATGGTTGTGGAATCGGCCATGAACCGCCTGAAGAGTCAGAAGATGCACTCCTCAGTACTTCCCGGCCGGGAGACCCGGAACCTAGATGCCCTCTGTAGGAAGTACTTCCAGGGCTCTATGCTATCTTGCCGTGTCCAGACTTACCAGCTGTACATGGGCATGTACTTTATGGACCTGGCAAAGGAGATAGCCGGGTTCTCAGCTGGCCTCTCCGAGGAACCCTTGCAGAGGTTCAAAGCATTGTCAATGGGGATCCGAGAGTGCTCAAAGTTTATCTCTCGAGCAGCCTATGATGACTTTGAGGCTTCGGCCCGGGTAGCCGCGGCCAGCATCGGTGTGCGCCTTCAGGCCTGGCTACAGTCATCAGACCTGGAGTCATGGGTGCAGGACAAGTTGGTCGATGTCCCCTGCCGAGGTGACAACCTATTAGGTAAGCCCATGACTGAAAAGGCTGCAGAAATCGAGACTGAGACTCTCACCAGAACAAGGCTGTCCAGGAAGACTTCTGCCCCTTCTCAAAAAAAGAAGGGCTCGGGAAAAAAGCCCTTTTTCCCAAGGAAGGGTGCTGCCTACAAATCCTACCCTCATTATCAGGCCTCTCCAGCTCCCCAACAGGGCCAGCAGGCCAAGGGGTAGAGACATGGGCCCCGTAGGCAGAAGACCCCCCAAGCCGCCGGCTCCTGCACAGCAGGGAGCGGGGTTTTGACTTCCACAGCATAGCCTCTCCTCCGCTGGTGGACCCACTCAGCACAGGGGGTCGGCTGACCCTGTACGCCTGCAGGTGGCCAGCCATCACAGGTGATATCTGGGTACTGAGCATAGTCCAAAAGGGCTATATGCTCCACTTCCACCAGCTACCCCCCTTCCTACTATCCAGGGGAGCCTCCAAGACTCCCTCTACACAGGAACCTCCTCCTTCAGGAGTTGGCAAGTCTTCTAAAGGAACAGGCGGTGGAACCAGTGCCTCACCACCTGGAAGGGCAAGGCTTCTACTCCAGGTACTTTCTGGTACCAAAACGGACGGGAGGCCTCCGGCCTATCCTGGACTTGTGAAACCTAAACAAGTTTCTGGAGAGGGAAAAGTTCAAGATGCTTACCCTTGGGATACTGCTGCCCTACCTACAGCAGGTAGACTGGCTATGCTCCTTAGACCTAAAGGATGCTTATACTCACATCCTCATTCATCCAGACCACAGACAATATCTCAGATTTGTGGTGGGAGGAAACCATTTTCAGTATAGGTTACTTTCCTTTGACCTAGGGGAAAGCCGACAGTCACCCAAGAGCAGATGGTTCGGAAGAATGTATCCCTAAAGGATACTACCAAAAACAGAGAGGTTCCAAAAAAGAATAAAGTAGTCCAAATGCCCTCGAGTATGGAGCAGACTGAGCTTAAAGATCCCAAATTACCCATGTCTACCAATAGCCAAATTAATATAAATAAAATACAATCTCTAAAATGCTTGTATGCAAATGCTAGACGTCTAAAAAATAAGATGGGAGAGTTAGAATATATAGCACAAAATGAGAGGTTAGATATGATTGGAATATCAGAGACATGGTGGAAGGAGGACAACAAGTGGGACACTGTGATACCTGGGTACAAACTATATCGTAATGATAGAGCTGATCAAATTGGTGGAGGGGTTGCGCTCTACGTTAGAGAGGGCATTGAGTCAGAAAGGATTAAAGCTTTGCAGGAAACAAAATTTGCTGTAGAATCTCTATGGATTGACATTCCATGTAAAAAGGGGAAGGCGATGGCAGTGGGGGTATACTATCGACCGCCTGGCCAGAATGACCAAATGGATGATGAAATGCTCAAAGAAATCAAGGAAGCTAACAAACGTTACAGCGCAGTAATAATAATGGGTGATTTCAATTACCCCGGTATCGACTGGGTCAGTGTCACGGCAGGACATGCTAGGGAGATAAAGTTCCTAGATGAAATAAATGACTGCTTCTTGGAGCAGCTGGTTCATGAACCGACCAGAGGGGAAGCCATATTAGACCTAGTCCTTAGTGGAACACCAGATCTAGTGCAAGAGATAAGGGTGTTGGGGCCACTTGGCAATAGTGATCATAGCATGATCGCCTTTGATTTAGTGGAGGAGGGGATAGTAAGGAAATCCACAGTACTACCTTTTAACTTTTGAAAGAGAGACTATGATAAAATGAGGGAAATAGTTAAGAAAAAACTAAAAGGAGCAGTTGCAAAGGTTAAAGACTTACATCAAGCTTGGGTGTTGTTGAAAACTTCTATCTTGGAAGCCCAGATCAGCTGTATTCCACGCTTTAAGAAAAGTGTAAGGAAGTCCAAAAAACTGCCAGCATGGTTTAAAGGTGAGGTCAGAGAGGCTGTTGTTGCCAAAAAAGCATCTTTCAGGAAATGGGAAAAAGAGCCAAACGACGAAACCTGGAAACAGCACAAGCATTGGCAAGTCAAATGCAAGGCATTGATAAGGCAGGCAAAGGGAGAATTTGAGAAGAAGCTTACTGTGGAAGCAAAAACGTGAAATAAAGACTTTTTCAAGTGCATTCGTAGCAAAAATCCTGTGAGAGAGTCAGTTGGTCCATTAGATGATAGAGGGGTTAAAGGGGCACTAAGAGACGACAAGGCGATAGCGGAGAGACGGAATGAATTCTTTGCTTCCGTCTTTATTGAGGAAGATGTAGGGATTTTACCCATGACTGAAGTGGTATTTAAAGGTGCGGAAGAATTGAAGGAAATATTGATACATCGGGAAGATGTCTTACAACTATTAGATAAACTGAAGAGTAGCAAATCACCTGGGCCAGATGGTATACATCCAAGGGTGTTGAAAGAACTGAAATATGAGATTGCAGACCTGCTATTAGTAATCTGTGAACTATCATTAAAATCATCTCTAATACCTGAAGATTGGAGGATCACCAATGTAACACCAATTTTTAAAAAGGGTTCCAGGGGTGATCCGGGAAACTACAGACCGGTGAGCCTGACGTCAGTACCGGGAAAAATGGTAGAAACCATCGTAAAGAATAAAATTACTCAGCATGTAGATAGTCATGGCCTAATAGGAGACAGCCAACATGGCTTTAGACAAGGAAGATCTTGTCTTACTAATCTGTTATGTTTTTTTGAAGGTGTGAATAAACAGGTGGACAGAGGTGAGTCGGTGGATATAGTGTATCTAGACTTTCAGAAAGCTTTGACAAGGACCCTCATCAGAGACCTTTGGCAAAACTAAAGAGTCATGGGATAGGCGGCAGTGTACTACTGTGGATCAGGAACTTGTTAAAAGATAGAAAGCAGAGGGTAGGGCTAAATGGCCAATTTTCCCAATGGAGAAAGGTGAATAGTGGTGTACCCCAGGGATCTGTGCTGGGTCCGCTGCTTTTTGACATATTCATAAATGACCTGGAAAGTGGAATAACGAGTGTGGTTATCAAATTTTGCAGATGACACAAAACTATTTAAAGTTGTTAAAACCCAAGAGGATTGTGGAAAATTGCAAGAGGATCTTGATAAATTGGAAGACTGGGCATCAAAATAGCAGATGAAATTTAATGTGGGCAAGTGCAAGGTTATGCACCTAGGGAAGAACAACCCAAACTATGGTTACATGATGCAAGGTTCCGCATTAGGAACCACCACCCAGGAAAAAGATTTAGGCATCATTGTGGATAACATGTTAAAACCCTCGGCCCAGTGTGCAGCTTCGGCCAAGAGAGCAAATAGAATGCTAGGTATCATAAGGAAAGGAATGGAAAATAAAACAAAAGATATTATAATGCATCTATATCGTTCCATGGTGAGACCGCACCTTGAATATTGTGTGCAATTCTGTTTGCCGTATCTTAATAAGGTTATAGCGTTATTAGAAAAGGTTCAGAGAAGAGTCACCAAAATGGTAAAGGGGATGGAAGGATACTCCTATGAAGAAAGGCTAAAAAGGTTAGGGCTCTTTAACCTGGATTAGAGATGGCTGAGGGGAGATATGATTGAAGTCTATAAATTAATGAACGGAGTGGAACGGGTAAACGTAGATCGATTGTTTACATTATCAGAATATAGAAAGACTAGGGGACATGCAATGAAGCTACAGGGTAAACTATTTAAGACTAATAAAAGAAAATATTTTTTTCATTCAACGTGTAATCAAACTCTGGAATTTGTTACCGGAGGATGTAGTAAAGGCTGTTAGTGTAGCTGGGTTTAAAAAAGGTTTGGACAAGTTCCTGGAGGAAAGGTCCCTAAACCATTGTTAAGAAGGGACCCAGGATATCAATGCTTGACCCAGTACAAGCATTGTGGAACCTGTGTCTTTTGGGGAAACTGCTAGGTACGTATGACCTAGATTGGCCACTGTTGGAAACAGGATATTGGGCTTTTGATGGACCTTGGTCTGACCCAGTATGGCATATCTTATGTTCTTATGCCTAACCTCTGCCCCCAAGTTTTTCACCAAATGCCTGGCGGTGGTGGCAGCTTATCTCAGGAATCAGGGAATTTTTGTCTTCCCATACCTGGACGACTGGCTTATCAGCGGCCATTCTCTCCAGGAGGCACAACAAACCACTGTTCGCACTGTCTCTCTTCTTCAGCATCTGGGCTTTGTGATAAACTACGCAAAGTCCACTTTGCTCCCCTCTCAGAACCTAGAGTTTATAGGGGCAAGATTAGACACCCTTCAGGCAAGAGCCTACTTGCCCGAAGACAGGGCCCACAGACTGATGGACTTGGCCAATCAGTTCCAAAGCAGTTCTCATGTCTCCGTCAGGCACTACCTGTGGCTCCTGGGCCACATGGCATCCACGGTACATGTGACTCTGAATGCCCATCTGCACATGTGGGCTGCTCAATTGTGCCTCAGAGATCAGTGGACGCAAGCCACAGGCGGCCTCAGAGACAGAATAAAGGTGTCCAAACCACTTTTAGACTCCTTGCAGTGGTGGCTACATCTCCCAAACCTTCTCAGGGGGGTACCTTTTCAGGCCCCAGCACACACAAGGGTGCTGACAATCAATGCTTCCTTAAAAGTCTGGGGTGCACATTGCCAGAGCACCTGCACTCAAGGTCTGTGGTCTCCCCGAGCACATCAGTCTTTTGGAGCTCCCCGAGCAAATCAGTCTTTTGGAGCTGCGAGCAATCCGCTTAGCTCTGCAAGCTTTTTCCCATGCCCTCTCTCACCAGTCTGTCCTAGTTCAGAGGGACAATCAGGTGGCAATGTTCTACGTGAACAAACAAGGGGGCACAGAGTCCAGGCCCCTATGTCAGGAGATGATGGCCCTTTGCTCCTTTGCAGTCAAACAGGGCATGTTTCTCAAAGAACTTCCTAGCAGACATGTTAAGCAGAATTCTCCAGCCTCACGAATGGCAGTTGAATCCAGGGGTGCTCCAGCAGATCTTCCTCCGTTGGGGGCTTCCATCCATCGATCTCTTTGCCAGTCCACTGAACCGTCAGCTGCCCAGGTTCTGCTCCAGACAGCCACATCCCTTGAGGATGGCAGCAGATGCGTTTCTGATCTCTTGGTCTACAGGCCTCCTGTATGTGTTTCCTCCCACGCCCCTGGTGGCCTCAACTCTATTCAAGATTCTCCAGGACAAGGCCTCGGTGATTCTGGTAGCCCCCAGATGGCTGAGGCAGCCCTGGTTTCCACTTCTGCTCCAGTTGGCGGTGGAAACTCCCTTCCCTCTGGAGTTGCAACACGATCTCCTGTCTCAAGAGCAGGGTTCCCCTCTGCACCCCACTCTCACGTCCCTCAATTTGATGGCCTGGCTGCTGAAATGGTAGTCCTAGCTCCCTTATTCCTACCTAAGGAGGTAGAGGAGGTGGTATTGGCCTCCAGGTGTCCCGATTTCTCAGAGGTCTGATTCTTCTTAAGCCTCCGGTTCATCCACCGGCAACTGAATGGGATTTGAACGTGGTCTTGCAGCCACTTACTCGCCCACCGTTTGAGCCGATGGCTACTTGCCATTTGTGCTTCCTTTCTTAGAAAGCACTATTTCTGGTGGCTCTTACCTCGGCCAGACGTGTGAGTGAACTACAAGCTCTAGTTTTTGATAGACCGTACATGCGGTTCTATAAGAACAAGGTGGTCCTGCGGACCCCACCCCAAGTTCCTTTCAAAAGTGGTCTCCTCTTTCCACCTCAACCAGGAAGTGGTTCTTCCGACCTTTTTTCCCAGGCCTCATGCCAGCCAGGCTGAGACAGTCCTGCATACCCTGGACTGTAGGAGAGCGTTGTCCTTTGACCTAGAATGTACGCGGGGGCATCGAAGGGCTACTCAGCTCTTCGTCTCCTTTGACCCTAATAAGATGGGGTTACCTGTCTCCAAGCGTACATTGTCCATTTGGGTAGCAGATTGTATCGCCTGGGCGTATAAGGCAGCCGACCTTCCCTTGCAGGGTCGAGTCATGGCCCACCGTGTCAGGGCGAAATCCACATCAGTAGCTCATCTCCGCTCTGTTCCGTTGGCAGATATCTGCCGGGCTGCAACTTGGTCTTCAAGCCAGACTTTTGCAGCCCATTATTGCCTGGAGAGAGAGTCCCATAGGGACAGTGCTTTCGGACAAGTGGAACTCCGTAATCTCTTTGAGGTTTAGGCAACTCCTACCCTCCGGCCCTTGTGTTGGGCTACCGTACGGGGGCGTTCTCAGAGGATATTCTTATCAGGGATGCTGAGGCTCTTGAGAGGGAGCCATTTTTTCAGCTTTGGTTTCCCGGTAGCCTAGAGCTGGGAAGTCCCATATGTGAGGACCGACTTCCTGCTTGGTCCTGAAGAAAGAGTAGTTACTCATCTTTAACAGGTGTTCTCCAGGAGCAGCAGGAATCAGTCCTCACGACCCTCCCTCCTCCCCTGGAGTTGCAGTCATATCATATCATTCATTTTGATTTTTTGCTGTCTTTTAGCTATGTCATCAGACTGAGCAAGATGGCACTCTTGGGCGGGAAGGGGACCGCGCATGCGCGCTGCATTCTCAAAGGCTTTCCTTGAAAGCTGGGGAAATGCTCCGCACGAGGGCTCCGTCGGCGCCGACGCCATCCATATGTGAGGACTGATTCCGGCTGCTCCTGGAGAACACCTGTTACAGGTGAGTAACTACTCTTTCCTCCCCTTCTCCCTTGAGTCTGACAATACCACTTTTGCACTTCCTCTTCTAACATATCTGAAAAATGTCTTGTCCTCCCATTTTATTACATTGGCTATCTCGTCTTCTTTTTGCACCTTTGCTTTCCTGACTACTTTGCTAGCTTCTCTACGTTTTTCCAAATATTGATGCTTGTCTTCCTCTCTCTGTGGTCTCTTGTATTTTATGAAGGGCGCCCTCTTTTTCTTCACCTTTTCAGCTACTTCTTTTGAGAACCATAATGGCCTCCTTTCCCTTTTATATTTATTTACCTTTCTAACAATAAGGTTTGTTGCCCTTAAAATATTCTTTTTCAGTTTTGCCCATTGCTTTTTTACATTCTCCAGCTGTTCCCATCCTGCTAATGACTCAAGATATTGTCTCATCTTGGCAAAATTAGTTTTCCTAAAATCTAGGATCCTCTCTTTTGAATGGGCTTTATCAGCCCTAGTCTTAATACAGAACATCACCATCTAGTGATCATTGGATACAAGATGATCTCCCACTGTAATATCAGAAACACTTTCCCCATTGGTAAGCACTAAGTCCAGTATGCCCCTTCACGTGTGGGTTCTGTTACCTGTTGCCGGAATAATTCTCCCTGACGCTTACTTATAAAGCTATTCATGATGCAACTGACTATCAGCACTGACTGTTTCTCTCAAGCAGATATCACCACTATCCATATATTCTCCAGGAACAAGCAGGAAGTCAGTCCTCATTTATGGGTGATGTCGACACCGACGGAGCCCGCGTGCAGCAATTCCCCAGCTTTCAAAGAAATTCTTTGGGATTGCTGCCATGCATGTGTGGTCCTCTTCCCTCCCAAGAGTGCCATCTTGCTCAGTCTTCCTTTTTCCGCAGAGCCCTTCGAACGCACGTCCTTGTTCCTCAGATAAAGTTTTTTCTCCTTTGGCCTTTTGGGTCTTTTTTCCGGTTGCACTCTCCCGTCCTCCCTGATGCCTCCACTTTGGCTGTGGGCTAAGGGATCTCCATTTTTCCCCTTATTCTGTTTCTCTTACTTCAGACCCTTTTTGCACCCTTTTTCTAACCGCTGGCCTCGAGGGTTTTCGACCTCACAGGGGCTCTTTTTGCCCCCATGGCCACCGGCTTAAAAAAACGTGTCAGATGCTCCAAAAACATGTCGCTCACGTACACCCACGACTGTTGTCTGTGGTGTCCACGGGCTGATCACAATCTGGAGCTCTGTTCGCTTTGCAAGAAAATGTCTGCTAAGGCCTTACAAAGCTGTAAGCAGATGTCCGACGACATTTTCTGTCAGTCAGCACCGGAGTCCACTACTTGCGGGGTCTCCCTCAGTGACTCCGCGTCCAAGGCATCACTTTGACCAGGGTTCATCCGAGGTAGAACGGTGGAAAAAGAAGATGACCTCGAAGACACTGTCAGGGGCTCCGGATTAGCGTGAGTGGTCTCGTGCTCATTCCCTTAACCCTCTCTGGCATTCCTGAGAAACGGACAAGGAGCGACCTCGAAAGGTACCTTGTATATAGACATGGAGGCCTCTGGTGATGGCGCCCGGTCTCCTGAGGGTCATCCCAGTGAGGACCCCCTCTACTCCTCCACACCAGACCCAGTAACCCCGGCGTTGGCGTCCCAAGGACTCACTCCTGAGTGGGAGTCCCGTATGCTGGCACTAGAGTGCAGTGTTTCTGCTTTCCTAGCTGCTCAGCAGGTGCTCTTGCCTAAAACGGCTGACTCGTGCCTCGAGATGGAGGATTCCTCAACTGTGCTCCTGAAAACTGCCTTGGAAACCCACAAGAGTCACGGGCTCGTGAGGGTCCTCGGCACCACTCGCTCACTGTCCCGTTCCTTGGGGCGAGGTCTTCCAAAGTCAGTGCCTCTGGCTCCAGACTGGCCTCGGTCAACGGACATGGCTATCAGCCCGACTCCAAGTCCTTCTCGGACCTCTTGGGTGGGAATCAGAAGAGGACACGTCCCCTGAAACCCGAGCCCATCGGGACCTTCCTTCTGCCCATCCCCGCCCGCCTCGCAAAGGCGGTCACCCCCCGAAGATACCTCCTTCTTGGTATTCATGCGGGATATGACTCGGGCCCTCTGCCTGAAGGGAAATTGGCTGATAGGTATGTTTTGACTTGCTAGGCCTTGCTAGAGGCTTTGCTAAGGACAAAGGAGCACTGACAGCACCCTGCCTAATTCCTGAGGTTCAGAATGAACTCGGTGGCACAGAAGAAAAATCATGTGGGCTGAGAGAATGAGTATCCAGAGCCCAGGCCAGCTGTTAGAAAAAACCAGAGGGAATCATACTCTGAGCAGAAGTGCACAGAGAATGGACTCTGGTAAGAGAAACGAAAATAAGCCCTGAAGATTATAAACAGTGCCGGAAGCAACAGATGGGTAACAGAACAAAGGAAATAGCAGGGTGCAGCTCGCAATAGGATGTAGCAGAAATGAAACCTAAGCTTATAGCAAGAACCGAAACCTAAGGCATAGCAAAAAATGAAACCTAAGGCTACACTGACAAAGATTCAGAGAAACGAAACTTAAGATAGAGCGAAGAAATGAAACCTAATGGAAGGGAGGGAATGCCTGAGGGAACCAATGAGTGTGAGACACCAGTACCAGCTGCGGTAGGGAGAAGCATATAACAAGAGGCTCAGCGAAGGTTCGGGGGGGGGGGGCAGCTTTCTCCTCTTCATAAGGAAGGTGGGAACGCTGTCCTCACTCTGACAACCTGAATCCCCCATGTAGGAGCAGAAGAATAAATCGTTGTGTTTCCTATATTCTCTTGTCTGAGTGTCTTTTACTGTCACTGGTAAGAATCATAGTTTGTGGGCGATGATATTTGGGGATACTTTGTAGGTGAGCCCAGGCTACATGCCCCAAAGAAGAGCCAAGGGTAGAGGAACTTGACATTTTGCAATATGAGTCTCCTCCAAGGAATTCTCTCACAGTCCCTGTGCCGTCCATCCTGACCCGGCTGCTCCTCTGCATGTGAGAAGCACCCGCCTCTGTCCCTATCATCAGTAAAAGACTCTATGCCATGTACAAAGTCCAGCGTGACTCTGGGTTTTGAAAGGCCCAGCTTCCTTATACCTCCATGGTAGTGGAATCCGTGATGTGGAAACAGAAGAGTCCAAAGTCTCATTCTTCGGTTCCGCCTGACAGGGAGTCCCGTGCCCTTGACACCCTCGGGCGTAAGGCTTACTAGGGATCCATGCTGACATGCCGCATCCAGGCATACCAGCTATATATGGGTATGTTCCTTCGTGATCTCGCTAAAGAGCTCAACGGTTTTGCCATGGGCCTCGAAGGTGATCACCTTCTCAGATTTCAAACTCTCCTGAGATCGGTTGCAGACTGCTTGAAATACCTTTCTTGTGCCGTGTATGATGGGTTCGAGTCTTCCGCCTGTGTGGCAGCAGCTGGCATTGGAGCCTGGCGCCAGTCATGGCTCCAGTCCTCAGAGCTGGAACAGAGAGTCCAGGAGAAACTCTTGGATGTTCCCTGCCTTGGCGAACAACTGTTCGGCAAGCCTATGGAGGACAAGGCAGCTGAGATCGAGACGGAGTTCGTAACCCGCACCCGTCTCTCTCTGAAAACCTTGTCCCTTCCTCGGAAGAAACAGTACAGCAAGAAGACCTTCTTTCAGAGGAAGGGGCTCCCTTACTGGGGATACCCACCCTATCCGCCCGCCCCAGTGCCGACGTCCAGCAGCCAAGGCAAGGGTGGAGCTCAGGGCCACTGGAAACCTAAGGGGCCCAAGACCCAACCACCGGCGCCACCCCAGCCAGCTCCGGGGTTTTGATGCCATATACATAGCCTCTCGTCTTCCGGCAGTGCTCCTGCCAGTAGGAGGATGTCTGTCCCTTTTCACCCCCGAGTGGCAAGCCATCACATTGGACATCTGGGTCCTCCAGGTTGACCGGGATGGTTACCGCTTCCATCTGGACAGACTCCCCCCTCCCTTCTCCCCAGCATAGCCTACTCAGCTTCCCTCACACCAGGCTTGCTTAAAGCAAGAATTGGACAACCTCCTCAGTCAACAGGTGATCAAAACGGTCCCGCCACATCTCTGAGGTCAGGGGTTCTACTCCTGTTACTTCGTCTTCCGAAGAGAACGGGGGGCCTATGCCCCATTCTCGATCTCAGGAACCTGAACAAATTTCTGGTGAGGGAGACGTTCAGAATGCTATCACTTGGCATCCTGCTGCCCTTCCTCTGGCTATGCTCCTCAGATCTCAAAGATGCTTAAACCCACATCCCTAGACAATAAAGAATTAGTAGCAGACACCTGCTTCCAGATATCTGATAAGGTAATATCGGCAACATTAACAGCCTGAGGTATAGAATGAGAACCTTCTAAGCTAACACCCAAAGTAGGAATAGGAGAAAGCACCTCACAAGGAGAAGCTATAACAGGCAAAGAAACCCCCTCTTTTCAGAGGCAGAGAATGCCTCAGAAGAGGTTGAGTCCAAAACAGGAGCCAAAAGAGTTCCAGGGTTAGGCGGAGGAGTTCTGTCGATGGAACTTAAGGAAGCACCTGCGGCTAGTGAAGAGGAAGTCTGAGCTACAGAAGTAGCATTCGACAGAACAACCACATGCTGATCCATAGGACCAGAAGTCACTGTTGAAGAATTAGAAGACTGTTTTATAGGCTTACTTTTCTGCTTCGCATGACCTCTAGGCATCCTCCCAGTGACTCGGGCCCAAAGGCCCCGAATTGGCTCCAAAGGGGCGTTCCCCCTTTGGTCACGCCCCCTTCGGGCATGCGACGGTGGGCCGCAACCGCGGCCGGCGTTTAAATGGTGCAGGAGCCTTCGATGTCAAAAAGAAGTGGGAGGAGCTCCAACCTGCAACCAATCGTTGGAAAATGAAGCAGCAACCAAGCCCTGGTTTCTGCCGCCGCTGACTCTCGCCCTCCAATCTCACAGCCGGCGTTTAAGTGGTGCAGGAGCCTTCGATGTCAGGAAGAAGTGGGAGGAGCTCCAACCTGCAAGCAATCGTTGGAAAATGAAGCAGTCACCAAGCCCCGGTTTCTGCCGCCGCCGCCGACTCTCTCGCCCTCCAATCTCACAGCCGGCGTTTAAATGGTGCAGGAGCCTTCGATGTCAGGAAGAGGTGGGAGGAGCTCCAACCTGCAACCAATCGTTGGAAAATGAAGCAGCCACCAAGCCCCAGTTTCTGCTGCCGCTGACTAATTTCTTGGAAAACTCTCAAGTTATGGTCTCTACCCACGCCACCCTAGTGGTCACTTTAGTCAATATTGCGAATAAGGCCTTAATTATGAAGGCCTTTTTTTCAAAAAAGGATTTTCTTTTTTATGGCCAGAAGTTGTCCATTTTCCCCGATGTCTCTTGATACACGCAACTTCGGAGGAGGTCCTTTCTCCAGCTCAAACCTCGTGTTTTGGCTGAGGGCGGAACCTTTTTTCTTCGATTTCCTTGTAAGTGTCTGATTACTATACAGGGGATTGATTATTTTTTATTTTATTTATTTATTTACATTCTCTTATATACCGCGCTATTCTGCATCAGTGCGGTTTACATTGAACAAACTGAAATTACATTGAACAGGGCATTATAACTTGGAGATAACTATTTTACAGGGAACATGGGCTATGGAGGGTTAAGTGGCTTGCCCAAGACCACAAGGAGCACCTGTATTTTCTAATTATTATGTATTTTCTAATTCTATTCAGCTTGGCTCCCTTCTGACTTCACTTCAGGTCTGAGATAAATTACCTTGTTTGTTTTCGTTATTGTTTTGGTTAGGTTAAGGTAGCCTTAAAGTTGTTGCCCAGGTCTCTTCTTATGCTGTATTCTCCATATCGTGGACTGTGTAGTGAATGTGATGTTTATATTTTTCTCTTTTCTTTTCTTTTTCTTTTTTGATTTGATATATGTAGTTTCACTTATTTTCCTATGTATTTTGTGTTTGGAATGCATTAATTGAAAATCAATTAAAAAAAACCAAACACATCCCTGTTAACCCCAAGCACTGGAAGAACCTGCGTTTCAGGGTGCAAGGGGAGCACTATCAGTACAGAGTGCTCCCCTTCGGGCTTGCGTCTGCCCTGCAAGTCTTCACCAAATGCCTATCGGCGGCCGCAGCCTACCTTCGGCTGCAGGGTATATCAATCTACCCCCCTAGACGATTGGCTCATCACGTGCGCATCGGCCAAGGAAGCATGCCTCTTGGCGTCGTGCACGGTCCTCCTCCTCGAGCACCTCGGTTTCCTGATTACTCCAAGTCCCACCTCGAACCGATGCAGGCACTGGAGTTCATCGGCGCACTGCTCGACACGGAATGGGCGGCTGCCTTCCTCCCTCGAACACGCACGGACCGCCTCCATGCTTTGGCTGTCAAGGTCCAAAGCCAAACCAGGCTCTCAGTGCAAGTCATGCTGTGCCTTCTGGGGCATATGGCCTCAACCGTACACGTCATACACCACGCTCACATGCATATGTAAGAAGGTCAATGGTGCCTCAGAGCACAATGGTCCCGAGCCTTGGGCCAGCTCCGGGATCCCATCTCGGTCTTGCACGGCCTATCCAGTTTCCTGGATTGGTGGCAGAATCTCCGAAGCTTACTTCGGGGCATGCCCTTCCAGGCTGTGCAACACGAGCTCATCTTGACAATGAATGCCTCGCTGTCGGGCTGGGGAGCTCACTGCGACAACCTCCATACCCAGGGATGGTGGTCACCCAAGGAATCCCAGCAGCAGATCAACCTGCTCGAACCTCGAGCGATCCAGTTGGCTTTGAAGGTCTTCGAGCACCACTTGTGAGGCAAATTGGTGCTCGTGCAGACCAATAACAGGGTCATGATGTTCTACAGAAACAAGGAAGGGGGTACGGGCTCCCGGCTCCTTTGCTGGGAGGCAGTCCTCCTCTGCTCTTTCGCAGTGCACCGGGGCATTCCTTAAGAGCTGTCTACGTCTCGGGCCAAGACAATGTCCTTGCGGACAGGCTCTGCAGGCTTCTCCACCCGCACGAGTGGCATCTGAGTCTGGAGGTGGTTCTCCATCTGTTTCACCGCTGGGGACCTCCATCCATAGACCTGTTCGCCAGCCCAGCAAATGCACAGCTTCCCTGCTTTTGCGGGTCGATACCGCACCCGAGCTGGGTACCCCGGACCGATTCCTCCTGAACTAGGCCTCCGGGCTTCTGTATGCATTTCCCCCTACTCCCTTCATAGCGAGGACTCTCCACAAGACTCAGCAGTACCGAGCAGCGGTGATTCTCATGGCTCCCTTGTTGACTCGACAGCCGTGGTTCTCACTTCTACTCTGACTCTTATCGGAGCTCCCAGTTCCCCTGGGCAGCGCTCCGGGTCTGCTGATGCAGAAGGAGGGACGGGTGCTTCACCTGAACCTGGACTCGCTATCCCTGGCAGCTGAACGGGTATGTTTAGCCTCGCTGCACCTCAAAGAGGAGATCAAGGAAGTCCTGCTCACATTGAGGAAAGACTCGATGAGACGGGCCTACGCCCTCAAGTGGCGGCGTTTCCTCGGTCTGATGCTTCAGATCGATCCGTTCTCCTGTTCCACCCGGTGGGTTCTCCAGTAACTCCTCTACCTCTCGCAGGTGGGGCTGAAATCCAATTTGGTCAGGGTTCACCTGAGCGTCATTTCAGCCAACCACTTCCCCATCAAGGGTAAACCCCTATCGGGCTAGCTACTGGTCTTCCGCTTCATGCAGGGCCTTTTACTCTCCAAGCCGCCTTTCGGGCCTCCGCCGAGGGAGTGGGACCTGAACATCATGCTCATGCAGCTGACGCAGCCGCCCTTCGAGCCGATGGCGACATGCTCGCTTTGGCACCTCTCCTGGAAGGTAGTCTTCCTGGCGGTGCTGACCTCGGCTCGGCGAGTCAGCAAACTTCTATCCCTCAAAGCCGTGGCCCCCTACACCAGGTTCTACAGGAACAGAGTGGTCTTTCGCACCCACCCCAAGTTCCTACCGAAAGTTGTCTCGGATTTCCATCTCAATCAAGAGATAGTCTTACTGACTTTGTTCCTGAGACCTCACGCTGACTGGACGTCGACTGTTCTGCATACCCTCGACTGCAAGAGGGCTCTGCCTTCTACCTGCAGCACACCCAGGTCATCTCAAGTCTGACCAGCTCTTCATCGCCTACAATCCCAACCGTCTGGGGCTTGCAGTCACCAAGCGCACCCTCTCCATCTGGGTGGCGGACTGCTTCGCCTTTGCCCAGGCAAAGGCTGGGGCCCCGCTGGATCAATGAGTCACCTCGCACGGCATCTATACCAAGGCAGCGTCGGTGGTTTCGCTGCGCTCAGTGCCTCTGACGGACATCTGCTGGGCTGCGACCTGGTCTTCAGCGAATACCTTCGCTTTGCACTACTGCATGGAGAGAGAGTCCCACCGGGACAGCGCCTTCGGCCAGGCTGTACTCCGTAATCTGTTCAGGGTATAAGCATCTGCTGCCCTCCGACCCTTCTTCTGCAGGTACCGGGAGCTTGGACCCCAAGGACTCGAGGACTCGGGCTTCCTTTGGATCATCGGCATCTGCTCACGGCTTCATGGAGGCGCTTTGCTTATAGGTTTCAGTAGCCTGTAGCTGGGGAGTCCCATTAATGAGGCCTGACTTCCTGCTTGTTCCTGGAGAAAGCGTAGTTACTCACCTGTAACAGGTATTCTCCAGGGACAGCAGGAACCCACTACCCTCCCACCTCCCCTGAAGAGTTGCTTTTTTTTGTCCTTTCCTTGCCATCTGCTTAGTAGGGCTCCAGCTAGGGGACCTGACTGAGCAAGATGGCACCTTTGGGCGGGAAGAGGACCATGCATGCGTGGCAGCAATCCCAAAGGCTTTCTTTGAAAGCTGGGGAATTGCTCCGCGTGGGCTCCTTCGGTACCGACGTCACCCATAAGTGAGGACTGATTCCTGCTGTCCCTGGAGAACACCTGTTACAGGTGAGTAACTATGCTTTTCCTCCTCTCCCGAATATACTTGAAAAACGTTTTGTCGCCACACTTCACACTTTAGCCATCTTTTCTTCTTCGTAGGATTTTGCTATCCTTATTTCTCTTTTTGTCTTTTTTAGTTTTATCCTGTATTCTTTTCTGTGTTCCTCTGTTTGCGAACTTCTGAATTTTGTAAAAGCTGTGTTTTTTGCCTTTATTTGTGCAGCCACTTCTTCGGAGAACCAAATAGATTTCCCTTTCCTTTTTTTTGTATTTACTTTCCTTACATATGTATCTGTTGCTCCTTTTATTGCCTCCTTTAGTTTATCCCACTGTGGTGCTGCTAACTGGATTTGTCCTTTTAAATTCTGGGTTGAATATCTAAGTATTTTCATTTGCTTTTCTGTCCAAAGTATGCTGACCTAATTTTGTTAACCATTTTGCTCTACCAATTTTGAACCATATAGATCTTGGAATGAAATCACTTTATGAAAAAATAATTGTCAAAAAATAAATATTGTCATGCCTAGGGCCTTCAGGAGAGAGATGAGCAAATAAGAAAACATCGTGATGAAATTCTTGAAATCCAAAAGGTCTTTCAAGAACAAATTGATGAAAGAGCTGCACAGGTGGAAGAGCTAGAGGTGGAACTAGAAAGGCACAAAGAGAGAAAGGAGGCATTGAAGCAACAGCTGGAAGAAAAGGATTCTGAACTTGAAGATATTAAGAAAGCTTACAGGTGATAAAGCATATTTGGCATTGTGGCATTGGGCATTGTAGAATTTAAATAAGTAAGGGGATGAAAGGATAGCCTTATGAGGGAAGCTTAAAAGGTTAGGGCTCTTCAACTTGGAAACGAGACAGCCGAGGGGAGATATGATAGAGGTCTATAACAAAAAATAATGGAGTGGAATGGGTAAAATAACGGAGTGGAGGAGTGGCCTAGTGGTTGGGGCAAGGTACTTCAGGCCGGAAGGTCGGGGGTTCAAATCCCACTAGAGGACAGCAACCTTGGGCCGGAAGGACTGGGGTTTCTAGTCCCACAGGTGCTCCTTGTGGTCTTGGGCAAGCCACTTAACCCTCCATAGCCCATGTTCCCTGTAAAATAGTTATCTCCAAGTTACAATGCCCTGTTCAATGTAATTTCAGTTTGTTCAATGTAAACCGCACTGATGCAGAATAGCGCGGTATATAAGAGAATGTAAATAAATAAATAAACAGAGATCAGTTCCTTTACTCCTTCAAGAAGTAGAAAAACTAGGGGACATACAATGAAGCTACAGTTTAGTACATTTAAGACTAATCAGAGAAAACAATTTTTCACTCAACGAGTAATCAAACTGAAATTCATTGCTGGAGGATATAGTAGAAGCTGTTAGTGCAGTGGCTTGAAAGAGGTTTGGACAAGTTCCTGAAGGAAAAGTTAATTAGCCATAATTAAAATGGACCAGAGGAAATCCACTATTTACCCCTCAGATAAGCAGCATGAAACCTATCTACCTTTTAGGAACCTGACAGATACTTGTGACCTGGATTGGCCACTGTTGGAAATTGGATACTGGACTTGATGAACCTTTGGTTTGACCCAGTATGACATATATCTTATTTTCTTATATGCACTACTTATGAATTGAGATTGAGCAGAGAGCTTGGCTTACTTCAAAATTTTTTTTCAGCACAATGAATAAAAAATGGCAAGACAAAGCAGGCTTGCTAACCCAGCTTGAAACGCAAGTCAGGCAAATGAAAGAAAATTTTGATGCCAAGGAAAAGAAATTGATTGACGAGAGAGACAGAAGCCTTCAAAGTCAAAAGTAAGGAAATGGAAGAAAGAGCTACAAGGCTTTATTTAAAATGGATATTATGTTTTCTATTATTTTTGTTAAAATTGTAATCTCCAGGAACAAGCAGGAATGAGTCTTCACATATGGGTACATCGGTACCGACGGAGTCTGCGCGGGAACACTTCCCAGCGTCCAATCAAGAGCTTTTGGAAGCATCCCACCACGCCTGCGTGTGCTGCCTTCCCGCCTTTCCCAACTGCCTCTCCTCAGTTTTCGTTTTTCCGCAGAGCCGGCAGGATGTCCTCCTGTCACCGCAGAAAATTCTTCTTTTATTTCTTAGTTTTCTTGTGGTCGCGGCTGTCTTCCCGACGCCACCGGTACCGCCGGTGTTTTCTTTTCTTTTCTTGTAAAATTTTTCCTTTTTTACGGAATATTTTTTCTTCATAGTGTCCTACGGTTCTTAGGCCTTAGGCCTCATTTTTTCCTTCATGGAACCGCCAGCCACTTTCTCCAAGAAAGGTTCAAACCGTGGCGTTACAACTTTATCTTTAGACCCTTTAAGTCGGTGTCTAACCTGCTTGGGTCCTGACAACAGTTTCCTCAGAAGAGGTCTTCAATATCGGGGTTCTCTCGATACACGGGATGATCAGGTAACCCACAAACAGTCTGTTAAGACTAGTCAGTCCTCGAGTGGTAGGTCTCATGCACAGCATGTAGATGGCTCCGGCCTTGCCCTCGAGGGCCTACTGGCTTCAAAACCCCGGCGGGAGTCTTCGGTCTCCAAAGCCTTTCAGGGGTTTCAGGTTGTTCCTGAGGTTCACCCCTCACAGAACATACCTGAGCCGTGTCCAGTGGTGGCATCCGCTTCGAGCGGTACCGATACCCCGGCATCGGCACTGGTGTTGGATGAAACACTCCTCACCAGGGATGGTCATCTGGCGTCCTCGGTACCTTCGGGACCGGTGGATACGCTCCAGAATGCCTTTCCATTATCGGTACCAGCACCGATACTACCACCGACGTCGGTACCCTCCAGACGTGCATCGATAGCCTCGCTTCCTTCGATGCCGAGTCTGGAATCGATCTCCAGTCTGGAGGACTGGGTACTGACTCGCCTTGGTACCAGCTCCGGGCGGTACCGAAGGTTCGGTTCCATTTATTCGGATCCGCAACTCTCGGTTCCCCCGAGGCCGATTGAGCTGCCCTCAATGCCGAGTTTGGAATCGATCTCTAGTATGGAAGACTTGGTACCAATACGCTTTGGTACCGACACCGATCGATACCGGTGGCTCGGTACCGAGGATACCGACCGGAGGTTTTCGGTTACCTCGGTTCCAATTGAACTGTCACCCATGGCTACTCCGATGACTTTGTCGGGCTCGACTCCGACATCGGTACCGGTATCCACAGTAGCATCATGGCCAACTCCTGCCATGCTTTTTTCAACAGAATCGCTCCATTCTATACCAAGCTTGGAGTCGATACCTAGCATGGACAATGTGGTAATGACGGTCGCTGCTCCTGATAGTCAGTACCAGCGACCATCCCTTAAGCATTCCACACTACACTGTGCAGGATCTTCCACTTCTATATATTTGGATAGCTCTGTCGGTGCTCAGGCTAGTTCTTCAGATCTAACCTGTCCCAGGGAGATTCCTGTTGGAAAACCCTCTTTTCAGAGTTTCCTCCTGGATATTGCAAGATCTCTTGCCATTCCTATCCCAGGACATGATCCTGCACAAGACTCTTTTTCTATCACAGCAAAGGAGAACATAATGCTTCCTTTGCATCATTCCTTGCAGGATCTCCTTCTAGGAATGTGGGAAACACCTTTAAGGGTACCCCCACCTTCCAGAACAACTGATCTCTTATATCAGGTGCCCCCCTCTCCAGGGTTTCAAAAGACTCAACTTCCTCGTCATTCCATAGTAGTGGAATCAGCATTGAGGTGGGTAAAGAGTAAGAAAAAGCACTCTTCTTATCCACCAGGTCGTGAGTCTAGGACACTAGATGCCTTTGGACGTCAAACCTTCCAGACATCTATGCTTTCTGCAAGAATTCTCTCATATATTTTTTATATGAGTCTATCTCTTGAGAGGGTCACAAAGCAATTACATCTTTTGACTCCTTCCCTTCCAGATTCCAAGAGTTCAGACTATTCCTCACTGCTTACGCATATCCAGAATATCTCTTGGTTTCTTTCTCGTGCTTCCCAAGACTCTTTTGAGTCTGTGAGCAGAACTTCTGCTATAGCTATAGGGGCACGACGTAGAGCCTGGCTCCAAACTTCAGACTTGGATAAATGGGCATGACAAAGACTGGGACATACTCCTTGCACTGGAGAAAATCTCTTCAACAAAGAGTCTTTACGTCAGGTTACTCAGTTGTCCACTGATTTACCTGTTCCTAGGGGTTGTTCTACAACTTCTTCTGTCCCAGTAGGTAGGAAATGTCCTACCAAACTTTCTTCCCACAGGAGGTTTTATTCATCACTTGCCCATCATACAGATGTTCCCAAACAGGGGAGGCATCATCCTGGTCTGAAGAATCCAACCTCTTACCAGGCTCAACCAACCCAGCATCTGCAGGGTTTCTAATCAATCATCATCAGATGCTTGTAACTCTTGGGGTTTAGAATCTGTAGTTTGCTTCTTTTTAATAGAGGCAATCCACCACTTCATTCTAACCCCTAGACATGGATCTCTTCCAAAAGACCTCCATTTTGTCTATGAGCTGTCAGGTGCCTATAGGTCACAGGGTTCTCCTCTTTGTCCTGCTAGGGACAGAGGTCTAGCCACTATCAAATGATAGTTTCCTGTGCCAGCATATATTTTTTCCTTACTATAGACTTACTACTTGGTAAGTCTTCTTCAGCTCCATTCTCTTCACCCTCTTACCAGGCTTTTTCCTCTGTAAGAGGGGAATTCCTTCACTAGAGGGCTTTTTTCTTCAGCCTTTCTAGTTTTTGTCACTTTCCAGTGTGGAGTTCTCCTCTCTGATTTCACTCCTCTGTTTCAAGCTTACTTGAGGCAGCTTATCAGACAGGTCCAGAGTTTTCCTACTCCTGTTCTTTCTGTTTTTAAACAGTAAGATTCTTTCTGCTGTCTTGCTAGCAGCTGCCTATGCAGGAGCCTTAATGTTTGGACCACTGGTTCTTGTCCATAAACAACCAGATTTGTCCTCCACTAACATTCTATTTAGTCTTCGTAGTGGCTCCAAGTCAGTGTTTTCATCTATCTTGGAGATAATCTCACTACAACCTTTTCTGGATTGCCTTCTATTTTCTGCCATCTCCATTCTCCTGAGTTTGGCAGCATACTTGGCAGAGATACTGGCTCTCCAGTAGCCAGTTCTCTTTCCTCATTCTCCTGCATCATGCTCTCTGCAATTCTACAAAGAAGCTTTCCACTATGGGGCCCTTGCTACAGAGCATGGGGGTTTTCTCCAACAGCTATTCTAGATGGTTGGAAAAGGCTTTTCAGTCATGTCTCCCATGACTAGAAGGGTTCTCCCTTCTCTTACTATCTCCTTTTTCATATAAAGGACATAGGCCTTCTCTTACGTGAAAGCTTAAGGAGTTCCCAATCCCTGCTTTGGTCCATAGTATTCCCAATCGGGATAGGCTTTTCTCCTTACAGCTAGTCCTCATGGTAAGAACGCATGATACTTTTCGACCTTAACCAGGTTCACATAGTATCTCATCTTATGCGTCTTCTGTCCATTTACCATGTTAGAGTTCTGCAGGACTCGACACTTGCTGGCTACAGACTGATATTATCCTCTGTCTTTCACGTAGCCATCCTGGTTATTACACTAGCTAACATCCCTGCAGATCATAACCAAGAGGAATAGATTCTCTATATATCTTCTCAAGTGAGTTCCACCTCCTTGTTATTAGATGAATCTTTCCTCTCCACATATTCTATGTGAATACCATCCTGTAGGCATATCTCTGTCTGTTAATTGCAGACACTTATATATAGGCCTACATATTCATATCTATCTTTTGGGTGTATCTTATGCCCTTCCATATCTCACTATAGATATATTCTTATTATGTCTATCTATATATCTATATGTATATATATACATATCTATATATATGGATATGTATCTGTCGAGATATTTTAGTATAGATAGAGCTGTATCCACAGACTTATCTTTCTGACTGTCTACGCTCATATAACTATATGATTTCGACAGATGGGCTTCACCCATACCTAAGCTATCCAGCAGGTTTGGGGTTCTACACACACAACCACTCCTGTGGTAGTCTACAACTCTATTAACCTTATTAACTGCAACATAATCTACCATGGCCTTCCAACAACTCAGACCAACTCCCTCCGAACTGCATTGAACACCACGGCGAGAATCATCCAGAGCGCAAAAAAAACCAACCATATCACCCCAATTCTGAGAGAACTACACATTCTCCCCCTTGAAGCACGGACAAAATACAAAGCCATCCTACTCACCCACAAAGCTATCCATCAAACACAGGACACACAGCTTCGCACTCTACTGGCTCGTCCAGCTCACGGCAGATCTACTAGACAAGCCTCCAGCGTTTCCCTCACCGTCTCTCACAAAAGAACCAAATGCTCGCAGCGGACATGCAATCGAGCCTTTGAACTATATGCTCCAACCTTATGGAACTCTCTACCAAGCTACCTTAGAAACAATGCCGACCTACTATCCTTCAGAAAACAGCTCAAAACCATCCTCTTCCAAGAATACCTCAACTCAGACCCCACCGAAAAACCCACAAACCCCTGATCTCAACACAATGAACCCCTAACCCAAAGCCCCCTCTTCCCGTCCATGTCCAATGCCTGCCCATGTCTTATGTCTGTCCAATGTCTGTCCTATGTCTGTCCCATGACCTAAGTCTGTCCCAAGACAAAATCATCAATGCTGCCTCCCCGGTGATGGCCCTACCCCTGCATTTAATTCCCCCCCCCCCCCATGTTACACCGCTTTGACCCGGTGAAAGGCGGTATATAAATACAGCTAAATAAATAAATAACCTTAGGGTTTAGGTACCTCTGAAGCTCTCCATGCTCCAATATCTCTCCTAGCTTACCCCAGTTAGGAGAGACATTGCGGTTCTTCAGTTAATCTCAGGCTTAACGCCTCTGGCATTTGTCCTCTTTTGGGATACAAGGGGTTCCCATACCTTTTCTCCCCACAAGGACTGTGCCTGTTTGTCCAAATTGGTTAGCCTTTCTCTTTTGCTCCTACAAGTGAGCCACTCTGCCGCCAAAAGAGTTCAGTTTTTGTCATAAAGCCTTTCGCTAAAGGCTCACCATTTTTATACTACCCCAGTTTTGCTACTGGGGTTACCTATTACCTTTCAGGAGTCTGACCTCCACTGTTATGTCCTACAGTGAGGTCCTCTTTGAGCTTCCTCTACTGGGTTCCTCAGTAGATCCTATGAACCTCCATACTTCTATGAAATCCTGTTAGGGGAGGTTCATATTGCAATATTTCATTTCAATATCTTGACAATTACCATCCACACATGGACTTCTTATCTGCAGTCCTATGCTAGGTGTAGCTGTTGTCCACAGCACCTTTCTCTTTTCAACTCCTACCCTCCATCCTCAGGATGCCTGGTGTTATTAGGTATAGCATGTTCCAATCCATGACATGCTGGGACTCCAGGCATCTCAGCTTGGGAGTCCCCATATGTGAAGACTCATTCCTGCTTGTTCCTGGAGATAGCACAGTTACTTACCTGTAACAGGTGATCTCTGGGAACAGCAGGAATAAGTCTTCACAACCCACCCACCTCCCCTAGGAGTTGTATCTCTATCTCTTTTTCCTTTCCTCTCTCTCTCTCTTTGTCTCAGCTTTAAAACTTAACTGAGGAGAGGCAGTTGGGAAAGGCGGGAAGGCAGCACACAGGCGTGGTGGGATGCTTCCAAAAGCTCTTGATTGGATGCTGGGAAGCGTTCCCGTGCAGACTCCGTCGGTACCGACGTACCCATATGTGAAGACTTATTCCTGCTGTTCCCAGAGATCACCTGTTAACAGGTAAGTAACTGTGCTTTATATTCTTTTTTACATGCACATGTAGGAATTTTAGAATGTGTTATTTGATTAATTAGCTGTATCTGAAACTAAAGTGAAATGAATCGGAGAAATTGATGTGCATGAAGAAATTTGATCATCTGTGTTTAGTAGGGGAAGAAAATATTTTCCATTTAGTGGGAGTGCATGTGCAGGGTTTCAATAATGATTTTATGGTAATTTTATATTCTCTGGGAAGAAGCAGGAAGTCAGTCCTCACATATGGGTAACATCAGTGTCAATGGAGCCTGCGTGGATCCACTCCCCAGATTTCACAGAAAGCCTTTGGGAGTTACACTGTGCATGCGCAGTCACCTTCCTGCCCAAGGGAGCCATCTTACCTCAGTCTTCTTTTTTTCTGTGGAGCCCTGCCATCTGTGCCCCTGATTAAAGTCTATTTTTTTTCACCAATTTTTCTTTGCTTTTTGCTGGGATTGGTTCCAATCACCTTTCTGCTGCCATAGTCCACCGCCTCGCATCGTGTTTCTCTCGGGTCTCCCTTTTTCTTTTGTTTTTTTCAGTGTGTGGGTCTTTTCTTGCAGCCTGGCTGATTGAGATGTCGGAGTTTGACCTCACGGGTGTCGTCTTTCCGACTATGGCCTCGATCAGCGGTTTCAAGCAATGTGGCAAGTGCCCCCACACAGTTGCTGTATTAAATGCCTCGGGGCAGACTATGACATGTCTACCTGCCCACTCTGCCAACAGATATTGGCAAAGACCAGGAAGGATCGTAAAAAGCATCAGGGGAACTGTTTAGATCTAAGTCTGCCTCGGGACTGGCATTGGGAGTGGAGGCCCTGCCCTTGGAACCGGCATCCAATGACTCATCGTCATGCTCCTGGGTTCAGTTGGAGTTCCAGGGTTGTGGAGCCTTGAACTGGGGATTGTCCTCTGAAGACTTTCCCTGTGGGTCCAGGAAGTCATCAAAGCCAAAGGCGAGATTCAATCCCATCCAGCAGATAAAACCTCCAGCGCAGGAGCTTGGAGTTCTTGACCCAACGGCTATGGTCAGGAGCAGCCCTCCAAGCAGCCCCAGCAGGAGGAGACACCCATGGCATCGGGGGATCGGGTCAGGTCCTCTGATGCCATCACCATCAGTGATTCCCTGATGAGGGACTTGGCTCCAGGCTTGACAACCTCGAGACCTGAGTCAGCTGCTGTGGAGCCAACTGGCATCAAGACCATGATGGAAGCCCTAGAACACAGCTTTCCTGCATTCCTTGAGGTGCAGCACAGCCCAATGCCCGGAACCTCTGGGTTATTGGTGCCATTCTTAGCGAGGACTTCCCCAGAGAAGACTCAGCCGATCCTGGAGAAGCTGGCTCATCCGGCACCGACTCCGTCGGCTTCCGACTCGAGTCGTGACTCGCCACTGAGTGCCATTGCTGCGGAGCACCAGCGTCAGGGAGATAGCTCTGCTCTTGGCAATTCCTCTGACTCCAGGTCAGATTGGGAGACAGATGAGGAGTCTCTTGACATCGTCCTCCATTGGGACATTCCCTCTGACCCATCTGCACCTCACCAGCATCATTGGTGCCCTCCAGAGGACCTTGCCTTTCTCGACTTCATGAGGGAGATGTCACAGGCCCTCGCCTTTGTGGTAGTAACCAAGGTCAGGCCTCGGGCTGAGGATCTGGAGATCCTACAGTATGAGGCTCCCCTGAAAGAGGCACTGACAGTGCCCATGCCCCCCATTCTTGAGTCTATTGTTCAGGATGTGGGAGAGCCTGGTGACAGTGACGATTGTCAGTATTCTCAGTATTGAGTCAGCCGGAGTCCCGGCTTCCAAAACACACAGCTGCCTCATAACTCCATGAGTTGGAGTCGGCCATGCATTGCATAAAGAGCTGAACTATGCACTCCTCTATGCCCCCTCCCTCCCATAAGGAGGCATACACCATGGATGCCATTGGCAGAAAGTGCTACCAGGGCTCCATGCTCACAACCCAGATCCGGGCATACCAGCTGTACATGGACATGTACCTGCAGGGTCAGACGAAGGAGCTTGCCAGGTTCTCGGCTGGGTTGACAGGTGAACCTCTTAAGTGGTTCTGGGCACTGGTTTTCTCGGTCAAGGAATGATCCAAGTTTCAGACTCGGGCAGCCTTCGGTGGCTCCAAATCAGTGGCTCATATGGCTGTGTTGGACACATTAGTGCCCGCCACCTTGCCTGGCTACAGTCCTCCAACCTGAAGCAGTGGGTTTAGGATAAGTTGGCCGATTTCGCTGGCCAGGGAGAGAATCTCTTCGGCAAGCCCATGACCGAGAAGGTGGCCAAGCTGGAGACAGAATTCCTGTCCAGGAAGACTGATGACCCTTCCCGTTGGAAGGCTTCAGGGAAAAAGCCTTTCCACCCGAAGACCAAGAAGGCTTACGGGAAATACCCCCAGTATCTGGCCTATCAGGCGCCCCAATGGGGGCAGCAGACGAAGGACCAGGGGCACGGTCCCCGTAAGCAAAAAGCCCCCAGGCCCCAAACAGCATCCCAGCTGCAGCCTGGGGAGGGAGGGCTTTTGACTCCTTGGGCATAGCTTCCCTCCCCCAGGAGGTACAAGCCAAAGGTTCACAGGAGCATGGCTGGTCCACTTTGTACACCTCTGGCCAGACATCACCACAGACAAATGGGTGCTGCAGGTGGTCCGGGAAGGGTACCTCCTCCCCTTTCTCCAGCTACCTCTTCCCTTCTTCTCAGGGAATTACCCAAGGACTCCTTGCACAGGGAGTTCCTGCAGGGGGAACCCGAGTCCCTGCTGGAGGATCGCATGGTAGTCAATTCTCCAGCCTCTACAGAGCCAGAAATTCTACTCCCACTACTTCTTTGTGCCCAAGAAGACAGAGGGCTTTTGACCCATCCTGGATCTGCAGGACTTCAACCGCTTCCTGGTCAAGGAAAAGTTCAAAATGGTATTCCTTGGAACCTTGCTGCCTTACTTCCTGCAGGGAGATTGACTATGCTCCTTGGATCTCAAAGATGCCTACACCCACATCCTAATCCATCCAAGGCATCATCGGTACCTCTGATTCGTCATTGGCGAACACCACTATCAATACAGGGTGCTCCCCTTCAGCCATTCGGGTACTCACCAAATGCATGGTGGTTGTTGCTACTCACCTCCGTCTTCTAGGGCTGTTTGTCTTCCCTTACCTAGACGACTGGCTCATCAAGGCTGGTTCGCTGGCTTGGGTTGGGTTTGTGCGTGTGGCCAACTTCCCGAAGCCACACTTGCTACCGACCACTGTTCCCTCTAAGCTGTGCGCGTGTGCGCACGCACACACCTCACCGAGCGAGCGCACATACTTAAAAACAGAGCGCACAAAAATTACGGCTCTGATTCTGATAGAAAACACAGACGTCTTAAAATTTAAAAGTTATGATTGTAATTACTATGAATTTCCCGCTTCATTTAGTAATCAACTATTTTAATTTAATTTGATTAAAATCAATGTGGTTTACATACGGTATTCTGACGTGTAGTCAAATTTTAAAGTATATAACCTCGAGTGTCGTTATGTGGCGCACAAAAATTTAACCTTCATTCAAAAGTTGCACACAGCTGATATTTTATGCGCACACAGCCTACAGAAAATTAGAGGGAACATTTTATTTATTTATTTAACACTCATTTTTATACCGCATCTTCCAGAGATCAGGTGCGGTGTACAAACAACAACAATTAACAAAGCTAAGTTTGTTTTACATAGAACATCTTAATTTTTACAAAGAACATCTTAACATATCATAAATAAACCGACCCAGCGCTTAGAGTTCATAGGCGCTCTTCTGGACTTCACCCAGACATGGGCCTTCCTCCTGGAGGACCACACGCTGTGCCTCTCCACTCTGGCCAGGGAAGTTCAGGTCTGCTCAGTGGTGATGGCCAGGCAGATGCTTCGCTTGCTAGGGCACATGGCCTCTACTATCCATGTCACACTCTTTGCCTGCCTCCGAATGCGGCAGGCCCAGTGGACACAGTCTTCCAGCCACTTAGAGGACAGGATCCAGGTCATGCCGGCCCTGGCAGTGTGTCTTGCCTGGTGGCAGAGCCCCCACAACCTCTGAGCTGACCTGTCCTTCCGGGCGCCCCCAATTCAGCATGTCCTCACGACAGATGTATCCACACTGGGCTGGGAAGCCCACTGCAATCGCCTGCAGTCGCAGGGCCCATGGTCATCAGGCGAGAGTGTTCTGCAGATCAACCTGCTAGAGCTCAGAGCGGCATACAGTGCCCTTCGGGTGTTTCAGGACCATCTGAAGGGTCAGGCAGTTTAAGTCCAGATGGACAACCAGGTAGCAATGTACTACCTCAACGAGCAGGAGGGTACAGGTTCGTACCACCTCTGCTGGGAAGCCGTTCGCCTGTGGAACTTTGCCATAGGGTAGAACATCACCTCCAGGCGGTTTATCTGCCGGGCCAGGACAATATGCTGGCGGACCGCCTGAGCTGAGTACTTCAACCCCACGAGTGGCAGCTCCACCCGGCAATACTCTGAGAGGTCTTTTACCAGTAGAGGCCCCCAGAAATATATCTCTTTGCCAGTCCTGAGAATGCACAACTACTGCACTTCTGTTCCTGGAGGCCCACCCAGAGCAGAGGCAGTGGACTCCTTCCTCCTCCCTTCGTCCCGGGGACTCCTGCACATGTTCCCGTCTACACCCTTGGTTCCCCGGGTGCTCCTCAAGATTCAACGGAGATGGCCTCTGTCATCCTCATCACTCCCAGGTGGCCCAGACAACCCTGGTTCCCCCTGTTTCTGCAGCTTTCTCAGAGGGACCCACTGCCACTGGAGAGCTCCCCAGACCTGCTATCACAGGAGATTGGGATGCTTTTGCACCACAACCTCCAGTCCCTCGCTCTGATGGCCTGGATTCTGAGAGGTCAGCCATAGCAAACTTCCACCTCTCACGGGAGGTGGAGGATGTGCTGCTAGCTTCGCGTAAGGACGCCACGTGTCGAGCGTACACCTTTAAATGGCACAGGTTCTCTGTCTGGTGCACAAGCGGGGGTCTTAACCCCTTCTCCTACTCAATGCAAGACATCTTGCATCTTTCTGGTGCTGGTCTAAAGTCCAGCATGATCAGGGCGCACCACCATCCTGTCAAGAGCTCGGCCATTTTGGTGTACCCCCTGGTGGGCTGTTTCATGAAAGGACACCTTGTGTCCTGGCCCCCAGTCCGCCCAACAATGGTGGCATGGTACCTAAATGTGATGCTGAGGAAACTCATGCCCCCCCCCCCATTTGAGCCTTTGGCAATGTGCTATCTAAAATATTTGTCTTGAAAGGTTGTTCACCTCAGCCTGACATGTGAGCAAGCTGTAGGCGCTGGTGGCCCACGCGCCCTGCACCAGGTTCCACAGGAACAGAGTGGCCCTTCAGACCTACCCCAAATTCCTACTGAAGGCGGTCTCTACTGTCTCCAGGAACAAGCAAGAATGTAGTCTTCACATATGGGTGACGTCGGCACCGACGGAGCACGCGCGGAAACGTTCCCAGCTTTCTATAGGAAAGCCTTTAGGAGCATCACACTGTGCCTGCGCTGCTGCCCTCCTGCCTTTGAACCCTCTCTCCTCAGTTTTTTGTTTTCCACGGGCCGACAGGCAGCAATTCCTGTCACCAAAGAAAATCATCTTCTGGTCGCATCTGCCTTTCCGTCGATACTAACACCGGTACCATCGGTGTCCTTTTCTTTCTTTCTTTCTTCTATTTTTTTTTTTTAAAAGCTCTTTTCTTGAGGGTCTTTCCCTTCTTGGTGCCTCGGCGCCATTTTGGGCCTTAGGCCCCATTTTTCTTTCAAAATGGAGAAACCAACTAGTGGTTTCAAAAAAATTTCTAAATGTGGCAGTACTATCTCTGCTACCGACACCCATGACTGGTGTCTTAAATGTTTGGGACCAGACCATTCACCATTGGAGTGTCTCCTCTGCAGAAAGATGACTAAGAGGGGCCTGCAGAACAGAGCTGTGAAACTCGGCACCCTCTTGGCCTTGGATGCATCGACGTCGTCCAGGGCTTCATCTTCCTCCCATGGATCTCAGGTAACCAAACCCAAGTCTTCCTCGAAGACTGGCCGGTCCTCAAAGGGTAGATCTCCTTCTATGTATCGAGATGCTCCAAGCATTGCCCTCGAGGACAATACACCGGCCAGACAACCCTGGCGGGAGGTCCTTGCCTCCAAAGCATTATCAGGGTCCCAAGATGTTCCCGAGGTGTCCACCTCTGGAGAGCTCTTGGTACCATGTTCTGGGGTCGTGGCCCACTTTCCGGTACCTACACTCAGACATCGGCTGGCTCCATGGATCAATGTATCCTAGCCATTGAGCGGAGTCTTGTGGCCGGCTTCAATACCGCTAAAGCCCCTGCAATCGGTTCTGCAGTTTTTGGTATCGATACCGGTATCGGAGGTAGCTGCATCGACCGTTGCGCCGCTCTCCATGCTACCACCCATGCCGGCCCTGGAATCAGTGTCCGGCATCGAGGCATTCCAATGCCGAGTTTGATCGGTACTGTCGTCGGGCCAGGCGGGAGCACCCGGCCCGTCGATACTTCGAATCTTCCGATTCTGATTCTTCCGATGAATCTATTGGTACCGGAGAGGTTTTTCTGGAGGATCCCTCTCCTTCCCCACAGCGCTGGATGTCTCCTTCAGAGGACCTGTCTTTTCAATACTTTATACGGGATGTGGCTCAGGGCCTCTCCATCACGGTGACCCCCGAGAAGGAACCGAGAGCTGAAGAACTTGAAATTCTTCAGTATCCAGCAGCCCCTAAGGAGGCCACTACCTTACCTATTCATCGGATTTTGCATGATCTCATGCTTAGAATGTGGGAAACACCTTTGACAGTGTCTCCACATTCTGGAAGACTCGATACCATGTACCGGGTACCGCAGTGTCCCGGGTTCCAAAAGACACAGTTACCACACCATTCCATGGTTGTGGAATCGGCAATACGTTGAATCAAAAGTGCTAAGACATATTCATCTAATCCTCCGGGCCGTGAGGCAAGAACTCTCGATGCCTTTGGCCGTCGATGTTTTCAAGTCTCCATGTTATCGGCCAGAATAAGTTCATACATACTCTACATGGGTATGTTTCTTCGGGAGGTCACTAAAGATTTGGAAATAATGGCTCCTCTTCTCCCTGATGATAAGAGGACCGATTTCCTGATGCTTGTTAAGCATGCCCAGAATGTTTCTAAGTTCATGAACAAGGCAACCTTTGATTGTTTTGAATGTATTAGCAGAACTTCTGCTATTGCCATCGAATTGCCTGGTTACAGGCTTCTGATTTAGAGCAGTGGATGCAAGATAAGCTGGGGAATATTCCTTGCACGGGAGAATACCACCCTAAACAGGCTCTCTAGGACCACTGCCAATCCAGCTAAGAAAAAGTTGGTTAAGAAACACTTTTTCAACAAGAAAAAGAAATGTTGTTCCTCCTTACACATATGCTGTCCACTATCCGGTTCATGCTTCCCAGAAGGGACAACAACAGCCAAAACAACAAAGGAAGGCTCAAGTCCCCAGAGCTCAACCAGCAAAACAGACACAGCCTCCACAAGGTCTTTGACTCCTTGCTAGAGAACCTAGTCATCCTACCTCTAGAAATTCCAGAACCGCTCAGAATTCCAGGCAGACTGTGTTACTTTGCCAAAAGGTGGCATCAGATAACATCAGAGCATTGGACTCTCTCCATAGTGACAGAGAGCTACAAACTTCATTTCCAAAGTATGTCCCCTCCCTACATTCAGTTCTCGGCCCCCTCTCACTACTCTCTTGTGTCAGAAGGTTACCACACTCCTTGCTCAGGATGCGATAGAGGAGGTACATCTTTCTCAACAAGGCCTGGGCTTTTACTCCCCCTACTTCCTTATACCAAAGAAAACAGGGGGTACAGGCCCATTCTGGACCTCAGGGAATTAAACAAGCATCTGTTCCGAGAGAAATTCAAAATGATCTCTCTCGGCACACTTCTCCCTTACATCCAGAGCCAGGATTGGCTATGTTCTCTAGACCTAAAGGACACATATATGCATATCCTTATTCACACAGAACACAGGAGGTTTCTTTGATTCTTCTTTCAAGGAAGACATTACCAGTACAGGGTTTTACCCTTCGGTCTGGCTTTAGCCCCAAGAGTCTTCACAAAATGCATGGCAGTAGTAGCAGCAGCATTTCTAAGGACTTTAGGGATATTTGTCTTCCTCTACTTAGACGACTGGCTCATCCAAGCGTCATCTGCTCCAGAGGCCAGTTCTGCTCTTGCCTGCACAATGCAGGTTCTTCAATATCTGGGATTGGTAATAAATCTTCCAAAGTTCCAACTTGCCCCTTCTCAAACCTTGGAGTTCATAGGGGCTCTTCTAGATACAAGGCAGTCGAGGGCTTTTCTGCCGCAGGCCCGCTGTGCTCAAATATTTCAACTAGCTTCCCAAGCAGCTATGAAAACTTTCCTGACTGCTCGAGAAATGCTTCAGTTGCTCGGTCATATGGCTTCCACTGTACATGTGGTCCCTTATGCTTGTCTGCACATGCATGCAGCTCAATGGACCCTGGCTTCCCAGTGGACTCAGGCATCGGGTCGTCTGAGGGACAAAATCAGGAGCTCTATATGCCTCATTTTGTCCCTCCAATGGTGGCAATCACCAGAAAACCTCATAGGGTCACCTTTTCAGATACCACCACACCAGTCTACCCTGACGACAGATGCGTCCAAATTGGGTTGGGGAGCTCACCTGGATGATCTCTCCACTCAAGGTCTTTGGACTCAGCAGGAAGCTCATCTTCATATAAACCTGCTGGAACTCAGAGCCATTTTCAATGTTCACCTGGTATTTGAAGACCACCTGAGCTACAAGACAGTTCTTGTCCAGACAGACAATCAGGTAGCCATGTTCTATGTGAACAAACAGGGTGGAACAGGTTCTCATGCGTTGTGCAATGAAGCTCTACACCTATGATCCTTTGCCATACCTCTTCACATCCACCTACTAGCGGTGTATCTCCCTGGCAAACAGAATCTCCTAGCAGGCAAACTCAGTCAAGTACTACTGCCACACGAATGGTCTCTCCATTCAGAGCAAGTCACTCGGATCTTTCAAATCTGGGGATCCCCAGATATAGATCTGTTTGCAAGTCCTCACAATGCCAAACTTCCCCGATTCTGCTCCAGAATACCGGCTCAAAACAGTCAGGCGATGGATGCTTTCCATCTCCACTGGGGTCAGGACTTCCTGTACTCCTTCCCACCCATTCCCCTCATTCCCAAGACTCTCTTCAAGCTTCAGAGAGACAGGGGCTACATGATCTTCATAGCCCCATGGTGGCCACGACAGACGTGGTATCCACTACTTCTACATCTCTCTCAAGCCAAACCTCTGGAGTTGGAATGTGCTCCATATCTCTTATCCCAGGAGAACAGAACACTTCTGCACCCGAATCCTCAGTCTTTACACTTGATGGCGTGGCTGCTGAAAGCTTAGGATATTCACCTTTCTCAACAGGTTAAAGATATCCTTTTAGCTTCCAGAAAACCTTCCACAAGACGTGCTTATGCTTTTAAGTGGAAAAGGTTCTCCATCTGGTGTTCAAAAAAGGAACTTAATCCTTTTTCTGTTCCATTGGAGGCATTTCATCCTCTGGACTTAAAACTAATTCGGTGAGAGTCCATCTCAGTGCCATTGCGGCTTTCCATATGCCCTTTGCTGGACAACCTTTATCCTCTCAACCGCTTGTAGCGCATTTTATGAGAGGTCTACTTTTAACTAAGCCTCCCATTAGGCCACCACCGGTGGCATGAGACCTCAATCTTGTTCTTGGACAGCTGATGAAGCCGCCCTTCAAACCCCTAGCCACTGCATCCCTGAAGTTTCTTTCTTGGAAAATGATTTTCCTAATTGCCCTCACTTCTGCAAGACGCATCAATGAGCTTCAGGCTTTAGTGTCTGACCCGTCTTATACACGGTTCCACCATGATAAGGTAGTCCTCAGGACTCATCCTCACTTTATTCCAAAGGTGGTTTCACCTTTTCATTTGAACCAGTCGATTTACCTTCCTGTCTTCATCCCTAGGCCTCATGCTTCTACTGCAGAAAGGATTCTACATACTCTGGACTGCAAATGGGCTTTGGCCTTTTACCTTCAGAGAACTAGCCAGCACAGAAAGGCTTCACAGCTTTTTGTTGCCTTCGATTCCAGTCACCTGGGTTCACCAGTTTCCAAGAGAACACTCTCCAAATGGATTGCAGACTGTGTATCTTTTGCCTATGAGAGTAAGGGTCTTTCTCTCAAAGGTCAGGTCACAGTGCACAATGTGCGAGCAATGGCTATCTCTATGGCCAATCTTCACTCGGTGTCGGTTGATGAAATTTGCAAAGCAGCAACCTGGTCCTCTGTCCACATTTTTGCGGCCTACTATTGCTTGGACAAGGACTCCCGTCGGGATGCCTCGTTTGGCCAGGCTGTTCTCCAGCATCTCTTTCAGACTTAGAACAACTCCTGCCCCCGTCTTGGGTTTCGATAGCAGAGATCCTTGGGAGGATACATGGTCCACTTCAGCCTGTGTTTCACTGCTCTTCTGGGGTCATCTCCCTGGCATCTCCAAGCTAGGGAGTCCCATATGTGAAGATTACATTCCTGCTTGTTCCTGGAGATTGCGTAGTTACTTCACAACCCACCCACCTCCCCTAGGAGTTGTATCTCTCTCTCTCTCCTTCTCTCCTTTTGTCTCAGCTACAAAGCCAACTGAGGAGAGAGGGTTCCAAAGGCGGGAGGGCAGCAGCGCAGGCACAGTGGGATGCTCCCAAAGGCTTTCCTATAGGACGCTGGGGAGCGTTCCCGCACGGGCTCCGTTGGTGCCGACGTCACTCATATGTGAAGACTCAATTCCTTCTATTCCCGGAGATCACCTGTTAAAGGTGAGTACTATGCTTTCCACCTGAATCGAGGTGGTGCTCTCCACCTTCTTTCCCAGGCCTCACACTTCCAGGGTGGAGATCTCCCTGCACACTCTCGATTACAAGAGGACATTGTCTTTTTACATCCAGAGGACACAGCCCCACCGCAGCTATTTGTCTCCTTTGACCCCAACTTCTTTGGGGTGGTGGTCTCCAAGTGCACCCTCTCACAGTGCACGGCGGACTTCATTTCCTTCACTTACAAGCAGACGGGGCTTTCTCTGCAACATCATGACACTGCAAACAGTGTGCGTGCAGTGGCAGCCTCTGTGGCCACCCTGCGCTCAGTGCCCTTGCTGGATATCTGCCAGACTACCATCTGCTCCTCTGTCCATACCTTTGCAGCACACTACTGCTTAGAATAGAGTCCTCGATGTGATAGCGCCTTCGGCCAGGCAATACTTTGTCACCTCTTTGGGGAATAGTGCAACTCCTTCCCTCCAGCTCTTTGTGTTCAGGCTACCGGAGAGGGGATTGCATCTTTGATATTGGTACTGCAGTGCCAAATTTCAGACAACCAGCGCTCCCTGCTGTCCTTTACAGTCCGCTTTTTGGGTCGCCCGTGGCTTTTACAGGGTTTTTCGGTGGCCTGTAGCTTGGGAATACCATATGTGATGACTGACTTCCTACTTGTTCCCGGAGAAAGTGTAGTTGCTCACCTGTAACAGGTGTTCTCTGGGGACAACAGGAGTCAGTCCTCATAACCCTCCCTCCTCCCCATGGAGTTGTTTTCTTTTTTTATGCTTGATTAAGCTATGTCATCATACTGAGGGTAAGATGGCACTCTTGGGTGGGAAGGTCACCATGTATGCGTGGTGTAACTCCCAAAGGCTTTCTGTGAAAGCTGGGGAGTGGATCCACGTGGGCTCCGTCGGCGCTGGCATCACCCATATGTGAGGACTGTTTCTGCTGTCCCCGGAAACACCTGTTGCAGATGAGCAACTACGCTTATCCCTGCATTGGTGAAAAGTATCATACTCTGTGGATCTTGCAGGATTTTCAATTTGAAAGTACATGCATATTGTCACTTTGAAAGTTACCACAGGGAAAACACTCATAAACATTTACATCTTCTAATTTGTATAGATATATTTTCTGACAAAAAGATATGCCTGCACTTTTAAACATGTATGTTTCAACTGTTTATTGATTCACTACAATACAGCAAGCCACCAAGGCAATTGTTACAGCAACAGTCATCAATATTACATCACAAAGGTGGCACATTGGATGACTTATAGCAATTAGAACATTTTGTTTTTTCCCCCTCCTCCCATTCCCCTCCCACCTTCCCGCAACTTATAGTCCTTGCCTCCCCCCTTCCCCCTATCCACCAAACCGGAACACGGGTGGTTACACCATATAGATCCCAGTGTGCGGGGACACTTACACACCCCTAAGGACGGAGCTGGTAATTGGGAAGACCAGCGAAAATTGAATTACAGTAGTCCAAACGGGAGATCACCAGGGTGGTGAGGAAGGGAACGGAGAGGTAGGGCCGGAGGGATCGAATCCTACGGAGATGGAAAAAACAGCTAAGTACGAGGGAGGAAATATGTGGGTGGAAAGACATTGAAGAGTCAAGGGTGACACCAAGATAGCAGAGCATGGGGACTAGTGGGATGGGAAGAGAGGACATTGTGGGAGCTAGAGTGGGAGGAGTGGCAGCGAAGGAGAGCCAAATAGCAGAGGACTTAGTGGGATTGACTAAAAATTATCAGAGAACCAGCCGGCAATGAGAGTAAGACAAGCATTGAAGGCAGAGAGGTCCGGGGTTGAAGAGCTGGTGTGATGAATGAGAAGAATATCGTCAGCATAGAAGTAAGATGATATACTGGTCTGTTGAATGAGTAGGGCGAGAGGGGCAAGAAAGATGTTGAACAGAAGGGGGGTGAGGATGGAACCCTGAGGAACACCACAGTGCAGGGGGAAAGAAGAGGAAGTATTGGGGCCTTGTTCCTATTAGTCTTGCCAATGTACAAAAGATTACATGGGCATGCAATGATGTAAATTACAATCTCCAGGAACAAGCAGGAATGAGTCTTCACATATGGGTACGTCGGTACCGACGGAGCCCGCGTAGGAACGCTCCCCAGCGTCCAATCAGAAAGCGTTTGGGAGCATCCCACCACGCCTGCGTGCTGCCTTCCCGCCTTTCCCAACTGCCTCTCTCCAGTTTTCGTTTTTCCACGGAGCCGGCAGGACGTACTCCTGTCACCGCAGAACATTTTTCTTTTTTATTCTTGTTTTTTGTGGTTGCGTCTGCCTTCCCTCGACGCCAGTGGTACCGCTGGTGCTTTTCTTTCTTCCTTACTAAAATTTTCTTTTCTTCTAAGGAAATTTTTCCTGTTCAGTGCCTGACGGTGTTTTTTGGCCACTGGGCCTCTATCTTTTTCCTTCATGGAAACGCCAGCCACTATCCTTAAGAAATGCTCAAAGTGTAGCGGTACAAATTTAATTTTAGACAATCATACTTGGTATCTACAATGTTTAGGTCTTGACCATTGCCCACGGGAGTGTCTCTCCTGCAGGAGCTTAAACAGAAGAAGTCTTCAGGATTGAGCACAACTCGATACTCGGTTCACATCAGACGTGATGTTACCAGCCAGAATCTCTTCTTCCTCACCGGATCAGGTAACCAAACAAAAGTCTGTTAAGACTAGCCAGTCCTCGAGTGGTAGATCTCCTGCTCAGCATCGAGATGCCTCTGGCGTTGCCCTCGAGGACATTTTGGCAATAAAACCCCGGCGGGAGTCTTCGGGCTCCAAAGCATTAACGGGATTTCGGGCTGTTCCTGAGGTTCTTACCTCCATGGACATGCCTGGGCCATGCTCGGTGGTTGTGGCCGCTTCGGGTGGTACCGACACCCTGGCGTCGGCTATGGTGATGGATGAAATATTCCTCACCGATGAACGTAGTCTAGCGAATCTCTCAGCTACTTCGGTACCGCTAGAGTCGCTGCAGACCGTTCCTTGACTATCGGTACCGGCTTCGGTACCGGTACGGGTATCGACATCGGCACCGGTGTTGGTACCGTCGATGCTTGCTTCGACAGACTCGCTTCCTTCGATGCCGAGCCTGGAATCGCTCTCTAGTATGGAGGATTCGGTACCGACTCGTCTCGGTACCGACCTCGGGCGGTACCGAAGACATCTCTTTAAAGAAAATCCGATGCTTCTTCCTTTCAAGTCTGCCGATTCCGATGACTGGGATGAATGCATCGGTACCAAGGCTGAATTTTCAACAATTCCAGCTTTTACCCCTCATTTCAGAGGGTCCTCCTCAGGAGAGATTTCTTTTCAAGCTTTTCTGCTTGATATGGCAAAGTTACTTGCCCTTTCTATACCTGGTAAAGAATCTATACCAGGGGATTCAGAAACTTTGAGTTTCCCCTGGAATCCAAAGGAGGTAATCATGCTTCCTTTGCATCAGACCTTACAGGATCTACTATTAAGAATGTGGGAAGGAGTCACGTGATGCGGTGAGAGCAGCAGACGTCGTCTGTATGTGCTCCGGTCTTCGCCGGCCCAAACCGGGCTTTTAGTGCCGTTTGGTGGGCAGCTTGTCCCCTAAAGTACATTTGTGCCTGGGTGCGACGCCGGAGAGGAGTTTTGTGGTGTCCGGCGGGCTGTAGAGGCGCTATGGCAACTGCAGTTAAGACCGCACGAAAGGAGAAGGAACGGGGGACGGCCGCGTCTAAGATGGCCGACAGCCATGTGCAGCTTCCCTCACCTGCTACCCCAGAGTATATTGCAGAAGTCTCTGGTGCAGTGGCGGCGGCGCTGGCCACACAATTCACCGCCCTGCACAACAAAATGGATATCTTGCAGAGCTCGGTGAGTGCGTTGGGGTGCAGGCTGCAGGAGGCGGAGGATCGCATCGGGAAAGCTGAAGACAGCGTGCTTTCTCTCGTGCAGGAGGTGGCAGCCCTGAAATCGACCGTGCAGGCCCAGACCTCTAAACTGGATGATCTAGAGAATAGATCTAGAAGGAACAATTTGAGGCTGATGGGCATACCTGATGCTATTGCAGACAAAGATTTAAAAAAGCATCTGGAAAATCTCCCGCAGCTAGTTGACGGCCTTGAGGGAGGCAACAAAATGTTGATCGAACGTGCGCACCGCGTGGGAACTAAGCAGCCCCGCGATCAGCGGCCTCGCATTGTTCTTCTCAAATTTCTGTATTTCCCACATCGGGAGGCCATCCTCCGAACGGCACGACAGAAAGGTGGCCTGCTGCACGAAAATGTAAACATTCGAGTGGCTCCAGATTACTCTGTCTCCTTGAGTCAGCAACGGAAAGCCTACGCCCCGCTGTGCCAAAAGTTGATTGAGACTAATGTTAAATTCTCCGTGCAGTACCCGGCACGGCTACATGTATTCCAAGGCGGTGATCATCGGTCATTTGCTTCGGCGGAGGAGGCGACCTCATATATTGAGGGGATTGTGCAGCATAAAGGCCTCCCTCAGCGCAGCCCTTGAACTATCAAGACACCCATCTGGGGAGGAACTGCAGTGCCAGGTGCCTTGGGATTGATGGCAGGTGCCTCTTGTCTGCCGGGCTGTTTGCCCTAGCCGAAGCCAGGGGGCCCGGAGTGGGCTGCTCCACAAGGATTATGGGGTGGTTTAATTGAACTTATCGGCTGAGCGAGCTTCGCACAACTGCCGGAGGCCTTGAGGGACTGTGACTGTGGTTTCTATGAAGACCTGTGATGGGCCTACCCATTGGAGTGGCAGGAGCAGGGTGGAATCTGAGGCCTGTTCCCGTCCCCTCCTGGGTGTTGCTGTTCACCTTCTTACACCACTCTATGTGGGCTTGTGGGTTGTGGGTGGCGGGGGGGGGGGGAGAATCGCTGATCCTCGGTCCTAGATCGGGGGTTTTTTGTTGCTTTGTTACCCCCTCGGTCCCCCACTTTTCTTTCTCCTGGCGGGGGGTGGGGGGTTGCTGCTTTAAGGGTTTTTCTTTTTCTTTTTATTGTTCATCTCTAACCGAATTGTCAACCCTTGACTTCCCCCGTGCGGAGGGACAGTGGGATTACCATGTGCTTTATTATGTGATGCCTATGTTCCTTGTTATTATATTGTTGCATGCCTTGCCTTATAATGTTTTACCATGCGGCGTCCTGGGTCAATGGGTCGGATTTGGGATAATGGGGAGGAGAACTGGAGCGGGAGGTCGGGGGAGACCGCACGCATCTATACTGATTCCGTAGGGGGAGTATAATGCTACCCGATAGAGGGTGGGTAGGGTATAGATTGCTAGGGGTACGAGGAGGGGGGGTTAGAGGAGAGGGGAGGGAAGGGGGGGAGAGGGGGAGGTTGGGGGAGAAGTCACGCTCAGGACCTAGGGAGGAAGCCAGTCCCGTACAAGGAGAGGGGAGGATGGGGGGAGCTCCAGGCTGGGAGGGCCCCCCCTGGAATTTGGTCATGGCCTTATTGTACTGTGGTGATATTGGCCTACTGACCTGAGGATAATCTCCTGGAATGTTTGTGGTCTGGGAAGCCCTATTAAGCGCTCTAAGGTGCTGAGGGCCCTGGCCCGCCATAAAGCAGATATTGCCTTACTCCAGGAAACCCACCAGACGGCTGAAGAACATGGTAAACTACGCAGGGAATGGGTAGGTCAGGTATGGGGTGCTCCAGCCCAAGGGAAGAAGGGTGGTGTTGCTGTCTTGATTCATAAACGAGTTCGCTTCGCAGTTGCAAAAGAACTGGCGGACCCCTCCGGCCGCTTTGTATTCCTGCAGGGCACTCTTGAGGGGAAAGCGGTAATATTGGGTAATTTGTATGGTCCTAATGTACTAGACCTAGGTTTTTACAGTCGGGTGGCGACTAAACTTGCTTTATTGCCTGAATACCCAATGATACTAGGTGGAGATTTTAATGCTGTCATGGATGTGCTGGTGGACACGTCGCGGGGGAGTGGACCTCGGGAACGATTCCAGACGGCGAAGGCTATGGTTCAGCTCTGTAATAGACTGGACTTGGTGGACCCTTGGCGGCTGTTGCACCCGTCCGAACGGGATTATACACACCAATCTCGGGCACATAATTCTAGTGCCCGCCTCGACTATGTGTTGGTTTCCACGGGTTTGTTTGCTAGAGTGGCGGAGACGCAGATTGGCCCCACCGAAGTGTCTGACCATGCGTTTGTGTGGCTGGAGCTCTACTGGAGCGGGACCGACCCGAAGGCCCGGATTTGGCGTTTTCCCCTTGAGCTATATCGTGACGCTCAGTTTCGTTCTTTTTTGCAAAAGAGGTGGCAGGAGTTTGAGTCTGAACACCGTGGCCATCGCGATGATCCCGAGTTGCTTTGGGAAACGGCTAAGGTGGTTCTCAGAGGGGATATTATTGGCTTCCTGGCAAGGAAACGGCAATTGATGGCAGAACGGATCATATGTCTGGAGAAAATGGTGACGAAGCTGCGGCGCCAATTGGCGCGAAGCGCTACTGCGGTGCTTCGGCAGCGCCTGTGGGACAGTCAAGTGGAGCTCAACGAACTCCTACACCAGCGGGCCGTGAAGACTGTTTTGTACTACCAATATCAATTGTATCGCTATGGTGACAAGCCAGGGAAGTTTCTGGCCCGTTGCCTGCGAGGTCCTCGGGGTTCTAGATTGGTGACTGCGCTTAGGGATTCCCACGGAGTGGTCCGCAGAGAGAGCCCAGAGATAGCTCGTATCTTTCGGGCCTTCTTTCAGAAGCTCTACACGGATGATCTGCCTTCCCCTACGCATATGAAGGATTACTTAGGAGGCTTGGAGTTGCCCAAGTTAACGGAGTCACAAAGAAGGCAATTAGACCAGCCTATTACGGTCGATGAGGTACAGGCAGTGATAACAAAAGCGAGCTGTTTTAAGTCCCCAGGCTCCGACGGATTCGGGGCAGAATTTTACAAGATTCTTGGCGATCTGATCTCTCCTACCCTGGCGGCCGTACAGAATCGAAGGACGGAACAGGGTTATTATCGCTGGGGACATAATCATGCACACATAATTCTTATTCCAAAGCCAAATAAAGATCCCTTGCAGGCGGCCTCTTATCGACCCATTTCCCTCCTTAACTTTGATCTTAAAATAATGGCAAAAATTTTAGCGGACCGCCTGGCGGGTTTTTTGGGTCAACTGGTACATGAGTCACAAGTCGGTTTTGTCCAAGATCGGTATGCGGTTCGCAATCTGCGCAAAATAATAACTTCTTTGGAATGGGTTCAGCATCGGTGCCAGTCATCCTTGCTTGTCAGCTTCGACGCTGAAAAGGCCTTTGATAGAGTGGACTGGCACTATCTGCAATATTTACTCCCGTGTTATGGTATTGGAGAAACCTTCTGCCAAATGGTGGCTAGTTTGTATGTGCTGCCAACAGCGGCGATTTTATGTAATGGGGTGCTATCCGAGGACTTTCCGTTGCAGCGGGGGACCCGACAGGGACGTCCTCTGTCTCCCCTCCTTTTCATTTTATCCTTAGATACCCTTATACGAAGAGTGGAATTGACCCGAGACATCAAGGGGGTGAACATTGGGGGATATGAGTTTAAATTAGCCGCGTTCGCGGATGACCTGCTGGTACACTTGCTTTCACCTCGTGAATCCCTACCCCGATTGTTGCAGGAATTTCACCTTTTTGGGACTTTTGCAGGTCTTAGTATTAACCACGATAAATCGGTGGCGCTGGATGTCTCCGGTCAGCTGAGGGGGTGTTGGCCGGGAGACTTCCCCCTGCGATGGGCAGACGATCAGTTTGTGTACTTGGGGATTGTGCTCCCGCGTCGTGTCTCCCGTCTCTATGAGAGCAACCTTGATAAGGTGTTGTCTAAGGTGAGGACCCAGTTACAGTCGTGGCGATATCTCCCTTTATCGCTTTCAGGGCGAATTGCAGCAATTAGGATGGTCATTTTGCCGCGGATACTGTACTGGCTGCAGACACTCCCTGTCTGGTTATTGCAGCGGGATATTCGGCAGTTCGAGAAGGAATTTCGGAATTTTTTGTGGAAGGGAGGGCGAGCCCGTATTTCTTACTGGCGATTGCGAGGGAGGGGACGCTGCGGAGGTTGGGGGCTTCCAGATTTGAGTAGCTATGTCCTGGCCTGCCAGGCGCGTCACCTGGGTGACTGGCTGGGAGGTACTGAGAATTATACCCCTAGAGCCCTGGAAGAGGCGTATGTTGCACCGCATACGTTGCAAGCGTTGCTACACCATGAGAGTCGTCTGGTCCCCCGACATTTGTCGGAAGGGGCCTTGGTGGCCCCGGTGAGACGGACTTGGAGACAGCTTAATACTTTCTGGGGCCGCGATTGGAGAGTGTCGGGTTGGCTGCCAGTGCAGGGTAACCTTTGTTTTCCCCCCGGTTTGGACACGCGGCATTTCGTGTTTGGGCCGAGAGGGGTATTAGCAATCTGGGGCATGTAGTTGGTCCTAATGGGAAATGTAAATCGTTTATTTCTCTACGTCAGGAATATGACTTGGGGACTAGACACTACTTCGCCTACATGCAGATTTCTCACTATGTGGCTTCCCTCCCTGCAGCAGCGCTGAGCAGTGACCGTTCGTTGCAGATTTTGGAATTCTTTAGTTTGGGGACGGAGGAGGTGCCCTCTATTAGTGTGTTGAATCAACGATTTGAGACCCTTCGTCCGGGTCCAGACTATAGTGTGGTGGAGAGGGCTTGGGCTGACGAGTTGGGTCGAGAGATCCCCTCGGGGACCGTCCTCCTGGCTTTACGGCAGATCGGGAGTCTTGTCAAGGGTGTACAATGGCGGGAAATGCAGTTTAAGTCTATTACCCGGGTACATCTGTCGCCTCGCCGGGCCTTTCGCTGCCACTTGACTTTGGATGGGAGCTGCCCACGGTGTTCTTCCCCCCTGGCAACGCTGCTGCATATGTGGTGGGACTGCAGGGTTATTCGCCCGTACTGGCAGCGAATTTGCTCGTTTATGATGCGTATCTTGGGACAGCAAGTAGACTGGGATGCCCCCTTTGTAGTCTTGGATTGCCTGAAGGCTAACCACCCTAAAGGGAAATGGGAGAGGTGGTTAGTGTGTAAAGCTTGTCTGGTGGGTAAGGGACCTCTTTTGTGTAAATGGCGGGAACAGGGCCCTCCGTCCTTTTGGGAATGGCGGAATTCTTTTCACCAATTGATGCTTCTGGAGAGTAGGGGAGCCAGGGGCAATCCCAAATGATGGACCAGCTTTCAGTTGACCTGGGATCCCTACCTTCAGGCCCTGAGTCCCCGAAGCCGTAATCTTATTCTCCAGCAGGGAAGTTAGGGAGTGGCTTCTGTTTGCATGGCATGGATGGAGTGGCCATTTGCGCCTGCTCCAGGGTCCTGAGCGTGACGGGGTGGGAGGTGGGGGGGTGGGGGGATAGGGAGTGGGGGGGTACTATGCTACTGGTAAAAATTCACCTGTAATTGTGTGTGTCCTCTGCCTGGGGATAAGAATCCACCCCGGCGGACGGCTATTGCCTGTTGTACTTGTTATGTTTCATGGTGTTTATAAATAAAGTTCTAAAAAAAAAAAAAAGAATGTGGGAAACTCCCTTAACGGTATCCCCACATTCTAAGACACTTGACAGTATGTTCAGAGTGCCACCTTCACCAGGTTTTCAAAAGACTCAACTTCCTCATCGTTCTATTGTTGTAGAATCAGCAATGAGGCGTATTAGGAGTGCAAAAAAGCACTCCTCTTATCCGCCTGGTCGTGAGTCTAGAACTTTAGATGCCTTTGGACGTCGATGTTTCCAGGCATCCATGCTTTCAGCAAGAATCATCTCATATATTTTCTATATGGGATTATCTCTTGAAGAGGTCACGAAGAACTTAAAGCTTTTAGCCCTTTTCTTCAAGAACATAAAAGAGAAGACTATTCCCTATTACTCAGTCATGCTCAAAATGTGTCTAAGTTCCTTAATCGTGCTTCCCTGGACTCTTTTGAGTCTATTAGCAGAACGTCTGCTATGGCCATAGGGGCACGACGCATGGCCTGGCTCCAAGCTTCAGACTTGGGCAAATGGGTACAAGAACGGCAGGGAAATACTCCTTGTACTGGTGAGAATCTTTTTAACAAGGATGCTTTATTCCAAGCTAATCAGTTAAACACTGATATTGTTGCTTTTAGAGGGTTGTCAAAACTTTCCTCTATCCCAGCTACTACGAAATCTCCTAAGAAATTTTATCCCCCTAAAGGGAAAAAGTTTTATTCATCAAAGGAATGAATACTGCACCCCTAAAAATGTATTGAAAACAAATAACTTTGTATATAGTTTAAATTGTACATAGTTCACTAATCGTTAATTGTTACCTGTAATATCCAAGTTACAAATTGTTATATGTAAAAACAGCCAGCACTGTTTATTGTTGTTCTATGTGAACCGCATCTGATCAATGGAAGGAGCGGTATATAAAAAAAATCTGTTAATTAAATTAATTAAATTAATCTTCTACCCATCGTACAGATGTTTCCAAGAAAGGGCAACATCAGACCAGGCTAAGAAAATCAAAACCTCAACAGGCTCAGCAAACCCAGCAGTCGCAGGGTTTCTGATATTTTATTCATTAAATATCTTTATCCTGTGTGAGGTTTGGAGCCTCTAACCTGTTTCTTATCAACAGAAGCATCTACAGTTCATCTCCTCCTTACTGAGATATCAGTGATACACTGACTCAATTCTCGACTCTATGCATGAATCTCTTGCCACAAGAGAATTCCATCCCTTTTAGCTCCCAGAGCTATTGAGGACATTCATGCCCTACAGGTAACAGGTTTCTCCTCTCCTTTTTAAAGGGAACAGAGGAGTAACACCTTTCAACAAGGTAGGCTATGCCCTTCACCTTGACAGTTTTCCTGTACGAAGATAGCTCATACTTTTGACTACAAGGGGAATATATTTTTTCTTTAGGGACTTACCAAATTGTAAGTCTCCTCAACTCTGTATTACTTTACTCGAGACATTCAGTCTCTAAGAGTGATACTATTCAACTGGAGGGCTTACTTAGGTTTTTTTCTTCTATACGTATTCCAGTAAGTGGTTTCCATTCAGAGTTTTCTTCCCCTTGGCAATCTTCTCAAAAATTTTCTCTAAGACAACTTTTCAGACGATAATGGAGTCTTACCACTCCTACTTATGTCTGTCGGTCCTTTTCCAACCTATAGGACCTAACTTTTTCTGCTGCCTTAATAACAGATAATTCCAAGAGAGGCTCCACAACCTACTTGATCAATTTATAATTGCAGGCAACTGGCCTGTCTACTATTCTTAGCCATCTTCAATTCTTTTTGGCTCCAACAGAATAGCTTAGATTCACAATTTGTAAACAGCCAGGTCTCACCTGAGCAACCTGCAGCATGCTCTCTGCAATTATACAAGAAAGCTCTGCAACTCTGGGCCTTTGCCAGAGAGCATCAGAGACATTCCTAGTAGGTAACTTCCAGATGGTTAAAAAGGCTTTCCCCAGTCATGCTCCTACATGACTGGTGTTTTTCCTACCCTTACCATCTTTCTTAAATTTTCCTTTTAGGGAAGGGGAACCAGGGCTTGGACCACGTGAAAGCATAAAGAATTGCTCAATTCCCTGGGTGGTTCCACAACTCCAGTGGAATTTTTTCAACAGGGATGCACTCTGTTTCACTGCAGTCGGTCCTTGTCTTATACTTTCCTTCTAATACCCAGTACTTCATTGAAACTTATGCTGAACAAGAAATGCATGATACTCATATTGCCCTCATAAAGGGGCAAACATGGTATCCCCTTATATTGTGTCTTCTTCTCCAGCTACTACACTGAAGTTATAGAAGGATCCAGACTTACTGTCTTAAGACTAAGGGTCTCCTCTGCACCCCTTCACGTAGGCCTCCATTCCTGGTTATTCAAAGGCTAGAATGTTTAAAGAAATCTAGACCTCTCCTTGTAAGTAGGAGCATTCCACTGGCTCTTCCACTTATAACCGGAAAGAGATTCTCTATCCGTTCTCTCAAGCAGGTGTTACCCCTTCTTGTTATTAGATGAAATCTCTTTGTACATATATATCCAGATATGTATATGTATGTCTATATACATATACATATATATATATATATACATATATACCTATATATATATACATAGATACATACAGATATATATATATATATAGGTATATATATATATATATATATATAGGTATATATCTGACGCTGAAAGATTGGTTATTGTCCATATTAATGCTGTCCCAGCATACCATAAGGTTTTACATGGACCACCAATTTCTATGGTAATTGGAAGATACCTTCTTTTACAGTAACCTTTCAGGTGATGTTACATCTGAAGCTCTCTATGTAATGTCATTCTCCTAAGTGACATCAATTAGGAAGGACATTACTGATCTTCAAGAAATTGGAGGCTACAATGCCTACTACAAATTTCCTTGTCTTTCATTTGGATGACAGGGTCTTAAAGACCCACTCTTTTTCTGCAAGGAGTATATCTACCTTTTCATCCAAATCAGTCAGATTTCTCGCCTCTTTTTCCTAGAGCCTTATTTTGCTCCAAGGACAGAGAGCTTTAAAACCTTCCCCAACAGAGGTTTCAGCTTTCTACTGAAGTCCTACCTTCGTTAGACTCCCTAGTTTTCTTCTGGGATTAGTTCTAGCCATTAAGGCTTCTGACCTCTACCTCTATTGCAAAATTTAATTTCCTTTACATCAGTGAGGTAATTTCTTGAGGATACTGTACTGGCTCTTAACAGCAGACCCATATCAGCCTCAGTAAATACTTCGCAATATTTTGGAGTAAGGTCCTTATTGGGCTATTGTAATTCAATATCTACTGACAATTATGATCTACACAAGGACTCCTCTCTAGACGCCTTGTTTAGTCAAGCTGTTCCACAGCACACCTTTTTTGATTCAACTCCTACCCTCCATCCCTAGGATGCCTGAGGGTCTGGGAAATAGCATGGCCCATCGTTCAGATTTGCAGTATGATGGGACCTCCTCTAGGCATCTTAGCTTGGGAGTCCCCATATGTGAAGGCTCATTCCTGCTTGTTCCTGGAGATAGCACAGTTACTTACCTGTAACAGGTGATCTCTGGGAACAGCAGGAATAAGTCTTCACAACCCACCCACCTCCCCTAGGAGTTGTATCTCTCTATCTCTCTCTTTCCCTTTCCTTTCTCTCTCTCTTTGTCTCAGCTTTAAAACTCAACTGGAGAGAGGCAGTTGGGAAAGGCGGGAAGGCAGCATGCAGGCGTGGTGGGATGCTCCCAGAAGCTTTCTGATTGGACGCTGGGGAGCGTTCCCGCGCGGGGTCCGTCGGTACCGACGTACCCATATGTGAAGACTTATTCCTGCTGTTCCCAGAGATCACCTGTTACAGGTAAGTATCTGTGCTTTATCTGAATCACAATTTGTAAATTTACTCAAAGGATATTGTTTGCCCGTGAGAAGATGGTGGAAAACCTCTCGACAGGTGAGAAGATGATCGTAGGCAGAACAAGTCCCTCATCGAAAAAGTCCCTTAGTAGGAGCACTGTGTGGGGGACAGGCAAAGCAGAAGGAACCAATATATTGGATAAATTGGTATTTTTCCTATATGTAAAGAAGTAACTCTTGCTCAACAAAGGAAGGAATAGTTTGTATGATATGCCATTCACAGCAAATAATGTCAGCAATCTTGCTGGAGCGATTGGAGAATAGCATGGAACAAACAATTTTATCTATATCCTGTTTCACTTTCTTTTCTAAAAGATCAGTATGTTTGGTATTTTTTGCTCTAATATATGCTGCCTCCACATGTTTAGAGGGATACATTTTGTCCGCAAATCTTCCACGAAGCACATAGCATGAGTCTCAAAATCTCCATCCGCTGTGCAAATTCCCCTGGCTCTCAAAAATTGGCTTACTGGAAGATTTCTTTTTAAAGATGAATTATGGAAACAAGAATAATACAAGAAGTGATTTCTGTCAGTGGGTTTACGATATAGGGTAGTCTTGAACCCAAGTGTATCTTTTATGATCAAAATATCCAAATAAGGTAATTCATTATCACTTATGGAGGCCTCAAATTGTAAGTTAACATCTAATGTGTTTATCTGTGTTAAAAAGCATCTAAAATCTGACGTTCACCATCCCAAATAAAAACAAAATATATCATCAATATACCTTTGCCACATTTTGATATTATTTTATAAGGGTGTCTCTGTAAAAATTGTGATTCAAATTTGTTATGTCCGGCGCCATAGAGAATCCCATAGCTAAATTAAACCATCAAACCAAAAATAATTATTTGTCAAAGCAAGTTTAGCTAATTGGATTAAAAAGAACAGTGATAAACACTTAAACTGTTCCTCTCACTGTAGTAGAGTCAATTCAGCTACCTGAATAGCCTCCTTCTGTGGTATATTTGTATATAATGAGACTATATTTAAGGTGACAAATGTTAAATCAGAATGATAACCTTGAAAGCTGTTTAAAAGTTGTATGATATGACTAGAAGCTTCAAGGAGGTAAACTTGAAAACAACATCAGGAAATCTAGGGTGGTGGATGCCTGGAACGCCCTCTCAATGGAGGTAGTGGGGCAAAAATAGTGACTGAATTCAGGAAAGCATGGGACAGGCACAAAGGATCCGTATATAGCAAAATGATTTTTTTAATTTATTTCTTAATTAGTGCTTCTATATCGCAGATCCTGTACAACCTCACAGTTTACAATAAAACATCAGAAATAACTCCATAAACATACATAAAATCATACAATTAAGCATTGTACTATAATCAATAAAATAAATCAGATCATAAAATAAAACCTAAATCAAAATATCCTAGAGCCAATATTCTATACTGCAATTCATCAAATAAATGCTCACCTAAAATAAAAAGTTTTCACCTTATTAAAATCAAGATTATCTTTTAAAACTAGAAGTTTTGAGGGAAGGTCATTCCAAACAGATGAGTCTGCTACAGACACCCGATAATTCAAAACCCATACTCCATAACCAGACGGGGGAGCTGGATGTCTTAGCTGCCCATTTCCCTGAAATCTCAGTGAGCATGAGGGAAAAAAGGCCTCCCAAGGAAATTTTATTGGCACATCTACCCCAACTTTTAGCATCTTAAATATTAACATAACCAACCTAAAAGCAACACAGAAATCAAAAGGTAAAAAATGAAGCAACTCTAAAGAGGGCAAAATATATTCCTGAAGCTTTGCACCTGTCAAATGTGCAACCATATTCTGCAGTCTCTGAAGGGGCTTTAGATATGACTTTGGAAGGCCAAACAAAATAGTAGTACAATACGTAATCCATACAGAGCCAGATACTGTACAACAGTACGAAAATAAGAGGGAGCAAGCAAATACTTAAATATCTGGATTAAACACAGTTTATAGAAAGATTTCCTTACTACTCCTCTAATATGACGGTGAAAGGACAACTGAGAATTCAACAAAATGCCCAAATAGTGAACTTCTTGAGTAAGGGTGATTTGATAACCAATGGACAACTTATCTGGTAATTGAAGGCTCTGATAATGATGAATGACAAAGACTTCAGTTTTAGAGATATTCAATTCAAGGCCATGGGCCTGGAACCTAAGTGACACTTTTAAGTATACAGACAGAGAGATTCCCTAAAACAGAGAGAATCACCTTACGAAAGGAAAGAAAGAGCATGATATCAGCATATAAACGTTATTCAATCTAAAGTGATCAGCAACTCATATAATAGACAAATGTAGATGTTAAATAATAGTGCAGGTAATGGTTAACCCTACAGAAGCCCTCACTTCAAAGGAAACCAATCAGATGTCTTACAGTATTTCAACAAAGACGTTTTGCTGCCTTTTATATACCACCATATCTAAAAGTCACAGCAGTTTACAGATTGAACAATAATAAGCTCAGTATAGCTTTACATCAAAGGCAATTGCAACTAAGTGACCCATAACTTTAACTTTTTAACTTTAACATGGCATGAGCATACAAAAGGACAAAGGAATAGAGGGTTTTAATGAGACATAGCAAAATCATGTGGTTCCTTGAAGGATGTTGTGATATCTTTAGCCTAACAAATAAAGCTTAGTGAGGTATGAAATCAAAAGTAGCTGCGATGTCTAATAAAGCAGCTTACAATCTTATTACCACCGCACAAATGACCTAAACATTTCAGTACTATGGCTTTTACGAAAACCAAATTGATATGTATCAAAAAGAGAATATTGCTAAACGTGTTGCTGAGGTTGGTCCAGTACAATATGTTCAATAAGCTTTGTCAGGTATAGCAAACTGGAAATAGGCCAATAATTTCCCATAATTGATGGATCCAACTCAACTTTTTTTAACAAAGGGCGTACAGCTGAGTGGTTAAGCTTTAATAAAAGATAAGCTTGAAAAGAACTATTAATCAAAAATTTCAGCAGCTAAAGGAAAACACCTTTACATGCCCTAAATAAACAAGGCAGGGTAACCTACGCAGAGTGGCAGGTGCAACCTAAAAAAAAGAATATAGGGGGGTAACTTGCATGGAGCAGCACGTACAATTCTTGCCATCTAACTGAGCAGACTACTTTGAACCATGCTGAACTTCCTCTGCCATAATTCACTATGTTACTATATTTAATGATGGCTGGGGAGCTCCCCAAATCTTCCCCATACCTAAGATTCCTATTCAAGGACTGAGAAACTTCACCTCAATAATCTGGAATCAAAAGTAATATTCTAATCTCCAGGAACAAGCAGGAATGTAGTCTTCACATATGGGTATCGTCGGTACCAACGGAGCCCACGCGGGAACGCTCCCCAGCGTCCAATAGGAAAGCTTTTGGGAGCATCCCACAGCGCATGCATGCTGCCTTCCCGCCTCTGTACCTCTCTCACTTCAGTTCTTCGTTTTCCGCAGAGCCGACAGGACGTGGTACCCTGTCACCGTAGAAAATTTACCTTTATTTCTTGTTTTTTGTGGTCATGTCTGCCTTCATTCGACGCCTACCGGTACCGGCGGTTCTCTTCTTCTTCCTTCCTTAAAAAAAAAAAAAAACCCTTGTATTTCTTCAGGGATCTTTCCCTGCTTCTGGTGCTAGGCACCATTTTGGGCAATAGGCCCATTTTTCAATGGAGAAACCAGCTAGTGGTTTCAAGAAATGCTCAAAATGTGTACTATTTTTTGGGAATGAATATTTTGTTAATGCATTGATCGTGTTATATTTTCTGTAATGCCTGAGATTTACCAAATAAAAGAAATTTAAACTAAAAAAAAAAAAAAAAAAGATAGCGTAGTTACTCACCTGTAACAGGTGATCTCCGGGAACAGCAGGAATTTAGTCTTCACAACCCACCCACCTCCCCTAGGAGTTGTCTGTATCTCTCTCTTTCTCTACTTCTCTCCTTTGGTCTCAGCTGTAAACTCAACTGAAGTGAGAGAGGTACAGAGGCGGGAAGGCAGCACGCATTCGCTGTGGGATGCTCCCAAAAGCTTTCCTATTGGACGCTAGGGAGCGTTCCTGCGTGGGCTCCATCGGTACCGATGATACCCATATGTGAAGACTAAATTTCTGCTGTTCCCGGAGAACACCTGTTACAGGTGAGTAACTACGCTTTCTCTTTGAGTATTTGTTTTATATTGTAATTCTATTATATTATTGTGAACCGCACAGTGCAGTACTCCAATTTACAAGTGTAAATAAATAAGCAAGCATACCTTCATAGTCATTCAGTGCTGATCCAAATAGGCAATCAGGTAGCAATGTTCTATATCATGTAACAAGAAAGGGTTGATTTCCTTCACCTCTGTCAAGAGGCAGCAAGAATATGGGGTTTCATAGACAGATTGAGCAGAATTCTCCAACCTCATGAGCAGTCCCCCACAGTGATACAATTCATCTCCCAAAAGTAGGGAAGGCCTTAAATAGACCTGTTTGGAACCAGTGAGAATACCAAGTTTTCCTTGTACTTCTCCAGGGACCCATCTAGCCATAAGATGGACTTGGTTTCTCCTGTGTGCATATTCTCCCACACCCTTAATAGCTAAAATTCTATTTTAAAAAAGCCAATGAAACCTAAGTGTCATGATTCTCATTGCACCACACTGCTTTAGCAAAGCTGGTTTCCTTTATTCAAGAGGCTATTTTTTAAGCCTTCAGTCAGACTGTGACTGTTTCCCATCTTGATAACAGAAAATCAAGATATGCTCTTGCATCCCAACCTCATGTCACTGGTTCTGACAGCAGTATTTAAGTGTTTCCTTAAGATTGCCACCTCCAATTGAAGACATTCATGTAGTGACAAGTAAGCCCTCCACAAGAAGATGCTATAATTTCAAGTGGAAGAGATCTTCCATCTGGTATTCTCCTAGGGGCTATGACCCTTTTCAATATCCACCACATACAGTACTTGAAGCCTCCATCAAATTTCTGTTGAGTCCTCAAACTTCACCTGTCAAGCTTACATCTTAGTGCAGGGTGGGCAAACATTTTGGCTGAAGGGCCACATCAGGAACCATGTTGGTGCTTAGGGGCCAGTGCAGTCTGGGTTGAGAAGCAGGGGTTGGAGGTGCCCCCTAGTTGCCAAATCAACTTTGCAGGAAGAATAGGTTTTCTGAAATTACCTGTGGCACTTGTATTTATTGTTACAGTGATAGGATCATTATCTGGCAATTTAAATACATGTGGCACTAGAAATTTGAACCAGTTATAGTGCTCTTATTATTACTTATACAACATTGGACTTTTGACTGCCATTTCTGCAAGCCTTAGATGCCTTGTCACCCCCTTTGCTACCACACTAGGGCAGAGTGATCCCCCATCCTTGCGGAAGCCAATTCCCTCTCCCAGTACTTTCAAGAAGCTTTTAGAGTGATCCTCTGAGCATGCATGCATATTCCTGCCTGCCACTACATCTCCTCAGTGTCTGTTTTCCTATGGCACCCCAAACACATAATCTTAACGTTGGTCTGTGATCTTTTTAGTTCTATAGTTTTTTGCTGTTTTGTAAGTTTTCCTGTCTTGCCTCCATCATCACTGCTCTTTATTGTCCTTTTAGTGCCTTTCCTTAGAGATTTTGATCATTTAAAGTTTCCTTTATTTTTCACATGTTGTTGTGTAGGCCACATTTAGGCCTTGAGCATTTATTTATTTATTTGGTTTTATATACCGCGCTATTTTAAATCAGTGTGGTTTACAGTATAACGATTAAGTACATAGAACAGGTTTACATTGAACAAGTAACAGAGCTTAACAGTTATAACAATACAACAGTAGAGTACATGGCAGTGTGATCATAGGATTAAAGACTACCATCCGGCTATGTTATTTTTTATTCATAACCAAGTTGTTTAATTTTGCTTCAGTTATTTTTCCAGATGATTTGTCCCAAAAACTTGCCAGTGGGTTTAAAATGTGCACCCAGTGCTCCAGAACCATGTCTATTATAGGCACTCACAAATAGTGCTTAAAGTGCTGGGTGTATGACCCCGAGCTTTCTTGTTGTATTTTGTCTTCACAGATGATAAGGAGAGAGCTCCAGGGTTCAGAGATAGAGCGCAAACATGTTCCCTGTAAAATAGTTATCTCCAAGTTATAATGCCCTGTTCACTGTAATTTCAGTTTGTTCAATGTAGAAACATAGAAACATGATGACAGAAAAAGACCACATGGCCTATCTAGTCTGTCCTTCCATAACAACAACTACAACCGTCCACTTTTTACCTTTAGAGATCCTCTGTGTTGGTCCCATGCTTTTTTGAATTCAGTTACTGTCCTCATCTCTACCACCTCCACTGGCAGACTATTCCACGGATCCACTACTCTTTCTGTAAAGAAATATTTCCGCATATCACTCCTGAATCTATATCCCTTCACCCTCATCCCATGTCCCCTCGTAGCAGAACTTGCTTTCAATTGAAAGAGGCTCTCTCCCTGAACATTTATGCCACGGAGGTATTTAAACATCTCAATCATATCACCTCTATCCCGCCTTTCCTCTAAGGTGTACATATTAAGATCCTTACGTCTGTCCTCATATGCTTTATAATGAAGCCCACAAATCATTTTAGTAGCCACCCTCTGCACCGACTCCATCCTGTTCACATCCTTTTGAAGGTGCGGTCTCCAGAATTGCACACCATACTCCAAATGCGGTCGCACCAAAGACTTATACAGAGGCATTATCACCTCCTTTTTTCTGCTAGCCATTCCTCTCCGTATGCACCCAAGCATCCTTCTAGCTTTTGCCGTCGCCTTTTCTACCTGTTTAGCTACTTTAAGATCATCAGACACAACCACGCCTAGGTCCCGCTCTTCTTTAGTGGACAAAAGTACTTCACCTCCTATACTGTATTGCTCCCTTGGATTGCTGCAGCCCAAATGCATGACCTTACATTTTTTAACATTAAATCCCAGCTGCCAAATTCTAGACCATTCTTCAAGCTTAGCTAGATCCCTCCTCATGTTATCTACACCTTCCTGGGTGTCTACTCTATTGCAGATTTTGGTATCATCCGCAAAGAGGCAAACCTTACCCGACAGCCCTTCCGCTATATCACTAACAAAGATGTTAAAAAGAATCGGACCAAGGACAGATCCCTGGGGCACACCACTGGTAACATCCTTCTCCTCAGAGTGAGCTCCATTTACCTGTACTCTCTGTCGCCTCCCACCCAACCAATTTCTAACCCAAGCAGTAACTTTAGGGTCCATCCCTAGGGTGCTCAGTTTGTTTATAAGTCGCCTGTGAGGAACGGTGTCAAAGGCTTTACTGAAATCTAAATACACCACATCTAGAGCTCTCCCTTGGTCTATCTCCCTGGTCACCCAATCAAAGAAATCAATCAGATTTGTCTGACAAGACCTGCCTCTGGTGAATCCATGCTGCCTCGGATCCTGTAATCCGCTGGACTCCAGAAACCTCACTATTTTCTCTTTCAGCAGCGTTTCCAATAATTTACTCACCACCGAAGTTAAACTAACCGGCCTGTAGTTTTCAACCACATCCTTACTTCCGCTTTTGTGTAAAGGCACCTCATGAGCCTCTCTCCAGTCCTTTGGCACCACTCCCGACTCCAACGAGGCATTGAAAAGGTCAGTCAGTGGAGTTGCTAGAACGTCCCCAAGTTCCCTCAGTATTCTAGGGTGTATCCCATCCGGTCCCATCGCTTTGTCTACTTTAAGTTGAGCTAGTTTCTCACGAACACAGTCTTCTGAAAATTGTTCAAGATGTCCCTCGCTTGTGTTCTTATTTGTGGGTGTTTTCTGAGGTCCTGCTCCTGGTTCTTCATCTGTGAACACAGAACAAAAATATTTGTTAAGCAATTCCGCTTTATCCTTATCAGCTTCTACATATTCCCCCCCTGCACCCTTGAGTCTGACAATACCACTTTTGCCCTTCCTCTTCTCACTAATATATCTAAAAAATGTCTTATCCCCCCATTTTATTGCATTGGCTATTTCCTCCTCCTTTTGAATCTTTGCCTTCTTCACTACTTTGCTAGCTTCTCTAAGTTTTTCCAAATACAGATGCCTGTCTTCCTCTCTCTGTGATCTCTTGTATTTCATGAAGGCCTCCCTCTTTTTCTTCACTTTTTCAGCTACTTCCTTCGAAAACCATAGCGGTCTCTTTTTTCTTTTGCCTTTATTTACCATTTTAACAAAAAGGTTGGTTGCCCTTAAAATACCCCCTTTCAGTTTTGCCCACTGTTTTTCTACACCCCCCAGCTGTTCCCATCCCACTAACGACTCCCTGAGGTATTGGCCCATCTTCGCAAAGTTAGTCTTCCTAAAGTCTAAGATCCTCACCTTGGAATGGATTCTAACAGCCCTAGTCCTAATACTGAACCACACCATCTGGTGATCACTGGATGCAAAATGATCTCCCACTACAACATCAGAAACACTTTCACCATTTGTAAGCACCAAGTCCAGTATGGCCCCTTCACGTGTGGGGTCTGTTACCAATTGCCTGAATAGTTCTCCCTGTAGAGAATCCAGGATCTCCTTACTTCTAGATGATACTGCAGCAGGAATGTGCCAATCAACATCTGGCATATTGAAATCTCCCATCAGTAGCACTTCCCCTTTCCTAGCAATGCTGCGTATGTCTTCAATTAACTCTCTGTCCACCTCTTCCTCTTGTGAGGGAGGTCTGTATATCACACCAATGCAAATAGATTTCTCTTTCCCTCTTTCTAGTTTAACCCACAATGCCTCCTCTCTCCCTTTTAAGCTCTGTAATTCCAAAGCTTTAATAGTAGTTTTTACATATAGTGCCACTCCTCCTCCCCTTCTTCCTACCCTGTCCTTTCTGAATAAAGTATAGCCAGGTATAGTTACATCCCAGTCGTGGTTTTCTGTAAACCATGTTTCTGTAACTGCCACTAAATCCAAGTCAGCCACTCCCACCAAAGCTTCAACTTCAGGGATCATATTTCCCATGCTACGAGCATTAATACACACTGCTTTCCAAATGTTACCCCTGTTACCCATTTCCATAAAGGTATTTAATGTATCACATACCTGGGGGCTTTCACTTACTTGGGGGCTTTCTTCACCCATCCCACCCATCCCAATGTAAACCGCACTGATGCAGAATAGCACGGTATATAAGAGAATGTAAAATAAATAAACATATTTTTAGTATCGATAAGACCGATCCATCATCTTTAGCATTGGCAACATCAGTCTCCATGGCCTCAGGAGCTCCATCCCAATGCTGGTGCTGCATCAATATTGAGGGGTGCTCTAGCTCACTTGGAACTGAGCACCAGTAGTTCATGCCAGCATCAGTTGCTCACTGATACCACCCCGAGGAAAAGGAAGTATTCATCCTAGTCGCCATCCTCAAAGACAAGTACCAGAAATGCTGAGCATCAGATCGAGGCTGCGGTGCATAGACATCGAGGTTCATCTGAGCAGGATGTCAAGAGCATGGAGGAATTGGAGGAAGCCCGACCCTCAAAGCAGCCCTGACATGAGAACCTGCTCATCCTCCTCTGTATCTGAGGGACCGCACCAGACTCCACAAGGCAGAGACCAGCCTGCTGATATTTCTTATGATATTCTGAGAATCAGTGATAAATCTCCTGTGTGTCCCTCGGCTTTGTCCATGGCGGCCCTTGAAGAGCGACTCATGTGACTTGTCTCTAATTTGACGTGTCTCTAATGACTTGTTCCTCGCCAAGTCCAAGGGCCTTTACTCGATTCTCATCCTTCTTGACCTTTCTGCTGCCTTTGACACCGTTGATAACAACCTTTGTCTTGATACCTTATTCTCCCTTGGCTTTAGGGACCCCGTTCTGGCCTAGTTTTCTTCTTATCTCTCCCATCGCACCTTTAGTGTATGTTCTGGTGGATCGTCCTCTACCCCCATCCCACTCAGGCTACCTCAGGGCTCTGTCTTGGGACCTCTCCTCTTCTCTCGCTACACTCAGTCCCTTGATGCATTCATTTACTCCCATGGTTTTCAGTATCATCTTTATGCTGATGATGCTCAAATTTACCTCTCTACACCTGAAATCTCTCCAGGAATCCAGATCTATATCTCAGCCTACTTATCTGACATTCCATATCATCCTGCTTGACCAGTGGGTTGTGTTTCCCTACCAGCAGATTGGTGGAGATAAAGAACCAATGAAAAGTCCAGGTTTCAATGACATCACTCCTATTCCTCTATTTGCCTCAGCCACCAGAAGTCCCTGCAGTATTTCTTTGTTTCCAGCAGATAGTGGATGGATTTTCTTCTCTTTGTAGAAAATCTGAGGATTGAGAGGAAAAGAGATTGATTAAATGCTCATGAATGACCACCTTGAGTAAGAAAGGTGACTCACTTGAATGTGATGTGGGTGGCTTCACTAGACTGCGGTCTTTTCAGTAGCCATAGGAGGAGGGAAAGTTGGTTCAGCTCCATGCTCTTCTCATAATAAGAGCCTGTTGAGCAGCAACAAATTGGAAGGATCTGGAACAGTACAGCAGCCTCGCACAAAATCAGCACCTCCTCCGCCTCCCCCTACTCTCTCCCGAAGATCGCAGAAAGTGCTCAAAGGGACCTGCCTGCCAGCCACTTTAAACGCACTGCTGCAAAGCCCTGCAAAGCTGAGACTGGAAGCTCTCAGGGGAGTGAGTACCATGGATTGACATTGTCATTGTCCTTATTGGGAGCTCCCAATTCCATCGTCTGGGGATGCAATTCGGAGTGGACCGCTGGTGACTGATGGCACAGCATGGGGCTTTCCCACCGTTTTCGACACGCATTAGTAATGTTTTTACCTATTGTGTGATTGGTGGTCGCACAGTCCGCCCAAGCAACTTGTGATAAGGAAGCTTATCATAGCTCAGGAAGGAGCTATAGAAAAGGTGAAGTGACTCTGAACAAGCAACCTGTCAGTTCTGGTAGAAATAAGAAAACAGACTTTTTCCATAAAAGACTACCAGTCCCAGAATGCACCAGGTTTCCAACAGCCATTAGAGGAGCTGAAGTGGGGAAACGTGTGTTCAATCAGGAGGGCAATGAGGTAATCCCTAAGCACTCATCTCAAAGGGCAGGGCCTGATTCAGCACAGCTGCGCTGTGCTAGGGTGGAGCACTCATCAAAGCAGAATAAAGGTAGAGTTTATTCTACAGAGAATTATCCTCATCCTCAGTTTCATCTGGGAGATCCTCATCTTCATGATCAGCTTGGATATCCTCAGCTTGGACGTCTTCATTATCGGGAGGATCATCAGAAGCAGAAGCCAGAGCGGACGGACAGAGAGGGCAAGAAACCCTTTGGAAGAAAGAAGAGAAAAGCCTTTGGGAGGTCTAGAGGAGTCCGGAGCAGTACGTATACTGAGAGGCATTCCAAGGGCCCGCATACACCATTGGACTGGGGAAAGCCAGAGGAATGGTGCTGCAGAGCTAGGAATCTCCAGACGGTACCTGTGAGGGAGACGGCTGCACTTGGAAGGGACCCTAAGACCCGTGCCAGAAGGTATGTGAAGAGAGACCCAGTGTCCAGGGATCTGGATTGGAAGGCTGGACATAAGAACTGGACTACATACTGGCCAGGCTATTTAGAGAGGAACTCTAACAGCAATGGAAGCTCAGGTATGAACACTGATCTATGCCCTAGCTATAACCTTGAGAGACAGCAGGGAAACAAGTATTCTCCTGAAAGTGCTCCATTGAGAAATTCCTCTGTGCCAATCCCTGATATTGAACCCATGATTGTTGAAGAAGGGGAAGGAGCGGTCTTAGATACAGGCTGTGTTTACATGGATTGCTCTCTGTCAAACTCCTTTGGTAATTTTCTGTTACAAAGTACAGCAACCATCACAAAGAAATACAAACTTGTTCTTTAATCTACTCAGAAAAGCTCCTGAAGTAGGATTTGAGCCACGCAGTAGAAAGCAAGCCAGCTAAGGGGTTTCAGCTGGGTAACTGCTAGCAATTGAGCCTTACCTAATTGCTTGTGAGCTCTGAGGGAATCACTTCTGAGTCTATGTGTGAAGATATAAGAAGTTAACCTGAAAATAACAGTTTTTCCCTTCTTTGTGGATTTTGTTTGTTGTTTGATACACTGCTAAGAAAATATTAGCTAAAGCCTACAAAAAAGACCAGTTTGTTACCAACCAGGTCTTTATTCTTTTGCTTTGATTGCCTGACAAGTTCAGCTGTTGTTTTTCCTGATTTTGTTTTTCTAAGTTAAACTCTGAAAGCAAGTATCCTGTTTTATGTGCTACCAAGCATATCTGTGTTGGGAGAAATAACCCCATAAATAAATATCTTATTGGCTTTACACTCAAGCACAACTAATTATTGTGAGCAGCTGTGTCTGGTGTGAATGAACTGCATTTCCCACAATCCCTTGCAAATCATATTGATATATGCACTTGCCAAGACTGTGAACATTCTCACCCAGGCAGCCGTCTGACAAACTCCAACGTGTGCTCCTTCCCTAGCATTTGTAACGTGCATTCTCCAGGAACAAGCAGAATGTCAGTTTTCACTTATGGGTGACATCAACACCGACGGAGCCCGTGCAGAGCAATTCCTCAGCTTTCAAAGAAAGCCTTTGGGATTGCTGCCACGCATGCGTGGTCCTCTTCCCGCCCAAGGGTGCCATCTTGCTCAGTCTTCCTTTTTCCGCAGAGCCCTTCGGACGCACGTCCTCGTCCCTCAGAAAAGGTTTCTCTCTTTTTGGCCTTTTTTCCAGTTGCACCGGTCCTCTCCTGTCCTCCCCGACGCCCCCACTTCGGCTGTAGGCCAGGGGATCCCTATTTTTCCCTTTCTTTCTTTTTTCTTACTTCGGCCATTTTCACACCCTTTTTTCTAACCGCTGGCCACCTCGAGAGCATTCGACCTCGCAGGGGCTCTTTTTGCCCCCAAGGCCACCAGCTTCAAAAAATGTGACAGATGCTCCAAAAACATGTTGCTCACGGACACCCATGACTGTTGTCTGCGATGCCTGAGAGCTGACCACAGCCCGAAGTTCTGCTCGCTTTGTAAGAAAATGTCTGCTAAGGCCTTACAAAGCCGTAAGCAGGAGTCAGATGACATTTTCTGTAAGTAAGCTCAGGAGTCCCAGTGGTGCCCCGATCCACCACTTGCGGGGTCCTCTGCAGTTACTCTGCGCCTCAGGCGTCACTCTAACCAGGGTTCACCCGAGGTGGAATGGTGAAAAAAGAAGACCGCAAGGACGCTGTCAGAGCTCCGGATAAGCGTGAGCGGTCTTGCGCTTGTTCCTTTAGTCCTCCCCGGCATTCCTGAGAGTCGGACAAGGAGTGGCCTTGAAAGGTACCTTGTACAGACACAGAGGCCTCCAGCAATGGCACCCAGTCTCCTGGGGGGTCGTACCAGTGAGGACCCCCTCTTCTCCTCCATGCCAGACCCAATAACCCCAGCATCGGCATCCCAGGGACCCACTCCTGAATGGGAGTCCCATATGCTGGCACTAGAGCGCAGCTTTTCTGCCTTCTAGCTGCCCAGCAGGCACTCTTGCCCAGCACGGCTGGCTTGCGCCTCAAGACTGAGGGTCCCTCGACTGTGGTCCCGAAAACTGCCTTGGAAACCCCTGAGAGCCACGGGCCTCGTGAAGGTCCTTGGCACGGTTCTTGCTCGCTGTCCCATTCCTCGGGGGCGAGGTCCTCCAGAGTCAGTGCCTCCGGCTTCAGACAGGCCTCGGCCATCGGATGTGGGATCAGCCCGACTCAGAGTCCTTCTCGGACCTCTCGGGCTGGGAATCAGATGGGGACACGTCCCCTGAAACCCGCACCCATCGGGACCTTCCTTCTGATTCGTCCCCGCCCGCCTCGCAAAGGTGGTCACCCCCCGAAGATACCTCCTTCTTGGTATTCGTATGGGATATGGCTCAGGCCATAAATCTGCCCAAGCAAACTGAGGAAGAGCCAAGGGCAGAGGAACTTGACATTTTGCAATATGAGTCTCCCCCAAGGGAATCTCTCACGGTCCCTGTGCCGTCCATTCTGATCCGGCTGCTCCTCCGCATGTGGGAAGCACCCACCTCAGTCACTAATATCAGTAAAAGACTCTATGCCACATACAGAGTCCAACGCGGACCTGGGTTTTGAAAAGCCCAGCTTCCTCATACCTCCATGGTAGTGGAATCCGCGATGCAGAAACAGAAGAGTCCGAAGTAGCATTCTTCAGTTCCGCCCGGCAGAGAATCCCCGTGCCCTCGACACCTTCAGATGGAAGGCTTACCAACTATATATGGGTATATTCCTTTGCAACCTTGCTAAAGAGCTCTGCGGTTTCTCCGCGGGCCTCAAAAGTGACCACCTTCTCAGATTTCAGACCCTCCTAAGATCGGTTGTGGACTGCTCAAAATATGTTTCTCATGCCGCATATGATGGGTTCGAGTCTTCTGCCCGTATGGCAGCGACTGGCATCGGAGCGCGGCGTCAAGCATGACTGCAGTCCTCAGACCTGGAACAGTGGGCCCAGGAGAAACTCTTGGATGTTCTCTGCTTCAGCGAACAACTGTTCGGTAAGCCCATGGGAAGACAAGGCAGTCGAGATTGAGACGTAGTTCGTAACCAGCACCCGTCTCTCTCGGAAAACCTCTTCCCTTCCCCAGAAGAAACAGCACAGTAGGAAAACCCTTCTTTCAGAGGAAAGGGCTTTCTTACTGGGGATACCCACCCTATCTGCCCGCCCAACCACCGACAACCAGCGGCCAGGCAAGGGCGGAGCTCAGGGCCACCAGAAATCTAAGGGGCCCAAGATCCAACCACAGGTGCCACCCCAACCAGCTCCGGGGTTTTGACGCCAAAGGCATAGCCGCTCATCTTCCGGCAGCGCTTCAGCCAGTAGGAGGATGTCTGTCCCTTTTCGCCCCCGAGTGGGAGGCCATCACATTGGACACATGGGTCCTCCAGGTCGTCTGGGACAGTTACCGTCTCAATCTGGACAGACCCCCCTCCTCCCTTCTCCCCAGCGGAGCCTACTTGGCTTCCCTCACACCAGGCTTGCTAAAAGCAAGAATTTAACAACCTCCTCGGTTAACGGGCAGTCAAAAGGGTCCTACCGCATCTCCGAGGTTGGGGGTTCTACTCCTGTTACTACTTCGTTCCTGCGCCCCATCCTCAATCTGAGGAACCTGAACAAATTTCTGGTGAGGGAGAAGTTCAGAATGCTATCGCTTGGCATCCTGCTGCTCTTCCTCTGGCAGGGTGATTGGCTATGTTCCTTAGATCTCAGAGACGCTTACACCCACATCTCTGTTCACCCCAAACACAGGAAGTACCTGCGTTTCAGGGTGCAGGGGGATCACTATCAGTACAGAGTGCTTACCCTTCGGGCTCGCGTCTGCCCTGTGTCTTCACCAAATGCCTGTTGGTGACCACAGCTCACCTCCGGCTGCAGGGCATATCTGTTGTGATAAGGAAGCCTGTAGTGAGCCTATGGAAAAGGAGAAACTAATGATTTTGCTTTTAAGAAAAGTGACATCCCTGCAGTGCACAGGTTTCAGCTTTCGCCTAAAGAAAGCAAGCAGAGAGAAACTGAACCTAGGCTGCCACACCCAAGCTCTGCTGACGTAGTTGCAGGCTTGGAAGATAATTGCAAGCACCTGTCCAGAGAGGGAGAGACACTGCCCGGGAAGCAGGGATATAAACCTTGGCTAGAGAGAAAGCAAGAGAGAAGGAGGAGAGGTGAGCTTGGAAGGTGGAGAGAGCCTGGGAGGAGAGAGACTAGGAGAGGAGAGCTCGGAGAGAGAGAGCACTGGAAGAAAGAGCAGAGAAGGCTTCAAACCCCAGTTCCTGATCAGAAGGTTCAGAGAGTTCAGAGGTGGGAGCCCAGGACTCAGCACAGGAGTCAAAGGAGCCAAGCCTGGAACAGGGAGCCGTGGCAGAGCTCCAGGGAGGAACTCAGGGAAGTGAACCAGGGACTGTTTCCCAGAAGCTGGAGGGAGACTGGTGAACACAGCCAGGGAGAAGTGTCCACAGCTTCAGGTACAATTTATCCTTACCGGGTAGAGCTGTGCTCAAGAGAGACACAGGGATCCTCAGAGAGAATATACCTTGAGACGTACGTTAAAAGCTCAGAGCAGGGTACTGCATTACCGGAGCCAGAGGAAATGCAGGTTGAGCCTATTGAGCAAGATTTATTGCCTCCAGAAGTACTCATGGACTGTACTCTATGTCACGCTGGTAGCATTGAGTCCCTTTGCTAAAGTATAGCTGAAAAGATAAAGTCTCCCGAAAAGTAGAGTTATGAAACCTAGCCTTAACTGAAGGTAGGAACTTGCTCTTGTCAATGGAAGGATACCTGTTGCATGTACATTTGAATGCTTAATGAAGACAAAGGTAAAAAGAAGATATTTTTACTTTGTTGAATGAAGAAGCTGTGTTTTCTTTATCCGTTATGTTGATAAGCAGCTGCATATAATTAATGACTGTGAAGCTCATCCAGCCTAAGTTGTAAATAACCTTGAGCGAATGAATGGAGAAGTATCCTGTTACAGTCTGCATGGACTTTGTTTGCGTTTGGGGAATAAATTGTGTCATTTGCCTTTACTTTCAGTTTCATGACTACACTTCATCTTAGAAGGACAAAACTTCAACTCCCAGCATGCTTCACTGGAGAAAAATAGTTTTATTCAACCTTTTATAAGAGAAGTTAATGGCAACCCTACCCCTCTAAGCCTGAGGCAGAGGGCTGGGGCGTGACACTGTCTATCCCTACCTAGATGATTGGCTCGTCATGGGCACATCAGCCGAGGAGGCACGCCTCTCGGCCTCATGCACGGTCTTCCTCCTCGAGTGCCTAGGTTTCCTAATCAACTACTCCAAGTCCCACCTCAAACTGGTACAGGCACTGGAGTTCATCAGCGCTCTGCTCGACACGGAACAGGCGACCGCCTTCCTCCTTCGAGCACGCGCAGACCGCCTCCGTGTGCTGGCTGCTGAGATCCAAAGCCGAACCAGGGTCTTGGCGCGAGCCATGCTGCACCTTCTTGGGCACATTGCCTCGACTGTAGACGTCGTACATCACACTTGTATGCATATGTGAGCAGCTCAGTGGTGCCTCAGAGCGCAATGGTCCTAAGCCTCGGGCCGGCTCCGGGATCCCATCTCGGTCTTAAGCAGCCTATCCAGTTCCCTGAATTGGTGGCAGGATCTCCGAAGCTTACTTCGGGGCATGCCCTTCCAGGCTCTGCAACATGAGCTGATCTTGATGATGGATGCCTTGCTATCGGACTGGGAAGTCCACTGCGACAACCTCCGTACCTAGGGATGGTGGTCACCCGAGGAATCCCGGCAGCAGATCAATCTGCTCGAACTTCGAGTGATCCGGTTGGCCTTGAAGGTCTTTGAGCATCACTTGCATGGCAAATCAGTGCTCGTGTAGACCGACAACAAGGTCACAATGTTCTACATAAACAATGAAGGGGGTACGGACTCCTGCCTTCTCTGTCGGGAGGCAGTCCTCCTCTGCTCCTTCGCAGTGTGCCGGGGCATGACCCTAAGAGCTGTCTACCTCCCAGACCAAGACATTGTCCTCATGGACAGGCTCAGCAGGCTTCTCCGCACGCACGCGTGGCGCCTTAGTCCAGACGTGGTTTGCCACCTGTTCCGTCCATAAACCTGTTCCCAATGAACACACAATTTCTCCGCTTTTGCGAGCTGATACCGCACCCGAGCAGGGATGCCCCAGACTTGTTCCTCCTGAACTGGACTTTTAGGCTTCTGTATGCGTTTCCCCCCATTCTCCTCATAGAGAGGACTCTCCACAAGATTCAGCGGGACCAAGCATCGGTGATTCTTATGGCTCCCTCGTGGCCTCAACAGCCTTGTCTCCTGCTTCCACTCCGACTCTCGTCAGAGCCGCCGGTCTCCCTGGGCAGTGCTACGGGTCTGCTGACACAGGAAGAGGGACGGGTGCTTCACCCGAACCTGGACTCGCTATCCCTAGCAGCCTGGCGGCTGAACGGGTCTCTTTAGCCTCACTGCACCTCCCAGAGGAGATTGAGGAAGTCCTGATCGCATCGAGGAAAGACTCAATGAGACGGGCCTACGCCCTCAAGTGACGGCGCTTCACGGTCTGGTGCTCCGGGCTCCAGATCGATCCGTTCTCCTTTTCCACCTGGTGGGTTCTCCAGTACCTCCTCCACCTCTCGCAGGTAGGTCTGAAATCCAATTCGGTCAGGGTTCACCTGAGCGCCATTTCAGCCAACCACTTTCCCATCTAGGGTAAACCCCTCTCGGGGCAGCTACTGATCTCCCGCTTCATGCAGGGCCTTTTATTCTCCAAGCCCCCCATCCGGCCTCTGCTGACGAAGTGGGACCTGAACATGGTGCTCATACAGCTGGCGTAGCCGCCTTTCAAGCCGATGGCGACGTGCTTGCTTCGGCACCTTTCCTGAAAGGTAGTCTTCCTGGTGGTGCTGTCCTCGGTTCGGCGAGTCAGCAAACTTCAAGCCCTTATGGCTGTGATCCCCTACATTAGGTTTTACAGGAACAGGGTGGTCCTTCATCTTCAGCCAAGTTCCTAACGAAAGTTGTCTCGGATTTCCATCTCAACCAAGAGATAGTCTTACCGACTTTCTTCCCGAGACCTCATGCTGACTGGGTGTCGGTGGTCCTGCCAGCCACTTTAAATGCACTGCTGTATACCCTCGACTGCAAGAAGGCTCTCGCCTTCTACTTGCAGTGCACCCAGGTCATCGCAAGTCCGACCGGCTCTTCATCGCCTACGATCCAACCATCTGGGGCTTGCAGTCACCAAACGCACCCTTTCCATCTGAGTGGCAGATTGCATTGCCTTTGCCCAGGCAAAGGCTAAGGCCCTGCTGGATCGATGAGTCACCAGACACAGCATCTGTGCCAAAGCGGCGGCGGTGGTTTCGCTGTGCTCAGTCCTCTGACGAACATCTGCTGGGCTGCGACTGGTCTTCCGCAAATACCACTACTGCCTGGAGAGGGAGTCCCACCGGGACAGCGCCTTTCGCCAGGCTGTACTCCGTAATCTGTTCGTGGTATAATCAACTCCTGCCCTCTGACCCGTCTTCTGAAGCTACCGGGAGCTTGGACTCGAGGACTTGGGCTCCCTTTGGATCATCGGCATCTGCTCACAGCTTCACGGAGGCGCTTTGCTTATAGGTTTCGGTAGCCTGTAGCTGGGGAGTCCCATAAGTGAGGACTGACTTCCTGCTTGTTCCTGGAGAAAGCGTAGTTACTCACCTGTAATAAGTGTTCTCAAGGTACAGCAGGAATCAATCCTCACTACCCTCCCACCTCCCCTTAAGAGTTGATATTTTTATCCTTTCCTTGCCATTCGCTTAGTAGGGCTCTAGCTATGGGACCTGACTGAGCAAGATGGCACCCTTGAGCGGGAAGAGGACCATGCATACGTGGCAGCAATCCCAAAGGCTTTCGTTGAAAGCTGGGGAATTGCTCCGCACGGGCTCAGTCGGTGTCGACATCACCCATAAGTGAGGACTGATTTCTGCTGTCCCTGGAGAACACCTGTTACAGGTGAGTAACTATGCTTAACGTAAAAGCGCAGTTAATGTGTGCTTGCGGGCCGATGCAACCTTAGTGTGCGCTGCTGTGATATTTGCCCTAACTCTCTGTCTTCTTCCAGGAAACATTGTTTGACCTGTAGCAAGCAAGGTGCCTCATCTCTAGATTCTGGATTCTTCTTTTCCTGCTTGTCAGCTTCTGAATCATCCCTGGGGGGCCTGCTTTTCCCCTCTCAGCCAGGGGATGCAGATAGTCTAACCTTGCCCGCCTCAGGGCAGGAAGTGACAGATGGCGCTATGGATAAAGATATTCAGCTGGCCGGAGGTTCAGATGATTGTGCTGTGAGCCGCTCATCATCCTATAAGGCAGCGGTTCTCAACCTGTGAATCGCAACCCCCATGGGGGTCGCCACAGGATTTAGCAGGGGTCACCTCACTCCGCCGTTAAAAAAAATAAAAAATCGCACAAGTTGCTGCCGCTGCCGAGTCCGCTTCTCGGCAGCGGCAAACTCACCGCCTCCCTTCTTCTGCAGCTGCGGCTTCCTGCCTCTTAGGGAACTGCGGCTGTGCCTGTGAAAATGTTGCGGAGCCTTCCCGTCTCTCAACGGGCTCCGTGCAGCATAGTGGTAAACAACTTCCTTTGGAGGCGGGACAGTGCTGCACAGAGCCCGTCGAGAGACAGAAAGGCTCTGCAACGGCTTCACAGGCACAGCCGCGGTTCCCTATGAGACAGGGAACCGCGGCTGCAGAAGAACAGGGCAGTAGCAGGCAGACATAGGGAGAGAGGAGGAAGGGGCAGGGAACCTGCAATGGGGCTGACATGGATAGAGGGGGCTGACATGGAGGGATGGATGGAGGGAGGGAGGGGGGCTGATATGGAGGGAGGGGGGCTGGCTGATATGGAGGGAGGGGGGCTGACATGGATGGATGGAGGGAGGGAGGGGGCTGACATGGACAAAGGGGAGAGACAGGGGGACATACTGGACAGACGGGATAAATGCTGGACAGGGGGAGAGACAGTGAGGGCTAGGATTATAATGGGCTGATGGGGGGGCTAGCACTGGTAATGGGCAGATCGGGGGGCTAGGACTGGTAATGGGTTGAGTAGGGAAGGCTAGGACTGGGAATGGACTGATCATTGGGGGGGTTGGGACTGGTAATGGACTGATAGGGGGGTAGGACTGGTAATGGACTGATAGGGGGTAGGACTGGTAATGGATTGAAGGGGATAGGACTGGTAATGGGCTGATTGGGGGGGTGGGGGTAGGACTGGTAATGGGCTGATTAGGGGAGCCTAGCACTGGTAATGGGGTTGAGGGGGGACTAGCACTGGAAGTGAGCTGATTGGGGGGGGCTTCAACTGGAAATGGACTGATGGTGGGGAGGGGAGGATAGAGCTGCTGGCCTTGGAAGAAAACTGGAGGCTAGGTATACAAATGGGCTGATGCGAGGGGGTAGGAGAATGGGACTGGAAGGGAGTGGATGCTGAGAGGGGCTGCCATGGTATTTGGACTAGAAGGAGCTGGACAGTGGGGAAGGGGGGGACTGGAAGGGAATGGACACCAGTGGCAGTCATGGGAATGCAAGTTGACATTGGAAGGTACTGGGAGGGAGGACTGGAAAGGGGCTGATACTGGGAAGGGTTACGGGGACTGGAAATAGGCTGATAGAAAGAAGTGAAGAGAACAAAAGAAGAGATAAGAAATGGCAGATGCACCATAGACCACAGAAAGAGAGCTAAGAGAAGACAGGAAATCAGAAGCCTCAGATCGGTACCAGCATGATCAGAGAATAAATTGGTCAGACAACAAAGGTAGAAAAAATAATTTTATTTCATATTAGTGATTTGACTACAAAATCATCATAATTTTGAAATCAAATATTGTTACTTGTTATTGTGATTAATTATTGTGGTTTAAATAAGTACATTTTATAAATAAAAACATATTGCAAAGGCCTATAAACAGGAGTGGAGGAGTAGCCTAGTGGTTAGAACACTGGCTTGGTAACCAAGCAACCAGGGTTCAATTCCCACTAGCACTCCTTGTGGCCTTGGGCAAGTCACTTAACCCTCCATTGCCTCGGAAGAAAGGCCTGGCAATCTACTTCCGGTGACACTGCCAAGAAAACCCAGGAGCTTCTGGGTCGCCAGGAGTCAGGACTGACTCGAAGGCACACATTGCATTTGCATAATATATAAATAATTCAAGAAATGATTACAGCGACAATGCATTAACGGTAAAGGAAGAGAGATGCATTTGATTTTATCATTGGGGGTCATCACAAGTTGACCAATGGTAAAAGGGGTTGCGGTACAAAAAAGGTTGAGAACCACTGCTCTAAGGGATCTGTGATGGCTGTGCCCCCTGATGTTGGGGAGTCATGTCCGAAAGGAGAGCTTCTGGACTCCAGATTGTCCTCCCTAAAATTCTTTTCCATTTTTCAATAGGCCTGGTCCTTCTGGCATGGAAATTCAGACCCTGTGGCTTCTGGGTGCCCCCGGGTGCGGTCTCGTGCGGGGCAGGCTAAAAGTGGAAGCCCTGTTTGATTGCCTTTGGTTAAGTATCCCCGGCAAGCGACTCTCCCTGGAGATAGGGAACAGCTGGGATCTATCCGAGATGTTGACTATGACTCGGATTCACATAGCTTAGTACTGGACTCTGATGTGGATGAGGAAGTGCTCTTGCCTTAAGAAGATTATGCAAAGGCTGGTGTGATCCACCTAGTCCGGAAGGAGGAGATGGCGGCATTGATTACCAGGGTCTCATCTGCCTTGAACTTGACAGATACTGCCGGCACAGAGCAGGAGACGAAGGTACACCCATTCCTTCAAGGGGTGTGAAAATCCACTGCTGTCTTCCCATTCCCAGATGTGATCAAGGATATGATCTGGTCAGAGTGGAACTCTCCCGACTCCCTTTCTAAATGGTTACGGGTGTGTAAGAAGATCTATGCGCTCCCAGAGGAGGAGTGAATCAAGTGGTTTGCATTCCCAAGGTGGATGCGCAGATCACGACAGTTACCAGATGACCCACCATTCCTGTGGAAGGCGCATCAGCCTTAAAGAATTTTCTGGTCTTATCGTGCACATGTGCAAATTCCTGCCTGCCATCGCAACAGAAGCCAGTTTGTTGTGGCGGTGGCTATTAAACAGCTGGCGGTAAGTACCATCCTGACATCTCGAGCCCTGTTCCAGTGGATTCAGTCTCTTCTGCTGGATGATAGTACCCCTCTTTTGGAGTTGGCTACAGCCTTCCTTTCTGATGCCATGTATGACCTGGTACATTTGGTGGCAAGGAATGGTGCCCTGATGACTGTGTCATGGTATTAGGTTTGGCTCCGGGGCACTAGGCAACAGACACATCCTCCAAAGACCAATTGGCCCAACTGGCTTTTAAGAAGAAGCTTCTGTTTCGAGGTGATTTGAAGAAACTGGTGAAGGATCTGAGTGAAACAAAATCTTACCACTTTTCAGAAGATAGGTCCAAGGGGCCTGTGAAGCAGGCTAGTGTCCCTTTCATCGGCCTCTGCCCATCCACCAAGGTGGTGCTGGCCAGATTCCCAGGGGTCTCGAGTCTCTCATCATTACTGACCTGTAAAACGTTTATTCCCTTCTGCTTCTGGGCCTTGGGCTCATTCTCGGTCCTTTCATGAAGTGCATGGGCCCAGGGACTTAGTCTCCTCCAGATGAGGACCCTCCTGGGCTGCGCAGTGAAGGTTTGGGGGCCCATTCCTTGGTTTCTTTGGTTGGAGGCAGACTTCGCTTTTGCTTTGAGGAATGGGTCCTGGTTACTCAAGAATCACTGGGTGCTAGACACCATTCTGTTCAGCTGTGTCCTAGAATGCAAAGAGCCAATTCCAGATGCCTTTGTCATTTTTCCTTGTAGATCTGTGATCAAAAGGGCCACTGTGCAGACCACCTTGGACAAGTTGCTATGCCTAAAGGTGGTGGTACCCGTTCCCCTGGACGAGCGGAGCAAGGGCATATACTCCATCTATTTCATGCTGCCAAAAAAGGACAGTTCTTTCTGGCCTCTTCTGGATCCCATGGGGATTCAACAAGCATTTGCGCATTCTTCGCTTCCAGTTGAAAACCTTGCACTCTGTGATTCAAGCAGTGCGCTGAGGGGAGTTCTTGTTTCCTCTGGATCTGGTCAAGGCGTATTTTAATATCCCAATCTGGGCAGATCAGCATAATTATCTGTGCTTTGCCATGCTTGGCTCTCACTGTCAGTTTACCACTCTCCTTTTCGGGCTCTCCTCCACCCCAAAGAGCCCCAAGGTCATGGTAGTGGCAGCTGCAATGTCAAGAAATCTGTGTCCATCCCTATCTGGACGGCTGGCTTATCCAAACCCATTCCTCTTCAGAATCATCTCGGGTAGCATCCTGAGTGGTGTCCTTTCTGGAAAGCTTTGGCTGGGTGATCAATCTGGGAAAGCAGTCCCTGGAGTTTCTGGGAGCACGATTAGACACTCGGGTGGGCAGAGTTTTCCTGTCAAAGGAGAAAGTCAAAAGACTGTTGGATTGCTTGGCACTGTTCTCGAATTGATGACGGCTGTCATAGAAATGGTGCCATGGGCATGTGCTCACATGCAATCATTCCAGTGGACCTTGTTGACTCTGTGGTCCCCGAGTTCTCAGGAATTCAAGCACAGGCTTCCACTCCCATTGAAGGCCAGCCTGCAGTGGTAGTGGCAGTCCTATCATCTGAGGCAGGGCCTACCGCTGGATGATTTCTCCTGGATCCTGATGATGATGGCTGCCAGTCTCTCAGGCTGACCATACAGAGCAGGGCCATTGAAAACGTAGGGAAGTGGTAAGGTCCATCAGGTTGGCTCTTCTGCATTTCTGGCCCCTTGTTGAAGGCCGAGTGGTTCAAGTGTTTTCAGACAATGTCAATCGGAAAGGCAGCATGAGGAGTGCCAGGATAGCTCTGGCGATGGTTCTCCTTTTTGTCTGGGTGGAGAAGAACCTCCTTGCCTTGTTGGCCCAGCATATTGCCAGGGTGGACAGTGTGGAAGCAAACTTTCTCAGTCAGCACTCTCTGGATCCTGGAGTGTAGGAGTCGAGTCAGGAGAGGTTTCAGTTGATTCTGCGCTGCTGGGGTCACCCTAAAATGGATCTGATGGCAAGCCGCTCCAATGTCAAAGTTTGCCGCTTCTTCAGTCACCACACAAAAATGGGGTCTGAAGGTATCAACGCCCTGACCCAGCCTTGGGCCAGGTCAGCGACTGCTGTACGTGTTTCCTCCATGGCCTCTGGTGGGGCATGTGTTTATTTATTTATTTACAGTTCTTATATACCGTGCTATTTGGTATCAATGCGGTTTACAAAAAACAACGATTTTGCATCAGAACAGAGGATCTTTTGCTTACATTGAAACAGGGATTGCAACTTGGGACTGAAACAAGGGTAACTATATACAAATCAACAATGGTGGTTGTAAAACTATTTACAGTTTATAATGCACATTGGAATTGTAATGCAAGAGGCTTGTAATCTATACTTGCTATGAGTAAGTCTGAGGGCAGGTCTGTTATGTGTGTAGTTAGGGGTTAAGTTGTTGGAATGTCAGAGGCTGAGTGGGTGAGGTGAGGTGCTGGGAGTGATTGTGTTAGGTTAGGGTGGGTGAAGTGAAGGCAGAATAAGTGGTGTTTAAGGACTTTTCTGAATTGTGAGAGATCAACAATTGCACGTATATGAGGTGGGAGATTGTTCCAGCACCTAGGGGCGTAGAATGTAAAGGCTCTATTTCTAGTTGTTTGAGTACATTTAGTGGACTCAGGTGGTATAGACAGTATATTGGCAGCTGCTGACCTTCTTAGCCTGTTTGTAGGGGTAATGGTCAAGAGTGCAGTGAGGGATGAGGGGGCTAGCCTGTTAATTGCTTTAAATGCAAGGAGTAAGACCTTGTAGGTAATCCTGCATTGTAACGGTAGCCAGTGTAGTTCCATGTGCTCTTTTCTGGAAATGCCACAGAGAATGCGGGCTGCTGCATTCATCGCCATCTGCAGTGGATTGAGGGTGCTCTTAGGGAGACCGTGTAGGATGATGTTTGCATAATCGAAGTGTGGCGTTACAAGTGACTGGAATATAGTTCTGAAGTCTTCTGGGGTTAGAAGAGGTCTTAGGTGTCTTAGTGTCCGTATTTTATTGTAGATGGCCTTGGTGGTATTCTTTATGTGTTCTTTGAAGTTGAGATGTTGGTCTATTGTAACGCCCAGGTATCGTATCTCAGTTTTGCATGGGAGCTCAGCATCTCGTACCTTCAATGATGTGGGAGGAGAGAAGTTCTTGTTCTTTGTTAGGAATAGGACCTCGGTCTTCTTAAAGTTTATACGCAGATTCTGGGATAGGAGCCAATCAGTGATTGCACTGAAGCATTCAATAAGTGGGAGGAGGTTCGAGTGCGTGATTTTGATTGGGGTGAATATGTGATTCAACTTATAGAATACCACCTGGGCCGGATTGTTCTGGTGGTGCCGGATTAGCTGAGGAGATCATGGTTTGTAGACCTGCCCTCCTGCAGGCACATCCTCTTTGGTGCCTCCATCTCGGGGTCTATTGCGGCAGGGCCTAATTGTCCTGGAAGACCCACTCTATTCTCACCTATGACATGGCTCTTGAAAGAAGATGCCTAGCGCATAAGGGCTACTCTCTAGCAGTGGTCTCTACTTTGCTCGGTGCCCAGAGGTCTACCAAGCTAGCATACGTATGGATATGATGCCTCATTGAGCATTGGTGCAGCATGCAACAGTTGGTTGCTCAAGTGGCCGAGATGTCCTTCCTGTTGGCCTTTTTACAGGATGGCCTGAAGAAGGGCCTTTTTCTTAGTTCCCTGAAAGCTCAGGTGGCAGCTCTGGCCTGTTTCCAGGGTCCATTGGTGTGCAAGTCTTTGGCTTTGCACCCGGACATCTTGTGTTTTTTTCCAGGGTGTTCGGCATCTGTGTCCTCCCTCTGGTCTCTAATTCCTTTCTGGGATCTGTGTTTGGTGCTCAGGACCCTGATGGCAGCACCCTTTGAGCCGTTGAAGTGCACTCCTTAAAGGATTTGACGCTCAAGACCATTTTCTTGGTTATGATTTGTTCTGCAAGGCGGATTTCCAAGCTGCAGGCTCTGTCTTGCCGAGATCCTTGTCATTTACAAAAGAGGCCTTTCCTTTTGGCGCCATCTTATCCCCAGTTCAATTTTTCTGAGGAGCCTCATGGACGTGTTCCAGTGCGATCCGGAAAAAGCTGTTCATTTTCCCTTCGGGATGCACTTTTTTTCTGCAGTATTTTGCTGCCTTTTATTGCCTTTTTCCACCTGTCGTCGGGGGCGTCAGTTTTACTAGCACCGGCTGTTGTATAAGGCTTTTTTCCTCGCTTTTTGTCTTTTCACCCGGTCAGCTCTATCCCTTTCCTGGGCTTTTTTCTTTCATCGCTGCCAGCATTGAGCACTTTGACCTCAATAGAGGCCATTTTTCCGGCAGTGTCGAAGCCGGCTAGTGGCTTTAAAAAATGCACATGTGCACGCGCCATCTCTGTGACAGACCATCACAGCTGGTGTCTTCAATGTCTTTATTTGTGTGTTTTATATACCGCTATATCAAGTAATCATAGCAGTTTCCAATTAAAACAACCGATACATTAAACATTGTAACAATAAATGGTGCAATAACAGGCAATCAAGAATGTACATGATTCAAAATAGTTTTAACTTATATACAGCATATTTACAGTTCTGTTGATCGATAATATCCGTCAGTACAGGATGGGGTTAAGGGATGGGTGATTTATTGACCAGTTTGATTGGTCTGATAGCCTAGTGGCGAGAAGGGGGGAAAATTATGTTGGGTCATTGAGAGTTGTAGTTTCATTTTGACCAAAATATTCTGTGAAGAGATGGGTTTTGAGTTGGGAGCAGAACGAGACTATCTGTAATGTTTCGGAGACTGGGTGGTAGGGAGTTCCAGAGCATTGGGGATATAAACTCAAATGCTCTGCTGCTGATGCACTGTTTAGACTTACGGAAAGCTGATGAGATAGAGAGTGTGTTGGTCATTTGTTCTCTTCTTAGTCGATTGATGGGGGCCACTTTAATTAATTGGGAAAGGGTTTGGGGAGCTATTTTTCTGATGATTTTGACACACGCAGGTCGATTCAGGCTCTTTGACAAAGAAGAGTTCATCAAGAATGTACTTCCAAATCTTAAACTGCCGGCACCTAACCTGGATGAAATAATAGCCAGGTGGGATAATAACCTGAGCTCCTTCGCACAGCTACCCTCCTCGGACAAACCACTTGATCTGGACAGGTCAGCAAGAAGGAGGAAATCAGCTTGCTGGTTCTCCACAGAGCTACGGACTTCACTACTTCTCCTCAGGAAGCTAGAGAGAAAATGGTGTCGCTCCCGATCCCCAGCTGACCAGACAGCTTACACATCCCACTTAAAACTACACCGGGAAGAAATCTCAGACAAAATGAAGACGCACCACTCTGAACTCCTGCAACAATCCCTAAACAAGCCACGGGATCTCTTCAACATAGTGAAGTCCTTAACGAAAGAACCAGCACCCCCCCAACCAAACCTACTACAACCCCAAGAATATGCGGACTACCTACTGGCCAAGTCCAAGAAAGTCGACACAGCCATGAAACCCACACCTAGCCAAAACCCATACCCTCACCGCACTCACACCACCATCCGAGAGAAGCATCCCAGGACATCATTGCAGCCATCAACACTACAACTGCCCCAAACGACCCCTGTCCAGCATTCTGGATAAGATTGATGCACACAGAACTCAGCCCAATCCTAGCCAGGATCATGGGCCTATCCTTCTCAACAGGAACCTTCCCATCAACCCTCAAACAGACATCCATATGGCCCCTACTAAAGAACGACAAGCTAAACCCCTAGAAGGCCGAATCATACCGCCCGATCTCAAGTATCCCCCTGCTGGCTAAGATAATCGAGAAGGTCGTCCAAAGGCAGGTTCAGCAGCACATCGATACCACTGTCCCCCTGGATCCATGTCAGCACGGTTTCAGAGAATCGCTTGGAGTTGAGACGCTGCTCACCATGCTAATCAATACCATAAGCAGAGGAATAGATAACATCAGAAACGGATATGCCCTTATCTTCCTGGACATTGCCGCTGCATTTGACTCAGTTAATCATGAGCAACTCCTGACACGCCTCCAAGAGAAGGGAATCCAGGGCCTAGCCTGGAGCTGGTGCAAGTCCTACCTAGCAGATAGACGGCAGTACGTAAGGATGGGACCTAAGACCTCAGAGCCTTTTCAACAAAGACAAGGGGTTCCCCAGGGCTCCTCACTTTCTGCTCTTCTGTTCAACATATATATGCAGCCAATTTGTGAAATCATCCGCTCCTTCAACATCTCCAGCCTGATTTATGCAGACGATGTCCTGCTACTCGGCCCATTCTCCATCAACCAACCTGACTTCTCAACATTAGTGAAATGCTTCAATGCAATCTCTGACTGGCTCCATGCACAGAACTTCCAAATCAACTTCAACAAAACAGAGGTTCTTTTCATCACAAGAAACAAAAACTTCTCCCCTCCCGCTACAATAAAAGTTCGAGACGCAGAGCTCCCAAGTAAATCCACAGTACGCTACCTGGGTGTCACGCTAGACCAGCACCTCGACATGAAAGCTGTCGTGACGGCATCCCCTAGTGGCCAATGGCGGTAAGGGCATGCTGTACAACATATTTATTTTCAAGGAGCGTGGGGTATTTTAAGGCCAAAAATGGAGATTGGTCTTGGGTATTTCAGCTCCTTGTGAGAACTCAATAATTAAGCCACGAGTGTAGGGAAACAAGGCTTTTATTTCCCCTCTGTGCAAGGGTTCATTAAGACACTAGAAATTAAAGAATGTCCTTTGTTCATAAAGGTTCCAGTAATAAGCAGGTAAAACCAATTGTTAATATCTTCACAATTAGCTGTAAGGGTTAAAGGGAGGAATTCAATTCATTCCAGGGCAAAGCAATTAAACAAGACTTCTTCTTATTTACAAGGTCGCTATGGATTCTAGGCTTGAAGCCATACACAAGCTACAATCCATAGCTTTTTCCTGAGGAATGGGAATAGTATGTGCATCTTCTATTTCCATAAATTCTGCTTCACTACTTTCCCCCTCAGAGCACACGCTGTCCCTGGCAGTTACAGGTTTATATGGACTGTCTCTGGTATCTTGCCTTCAATAAGACTGTGCTTTAAAGTCTTCTGGTAGTTCTTTAAACCACTCTAGTTTCTTTCCTCTTCTTACAAACTGAGTTTTAGTTTTAGCAGTGCTTTTAGGAGTTAAGCTTTCTTTTGCAGGAATAAAACTTCCATACTTTGAGTTTCTGTAGCTTGAAGCTCTGGAGCCTTCTCTCTCATGAACGTCTCTGTGACAACAGGTTTTCTGTCTGTAGCTTCTGGGCAATGCTGGACTTCCTGAAAGCTTAGTAAAACCTGGTGCGGATTCTCCAGCTCTATGCTTCAGTGACAAAGTAGCTTTGTTAAAAACTCTTTCCCTTTGGGTACCTGGTAAAGCTTGTTCAGCATACTCCAATGCCTGCAGGCTTTCCTCCAAGCCTGACTCTCTGGCTCTCTGTATATGTCTTTCAGCTTTGGACTCAGGAACGTTGCTTAAGCAGGGCGTGGCATACCCTCCAGCCTGACTGCTTTCCTTAGCAGACTCCCTCTGAACAGCGGCTCTTGTAGCTTGGCCCCTCTGAACTCTACCTCTGTGAATTCTGTCCTTTTGGGCTTGCTCAAGGAGGATTCCTTCCTTCAGGTCTCTCCTTCCTTCTTCAGCCGTAATCCTTGTTCCATATCATCTCTCCGGGTCAGTCCAGGCAAGTGAGGGTTGTCAACCTTCTCTAGCAGCTGAGGACTAAAAAACTGAAGTTTTACTGAAGCAGTATCTGGCTCCCTCTGCTGGCCGAACCTCAGTCTTTCAGTCCTCAGCAGCTGAAGACAACGTCTCTTGTCTGGCTCCCTGTGATTCTTTCACTTTTGTTGGCCTTAAGTTTTTGTTTCTTTGATTTTCGTCTGGTTTTTGTTTTATTTGGCTCTTAGGGGTAAGGGGTTCTAGCAGGGCTCTCCCCTTCGGCCTCGATCTGTTCCTGCTGCGGAATTGGCATTCTTCAGAGAGCTAGGGGCAGAGCCTGCCTCGTCTCCAGCTCCGGGCCCAGAGGGGGAAGCAGTTAAAGGTTCTGGGAGCCCCAGAAACCATCAATCAGCCTCCGGAGCCGCAGGCACGCCGCCGCTAGCAGCGGGGGGTCAGCTGCCTTGCTTGAAAAGCCTCCGTGGTCGGCAGATCCCTCTTGGGCTCCGTTCAGTCAGGTCTGTCAGTTCGTGGGATTTCTGGCCTCAGGGAACTCTTGGCGCACTTAGCGCGGTGCGTTGGCTGTGCTCTTCGTTTCGCCGCGGTCTTGTTCGGGGCAGTCTCGTCGGGCGGTTTCCTCTTTTTCTTTGTTTTTTGCCGCGCATTTTCGCCGACATGGATCCTCGGTCGGAGGTGCAGGAGCTCCCCGGCGGTTTGTCTTCGGCCTCAGAATTGGCGGGAACGGCGGCCATGTTGTCGGCATCTGTTTCCTTGCCTTCTGCTCACAAAAGCTGCTCTAAGAAAAAGTCTAAGGCTAAAAAGCCAGTTAATGTGGAGGAAGCTCCTTCACTATCTTTGCCTACTGAGCAGCAGGCTTTGGGTAATGCTTTAGGTGATACTTTGGAAAATACTTTTTCTGCAGCCTTTATTTTGGCTATGCATAAAGCCTATTGTTTGAAATGGCATCAGGCTCAGGTTCAGAGTTCGGCCCCTCTCCTCTCCCAGGGTCTGGATACAGCACCTTCTTTTTTGGACCCGGGGGAAGGGTCCTCCGGCGATGTCCAGGGCGCTCAAGGGGCTACCGATAGCTTCGGCTTGCCCGGCCCAGAGCTTCCCAGTCTGGAAGAGGGAGAGCTTTTGATGGACCCTGCCCTAGAGCAATGGGCTGATCTGGAAGAGGGAGAGTTGGGGGGCGCCGACGATCCTAGTCTTTTCAGAGTCTTTCGAAAGGAGGAATTGGGGGCTCTGATTTCCCAGACGCTGTCCACTTTGAATATTGTGCTGCCTCCGGCTCAGGATCAGCCGTTGGAGGACCCGCTGCTCCAAGGGTTTAAAACGGAGCAGAAGTGTTTCCCGGTACACCGGGTTATGAAGCAAATGGTGGAATCTGAATGGGAATGCCCAGAGGCAACGCTGCGAGGGGCACGGGCTATCGCACACTTGTATCCCTTGCCGCAGGAAGAGCTGGAGTTGCTTCGCTTGCCTAAGGTGGACGCCTTGGTGTCGGCGGTTACCAAGAAAACCACCATTCCCGTAGAGGGCAGAGCGGCCCTCAAGGATTTACAGGATAGGAAGTTAGAGGCTCTGCTTAAGCAGACTTTTGAGACTTGTGCCCTGTCGCTCAGAGTGGCCTTCTGTGGGGTATATGTGTCTAGGGCTTCCATTAGATGGATTCAAGGGGCCCAGAGCAAAAGCGACACGGAGGACGACGCAAAGCTCGAATCGGCAGCGGCCTATCTCGCAGATACTTTCTATGACCTGGTTCGTATTTCCGCAAAATCTATGGCGTCGGTAATTGCAGCTCGGCGATTCCTCTGGCTACGCCATTGGTCAGCGGACGTTTCGTCGAAGACACGTCTCACTAAGCTGCCCTACAAGGGCACCTTACTTTTTGGGGCGGCCTTAGATAAGATTGTGAAAGATTTGGGTGACTCCAAAGGGGGTCGTCTCCCAGAGGACAGGCCAAAGGGTCAATGACCGGCCGGGGGACCCAGGTTTGCGGGGCGGGAGCCTTGCAAGTTTTGCGGCTCTCGTTTCGCCCCCTATCTGAGAGGACGCTCTCTGGCTCGGGGTCAGTCATTTCGAGGGGCTCGAGGGTTCGGCAGAGGTTATTTCCAAACCCAGCAGAACCCCAGCAAAAAGCCACAATGAAGTGAGGTTGGTCCAGATGGAGGTTCCGGTGGGGGGTCGTCTCCAGCGGTTTCTCTCTGCCTGGGCCACTATCACGACAGATCTCTGGGTGCTCGAAATTATACGCGACGGTTATGCCCTCGAGTTTGCATGGCCGTTGCGGGACGCTTTCGTGGCGTCTCCTTGTGGTTCTGCGGAAAAGGCAGTGGCGGTGTTCGAGACCCTTCAGCGCTTGCTGCGGCTGCGCGCGGTGGTACCGGTCCCACTCGACCAGTTAGGCTCAGGTCGGTACTCCATTTATTTCGTGGTTCCCAAGAAGGAGGGGTCCTTTCGTCCTATCTTGGATCTCAAGCACGTGAACCACTGCTTACGTGTTCCGCATTTTCACATGGAGACTCTCAGGTCCATGATTTGCTCCGTGCAACCCATGGAGGTCCTCACCTCCATCGACCTGACAGAGGCCTACCTCCATATTCCAGTGTGTCCAGAGCACCAACAGTTCCTACGGTTTGCGGTACCCATGGGTCACTTTCAGTTCCAGGCGTTGCCGTTTGGGCTGGCCACGGCGCCGCGGACCTTCACAAAGGTGATGGTGGTAGTTGCGGCGGCATTGCTTCGAGAGGGCATGCTGGTGCACCCTTACCTCGATGATTGGTTGATTCGGGCGCCGTCGATCGCGGTGTCCGAGGTGGCCACTGCTCGGGTGGTAGCTCTACTCGAGCGGTTGGGCTGGGTAATAAATCAGTCCAAGACCCATTTACAACCGACTCAGAGGCTTCTGTATCTTGGCGCGCTGTTCGACACGAGCGTCGGAGCGGTCTTCTTGCCCGAGCCCCGGATAAAGAAACTGATGGGACAAGTGCGGGCGTTTCTGCGCCTGAGGGCGCCAACGGCTTGGCGTTACTTGCAACTGCTCGGGTCCATGGTGGCGACGCTGGACCTGGTCCCCTGGGCTCGGGCGCATATGAGACCGTTGCAGCATGCGTTGCTCTCCAGGTGGTCTCCTCAGCTTCACCCTCTATCCCGCAGATTGCCTCTCACTCCGTCCGTGAGCGACAGCCTGCTATGGTGGTTGGATCCCGCTCATCTCCGGGCGGGCATGCCCTTGCAGTCCCCGGAGTGGGTGCTGCTCACGACCGATGCCAGTCTCGCGGGCTGGGGGGCTCACTGCCAGTCTCACATTGCTCAAGGGCTCTGGACCCTGGAAGAGTCGACCTCGTCTATAAACCTGCTGGAGCTTCGAACGGTGCGGTTAGCGCTGCAAGAGTTTCGCTTGCTCGTCCAGGGCAAAGCGGTGAGAGTTTTCTCCGACAACTCCGTGGCGGTTTCTTACATCAACAAACAGGGAGGTACCGGCAGCGCGCCTCTCTTAGCCGAGAGTCAACTGTTGATGGGCTGGGCAGAAGCCCACCTGGTAGCGCTTTCAGCGGCTCATGTGGTGGGCCGCGACAATGTCCAGGCGGATTACCTCAGCAGGCACGCCGTAGATCCAGGGGAGTGGGAGTTGAACGCAGCAGTGTTCCACGCCCTAGTTCTCCGTTGGGGGCAGCCGACGATGGATTTGATGGCCACCCTCGAGAATGCAAAAGCCAGTCGGTTTTTCAGCAGGAGACGGGAACGTATGTCCGAGGGTCTGGACACCCTGGCGCAGCCGTGGCCGTCGGTGGGGCTGCTCTATGTGTTCCCTCCGTGGCCTTTAATAGGTCGTGTCCTACGGCGGATAGAGCGTCACGAGGGACGGGTAGTCCTCGTTGCCCCACATTGGCCGCGACGACCGTGGTACGCGGATTTGGTCCGCCTGCTGGTAGACCGTCCTTGGCGGCTTCCGACGCGGGTGAATCTCTTGTCTCAGGGTCCGCTTCTCATGCCGGACGTGAAACGCTTCTCGCTTACGGCTTGGCTCTTGAGCGGGAAAGGTTGAGGCGTAGGGGATATGCGCCGTCAGTCATCGACACTCTCCTTCGAGCCCGGCGTTCGTCCACTTCGCTAGCGTACGCTCGCGTCTGGCGGGTGTTTGAGCGCTGGTGTGGGGAGCACGGTCTTCGGCCAGGCGGCTCGCTGGTGCCTGAGATCTTGTCTTTTCTGCAAGGTGGTTTTGAGAAGGGCTTGGCTCTCGCTACGCTCAGGGTTCAGGTCGCTGCGCTAGCGTGTTTTCGGGGTAGGATTAAGGGGGTGCTCCTCTCTCGTCATCCCGATGTCTTGCGGTTCCTGCGAGCGGTCCAGAACTTGCGTCCTCCGGTTCGCCCCATCGTTCCCGCTTGGGATCTTAATCTGGTGTTGGAGGCCCTCGCACGACCTCCCTTCGAGCCAGCCAGGGAGGTGTCCTTTAAAGAGCTTTCCTGGAAGACTGCCTTCTTGGTGGCCCTCTTTTCGGCTAGACGGGTGTCGGATCTTCAAGCTCTTTCTTGTCGGGAGCCGTTTTTGCACTTCACACGCGAGAAGGTGACGTTGCGTCCCGTGCCCTCCTTTCTTCCGAAGGTGGTTTCCCGTTTCCATGTCAATCAGTCGATTTCCCTACCAACTTTTCCGGATCGCGAGGGCACGACTATCGATTCGGTTCTCAGGAGGTTGGGTTTAGGTAGGGTGCTTAAACGGTATCTTCGTCGGACACAACCCTTTCGCAAATCGGACAGGCTGTTCGTTTTGTTTGGAGGGCCTAGACGGGGGGAAGCTGCCTCCAAGGCCTCCATAGCGCGCTGGGTTAAATGTGCAGTGTCAGCGGCGTATCAAGCAAGCGGCCAGTCGCCGCCGGAGCTTTTCAGAGCTCATTCCACTCGTGGTCAGGCTACGTCCTGGGCTGAGCTGGCTCTCGTTCCACCGGTGGATATCTGTAGGGCGGCGACTTGGTCGTCATTGCACACTTTTTCAAAGCATTATCGGCTGGACGTGCAGGCCGCGGGAGACGCCAAAGTAGGAGCGTCTGCAGTCATTGCGGGTCTCGCCGGTCCCTCCCGGGGATAGTTACTGCTTTGGTACTTCCCTCACTTGCCTGGACTGGCCCGGAGAGACGATATGGAAGAAGAAATTAGACCTTACCTGCTAATTGTCTTTCCTTGAGTTCTCTCCGGGCCAGTCCAGGCCCCACCCGGTGTTTTCAGCGAGTCTCCGTCGGGCTCCACGGCGTTGTCAGGCGGCGCAGAAGTTTTTCGAAGAGTCCATATTGGGCTTCCGCGTCTTATCACGGCTTGGTATGGTCTGTGGGGCCCCCTTGTTTTTATTTGGGGGGCTCTTCCATGAGTACCTTCAATTCGGTGGTCGCTATGTGCATCCTCCATGTCAGATGGTCCGCGAGAAATCTAAAAAAAAATAATAATAATAAAAAAAAAATAAGTAAATAAATAAATAAAGACCACATTATCGGTCACGGGAAGAGCCCTTGCTTCACATGGTCTAGAGTGAGCTGTGTGGGGGCTCGTGGTGTTACGAGGTTTCTTTTTATTCTCCTTTGGTTATCTTTCTGCTGCTTTGTAAGTTTAGACTAAGGTTCGGCCAGCAGAGGGAGCCAGATACTGCTTCAGCAAAACTTCAGTTTTTCAGTCCTCAGCTGCTAGAGAAGGTTGACAACCCTCACTTGCCTGGACTGGCCCGGAGAGAACTCAAGGAAAGACAATTAGCAGGTAAGGTCTAATTTCTTCTTCCTTCTCTTCCTGCTGCTCCAGATTCTGCTGTTTCTCCTGCTCCTTCCTTTTCTCCTTCTCCTTCCCCTTCTCCTTCTGCTGTGCTAGCATTAAGCTTCCGTTTATAAAGGGATCTTCCCTTTGAATCTCCCGGGCTCATTTCCAGGTGCAACTGGTTAGATCTCCTAGCCTCATTAGCTTCTGTAGAATCACTCCTGCCCCCTCTAGCTGTGTTTTGAGGTAATTGCACACCTAGAGCTCTGTGATAAACAGAGTTTCTTTTCAACTCTGCATCTTTATTGGCACCAGCCTCATGACAAAGCGCACATAAACAACACCGTTAGAGCCATCTATCATAAGATCTGAACACTTCGACATCTCCGACCCATATTGCAGACTGACAACGTCCGAACAATCTTCCAAGCGCTGGTAACTCCCCACTTTGACTATGCCAATGCTATTCTACATGGTCTCCCCAAGAGCACACTAAACCCGCTGCAACTCGCAATAAATGCTGCTGCCCGTGTCCTCGCTGGGATCTCCAGAAGAGACCACATAACCCCCATCTTGAAAGACCTACACTGGCTACCGATCAACTGCCGGCTCACATACAAAGTAATACTGCTTACCTTCAAAGCCATCCACAAGTTATCCTCCTCCTCCCTCACAGACCTCCTCAACCCCACCCCAAGAAGGTCCTTTGCTACCAACACACGTGTAATCCCCAAGGAATCAACAAAATGTTCTCAGGCAACAAGGAACAGAGCTTTCGCGCTCTATGCCCCAACATGCTGGAATAACCTCCCCCCCAACATCAGAGCGATCACGGACCTCACCCAATTCAGAAAGGCCTTAAAGCACCATCTGTTTCTTCAACATTACTCACAGCCCAATGATATAACCCCATCTGCCACTCCCCAGCCCACCCCGACAGCATCCCCCACACACCCTATGCAGTCCGAGACAACTGGGAGCTCTAAGCCAACCACCTGATAGGCCAATGAACTGATAACAAATGTAAATAAAGTAAGACTGTAAATAACTGTAAACAAAAGACAAGCTTTGTACATAGTTATGAGACCCAGCCATACCGTTGAACACTGTAGGGACAAAGGGCTCATCCTGTATATAGTTGCCTCAGTTACAGTTCCAAGTTATATCTCCCATCTTCTCCTAAAAGGAGAATGTCCCCCTCCAGAGGATTTGTCCTTCCAGGACTTTGTTTTAGATATGGCTACAGCCCTTTCTATTACCACATCCTCTGAAAAGGAACCCATGAGAACTTATTTGGGGAAGAGTGGCAAATCAAAGCCACCCAGATGGATGCTGAAAATGCCACCTTGGAAAGACTTTCAAAGTCCACTTCAATTCCTACTAAGAAAAAGTCTTTTAAAGGCCTTACTATAAGAAGGCCAGAGTTGCTTCAAATACTGGCCAGCAGTCTTCTCACCTCGCTATACTGCTAAGCGTCAGCAATCCAACAAGCACGAGCTAAGCCTGCAGCAGCTACTGTAGCTCAGCAGGCTCCAACCCCTCAGGGGTTTGACTTGCTCCTAGGGAACTTGCCACTTCTGGTTCTAACACAACCAGAACCTCTCACCATACCCGGAAGGTTGGTTCACTTTGCTCCCAGATGGGAACAAATCACAACAGAACAATGGACCCTCTCTATCATTCGAGAGGGTTACAAACTTCATTTCTCCAGCCTCTCCCCATCATATGGTGAGACCATTCATTCTCCCCCATCTCTCCTAACCCTGTTGGGTCAAGAGGTTTCCTCTCTTCTTGCCCAAGGGGCCTAGAAGAGGTTCCTCTTCCTCAACAAGGGTCCGGTTTTCTACTCCCTTATTTTCTCATTCCAAACAGGGTCTGAGAGAATTGAACAAATTTCTCTTCAGGAGAAATTCAAATGCTGTCTCTCGGCATTCTCCTTCCTTACCTCCGTCAGGACTGGCTTTGTTCTCTAGACCTACAGGATGCGTATACACATATACTCATCCATCCATCCCACAGAAAGTATCTTCGCTTTCTGTTTCAGGGAAAACATTTCCAATACAGAGTACTCCCCTTCGGTCTAGCCTCTGCTCCAAGAGTATTCACAAAATGCATGGCAGTCGTAGCCGCATTTCTAAGAGGCATGGGAATCTTTGTCTTCCCATATCTGGACGACTGGCTCATCCGAGCTCCAACTCAGTCACAGGCCCAGATTTCCCTGGACCACACAAGGAGCCTTTTGCAGTATCTGGGACTGGTAGTAAACCTTCCCAAGTCCCAACTCATCCCTACTCAATCTCTAGAATTCATAGGGGCCCAGTTGGACACCATCACTGCAAGGGCCTACCTTCCACAGGTTCGAGGCCAGCGCCTCCTGAGTTTGGCCTCCCAAGCTCAGTCCAGCACTCACTTGACAGCCAGGGAAATGCTACGCCTACTGGGTCATATGGCCTCCACAGTGCATGTGGTGCCCTATGCTCGTCTTCATATGAGAGCAGCTCAATGGACCCTGGCCACTCAGTGGACTCAGGCGTCAGGAGCGCTCTCAGACCAAATACAAACCTCCGATCGTCTGTTTTGGTCCCTCCACTGGTGGACTTCCACCAAGAATCTGTTGTTGGGGGCTCCATTTCAACCATTGCTACCCCAAGCAACCCTCACAACAGATGCCTCCCAAACAGGGTGGGGAGCCCATCTGCAAACTCTCTCCACTCAGGGCACTTGGTCTCTACAGGAGACCACCCTTCATATCAATCTTCTGGAACTGCGAGCAATTTACCTTGCCCTCAAGGTCTTCCACTCCCTCCTAGCCAACCTCACTGTCCTAGTTCAGACGGACAATCAGGTGGCCATGTTTTACATAAACAAACAAGGAGGGACGGGCTCTCTGTCGCTTTGCAACGAAGCTCTAAGACTATGGGCCTTCGCCAGAGAGCATCAGATTCACCTGCTAGCAGTGTATCTCCCAGGAGTTCAAAACTCTCGGGCAGACAGGCTCAGTCGAGTTCTGCTGCCACACGAATGGTCCCTACATTTGGACCAAATAAACCGAATCTTTCAGGAATGGGGGACCCCGGACATAGACCTCTTTGCAAGTCCGTGGAATGCCAAACTTCCCCGGTTCTGTTCCAGAACTCCGTGTCAGGGAGCTCAGGCTACGGACGCCTTTCTCCTGAATTGGAATCAGGCATTCCTATATGCCTTTCCACCCATTCCTTTGATTCCCAAGACTCTGTTCAAACTCCAGAGGGATCATGGAACTATGATCCTCATAGCTCCACGCTGGCCACGCCAAGTGTGGTTCCCTCTACTTCTACAGCTCTCCCAGGGATCCTACTTGGATCTGGGAGCTGCGCCAGACCTCCTGTCTCAGGAGGAGGGGACTTTGTGGCACCCAAACCCCAAATCCCTTCACCTCAGTGCTTGGTTACTGAAGGCTTAAGCCTTCAAGACTTTCATCTTTCCCAACCAGTGAAAGATATCCTTTCTGCCTCTAGGAAACCCTCTACCAGGCGTTCCTATGCTTTCAAATGGAAACGTTTTTCCATTTGGTGTGCTCAGCAGGGTCTTGACCCTCTGGCACTTCCTTTGAATTCTCTTCTTGATTATCTCCTGCATCTATCCAATGCAGGCCTCAAGACGAATTCGGTAAGAGTCCATTTAAGCGCTATTGCAGCATCCTTGAAACATATAAATGGACAACCTATCTCCTCTCATCCTCTTGTTGCAAGATTCATGAGAGGCCTGACTCTCACTAAACCTCCCATCAGACCACCCCCGGTCGCATGGGATTTGAATCTAGTGCTCGGTCAACTTATGAAGCCACCTTTTGAGCCAATGTTTTCCACCTCCTTGAAATTTCTTTCCTGGAAGGTCATCTTCCTCATTGCAGTCACTTCGGCTCGCCGCATCAGTGAGCTGCAGGCTTTAGTGGCTAATCCACCTTACACAAGATTTCATCATGATAAGGTGGTCCTTAGGACGAATCCCCACTTTATGCCTAAAGTGGTCTCGCCTTTTCATCTTAATCAAGAGGTATATCTACCTGTCTTTTTTCCAGCTCCTCATGCATCCAATGCAGAGAGGAACCTTCATACTCTGGATTGTAAAAGAGCTCTCGCTTTTTACCTTAATAGGACTCAGCCACATCGAAAGTCTTCTCAACTTTTTGTGGCCTTTGATCCTTCCCATTTGGGACTTCCAGTCTCCAAGCGTACACTTTCCAATTGGATTGCTCAGTGTATTTCTTTTGCTTACCAGAGCAAAAACATTTCTCTGGAAGGCCATGTCACTGCTCACAATGTGAGGGCCATGGCAACTTCTATGGCTCATCTGCACTCTGTTTCCATAGATCAGATCTGTCGAGCCGCTACCTGGGCCTCGGTTCATACCTTCACAGCCCATTACTGTTTGGACAAGGACTCCCGCCGGGATGCCTTGTTTGGCCAGGCTGTCCTCAAGCACCTGTTCCATTCCTAAACAACTCCTGCCCACCTTCCCAGAATGGATGCCTGAGATCCATACGAAGATGGCGAACCTTTACAGGGGATCCCATGCATCTAAGCTAGGGAGTCCCCATATGTGAGGACTTATTCCTGCTTGTTCCTGGAGATAGCACAGTTACTTACCTGTAACAGGTGATCTCTGGGAACAGCAGGAATTAGTCCTCACAACCCACCCACCTCCCCTAGGAGTTGTATCTTTTATCTATCTATCTTCCTGTCCTCTCTCTGTTGACTCAGCTATAAACTCGAAACTGAGGAGAGCTGTTCAGGAAGGCGGGAAGGCAGTGCGCATGTGCAGTGGGAGGTCCCAAAAGCTTCTATTCTAAGAAGCTGGGGAGCTTTCCCGCACGGGCTCCGTCGGTACCGACGTACCCATATGTGAGGACTTATTCCTATATGTGAGGACTAATTCCTGCTGTTCCCAGAGATCACCTGTTACAGGTAAGTAACTGTGCTTTCAGTGTAAGTACAATGCAGGTCCTCCCTCGTTGTACAAGGATAAGTTAATTGTAAACCACACTGATTTTAAAGAGCGCGATATACAAAAGCTTTTAAATAAATAAATAAAATCTTGGATTTGATGTGGCTTTGTACGGACAGCCAGTGTAAATCATATAAGATTGGTGTTATATGATCAATTCGGCATGCATTGTGGATGATTCGTGCCGCAGTATGCTGAGCTATTATGAGTGGGTATAGGGATATTTTGGGAAGACCATGAAATAGACTATTGCAATAGTGTATATGTGGGGTAAGCATTGCTTGCATTATGGTTCTGAAGTCAGATGGCTGAAGTAAGGGTTTTAGATGCTGCAGAAGATGGATCTTATTGAAAATTGTTTTTGTAAGATTTTTGATGTGTGACTGAAAAGAGAGGTGTTTGTCTAAAGTTACACCTACATATTTTACTTCATCTTTGACTGGGAGATTAACATCATCAGTTGTTATGTGTCATGATGGTATGTAGGCTAGATTCCTAATTTTTATCAAGACATCTGTTTTCTTGTAGTTGATGTTTAAACCAGCATCTTTAAGCCAGATGGCTATTTCCTTAAAGCAAAAAATTATGGGGTCAAAGTTGGGTGTGATTATGTTGAAGGGCATGCAAATTATTGTATCATTGGCATAGATGGCATAATGATTTGGCAAACTGGCTGAATGTAGATTGTCACGCCCCAGCCCTCTGCCTCAGGCTTAAAGGGGTAGGGTTGCCATTAACTTCTCTTATAAAAGGTTGAATAAACTATTTTTTCTCCAGTGAAGCATGCTGGGAGTTGTAGTTTTGGCCTTCTAAGATGAAGTGTAGTCATGAAACCGAAAGTAAAGGCAAATGACAAAATTTTATTCCCCAAACGCAGACAAAGTCCATGCAGACTGTAACAGGATACTTCTCCATTCATTCGCTCAAGGTTATTTACAACTTAGGCTGGATGAGCTTCACAGTCAGTAATTATGCAGCTGCTTATCAACATAACGGATAAAGAAAAACACAGCTTCTTCATTCAACAAAGTAAAAATATCTTCTTTTTACCTTTGTCTTCATTAAGCATTCAAATGTATATGCAACCTGTATCTTCCCATTAAAAGAGCAAGTTCCTACCTTCAGTTCAGGCTAGGTCTCATTACTCTACTTTTCAGGAGACTTTATCTTTTCAGCTATTCTTTAGCAAAGGGACTCAATGCTACCAGCGTGACATAGAGTACAGTCCATGAGTACTTCTGGAGGCAATAAATCCTGCTCAATAGGGTCAACCTGCATTTCCTCTGGCTCCGGTAATGCAGTGCCCTGCTCTGAGCTTTTAACGTATGTCTCAGGGTATACTCTCTCTGAGGATCCCTGTGTGTCTCTTGAGCACTGCTCTACCCGGTAAGGATAAATTGTACCTGAAGCTGTGGACACTTCTCCCTGGCTGTGTTCACCAGTCTCCTTCCAGCTTCTGGGAAACAGTCCCTGGTTCACTTCCCTGAGTTCCTTTCTGGAGCTCTGCCACGGCTCCCTGTTCCAGGCTTGGCTCCTTTGACTCCTGTGCTGAGTCCTGGGCTCCCACCTCTGAACTCTCTGAACCTTCTGATCAGGAACTGGGGTTTGAAGCCTTCTCTGCTCTCTCCTCCAGTGCTCTCCCTCTCCGGGCTCTCCTCTCCACCCAGGCTCTCTTCTCCTTCCAGGCTCGCCTCTCCTCTCAGGCTCTTCCTCTCCTCCTCCCTTGCTTTCTCTCTAGCCAAGGTTTATATCCCTGCTTCCCGGGCAGTGTCTCTCTCTCTCTCTGGACAGGTGCTTGCAATTATCTTCCAAGCCTGCAACTACGTCAGCAGAGCTTGGGTGTGGCAGCCTAGGTTCAGTTTCTCTCTCTTGCTTTCTTTAGGCAAAAGCTGAAACCTGTGCACTGCAGGGATGTCACTTTTCTTAAAAGCAAAATCATTAGTTTCTCCTATTTCCATTGGCTCACTACAGGCTTCCTTATCACATACCCCCCTCCCTAAGATATTACGGGCTGGCGGCATTTCACCCGCACAGTCCGTAATCCTCGATAGGGCGTCGGCATTCTGATGCAACCTTCCTGCCCTGTGTTCCACCCTAGAGTTGAAGGCTTGCAATGCCATATACCAGCGGGTCAGACGGGCATTATGGTTCTTCATTTGATGTAACCATTTCAGGGGCGCATGATCCGTGACCAATAAGAACTTCCGCCCGGTGAGATAAAACGTGAGGGCCTCCACCGCCCATTTGATGGCCAAACATTCCTTTTCAATAGTCGAGTAGTTCCGTTCCGTCTGAGACAGTTTCCTGCTGAGAAACATTATAGGATGTTCCTTTCCCTCATGCTTTTGCGATAGAACTGCCCCTAAGCCTGTCTCTGATGCGTCTGTTTGGACGATAAATGGCTGCCCAAAGTCTACGCCACGTAACACCGGAGCTTTACACAACTTCCCTTTTAACACCGTGAAAGCCTTCTCAGCCTCCGGGGTCCACTTGAGGTGATTCGGGGAGTTTTTCTTCAGCATGTCTGTAAATAAGGAGCTTTCTTCGGCAAAACGAGGGATGAATCGTTGGTAGTACCCGATTAGGCCCAGAAAACTCCTCAATTGTTTTTTGGTTGTTGGCCTAGGAAAATTTTTGACACTATCTATCTTGTCAATTAAAAGTCTGACCATGCCTCGCCCCACCATCTGTCCGGGGTATTTCACTTCTTGTCTGGCAAACGTACATTTACCTGGGTTCAGGGTAAGGCCGGCCCGTCTCATAGCCCGTAGAACGGCTTCAACTCTTGGTAAATGTTGCGCCCAACTGGAACTATGTATGATGATGTCATCCATGTAGGCCACGGCGTACTCCTGATGTGGACGTAGAACGTGGTCCACCAATCTTTGATAAGTTGCTGCTGCACCATGTAGGCCGAAGGGCATCCTTCGAAATTGGAATAGTCCAATCGGCGTACTAAAAGCAATCTTCGGTCGAGACTTCCTGGTTAGGGGAATTTGCCAGTAGCCCTTTGTCATATCTAACGTGGTCAGAAATTGAGCCTGTCCCAACCGATCCAACAATTCTTCAATGCGGGGCATGGGGTACGCATCAAACATTGAGATGGCGTTCACCTGCCTAAAATCTATGCAAAATCTTAGAGTGCCATCGGGCTTTGACACCAGCCCTATGGGGCTACACCATGGGCTTTTGGATTCCTCAATAATCCCCATTTCCAGCATCTCCCGTACCTGGGCCACTACCTCTTGTTTCCTGGCCTCGGGTAGCCGATAAGGCCTTTGCCTAACCACCTTCCCAGGTGGGGTTATAATTTCATGGGCTACTAATTTGGTCTCACCTGGGATCGGTGTCAGGACATCTGTAAATTTTTCCAGCAATCTGGCCAGTTCTTGCCTCTACAGCAGGGAAAGTTCTTCACCCATTCTAGGCTCTGGGTTCGTTTTCCATTCCGCCAGTTGCGGTCCTAAGTCCTCTTCCACTTTCTCCTCGCAGGTGGCAGTCAGTCCTTTCATACCGGTTCGCCCAATGGACCCGAACCCTCTGGCTCCTCGACCCGTAGGGGTCACCATGGGGACTTCTTCCAACGAGGGAAACCCACTCTCTCACAAATGAGCTGAGCAATTCGATCGCCCACCTTTACTATGAAATCCTCATCCCCAAAATTAAAGAGCAATACTTTTATTGCCCCCCTATAATCTGGATCAATTACGCCAGCGCCGATATCAAGAAAATGTTTTAAGGCTAGACCAGAGCGTGGTGCAATCCGGCCGTAACACCCAATTGGCCTTTCCATCTGTAGGCCAGTGTCCACCAGGGCCTTTCCATGTCTGGGAATTACTTCCTCCACAGCGCTGCACAAATCATAACCTGCTGCTTGGGGTGAGGCTCTCCGGGGACTCTGAGCCTTCGTAGACACCTTGCAAAATTTTAATACAAATTTCTGCTTAACTGGGGAATCATTTTTCAGAGGCTATTCCTTCGGGTTCTGGCCCGGCTTCCTGGGTTTCTCGAATAGGGGGCTGGGAACCACTGTTACCATGGCCTCTGCCTTCTGGCCGAAATCCTTTTCCAACCCTTTTCCTGCGTCCAACTCAGCTCTCCCTTGAGACCTACACTGTCTCTCATGGCATTGCTCAGCTTTTCCCTTCTTACTCCTATCAGAAGGGGAAGCTACTAGGTCATCATGTGATGGTAATTCACCTAGGGATTCATCTGGGTGTTCATCCTTTTTACCTGGGGCCTCTGACTGGGACCGAGTAGACACCAGTCCAGCTTTTTGATGTAGGCCCTTCTCCAATCCTTTTTTGAACTGGGGCCAATCCCTACCCAACACTAGGTCATGGGGCAGTCTCGGGACTACGGCTACCAGGACTTCCCTCTGTATCCCTAACCCCTTTATTAACACCTTGTACATTGGATAAAAGGAGGATGCTCCGTGGATACATCTGATCCGGACCCTTCCCTCTGGTCGACTCGGGACTGACTCACTCTGGGCTTCTATTGCCTGCCAGAGTCTCCGTGAGATCATACTCTGGTCAGCACCTGAGTCGAGTAGAGCGTTAGTAGCAGTGCCCTGAATATCAACATTCAAAAGGAAACCCTCTCTTAGCTGTTTCACATTAGCACCTATCAATGCTGTACATGCTTTACATTCCTTTTGTATGTGACCTAACTTTCCACATTGAAAACATTTTTTCTTGCCCACTTGCTCTCCTGCGTAGGCAGATAAGTTTTCATACATTCCACCTGTTTCCTTGGTCTCCTTTCTGATTGTTCAAAACTAGCCTCTGCTGCTATTTTCAGAGCGCCCCCTTTTGCTTGACCAGCCAATTCTGCTTCTAAATATCGCTCGGTCAGCAGGGTTGCTTCTCCTGTGGTCCGGCAATTTTGTAATATCAGAAAGGATTGGATTTCTTTAGGAACCGCAGCCATAAACTGCTCTAACACAATTTTATCTATCACCATCTCCATGGTTTTACCTTCTGGAGCTAACCATTTCAAAGCTAAGCCTCTGACCCTTTGGCACAAAGCCTTAGGTGTCTCACCGGCTCTTAACCTTGTAGCTCTCAGCATGCGATGGTAGACCATCTGAGTTAAACCTAAGCGATCTCGGATAGCCTTTTTTAGCTCTCCATAATCTGTTGCAAGTGCCGCTGGCATGGCCCTGTAGGCTGCTAATGCCTCTCCTGTGAGAGATGTGGCTAGCCGTACAGCCCACTGTTGCATTGGCCAACCTACAGTATGAGCAACTCTCTCAAAGGATTCTAAGAAATCGTCAATATCATCCTCTACTGAAAGATTTCATAAAGGAAAAGTTCCCACATGTTTGTGACCCTACCATACAGGTATTTGGTGTCCCTTCTAGTCCCGATGGGGTTGGTAATGCTCCAGCTGACGCTTTCTGGTTAGCAAGCAACGCCTCCATCAAGTCCAGTACCGGCTTCTGTTGTGCCTGCAAAGCGGCTGCGGCCTGTTCTTGTGCCTGGTGTGCCATTTCTTGTTGCTTCTGGAATTGGGACGCCATCCATTGCAGTATGTCCTTTGGATCCATCTCAGCAATTTCTGCAGGAGAAAAGAAAAACAAAGCCCACCAAGTGCGATGCCACCAAAACTCTGCTAGTCCCTTTTAGCTTGAATGCTTGGAATCTTCCACCCCTTTTACTTGAATCCAGGTTTTACCCACGCCTAAATACTCTTTACCTGAGGTTAGGCGTCGACTCTTGCCTTAAAAAGGGAGTGTCTCACTGGCCACCTCTGTCGCTCTGGCCGACCCTGCCAGCGATTTTCCACTCTGCAGCTCACAGCACAGCTCAGCAGTTTGGTGTTGAAAAACCTTTTGGGGCGTATATCCTGAAATGTTGTATATCCTGATACATGCGAGATCCAAACAACTACGCCACTTGTCACGCCCCAGCCCTCTGCCTCAGGCTTAGAGGGTAGGGTTGCCATTAACTTCTCTTATAAAAGGTTGAATAAACTATTTTTTCTCCAGTGAAGCATGCTGGGAGTTGTAGTTTTGGCCTTCTAAGATGAAGTGTAGTCATGAAACCGAAAGTAAAGGCAAATGACAAAATTTTATTCCCCAAACGCAAACAAAGTCCATGCAGACTGTAACAGGATACTTCTCCATTCATTCGCTCAAGGTTATTTACAACTTAGGCTGGATGAGCTTCACAGTCAGTAATTATATGCAGCTGCTTATCAACATAACGGATAAAGAAAAACACAGCTTCTTCATTCAACAAAGTAAAAATATCTTCTTTTTACCTTTGTCTTCATTAAGCATTCAAATGTATATGCAACCTGTATCTTCCCATTAAAAGAGCAAGTTCCTACCTTCAGTTCAGGCTAGATTTCATTACTCTACTTTTCAGGAGACTTTATCTTTTCAGCTATTCTTTGGCAAAGGGACTCAATGCTACCAGCGTGACATAGAGTACAGTCCATGAGTACTTCTGGAGGCAATAAATCCTGCTCAATAGGGTCAACCTGCATTTCCTCAGCCCGGTAATGCAGTGCCCTGCTCTGAGCTTTTAACGTATGTCTCAGGGTATACTCTCTCTGAGGATCCCTGTGTCTCTCTTGAGCACAGCTCTACCCGGTAAGGATAAATTGTACCTGAAGCTGTGGACACTTCTCCCTGGCTGTGTTCACCAGTCTCCTTCCAGCTTCTGGGAAACAGTCCCTGGGTCACTTCCCTGAGTTCCTTCCTGGAGCTCTGCCACGGCTCCCTGTTCCAGGCTTGGCTCCTTTGACTCCTGGGCTCCCACCTCTGAACTCTCTGAACCTTCTGATCAGGAACTGGGGTTTGAAGCCTTCTCTGCTCTTTCCTCCAGTGCTCTCCCTCTCCGGGCTCTCCTCTCCACCCAGGCTCTCTTCTCCTTCCAGGCTCGCCTCTCCTCTCCTCCTCCCTTGCTTTCTCTCTAGCCAAGGTTTATATCCCTTCTTCCTGGGCAGTGTCTCTCTCTCTCTGGACAGGTGCTTGCAATTATCTTCCAAGCCTGCAACTACGTCAGCAGAGCTTGGGTGTGGCAGCCTAGGTTCAGTTTCTCTCTGCTTGCTTTCTTTAAGCAAAAGCTGAAACCTGTGCACTGCAGGGATGTCACTTTTCTTAAAAGCAAAATCATTAGTTTCTCCTATTTCCATAGGCTCACTACAGGCTTCCTTATCACAAGATATTGAATAACAGGGTTGAAAGTGCGGATCCTTGTAGAAGGCCTGTGGTTTGGGAGTAACAGTTGGTGCTGATGTCTTGGCCCTGACCATGACCCCTCGACCTGCAGTCTGTATCTACAGATGATGAAAAGGGTCACAAGGGCCATGAGAAGAAGTGCGAGTCCAGTTTTGGGCCCTTGGACCTCAGAGTCATCGGCACCAGCATCAACACCCTCAAGGGGCTCTGCCGAGGCATCTGCTTCATGTGGTGCCCCTGGCCACTTGGAGCCAAAGAGCCGCGGTGGCCTGGAGTGGAGGCTTTCCCTATCGGAGTTGCAGAAGGACTCATCTGCCTCATCGATGTCAAAGGAGGTGGCTGGAGACTGTGCCAAACACAGGCATCGGCACCGGAGCCTTTCTTGGCATGATGCCAATCAGGCGCTGGGAACATTGCCGTCCGTTGTTGCCCTGCTGAGGCTGCTCTCCCTCCACGGGATAGAGCATCTCCGACCGCCAGCCCATCCCGCTCTGCCCAATCGGGGCAGTAGCGGCAGAGAATAAAAGGAGCGCCAATCGGGCGCGCCCGCGCCTGGCGGGCCCGCGCCGTGGCCCTTAGGCGGTGGAACGGAGGCGGGGAGAACCTTTCCTAAGCAAAACCAGAAGTACTCTATGTAACCCCTGATCACTGGAGATCTCCACATGAACAGCTACACTTAGAGGTCCACGCGAGGAGGTAAGCTGAAATTAGAATAAATGGCTTTAAAACCAGCGGCAAGAAAATATATAGCTACCACACGTGCATTACAAGGCACCTACAACCTTGCCTAACAAGGGTCAGAGAACCCTTGGACTTCCCTTGTTACTGAGACTGTGACTTGCCAATACCTACTTGCTTCATGTAACCATTACTGTCACTAACAGCTGTTACTGTGTTTGTTAATGCTACTGATTCTGAGACCATTAATGTGACACCCTGCTTACACAGCAGTGTGTTAAAAATATTGTTAAAGAATATTATTGTTTAATAATATATTAATAATAAGTCACTATTACTCACTAATAGCCAATAATAGCCATCACAGTATTATACTAAAAATTAAGTCTGTTATTAGCTTCTTGTTTATGAAAAATATCGCTGAATATTAGGCCATTGTATCCAATTTAAACACCTTTCTGATAGGAAAAGCTGAAATTGTAGAGATATACCAAAGGACGGTGCAGGCCTGACAACTCTCCACTCGAGCGCTATGGGTACCCTAAATTTCCTTCTGAAAGTATGTCTGCTCACACTGATTCCAGCTTATGCATACAACTCAAATTTGTACCAACCCATAACCCACCTATGCACTCCGCTCTACCTCCTCCTCACCATGCAAACACCTACACCTTCCCTACTTGCACCGTGCTTCACCCCCAGAAATATACAAACACATACACCTGACCAGAAGGCCTTCATCAGCAAAAACGGTCGAACACAGAGAAACAGCAAAACTAGAACAACAAAAACACGGACAAAGCTCCCCCCTCACCAGACCACACACGACATTGATACGCAAAGAACGCAAGAAAACTGTAACATCACCCTCATCAATGCTCGATCAATCAGGAACAAGACCCACATAATCTATGACATCAGCAAAGATGAACAACCAGACATCCTCTGTATAACTGAAACCTGGATCACTGACACGGATGCAGCCATATTAAACCAGATAAGCCATCCCGGATACAACCTGTACAATTGCCCACGAACAAATAAAAGAGGTGGAGGAGTCCTCATAATAGCTAAAACCAATGTACAACTTGCCACCACGTACCTGGACTCAAACTCAGACGTAGACCTGCTTAAAGTAGAGAACCCAGCTCTATCCATTTGTCTGATTTACAGAGCCCCCTCGACGAACCAAGAAATACTCGCCTCGGTACTAGAAATCATCTCTTCAACACAACCAAAGAAATTCCAAGTTATTCTAGGAGACTTAAACCTTTCATCAACAGCAGCCTCTCACGCAGAGTCTTTCATGGAAGCCATGTCCCAACTAGGATTTCAACAACTAATAAATGAACCCACTCACGACAAGGGCCACACACTCGACATGGTCTTCACTCCCATGAGAAATCAGTGCATTGTTGAGAAACCTTTGATAAAGATCAACCCGAAACCGTGGTCAGACCACCACCAAATCGATATTCAGATGAGACTACCGTCATTACCAAAGGACACTAAAGCACGACGAATACTACTCCAACAAAGGAGATTTAATAAACTAAACCTGGAAGGTCTTATAAGTAACATTAAGACGCACATAGATCTTCAAAGCACGGATCTCAATGCATTAACAGACAGCTGGAACACTGGAATTATGACCGCTTCAAACCCTAAATCGAACACCACCCAAAACCTGACTAAACAACAATCGGAACCCTGGTACACCGAAACACTAACCAAAATGAAGAGAGAACTCAGAAAAAATGAAAAAAAATGGAGAAATACGAAATCTATGGAACATAGGATGGAGTACCTCAACCTCCTCTCGAAATACAAAGAAGAGGTAAACGCTGCGAAAAGGATGCACCACACAAACCTATTAAACAAAGCGATCAACAAACCTAGGGAACTATTTGAGCTGTTGAAGTCCCTAACAAAAACATCCCAACTTGACTACCAGGATACCTCTATCCACCCACAAACGCTAGCAAACCACTACGCGAGCAAACTGACTGCAACCATGCCCGACCCCTGTAGGTTAGAGGCACACCGGAAAAATACTGTGGAACAAGAATTGACATGGAGAAACTTCCACAGGATTGATGAGCAGCAAGCAAGTAACATAATAACTAGCATCAATACCACCACCTCCCCGCTGGACCCCTGCCCCACTGTTTGGATCAAGGCAGCGAAAAAAGATATAGTCCAACAAGTCTCACACATTGTAAACCTATCCCTGCATCAAGGAATTATGCCAGACCAGCTCAAGAAATCTATAATAAGACCAGTACTAAAGAACAATAAACTCAACAAAGCAGACCCTACATCCTACCGCCCCATTTCCAGCATATCCTTTCTCGCAAAAATCATTGAAAAAGCAGCCCTCATACAACTTCAGGAGCACCTAGACGACCACAACATACTAGACATGCAACAATACGGTTTCAGAAGAAACCATGGGGTTGAAACGCTTTTAATAGCACTGCTAAATAACCTCCACAAAGGCTTGGAAGACAGAACGAAAACGTTCATACTCATTTTCATTGACATCTCCGCCGCCTTTGATACTGTTCATCATGGCATCCTACTAACTAAACTGGAATCAATAGGAATTTCGGGAACCACCCTTAAATGGTTCTCCTCCTATATAACGAACAGAAGGCCACAGGTCCAATTCAACGGAGAAAAAGCAGAAGGGTTCACTCAAACTCAAGGCATACCCCAGGGATCAGCTGTCTCGGCGCTACTCTTCAACATCTACATGCAGCCCCTCTGTGACATCTTCAAAAAACATAATATCAACTACCATATCTATGCAGATGATATTATGCTATACACGCAACTGGATGCAATTGACCCGAAGTATACTCAACTTGAAACATGCCTGTATGAGATGTTAGCATGGATTCAGCAAAACAACATGTCAATCAACCATAAGAAAACCGAAGTGATGTTTATATCAAGTAAACCAAACTTTGAACCACCTCCGACAGTCACCCTCTGCAACAACACATACAACTCAAAAAACGAGATCAAATATCTGGGAGTCACACTCGACAGCAAACTGAAAATGGAACAACACCTGCGAAAAACCAACAAGGCCATCTTCTACAAACTCAGAGTCCTACAACCGCTGAGGAGCCTAATCGAACCCTGTGATTTTCAGACGGTGGCACAAGCACTCATTATGCCCCACTTAGACTACTGTAACGCCATACTACAGGGTCTGCCAAAGAAAACACTAAGTATTTTGCAAATGGCCCAAAACGTGGCGGCAAGGGTCATCACACGATCAAGAATTGCTCAACACATCACACCTGTATTGATCGAGCTACACTGGCTACCCGTTGCTGCCAGGATACAATATAAAACTTTGGTCACCACTTTCAAGCTCATACATGACCTAGCACCATCATTCCTCTCAACCCTGGTCAGCAAGCAACCAACCAACAGAGACAGAAGAACTATAAACTCTGACACACTACAAGTCCCCAATAACATCAGATCAGTGAAAGTCAGTACTAGCAATAAAGCTTTCTCATTCTCTGCCCCAATAATCTGGAATCATCTACCACACGAACTGCGTGCTATAAAAGACTTAAATGCCTTCAGAAAGAAACTAAAAACCCATCTCTTCGCATGTCACTATAGCCAGTTGTAAACCAAAATGTATCCAAGATGTTAAGCCAATGTGAAATCATGAAGCCAATCTGTATAATTGTAATTATTGTATAAACTGTAAATATGTAAACCTAACCTAGAATTGCCTAACCCTGCGTGGTGTTCCAGACCCCAAATCTATGTGTATTATTCCAATTTTTCTGTCCTGATTTGACAGCTCCCAAATTTGTAATCAAACCGCTACTGATCGCTGGAAGTAGCGGTATATAAGTTTAAACTAAATAAATAAATAAATAAATGCCAAGGGTGACGGCCCGGAGCAGCCTGCCAAGCTGCCCCAGTGGTAGGATGCGACCCCCAAAGCCACGGAGGGCCTCCAGTAATCTCCAGATGTCCTGACCATCGTGGAGTCCCCAGGAGGGGTGCCAGAGTTTGCAGCCCAGGTTATTGTACTGGTCTTGACACCCTCTGAGACCGCAGTGCTTGCAGAGCATCTTTGGACCCTCAAGGCCACATGACGGCTCTCTTGGCTACACGGTGCTGGTGGCTGAGCCAGAGATGTCTAGTCAGTGGTCAGAGTCCACCCCCGGGCCTGACTACAATCTTCCTGTCAAGTGTCTCTGGTTCCAGTGCCCCGAGGCCCCCGGCACGCGGAGGAAAACCGCCATCAGTATGCACAATGGAGGCTTCCAAAAGCTTCCAGTGAAAGCTGGGGAGCATTCCCTCATGGGGGGATGTCACCTATGTGTGAGGACTTATTTGTACTGTTCATGGAGAAAAATTGCTATAGGTGAGTAACTACGCTTTCTCTGAATCTAAAGGATATCTACACATGTACATCCCAGTCACAGGAAGTACCTGTAATTCATCATAGGGAAACACCACATCCAGTCCTGCCCACTGCCCTTTTGTCCCATGTCCGCTCCTTTTGTATTCACAAAATACTTCACAATTGTAGCAGTTTATGTGCAGACTGGACATGCATGTTTTTCCCTACTTGGACAATTGGCTGATCAAAAACACCACTCAGGAAGGGATTCAAGAATCCGTATGTCTTTCGATCTGAGTGTTGGAGCTATTAGAGTTCATCATCAATTACTCCAAATCAGTCTTCAGCCCATTACACCAGTCTTGTTTTGGGTGACAGTAACTTTAGCACTCATAGTTAGTGAGCTCCAGGCTCTAGTAGCGGATGTATCCTTTACAAATTTTTCAATAATAGGGTGGTATTATCTACTCATCCTAAGTTCCTTCTTTAAGTTGTGTTGGACTTCCATTTTAATCAATCTTAGTCAATTGTCCTTCCAACATTTTTCCAAAGACCACATTGTTCATCTTCAACTGCAAGAGACCCTTGGCATTCTTTTAGAGCGTACCTAAGCCTATGGAAAATCCACCTAGCTTTTTTGTTTCTTTTGAGCTCAGTAGGTTAGGGGCTGCCATCAATGCACATAATCTTTCGATTTGGCCAGCAGATTGCATCTCCTTCACTTATGCCCAGGCAGGTCTGATACACTCAAGGGCCATGTCATAGTTCTTAATATCCAAGCTATGGCTGCATCAAAGCCCCACTTGTACTAAGCCTTCATGGAAGATATTTGCAAGGCCATAACTTGGACCTCAATCCACATGTTCACATTGTACTGTTTGAAAAGAGACTTCCGATGCAGTAGCTGATTCGGCCAACTGTACTTCAAAATCTATTAGGGGATTAGAACTCCATCCCCCCTAGGCCCATTTTTCTTTTGTTCCATGCTGCCTCATTCTTGCTGTATCTGTCTAAAGGTATATTGCCTTTATTTTTAAATTTAAAAGAAAAAGCTCTTCTGTTAGTTTAGTTTCTGCTAGCTGTGACACTCCAGTTTTTGAGGGCAGCTGGTAGTTAAGGAATTCCATATGTGAGCATTTATTCCTGCTTGTCCATGGAGAAAGCAGAGTTTCTCACCAGTAGCAGGTGTTCTCCATACACAGCAGAATAAGTCCTCACAACAGTCCCACCTCCCCTTGGAGTTGTATTCTGATTTATCTGGTTACCAGACTGAGGAGATGAGATGTTGTGCTGGCAGGCAGGAATTTGCACACGTGCACAATGAGACCATTCTAAATGAACATAAGAACATAAGACATGCCATACTGGGTCAGACCGAGGTCCATCAAGCCCAGTATCCTGTTTCCAACAGTGGCCAATCTAGGTCATACGTACCTAGCAATATCCCCAAAAGACACAGGTTCCACAATGCTTGTACTGGGTCAAGCATTGATATCCTGGGTCCCTTTTTAATAGTGGTTTATGGACCTTTCCTCCAGGAACTTGTCCAAACCTTTTTTAAACCCAGCTATACTAACAGCCCTTACTACATCCTCCGGTAACAGATTCCAGAGTTTGATTACACGTTGAGTGAAAAAATATTTCTCTTATTTGTCTTAAATAGTTTACCCTGTAGCTTCATTACATGTCCCCTAGTCTTTCTATATTCTGATAGCGTAAACAATTGATCCACGTTTATCCGTTCCACTCCATTCATTAATTTATAGACCTCTATCACATCTCCCCTCAGCCGTCTCTTTTCCAGGTTAAAGAGCCTGTCAGACGGGAGCCTGGGTGAGAATGTCCACAGTCTTGGCAAAGGCAAATATTCATATGACTTGCAAGGGATTGTGGGAAATGTAGTCCATTCATACCAGACTCATCCGTTCACAATAAATTAGTTGTGCTTGAGTGTAAAGCCAATAAGATATTTATTTATGGGGTTATTTCTCCCAACACAGATATGCTTGGTAGCACATAAAACAGGATACTTGCTTTCAGTGTTAAACTTAGAAAAACAAAATCAGGAAAACAACAGTTGAACTTGTCAGGCAATCAAATCAAAAGAATAAAGACCTGGTTGGTAACAAACTGGTCTTTTCTGTAGGCTCTAGCTAATATTTTATTAGCAGTGCTTCAATCAACAAACAAAACCCACAAAGTAGGGAAAAACTGTTCTTTTCAAGTTAACTTCTTATATCTTCACACACAGACTCAGAAGTGTTCCCTCAGAGCTCACAGCCAATTAGATAAGGCTCAATTGCTAGCAGTTACCCAGCTGAAACCCTTTAGCTGGCTTACTTTCTGCTGCGTGGCTCAAATCCTACTCAGGAGCTTTTCTGAGAAGATTAAAGAACAAGTTTGTATTTCTTTGTGATGGTTGTTGTACTTTGTAACAGAAATTTACCACAGGAGTTTAGACAGAGAGCAATCCATGTATACACAGCCTTCATCTACAACCTCTCCCCCTTCTTCAACAATCATGGGTTCACTATCATGGATTGGCACAGAGGAATTTCTCAATGAAGCACTCTCAGGACAATACTTGTTTCCCTGCTGTCTTTCAAGGGTATGGCTAGGGCATGGATCAGTGTTCATACCTGAGCTTCCATTGCTGTTAGAGTTCCTCTCTAAATAGCCTGGCCAGTATGTAGTCCAGTTCTTATGTCCAGCCTTCCAATCCAGATCCCTGGACACTGGGTCTCTCTTCACATACCTTCTGGCATGGGTATTAGGGTCCCTTCCAAGTGCAGCCGTCTCCCTCACAGGTACTGTCTGGAGATTCCTGGCTTTGCAGCTCCACTCCTCTGGCTTTCTCCAGTCCAATGGTGTATGCTTGCCTTTGGAATGCCTCCCAGTATATGTACTGCTATGGACTCCTTTAGACCTCCCAAATGCTTTTCTCTTCCTTCTTCCAAAGTGTGTCTTGCTCTCTCTGTCCGTCCGCTCTGGCTTCTGCTTCTGATGATCCTCCAGATGATGAAGATCCCCAAGATACTGAAGATGATCAAGCTCATTCTCTGTAGAATAAACTCTACCTTTATTCTGCTTAGATGAGTGCTCCACCCTAGCACAGCGCAGCTGTGCTGAATCAGGCCCTGCCCTTTGAGATGAGTGCTTGGGGATTACCTCATAGCCCTCCTGATTGAACACACATTTCCCCACTTCAGCTCCTCTAATGGCTGTTGGAAACCTGGTGCATTCTGGGACTGGTAGTCTTTTATGGAAAAATTCTGTTTTCTTGTTTCTACCAGAACTGACAGGTTGCTTGTTCAAAGTCACTTCACCTCTACTATAGCTCCTTCCTGAGCTATGATAAGCTTCCATATCACAAGCCCTAACCTTTTTAGCCTCTCTTCATAGGAGTAGCCTTCCATCCCCTTCACCAATTTGGTGGCTCTTCTCTGTACTTTTTCTAATAACGCTATGTCCTTTTTAAGATACGGTGACCAGAATTGCACACAATATTCAAGGTGCGGTCGTACCATGGAGCGATACAAAGGCATTATAATATCCTTTGTTTTATTCTCCATCCCTTTCCTTATGATACCTAGCATTCTATTTGCTTTCTTGGCCGCCGCTGCACAGTGGGCGGAGGGTTTTAACATGTTATCCACGATGACTCCTAAATCTTTTTCCTGGGTGGTGGTTTCTAATGTGGAGCCTTGCATCGTGTAACTATAGTGTGGGTTGTTCTTTCCTAGGTGCATAACTTTGCACTTGTCCACATTAAATTTCATCTGCCATTTGGATGCCCAGTCTTCCAATTTATCCAGATCCTCCTGCAGTTTTCCACAATCCTCTTGGGTTTTAACAACTTTAAACAGTTTTGTGTCATCTGCAAATTTGATAACCTCAATAGTTATTCCCTTTTCCAGGTCATTTATGAATATGTCAAAAAGTAGCGGACCCAGTACAGATCCCTGGGGTACTCCACTATTCACCTTTTTCCATTGGGAATATTGGCCATTTAGCCCTACTCTCTGCTTTCTATCTTTTAACCAGTTCCCGATCCACAATAGTACACTGCCTCCTATCCCATGACTTTTTAGCTTCGCCAAAAGTCTCTGATGGGGGACCTTGTCAAAAGCTTTCTGAAAGTCTAGATACACTATATCAACCGACTCACCTTTGTCTACCTGTTTATGCACACCTTCAAAAAAACATATCAGATTAGTAAGACAAGATCTTCCTTGTCTAAGGCCATGTTGGCTGTCTCCCATTAGGCCATGACTATCTACATGCTGTGTAATTTTGTTCTTTATGATGGTTTCTACCATTTTCCCTGGTACTGACGTCAGGCTCACCGGTCTGTAATTTCCCGGGTCTCCCCTGGAACCCTTTTTAAAAATTGGTGTTACGTTGGCGACCCTCCAATCTTCAGGTATTACAGATGATTTTAATGAAAGTTCACAGATTACCAATAGCAGGTCTGCAATCTCATATTTCAGTTCTTTCAACACTCTGGGATGTATACCATCCGGTCCAGGTGATTTGCTACTTTTCAGTTTATCAAATAGTTGTAATATATCTTCCCGGTGTAGCGATATTTCTCTCAATTCCTCTGCGGTATCACCTTTAAATACCACTTCAGTCTTGGGTAACATCCCTACATCTTCCTCAGTAAAGACCGAAGCAAAGAATTCATTCAGTCTCTCTGCTATAGCCTTGTCTCCTCTTACTGCCCCTTTTACCCCTCTATCATCTAATGGTCCAATTGACTCTCTCACAGGCCTTTTGATACGAATGTACTTGAAAAATTCTTTATTTCGTGTTTTTGCTTCCGTAGCAAGTTTCTTCTCAAATTCCCGCTTTGCCTGCCTTATCAATGCTTTGCATTTAACTTGCCAGTGCTTGTGCTGTTTCCAGTTTTCATCATTTGGCTCTTTTTTCCATTTCCTGAAGGTTGCTTTTTTGGCAGCAACAGCCTCTCTGACCTCACCTTTAAACCATGCTGGCAGTTTTTTGGACTTTCTTCCACTTTTCTTAATGCGTGGAATACAGCTGGTCTGGGCTTCGAGGATAGTATTTTTAAATAACACCCAAGCTTGCTGTAAGTCTTTAACCTTTGGAACCGCTCCTTTTAGTTTTTTCCTAACTATATTCCTCATTCTATCATAGTCTCCCTTTTGAAAGTTAAAAGGTAGTACTGTGGATTCCTTTACTATCTGTCCTCCACTAATTAAATCAAACATGATCATACTATGATCACTATTGCCAAGTGGTCCCAACACCCTTATTTCTTGCACCAGATCTGGCGTTCCACTAAGGACTAGGTCCAGTATGGCTTCCCCTCTGGTCAGTTCATGAACCAGCTGCTCCAAGGAGCAGTCATTTATTTCATCTAGAAACTTTATCTCTTTAGCTTGTCCTGCTGTGATACTGACCCAGTCGATACCGGGGTAATTGAAATCACCCATTATTACTACTCTGTTGTGACATTTGTTAGCTTCCTTGATTTCTTTGAGCATTTCATCATCCATTTGTTCATTCTGGCCAGGCGGTCGATAGTATACTCCCACTGCCATCACCTTCCCCTTCATAAATGGAATTTCAATCCATAGAGATTCTACAGCAAATTTTGTTCCCTGCAAAACTTTAATCCTTTCTGACTCAATGCCCTCTCTAACATAGAGCGCAACCCCTCTACCAATTTGATCAGCTCTATCATTACGATATAGTTTGTATCCAGGTATCACAGTGTCCCACTGGTTATCCTCCTTCCACCATGTCTCTGAGAGTACAATCATATCTAACCTCTCATTTAGTGCTATATATTCTAACTCTCCCATCTTATTGTTTAGACTTCTAGCATTGGCATACAAGCATTTTAAAGACTGTATTTTATTAATATTAATCTGGCTATTGGTAGGCATGGGTAATTTGGAATCTTTATGCTCTGTCTGCTCCTTACTCAAGGGCATTTGGGCTACTATACTCCCTTTTGGAACCTCACTGCTTTTGGTAGTATCCTTCAAGGATACCTTCGTCCGAACCATGCGCTCCTGGGTGACTGTCGGCTTTCCCCTATTTTCTAGTTTAAAAGCTTCTCTATCTCTTTTTTAAAGGTTAATGCCAGCAGTCTGGTCCCATCCTGATTAAGGTAAAGCCCATCCCTTCGGAAGAGCCCCCCCTTTCCCCAGAATGTTCCCCAGTTCCTAACAAATCCAAAACCCTCATCCTTGCACCATTGTCTCATCCACGCATTGAGACTCCGGGGCTCTGCCTGTCTTTTGGGTCCTGCACGTGGAACAGGAAGCATTTCGGAGAATGCTATCCTGGAAGTTCTGGATTTCAACTTCCTACCTAAAAGCTTAAATTTAGCCTCCAGAACTTCCCTACCACATTTTCCTATGTCATTGGTACCAACATGTACCAAGACAGCAGACTCCTCCCCAGCACTATCTATGATCCTATCTAGGCGGTGCATGAGGTCTGCTACCTTCGCACCAGGCAGGCATGTTACCAGGCGATCCTCACGTCCACCAGCCACCCAGCTATCTACATTCCTAATGATTGAATCACCAACTATAACAGCTGTCCTGACCCTCCCCTCATGGGGACATGGCCCTGGAGAAACGTCCTCGGTGCGAGAGGGTTTTACATCACCTGGAGGACAGGTCCTAGTTACAGGATCACTTCCTGCCACACCAGGGTGATGCTCTCCTGTCACGTGACCTCTCTCCTCCATGGCAACAGGGATGCTGCCAGACTGGAGGTGGGACTTCAGGACTATATCCCTGTAGGTCTCGTCCATGTACTTCTCTGTCTTTCTTATGTCTTCCAGGTCTGCTACTCTAGCCTCTAGAGAACGGACTCGTTCCCTGAGAGCAAAGAGTTCCTTTCACTTAGTGCATACGTAAGACCTCTCACCAACTGGGAGAAAATCATACATGTGACACTCAATGCAAAAGACCGGAGAACCCCCATCTCGTTGCTGGACTTCTGTCTGCATCTTAGTTTAAAGCTTGTGTTTAGGTCTTTTAAATTCTGTATATAATAAGGATTGGTGTAGATGCTTATACTAATAAAAGTGTATCTAATACCCCTAATACACCCTGTGTACCTGAAGCTTAATTAATCTCAGGTCCTCCGTGTATGACTGATTTGGATAAAGAGCTGCACCTGAGAGCAGCCCCTTTCCTCTAAGATGTGCAAGTACCTATAAAACTACAATTACCCAAGGGGTGGGTGGGTGCTGGGGAGGGAGGGAGGGAGATAAGTCCTATTAAAGAGGGCAGTTACAAGGTACCCTGTCCTGAACCCTCAGCAGGGGGGAGGGGGGTACCACACAAAGCCCAGTTAGATGAGAGAGGCAAGGTAAGTTACAGCTGAGAAGGCTGAACTAGCACACCACTAAGACAAACAATAAATAATTAAATAAACAGTTAGACAAACAATAAATAATTAAATAAACAGCTAGAACTCACAGCAAGGTGTCACAGGAGGCAAATATCCACTCTCTAGCAGAGTTCTGTAAAAGCACTGCTCCTCTCTGATCAGAGAAAAGCAAACTAAAACAGACTATGCAGATGTGGAGGAAACAGGAAGAAGGCTAGACAATACCTCAGCAGGGGGGGAGAGGGGGAGGATTCACTCAGGCAGGCTAGGACAGGAAAAAGGTTTAACACACAGCAGGTTCTGGGGAGAGAGATTTAATTTAAAATGAACAGTTAACCTGGCTACCACACAAAGCCCAGTTAGTTGAGAGAGGCAAGGTAAGTACAGCTGAGAAGGCTGAACTAGCACACCACTAAGACAAACAATAAATAATTAAATAAACAGCTAGACAAACAATAAATAATTAAATAAACAGCTAGAACTCACAGCAAGGTGTCACAGGAGGCAAATATCCACTCTCTAGCAGAGCTCTGTAAAAGCACTGCTCTTCTCTGATCAGAGAAAAGCAAAATAAAACAGACTATGCACACGTGGAGGAAACAGGAAGAAGGCTACACAATACCTCAGAAGGGGGGGAGGGGGAGGATTCACTCAGGCAGGCTAGGACAGGAAAAAGGTTTAACACACAGCAGGTTCTGGGGAGAGAGATTTAATTTAAAATGAACAGTTAACCTGGCTACCACACAAAGCCCAGTTAGTTGAGAGAGGCAAGGTAAGTACAGCTGAGAAGGCTGAACTAGCACACCTCTAAGACAAACAATAAATAATTAAATAAACAGTTAGACAAACAATAAATAATTAAATAAACAGATGGCTTCTAGAAGGAGCTGGGAGAAGTTCCCATGTGGGGCTTTATTGATGTCACCCATATGTGAGGACTTATCCTGCTGTCCACAGAAAACACCTGCTACAAGTGAGGAACTTTGCTTTATAGCTAAGTAGCTTTGCCTTCTTCTTACTAATCCCATCCTAGGGATGCCTCCACCAAAATGCAGGTAAAAGTACATGTGCTGTAGAAAATAGCACATATTCTTATCTGCACAGGGTGGGTAATTCTAAAATAGATCTCTTACCCATGTACCGTTGTGGTCAGCACTATTGGCGCCCTTGTAGTTCAATACCTTAATGCCCATTATCTCCTAAAAAAAATGGCCAGTAAAATGGCTTTGGACTATATATGCACACACATTTGACACACAAAAGAATCAAATACAACAAGGTCAATTAAAAAAGGAAATAGTATAAAAACTGGGACATTGCCATGACATGATTATTTATCCATGCAGAAACGTTTCACTCCACTCTTCACAAAGGCACCAGATGGAACATTTTTAACAAGGAGAAAAGAATCTCAGATCACCAAAATGCCGATCTTAGGTATAAATTATCTCGGCCTTTGACCCATTGCCGAGTTGCATCCACGATCCAGAAAAACTCCTTATTCAAATATTTATATATTTAAACAATTCTTGTTCTCTTCTTCAGTTCCCAATTTAATTACTAGTGTATAACAATTTCATTATGGAGTCCTTCCACCGCACACTGCATTTCCTACAGTATCCGTTCTACTGCTTTTCAGTACTGCCCAAATCCATACAAATAGACAACGCCATAAAATCTATAGCAAGAGCTGAATAGCAAACTTATCTGCTTCATTCCATCAGTGTTGCTGTTTCATCTTTCCCCAGTGCCAATCTAGATGCTGTTTCATGCCAACTTCTTCAGGGGGCATATATTCATACAGTGCTGTGTGGGATGAAAGGTACCATTTTAACATTTTTATCAAAATTTATTTTTACCTAAAAACCAATTGCATCAATAATAGATAAAGCAGGAAGCGTACAGCTTACTTTCTCATAACATGCACAATAGCACTCTCTAGATCTATAACAGGGCACCCCAAAACCACACTATACTCACAATGTAGGACACGAGAACCCCCACATATTACGAAAGGTTACGCTCTTTCTACTTACTTTCTTATACCAGACAACACAGTGTGAGGCACAGAACAATGTCCACAGCGCTCCATGGGATTCCCAAAAAAAGCTGCACCGGCACACCTGATACAGCACACAACATGCCCCCAAGGCATGATGTCAGCACACCCAGCACCATTCATTCTGAGAAACCACAAGCACAACAACCAGCACTAATTCCTACTGCTCTAAACGGGAAACATTTGTTATAATGACAAAGCATCACTAAACCAGCGGTTAACTAATTTAGATCTATTCATTAACAGCCTATCCCGCAGGAAAGTGGACTTAGATTAGATATTAATAATGAATGAATAGTGAATATTACTGTCGTCCTACTTGCTTGCTCATATCAGACATACCAAAATCAAACACAAAACAATTACAGCAATGCTTCGGGGAACTCACAGAAAGATGCCACATCAGCGCACATGATCTAACATACAGCACACCCTCAAGACACGACATCAGCACATCCAGTGTCATCCATTCATTAAGAAAGACCCCATGCACAATGACCAATGTTATTCCCTGCTATTCTCAATGGGAATCGTTTCCAGCAAAACATAGCCTACACCATCAAATGGCTATTTAAACATATTCAACAGCAGCTTATCTCTCATGAGAATAAACTCAGCTTAGATATTAATTCATAGTGAGTATTAATGTTCATGTTTATAGTACTGTTAGTGTTATTAATATCTAATCTAAGTCCACTTTCCTGCGGGATAGGCTGTTAGTGAATAGATCTAGATTTGTTAACCGCTGGTTTAGTGATGCTTTGTTATTATAAGAAATAATGAGAGAAATGTCTGCCGTTTGGAGCAGTAGGGATTAGTGCTGGTCACTGTGCTTGTGGTTTCTCTGAATGAATGGCACTGGGTGCGCTGACGTCTTTCCTTGGGGGGGGTGTTGTTTGCAATATCAGGTGCGCTGGCACGGCATGTTTTGGGAACCCAATAGAGTGCTGCTGACATTGAAATATTACAGCAATCGGATCTAGTTGTAACAGTACTTACAAGGCTTTATCAGGAAATTTGGAAGATAACATCATGGTCAACTGACTAGAAATGATCTGTATTCACTCGTACCAATACTGAAAAAGGTGATCCGAATGCCTGTGGAAATTATTGCACAATCGCTCTGATCCCACATACCAACAAAATTCTACTCAAGATCATTCAATGGAGACCACAACCATACCTTAAACCAAGAACTGCCTGAAGTGTAAGCAGATTTCAGGAAAGGGCGAGGAACAATAGACATTATTACAGATGTGAGAAGGATCCTTGAAAAGACAAAAGAATACCAAAAGGATATCTATATGTGTTTTATTGACTACAGCAAAATTTTTGATTGTGTAAATCTAAAAAGCTCTGGGCCACATTAAACTTGGGTATACCAGAACACCTGATAGCTGTCAAGCACATTCTTTAGAAGCAACAGTTCAAACAGAATAAGGAGAAACAGAATGGTTTAACATCAGAAAAGGTGTATGACAAGGCTGCATACTTTCCCTATACCTATTTAATTTATTTGCCGAACAAATCATAAGAGAAGCAGGACTTGTATGAAGACAGCCGAGGTGTGAAGATTAGTGGAAGACTGATAAATAACCTTCGCTATGCTGACGTTACTATATTTACCGGTTGAAAACAAATAAGATCTGAAACATCTGCTTATCAGAATCAAGGAACATAGTCTTAAAATGAGCCTGCACCTTAACATGAAGAAGACAAAGTTCCTGAGCACTGGTAAAATCAATCACTTCATCCTTGATGGAGAAGAAATAGAAATGGTAGACAAATTTAACCTGCTTGAATCAGTAATCAATAAAGATATGACAAGCAATCAAGAAATCTAATAACACATTTCTCATGGCACAATGGCTGTGAAGGACCTGGACAAGTTTCTAAAGTGCAGAGACATATTGCTGCATATAAAGATTCAACTTGTCCAAGCTATGACATTTTCAATAATATCATATGGATTTGAAAGTTGGACAGTGAAGAAGAGAGACAAAGAAAATCTGTGCCTTTGAATTATAGTGCTGGTGAATAATACTCTGTATATATCATGGACTGCTCAAAGAACATATCATTCAGTACTAGAGGAGATCAAACCTAAACTTTCTTTAGAAACGCAAATGACAATACTTCGACTTTCATGCTTTGGACACATCATGCAAAGAGAAAGATCATTAGAGAGCGGTATTAGGTTTGGCAAGGTTGAATGTCAGTGCAGAACAGGAAAGTCAGCAATGTGATAGATTGATACAATAATAGCAACTTTAGATGTCACTCCATCAACAATAAGCTACCTGGCTGAAGACCGAGCACTGTTTAGGACAACTATCCAGATGGTAATCATGAGTCAACATTTACTCAGTGGCACTTAACGGAAATAACATAGGTATTAAGATCCTATTTTAGAAATGCCAGTTATCCTGACATAAAACTAACAGTGATGAGGCATCGCTCCTTTCAGTGCTTTACCCCAGCCCTGTGGAATGTATTACCATTGCATTTTCTTTAGAGACACATTACTTGTGGTTTTGAAAGAAGGTGAAGGCATGGTTATTTGAATGAGTGTTTTCTTGAATTGTTGAATGAGATTTAAAGGAATGAGATTTTTAATTAAAAATAAGTTTGAACAGAGGAGGAAGATTGCTAGAGAACGTGTGTTAGTTGCAGTCCACATACTCAATTTTTTATGGATTCTAATCTGCCTTGGGACTTAATTTATTTATGGATGGAATATCAGCTAGGAATAAATAGCAAAACTAAACCAGGGATTTATACTAATCTTCTTCGACATAGCCGTAGCCAAGGGCGGCCCAAGGGGGGTGCGGGGCCTTATTTGCATAAGGAGCCTCATTTGCATAAATATTTGCAAAACATTAACATGCGCTTTTAGTAAACATGCCTCTTAATGAGTGTCTGGATAAAGAAAGACTAACAGATTTCTACATTACTATATTGCAGTGACAACCGCCAGGCCCATTAGGAAGTACTATAAACACTGACCAATTAGAACCCATAGCAAACCCACCGTATCATAACAGCACTACCAGGATTTACAAAGCACCAAACCCTACCTATCAAAGGCAACACTGCAAATATTGAACCAATACATCTCAGAGAATACCAATACATCTCCTACTGGGGAAAGAGAACAAGTGGAACTGTCAAACAGAAACTACATGAACAGAATACCTCAGCTTGGTTACACATGCAGAACATAGACCATCACCACACAAAGAACAAGGGATCGCAATTTAGAAATAGGAAGATAATAATTAAATTGGGAACTCCAAAGGTCAAACATGAAATATACAACAACACTGGAGAAATAAAACTATAAATTAATTTCCTCTTGCAAAAATCAAAAACACAAAGATGTTAGCGATACACATTTCCCAGACCTGACATATTCCAGTTAATAAATTCAAAATAAAAAGTGTTTTTCTACCTTTTGTTTGGCCATTTTATTTTTCAGTTGCAATTGCTCCAGTCACTTCCTTCTGGTTTCTTTGTGTCTTCTGCGAGCTGTCCATTTGTCCTTTCTTCTCTTTTAGATGTTTTCCATTCTCTCTCTATATCTGCTTTAACATACTGATCATTTCCCTTTTGCTCTTTCCCCCATTTCTTTCCTTATTCCTTTATCATCCACTCAAATTTCACCCTTCCATTCTCAATCCCCTCTTACTCTCCCAATAACCCGGCCCATCGTAGATTTTTCTTCCCTCCCACACAAAATATCTTTTCCCCTCTCCATTCTCATTCTCTATCCCCATCCCCTTCTAGTCCTCCCCCCCCCAATCAGCTCCCTTCTAATTCTAGACCCACCCAGCATCCGCCCCCTTTTAGTCCCATTCTCCCATGCCCCCACATCAGCCCATTTCCAGTCCTGGCCCCCCATATCCAGTCCCATCAACCCATTTCCAATCCTAGCCCTCCCATCACAGCCCATTTCCAGTCCTAGCCCCCCATCACAGCCCATTTCCAATCCAAGTTTCCCCATCACAGCCTGATTCCAGCCCCCCCATCACAGCCTATTTCCAGTCCTAGTCCCCAACCACCACAGCCTGATTCCAGTCTTAGCCCCCCCCCAATTACAGCCTTTTTGCAGTCCTAGCCCCCCACCATCATAACCCATTTCCAGTCTTAGCTCCTCCATCACAGCCTGATTCCAGTCCTAGCCCCCCATCACAGCCCATTTCCAGTCCAGGTTTCTCCCATCACAGCCTGATTCCAGCCCCCCCCCCCCATCACAGCCTATTTCCAGTCTTAGCCCCCCACCACCACAGCCTGATTCCAGTCCATGCCCCCACCACCATCAGAGCCTATTTCCAGTCCTAGCCCCCCCATCATGCCTATTTCCAGTCCTAGCCCCCCCATCATGCCTAATTCCAGTCCTAGCCCCCCCATCACAGCCCTAGCCCCCCCATCATGCCTGATTCCAGTCCATGCCCCCCATCACAGCCCTAGCCCCTCATCAAGCCTGATTCCAGTCCTAGCCCCCCATCATGCCTGATTTCAGTCCTAGCCCCCCCATCACAGCCCTAGCCCCCCATCAAGCCTGATTCCAGTCCTAGCCCCCCATCATGCCTGATTCCAGTCCTAGCCCCCCATCACACCCCTAGCCCCACCATCAAGCCTGATTCCAGGGTAGTCAAATCTCCCTCCTCTAGCAGCTGAGGACGGAATACTGATTCTTGTTGCTAGGTTACCCATCTCTCCCCTGGTAACAGAAGACAGTCCAGAACAGATGGTGTGCAGAACGCCGTTTGAGGGCTCGCCTGTCTTCCATTCCAGATATTCTCGCGTTTCTTCAATGCGGGCTTGAGAAAGGTCTTGCTCTGAGCACCTTAAAGGTGCAATTAGCGGCCTTGGCAGTTTTTCGAGGGCCGGTTCGTGGACTACGTCTTTCGTTACATCCGAATGTACTACGTTTTCTTAGAGCGGCTAAGCAACTTCGGCATCCGTTTCGGCAAGTTATTCCTCCTTGGGATTTGAACCTGGTGTTAGGGGTCTTGACAGAGTCTCCCTTTGAGCCTCGTTCCTCAGGTTAGCTGCGGGAGTTATCCTGGAAGACGGCTTTTTTGGTGGCCTTGTGTTCTGCTAGACGCATTTCGGATCTGCAGGCCCTTTCGTGCCATCTGCCCTTTCTTCAGTTTTCTGCGGAAAAAGTGGTCTTGCGTCCGGTACCGTCCTTTCTACCTAAAGTGCTGTCTGCATTTCATGTGAATCAACCGGTCTTGCTACCCGCCTTCGTGGATTCGGGGGAAGGTTCTTTCGATCGTTCTCTGCGGAAATTGGATATGGGGCGAGTGCTCCGTAGATATCTTCGGGAGACCGAGCCGTTTTGTAAGACTGATCGGTTGTTTGTGGTGTTTGGAGGGCCGTCCAAGGGACAAGCTGCCTCCAAGGCCTCCATTGCACGTTGGGTAAAGCATGCGATTCGGGTCGCATATGAAGCCAGAGGCAAACCGATTCCTGTAGGTCTTCGGGCTCATTCTACCAGGGGTCAAGCTACCTCGTGGGCAGAATCGGCCTTGGTTCCGCCGGTAGATATTTGTCGTGCGGCGTCCTGGTCTTCTCTCCATGCCTTTTCACGTCATTATAGGTTGGATGTGCTCGCTCGGCAAGATGCGTGTGTGGGGGCTTCAGCGGTGATAGCGGGGCTCACAGGTCCCTCCCAGGGTTAGATACTGCTTTGGTACTACCCATCTGTTCTGGGTAGTGGGGGGCTAGGGCTGTGGGGGGCTAGGACTGTGATGGGAGGCTAGGACTGGAATCAGGCATGATGGGGGGCTAGGACTGGAATCAGGCTTGATTGGGGGCTAGGACTGGAAATAGGCTCTGATGGTGGGGGGGCATGATCATAGCCTATTTCCAGTCCTAGCCCCCAATCAAGCCTGAATCCAGTCCTAGCCCCCCATCATGCCTGATTCCAGTCCTAGCCTCCCATCACAGCCCTAGCCCCCCATCAAGCATGATTCCAGTCCTATCCCCCCATCATAGCCCTAGCCCCCCATCAAGCCTGTTTCCAGTCCTAGCCCCCCATCATGCCTGATTCCAGTCCTAGAACCCCCCCCCCCCCCCCGCCAAGAGCCCCACAGCCATCTAAGGGGCTGCAGAGGGAGCCGATAAAGCCCACGCGATGCCCCGGCTCCTTCTGTACAGCCGCCAGCGTAAGCAGTCTTTTCTCTTATGCTGGCAGCTGTATCTGTAAAGCCATAAATGCCGGAAAAGGTTACCCGATAGATAGCTGTTTAGTATGCCATTGAGGAGGTCGTTGATGTGATATAGCACACATATTCCTCTATAGACGGTCAGTCTAGGGAATAGGTGCTAATCTGAGACCTCAGGGCAGAAATTTTAGTGAAAGTTACATTGTTGAACAAGAAGAAGAGAGAGTCTTACTTTTCAGGCACATTCCCTTAATTTGTTGCATTGAACGTGTTTTTGTAGTTGTACCGAGAGGTAGTACGTTCATAAGAAGACCAATTTTTTACGTGGAAAAGGTTAAAGGGCATTGCCTTTAACCTCTCCCAGCATTCGCGGCTTCACAGATACAGCCGCCATCGTGAGGGAAAAGACTCTTCACTCTGGCGGCTGTACAGAGGGAGCCAGGGCCTCACACGGGCTTCCTCGGCTCCCTCTGCAGCCAGCCGTCCACCGTGCAATAATGAGGTTTGCACAGGGCCCTGTGCGAACAACATTATCGCACAATGGACGGGCCTGCCCTGGTCGTAGCATTCGACTCCATTCCCCACAATCTCCTACTAGCAATTGTGAGCAATTAGAATTGGTGGCATTCCACTCAGCTGGTTCCAATCATACCTGTCAGACCACTATCAACAGGTTAGAGTAGGATCACACAAATCAACACCATACAAGCAACATAAGGGTGTCCCACAAGGCTCAGCATTATTGTCATTACTGTTCAATATAGTCATGCAACCTATATGCACCATATTCCATAAGCATAAAATTCACTACAATATCTATGCCAGGGGTGGCCAACTCTAGTCCTGGTACGCCACAATCCAGCCTGATTTTCAGGATGTCCCTAATGAATTTTCATGAAATATATTTTCATCCACTGCCTCACATTGTATGCAGATATACCTCATGAATATTGTCAGACGGCTGCCTGGGTGAGAATATCAATATGATTTGCAAGGGATTGTGGGCAATGCAGTCCATTCACACCAGACACAGCTGCTCACAATAATTAGTTGTGCTTGAGGGTAAAGCCAATAAGATATTTATTTATGGGGTTATTTCTCCCAACACAGATATGCTTGGTAGCACATAAAACAGGATACTTGCTTTCAGTGTTTAACTTAGAAAAACAAAATCAGGAAAAACAACAGCTGAACTTGTCAGGCAATCAAAGCAAAAGAATAAAGACCTGGTTGGTAACAAACTGGTCTTTTCTGTAGGCTTCAGCTAATATTTTCTTAGCAGTGTATCAAACAACAAACAAAATCCACAAAGAAGGGAAAAACTGTTCTTTTCAGGTTAACTTCTTATATCTTCACACATAGATTCAGAAGTGATTCCCTCAGAGCTCACAAGCAATTAGGTAAGGCTCAATTGCTAGCAGTTACCCAGCTGAAACCCCTTAGCTGGCTTGCTTTCTACTGCATGTCTCAAATCCTACTTCAGGAGCTTTTCTGAGTAGATTAAAGAACAAGTTTGTATTTCTTTGTGATGGTTGCTGTACTTTGTAACAGAAAATTACCACAGGAGTTTAGACAGAGAGCAATCCATGAAAACACTGCCTTCATCTGCAACCTCTCCCCCTTCTTCAACAATCATGGGTTCAATATCATGGATTGGCACAGAGGAATCTCTCAATGGAGCACTCTCAGGACAATACTTGCTTCCCTGCTGTCTTTCAACGGTATAGCTAGGGCATAGATCAGTGTTCATACCTGAGCTTCCATTGCTGTTAGAGTTCCTCTCTATATAGCCTGGCCAGTATGTAGTCCAGTTCTTATGTCCAGCCTTCCAATCCAGATCCCTGGACACTGGGTCTCTCTTCACATACCTTCTGGCACGGGTCTTAGGGTCCCTTCCAAGTGCAGCCGTCTCCCTCACAGGTACCGTCTGGAGATTCCTAGCTCTGCAGCACCATTCCTCTGGCTTTCCCCAGTCCAATGGTGTATGCTGGCCCTTGGAATGCCTTCCAGTATACGTACTGCTCCGGACTCCTCTAGACCTCCCAAAGGCTTTTCTCGTCTTTCTTCCAAAGGGTTTCTTGCCCTCTCTGTCCGTCCGCTCTGGCTTCTGCTTCTGATGATCCTCCAGATGATGAAGCTGTCCAAGATGAGGATATCCAAGCTGATCATGAAGATGATTCTCTGTAGAATAAACTCTACCTTTATTCTGCCTAGATGAGTGCTCCACCCTAACACAGCGCAGCTGTGCTGAATCAGGCCCTGCTCTTTGAGATGAGTGCTTAGGGATTACCTCATAGCCCTCCTGATTGAACACACATTTCCCCACTTCAGCTCCTCTAATGGCTGTTGGAAACCTGGTGCATTCTGGGACTGGTAGTCTTTTATAGAAAAATTCTGTTTTCTTATTTCTACCAGAACTGACAGGTTGCTTGTTCAGAGTCACTTCACCTTTTCTATAGCTCCTTCCTGAGCTATGATAAGCTTCCTTATCACATACCCCCCTGCTTAAGTTATTACGGACTGGTGTAACTGGTGAAACTTCTCTACAGTCCGTAATACGGGAAAGGGCATCCGCATTCTTGTGTAACTTCCCAGCACGATGTTCCACTTGAAAATCAAATGCCTGTAAGGCCATGTACCAGCGTGTCAACCTGGCATTGTGGTTCTTCATTTGCTGCAACCACTTAAGTGGGGCATGGTCTGTGACCAACTGGAACTTTCTCCCTGTAAGGTAAAACCTTAACGCCTCCACTGACCACTTTATAGCTAAACATTCTTTTTCTATTGTGGAATGCTTTTGTTCAGCCGGTGACAACTTCCTGCTCAGGTACATCACAGGATGCTCCTCCCCTTCATGACACTGGGATAGAACCGCTCCTAGCCCTACATCCGATGCATCTGTTTGAACCAGAAAGGGTTTCTTGAAGTCCACCCCTTTCAGTACCGGTCCTGTACACAATTTTCCTTTTAAGACTGAAAATGCTTTTTCAGCTTCAGGTGTCCACTTTAGCTGGTTTGGACAATTCTTCCGCAGCATATCCGTGAAAATTGCACTTTTCTCTGCAAATTGCGGTATAAATCTGCGGTAGTATCCAATAAGTCCTAAGAAACTTCTTAGTTGTTTCTTTGTTGTTGGAGGAGGAAAATTCCTGATGCTATCTACCTTACTCATTAGAGGTTTAATTTTTCCTTTTCCCACTAGGTGGCCCAGGTATTTTACCTCCCTATTTGCAAAGTTTAAAGTGATTCCCGCTTGCTTCATGGAGCACAAGACTGCCCTGATCCTCTTTAGATGCTCCGCCCAGGTGTTACTATGGATTATGACATCATCCATATATGCAAAAGCATAATTTTGGTGGGGTCGAAGTACCTGATCCACTAACCTTTGGCAGGTAGCCGCTGCTCCATGCAGTCCGAAAGGCATCCTCTTGAACTTTAAAAGGCCAACGGGGGTGCTGAACGCAGTCTTCGGCTTCGACTCCCTGGTGAGAGGGATTTGCCAATATCCTTTTGTCATATCAAGGGTGGTTAAGTATTGAGCCTGTCCCAGCTGGTCCAACAGCTCTTCAATTCTTGGCATTGGATATGCATCAAAAACTGATATTGCGTTTACCTGCCGGAAGTCAATACAAAATCTTAAAGATCCATCAGGCTTCGGCACCAGGACTATGGGGCTATTCCAGGGACTCTTTGACTCCTCTATTACTCCCATGTCCAACATCTCCTGGACTTGTGCCACTACTTCCTGTCTCTTGGCTTCAGGCAAGCGGTATGGCCTTTGATGAATTAATTTCCCAGGTGGAGTTATTATTTCATGGGCAACCAAATGTGTCTCCCCAGGTATGGGTGTCAACACATCTGGGAATTCTTTAAGCAATTTCCTAATTTCTTCCTGTTGTACCACTGTCAGGTCCTCACCTATTTGGGGCTCTGATTTTTCTTTACAATCAGATACCTGGGGTCCCAAATCTTCCTCTTCATTCACCTCCCTTTCTCGGGCACAGGTGGCAGCTAGGCTTTTAACCCCTTTGACGTCAGTAGAACCAAAGCCTTTGGTTCCACGCTCAGAATTTTCCAGGGATGTGACCTCCTCCACAGGTGGAAAACCCAGCCTCTCACAGATCAATTGGGCAATTCTGTCTCCTGTCTTCAAGTGATAATCATTCTGTCCAAAATTAAATAACAGAACTTTAATATTGCCCCTGTAATCGGGATCAATTACTCCCGCACCCACATCGATGAAATATTTAAGGGCTAATCCGGACCTTGGGGCTACTCTCCCATAGCATCCAATAGGTATTTCCACTTGGAGACCAGTGTCCACCAGGGCTCTCCCTTGGCTAGGTACAGTCACATTTTCTATGCTGCACAGGTCAAACCCAGCAGCTTGAGGGGTTGCCCGCTTAGGAGCTTGGGCCTTCTCTGTGACCCTATGGTACTTTAAGACGAATGTCTGCTTTGGGGTAGCTTGGTCTTCTGGACGCTTAACCATCTTTTTAGCTGGGGTCTGAGGACTTCCAAATAAAGGCCCGGGAGCTATTACCATTAATCCTTCTCCCTCCTTCTTTCCTAGTCCTTCCACTAGACCCTGCTTAAATCTTGGCCAGTCTCTTCCTAGAACCATATCAAAGGGTAGCCTAGGCACCACTGCTAACAGGACTTCCTCTTGTTCCCCCAGGCACTTAACCTTTAGCCTATAGGCGGGATATGATGTTGCAGCACCATGAATGCATCTGATGTGAACTTGGCTTTCAGGGGTTCTAGGCACAAATCCTTTTTGGGCCTCTATTCTCTTCCAAAGCCTTTTTGACATCATACTCTGGTCTGCCCCAGAGTCTAGCAAAGCATTTGTGGTAATTCCTTGCACATCAACCATCAAAAGAAATCCTTCTTTGGGCTGTTTTAAATCCACACCCACTAAGCTAGTGTGTGTCTGGCATCCCTTTTCTAAATGTCCCCATTTTCCACACTTGAAACATTTCTTTTCACTCCACTGTGTCATCTGCTTTGGCACAGTACATTTATTTTCAGAAACATTTTTAATTATTTTCTTTTCTGATACAGCACAGCTTGCCTCAGCACCCATCTTCAGAGGGCCACCCATTCTATGGCAAGCCTGCGTGGCTTCCAAGAATCTCTCTGCTAGCATGGTTGCCTCTCCAAGATTTTGGCAATTTTGCTGTATAAGGAAAGTGTGCAAATCTTTAGGCACCGCAGACATAAATTGTTCAAGCATAATAATGTCTAATAACATTTCTACCGTCTTTTGCTCAGGCTCCAACCATTTTACAGCTAATCCTCTGATTCTCTGACTCAGAGCCCTGGGTGTTTCACCCACTCTCAATGTAGTAGCTCTAAACATTCGCCTATACTCTGAAATAGACAACCCTAGGCGATCTCTAATAGCAGCCTTTACATCCTTATAATTCAAAGCCTGGGCTGCTGGCATTGCTCTATAAGCTGCAAGCGCCTCTCCAGTTAATGAGGCTGCCAGCCTTACTGCCCACTGGGTCTCTGGCCATGCTAATGCTTGTGCCACTCTTTCAAAAGACTCTAGAAAATCATCAACATTATCATCTGGAGTTAGCTTCCCAAAACTAAATGCCCCAATTCCCTGATTGAGTCCCACACTGTCCACATGTGGTGTACCAGTATTTACTGCTGGTCTTGCATCTGTTCCACTTTGGTTCTGCAGCTTAACTAGGGCTTGCACCAGATCAAGCACTGGCTTCTGCTGGTCCATTAAGGCTTTCATAGCAGTGTCCTGAGCCTGCTGTGCTAGCTCCTGTTGCCTGCTAAACTGGGCTTCCATCCAGCTAGCCATCTCCCTCGGATCCATCTTGATCCCTGCAGGAAAACACAAAGAAAAAAACCACAGTGCACCACCTTCCAAACAGGTGTTTTTTTCCTGCTTCTTTTTTTTTTTTTTTCCAATTACCCCTGTGCCTTACTCCCATCCACCACTAGACATGCCCAGGTACTTTTGTTACCTTATGCCAGTGATGAATCCAGCTCTGCACAGGGTCTTTTCCTCCTGGGACAGCTACCTGGAACATCCACTTCTCCTCCAAAGTGCAGTTGAGGGAAAATCTTTTTTTCCAGCTTTAAACTTGAACTTTAGTTGTAATCCTTTGCAAGTAAATCCTTTGCGCAAAAGCAATCCGAAAAACTACGCCATTTGTCAGACGGCTGCCTGGGTGAGAATGTTCACAGTCTTGGCAAGTGCATATATCAATATGATTTGCAAGGGATTGTGGGCAATGCAGTCCATTCACACCAGACACAGCTGCTCACAATAATTAGTTGTGCTTGAGGGTAAAGCCAATAAGATATTTATTTATGGGGTTATTTCTCCCAACACAGATATGCTTGGTAGCACATAAAACAGGATACTTGCTTTCAGTGTTTAACTTAGAAAAACAAAATCAGGAAAAACAACAACTGAACTTGTCAGGCAATCAAAGCAAAAGAATAAAGACCTGGTTGGTAACAAACTGGTCTTTTCTGTGGGCTTTAGCTAATATTTTCTTAGCAGTGTATCAAACAACAAACAAAATCCACAAAGAAGGGAAAAACTGTTCTTTTCAGGTTAACTTCTTATATCTTCACACATAGATTCAGAAGTGATTCCCTCAGAGCTCACAAGCAATTAGGTAAGGCTCAATTGCTAGCAGTTACCCAGCTGAAACCCCTTAGCTGGCTTGCTTTCTACTGCATGTCTCAAATCCTACTTCAGGAGCTTTTCTGAGTAGATTAAAGAACAAGTTTGTATTTCTTTGTGATGGTTGCTGTACTTTGTAACAGAAAATTACCACAGGAGTTTAGACAGAGAGCAATCCATGTAAACACTGCCTTCATCTGCAACCTCTCCCCCTTCTTCAACAATCATGGGTTCAATATCATGGATTGGCACAGAGGAATCTCTCAATGGAGCACTCTCAGGACAATACTTGCTTCCCTGCTGTCTTTCAAGGGTATAGCTAGGGCATAGATCAGTGTTCATACCTGAGCTTCCATTGCTGTTAGAGTTCCTCTCTATATAGCCTGGCCAGTATGTAGTCCAGTTCTTATGTCCAGCCTTCCAATCCAGATCCCTGGACACTGGGTCTCTCTTCACATACCTTCTGGCACGGGTCTTAGGGTCCCTTCCAAGTGCAGCCGTCTCCCTCACAGGTACCGTCTGGAGATTCCTAGCTCTGCAGCACCATTCCTCTGGCTTTCCCCAGTCCAATGGTGTATGCTGGCCCTTGGAATGCCTTCCAGTATACGTACTGCTCCGGACTCCTCTAGACCTCCCAAAGGCTTTTCTCTTCTTTCTTCCAAAGGGTTTCTTGCCCTCTCTGTCCGTCCGCTCTGGCTTCTGCTTCTGATGATCCTCCAGATGATGAAGCTGTCCAAGTTGAGGATATCCAAGCTGATCATGAAGATGATTCTCTGTAGAATAAACTCTACCTTTATTCTGCCTAGATGAGTGCTCCACCCTAACACAGCGCAGCTTTGCTGAATCAGGCCCTGCCCTTTGAGATGAGTGCTTAGGGATTACCTCATTGCCCTCCTGATTGAACACACGTTTCCCCACTTCAGCTCCTCTAATGGCTGTTGGAAACCTGGTGCATTCTGGGACTGGTAGTCTTTTATAGAAAAATTCTGTTTTCTTATTTCTACCAGAACTGACAGGTTGCTTGTTCAGAGTCACTTCACCTTTTCTATAGCTCTTTCCTGAGCTATGATAAGCTTCCTTATCACAATATTCATTGCTGGATTTTGGTGCACCAGGACTGGAGTTGGCCACCCCTGATCTATGTAGATGATATCATGATGTATACATCCCATGATATCTCCAATCCAGACCTAAACAAAATAACAGCCTGCTTCATTGAAATCACACAATGGCTAACAGACCATGGACTTCAAATTAATTACAGAAAAATAGAAGTACTACACACCTCTAGAAACAAAGTATACCCTCCCCCCCCCCACCAAAACGCTTAGAATGAACAATGCAGAATTAGAAGTCAATCAGGAAGTGAGGTACCTAGGCATAATGCTTGACCATCTTCTAAACTTTGTCTCACACATTATCAAGACACTAGAGCCATATACATCAAAATGTAAATCGTACAGAACCTATGGCCACTATTGATGACATATGATGATTTCTGATCAGTATTCCAGGCCCTCATCATTCCACGCCTCAACTTCAGCAACAGTATCTACCAGGGACTTCCCAAATATGTATTACATCAGCTGCAAATGGCCCCACACACTGCGGCCCGAATCATAGTAGGAGCGAAAAAAGGGGACCACATTACACCATACACCAGTACTCACAATTACATTAGCTACTACTACTACTACCCAGCTGTATCAAATATAAATCAATAATGAAGATCTTCATGATAATGCACAATCTATGATCAACATACTTAAGATCCCTCATATAAGAAACAACAGGCATGAGAAGCAAATGTAAATGCAGGCAGAACACTACCACCTGAAGTAGCCAAAGCCAACCAGACAACACGTAAGAGCCTTCTCCATGTATGCTCCTGATCTCTGGAATGCCCTTCCTAATAACTTAAGAGAAATACATGGACTTACATCATTCCGTAAGGAACTTAAGACCTACTTATTCAGGGAACAGTTCAAGGACTAACCAAATAGCACCGAACATATCTGGAACCTATCCTCTCCCCAAATGTACTCTCCTATAAAAATTCCCATAATTGCTACCTTCCTCCCCCACGATTAGGCTAGAGCATTTCCCCCAGTGTTAAAACCCTATGTTACGAAGTCTGATGACAATGTAACTTATCATTCTTAATCTTGTTCTTGTTAATCTTTATTAGACACTCTCTGTTTTATTGTTCTGTGTAACACAGTTCAATGACATTGTTGGTTGGTTTATTTATTTATTTAACATCTTTTATATACTGCTTTTCAGTTTTCTCAAAGCGGTTTACATTGAAACATAATGAAGGTTTACATAGAGTATTACAGTAGCAACTATTTACATTGAACAATTAACTATCCAAGCTATTTACATTAATCAATTAATAATTCCCTGTGTAATACAACAGTAGTCTTACAGCATTTTAATTGCTTGTGGTAGCTTGGGACTTGCTAAAGAGGAAATTTGTTGTAGATGGGGTTGTTGATTGGAAATTTTGTTTCTAAGGTCACATGTTTTCTGTGGTGTCAAAGTGCTCTGTGAAAAGGTGAGTTTTTAGATTTTTCCTGAATTCGAAAATTTGATTAGAATCATTTTGATTCCCAGATAAAACGGTATAGAAAAACAGAAAAATAAATAAAATAAAATAAAATAAAATAAATGAAGGCATAAATAAATAACAGGGCATAGAATGACACTGGATGAAGAGTCATACTATTCAGGACACCCAACCCCACCTACTCACAAATACCGAGGACACAAATGAACAAATCGCAAACTGGAACAGTATCATCACTTCTACTGCCAAAGCAACTGATTCCAGTACAAGCAAAAGGCACAACACTAAAACCAGGACCACCCCCTGGTACTCAAAGGAAATCCGAGAGTCAAAAAAAGCCCTAAGACAAATAGAACGTCGCTGGAGACGCAACAAATCCTCCAACACACAGAACCTATACTAGTCAAAGCAAAAAGAATACAGCAACCTCATCAACCAAAAGAAAAGGGAATACTACACCAACCTAATCCTCAAATCCGCCAACAAGCCTAAAGAACTATTCGACATAGTAAAAACCCTCACCAACGAACCTAACCCCGAGAACGCGGATCAAATAGATCCTCAAATATTCGCAGATTACCTACAGGCCAAGTTCACCGCCTCCCCCCGGATGACCATGAGTTGTTATTATTATTATTATTATTATTACAATCTCTTATATACCGCACTATTTAGCATCAGCGCAGTTTACATAAAACAAAGGACCATAACAACAAGCTGCTTGGTTTTACAGAGAATAGGAAAAACAACTTGGATAACATAGGGAAAATATGCACTGAACTATTTACATATGTACATTAAGCTTTGTGGTACAGCTTAGGATAATATCTTAAAATGGTATGCTAGTATGGAGGAAATGCAGTTAAGATGGAGACTGGCTGACCTGGTAGTAATGGAGGAATAAGTGGTATTTGAGTGCCTTCCTGAATTGCGCCAGATCGGCGATACCGCGAATATCAGGTGGTAATGTGTTCCAGCATTTTGGGGCATAGAGGTTGAAGGCCCTGTTTGACATTGTTAGTGAGCATTTTGTTGAAGCCCTTGGGATTACTAGAGTGTTTGTAGATGTGGATCTTCTAGTCCTGTTAGGCGGGGTGGGCTGAATGAGGTCAATTAGTGAAGAGGCAGTGATGCCATTGATGGCTTTAAATGTGAGTAGCAAGGTTTTGAACAAGAGTCTTCCATGAATGGGGAGCCAGTGGAGCTGCATTAAGATAGGCGTTACGTGATCACATCTCGATGCTCCAAATAGGACTCTGGCGGCGGCATTCATGGCGAGTTGTAGAGGAACCAGCGTAGATTGTGGGAGACCTTGAAGAATAGCATTGGCAAAGTCGAAGTGAGGTAAGATTAGGGCTTGGTATACTGTCCGGAAGTCGTATGGGTCTAATAGGGAGCGAAGGTGTCTGAGTGTCCGGATTTTGAAGTATATGGCTCTGATTGTGTTGGATATATGTAGCTTCATGTCCAGACGTTGATCCAAGGTTACCCCTAAATAACGAATTGTGGATTTAGTTTGGAGCTCGGCTTCTTTTACTTTTACGTGAGGTGGTGGGCTGAAATTCTGGTCTCTCGTGATAAAGAGCACCTCCGTTTTCTTGTGTTGAATACGGAGGTTTTGAGATAGAAACCATTCGGAGACAGCATCAAAACATTCAATAAGTGGGGAGAGGTCCATATGAACCGTGGAGAATGGCATGAAGAGAAGAATGTCATCAGCGTATATTAGACATTGAACCTTGAAAGACCTGATGATATTGCAGATAGGTTGTATGTAAATGTTAAACATGAGTGATGATAAGGACGACCCTTGAGGAACACCCTGTTTTTGGTGGAAAGGCTCAGATGTTTCTGCTCCGGATTTTACATGCTGCCATCTTCCATCAAGGTATGTCCTGCACCAATCTAGAGCGATGCCGTTAATGCCCTTTTCTTTTAATCATTCTAAAAGCAGACCGTGGTGTACAGAATCGAAAGCTGCAGCGATGTCTATGAAGATAAGTACGAAACCTTGGCGGATGTTATCGATACCTGTGATGATATTGTTGAAAAGGGTGATAAGGAGGGTTTCAACGCCATGGTACTCCCTGAAGCCATGTTGACAATGGTCTAGAGGGGAGGCGGTATCGATATGGTCTTGTATTTGTCTTTGTGCTTCTTTCTCTATTATCTTAGCTAGGAGGGGTATACTAGCTATGGGTCTGTAAGATTCAACTGTACGAGGGTCGAGCTTGGGGTTTTTCAGAAGAGGTCTAATGGATGTTTGCTTGAGCGCTGAGGGGAAAAATCCAGTTGTAAAAGATAGATTCATCATTCTTGTGATTAATGGGCTGAGTTCGCTACGCAAATCTTTTATCCAAAAGGCGGGGCAGGGGTCAGTTTGTGCAGTGGTGGTATTGAGGGCAGCGATGGTATCTTCTACATATTTCTTGGATGGTGTGGAGAACATAGAAAGGTAGGTTAGACAGGTAGTGTCTTGTGTAGTGAAAGTAGTGATTTTATCTGTTTGTAGTAGCTTAGATTGTAGATGATCGGCGAACTCTTGTGGGTGAATCTCATCAGGCTGACATGGTGATGGTTCCTTCGATAAAGATTTGACTAAATTGAAAAGATCACGTGGTTTATTTAGTGACCTTTTGAGTGTGTCAGTGTGGAATTGTTTCATTTTTGTCAGGACAGCTTCTCTGTGAGCAGAAAGATGTATTTTGTAAGCTGTTTGGTCTTCTGTGGAGCGAGATCGACGCCACTGTTTTTCGAGTTTCCGTAGGCGTGAGAGGGAGGACCGCAGTTCGGGGGAGAACCATGGTGAGTGTTTTCTTTTCGTTGAGATATTATTATCATTTGGTTTTTGCGCAATAGAACTGAGGCTATTATTCCACGAGGCGATCAGGTTTTCCAGGTTGTATCATTATAGAGAGGAAGAGTCTCTGCCAGTATGAGCTCTTTATTGAACGCTCTGAAGCACCGAGATGTTATTTTCGTGGAGTTGTTTGGTATTCTGTTGTTGTATGATATATTTTTGTTGATGGGAATAATAAAGTTGATAAGTTTGTGGTCTGACCATGGTACCGAGGTCAGGGATGTCACAAGATCCTTGCTAGGTTCCAAGGCTGTCAGAGGAGCAAAAATCATGTCAAGGATGTGCCCTTTTGTGTGCGTGGGTTTTTTGATTATTTGCCTGTATCCCAGCTCGTCAATCGCTTCTAGGAGGGCCGAAGCATGGCTTGAGTGCAGAGACGGGAGATTAAAGTCTCCTAGTATCCAGTTTGGTGTGCTGAGTTTGCGATTATTGGCTGCTAGGTCCAGAATGTTGGGGAGATCATCAGTGGAGGGTGAGGGCACTCTATATAGCAGGTTGATAGAGCATTGATCATTGGTGATGGATAGAAGGTCTAGATTGTTTGTGCTCGAAGAGTCTATTGTTTGGAAATGCAGGTCAGCTTTGGTCAGTATGAGAGCTCCTCCTCCTCTCTTGTTCTCTCTATGCCGGGAGTGGATGGAGAAGTTAGAGGGTAGGAGTTGGTTGATGATTACGTTATCCACATCTGATAACCAGGTTTCAGTTATCATGAGTATATCTAGATTATGGGATGATATTAAATCTGCGACTATTGGCCATTTATTGCGAATTGACCGAGCATTTATGAGGGCACAATTTAGTGCTTGTGGGGGATCCTTTTGTTTGGTTTTCTTGGTATGCTGGAGAGCTATGTGTAATAAGTGAGAATGCCGTGTGTGGGTATTCCCTTTTATGTGCGTATATGGAGCTTCTTCCCATCTCTTAGTGTGGTTCTGAAGTGTTGGAATTTGGTGGGCTGTATGGGGTAAGGCGAGGGATTCACCGACCCACCCTAAGAGGAGGAGGAGAAAGCTGCTTAAGGCAGTGATACGAGGGGCCATTTAGAATTTGCTGTTGAACTTCGAGGAGGGATGTCTCAAACCTACCCTACCCAACCATATCTGGGAAAAATTCAGCATTCCTTCAACTAATCAGATATTACACATCATCACATCACTCAACATCAGCACTGCCCACACAGACCCATGCCCTATGGTCTGGATAAAAACAGCAAAAGAGGAGCTCATCCAATTCATCCACAATATGATACACAACTCCCTAACACAGGGGTTCATGCCTAGCATACTAAAACTAGCGACAATACGACCAATCCCAAAAAAATCACCTCTAAGTAAAACTGATTCAGCCGCCTACAGACCCATCTCAAGCCTTCCCCTCCTGTCCAGGATCCGAGGCAGCATGGATTCACCAGAGGCAGGTCTTGTCAGACAAATCTGATTGATTTCTTTGACTGGGTGACCAGGAAGTTGGACCGAGGGAGAGCCCTAGATGTGGTGTATTTAGATTTCAGTAAAGCCTTTGACACTGTTCCTCACAGGCGACTTATAAACAAACCGAGCACCCTAGGGATGGACCCTAAAGTTACTGCTTGGGTTAGAAATTGGTTGGGTGGGAGGCGACAAAAAGTACAAGTAAATGGAGCTCACTCTGAGGAGAAGGATGTTATCAGTGGTGTGCCCCAGGGATCTGTCCTTGGTCCGATTCTTTTTAACATCTTTGTTAGTGATATAGCGGAAGGGCTTTCAGGTAAGGCTTGCCTCTTTGCGGATGATACCAAAATCTGCAATAGAGTAGACACCCAGGAAGGTGTAGATAACATGAGGAGGGATCTAGCTAAGCTTGAAGAATGGTCTAGAATTTGGCAGCTGGGATTTAATGTTAAAAAATGTAAGGTCATGCATTTGGGCTGCAGCAATCCAAGGGAGCAATATAGTATAGGGGGTGAAGTACTTTTGTCCACTAAAGAAGAGCAGGACCTAGGCGTGGTTGTGTCTGATGATCTTAAAGTAGCTAAACAGGTAGAAAAGGCGACGGCAAAAGCTAGAAGGATGCCTGGGTGCATACGGAGAGGAATGGCTAGCAGAAAAAAGGAGGTGATAATGCCTCTGTATAAGTCTTTGGTGCAACCTCATTTGGAGTATAGTGTGCCGTTCTGGAGACCGCACCTTCAAAAGGATGTGAACAGGATGGAGTCGGAGCAGAGGGTGGCTACTAAAATGATTAGTGGTCTTCATTATAAAGCATATGAGGACAGACTGAAGGATCTTAATATGTACAGAGGAAAGGCGGGATAGAGGTGATATGATTGAGATGTTTAAATACCTCCGTGGCATAAATGTTCAGGGAGAGAGCCTCTTTCAATTGAAAGCAAGTTCTGCTACGAGGGGACATGGGATGAGGGTGAAGGGAGATAGATTCAGGAGTGATATGCGGAAATATTTCTTTACGGAAAGAGTAGTGGATCCGTGGAATAGTCTCCCAGTGGAGGTGGTAGAGATGAGGACAGTAACTGAATTAAAAAAAGCATGGGACAAACACAGAGGATCTCTAAAGGTAAAAAGGGGACTGTTGTAGTTGTTGTTATGGAAGGACAGACTAGATAGGCCATGTGGTCTTTTTCTGTCATCATATTTCTTTGTTTCTATGTCTAAGATCATCGAGAAGGCGGTTCAACAACAACTCCAAGAGCACATCGACACCCATGCCCCCCTGGACCACAATCGACACGGCTTCTGCCCAAACCACGGCGTTGAAACCCTACTGATTTACCTCTTCGACAATCTGATGCAGGTCATCGACAACATCAAGAAGGGCGTCTTCATGATCTTCAGAGACATCTCCTCTGCTTTTGATACCGTCAACCACAAAACTCTACTATCAAGACTTCAGGGAATTGGTCTGCACAGCACCACTTTGAACTGGTTCACATCCTACCTCACAGACAGACACCTCCAAGTCAAATGTGGTTCAGCCACCTCCCAACCTCTGAGAACCACCCAGGGTGTCCCACAAGGCTCCCCCCTCTCCGCCTTGTTGTTCAACCTGTACATACAACCTATCTGCTCTATCATCAAAAACAACAAAATACAATATACCATCTACGCAGACAACATTATGATATACACCCCCATCAACCTTGATGACCCTGACTACTCCAGCATAGCCAACTGCCTGCAACAGATGACCAGCTAGCTACTGTAAAACAACTTAACCATAAACTACAACAAGACAGAAGCACTAATCATCACCAGAAACTCTGTCTTCACTCCTCCTCCTGTCATCAAGCTAAACGACACGACTATACCAATAAAACCTGAAATAAAATATCTCTTTGTGACACTTGACAAAGATCTGAACCTACAATCTCACATCGCCAAAACCACCAGGAACGCATACCTCAAAATGAGAACCATAAGATGCCTCAAGCCAGTCCTCTCACAGGATCACTTCCGCACAGTCTGTCAGGCTCTTAACACTCCCATCCTAGACTACTGCAACCCCATCTACCTCGGACTCTCAAAACAAGCCACCCGGCCATTACAGATGGCCCAAAACACAGCCGCCCGAATAATAACTGGATCTTCAAGGCACGGCCACATCACCCCCATTCAAACACCTCCACTGGCTCTCAATCAGCTCCCACATCCATTACAAGGTACTTCTAAACATATTCAAAATCAAATAGAACCTCTCCGCAGATAGTCTGAAACCCCTCATCAGACCGGACCCAGGCATCATACCCAAAAGGCGAGGCACATCAGGCACTATCAACACACCCATAGCCTTTGCTAAAACAAGAAAAGGCACTTCAAGAAGAGCACTATCCCTGGCCGCACCCACGCTCTGGAACTCATTCCCCGACAACCTGAGATCAATAAAAGACCTCAAAGAATTCCGGAAGATGCTCAAAACTACGCTCTTCACAGAAAACTACAAGGACATCACATGAACTCTCCAACAAACTCTCTCTCTGCTCTCCAAAATGCATAAATGTAAATAGCTCCTGTACATAGCTCATACTGTATATAGCTCACCACGCAATCAACCTAACCACTCACACACACATGCCTCGATTTATCACTGCATGCCCACACCCATACACCCTACCACTTGATTTGTTTGATGTGTAACCCGCTTTGATTTCAGGATAAAGCGGTATATAAATCCTTTTAAATAAGTTTAAATAAAAGGTAATCTAAAGATATGGATTTGTAGCTGAAAATAAGCTTTTTGTTTAGGACTGCAGTGGAAAAACTTCGTTCTGTGGATGATGCATTTCGAATACAGCTGGAGTCAGTGCTAGCAGGTCACCAAGCAGAACTTTTACATCTAGCAAATGACAAGCAAAAGGAAATTGAAGCAGCAAATGGAAAGGTAAGGTATTTTTTCTGCTGTGTCATACAGAATGCCAGACATAACTGAAAACAGGTAATTCGCTAACATAGTGCATCTTCTTTGTATAAAGTCTTGCTTTTCATGCTCTTAAAATTTCACTGTGACATTCATATTCTCTAAGTAGCTACAGTAATGTACTTTTTTCTGTGAGGGCAGCCATCCTAATATGAGCTGCTTTGTTCTTAGCAGGATTTATCAACAATGGAATGTTAGCAGGGGAATGCAGAGTTCAATTTGGTTACCATGGCAAGTATTAATGGCTAGAAAATACCCACGATTGTAAATAAAGACTCACCTTCCTGCCCATTCTTCCTCTCTCCTCTGGGTTCACTGTATGTTAAGGACCTTCTGTTTGGGAAAGGTTGGTTGAGGTAAAGATCCAAAGCTTTTCAACTCTTTCAGTGAGTCATTAGCTACCATGAAAGGAGTCCCCCCTCCCCCATCCTACTTTCACATGAAGGCCTAACCATTCTTCAAACATTATTTAGTCTCTGGATCTTTGAAAGAAGAACTGTCATGAGTTTTATCTGTGCAAGACAATATCAGCTTAGCTATGCAAAACTATTTCCAAAGTTAGGTTTCAATAGAACACTTTAATATGCAGTCCAATGAGCATAGGAAGAGCCTTCATTGAGATGTCATTAATGGCTTACCTTGCCTCGCTTCCTTATGAGCCCATTCAAATAGCAGCATTTTACTCTTCAATGAATACTTTAGATGCTCACAGAATATTTTCAGTGAAAAGGGAAACAGAAGATGTTGTAAGGTAAGCACCACAAGGTGAGCCCAGGCTGCCTGCTGGGCTGTTTCAGCAACAATATGGGCAGAAATAGTGGAGGAGTAGCCTAGTGGTTAGAGCAACTGCCTAGTACCCAGAAAATCAAGGATTCAATTCCCACTAGCACTCCTTGTGACCTTGGGCAAGTCTCTTTACCCTCCATTGCCTCGGAAGGAATGGCCTGGCAATCCACTTCTGGTGATAAATTGCCAGAGGCAGCTGGGTCACCAGGAGTCAGCACTGACTTGATAGCATTTTTTAAAAAAGGGTTGAAATACAGTGGGTATGTATTGTAGCTAAGTATAGTACATATATCATCAATAATATTACTATTTTAAACAATATGTCACACTCAATGTTGGCTGGCTGGTACATAAAATTCTGAAAATGGATTAATTTTGTTAGATTTTATGGCTACATTGCTAGCATTATCTTAAGGTTTAAGGTTTATTTATTTGATAAAAACCGCCTTTCTGTGATAATCAAGGCGGTGTACAATGATAAAATTACATTAAAACTTGGCCAAGGCCGAGAAAAGGAAAAGAAATGTACAATTTATAAATAGGAAAGAAGGAGTAAAGAAGACAAGGACAAGACAGGACACAGGAGGCAAACGTATAGTACTAAGAAGGGGGGGGTCATACAAATGGGGAGGGGGTGTCGAATGCCAGGGAAAATAAGTGGGTCTTGAGGTTGTGTTTAAAGGTGACATATTGAGATTCTAGGCGAAGGGAGGGAGGGAGAGAGTTCCAGAGAGCAGGACCAGCAAAATAGAAGGCGGAGAAACGGGTGAGCTGTAGGCGGGCACGAGCGGGGGAAGGGAGGGCAAGACGATTAAGATGGAAAGAACAGGGGGTGTATCTGGGAGAATGGAAAGATAGTAGATCAGCTAAGTAAGAAGGGGTACCAGTGTGAAAGACCTTGTGTAGTAGGATTAACATCTTAAATTGGGAACGGAAAGGAACAGGCAGCCAGTGAAGATGGAGAAGTATAGGAGTGACATGGTCGCGAATAGAAGAGCGGGTGATAAGACGTGCGGCAGTGTTTTGTATGCGTTGAAGGCGGGACAACTGATATTGAGGAAGACCAAGGAATAAGGAATTAGAAAAGTCAATACGAGACATTACCAAAGATAAGACCAGTGTGGTCTGAGCTGAGGAAGAAAGAAAGGGACGAATTGAGCGAATTTGTCGAAGAAAGAAGAATGAGGTTTTAGTAATATGAGAAATGTGTGCAGAGAAGGAGAGATCCGAATCAAAATAGACACCCAGATACCGAAAGGTGGAAACTAGTGGGACTGAGGAATTGGAGAAAGAAGGGGCTAGTGAGGGAGAAGGGCCACCATGAGTGAACCATATGGCCAGAGTTTTGGTAAGATTCAAGTGAAGACAGTTAGAGGTGAGCCAGTTGGCGACAGAGGTGAGACAAGAATTGAGAGGGGAGAGATCGGGGGAAGAAGGAGATGTGTGGTGGAGTAGGAGAATGTCATCAGCATAGAAGAAAGCCGAAATACCAGACTGTTGTATAAGGAGAGCGAGGGGGGCCAAGAAAAGATTGAAAAGGAGAGGAGCAAGGACAGAACCCTGAGGAACACCACAGGGGAGGTGCTGGGAATCGGAGGGGGGAAGAGTAGATGAAGAGGAGAGAACTGCACAGGAACGAGAAGAGAGAAAGGAATGAAACCAGTGATGAACTGTGCTACAGAGACCAGCTTCCCGAAGACGGTGGAGGAGAAGGGAGTGATCAACTAGGTCGAACGCCGCTGAGAGATCTAGAGCAACTGCCACTGAGATATCACCGTGATCATGGGCTACATGCAGTGAGTTAGTGAAGGCAAGAAGAACCGTGTCAACACTGTGACCCGGACGGAACCCAGATTGACGAGGGTGAAGGAAGTTAGTAGAATCCAACTTACTGTGTTTGTCTGAACTGGTGGCATTTTTCTCCCTTCAAATCATTGTTCACTCACAGGAAAGGCATGCAAAAAGGGCCCAGAAAAGAAATCTGAAAGCCTTCAAAATGTTTTAACTTTTTATTTTATACAGAGTATATTATATGCTCAGTAGGCCATATTCCTTTTAAGAGTTTTAGCCATTTTAAAATAATAAGTAAAACAAATTAGTAACTTTTAAAGCACTTTTTGTGAGATTTGGGGGTAAATAGAATGTGCCAAAATTGTTCTCTTACCTCTTCTGGTAGGAAATGGAGGAGTGGCCTAGGGTTAGAGCAACAGCCTTGTACTCAAGAGATCCAGGGTTTAGTTCCCACTGGCATTCTTTGTGACCTTGAGCAAGTCATCTTACCCTCTGTTGCCTTGTAAGAAAAGGCCTGGCAATCCTACCTTGCTAAGAAAACCCAGGGGCTACTGGGTCACCAAGAGTCAGCATTGATTTGAAAAATAAAAAAGAAAAGAAGGAAGAAACCCTTCTTGTGAATCTCTTATAAGACCTTAAGTAAAAATGCAATGTTGCCTTATTTATTTATTTATTTATTTATTTGCATCTCTTATATACCGCGCTATTACAATCAGTGCGGTTTACAGTGGAACAGAACATAAAACAATGTAGCAGTTACATTGGGTTTACAATAAAACATGGGATACAAACTTGGAAAAACAGGGGAAAAACTATGTACAGTGTTATAGAAGTGGAGGATTAAAGATCAAATGAGGGCATGGTTAAGGGTTGTAATGTAAAGTAAAGAGTGGATATGTAAAGGAGGGGTATCAGGCTAACGGTTTTTGTAGTTGGGGTTGCGTTAATTGTGAATCTTGGAGAGTACGTGTATTATGTAGTTGGGGTTGCGTTAATTGTGAATCTTGGAGAGTACGTGTATTATGTCGGGGTTGGCTAGGGGGGATAAAATCAGAATAGTGTTTTAGGAAAGATGGTGTTTGATAGCCTTTTTGAACGAGATTATATTGGTAATGGAACGAATTTCTGGGGGGAGGGAGTTCCATGCTCCTGGTACAAATAGTGAAAAGGCTCTATTGGATGTTGTCTTTGAACATTTTGTGATTGCTTTAGGCACTTCTAATTTGTTCAAGCATGACGAGCGTCTGTATCTGTTTGGTGGTGTAATGTTGGATAAGCTTGGTAAGCGGGGTGGTGGGCTGATTTCTTGAGGCCTTGAAGGTTAGTACGAGGGCTTTGTAGACAATTCTAGCTTGTAAAGGCAGCCAGTGTAGGTTCATCAGCACTGGAGTTATGTGCTCCGATCTAGATATTCCGGAAAGTATTCTTGCAGCGGAGTTCATGGCTAACCTCAGGGGGTTCAGTGTTGCTTGTGGGAGCCCAAGGAGGATGATGTTAGCGAAGTCAAGGTGGGTTACCAGTGCTTGGAATATGGTGCGGAAATCAGACGGATCAAGTAGTGGTCGTAAGTGTCGTAGTGAACGTATCTTGTGGTAAATAGATTTGGCAGTATTTTTGATATGCGGTGACATGTCCAGCTTCTGGTCGAGGATGATGCCCAAGTACCGGATGGTAGGTTTGACTGTGAGGTCGTAGTTGTTGACTCGCAGGGATGTCGGTGGTATGAAGTTCTGATTGCGAGTGATAAAAAGGACATCAGTCTTGCTGTGATTAATGCGCAGGTTTTGGGATAGGAGCCATTCGGAGACAGCATTGAAGCATTTTATTATTGCTGAGAAATCTGGTCGGTCAAGCTTGAAGGATGAGTACTATGAGTACTAATATAGTACTATGAGTACTATATTGCCAGGCCTTTCTTCTGAGGCATTAGAGGGTTAAGTGACTTACCTAAGGCCACAAGGAGTGCTAGTGGGAATCAAACCCTGGTCTCTTGGTTACCAAGGCAGTGCTCTAACCACTAGGCTTCTCCTCCACTCATAGACCTTAAGTACTACAACTTTTTTATGTTAGTTCGATAAAAAGTATCATAATCTAAGGTCCAGGAATAATTTAACACCAAAATCTATTTGCGCATCCTCATTTCTAAAATATGTAGAAGAACATTTTGTAGGAATTATTTGACACTTCTAGAGTAGTGTGCCAACTTGTTTGCCAAACATGCTTTCTAAGACACAATTAAGAAATTGAATACTTGAGGACCATATTGTGGCATGGTGCATTACATCATCTTAGCTGTCAATACATCATTAGCATTGAGTTCAGTAGTTATTCTCCTTGCTTGCTTAGACTTACAAAAAGGACAAGGTACTAAGGCTTCATCTTAAAGGAAAGGTAGGGAGGAGCCAAAAGAAAAACCTCTAAAATAGAGGACTGAAAATAAAAGGCCATTATTTGGTACTTTGTGATGTACCCAAACAGGCTGGACTGCCTCTGAGTCATCAAACCTCACTGTACATTTTTTTTATTTTTTCAAAAGAGACTGAAAGAAAAGGATGTCTATAATTTGCTCAGATATAGTTGTGGTGAACATTATTGGCATCCTTGCAGTTCAACCCCTTAATGTCCAATATCTCCTTAAAAAAAGTGGGCAGTGAAATGCTTTGGACTATATATATACATATATTAGATACATAAAAGAATCAAATAAAACAAGACCAATTAAAAAAGGAAATAGTATAAAAACTGGGACATTGCCAGGACATGATTATAAGTAAAAGCTAAAATGATCCTAACTTTCAAACTTAGCTCAGATCTATCTATCTAGCACTGTTTTTGTTGGATCACTCACCATGAGGGATTACTCCCTCTCGAGGCGAGTCCTCCTTTTTAATCAAAATTTTCATTAAAACTGTGAACCAGTCTTACACATGGGAATCCACTCATCAGGATATTCACACAACACTTATGTTTATGTTTATTTGAATTTGATATACCGCTCAGGCCGAAGCATTAGAGCGGTTTACAATAATATATCATTTGTGGAAATATGAAAGGAACGCCATTTGTAAGATAGGAAAGAGTAGAGGACAGAAACAGTCAAAAGGATAGGCAAAGAAAAGAAAGGGAACAGCAGGTTACCATAATATAAGCGTATGACAATCCAGATCACATATTCAATGCTCATTTCAGGACAAACACTACACCATCTTCCTAAGGTAGACAATCCAAAGTCCAAATGAAATCTCTTTCACAGGATTTAGCGTGGTGTTCTCTGTTTTAACGTGTGATAAAAAATCACAATATTCACCATAAGCCAACCCAGCTCACATTCAGAATTCTTCAATCCCCATAATTTTACTTATCTGAGGTCCATCAAGAATGTATTGGGTCCAAATGGCTACTATGTATCCAAGCTGCACCCAGGAACCGCAACACGTACTATGTTTCAAGCTGTATTACTTCATAGCACTTTGTCAAGCGATGTTTCCCGAGCAAACTTCCAGTTCCGGTTATACCCCTCTCAATCAGAGCACTATCAGCTGAGTAGAATCAATAATCATAAAGCATCCCTAAACCTTGAACTATCCAACAACTAAATGAAACTAACTCCAAACACTGCTTACTGTAATGTCCACCACTCAGCGTCAGAGTTCAACCCCCTCGGGGACATTGAGCGCAATTGCTCGGGAAACATCGCTTGACAAAGAGCTATGAAGTGATACAGCTTGAAACACAGTACGTGTTACGGTTCCTGGGCGCAGCTTGGATACATAGTAGCCATTTGGACCCATGGCGAGTGATCCAACAAAAACAGTGCTAGATAGATAGATTTGAGCTAAGTTTGAAAGTTAGGATAATTTTAGAACATAAGAACATAAGATATGCCATACTGGGTCAGACCAAGGTCCATCAAGCCCAGTATTCTGTTTCCAACAGTGGCCAATCTAGGTCATACGTACCTAGCAGTTTCCCCAAGAGACACAGGTTCCACAATGCTTGTATTGGTTCAAGCTTTGATATCCTGGGTCCCTTCTTAATAATGGTTTATGGACCTTTCCTCCAGGAACTTGTCCAAACCTTTTTTAAACCCAGCTACACTAACAGCCTTTACTACATCCTCCGGTAACAAATTCCAGAGTTTGATTACACATTGAGTGAAAAAATATTTTCTTGTATTAGTCTTAAATAGTTTACCCTGTAGCTTCATTGCATGTCCCATAGTCTTTCTATATTCTGATAAGATAAACAAGATCTACGTTTACCTGCTCCACTCCGTTCATTAATTTATAGACTTCTATCATATCACCCCTCAGCCGTCTCTTTTCCAGGTTAAAGAGCCCTAACCTTTTTAGTCTTTCTTCATAGGAGTATCCTTCCATCCCCTTTACCATTTTGGTGGCTCTTCTCTGAACCTTTTCTAAAATCGCTATATCCTTTTTAAGATACGGCGACCAGAATTGCACACAATATTCAAGGTGCGGTCTCACCATGGAACGATATAGAGGCATTATAATATCTTTTGTTTTATTTTCCATTCCTTTCCTTATGATACCTAGCATTCTATTTGCTCTCTTGGCCGCCGCTGCACACTGGGCTGAGGGTTTTAACATGTTATCCACAATGACGCCTAAATCTTTTTCCTGGGTGGTGGTTCCTAATATGGAACCTTGCATCGTGTAACCATAGTTTGGGTTGTTCTTCCCTAGGTGCAGAACCTTGCACTTGTCCACATTAAATTTCATCTGCCATTTTGATGCCCAGTCTTCCAATTTATCAAGATCCTCTTGCAATTTTCCACAATCCTCTTGGGTTTTAACAACTTTAAATAGTTTTGTGTCATCTGCAAATTTGATAACCTCACTCGTTATTCCACTTTCCAGGTCATTTATGAATATGTCAAAAAGCAGCGGACCCAGCACAGATCCCTGGGGTACACCACTATTCACCTTTCTCCATTGGGAAAATTGGCATTTAGCCCTACCCTCTGCATTCTATCTTTTAACCAGTTCCTGATCCACAATAGTACACTGCCTCCTATCCCATGACTCTTTAGTTTTGCCAATGGCTTCAAAGGTTGCAGTCAACATTGAAGAGTTCTGGAGCCCACTCAGAGCCAAGCACCTGTAATGTCCCAAAGCATCAGCCATCGATCGATCTCCAGGCAAAGATTAGGAAAGATTCGGCATCATCTTCATCAGTGTCAAAGGATGATCAAACCGAGCACAGAGCATAGACTGTAGTGCATCAGCGTCGGATCCCCTTGAGGCATGGCATCAAGTGCAATTAAGGTCTGTGAGAGCACCCCTCGAAGATGCCCCAGTGGGAGGAGACTTCATCCTCCAGAACATCTGAGAGGTACAGACAGCCTACTGACAGCCGAGACCAAGCCATCTATACACCTATACAGATGCCGGGTACATCGGTCTAAGTTGCTACAGCCCCACAGCCTTCAGAATCAGCAGCCATGGAGAAGCACCTTCTGCAATCTCTCGAGGAAAACATCATGGTGCTCTTGGCTGTGCAACAGGCTGGAACCTCGACGTCGGCTGCAATGACATCGACCACTGTACAGCCAATCCTTGAGATGCACACCTTGCCTGCAAGAGAGGCATCAACATTGGGGCATTGAAGGGCCCCAACAACGATGTCTGCCCAGCTGATATCCCTCTCTAGTGTTTTGGGTCCGATGCATCCTCAAACTCTAGAAGAGCCTCGGTGCATCATTGCTCCCTATCCCATCTGGTCTGGATAGAGATCCAGGCGGAGACTCAGAAGTATTTTGACTTCTTTCTTGAGTGTCATTTAGTATGCTGGGTAACCGTTGTGGAATCTGAAGACTTGTCGAAGGACAGCTCTCCTGAACTTCCATCAGACCCTTCTCCACCTCATGAGCTGTGTAAGTCCCCTCCTGAGGACATGACCTACCAGATTTTGTAAGGCACATGGCCAAAGCCATACCATTTTCTTTGGAGACTGAGGATGAACCCAGTGCAGAAGAGTTGAAGATTCTGCAGTATTCCTCTGCCCCTAAGGAAGTGGTGACAGAGCCCGAGCACCACATCCTGCAGAGAATGAAGATGAGAATCTGGGATAACTCCCTCCAATCAGTAGAAGGCTTGACTCAATGTTCAGAGTTCAGAAGGCTCCGTATTCCGTATTCGAGAAGCCTCGGCTTCCGTATTCGAGAAGCCTCGGCTTCCGTATTCGAGAAGCCTCGGCTTCCTCACAATTCTTTGATGGTCAAATCCACCTTAAGAGATCCAAGGGTACCAAGACTCATTCCTTGGCATCCACAGGGAGGGAGGTTTGGACACTGGACTCTTTAGGGAGAAGGGGTTTTCACAGTTCCATGTACATAGCCCACATGGCCTCTTACCAGCTCTACATGGGCATGTTCTTGAAGAACATCATGTGTGACCTCGCCAAGCTGTCTCAGTTTTTTCCTCCAGAGAAGTTGGAGCAGTATCATTCCCTAGTGGCTCATGGCAAGGACTGCTCGCAGTTCACAGTTCAGGCAACCTATGACATCTTAGAAATGGCATCAAGAGCTTCTGCCATAGGTATTGATGAATGGAGACTCACCAGGCTCCAGTCCTCAGACCTGGAACAATCAGTGCAGAACAAGCTTGCTGACTTGCCATGCCATGGAGAGAATCTCTTCGGAGAACAGGTCAAAGAACAGGCTGGCTTCATAAAAAAGCAGCATGTCACCGTTCAGAATCTCTCAAGACGCACATCCGAGCCAGCCTTTTATCTCAGGAGGTACCAAGAAGGGGTGCAGAAAAAGACCTATTACTCTCATAGGTGGTACTTTCCTGGGCCTCAAACCTTCCAACCCTAGCAGTCTCCTTGCCAACAAATGTGTCGAGAGAAGCCTCAGAAAATGGAGCCCACTCCTCAGCCAAAGCCTGGGGTGGGGTTTTGACTGGTTCCTTCAGACCATAGTCACTCTACCAGCCTCAGTAAGAAACTCTCTGGTCAGGGGATGCTCACTCTTTTTGCCCAAAGGTGGCCCCTCATAACCTCAGGCTCATGGGTTCTACAGATAATTCAAAGCGCTTACAAATTACATTTATTGGATCTGCCACTAAAATTGCCTCCCCGAGGGTGCATCACCTTGGCTCTCTACATCAGGAACTGCTTCAGAGAGAAATTACTGCCCTCTTGTCAGATCTCACGATCGAGCTTATGCCACCAGAGCAAAGAGGCGAGGATTTTATTTCACGTACTTCCTGATCCCCAAGAACACAGGGGGATACCATCCCATCCTAAACCTAAGAGATCTGAACACGTATTTGTTAAGAGAAAAGTTCAGAATGATTTCTATAGGCAACCTGCTTCCTTACCTTCAAATAGGAGATTGGCTATGTGCCCCGGATCTGAAGGATGTGTATACCCACATACAGATACATCCCGCTCACAGGCGGTAGCTCAGATTCATCCGGGTGGGGGGGAACAACACTTCCAGTACCGAGTGTTGCCTTTCGGCCTAGCATCAGCACCTTCAATGTTCACAAAGTGCCTCACGGTAATAGCTGCATACCTCCTGATGCTGGGAGTGTTTGTCTTCCCTTATCTTGACAATTGGCTGATCAAGAATACCATTCTGAAAGGGATTCAAGAATCTACACGCTTGACCATACAGGTGTTGGAATTACTAGGGTTCATTATAAATTACCCTGGCCCACCTTCAACCCTTTCAGCATTTGGAATTCATAGAAACCCTGCTTGACATGTCTCAGGCGAGAGCCTTCCTGCTGCACGACACACTTCACAGATTGACAGCATTATTGTTGGAGGCTCAATTGAGTCAGCAGGTATCAGCTCGCAGGATGTTGACAGTACTAGGCCACATGGCCTCCACAGTGCATGTCACACCTTCAGATGAATCCGTTGCTTTTAGGGCTCACGAAGCAATAAAACTATAACTAAAGACAATTGCTCCACGTCTTGCAAATACTGATATATATTGCTGTTCCAAAAAATATATACAGGTCTCCAAATATGACCCTAATTTCATCTATTTTATCAAAAAGATTTTTTATTATTATTTTCTTGTTTTATAAGATTTTTTATTAATTTTCTGGATGTGGGTCTCAGAATGAATGGGGGAGGAGAGCTACAGGCCACTGGGATTGTAAAGCCTGAGAAAGTCCTGACCCCTTCCTTACATCAAAGACACCTACCATCCGTTTTATATATAACTGCTAAAATGTACTTTTCAAAAACTTTTCAAAAACTGATTTAACTGTGAACAAGCTCTGTAAACTTCTTATTCAATAATAATCACCACTTATAAGTGATTTTTTCAATAAAGAGGGATGTTGATCAGAATTGAGTCCAGGTTATCAACAACCCCACTGCTTGAAGAAACCAAACCAGGTTATTGAAATCTCTCAAAATTCTCCAAAGAAGCAGTAGGTTACGTTGAACCAAAACTTATCTGTGTTGAAAATTCCTCATGGGTCCCTCATTTACCCGACGCAGATTTTCAGCGCTGGCGCGTTTCACCGCTCCCGCGGTTTCTTCGGGGGATATAGTTGTCACGGCGTATCACACAGTTCTTTAAACTTCATTCAAGTAGCAACTTATGTTTTTTCATAGATCCAAAGCGCGGAGTTTTTTGGATCTATGAAAAAACAATGTAAGTTGTTACTTGAATGAAGTTTAAAGAACTGTGTGATACGCCGTGACAACTATATCCCCCGAAGAAACCGCGGGAGCGGTGAAACGCGCCAGCGCTGAAAATCTGCGTCGGGTAAATGAGGGACCCATGAGGAATTTTCAACACAGATAAGTTTTGGTTCAACGTAACCTACTGCTTCTTTGGAGAATTTTGAGAGATTTCAATAACCTGGTTTGGTTTCTTCAAGCAGTGGGGTTGTTGATAAACCTGGACTCAATTCTGATCAACATCCCTCTTTATTGAAAAAATCACTTATAAGTGGTGATTATTATTGAATAAGAAGTTTACAGAGTTTGTTCACAGTTAAATCAGTTTTTGAAAAGTACATTTTAGCAGTTATATATAAAACGGATGGTAGGTGTCTTTGATGTAAGGAAGGGGTCAGGACTTTCTCAGGCTTTACAATCCCAGTGGCCTGTAGCTCTCCTCCCCCATTCATTCTGAGACCCACATCCAGAAAATTAATAAAAAATCTTATAAAACAAGAAAATAATAATAAAAAATCTTTTTGATAAAATAGATGAAATTAGGGTCATATTTGGAGACCTGTATATATTTTTTGGAACAGCAATATATATCAGTATTTGCAAGACGTGGAGCAATTGTCTTTAGTTACACCTTCAGATGAGGCAAGCTCAGTAGACTCTGAGTATTCAATGAACCCAGGCAACTGATCGACTCGGGGATCGTCTGTATGTCACCAATCCTCTCATTTAGTCATTGCAATGGTGGACAGTCCACCACAATTTGCTTAAGGGTCTCCCCTTCCAAATTACTCCACCCCAAAAAGTTTTGATTACACTCATCCAAGCTGAGGTGGGGAGCCCATCTCACTGGATTTCACACCCATGACAAGTGGAACAAAAAATGTAAAACACCAAACAGGAGCCTTTTTCCATTGAACTTCTTATGTAAATAGTTCACCTTTGTTTATAGTTGATACTTGTTCTCCAAATCCCACTCCCTGTTCAATGTAATGACCAGACATATGCATTTTGTCGGATGTTTTTTGTTACATGTAAACCGCGCTGATTGCAAATAGTGCGGTATATAAGAATTGTTAAATAAATAAATAAAGAAATAAATCCAAGAAAGTCTCCATCAGATAAACCATTTGGAGTTTAGAACCATAACAAACACTTTAAAGGCTTTCTGAGATTGACTGGCCAACCAAATTGTTCTGATTCACACCAACAATCAAGTCACAATGTTCTACATCAACAAGAAGGGAGAAATGGACTCATTTCCTGTATTGGGAAGCAGTCAGGTTGTATAAGTTTGCCATCGCACATGGGATAGACTTGTGAGCCATGTACCTGCCAGGCGATCAAAACACTTTGGCACACAGATTGAATTGAGTCCTTCAACCACACAAGTTGACACTGGACTGGGAGATTGTAGCTTGCATCTTTCGAGAGTGGATCACTCCCTTGATAGATCGGTTCGCCACTCTGCAGTATGTCTAGGTGGATAAATTCTGTTCCAGGGTAAGAACACACAGCAGGCTAGCCTCGGATGCTTTCCTCCTACACTGGGAAAGAGTCTTCTGTATGCGTATCCTCCAATACCTCTCATTGCAAAGACCCTCCAGAAGCTCAAAACAGACGAAGGCACGATGATTCTTATTGCTCCTTACTGGCCCAGAGAGCCTTGATTTCAACTCCTGCTACAGTTCTCCATTCAGGAGCTGCTTCAGCTTGGTCATGCACCAGATCTAATTTCGTAGGAAAATGAGCCAATATTGCACCCCAATATCCATGCCCTCACAGCATGGATATTGAGAGGCTAATGTTGTCTGAGCTCAATCTGTCAGACAGTGTGACCAAAGTCCTTTTGGTCTCCAGGAGATCTTCAATGAGAAAGTCCTACTCCTGCAAATGGAAGAGGTTTTCTTTCTGGTGTAAGGGCCAGGTTCTAGATTCTTTGGTCTGTTCCACACAAACACTTCTTGAATATCTTCTGCACCTCTCCAAGTCGGGACTTAAGTCCAACTTCGTCAGGGTCCACTTCAGTGCAATTGGAGCTTATCATTGAGGTGTGAAAGGAAAGTCCATCTCAGTACAGCCTTTAGTTGTTCGCTTTATGCGAGGATTGCTTCTCTTGAAGCCTCCCTACAAACCTCCTGCAGTGTCTTAGGACCTCAGTGTGGTTCTTACGCAGTTCATGAAAGCTCCCTTTGAGCCGCTCAGTTCCTGTCCTCTAAAGTTCTAGATCTGGAAGGTGGTGTTTCTCATAGTAGTCACTTCAGCACGCAGCCTGAGCGAGCTTCAGGTTCTAGTGGTTCACCCACCTTACACCAAATTCGATCATAATAGAGTGGTCCTCCGTACCCATCCTAAATTCCTTCCAAAAGTGGTATTTGATTTCCATTTTAATCAGTCAGTTGTTCTTCCAACATTTTTCCCAAGGTCTCATGCCCACAAAGGGGAAGCTGTGTTGCAATTATTGGACTGCAAGCGAGCCTTAGCTTTAGCCTTACTTGGAGCAGACAAAAGCCCATAGAAAGTCCATCCAAATTTTTGTTGGATGCTAGGGGCTGCTGTTTCCAAACGCTCTCTTTCAATTTGGCTAGCAGATGCATCTCTTTCAGTTATACTCAAGCAAGCCTGAGCCTTGATGGTCATGTCACAGCTCATAATGTTGGAGCTATGGCTGTGTCGGTGACAAGCGTACACTCGGTTTCCATGAAAGAGATATGCAGTGCTGCAACATAGTCCTCTGTCCACATATTCACATTTCACTACTGTCTAGATGGGGATTCCTGACATGACAGCAACTTTGGCCAATCTGTTTGGGGATTAGAATCCAACTCCATCCTCCCTAGGCCCATTCTGTTCTGTCCAGGCTACCAAAAAAAGAAAGGTAAAGAGGATCTCTGCTCTTGTACCTCGTTTATCTGCCCCTGTTTAGCTTCTTGGTGTTCTCCTCGGTTTTCAGTAGCCTGTACTTAGGGTTCTATACATGAGGACTCAGTCCTGCTTGTTCACAGAGAGCAGGTAGTTACTCAGCTGTAGCAAGTGTTCTCCGTGTACAGCAGGAATAAGTTCTCACAACCCTCCTACCCCCGAGGAGTTGTCTTCTGCTAGAAATAAGCTATCAGACTGGTTTAAGATGGCACTGTGGCAGCAGGCGGGCAAGAGGCGCACAGGCACGATGGAACCTCACAAAAGCTTCCAGTAGGAGCTGGGGATTGTTCTTGCATGTGCTCCATTGGAGGACGTGACTATACGTGAGGACTTCTTCCTGCTGTCCACGGAGAACACCTGCTACAGGTGAGTAATTACTTTGAGCCTGTGGAAATAATTTGTTAGGAAAACTGAAAATATATTTTTGACCCTAAAGAAATGTAGAGGATACATGCCTTACTTTAAAGAGAGAAATAAACTAAAACAGTTACTTGGAAAAGGAGTAGAGGAATCAGGTTTAAGCTCCTTCAGAGACAGAATAATTTAACCAAGATTTTGTTAAATTGTTCTTTCATCTGGTTTTGGAGTTTAAGGATTTCTGATACCTTTAAAAGAAAAAAATCTCTTTGTAAAAGTATTGCTTTGATTAGTTAAAAAATATGTTTGAGAGAAATCTTTCTAAAAAGTTTATATTTACCTGTTAGATATCTGAAAAAAAGAAGTTCCTGAAATACTGCTAAACTGAGTTAGAACTGACACTTTTCCTGCATTTTTAAATTGCATTAGCACTTTGCTTGTAGATCTATCCAATTTTACCCTGGGCGTCTTTTTACCAAGGTGCAGTAGCAGTTATTACTGGTTTAGTACGTGCTAAGCCCCTGCAGTAACTACTACCATAGGGCAAGTGCAGGCAGCGCTGTGGAAAAACTGTGCTGTTTGCACTCAGGAATGGGAGTGGGATCAGACGCCAAGGGGGCATGTTATCCAGTGAAAGCTAGCATGCACCACAGTGCTACACTGTAGCTGTCACGACTGCCGATGGCATGGCTACAATCACTGCCATCCAAAGAGGTGGTGGTAAGTACATTTGCACTACCAGCAGCACAGTAGGAGACTGCAGCCGATGTCCCGCTGTTGCCTCACGTGCCCCCCTCCCCAGTTAGGAATAACCTCCTCGATAAACCCCCCACATTCCCCTCTCTCCCCCATCGATACCTCTTTTCAGAACCATCATAACCAGAAACCTTTACGGCCATGGAGGCCCTGCAGAGACCCGCTAACATTGCTGTTAACGAGCTTCCCCCCTTCCCCCACACCAACACACCCACACCCCCTCCCCCAGAACCTACCCAAGGTCCAATTTGGTCATTCCTAGTGGTCTAGGGGTGATCAGGGCAGGAGTAGTCCCCCTCCACTCCTGCCCAAGCTCTAGCAGTCTTCAAATTGGCACCAGGATCACCCTGTGCTAATTTCACAGCAGTAACATTAAGGTTTGTGAGACTAGCATGAGGTGATCCCAATGCCATTTTGAAGACTGTGGGAGCTGGGTCAGGAGCATAGGGAGGATCATTCCTGCCCCGATTACCCCTAGACCACCAGGTTGGACCCCAGTAGGTTCCAGGGAGAGGGGGTTACAAGGTATGTTGGGTGAGGGGGAAGCTGGTTGACAGTGGTGTTGGTGGGCCCTTTGCAAGGTCTCCATGGCCGGAATGCTTTTCGGCCATGGTGGTCCTGAAAAGGGGTACCGATGGGAGAGATGTATGTCCAGGAACAAGCAGGAATGTAGTCTTCACATATGGGTGACATTGGCACTGATGGAGCCCACATGGGAACGCTCCCCAGTGTCCAATAGGAAAGATTTTGTGGAGCATCCCACTGCACCTGCGTAGCTGCCTTCTCGCCTTTCCAGCTCTCCCTCTTCAGTTCTTTATTTTCCACGGAGCCTACAAGGAGCAAATCCTGTCACCGCAGAAAATCCCTGTTTTCATAGTTTTGTGGTTCACGTCTGCCTTCCCGTCGACGCTGGTACCGACTCGCCATTGTTTCTTTTTTTCTTTTTTCTTCTTTCTCTAAAAAACAAAGTGTGATGAAGAAAGTTCCACTTTCTTCAGGTGCATCAACGCCATCTTAGGCTTAGGCCTTCCATTTTGTCACCGACATAATGGAAAAAACATCCAGTGGTTTTAAGAAATGTTCCAAATGTGGCAGTACTATCTTGGCCACCGACACCCATGACTGGTGTCTAAAATGCCTAGGACCTGATCACCAACCGTCAGAATGTCCTCTCTGCAGGAAGATGATGAAAAGAGGCCTGCAGAATCGAGCTGCAAAGTTGGGCACCCTCTTTCTTCCATGGATCTCAGGTATCGAAACATAAGTCTTCATCGAAAACTGGCTGCCCCCCAAGGGTAGATCTCCTTCTAAGCATCGAGATGCCTCGAGCGTAGCCCTAAAGAGGAACACACCGGCCATACAACCCCGGCGGGAGGACATTTCCTTCTAAGCCATCCTGGGGTCCCAGGATGCTCCCGAGGCCTCTAATTCCAGAGAGCTCCTGGTGCCATGCTCAGGGATTGTGGCCTGCAATTCCAGTATTGTTACCCAAGCATCGGCAAGCTCCATGGATCAACGCATCCTTGCCATCGAGTGGAGCTTAGCGGCCTTACTGGCACCTTGGTTCTAGTGAAACCTTTACAGTCTGTTCTGCAGATGTCAGCACCTTCGCTGGTACTGATACAAACTACATCAACTTTCCTGCTGTTACCACGCTACCACCCATGCCAGCTCTCAAATTTGTTTCCGGTACCGAGGTTCCGGCTACACAAATTCCAAGTTATCACTTAGATTGGTACCAAGTTTGCACAAAGCAGGAGCACACTGCCTGTCAATACTTTGTGTCTTTGGATTCCGATTCATCTGACAATGAATCGGCCGATACTCGAGACTTACAGACTCTACTGGAGGACCCGTCCCCTTCTCCACAATGTTGCATGTCTCCACTAGAGGACATGTCTTTTCAAGACTTTATTTGCAATGTTGTCAGGGGCCTGTCCATAACAGTAGCATCAGAGAAAGAGCCTAGGGCTGAAGAATTGGAAATTCTTCAATACCCAACAGCTCCAAAAGAAGCAGCTATGCTTACTATTCACCATATACTCCACGACCTCATGCTTCGTATGTGGGAGACACCTCTTACTATGTCTCCCCATACCCGCCGGCTCGATACCATGTATTGGGTACCAGAATGTCCCAGTTTTCAAAAGACACAATTGCTGCACCATTCCATGGTAGTAGAATCAGCAATGCGTCAAATCAAAAGCACGAAGACACCTTCTTCTAACCCTCCGGGTAGGGAATCGAGAACCCTCAATACTTTTGGTTGACGTTACTTCCAGGCTTCCATGCTTTCAGCGAGAATCAGTTCTTACATACTCTACATGGGTATGTTCCTCAAGGAGGTAACTAAGGATTTGGAGTCAATGGCTCCTCTTCTCCCAGATGACAAGAGGGCAGATTATCTTACCCTTCTAAAGCATTCTCAGAATGTCTCAGAGTTTGTCAACAGGGCAACTTTTGATTTCTTTGAGTGCACCAGCAGAGCTACATCGATCTGCATCGGTGCATGCAGGATTGCATGGCTCCAAGCATTAGATCTTGAACAATGGGTTCAAGATAAGCTGGGTAATATTGCACCAGTGAAAACCTTTTTGGCAAGGAGTGGCAGGACAAGGCCTCTCACTTAGAATCTGAGAACACTACCCTAAATAGGCTCTCTAGATCTACTGCCAACCCTGCTAAAAAGAAGGCAGCCGCTAAGAAGGCCTTCTTTAATAAAAAGAAGAAATATTCTTCTTCTTACACTCCTTCTACTCAATGTCAGCATCATTTATTTATTTAGCAAGTTTTTTATACCGCCTTATCATAAAATCAAAGCAGTTTACAATATAACTCAACAAACTTTACAGAGAACTGATGGTATAGGTAGGGGTGTCATGCTAGAAAGCATAACTTATTTACATTGTGACATTTCTACATTGAATAGTCAGCGAGTTCAGGATCTATGTTTAGGCTAATAGTGTGGACTGGGATATGGATTGCTGTGTACGTCCATTGAAGTGTTCCATGAAGTGTCCATTGAAGTGTTCATGCCCCTCAAAAGGGACAACAGCCTCCAAAACATCAAAAGAAGGCTCAGACTCCCAAGACTCAGCCACCTCAGCAGACTCAGGCTGCTCCGGGTTTTTGACTACTTTTTAGAGAACATAGCTATCCTGCCTTTGAAGAATCCCGACCCTCTCCACATTCCCGGCAGACTCTGCCATTATGCCCACAGATGGCATCTCATCACCTCAGAGCAGTGGACATTAACAATAATATAAGAGGGCTGCATATTTCATCTGCAAAGCCTACTCTCCTTCCATTCTCAGCCCCCTCTCACTGCTCTGCTGCTGCAAGAAGTCACCTCTCTTCTACTGCAGGGTGCCATAGAAGAGGTTCCAACATCCTAGCAGGGAATGGACTTCTATTCTCCCTACTTTCTCATTCTGGACCTCAGGGACCTAAACAAGTGTCTCATACGCGAGAAGTTCAAGATGGTCTCCCTAGGGACCCTTCTCACCTATCTCCAGAGTCAGGACTGGCTCTGTTCTCTAGATCTAAAGGAGGCATACACTCATATTCTTATTCATCCGGAACACAGAAAGTTCCTGCGCTTCATGTTTCAGGGAAGATACTATCAATACAGGGTCCTATCTTTCTGCCTCGCATCTGCCCCAAGAGACTTCATAAAGTGCATGGTGATAGTATCCGTATTTCTTTTTTTTTTTTTTTTTAATTTTTATTTATCCATTTCGAAGCATACAAATACAAACAAAGCACTAAAACAACCAAAAACATCATAACAACCAACACTGGCCATGAAATACAGTGTGTAGAGTTAATATGGGTCTATGCAGACATACATGTAGACACCTGTACTCATTTACATCAAACAGACACATTAGGAAGACACACTTTGACTTATATCAAGGCACCCGACGATGGATACAGACTCCCAGAACCGGACTCCGCTATTTAGGAATAATCTTGGAATCCAGGGCAACCCACTTTAGCAATCTAGAGGAGAGATAGGGATTTTGCTTAACATAAATTTGCTCATACATGCGAAGGGCACATAGCAAGTTCCACCACTGCTCGAAAGTTAAAGCAGCAAAGTTTTTCCAGTGACTCATCAGGGCTTTTAATGCAAGTCCAAGCAGCAGATCCAATGTGGGATGATCTCTTCGCGACAATCCCGGTATTCCCGCTCACGAGCGGAAAATAATTATTCGGAATGTCAAAGGAACATGCAGTCCCAGTAGAAGGGTAATTCTCTCCCATACTTGTCGCCAGTATCTTCTCAACTTTAGGCATGTATAGAGCATGTGCTCCAGTGTGCCAGGCTCTGCCTTGCACGACCAACACTGATTATCAGCTTGGGCCTGCCATTTTGCTATCTGTATCCGTATTTCTAAGGACTCTAGGGATATTTGTCTTCCCTTACTTAGACAACTGGCTCATAAGAGCAAGCACCTCTCAGGAGGCCAGCCTATCTCTTTCATGCACCATGCAGGTGTTACAACACTTGGGATTTGCCATAAATCTTCCAAAGTCCCAATTCATCCCCTCTCAAACTCTGGAGTTCATAGGGGCCCTCTTAAACACTCTGCAGTCAAGGGCATTTCTGCCCCAACTCCGGTGCACTCGTCTCAATAGCTAGCATCTCGGGCATGTCTCAAGGACTATCTCACTGCCTGAGAAATGCTACAGCTTCTGGGTCATATGGCATCAACGGTGTACATAGTTCACTATGCCCGTCTGCACATGCACACAGCCCAATGGACTCTGGCCTCCCAGTGGACTCAAGCCTCAGGGACAAGATAAAAGTCTCTACCCCTCTGGTCACATCTCTCCAGTAGTGGTGTTCCCCAGAAAATCTCCTTGTAGGGTCACCTTTTCAGATGCCTGCACATCAATGTACCCTGATGACAGATGCATCCACACTGGGCTGTGGAGCCCATCTCAGATCTTTCTCCACTCAGAGCCTCTGGTCACAGCAGGAGTCACAACTCCCGATAAATCTACTGGAGCACTGAGCTATTTTTAATGCTCTCAAGGTGTTCCAGGACCACCTATGTTACCAGAGTCCTAGTCCAAACTGACAAGCAAGTAGCCATGTTCTATGTGAACAAGCAAGGCGGAACAGGTTCTTGGTCCCTCTGCAAGGAGGCTCTACATCTCTGGTCCTTTGCCATACATCACCATATTCACCTCCAAGTGGTATATCTTCTGGCCAAACATGATGTCTTAGCGGACAGATTAAGTCGGGTCCTTCTTCCCCACAAATGGTCCCTTTATGCAGACACAGTGTCCTACATCTTTCAGACCTGGGGGACTCCAGAGATAGGCCTCTTCGCCACTCCTCAGAATACCAAGCTCCCTCGCTTCTGTACCTGGACTCCTGCGTCAGACAGCCAACAAGTGGATGCTTTTCACCTCCAATGGGGACACGGCTTCCTTTATGCCTTCCCTCCCATTCCCCTAATTCCCAAGACTCTTTTCAAACTTAGCGCGGACAAGGGGCTTCATGATACTCATAGCCCTACGCTGACCACGTTAACCGTGATACCCTCTCCTGCTATGTCTGTCTCAGACTCAACCCATAGATCTGGGATCTGCTCCAGATCTGCTCTCTCAAGAGAAGGGGATGCTTTTCCATCCCAATCTACAGTCTCTCCATCTCATAGCATGGCTGCTGAAGGCATAGCCTTTCAAAATATTAACCTTCCTCAGTAGGTTAAGAACATCCTCAGCTTCTAGAAAGCCATCCACCAGACAGTCATACGCCTTTAAGTGGTGTAGGTTTTCTATCTAGTGTTCTCCGAAGAATCTCAATCCCTTCTCAGCTCTGGTGGAGGCGCTGCTCCAGTATCTCCTCCACCTTTCTTCATCTGGACTCAAAACCAATTTGGTACGAGTACACCTAAGTGCAATTGCAGCCTCTCACATTCCCTTAGATAGACAGCCCATCTCCTCTCAGCCGCTCATAGCACGCTTCATGAGAGGTCTTCTACTAACCAAGCCTCCCATTAAATCACCACCAATGGCATGGGACCTGAATGTTGTTCTAGGGCAACTTCTCAAGCCACCCTTTGAACCTTTAGCTACTACGTCACTTAAGTTTCTGACATGGAAGGTCATCTTCCTCATTGCCCTCACTTCAGCATTAGTGAGCTTCAAGCATTGGTGGCTGACTCGCCTTACACACAGTTCCACCATGATAAGGTAGTCCTTAGGACTCATCCTTACTTCATGCCGAAGATGGTCTCGCCTTTCCATCTGAATCAGTCAGTTTACCTTCTTGTATTTTTCCCTAACCCACATTCATCTAGGGCAGAGGCAACCTTCCACACTCTTGATTGTAAATGTGCATTAGCATTTTATCTTCAGAGGACTCAAGAACACCAAAAGGCTTCTCAATTGTTCATTTCCTTTGACCCTAATCACCTGGGGATACCAGTCTCCAAACGTACTCTTTCCAAATGGATAGCAGAATGCATCACTTTTGCTTATGATGTTGCAGGACTCTCCCTCAGGGGTCATGTCACTGCCCATAATGTTCGAGCCGTGGCTAACTCGATAGCAAATCTATGCTCTTTAGCTATTGACGAAATTTGCAAAGCAGCAACTTGGTCTTTGGTCCATACCTTTGCTGCTCACTACTGTCTGGACAAGGACTCCTGCCGGGATGCCATGTTTGGCCAGGCTGTTCTCCAACATCTCTTTCAGACTTAGAGCAACTCCTACCTTCTTTCCCGGAATTTGATACCAGTCATCCATGGAGGATCCATGACCTCTTTAGGCCTACTCAGAGGCAAACCACCACCAGTTCTGAGATCATTTCTCTGACATCTAGCTAGGAAGTCCCATATGTGAAGACTGCATTCCTGCTTGTTCCTGGAGATAGTGTAGTTACTCACTTGTACCAGGTAATCTCCAGGAACAGCAGGAATTTAGTCTGCACAACCCCTCTCCTCCCCTAGGAGTTGCAGGTATTCTTTTTTTCTCTCTTTTTATCTCAGCTACAAACTCAACTGAGGAGGGAGAGCTAGAAAGGCAGCTACGCAGGCGCAGCAGGATGCTCCCAAAGGCTTTCCTATTGGACGCTGGTGAGCATTCCCACGCGGGCTCCGTCACTGCTGATGTCACCCATATGTGAAGACTAAATTCCTGCTGTTCCCAGAGATCACATGTTACAGGTGAGTAACTATGCTTTCCCCGGGGGGGAGAATCACTGGGAGTGGGACAGAGGGGGGGTGCCTATTCGGCCCTGAGTCTGCGTTCCCTAGAGCACAAGTGATCCCACAGCTCCCTGCCAAGGTAGGGCACGCGGCCCAAGTAATATCTGCTTGTCCTCTGTGCGAAATGCAGGGCATGCCCCCTGCATTTACCATACTGGCTATGTACCCTACTGCATGGTTCGTCTCACAGTAAACCTGAGGTAGATGCAAATTCATGCCACACATTAGTAAAAGGGCTCCATTGTTAATGCTCTGAAGCTTCAGTTTTTATTTATATTTTTAACTTACTGAAAAATAAACAAATTCAGAAACTTCTCTAACTTGTCAGCAAACTTATTACTTGAGTAACACCTAATTCACATCTCTAAGTGTAATGCCTCTTGTGACATCAGACTGATTTCTAACTTTACAAATTTAGATTTATTCTATCTTGCTGAGTGTTAGATTTTTCTGGTATCTAGAGGCCCTTTAACTAAGCGCTGCTAACCAGTTAACGTATGTTATAACGTGGCATGCCAGCTACCAACCACCAAAACACATTTTAAATGGCACTTGTGCTAATATTGAGAGTGGGTGGTTTGGCAGTGGAGTGTGGGCATGGAGAGCACATTAGCACATAATCACGATCGCTGCAGCAGTTAGTGCAAGTGCACCAAACATGCCTTTATGGTTATCAGGTGCACCTGCGTTATTTGTGCCACATGTTAGAAACATAGAAATATGATGACAGAAAAAGACCACATGGCCTATCTAGTCTGTCCTTCCATATCAACAGCTAAAACAGTCCCCATTTTACCTTTAGAGATCCTCTGTGTTTGTCCCATGCTTTTTTGAATTCAGTTACTGTCCTCATCTCTACCACTGGGGAAACACAGAAAAGAGCACTCGCTCTTGCAGTATAGTCCAGGGAAAAACAAGGAGCAAGAGACGTAAAGCGGTCGTAGATGACTTTATTGGTGAAGACCCCAACGCATTTCGGCAAAACGCCTTCCTCAGGGGGCATGCAGCTTAACAACAAATACAAGTAACATAAATAAAAATGAATAAAATAACATGACATAAATATGTAATACATATAAAACATCAATCATTAATGTCATACATGTAAATTAAAAATGTTCAAAATAAAGAACAGTAATAAAATAAAACTCTAAGGGGTATGTTTACTAAACTGCGTTAGTGCAATTCGCGTTAGGAGCCGCGGTAGTGACAGAAACCCCAAATAAGGACATGGGCGGTACATCGTCACCACTAACGCGCGTTCAAAAAATTAACGAGCGTTACCGGGCGCAGTGGCGCGTTACTGCGCGTTAATTGTAAGAAGACGTACAAACACAAAGCACTGAAAACAGAGCTGTAGCACAATGGTTACGGTACTGACCGCTGTTACAGGCAGCATGGGTTCGAGTCCCCAGTGTGCCTAACGCAGAAGGCTGTCCCAGGCATCACCCTGTACATTACAGAGGGAATGAGGAGGCATATTTTTCGTTACGTTGAGTATTGGTGTCAGAAACACACCCTCGGAGTGTGCCTAGCCACGTACGTTGGTGCGTGCGAGGCTGCGTGCGTTGGTACGTGCGTAGCCCCGTGCGTAGCTGCGTGCGTACAATCGTGCGTGGGTACGTGTGTTATGACGTGCGTGGGTACGTGTGTTTTTACGTGCGTGGGTACGTGTGTTTTTACCAGTGTGGGCATCTTATATTACAGACTCTGTAGGGTGTCTTGCACCTATGCATTATGCTAACAGATGTACTTGTGATGGCCTATGGTTTATCAGAGCCTGTGAGCAGGTGCTGGAGTTGCACAGGGTTGGATTGTGCCAGTCACACCCATGATGCACTGCACATGCAAATCAGCTGTCCACAGATACACACCATGGGGAATGCACCCCCACAGCACCTCGGCCTGGTAGGGGGAACTGACCATGTGCACCCCCACATCACCTCGGCCTGATAGGGGGTACTGACCGTGTGTTGTACTGGCACATTGTGCGGGTACTGTGCTCACCCTGAGGGTGCAGTGAGGCGCCCAGCACTATGTCCACAGCACCGTCCATGGCTGAAAGAGGCCATGGCGCAGGTCCAAAGCAGTGTTACTGTGTGAGATAGGTAGTTTCTGCAGGAACACCTTGGACATCTCTGTCTGTTTCAGTCAGGTGTAGCCCCCCTGCACCACCACCACCCCCCTCCCCCACCACCACCCCCCTCCCCCAGGGCTGAGGGTGGCAAACAGGGTCTCCTATCAAAAGATACAGTGGGCTGGTTTTTCTATGTATCTTCTGTGTATATGATTCCATGTAGTATGTTTTGTAAATAGTTACCCCGGTTATCCAAGTTATTTATACCCTGTTACCTGTAAACTCATACGTGTTATATGTACTGAGCATTTTGTTCCATGTGAACTGCGCTGATGATGAATAGTGCGGTATATAAGAGACTGTAAATAAATAAAAATAAATAAATAAATAAATTCTACCTCCCTGCAAAGGTGGCAGTAGAGGGGAACATTAACCCTAGTCCTGCTGAGGAACAGACACCCCACAGGGCAGTCAATGCAGCTCTGTACACAGCCATAACACAATAGCAAACAGACATTAGGCCTGGATATGGTATGCTGCACCCCACCACCATCTGATATGCACCCTGCAAGCCACTCCATCACAACACCTACCAGCTGCAAACAGTCTGCTAGTGCCCAGTGGAGATGCCTGCACCCAGAACTGGGATGTCAGCATACACAGCAAGCAGATACATCAGTGACTGGGCCCAAAAGGAAACCCATATGTATCACATGAGAGAAATACTGGATAGCACCATGGGAGTGCCTAGCCATGCTGTGGTCACTGCATAGTCAGGGTGAGAGTGATCTCTCAGCAGGATATACTGAGGTCACCCTGTCTGTGTAGGTGGTGGCCGGGCACTACAATGTGCCTGTCACTGCCCTATGCCCTTTGCAGATGCACCCTGGCCAGGCCACCCTGTCCGGCCTATACCCATGGTACCTTGCTCCTCATTATGCACATTGGCAGCCCAATACTGGCAACATTGCTGGCAGTGTGGACTGTGGAAGGTGTTTGCAGCCACCACACACTGGATAGACAGACAGCCACCCCCACACCTATGCCAGCATTGTGCTACTATAGAGGTGGTCAGCAGCCATACCCACCACACCAGTCATGGGCATAGTACAGGCATGGATATGGTACACAAGGCTGTTGGTGGGTCACTCCCCAGGGTGGTGAACACTGTCAGAGACCAGACCTGCAGCACACACCGCAGACATCAGAATGATTGTTATGGTGGAGCTCAATGAGCAAAATGTGCTTAACGTAGGAATTGATATCTGCCAGTTCTCATAGGAAACGTTTGATAGCTCTGTACCATATACCCAGGTGTAGGGTGGCATTGCTAAGGTTTGCAACTGCTAGTATTGGGAGATACAGGCAGGGCCCAATGTCTTGCCTCTCCAGGAGGCATTGGCCAATGGGGCCTGTGGGTGGGTGTGTGGCCCTGTTGGCTGCTGCTTTACGGCAGAGTTCCCCAACTCCAGTCCTGGTGTTCCAAACACTGTTCGGGTTTTCATGCTGTCCCTCATAAATATGCATGAGCTACATCTGCATACCATGGGGGTGGTGCATAGCTATGCAGCACAGGCATCTTTATTAGAGGCAGCATGAAGCCGGAATGGTGTGGGGCCCTCCAGGACTGCATTTGCGGGACTCTGCTTTAGGTAATGTGCCTGTTTCTGGTGTCTGTGTTTGGTGTGGTAAAATATAGGCCATGCGTAGTCTCTGCAATAAAGGAGTATCTTTACTATCACTGTTTAGTGGTGGGTAAAACTATGGGGACTGGGTTGGCAGGAGCCCCGGCTGGGATTTGAACCTGTGACCCCCTCTGGTCTTACAGGCACTGGCTGTGTCTGTTGCACCACACTGTGGCCACAGAGACAGTGCAGTCCCTGGTGTTAGTTAGACCGGCCTGACTGGTCAGAAACCCTGCTCTGCAACAGGTTTACTGTGGCTTCATTTACCTTGTATGCAGACAAAGGTGCACATAAACCTCAGAAAAGACCTCATAAAAGGGGCACACACCCATAACCAAGCTGGCAACAATGATATCATTGGGCAACATTACACAACACTCCCAGGACAGCTCCATTACAATGAGATGATCTTTGGACGGGTCTGCGGGGCATAGACCCTTCCACACATCATTTCTTTTTTATTTGGTGCTTTCCAGGGAGTGTTGTTCCTTGTTGCCCATTGCTATCACTGTTGCCCAGCTGAATTATGCTTTTTATACTGTTTCTTGTGGTCATTTTTAACGTTTTATGTGAAATTTTGTTCTGTGCACATGTATCACACTGCTCACGTTTTGTGGGTTTCCCCAGTTTTTCTGTACATTGCTGACGGAAATGGTTTCTCTTCCCTTTAAATGCCTTTAACGACAGGTTTTCATTCGCGTTGGAATTGAGCTCAGGAATTCAGCGCGTTAGTGTGAGGGGAGCCTCTCTCCTCCCATTGACCCCTTCTCTCCGCCTACTCTCCACCTTCTGCGCTGTTTTAACGCGCCGCGGGACTTTACGATCGTTATCTATGCTTAACGCGCATAGTATCACGTTAACGGTCGTTAGCGCGTCGGTACACACGTTATACGGCACTTACGGTCGTTAACGTCGTATAACGCGCGTTAGTCACGTTTACCGCACTTTAGTAAACATACCCCTAAGAAAACAACAAAACACAGGGCAGCAGAAAGGCATAATAATAAAAGGCACATTGACTAAAAATGATTCTCAATGTAAAATGAATACTTACAAATATCATCTGTATAGTGAGACACAATTGGAACTTTGCACAGGATATGTGTAATAAATGCTTTAAAAGACAGAAAGGGGGGGTACATACATTAAATTAAAAGTATATGAAGAATGTGTAAAAAATAGATAAAACAAATATAGACAAGTAGAATTTATAAAAATATATACTGACTGTTATTGAAAAGTGAATAAATATATATAATAAATTACTTAAAACCTTAAGAACATAAGAACATAAGAAATGCCATACTGGGTCAGACCGAGGTCCATCAAGCCCAGTATCCTGTTTCCAACAGTGGCCAATCTAGGTCATACGTACCTAGCAGTTTCCCCAAAAGACACAGGTTCTGCAGTGCTTGTACTAGGCCAAGCATTGATATCCTGGGTCCCTTTTTAATAGTGGTTTATGGACCTTTCCTCCAGGAACTTGTCCAAACCTTTTTTAAACCCAGCTATACTAACAGCCCTTACTACATCCTCCGGTAACAGATTCCAGAGTTTGATTACACGTTGAGAGAAGAAATATTTTCTCCTATTTGTCTTAAATAGTTTACCCTGTAGCTTCATTACATGCCCCCTAGTCCTTCTATATTCTGATAGCGTAAACAATTTATACAGGTTTATCCGTTCCACTCCATTCATTAATTTATACACCTCTATCATATCTCCCCTCAGCCGCCTCTTTTCTAGGTTAAAGAGCCCTAACCTTTTTAGCCTCTCTTCATAGGAGTAGCCTTCCATCCCCTTCACCAATTTGGTGGCTCTTCTCTGTACTTTTTCTAATAACTCTATGTCCTTTTTAAGATACGGTGACCAGAATTGCACACAATATTCAAGGTGCGGTCGTACCATGGAGCGATACAGAGGCATTATAATATCCTTTGTTTTATTCTCCATCCCTTTCCTTATGATACCTAGCATTCTATTTGCTTTCTTGGCCGCCGCTGCACACTGGGCGGAGGGTTTTAACATGTTATCCACGATGACTCCTAAATCTTTTTCCTGGGTGGTGGTTTCTAATGTGGAGCCTTGCATCTTGTAACTATAGTGTGGGTTGTTCTTTCCTAGGTGCATAACTTTGCACTTGTCCACATTAAATTTCATCTGCCATTTGGATGCCCAGTCTTCCAATTTATCCAGATCCTCCTGCAGTTTTCCACAATCCTCTTGGGTTTTAACAACTTTAAACAGCTTTGTGTCATCTGCAAATTTGATTACCTCACTAGTTATTCCCTTTTCCAGGTCATTTATGAATATGTCAAAAAGTAGCGGACCCAGTACAGATCCCTGGGGTACTCCACTATTCACCTTTTTCCATTGGGAATATTGGCCATTTAGCCCTACCCTCTGCTTTCTATCTTTTAACCAGTTCCCGATCCACAATAGTACACTGCCTCCTATCCCATGACTTTTTAGCTTCGCCAAAAGTCTCTGATGGGGGACCTTGTCAAAAGCTTTCTGAAAGTCCAGATACACTATATCAACCGACTCACCTTTGTCTACCTGTTTATGCACACCTTCAAAAAAACATATCAGATTAGTAAGACAAGATCTTCCTTGTCTAAAGCCATGTTGGCTGTCTCCCATTAGGCCATGATTATCTACATGCTGTGTAATTTTGTTCTTTATGATGGCTTCTACCATTTTCCCTGGTACTGACGTCAGGCTCACCGGTCTGTAATTTCCCGGGTCACCCCTGGAACCCTTTTTAAAAATTGGTGTTACGTTGGCGACCCTCCAATCTTCAGGTATTACAGATGATTTTAATGAAAGTTCACAGATTACCAATAACAGGTCTGCAATCTCATATTTCAGTTCTTTCAACACTCTGGGATGTATACCATCCGGTCCAGGTGATTTGCTACTATTCAGTTTATCAAATAGTTGTAATATATCTTCCCGGTGTAGCGATATTTCTCTCAATTCCTCTGCAGTATCACCTTTAAATACCACTTCAGTCTTGGGTAACACCCCTACATCTTCCTCAGTAAAGACCGAAGCAAAGAATTCATTCAGTCTCTCTGCTATAGCCTTGTCTCCTCTTATTGCACCTTTTACCCCTCTATCATCTAATGGTCCAATTGACTCTCTCACAGGCCTTTTGCTACGAATGTACTTGAAAAAGTCTTTATTTCGTGTTTTTGCTTCCGTAGCAAGTTTCTTCTCAAATTCCCGCTTTGCCTGCCTTATCAATGCTTTGCATTTAACTTGCCAGTGCTTGTGCTGTTTCCAGTTTTCATCATTTGGCTCTTTTTTCCATTTTCTGAAGGTTGCTCTTTTGGCAGCAACAGCCTCTCTGACCTCACCTTTAAACCATGCTGGCAGTTTTTTGGACTTTCTTCCACTTTTCTTAATGCGTGGAATACAGCTGGTCTGGGCTTCGAGGATAGTATTTTTAAATAACACCCAAGCTTGCTGTAAGTCTTTAACCTTTGGAACCGCTCCTTTTAGTTTTTTCCGAACTATATTCCTCATTCTATCATAGTCACCCTTTTGAAAGTTAAAAGGTAGTACTGTGGATTCCTTTACTATCTGTCCTCCACTGATTAAATCAAACATGATCATACTATGATCACTATTGCCAAGTGGTCCCAACACCCTTATTTCTTGCACCAGATCTGGCGTTCCACTAAGGACTAGGTCCAGTATGGCTTCCCCTCTGGTCGGTTCATGAACCAGCTGCTCCAAGAAGCAGTCATTCATTTCATCTAGAAACTTTATCTCTTTAGCTTGTCCTGCTGTGACACTGTCCCAGTCGATACCGGGGTAATTGAAATCACCCATTATTACTACTCTGTTGTGGCTTTTGTTAGCTTCCTTGATTTCTTTGAGCATTTCATCATCCATTTGTTCATTCTGGCCAGGTGGTCGATAGTATACTCCCACTGCCATCACCTTCCCCTTCATAAATGGAATTTCAATCCATAGAGATTCTACAGCATATTTTGTTCCCTGCAAAACTTTAATCCTTTCTGACTCAATGCCCTCTCTAACATAGAGCGCAACCCCTCCACCAATTTGTTCAGCTCTATCATTACGATATAGTTTGTATCCAGGTATCACAGTGTCCCACTGGTTATCCTCCTTCCACCATGTCTCTGAGAGTGCAATCATATCTAACCTCTCATTTAATGCTATATATTCTAATTCTCCCATCTTATTGTTTAGACTTCTAGCATTGGCATACAAGCATTTTAGAGACTGTATTTTATTAATATTAATCTGGCTATTGGTAGGCATGGGTAATTGGGAATCTTTATGCTCTGTCTGCTCCTTACTCAAGGGCATTTGGGCTACTATACTCCCTTTTGGAACCTCACTGCTTTTGGTAGTATCCTTCAAGGATACCTTTGTCCGAACCGTGCGCTCCTGGGTGACTGTCGGCTTTCCCCTATTTTCTAGTTTAAAAGCTTCTCTATCTCTTTTTTAAAGGTTAATGCCAGCAGTCTGGTCCCATCCTGATTAAGGTGAAGCCCATCCCTTCGGAAGAGCCCCCCCTTTCCCCAGAATGTTCCCCAGTTCCTAACAAATCCAAAACCCTCATCCTTGCACCATTGTCTCATCCACGCATTGAGACTCCGGAGCTCTGCCTGTCTTTTGGGTCCTGCACGTGGAACAGGAAGCATTTCGGAGAACGCTATCCTGGAAGTTCTGGATTTCAACTTCCTACCTAAAAGCTTAAATTTAGCCTCCAGAACTTCCCTACCACATTTTCCTATGTCATTGGTACCAACATGTACCAAGACAGCAGACTCCCCCCCAGCACTATCTATGATCCTATCTAGGCGGTGCGTGAGATCTGCTACCTTCGCACCAGGCAGGCATGTTACCAGGCGATCCTCACGTCCACCAGCCACCCAGCTATCTACATTCCTAATGATTGAATCACCAACTATAACAGCTGTCCTGACCCTCCCCTCATGGGGACATGGCCCTGGAGAAACGTCCTCGGTGCGAGAGGGTTTTACATCACCTGGAGGACAGGTCCTAGTTACAGGATCACTTCCTGCCACACCAGGGTGATGCTCTCCTGTCACGTGACCTCTCTCCTCCATGGCAACAGGGATGCTGCCAGACTGGAGGTGGGACTTCAGGACTATATCCCTTATTTAGGTTCTTTGATTTTGAAAGTTATCAATACATAACAATGAGCAATACAATATTCTTATTTATAGGCAGCCAATTGTTTACAAATTTTAACTTATGATTCTCCCCATTTTTACTGTCACCTATACACCATAACTAACTGTCTAAAGATATGTATATTTTCTCTATTATCTATTGGTACAAATATTCAACATCAGACAGCCTTTTTATTTTCTATATTTTATTCAGCATCTTACTCCACATACGCAGTTCCTATTTCTTTACTTTTAGTTCATTTCAAAAGATTTTTACTAACAAAGCATATTTCCTGTAATCAATATGGTTAATCTATTTGATGTAGTTTATTTGTTAGTTGTTACGATCTACCTTTCTGCTCCTTTGCAGACACACTGCTTGCCATGTATTTGAAACAGCACACATCGCTTCCATCAGCTTACATACATTCAGCCTTTCTCTTCTTTGGATCAATAGACTCCGCCCACTGGATCGTATTTCTTCACTTCGGCGCGAATCTCGGCGTCCTCATAAACCCAGTCCTTTTCTCACTCTCTGTTTTTCTCAGCTTGAATCAGAACTGACAGTGAGCAGAGGGTCAGACACTCCAAGGTCAGCCTTTTCGCATTTTCAGTTTCCTCCACCCTCTGCTTTTCTCAGCAAGATCAGGCTCTGACAGCCAGCATACGGACATACATTTAAAGGTTACCTGCCAGCATAATTCACTTATTGCACACTCAGTCTCCTTCACTTTTCTCAGTCTGGATTTGAACTAATAGACAGAAGAAGGCTACACATTCTAAGGGGCATGTTTACTAAAGATTGCCGTTTGCGCCGCGTCCCGTTATCGCGCAGTAAGGTACCTTACCACGCGATAATGGCGCTTTAACAGGCGGTAAGGTACCTTACCGCGCGATAACGGAACGCGGCGCAAACGGCGATCTTTAGTAAACATGCCCCTAAGTCAGCTTGCCTGCCCAAATGTTTTTTCGGCATTTAATATGGAGCACAGCTTCACGTCATTATAAGATAACCATTTGAGCCTTTTCTTTTATGTTTCAGCTTAGAATTTGTTCTCCACTGATGAACATAATACATTTAGCGTAAATACATTCAGCTTTCAGAATCAGGTGAGACTCTAAATAAGACTTCATAGTTTTGTTAAGCTTACAGTATTAGGCGCTCTACTGTAATCAGTTTCCATCCGAATTGAGTTTTTCAATGTATTGTTTCAGTAGTATTATCCCCTTTCCTTTTCCTCCCCTCCTCCCCCTCCTTCCCTCTTTCCTCCCCTCTTTCCTCCCCTTTTCTTCCCCCTCCCCTTCCCTCCCTTTCCTTTCCTTTCCCTTCCCTCCCCTTCCCCTCCCTTTCCCCCCTTCCTCTCCTTTCTCCCCCCTCCGCCCTTCCCCCCTATTTTCCCTTTTTCCCCATCCCTTCTCCTCCCTCCCCCTCCCCCCTCCTTTTAACCAAGGTTTTAAGTAATTTATTATATATATTTATTCACTTTTCAATAATAGTCAGTATATATTTTTATAAATTCTACTTGTCTATATTTGTTTTATCTATTTTTTATACATTCTTCATATACTTTTAATTTAATGTATGTACCCCCCCTTTCTGTCTTTTAAAGTATTTATTACACATACCCTGTGCAAAGTTCCAATTGTGTCTCATTATACAGATATTTGTAAGTATTCATTTTACATTGAGAATCATTTTTAGTCAATGTGCCTTTTATTATTATGCCTTTCTGCTGCCCTGCGTTTTGTTGTTTTCTTAGAGTTTTATTTTATTACTGTTCTTTATTTTGAACATTTTTAATTTACATGTATGACATTAATGATTGATGTTTTATATGTATTACATATTTATGTCATGTTATTTTATTCATTTTTATTTATGTTACTTGTATTTGTTGTTAAGCTGCATGCCCCCTGAGGAAGGCGTTATGCCGAAACGCGTTGGGGTCTTCACTAATAAAGTCATCTACGAGCGCTTTACGTCTCTCATCTCTACCACCTCCACTGGGAGACTATTCCACGGATCCACCACTCTTTCCGTAAAGAAATATTTCTGCATATCACTCCTGAATCTATCTCCCTTCACCCTCATCCCATGTCCCCTCGTAGCAGAACTTGCTTTCAATTGAAAGAGGCTCTCTCCCTGAACATTTATGCCACGGAGGTATTTAAACATCTCAATCATATCACCTCTATCCCGCCTTTCCTCTAAGGTGTACATATTAAGATCCTTCAGTCTGTCCTCATATGCTTTATAATGAAGACCACTAATCATTTTAGTAGCTACCCTCTGCACCGACTCCATCCTGTTCACATCCTTTTGAAGGTGCAGTCTCCAGAATTGTACACTATACTCCAAATGAGGTCGCACCAAAGACTTATACAGAGGCATTATCACCTCCTTTTTTCTGCTAGCCATTCCTCTCTGTATGCACCCAAGCATCCTTCTAGCTTTTGCTGTCTCTTTTTCTACCGGTTTAGCTACTTTAAGATCATCAGACACAACCACGCCTAGGTCCCGCTCTTCTTTAGTGGAGAAAAGTACTTCACCCCCTATACTGTATTGCTCCCTTGGATTGCTGCAGCCCAAATGCATGACCTTACAGTTTTTAACATTAAATCCCAGCTGCCAAATTCTAGACCATTCTTCAAGCTTAGCTAGATCCCTCCTCATGTTATCTACACCTTCCTGGGTGTCTACTCTATTGCAGATTTTGGTATCATCCGCAAACAGGCAAACCTTACCAGACAACCCTTCCGCTATATCACTAACAAAGATATTAAAAAGAATCGGACCAAGGACAGATCCCTGGGGCACACCACTGGTAACATCCTTCTTCTCAGAGTGAGCTCCATTTACTTGTATTCTTTGTCACCTCCCACCCAACCAATTTCTAACCCAAGCAGTAACTTTAGGGTCCATCCCTACGGTGCTCAGTTTGTTTATAAGTCGCCTGTGAAGAACAGTGTCAAAGGCTTTACTGAAATCTAAATACACCACATCTAGGGCTCTCCCTCGGTCCAACTCCCTGGTCACCCAGTCAAAGAAATCAATCAGATTTGTCTGACAAGACCTGCTTCTGGTGAATCCATGCTGCCTCAGATCCTGTAATACGCTTGTCTCCAGAAAACTCACTATTTTCTCTTTCAGCAGCGTTTCCAATAATTTATTCACCACCGACGTTAAACTAACCGGCCTGTAGTTTTCAACCACATCCTTACTTCCGCTTTTGTGTAAAGGCACCACATGAGCCTCTCTCCAGTCCTTTGGCACCACTCCCGACTCCAACCAGGCATTGAAAAGGTCAGTCAGTGGAGCTGCTAGAACGTCCCCAAGTTCCCTCAGTATTCTAGGGTGTATCCCATCCGGTCCCATCGCTTTGTCTACTTTAAGTTGAGCTAATGTCTCACGAACACAGTCTTCTGAAAATTGTTCAAGATGTCCCCCACTTTTGTTCCTGTTTGTGGGTGTTTTCTGAGGTCCTGATCCTGTTCTTCATCTGTGAACACAGAACAGAAATATTTGTTAAGCAATTCCGCTTTATCCTTATCAGCTTCTACATATTCCTCCCCTGCACCCTTGAGTCTGACAATACCACTTTTGCCTTTCCTCTTCTCACTAATATATCTGACAAATGTCTTATCCCCCCATTTTATTGCCTTGGCTATTTCCTCCTCCTTTTGAATCTTTGCCTTCCTGACTACTTTGCTAGCTTCTCTAAGTTTTTCCAAATACAGATGCCTGTCTTCCTCTGTCTGTGATCTCTTGTATTTCATGAAGGCCTCCCTCTTTTTCGTCACTTTTTCAGCTACTTCTTTCAAAAACCATAGTGATCTTTTCCTTTTACCTTTATTTACCATTTTAACAAAAAGGTTGGTTGCCCTTAAAATACCCCCTTTCAGTTTTGCCCACTATTTTTCTACATCCCCCCCAGCTGTTCCCATCCCACTAACGACTCCCTGAGGTATTGGCCCATCTTCGCAGTTAGTCTTCCTAAAGTCTAAGATCCTCACCTTTAAATGGATTCTAACAGCCCTAGTCCTAATACTGAACCACATCATCTGGTGATCACTGGATGCAAAATGATCTCCCACTACAACATCAGAAACACTTTCACCGTTGGTAAGCACCAAGTCCAGTATGGCCCCTTCACGTGTAGGGTCTGTTATCAATTTCCTGAATAGTTCTCCCTGTAGAGAATCCAGGATCGCCTTACTTTTAGATGATACTGCAGCAGGAATGTGCCAATCAACATCTGGCATATTGAAATCTCCAATCAGTAGCACTTCCCCTTTCCTAGCAATGCTGCGTATGTCTTCAATTAACTCTCTGTCCACCTCTTCCTTTTGTGAGGGAGCTCTGTATATCACACCAATGCAAATAGATTTCTCTTTCCCTCTTTCTAGTTTAACCCACAATGCCTCCTCTCTCCCTTTTAAGCTCTGTAATTCCAAAGCTTTAATATTAGTTTTTACATATAGTGCCACTCCTCCTCCCCTTCTTCCTACCCTGTCCTTTCTGAATAAAGTATAGCCAGGTATAGTTACATCCTAATCATGGTTTTCTGTGAGCCATGTTTCTGTAACTGCCACTAAATCCAAGTCAGCCACTCCCACCAAAGCTTCAACATTAGGGATCTTATTTCCCATGCTACGGGCATTTATACACACTGCTGTCCATATGTTACCCGTTACCCATTTCCATAAAGGTATTTAATGTATCACCTACCTGGGGGCTTTCACTTACCTGGGGGCTTTCTTCACCCATCCCCAACGAATCTAGTTTAAAGCCCTCTTCAGTAGATTAGCCAGTCTACTACCGAAGACACGTCGACCTTTCTTGGACAGATGGATGCCATCTCTGCTCTGCAACTCTTGGAACAGCATCCCATGGTCTAGGAAACCAAAACGCTCTCGATGACACCATCCACGCAGCCATGCATTCATCTCCAGGATGCGAGCCTCTCTGCCTTGGCCTTTACCCTCAAAAGGGAGGATTGAAGAGAACACCACCTGTGCACCTAACTACTTCACCTTCTGTCCCAGAGCCATGAAGTCACTTTTGATACGTTCCGAGGTATACCTTGCAGTATCATTTGTTCCAACATGGATTAGCAACACTGGGTAATAGTCAGTGGGCTTGATGAGTCTCAGCAAACTCTCTGTAACATCTTGGATTTTGGCACCAGGCAGACAGCATACTTCTCTGGACATTTATGTTAGCATATGCAATTGCCCGTTAACTGCCAGGAACATTCATGCCCCACCTGTTACTGCAGAGGCTTTGCACTTAACTTATGTTACAGAGGCACAGTAAGTGCACAGCCTTACCAGGATTTAGTAAAAGAGGCCCCTTATTCTTTTAGGCTTAGTTTCAAGTGTGAGCCCAGGCTCTGTGAGCATTCCTGTCGGAGATAACCATTTGGCCAGCAACTACAGACAAATTAAAGAGGATTGTAGGACTGAGGACTTGTTCCTGCACCTGGGTCACAATATTTTATTTATTTATTATTAATTGTTATACCGCATTTTCCATTAGATCAAATGAGGTTTACAAAAAACAACATTTGAATTGTACAAGGAACAGTACATATTCAGTTATATGGAACAATTTAAACTACTGTATGTACATTAACTATGTCATTAATACTGGCTGTTAGTACAATATCATACTAACAGCCGGTATTAATGACATGCAAATAAGGCAGACCGTTAGATATGCACATATTTTATCTCACTAGCAGAGATTTTGCACTAAAACTGTCACAAGCTAATTTTACATGTTAAAAGCATGTAAATTAGATTGCACATGTGAACAGAGCTTTTAACGCATTAACCCCTAGCATAAGTGGAAACAGGTTTCATTAATACATATAAATTATTATCCAAATACTTATATAAAATTTGTACATTTTCATGTAGCACACGGGTGTGAAGATTATCAGTAATCTTAATACATTTATATAAATACCAAGAGATATTCAGTTTACTTGACGACATAGTAATAGATATATTTCTGTACACAGGTTTATCAAGTTGAAGAAGAAATGCGCCAGCTTCTCCAAGAAACAGCAAATAGCAAAAAAGCCATGGAAGAAAAAATAAGGCGACTTACAAATGCTCTAAGTGATATTCAGCAAGACCTCTGATGGAGCTGAAAAACTGAGGCAAATCACGTGGATTCATTATTTGGAGAAAATTAGCATCCTCTGTGTACAGAGTGAAACCTGGAAAACACGGTTCTGCAGAGCATGCATTTATGAACAAATAAATAGTAACAATTTTTGTAGCACTGTCATTGTATACACTGTTATATAAAATAAAGTTAGCCTTTTTACGTAGATCTCACACTGGCTACACCAGACCTTTTCTTACTGTCTGTATCTTACACAGTGACAACTTGGCCAGTTCAAGGATGTTTGAATCTGCTTTCATTAGTGTGAGTTTCAGTCTGTTAGTACAACTGATAATTATCTTAGGTATAGGTTTCAGTGTATAGAAATCTAAATTGCATATACTATAAGATCATTTCTCCAGGACCAAGCAGGAAGTTACTCCTCACTTATGGGTGATGTCGGCGCCAACGGAGCCCATGTGGAGCATTTCCCCAGCTTTCAAAGAAAGCCTTTGGGACATGCTAGCACGTATGCATGGTCCTCTTCCTGCCCAAAGGTGCCATCCTGCTCAGTCTCCATGGAGGCCAACGGATGTCTGTCCCGTTTCCCTGGAAAAATCCTTGCTAATTATCCTTAAAAGTTAGCTTTCCCGGTTTGCGTACCAGTTCCTCTTCCTGCCTCCAGTTGATGCCGAGCTCGGCGTTGTTTTCGGCCCCTTTTTCATTTTTTTTATCAAGGCCTGCCTCAACCAGCGTTCGTGCCTTTTTTCTCCTGGGATCATCGACCCTATCCAGGTGTTTCCCACCATGACCCCGGTGGGTTCAAAAAATGTGACTGCTGCAGTCAAATCATGTCAGTGACCGACACCCATGACTGCTGCCTGCACTGTCTGGGATCGGACCATGACTGCACCTCCTGCGACCTGTGCCAGGCCATGACACCTAAGACCAACAAAATTTTAGGAAAAACTGTTCCCCGGGTCTGACTTAGCCCCTGTCTTCCCGAATCCAAGCTCCAAGCTCAGCACTTCCTGTGAGGTCCGAGCGTCCTCGGAGTCCTGCGGCAGCGGCTCTTCCAAGAATACCTTGGACCCGGAGAAAAAGAAGAAAAAGTCCTCGAAGTCTGCCAAGGTTGCACTGGAGAAACCCAGTAAAACTGCCTGGAGAGACTCGGGCGACTCCGAGAAGCATGCTACCAAGGTCCTCGAGAAGGATTCCTTGGCCGGTAGAGACCGTGCGAGGTTCCTTGAGGCCACAGTTCTTGTCGAGGATGCACTCGCAAGAGTGCCGGCACTGGGCCCAAGATCCTTGGTGCCCACGCCAAAAGCTGCGGAGCCTTCTGGCTTGGAAACCAGAATGGCGGCCCTGGAGCAGAATATCACTGCTATCCTGGCCCTGCAGCAGGCAATGATGGCTGGTTCGTCTGCATAATCTGCCCCCACGACTGGACCCCCAACAATGAAGGAATCCCTGGTCGTTGAGCCGAGCTCCGAGTGCCACTGGCCTCAGGTAAGCCCTTGGCGCAGGTCGAGGTCCCAGTTTCATTCCTTGGGTATCCGATCCTCCCCGGCTAGTTTCCACAACTCAGATCCCAGGTCCTCCAGAGTCCGCCGACCCCTCGTCGCCGGCCTCGAAGCACTGAGTTGCAGGGCCTCGGATTCATCATCACCACTCGACTCCAGGTGGGAAACCAACAATGAGGCATCCCCGGAAACCAAACTGCACTGAGATATTCCCTCAAACCTATCTCCCCCCGTGCCCTAGCACAACTCTCCTTCAGAGGACGTGGTCTTCCATGACTTTGTCAAAGACATAGCCAGAGCCTTCTCAGTGCAGACCGAGGCGGAGGAAGACCCGCGCACCGAGGAGCTGGATAGCCTCCAATCTCCAGGAACAAGCAGGAATGTAGTCTTCATATATGGGTATCGTCGGTACTGACGGAGCCTGCGCGGGAATGCTCCCCAGAGTCCAATAGGAACACTTATGGGAGCATCCCTCAGCACATGCGCGCTGCCATCCCGCCTTTCCAACTGTCGCTCTTCAGTTCTTCGTTTTCCGCGGAGCCGACAGGACACATACCCTGTCACCGCAGAAAATTTCTTCTTTAAACTTGTTTTCTTGTGGTTGCGCCTGCCTCCGCACGACGCCTACCGGTACTGCCGTTCTTTTTTTTTTTTCTTCTTTTCAAAAAAAAAACAAAAAACTTTTGAACTGTTTCTCTTCAGAAACTTTTTCTTTTGGTGCTAGGCGCCATTTTGGGAATTAGGCCCCATTTTTCCTAAAAGATGGAAAAACCAGCTAGTGGTTTTAAAAAATGTACTAAGTGTGGCGGTACCATCTCCGTCACCAACACCCATGACTGGTGTCTAAAATGTTTAGGCCCTGACCATTCTCCATCTGAGTGTTCCTCCTGTACGGGGATGACTGAAAGAGGAAGACAAAACCGAGCTGCAAAGCTCGGTACCCTCTTTTCTTTGGATACCAGGTCCATTGCATCGATGTCTTCAAGAGCCTCATCTTCCTCCCATTTATCTCAGGTAACTAAACATAAGAACTGGTCCTCAAAGGGTAGCTCTCCTTCAAAGCATTGAGAGGCCATTGGCATTGCCCTTGAGGAAACTACACCGGCAAAACAGCCCCGGTGGGAGGCTTCGGCCTCCAAAGCATCAACGGAGTTCCAGGATGTTCTCGAGGCTTCGACCTCGGCAGAACTACTAGTGCCATGCTCAGCGGTTCCAGCCGCTTTTACTGGTACCGATACACAGGCATCGGCAGCGTCGATAGACCAGAGATTCCTCACTATCGAACGCAGTCTTGCAGCTCTCCAGCACCGGTACAGATATCGGTACCAGCACCGACAGTACCAGCCCCGGTGGAAATCCTTCCCATGCCGATTTTTTCTGGCATCGACAGATCGGTACCAGACAATTCAGTACCGACTTCGATCGAAACCGAAACTGTGCTTTGCATGAACATCGGGATCAGAGATACTTTGAATCCTCCGATTCCGATGACTCTGATAATTCTCCGGTACCAGAGTGTTTCTCCCGGAAGACTCCTCTTCTCCCCAACACAGAATGTCTCCTCCGGAGGACATGTTTTTTCAGGATTTTATTTGTGATGTGGCCCGAGGCCTTTCAATCACGGTAGCTCCTGAAAAAGAACCTAGAGAAAAGGAAATGGAAATTCTCCAATACCCTAAGACTCCCAAGGAGGCAGCCACTCTGCCCATTCATGAAATTCTTTATGATTTGATGCTCAGAATGTGGGAGACACCTTTGACCACATCTCCTCATTCTAGGAGACTCGATACCATGTATCGAGTTCCACCATGTCCTGGTTTTCAAAAGACTCAGCTGCCACACAATTCAGTGGTAGTGGAGTCAGCCATGCGTAGGATGAAAAATGCAAAAAGACATGCATCCAATCCTCCAGGTTGTGAATGCAGGACTCTTGACGCTTTTGGGCATCAAACTTTTCAGGCTTCCATGCTTTCAGCTATGATCAGCTCATATATTTTTTATATAAGGGAATGTTCCTCAAAGATGTCACAGGAGATTTGGAGCTTATGAGCCCCCTTCTCCCTGAGGACAAATGGCAGGACTTTCTTACTCTTGTCAAGCATGCTCAAGATGTCTCCAAGTTTGTAAACCTTTGACTGCTTTGAATGCATCAGCAGAACCTCTGCTATTGCCATTGGTGCACGTCGGATTGCCTGGCTTCAGGCATCAGACTTGGAGATTTGGGTACAGGATAAAGTGGGAAACATCCCTTGCACAGGAGAAAACCTCTTTGGCAATAATTGGCAGGAGAAGGCTAATGAGATAGATGCTGACAATATCACTTTAGATAGATTGTCAAAATCTACAGCCACGCCACCCAAAAAGAAACCCTATAAAAAAACTTTTTCAGCAAAAAGAGGAAGTTTTATCCATCCTATATCCAGCAAGGGCAAGCTCAGGGTCAAGTTGCCCAGAAGGGTCAACAACAACAATCCAGACAAAGAAGCCAAAAGACCTTAGAGCTCAACCAGCTCCACAGGCCCAGCTCCCTCAAGGGCTTTGACTCCTTCATAGAGAACTTAGCCTTCCTGCCTCTGAAAGGTCCAGAACCCCTAAACATTCCGGGCAGGTTGTGTCATTTTGCCAACAGATGGCACCAAATAACAACAGAAAACTGGACATTTTCACAGTATGCCCCCTCCTACAATCGTAAGACAGTTCAATTCCCAAACCTCTACAGGCAATCTACTGGATCGAGAGGTCTCAACACTCCTTGCTCAAGGAGCAATAGAGGAGGTGCCCATTCTTCAGCAGGGTGAAGGGTTCTACTCCCCCTATTTTCTTATTCCAAAGAAAACAGGAGGACACAGACCCATTCTAGACCTCAGAGAATTGAACAAATATCTGTTCCGAGAAAAGTTCAAAATGATTTCTCTGGGAACTCTTCTGCCAAACCTTCAAAGTCAGGATTGGCTTTGTTCTCTAGATCTAAAGGATGCATATACTCACATTCTGATCCATCCAGATCACAGGAAATTCTTACAATTCCTTTTCAAGGGAAAACATTTCCAATACAGGGTTCTTCCCTTTGTTCTGGCTTCGGCACCAAGAGTATTCACGAAATGCATGGCAGTAGTAGCTGCATTTCTGCGAACCCTGGGGATATTCATCTTACCTTACTTGGACGTCTTCGGACTCTTCTGCTTGTGCATGGCTGACTCAACGACCATGGAGGTGTGGGGAAGCTGTGTCTTCCAAAATCCCGGAGCCCACTGGATTCTGTACATGGAATCCAGGTGTCGACTGACGATTGGAACAGAGGCCAGGGTCTTCCACATGCGGAGAATGAGCCGGCTAAAAATGGAGGGGACAGGGACCATGAAGGTTTCCCTCGGTGGTGCCTCATATTGGAGGATATCAAGTTCCTCTACTCGAGGTTCCTCCTCCAACTTGATGGAAAGCACGAGGGCCCACGCCATATCACTGACAAACTCAAGGAAAGAGGTGTTCTCAGGAAGGACAGGGCCTTGGTGATCCTTGTGGCTCCGAGGTGGCCCAGATAGTCATGGTTTCCCCTGCTGCTCCATCTCTCGATGGAGCCCCTGGTCCCTCTCGGGAGGTCGCCGGGGCTTCTAATACTGAAGGGAAGCTTGCTAGAGTCCCCAATCTAGAGTCCTTGTCCCTTATAGCTTGGCTGCTGAACGGGTCGCCTTAGCTCCGCTCCATCTCCCCAAGGAGATCAAGGACATCCTGTTGGCCTCTCAGAAGGACTCGACAAGACAGGCATATGCCTTCAAGTTGTGCAACCTCCGCTCAGTACCAGTGACGGAGATCTGCAAGGCCACCACATGGACTTCAATTCATACATTCGCAGCTCAGTATTACCTGGAAAGTGAGTCCACAGGAACAGTGAGTTTGGCCAGGCAGTACTCCGTAATATTCTTGGGATGTAGGCAACTCCTGCCCTCCGACCCTTCTGTGTTCAGGCTACTGGAGTGATAGTGCCGCTGGACGCTAGGGTCCTGCAAATTCTGTCAGTCGGGATGCATCTTCTGGCCATTGGTGCTGTTGTGGTTCAATCCTCAGCAGCCTGGAGCTAGGGAGTCCCATATGTGAGGACTGACTTCCTGCTTGTTCTGAAGAAAGTGTAGTTACTCACCTGTAACAGGTGTTCTCCAGAGACAGCAAGAATCAGTCCTCACAACCCTCCCTCCTCCCCTGGGAGTTGCCTCCCTATCTTATTTTATTTTTACTACCGTTTTAGCTGTCATCTGACTTAGCAAGATAGCACCCTTGGGCAGGAAGGGGACCACGCATGCATGGTAGCAGGTCCCAACGGCTTTCTTTGAAAGCTGGGGAAATGCTCCGTGCGGGTTCTGTTGACACCGACGTCACCCATATGTGAGGACTGATTCCTGCTGTCCCTGTTACAGGTAAGTAACTACACTATCTGAAAATTGTAACAAAAAATTGCCTTAAAAGGCTTAGATATAAAGACAGTTATAGATTTTCATTAATGAATAAAGAATTGACAGAATTTATCAATACTAATTTCTTCTACAGGGAAGCATTTGTGTTCTGTTGTGAATAATTTCAATATTTGCTATTTGTGCAGGTTTCACTGGATAACAAATTTGTTAAAAAGCTTTGCTTCCTGAAAAACGTTTGGTGATTATGACACCTTCAAGCTGAACTCAAATATAATATGGAGTGGAGGAGTGGCCTAGTGGTTGGGGCAAGGTACTTCAGGCCGGAAGGTCGGGGGTTCAAATCCGACTAGAGGACAGCAACCTTGGGCCAGAAGGACTGGGGTTTCTAGTCCAACAGGTGCTCCTTGTGGTCTTGGGCAAGCCACTTAACTCTCCATAGCCCATGTTCCCTGTAAAATAGTTATCTCCAAGTTATAATGCCCTGTTCAATGTAATTTCAGTTTGTTCAATGTAAACCGCACTGATGCAGAATAGCGCGGTATATAAGAGAATGTAAATAAATAAATAATTTCAGATTGACTGTATCATGTAGGAATTTGGAGAAACATGAAATTAAATTTTGACTGGATTTAGCATGTTTAATCACGCAATGATTCTGACATATTGCACTAGTTCACCTGAGCTAAAAATGTTTTGCTCCTGATTTTCGTTTGTACTTGGCATCTGATGCTTCTCATCACATTGTCCAACAATAGCAGCCTGCATTGATGGGTTCCAATTGCCCTGATACCACTTTTCCATCATTGCAGTGTCCTGGTAAAACTTTCACCATGTTCATCACTGACTGCATCAAGATTAGCAAGGAAGAAGTCCAAGTGTGAATACAGAAAATGAATCTTCAGTGACATGTTGCACTTGATGGTTTATATGCTTCAAGTATGTTGTTAATCATCTGGATGTAGTTGGTGCCCTGTAATTGCCAAGAAAATTCTCAACAACATCCTTGAATGCCTTCCATGTGATTTTCTCAGGCACCACTAGCAGATCTTTGAACCACTTGTCATTGATGACGTGTCTGACTTGTGGACCCACAAAAAGCCTTACTTATTTTATTTATTTATTTAGACAGATTTGTATACCGCCTTATCCTTCAATCAAAGCGGTCACAACACAATTGGGGGATACATTTAACACGCAGGGATATGAGACACATACACTAATACTTACAGGGAACATGGGCAATGGAGGGTTAAGTGGCTTGCCCAAGACCACAAGGAGCATCTGTGGGACTAGAAACCCCAGTCCTTCCGGCCCAAGGTTGCTGTCCTCTAGTGGGATTTGAACCCCCGACCTTCCGGCCTGAAGTACCTTGTCCCAACCACTAGGCTACTCCTCCCCACTTAACCGCTTACCTGGGAAAGCCGAGTTAACTGAGCAAATGGGACTTAAGGAGTATCAAAAGGGACTGCTACTGCTGGAAAGAAATCTGCACATTTAAGTTTTTCTGTGTTGTTGTTGTTAAGCGCTGTTGAGTTGTTATCGACTCATGGTGATTCTCTGGATGGTTGTCCTAAACTGTGTTCAGTCTTCAGTCAGGCAGCTCATTGTTAACAGAATGGCAACCATAGCTGCTGTTAATTTATTGATCCATTTTATTGCTGGCCTACCTCTTTTGCGTTGACCTTGCCAAGCATGATGTCTTTCTCTAATGATCTCTCTCTCTTCGCATGATGTGTTGAAAGTATGAAAATCAAAGTCTTGTCATCTGAGCTTCTTAAGGAAAGCTTAGGTTTGATCTCCTCTAGTACTAACTGATTTTTCTTTGGGCAGTCCATGGGATACATAGTATTCATCGCCAGCACAATAATTCAAAGGCATCAATTTTCTTCCTGTCTATCTTTTTCACTATCCAACTTTCACATCCATATGACGTTATTGAAAATATCTCTACTCTTGAGAATCTTGTCTAGGTCATTTATAGCCATTCTGCCAAGAACAATGCGTGGTCTGATTTCTTGACTGCTTGTTGTTTCTTAATTGATAGTTGATCCAAGTACTTTAAAGTTGTCCACTATTTTAATTTCTTCTCCATCAATGATGAACTTACTGATTTTGGCAGTTGTCATGATCTTTGTCTTCTTTACATTAAGGTGCAGGATCATTTTAAGACTATCTTCCTTGATTTTGAGAAGCAAATGTTTCAGATCGTCTTCACTTTCAGCCAGTAATGTGGTATCATCAGCATAGCGAAGGTTGTTGATGAGTCTTCCACCAATCTTCACACCTCAGTTGTCTTCCTAGAGGTCTGCTTCTCTGACGATTTTGTTCAGCATATAAATTAAACATGTAGGGGGAAAGTATGCATCCTTATCATACACCTTTGCTGATTTTAAACAATTCTATTTCTCCTTGTTCCAGACGAATTGTTCTTGATCAATGTAAAGATTATGCAAGAGAACGATCAGGTGTTCTGGTATGCCTATGCTTCTTAATGTGGCCCAGAGTTTCTCATGGTTTACACAGTCAGAAGCCTTTCTGTAGTCAATAAAACACATAAAGATATCCTTTTGTTATTCTTTTATCTTTTCAAAGATCCATCTCACATCCGCGATGATGTCTCTCGTTCCTCGCTCTTTCCTGAACCTTGCTTGCACTTCAGGCAGTTCTCGTTCCGGGTATAGTTGTAATCTCTGCTGAATGATCTTAAGTAGAATCTTCTTGGCATGTGGAATCAGAGCAATTGTGTGATAATTTCCACAATTGGTTCATCTTTCTTCAGTATTGTATAAACACAGATCTTTTCTAGTCAGTTGGCCATGATGTTGTATTCCAAATGTCCTGGCAGAGCCTTATAAGTATGTTAACAGCTGCATCCAATTGCTGTAATACTTCAGTGGGAATACCATCAATGCCTGGTGCTTTGTTCTTTGATAAGGCTTTCAATGCTGCTTTGATGATTCCTTTCATAACCAATGGTTACTGATCATAAGGTACAGGTTGAAATGGCTGTTGGTTCACTTGATCTTTATGGTATAATGACTGTATATTCTTTCCACCTTTTCTTGATCTTCTCAGCATCATTCAGTATGGATCCTTGAGCATCTTGTAACATTCCAATTCTAGGCTGGAATTTTTACTTTAACTCTCATAGCTTTAGGAAAGCCAATCTTGTTCTTCCTCTAATAGTTTCTGCTTCTATTTCCTTGCATGCGTCATTGTAGTATTTCTCCTTGTCTTGTCTTACTACACATTGGAAATCTCTGTTGAGTTCTATGATTGCCTCTCTTTCTTCTCTGGCTTTAGCTTCTCTGCATTTCTGGGCAATTTTCAGATTTTCTTCGGTCATCCATTTTGGCCGTTTTTGCTTTTTCACCTTCTGTAAAGATTTCTCACTTTCTTCCAACACAGCCTTCTTGATTTTATCCCATAACTCTTCTGGAGCTCTGTCATTTGTATCTAAAGCAGCAAATCGATTTTGCAGGCAGTCTTAAAATTCCGGTGGTATATGCTCAAGGACATATTTTGCTACATTTATGAGTGGCTTGCTCTTTTTCAACTTTAGCTTGAGTTTGCATACTAGTAGTTGGTGATCTGTAACACAGTCAGCTCCAGGTTTTGTCTTTGTTGACGCTATAGAGCTTTTCCATCGTTGACTTGCACAGATGTAGTCAGTTTGATTTTTGTACACTCCATTGGGTGACATCCATGTGTACAGTCGCTGCTTGTGTTGCTGGAAGAAGGTGTTTGAGATGAATAGATCTTTGGTCTTACAGAATTCTATCAGTCTTTCTCCAGCTTTATTTCTTTTGCCAAGTGTATATTTTCCAACCACTTTGCCTTCTTCTTTGTAACCAACTTTGTGTTGCAGTCACTCATGACTCTCAAGATATCCTGTTTGCTTGTTCTGTCAATTTCAGCTTGTACTTGTTCAAAGAACTCATCAACATCATCCTCTGTTGCAGCTGTTGTTGAGGCATATACTTGAATTATAATTGTGTTGATGGGCATTCCTCATAGACAAATAGAAATTAAGTGTTCACTGATTGCATTGTATTTCATTACAGGTCTTGCAAGTTTCTTCTTAATTATAAGTTGTGGTACTGCAGAGCCTATGCAAACAGAAAAAAAGGTTTTAAATTCATAAAAAAGATTCCAACACCAGATGCGACATTACGAGGAGCCAGATAGGGGGAGCAAGAGAGACCTTCCAGGGCCTAGAGAACCGCACCCCAGAGCTTGTGATGTGATGCCGGTCAACAGCCAATCCAGGAAAGGGGGAGTTCCTTTTAAGAAAGGCTGGGAAGTTGGAAATAGAGAGAAGGAGGAGGAGAAGGAGTCTTGACAAAGAGACCCAAGAGGAAGGAGTTCCTGGCAAGGAGACACAGGGAGTCCGGTGCAGCAAGACACCAGGAGTTCTTGGCAAAGAGACACTGGGAGGAAAGGTACCAGGAGAGAAACAGAAGTCAGAGTTTTATCTGATGAACCGGTACCAGCAGACTCAGGACCCTGTGGAAGTTACCAGAGGGATGGTGAAGTCATTGCCATAGGAGGTAACACTCTTTATTCAAGGAGAAAGAGGTATGGGTGTGAGAGAGAGATAACTCCACCCGAAGGCCAGCTGGACAGTGGGAGGCCTGCTACTCGAGTAAGGCTGAATTGCAGCAGGACTAGGCCTCAAACCTCAGCTCACTGGGATAGACCCAGAGAACAAGGTAATCCTCATTTTTATACTTCTAACCGTTATAACCTGGTGACTCAGGGAGCACAAGGAACAAGGGTGTGCTCACCTTATCAAGCTGTTTGTAAGACAAGACACAAGCTTTTACCAGATGAAAGACTGTTTAACATAAGGCACCAAGACAAAGGAAGGTATTCTCATAGCAAGCATTCACATGACCAAGGCCTAAACCTAGGCCCAGAACATTGGAGGCTGGTACAAGCTGTATATGAAAAGCCTCAGCGTATTCCACCAGACTATACGGATACAGAGTCACGGCTCTCAGACCCACAGCCCATGCAGGTGGAATTTACTGAGGACCCTTCCGAAGTGGCCATGGATTGTAGCTACTGTCAGGCAGGAAGCCTAGAATCCCTGCCTAGTGTATAAAGCAGGGCTCACCAAGCAAAGACTGTGTGTTTTATTGTATAAATTCCTGTGAAGATAACAGTGGATAAAGCAATAACTGGTTATGTTCCTTTTCTACCTGAAGTAAGGTTTCTTTATGTTGACGTAGATTCCACTACCTGAATCATTGTGCATTAAGGGAAATAAAAAGCCTTTCTTTCCCTACTCTCGGACTGTGTGTTCACTTGAGGCTTTGGTACACGGAAGGCCACTGGGAACAGATACCCAGACCCCGTATGCAAGGACCAAACTCAAACTAGAAAAATAACTCATGTCCACCCGACCTGCCTTAACCACCTTTGACCACTAGGGCGGCGGTGCGACAAAGTGCAACACCATTTCTTCTTTGTCTTTCACTTCCAGCATAGTAGACTATGTGAGCATCAGATGCAAAATGCTCAATGCCAATCCATTTCAGTTTGTATAACATATCAAGTTATACATGTTCCATTTCATTGTTGACCACCTTCAATTTTCCTTGGTTCATGCTTCGTACATTCCATGTCCCACTATGTAAGACATCTTTGCAGTTTATGACTCTCATTTCATGTGCAGCTACATCAGCAGTCGGATGTCCCGAGGGTTTTGATCCAACCACATCATAAATGCTGGCTTTACTCTGAAAAGTCTTCTGTTCCTCTCCAGTAGCCAGTTGAGTGCCTTTCAACCTGGAGGTCTCATATTCCAGCACTATAGTACAATTTGTTTTCTTGTGACTATCCATTGGGTTTTCGTAGTAAGATACGGAAGTAGATTGCCAGGCCTTGTTTCCACGCAGGTAATACTAGTGTTGTTGCCATTGTCACAGAAATGTGATCCTCCACTTCCAACACTGTCCCAGTCTGTTGCTGCCCAGATGAATGGTTTGTCTTGGTCTGGCACCTCAGCTGAGACATGTCCATCTTGGGGAGACCCTGCCAGTAGTTAAGCTACCGATAGCTTAGCTCTCAGCATCACTGATGTACGCAAACCTTCACAGCAGGACAAGCTGCAAACCAAGTGAGGGAAGTATTCTCTAAATCTTGGGGAAAAGGGAATTCTTTGGGTTAAATTTGATAAATCTGTGTATTAGATTCCACTATATCTGCTAATTCCCTCAAGGCTCAGTTGCCCCAGAGAGCTTTTAGCTTAAATTTAAGGTACCTCTGCGACCCCTCCCTCCCTTTCTGCCCTAACCCTGGCTGACTACTTCCATGACAAAATCCACAAGATCACACTCCAATTCCCCACAAAGTCAGCTACTCCCCTCCTCCCCCTCCACCTCTGCTACCCCTTTTTCCTTTTCTATGATCTCTGAGGAGGAAACCACTCGCCTTCTTTCCTAATCCAAACTGCTCCACTGATCTTATTCCCACCCATCTTTCTCCTCCATTGTAGTCCCTTCTATCTCTCATATTCTCAACCTGTTGTTCCAGTTCATATTGCTAGACCAGTCCAGACAAGCGGGTTATGTTCCCCTGCTAGCAGATGTTGGAGACAGAGAATAAACACTCCAGAGCTGTGATTGGTTGGGCTATGGGTGACATAGGAGTGCCCCTAGAGGACCTAGTCAGTATTTTCTCTGTCTCTAGCAGATGAAGGTCTTAGACAAGTTTGTCTACTTATTTTCTTTTCTTCATTTTTATTTCCTGGATGCACCCAGAGCACACAAGAGGTGTTTCTCTGGATTTCCCAGGCTTCCCTCCTTAATAGCTGTATTTTCTGTAATCAGCAATACAGCCGGGTTTGAGCTCCTGATTTCACTGTCAATGCAGCACCCCTTCTCCCCATCCCTCCCCAGAAACACCTTCCAGCCCCCCTGCCATGAGGGTCTAAGTGGCTGCAGAGGGATCAAACTCTTAATTTCCCTTTCAGTCGCTGTAGTTACCTTACACTGACTTTGAAAGTTTCTCTTCTCCTCCGTGGGAATTCAGCTCCTCTGTACCAGCACAGTGAGTAACTGACAGTTTCCTTCTCACTTCCGTTTTTGGTGATTCGGGATTCGTCAGGATTTGAATTTTTAAGTTGCTAGCAGCACTCCTTGCCTCTCCCCCAGCAATTTCGCTGCATTTTAAAGGTTTTTAGAGCTTAGGAAACTTATTTTGCAGTTTTTCTGTGCCGGCGGCCATTTTGAAAATCGGGAGAGATTTCTCTTCAGTGTTTTTTTGGAGGGAGCAGCTCTGGGCAGCCATTTCAAAGCATTTAAACATGTTGTGAAGGCACAGGGAGTTTCAAAATCCCTTTCTTTGAAGAGTCTTCTGTTTCCCCAAGCCTACCTTGATTTTTGTTTTTTAAAAAAAAAGGTTTAAGCCTCTGCAATGCCTGTTTCTCTGCACAGGTGTATTATATGTAATAAGGAGTTAATAGATCGCTTGTGTTCCACCTGTATGCTGCATCCTGGAGAATCTTCTTCCTCCATACCCACTGCGCTGCCATCTGGGAACTTCAGTGCCTTAACTCCTCCCTCCTTAGAGCCCCTGCAGCCAGGTCTACCTGCAGAAAGGACTCAGTCAGCTCCCATTTTGCTTCCACAGCCGCTGGAAGCCACAGCAGCTTTGGCTGACAGTGAGTTCCTGACGCTCTTCCGCCAGGCATGGCACCTGTGGCGTTCGGAGTCTTTTGGTATACCTCCAGCACCCGCCCGGTAGCAGACAATGATATGGCGGGGTCTCGCAAGCGGTCCCAAAAGACTTCAGACCTTAAAGCAGTATGTCCTCCCAGGAACGTTGCATGTGGCTTGCGGGACACTACTGATATTCAAGAAGACTTTAAATCTTTGGCGGTGAGCCCTGATTCATCGGAGAAAGAAGATGGGGAATATTCTCCATCTGATTCTTCGCTGACAGTTCAAGAGAACTCTCAAGATATCAGACTTTTTTGGAAAGAGGAGTTGCCGGCCCTAATCACACAGGTGATAGAGTCGCTACGCCTAGCCAACACACCTGATCCTCAGAGTTCTCAAACCCTTTTGCAGCCGGATCCCATTTTACAGGGCATTCGTAAGCCTTCCAAAGCTTTTGCCTTTCCAGCTGAGTTACAGCAAATGGTATCTCGAGAGTGGGACTCTCCAGAGTCCTCTCTACGTACGGCACGCCGTATTGGTCAGTTATAACCTTGGTCTCCCTCTGACTTGGACCGTTGGCTGACATACCCAAAAGTTGATGTGTTAGTGACCGGGGTCACCAAGCATACCACAATTCCATTTGAGGGCAGAGCGGCACTCCACGACCAGTAAGACCGAAAAAGTTGAGAGTCTGCTAAAGACGGGTTTTTCGTTGTCCGCTCTTTCCCTTCAAGCAGCGGTGTGAAGAGGTCTAGCGGCACGGGCCTCCCTTTGATGGATTCAACAGCTTCCAGACGATCCAGAGTTGGCTCGTTTAGAATCCGTCGCTGCATTCCTGGCAGATGCCTTCTATGATCTCTTGCGGCTGTCAGCTCGCTCCATATCAGCGGTGACAGTGGCTCAGAGATGGCTCTGGCTGCGTCAATGGGCAGCGGATGTTGCTTCTAAGATGTGGCTGTCAAAACTTCCTTTTAAAGGGAGACTCCTCTTTGGCGAAGATCTCGATAAACTGGTAAAAGATCTGGGGGAGGTGAAACCGCAACGCTTGCCGGAGGACAAGCCAAAGGCATTCTCCCGTTGCGGGTCTCAGTCCCAAGGCTTTCAACGATTTTCTAGAACTCATGACTCTCGGAGATACAGATCCTTTAAGCCAAGTACTTCATCCACTCCTACCAATCGCTTCGGACAAAGATCGCAGTCCTTTCGGGAAGCCCGCAAAAGAACTGACTCCTATTCAGACCCAGCAAAGTTTATGGGAACCTCTTTATCTTTATCTTTATTAACACATTTTATATACCGCTCACACTCAAGGTACCAGAGCGGTTTACAATAACAGAAATAATAAGGCTGCTGAAAAGGAAAAGAACGCCATAATAAAAGGAAAGGAAAGTATGAGATAGGATAGAACAAGAAAGGAGGATAGAGCAACAAGGCAAAGTAGAAACATTACATAATAGTGGAGGGTTGAGGAACATCTGAAATCAGTGGGGTGGGGGAGATGAGGGGGCAGGAGGAGGAGGGAGGTTAAAAGCTGAGCAAAATAGATGGGACTTCAGCATAGTCTTAAAGGTTTTGTAGGAGGGTTCTAGGCGGAGGGCAAGGGGAAGCGAGTTCCAGAGCTGGGGGCCTAAGAAGAAGAAAGCAGAGGAACGGGTGGATTCGAGATGAGCCTGTGATGGAGAGGGAAGGGACATGTGGTTCAGATGGACTGACCTGAGGGAACGATGAGAAGAGTGAAGACGAATTTTATCTGCGAGGTAAAGGGGAACACCGGTATGGATGGTTTTATGTACATGGATGAGCACCTTGAATTGTATGCGATAGGTAAGTGGAAGCCAGTGTAAGTGAATCAGGAGAGGGGTGATATGATCGAAACGTGAGGCATGCATCAGGATACGTGCCGCTGTGTGATGAACCAGTTGTAGTCTCTGCAATTGTGATTGGGGAAGGCTGGCTAGAATGACATTACAATAGTCTAGACGAGATACCACCAGGGATAAGAGCAGTGTGGTCATAGAAGGGACTGATATAAAAGGGCGACCTGCACGAAGTTGTCTCAGGGTGTGAAAGGACCGTTGCACCACAGAGGAAATATGCTCTTTGAAAGATAAGGCAGAGTCCAGGATAACCCCCAGATAACGCAGGGAGGGAACAAGAGGAAGTGGAGTGGAGGACAAAAGGGGAGCAAGGGAGGGGGCGGGAGCACCGAAGGTAAACCAGATGGCAAATGTTTTAGAGGGGTTCACATGTAGGAAGTTAGAGGAGAACCAGGTGGCCACCGAGGCCAGGCAGGACTGGAGGGGAGCGAGGTCCAGGGTGGTGGGGTCGGTGTGGTGAAGAAGAAGAATATCATCTGCATAGTAATGAGCTGTGATGCCGTGCTGCTGGACCAGCAGGGCAAGGGGGGCCATGAAGACATTAAATAAGAGGAGGGCAAGGACAGAACCCTGGGGAACATCACATGGGAGGGGGGTTGGGGGAGAGGAAGAGAGACCCGTAGAAACGGAGAAAGACCTATAGGAGAGAAAGGAGTGAAACTAGGAGAGAACAGAACCAGAGAGCCCAATATCGTGTAAACAAGCTAGGAGGGTGTGGTGATCTACAAGGTCGAAAGCAGCGGATAAGTCTAGGGAAACGGCAATGGAAATAAGACCGTGATCGTGGCAATACGCAGATCGTTAAGGAGTGAGAGCAAAATGGTTTCGGTACTGTGATTGGGACGGAAGCTGGATTGACGGGGTGAAGAATCAGGGAGGCTTTGAGGTGGGAGGAGAGTTGGGCGTAGACCAGTTTTTCAAGAATTTTTGAAAGGAAGGGGAAGATTCGAAATGGGGCGCCAATTGGCTGGGGAGGATGGATCAAGAGAATCCTTTTTAAGGATGGGGCAGATAATAGCGTGCTTCCAGATGGAGGGAAAGGTACCAGAAGAGAGACTAGAATTGACAATGGAGAATATCTGTGGAGAGAGGGCTAGAGAGGTATCCAGAAGCCATTGGGAGGGGATGGGATCTAAGGTGCAGGTGGTTTTCCGAGTTGAGGAATATACCTTGGATAGATCTGAGATGGTCACGGGTTGGAAAGAGGACCAACTGTGGGAGAGAGGAGGAAGATGTGTAGGGAGGGGGAAGGGGGGAGGGGGAAAAGACGGAGAGAGAGGAGGAGGGCAGGAGGGAAAGAGTGAGCAGAGGGACTGGACTTTGGTGGCAAAGTGAGCAGCTAGGATGGCGGGATCAGGAGAGACAGGAGAGGGGGCTGGGGAGGTGAGAGAATGGGAAGCAGAAAGAGAACGAAGGACAGAATAGAGTGAACGAGTGGAGTTGGCTGAAGAGGAGATAGGGTTGGAAAAGTAGTCCAACTTAGAAGAATGGAGCAGAGAATGATAGTGGGAATGGCAGTGTCGAAAGTGAGCTAGAGTAGTGGGAGATGGATTTTTCCGCCAGCGTTGCTCAGCGCGACGCAGATAAGAACGATAAGAACGATGGAGCGATGATGGGTAAGAGAGGGGGGAAGAGGCTGACGTGGGGCAAGCTGATCCAGCGCCTCCCGTCCTTCCCGCTGACAGGACGAGACACCCACTCGAGATGCCTCTGCCTGTCGGGGGGGGGGGAGTTGGCTCCTTTTTCTTGGCAGTGGGCACGCATAACTTCAGATCAGTGGGTCCTCGACATAGTTTCTCACAGCTATTCTCTCGAATGTTACCGACGCATTCACGATGCAGAAAAATGAGTCGCCATTCAAACTACCATTCAGAAGCTCCTCTCCTTAAAAGCCATTTGTCCAGTCCCTCTGTTAGAAAGAGGGCTAGGCCGTTATTCCATCTATTTCGTGGTGCCCAAGAAAGATGGCTCTTTTCGTCCAATTTTGGACCTCAAAGGCATAAATCGCAGCCTTCGAGTACCACACTTCCGGATGGAGACCCTACGGTCAGTCCTTCACTCAGTACGCTGGGGAGAGTTTCTAGCATCCTTGGATCTAGCGGAAGCATATTTTCATATTCCCATTCGAGAAGACCACCAGCGCTTCCTGCATTTTTCAGCCCTCGGCCAGCCTTTGCAGTTTTGGGCAATGCCCTTTGGCCTAGCCTCGGCACCTCGAACCTTCTCAAAGGTGATGGTGGTTGTGGCGGCAGCCTTATGCAAGCAGGGAATCAGAGTACACCCGTACTTGGACGATTGGCTCATTCGTGCGGACTCCCTTCCAGAGGCTCGCAAAACTGTTTCCACAGTAGTGGCCTTCTTACAGCAGCTCGGTTGGGTGATCAACCGCACCAATACTTGCCTCCATCCATCTCAAGAGATCGAACTTCTCGCAGCACGCTTCAATACCTCTCAATGGCGTGTATTTCTGACTCAAGCCCATTTCCTAAAGCTGACTTCTCAGCTCCAAAGTTTTTTAGCCCAAAGAGCCCCCCGGACATGGGATTACCTCCAAATCCTTGGATCCTTGACTGCCACCATCGAGCTCATGCCTTGGGCAAAGGCTCACATGCGCGGTCTACAGGCCGCTCTGCTTTCCAGATGGTCCCCAGTGACAGAAGACTACCATACCCATCTCCCGTTACAGCTGCAGGTCTGGCGCAGTCTACAGTGGTGGCTTGCATTTCACAATCTCCTCAGGGGAGTACCGTTGGAAAACCCACGCTGGATCTTGTTGACAACCGATGCCAGTCTGTCCGAATGGGGAGCGCACTGTCACACTCACTCAGCGCAAGGAACTTGGACGACGCGCAATGGACGATCAACAGGCTCGAGGCGAGAGCAGCTCGATTCGCCTTACTGAAGTTTCACTGGTTCCTACAGGGACATGCGCTTCGGATCCTATGTGTCAGTGCCATTGCAGTGTCCTACCTCAAACACCAGGGCGGCACCAAGTGCACAGGGGGTATCGAAGGAGATGTCCCTTCTCTTCCCTTGGGCGGAAAGGAACCTTCAGGCTCTCTCAGCACAGCATATAGCGGGGACCAGCAACATGAAGGCGGATTTTCTAAACCGACACACTCTTGATCTCGGCGAATGGGAACTGGCCCCACAAGCGTTCCAGACTATAGTTCATAAGTGGGGGCAGCCGAAAGTAGATCTCATGGCGTCAGCCACGAATGCGAAGGTTCTGATCTTCTTCAGTCGCTGGAGGGAACACAGATCTCAAGGCATAGATGACTTGGCGCTGCCATGGCCAAAATACCAGTTGCTCTATGTATTCCCACCTTGGCCAGTGATCGAAAGAGTCCTGCAACGGATCAGGAAACACCAGGACCCAGTAATCTTAGTCACCCCAGACTGACCCAGAAGACCATGGTATGCCGATCTCATAAAACTATCTTGAATCCCTCCTCTGCGACTACAAGCTCCCTTCGGACTTCTCAGGCACGGACCTATCTCGATGGGAGATTCAACTCCCTAGTTGCTTACGGCTTGGCTCTTGAGCACCATAGATTAGTCCATAAGGGTTACCCTTCCAAGGTAGTGTTGACTCTCCTCAACACTCGCCGTTTGTCTACGTCATTAGCATATGCTAGGGTGTGGCGAGTGTTTGAGTCCTGGTGTACTCAACATCTTCTTTCTCCTTGGAGTACAGAAATTCCAGACATTCTTGCCTTCCTTCAAAAGGGCCTTGACAAAGGCTTAGCTCTTGGCACTCTACGCGTACACATTTCAGCGCTGACGTGTTATAGGGGACCAATTTGCGGTCATTCTCTTGCATCCCACTCTGATGTGTCGCATTTTCTTAAAGGAGTCAAGCTTCTACGTCCTCCGGTCTGTCCAGTTGTCCCTGCTTGGGACCTTGTCTTGGTACTACGGGCTTTGATGTCTCCGCCCTTAGAGCCTCTAAAGGAAGTTACCTTAACGGATTTGACACTTAAGACGGTTTTCTTAGTGGCTATAACTTTGGCTCGTCGCATTTCGGAACTGCAGGCCCTCTCTTGCAGGGATCCGTATTTGTCATTCTCCGCAGAGGGAGTATCCCTTCGCACTGTTCCCTCATTCTTGCCTAAGGTGATTACTCCTTTTTATGTCAATCAGCCTCTTTTTTTGCCTGCCTTTTCTAAGGAACAATGTTTCGTTCGTTCCAAGAATCTCTGGGCGGTTGATCTCAAAAGGATTCTCCTTTGCTATCTCAAAATCACCAATCCTTTTCGCAAGACCGACCATCTTTTTGTGCTTTTTGCGGGACCGCACCGAGGTATGGCAGCTTCAGAATCTACTATCACCAGATGGATGCACCGTACCATTGAATCAGCCTATATTCTGCAAGGCAAGCCAGTGCCTGCCGGTCTTCACGCACACTCGACTCAAGCTCAAGCTACATCTTGGGCTGAGCGATCACACATAGTCCCTCCTGATATTTGTCGAGCGGCAACCTGGTCTTCCTTGTCTACTTTTGTCCAGCATTATCGCCTGAACTTTCAGGCACGTGAAGACAGTCATTTTGGGGCTAGTGTGCTGTCAGCGGCTCTCTCTGCCCACCCTGGGGTTCATTAGCTTGGGTACTTCCCGCTTGTCTGGACTGGTCTAGCAGTATGAACTGGAAGGAGAAATTTCACTTACCGTTAATTTCCTTTCCTGGAAACCAGTCCAAAACCCAACCCATTGTCAGTGTCACGACTGCTGGTGCAGAGGAGCTGACGTTCTTCTTACTTCAGACACAAGCAATAACATATTCCAGAGAAAGTCCACAACAGTGGATTCAGAGTTTTTCTCCAAGGAATGATGTTTGATCCTTCTCCACCCTTCCTGGTTCGAGTTGAGGGTTCTAATTGAATTAGTTGTTACCTGTACATAGTTGAGTTGGTTAGTCAAGTTTTCTCCTTATGTTGGTGCTTGTCAAAAGAATACTGACTAGGTCCTCTAGGGGCACTCCTATGTCACCTAGAGCCCAACCAATCAGCTCTGGAGTGTTTATTCTCTGTCTCCAACATCTGCTAGCAGGGGAACATAACCTGCTTGTCTGGACTGGTCTAGCAGTATTCCAGGAAAGGAAATTAATGGTAAGTGAAATTTCTCCTTCTCCACTGAAACTGTCCCTTCGGCCTTCAAGCATACTGTGGTCACTACTCTCCTCAAGAAACCCTCACTAGACCCTACCTTTCCTTCTATTGACCCATCTCCCGCCTCCCCTTCATTTGTAAACTACTTGAACGTGCAATTCACTGCCATTGCCTTGACTTTCTGTCCTCTCGAGCCCTTCTGGATCCTCTACAATCTGGCTTTCGTCCTTTACATTCTACCAAAAAGGCTCTTGCCAAAGTCTCCAGTGACCTGTTCCTGGTAAAATCCAAGGACATTTACTCAATCCTCATCCTTCTTGATCTTTCTGCTGCTTTTGATACTGTTGACCACAACCTTGTCCTCGCTTGTTTTTAAGGGCTCTGTACTATCCTGGTTCTCTTATCTCTCCCATCAGTCCTTCAGTGTTTGTTCTTGTGGATCCCCCTCTTCTGCTTATCCTACTCTCAGTTGGTGTACCCCAAGAGTCTGTCTTGGGTCCACTCTTTTTTTCTCTCTATACCCACTTATCTCTTCCTTTGGCTTTCAGTACCATCTTTACACTGTTGACTCCCAGATCTACCACTCTACACCTGAAATCTCTCTGGCAATCCACACTCGGATCTCTGCTTGTCTTTCTGATATTGCTGCTTGGATGTCTCACCGCTGCTTGAAATTAAACATAGCCAAAACTGAGCTTCTTATTTTTCCACCTAAATCCTCCTCTCCCCTTCCTCCTTTCTTAGTCTCTGTGGATAACTCTCTACGCCTCCCTGTCTTTTCAGCTCTCAACCTTGGTGTTGTCTTTGACTCCTCTCTCTCCTTTTCCACACACATGTTCTTATGGGGAAGCTGAGTTAACTCGCATTCCACCAACACCTCTTAGGATGTCCTGGTGCCCTCTGCTCTGCCATGGTGGCTGCCGGCCAAGCGCTGCCATCCCCCCAGCACCTTGGGCATCGTAGGTCCCAGGAAACAAAGATGCAAACCCCCTTGCCAAAACCAGAGTGCCCAGACCACACATGCAGTCGCGGCTGTGCTTGCTCAAGCAGCTTAGCCACACTGCTCAAGCATTCACAGTCACGACCTTGTGCAGCCAAGCCACCCCGGTTTTGGTGGTGGGGGGGTGGGTTGCAACTTTTCACCGGAGGTGATGGGGGATGGCAGCACTTGGCAAGCGGCCACCACAGCAAAATGGAGCAAAGGGCACTCAAACACGATCGGTTCCATGGTTTTCGCATCCTGAGAGACGTCAGCGAATCCTCCCGGGCAGGCCATGCCAAAAAGGCCAAAGATATGAAATAGGGCCTGTGTGGGTCCCAGCCTGATACCAAATGCTGCCATCTGCTCTATGCTGCCTGAAACCTGTCATGCTGCAATTAATTCTTCAGGCAGTTGTTGGCTGGGTGGTACTGCTTTTCCCCAGTTAAGAGATTAATCTTGGCATCAGTTATTCTTGGAAACATCTGTCTCAAATATCAAAATCCTTTATTGTGTTCATCGCTTTCGCAAAGTTTTTAATTAGTCCGAGTTTTATATGAAGAGGAGGCAAAAATATCTCACTTGTGTCGACAAGTGGTTCATGTGCCACATTTTTCAGTCCTAGTACCAAACACGGAGTGGCCAGTTTTTAATGTAATGAGACTCTCTAGCATGACAGTCCCATTCACAGTTGCAGTGCCACTACTTTTAGATCACCACAGATGTTCCATTTGTAGTTGTTGTACTATATGTGTTTCAGCGACAGTTCATGTTTGTGTAGGTTTCTTTCATGCGCGCTGCATAGGCAATAGGTATTGAAGGGTGGACATTGCCATCATGTAACAAGACATCTTTCAGGTTTAACAGTATTGAATCGATAAAAAGGTGCCATTATTGTGGGTCATGCTCACAACCCAAAGCCATGTACAGCCCATCAATGTCAGTGCAGAAACAGAGGTTGTCAACCTGTGCAAAGAAATTGTTCATATCTTCTTGGCAGGTCTGAAAGACAGAAATTTTTGTACCTGGTGACAGCAAACCCCATCCTTGTAATCTTGAACCAAGTAGTTCAGCTTTTGTTTTTGACAAACTTAAGTCCCTCACCAGGTCATTCAGTTCTGACTATGTTATCAGATGAGGCACATGGGACAAAAATGATTCAAAATTTGGATCTATGCCGTTTTCCACGTCTGGCCCGTATATTGTGGCATCGTCATCTGCCTCATCTAGGCTCCATGTCTCTGGTGGCTTTGGTATGGCATACTGTTGCCATGTGGCACTGGTCTCATAGTTGAAGGCAGACTGGAGTATTCAATAGATTTCTTATTTTTAATAGAGAAGCTGGATACATTGGTCAGACAGAAGTAACAGTCTGTCACGTGATTCTTCTGTTCTAACCATATCATCAAGACTGCAAACCTCTGAGCCAAGCTCCTAGATGGACAGCACATATTGAACAGCAAATGTGAGGAGCCCAGGATTTGTCTTGACCACCAACTTTATAACCAAAGTAGAGCTCATATGCTTTCTTAATAAGTGCAATCATGTTACGTCTTTGAGGCTTAAGTGAATACTCGCCACAAATGTAACAGAATGTATCACGGCTGTTGCGACATCTGTGACGTGGTAGCATTGCCAGAAGCCATGGAAACAGATAGTAACCTGGTGGAAGGTTCGGGTACTGCAGGTAAATGCAGGATTTTCCCTTCTCAGCACAAGATGCACATGGCTAATCAGCTAACACAGCTCACCTTGGGGGAGGGGAGAAGCAGAGTTGCTGATTGGGCACGCCCTAGCAGGAGGCGGGTTCCCCAGAGCAGTGGCAGCTTGTTAAACAGAGAGAAGGAAGACAGAAGACAGAACGGGAAAGGGAGGGAGAGAGAAAGCAGAACACTGGACAAAGCCAGCAGAAGTGGGCTTTAGAGACGGAGCAAAGCAAGGACAAAGGAAGCAACCTGGAAGGCAGGAACTAGCCTTGGATGCCAGAACCTTTGACTTTGAAGGAGAAACGCTCCCCAGCTGCAATACTAGGAGAACGCTTTCAAAGCCAAGAAGCAGGTACCAGGGAGACTCAGTGCCTGGAAGAGCCTTCTGGGAGCAAGAGAGGGGCGAGGCACTGAGAGACCCAGGCATAAAGCCTATGCTTTTGGAGCAGAGAGCTGACCCATGGAAAGAAAGGCAGACTGCTAAAGAACTTTCAGACATTCCTCAATATAAGGTACAGAGTGTCTTTAATTCTGATAACAGCTTTTATGTGAAGCCAGACTGTGTGAATGTTAATTTTAAAACCCAGGGCAAGCCCAGGTTTTATGAAGACAGTTGGCTGCAACCTGAAACTCATTTATCTAAACCCAGCTTTTTTCACCAAACTGCTGACAGAGTTAGCAAGCAGGCTAGGTACAAGGACACAGCTGATTTAAATGGTAGAGATATATGCCGGGAGGATTTAGGAGGCCCTAAGTTTGATGTGCTGTTTAGAAACACTCCACATGCAAATGAACTGAATAACCCAACACTGGCTTACAGAGACAAGTGGGGGAGGGGTAACTCCAGTTCACTGAATGAGCGTTGTAACAGAGACGACATTGTTTGTTTGCCTGAAGCAAAACCCACAAAGAATTACTCACCTCAGGAAGGAGCTAATTCTCAGCCCAGCCCATATATAAAGCAGGCTGAAGCCCTCCTAAAAGAGTTCAAAGAATTCTTAAACAAACGAACCATTCCTGAGCAGAAAGTAGTGCAGTCAGTGCAGAGCCCAGAAGCAGATGTGCCATTGGTTCTTCCCTTGCCAATGATTGAGTTAAATCAACCAATGGACTGCTCAACCTGTCTGATTGACAATGAATAGAAAAGCAAAGCTTGAATGGTCCTTTTTCTGTGATAACCTGAAATGTTTGCTATTTAAGTGCCCGGCTGAAGAGCTTACCTAAAGTTAAGAATAAGCTGAAGCATTGTCTGGTTATAGCACATGGACATTATTGTTTTCCTTGTTTTGATTGCCAAGTAGAGTTCACATGAGGGAATGTGAACTCCAACATTAATGGACACTTTTGAGCACAGCCTTTAAAGAGCCTTATTTTCATTGTTCCTGTGTTTTTGGCTACAATACATTATCCTTTATGCTTGTCCTATCCTTTTGAAGCAGGAGAAATAAATCCTTATAAAAAGAAATATTCTTTTGCCTGCCTTATCATTCGACCTACACAACTACAACCTTAATCTCAAGGCCCACCCCTCCTCAAACCCTCAAGGTTAGGGAGTGGGTGGTGGCACATCGACAATACATTTCTGCTGTAATGAATCATCATTTTAGACAAGAAGCTTACATGTAAAGGATATTGTTAAGTACACAAACTGATAGTAATGTCAGGCATAGCATCTGTGTATGAAAGCTGCTTTTATAGTCTGTACTTCCAGCATCCATCCTGACTAAGCATGCTTACGCATACTTGAGCAGTAGCATGTCCATTGCATGTTGTGAGCCTGCACTGAGTGCATACCCAGGCATTCCTGGAGTAAGTAAAACAGCTTACGTTTTAGGCAACATATGAGGAAAAATATGCAAGGAAATCACAAAAATAGGCGACTGCAAAAAATGGTGTGTAATAGGAAAATTTGAGGTGATTTTCGTGATCAGCAACTCAAAATCCATAAGATACACCCAAAAGTGTTCAGGAAGCAAAATCTTCATTGTCCAGTGAATCTGATCATCTCTTTAAGATATACAATATGAAACAGTTATTGAAAGGATTTGTCTGGCTAACTTGGGAGTTAAAAAGTCTGACACGTTGCCTAACAAAGCGCTTTTGTTTCAGACTATGAAATAACTCAGACGTGCATCAGGAGCTACTTTTCTTGTCCTTTTACTTTCTTAGTCCACCATGACAATTTATATTATAGCAGTCTGATTCATTGCTCACTCCTTTCAACGAGTGTCGTAGCCATTCTCAGGGCCAGTCCAACCACTAGTCAAACTAGGCAGTCGCCTAGGGAAAAGACTTATGTGGGTATTCAAAGCTAAATAATAGATTCTGACATCCTGGAGGAGCATAAGTCTTAAGGTTTGCCTAGGGTGCCAACACCTTGAACCAATTCTGGGGCAGGCCCTGGCCATTTTGACAAGTTTTAAACATTGAGAAATGGGAGAAGGATCATGAGATAAAGACAGATATGCCACAGAATGCCTCCTGCAGAGTGACAGTAGACAGCAGGGGTATGCAACCACACTTACCGTCCCGCTGTCCCCTCTAGAAGAAAGAAAAACCTAGGAAGGAAAGAACACACAGAAGGAACCTTCTTGGGTACAGAGACAAAGATCAAGAATGTAACACTGGTAACATTGGTATCTCAGCTTTGTTATGGACTGGCACATTAACGGATGATGCTCAGGTCAGGAAGACGGACCCATGCTTAGAAGTCAAAAAAGATTTCTCTGAGCTAGGGAGAACCCAGCACACCTGTATTGTCAGGGACATCACCAGCAGATGTGGTTGCATACCACTGCTGTCTGCAAGAACCCCCATTACAGGTAAGCAATTGCACTTTCTTACCAATAAGGAAATGTGTGGGTGAAAAAGCTAACAGGGGATCTAAAAAGATTTCAAATGATTTAACGGACTCCTGGATTTGTATAAGTGTACCTTCCATCACTGAGTGGAAGAGAGGACTATTTTTCTTCCTGCTAAACCATATAGCGGCTGATTTAGAGGGGTAAGTACAAGCCTGAGATCTATTCTAATTTGCAATAGAACAAAGGGAGAGTAAACAACTGGATTCGTGAGTCCCACTTATTGCGAACTATGAGAATTTAAATATAATCTGTGAACAAAAAAGAACTAAATTTCGGTCCTTGAATCAGAGTTGCCAGTGGTGCAAGAAAGATATTAAAGAGCAACTGGCCAAAATTGAGCCCTGTGGGACAGAAGTTAGAAGAAAACTGCTAAAAGATAATATTTAATCACTTTGAATGTGTGAGAATCAAAATAAGATTCTAAACAAGGGCAATAGCAGACCCCCCCCCCCCCCCCACACACACACCTCTTCCGATCTATCCAGCAGAAGATTGTGGTCGACAATGTTAAATGGCAAACTTAAATCAAGTTGTATCAAGAGAACATAATTTCCTCTTTCCCAATTAGTATAAATTTTGCTGAGCTTTGTAATAAGGGCTGGTTCTGAGCTGTGGCCCTGTCTAAATCCAGATTTTCTTGGGCACAATCCGTTGGTGGGAGTGAGGAAAAAAGAGCTGTTGCACTACTGCTTTTTCAATTGCTTTGATTATTTAATTCAATTGAGAAATTGGGCATTCAATAAATTGGATAAAGGGCCCAGTCCTGTTTTTTTTTTCAGAAGTGGGTAAATCACACTCCACTGAGAGGGCATAATACCCTCTGCCAGACTACAGTTTACTAGATGTAAAATCTCACTAGATAGAAGAGGTCCATAAATGAATAGAGAGCGTGGTTGGTAACAGACTACTTTACCTGTGTATGCACATATTTTATAAAATACTTGTGGTAATCGTGACTCCACCTATGCTCTTCCCAAAGCCCACCCTTGTGTATGCCTGCTGTACACTGGCTTGCACAATATATACTTTTAGGCATATGTCCCATTTTTCTGTGACTCTCCTGCCTCTTTCCCTTTTTGCTCTTCTTTGTGAACAGATACTTACAAAAGTAGGGATCAGTCCAGGGCCTGACTGCGATGGTAGATGCAAGAACAGACTATTAAGATGTGTAGGGCTATCAATGCATTTTTTTTCCTAAGCCCCACCTCCCATACCAAAGTCAGGAGGCAGCAGGGCCTAGTAAAGGAATGTATGTTGGCAGTCCTGTGCATTTTAATAGCTTTCTACTGCTGCCACTGGGCCTGGTCAAGCCTCAACATTCATAATTTTATTTGCAGGAATGAGTGAAGGAGAGGTTCTCGGATGCAGCTGCAGCATGTCTTATTTGAATGGCAGAGTCAGGGCTCCTTGCCACTGCCCATGTATCTGTGTGTTTGCCTAGCTATACATTTGTAAACAAAGGACAGATGGACAAACCCTAGATAGCAGCTGCTATCACCTGTAATGAAACGCCCACCTTCAAAAAAAAGCCAAAATATGTAGAACATAGGAATAATTTAGACAATAGAAAGAGATGAAAGGAAGAATAAAAAAGGTAGAGAACACATTTCTAATTGAAAAAAATGTAAAAATAAAAATACCAAATTGCACAGGAAATATAGAAAATGTACAAAATATTCACAGAAAACACTTTCCAAAATCACAATACCTTCTCGAACTTGAGGATATAAGACCAGCTATACTGAGTCGGCCCATTGGTCCATTGAACTCAATTAGGTGTAACCAAGGGTGGGCCTAGGTGGGTCATGGCTCTTTTGCCATGGCATCAGTTCCACCCAGCCATTGGCAGCAGAAGAGTCAAATGAGAGAGAAGTGGAAATGGTGTCAATATTCACACTGCCTTTTGCCCAGCCATGTTAATCCCAGGCCCCCCACCAAATAATCAGTCCTGGCTACACCACTGTGTTCAGTATTCTGTTTCTCCATGGACAAGCAGGAAAAAAAGTCCTCATGTATGGGTGATGTCATCTGACAGAGCTCCATGCGGAAATATTCCCAGCTCCTTCAAGAAGCTTCACTGCACATACATGTGCCTTCCTGCCTGCTGCCACAGTGCCATCTTGAAATCAATTTTTTTCCGCAGAACCCCACAGACATCTTTTTTGACAGGTCATGTAAAGTAACTCTTTTCATGGTATAAAACAGTTTTTTTCTCTCTTTACCTGTTCTATTGTTGTGGGTTCTTCAGATTCCCCTCTTAGTTTTCCCTAGTTTAGAGTTTTCATGCATTTTAAAGTTTCCTTTATTTTCTGCAGCACCTCGGCCCCCTTAGGCTTTGGTGCTCCAGCTACGTTCTGTATCTTTATTTCTGCAAACATTTAGCCATTTGATTTCACTGCAACTATTTTTTCCAGGCAATAAGTCACAGAAACTAGCCAGCCAGCCAGCCAGATCATATCCATAACAAATACTCATAGTTGGCGCCTTCAGTGCTTGGGACCCAATCATCAGCCCTCTTGTAAATTGTGATCAGAGATGAAAAAAAGAGGGCTCAAGGGTCATGAGAAACAGTGTGAAGTTATTTTGGTGCTTCTAAATCTGATGCACTGGTGGCACCATTCTCTATGGCATCATGGGCTCTATCAGATGCTGGTAGTGCATTGACATCAAAGATCTCTCAGTCAAGCACCATAGAACCCTGGAGCATTGGCCATCGATCAGTGTTTGCTTGAAGGTGAAGAGGGAGTCATGTTCATCGACGCTGAAAGGAAGACATGTCAAGCATTAGGTTGAGGCTTTGGTGCATCAACATCAAAGCCCTTTGAGTCATGGCATCAAGAGCAAAGAAGGTTTGCAAGAGTGCCCCTCTAAACAGCCCCAAAGAGAGGACAGATCATCCTCCAAGACACTGGAGGGGCAACAATGGCCTACAGAGAGCCGAAATGAGTCAGCCAATACACCTCAAATTCTAGGACCATCGGTCGATGCTGCTGTAGCCTCACAGCCTTTAGAGATGGAAGACCTGAAGAAACATCTCCTGAAGGCTATCAAGAAAAGGATCATGATGCTCTTTACCATGCAGCAAGTCAACGCCTTTATGTCTGCTGCACCGCTGCCGGCAGCAGTCCAATCTATCCTCGAGAAGCTTTGCATGCCTGTGGGAGAGGCATCAATGATAGGGCATCAAAAAGCTCAAACCCTGGAGCCTTCCCAGCCGATATCACTCTCTAGTGCATCAAGGTCCAATACAGCCCCAATTCCTGGAAGGTCATCAGTGCATCAATGTTCCCAAAGGAGCTCCCATTCCCCAAAGGGCAGGAGAGTCATCCAGGCTGAGACTTCAAAGTACTTTGACTTCTCTTGAGTCTGAGTCAGAAGGTTGGGTCACAGATGAGAAGTCTGAAGGCAAGTTGGAGGACAGGTCCCCAACATGCCCTTCTGATCCTTCTCCTCCTCATAAGAGACTAAAGTCAACTACTGAGGACATGACTTTCCAGGATTTTGTTCATAATATGGATAAGGCCTATACCATTTTCTTTGGAGACTGAGGATGAGCCCTGAGCAGAAGAATTGGAGATCTTCCAGTACTCTTCCGCCCCCCCCCCCCCCAAGGAAGCAATAGCAGTGCCCATGCACCATATTCTTTAGAGAATGCAGATGAAAATGTTGTAGACCCCCCCCCTGTACCTCCAGTGAGTAGAAAGCTCAACTCTATGCATAGAGTCAAAAGGCTCCCAGATTCAAGAAGCCCCAGCTTGCTCACCACTCAGTGAATAGTCAACTCAGCTCTCAAAAGATCCAAAAACTCCAAGACGCACTCCTCTGCACCCCCAGGGAGGGAGGCTGAGACATTGGAGTCTTTTGGGAGAAGGGTTTTCCAGAGTTCCGTGCTTGCATCCCACATGGCCTCTTATCAGTTCTACATGGGCATACTGATGAAGGATATCATATGTGGCCAGATGATCTGTCCCAATATCTTCTTCCAGAGAGATTTGGAGCAATATCATTCCCTGGTGAAACATGGCAAAGACTATTTGAGTTCATGGTTCAAGCGACATATGATATCTTTGATACAGTATTGAGAGCTTCTGCAGCAGGTATTGGCACCCAGAGATTCACCTGACTCTGGGTTTCAGACCTTCGGCAGTCTGTGCATGACAAGCTTGCAGATGTACCGTGCAATGGAGATTATCTCTTTGAAGATAAGTTTGAAGAGAAGGTTAGCTTCATAGAAAAGCAGTACATCACCCTTTGAACCATTCTGTCAAGGTGCATGTCTGAGCCTGGCCTCTTATCGCAGGAGGTTTCAGGGTGGCAACCAGAAAAAAAACTTACTACTCTCAAAGGCATATGTATTTTCCTGGTTCTTACTATTCCCAAATGAAGCAGACTCCTTAAACTCAAACAAAGCGAGAGAAGCCTCAGAAGGCCCAACGGGCTCCTCAGCCAAAGCCAGGGGCAAGGTTTTGACTAGTTCCTGAAGAGCGTAGCCATTCTACCTGTAGCTGCAGCAGGGGACTTCCCTGTCAGAGGGAGGCTTACTCTCTTTGTCCAGAAATGGCCCCTTATAACCTCAGGCACTCAAGTCTTACAAATTATCCAAAATGGCTACAAATTACATCTATTCTATCTTCCTCCAAATTGTGGAGGGTTCAATCCTTAAACTCTCAGCATCAAGAACTACTTCTGAAAGAAGTCACCACCCTTCAAAGAGATCTAGTAATCAAGCTCATGCCACCAGAGCAAGAAGGGCAAGGATTTTATTCCAGATATTTCCTGATCACCAAGAAAATGTGAGATTCCATCCCATCCTAGATCTAAGAGATCTTGACAAATATCTGGTCAGAGAAATGTTCAGGATAATTTCTCTAGGTACCCTTATCTTCAAAAATGAGATTGGTTGTGCTGTCTGGATCTAAAGAGTGCTTTATACTCACATATAGATACAACCAATTCATAGAAAGTATCTCAGATTCATAGCAGAGCAGCAGCACTTCTAGTATTGCGTTCTGCCTTTGGCCTCATGTCAGTTCTTCATGTATTTACAAAATGCCTTGTTGTGGTAGTAGCATTTCTACATGGACTGGGCATATATGTCATCCTCTACCTGGACAATTGGTTGATCAAGAGTGCCACTCAGGAAGGAGTTTGCAAATCAACACAACTGACCATTAGGGTGCTGGAACTACTAGGGTTTGTAATAAATTAGATCCCACCTCTGTCCCACCCAACAATTGGAATTCATTTTAGCTCTGCTCGACACAAGCAAGAGCTTTCCTTTCACACAACAGACTATCCAGACTGACAGCGACAGCGCAGGAGATTCAACTGAATCAGCAGGTATCAGCTTGCATCATGTTAACATTATTAGGCCTCAACAGTACATGTAACACCCTTGGCACATTTCCATATGAGAAGCTCAGTGGATGTTAACAACTCAGTTGTTACAAGCCACAGGGAATATTAGAGACCTTCTGTTTGTCACCAGTCCTCTCATTCAATCTCTAGATGGGTGGAATATTTAAGACAATCAGACCAAAGGACTTTCTTTCCAAACTCCTCTGCCACAAAAATTATTGATGAGAGATGTGTCCAAGCTGGGCTGGGAAGCTCATCTCAATGGGTTCAACACTCTAGGAACTTGGTTGCTCCAAGAAAGTCTTCATCAAATCAACTTCTTGGAAATAAGAGCTATTGCGAATGCTCCAAATGTTTTCAACGATCAGTTGTCCAATCAAACTGCCCTAATTCAAACAGACAATCAAGTAGCCTTGTTTTACATCAACAAGCAGGGAGGAAAGAGGTCATACCTCCTATGTCGAGAAACAGTTAGGTTGTGCAAATTCACCATCTCTCATGGGATGGACTTGAGAGCCACTTACCTACGTGGCAAACAAAACACTCTGGTGGACCGGCTGAATTGAGTCCTTCAGCCTCACAAATGGAACCTCGACAGAGAGGTCGCAAGTAGCACTTTTTAGGAGTGGGGAACCCCCTCAATATATCTTTTCACAATGACTCAAAATGTCCAGGTGGATCAGCTCTACTTTAGAGTGGGGGACCAGACAGCAAACTAGCCTCTGATGCGTTCCTTCTAGATTGAGGGGAGGGTCTTCTGCACACATATCCTCCAATAAGTCTCATTGCCATGGTCTTCCTGAAGCTCAAAACAGAGGTATGATTATTTTGATTGCCTCTTATTGGTCCAGGCAACCATGGTTCCCTCTTATTCCCAAGCTGTCCATTCAGGAATCATTTTGGCTTGGACAAGCACCGGATCTAAGATTACAGGAGGATGGAACGATATTGCACCCCAATATTAAGTCCTTAGTCTTCACAGCTTGGCTATTGAGAGACTAACATTGTCCAAACTCAATCTTCTGGACAGTGTCACCAATGTCCTTTTGGCCTCCAGGAGGGACTCTATGAGAAAGTCCTATGTATGCAAATGGAAGAGGTTTGCTGTTTGGTGTGAGGAAAACTCCCTAGATCCTTTTGTCTGTCTCACACAAACACTGTTTGAGTATCTTCTACACCTCTCTCAGCCTAGAGTTAAGACCAATTCTGTAAGGGTTCACCTCAGTGTGATTGGAGCATACTACCAAGGCATGGAAGATAAACCCATCTCTGTACAGCCTTTAATTGTTCACTTCATGTGGGGCTTACTACTGCTAAAACCTGCTTATAAGCCACCTGTGGTGTCTTGGGACCTCAGTGTGGTTCTTGCACAGCTGATGAAAGCTCGTTTTGAACCACTCAGTACCAGTCCTCTGAAATTCTTGACCTGGAAGGTTTTATTTCAGGTGGTGGTCACTTCAGCATGCAGAGTGTATGAGCTTCAAGCCTTAGTAGTTCATCCACCTTATACAAGATTTCATCACAACAGAGTGGTCCTTCATACTCTTCCCAAATTTCTTTCAAAAGTGGTCACCGAATTTCATCTTAACCAATCGGTTGTTTTTCTAACATTCTTCCCAAAACTTCATGATCACACAGGGGAAACTGCACTACACATGTTGGACTGCAAGTGAGCTTTTCTACTTGGGATGGACGAAAACCCTTAGAAAGTCCATCCAGGTTTTTGTTTCTTTTGACACCCAACAAACTGGGGGTTACCATCTCCAAATGCACCTTGTCAACTTGGCTCGCAGATTGCATCTCTTTCACTTATGTTCAGGCAGGCCTCAGTCTTGAGGGCATGTCACAACTATAATGTCAGAGCCATAGCTGTGTCAGTGGCCCACTTGCTCTCATTCTCCATGGAAGATAGTTGCAAGGCTGCAACATGGACTTTAGTCTTCACATTCACATTGCACTACAGTCTGGAAGGTGGTTCTGATGCAACAGCAGCTTCAGCCAATCAGTACTCAATCTGTTTTGGGGAGTAGAATTCATCTTCATCCACCCAGGCCAATTTCTGTTCAAGCTATGTAAGGAAAAAAGTATAAAACTTTAAAAAGCCTGTTGCCAGCAAAAATAGTTGTTCATTGCCATTTTAGGCTCTGTTTGTCCCCTATTTTTGGTTCAAGGTAGCCTGTTGCTATGGAGTCTTATACATGAGGACTTTTTTCCTGCTTGTCTACCAAGAAAATGTAGTTACTCGCCTGTAGCAGGTGTTCTCCATGGACAGCAAGGAAAGTCCTCACAACCCACCCACATCCCCCTGGAGTTGTATTCCCTTCAGCTCTTGTACTGGACTGAGTTTAAGATGGTGCCACGGCAACGAGTGGGAATGCATACACATGGGGGGGGGGTGTAATACTCCTGCATGGGGCTCTGTCAGATGATGTCACCCATATTTGAGTACTTTTCCTGCTGTCTACTGAGAACACCTGCTACAGCAGAGTAACTACATTTTCCAGCAATGGCTAGTCCAGGAAACAGGTATCTGGTATGATCTGAAAAAGTAGATAGATTCCATACTGCTTACGCTAAGGGGATAAACAGTGGCTTTACTCACAATTATCATAACAATGGTTTATGAACTTTTCCTCCATGAACTTGTCCAAATCTAATTGCTAACTGCTTTTACCATATCCTCCAGCAATGAATTCCAGAGTGTTGAGTGAAAAAAAAGTTTTCTCTGATGTGTTTTAAATTTACTACTTAGTGGCTACAGTTATATAGCATATCTCCTAGTCTTTGTACTTTTTGAAAGAGTAAACTATCAATGTGTGTTTACCTATTCCACTCCAGGATTTTATAGACCTCTGTCATCTCCCTTCATCTGTCTCTTCTCCAGGCTAAAGAGCTCTAATCTCTTCGACCTTTCCTCATAGGGGAGTCATTCCATTTAATTTTTCTTTAGTATAACTTTTTCTGTTCCTCTACATACCCAATAATGAGACTAAAGCAGAGTACATCAATATACAGCCATCGTGTACACATCATATTCTATCAAATATAAAATTCATCTAGCATAGAATAAAGTTTAAAAATATGAGATGGATTAAAAGAAATGGCTGCATAATAACTTCATAAGCAGTCTACTACCTTTCCAAAAAGTCAGGTCTTAATCATCTTTCAAAAACTCAAATCAGAAGAATAAGCTCTAATATCTGCAGGTACATAGATCATTCAAAATCTGTGGGGTTGCTCCAAGTAATGTTCATATCATCCTAGAGTATCTGTTCATGCCGTCCTAGAGAACCTGTAATAGAGGTTCTCTGTAGACAGCAGGGGAATGCAGTCATGTTTGTTGGTGAAGCCCGTGGGCTGGTCCTTCAAGCGGCGTTCTCTCCTAGCTTTCAAAAAAGTCTTTTTTTTTCTTTTTTAGTGCAGCACCGGGCATGCACAGTAGGTCTTGCGCCTCCTGACACTCAGTCCATCGTCAGTCTATCCAAAGCATAAACTAAGAAAAAAAGAGGGGGAATTAGTAGGAGGGAAAAGTGTGGCTGCATACCCCTGATTTCTTTGGAGAACCCCTGTTACAGGTAAGCAACCGTGCTGTCTCCACTGACAAGCAGGGATATGCAGCCACATTTGTAGGTTGATCCAGAGCAGAGTGTCGCTGAAGAGGAGAAAATAAATTCCAATTGTTCTAGGAAACACAAAAGAACAAACTAACTATCACTCTACACTATAAACCCCAACCCAAAAATAGAGTAATGTGTACAAATTTGCAAGCTAGCATGTATGTAGTAATGTCAGAAGAGCAGCCATGAGGTTTAATCCGCCTCTTGAAGCTAAACTTCCATTTTGCTCAAATTTTAAATGAGCTTACTAAGGAGCTGTATAAATAAAGGTGAAGCACCACATATAAGTGCCCCCTACATGAAACCAATCCTATGGTGTTTTTAAATATACTGTGTAGAAGTCCAGACTGGAAAAAACAAAAAAGATAGGAACTATAACTATGACTTATCTGAAACGTCCCATCGTAGTTTTCTCCACAATCCACTTCAAAGCTTCGCAGACTAGTCAGACCTCTCACAGAGTAATCTGCAGTTGTAAAAAGTACACAGCACTGTGTTTCGGGCAAACATCAAATTCGTGCCCTGTCTCAACGCTTAATTTAACTGCAATGTGGAAACAAGCTCCCGGCTGATCACAAACGCCAGCGCATGCTCAATAGCGGTCTGAACCTCGCAGCACGATTCATGAATTAAATAGCAATAAACAACCAATCAGTGTTCAGCAGTGAATACAAGGGGATCTAAAAATAACAATCCTAATGTAAAAATGTAAAAAATCCCAAAACAATTGTTGAAAGAAGACATCATTAAAGAATGCTGGCCCAATCCAATTCTTTATTGAGACCAAGCGGTTCAACAGTAGACCATCGAAAAATCCAAATTTGTTCCAATAATTGAAGCAGTTGTTCTCGATCATCCCCCTCCCCCCTAGGATGCTCAGGAACAAAATCTAAAACACGCCATTTCAAATCTTCAAAAGCATGATGAAAATCCAGACAATGCTGGACCAACGGGGCTGATAACACGGTATTTCTGATTCTGGAGGCATGTTCATTCAAACGAATTTTTACTGAACGAATCGTCCAGCCAATATATAAAAGATGGCACGGACAAATCAACACATACACAACAAATGATGTTAAACAAGTCGTGTACCACCGGGCCCTATGAGTGAAATCTGAATTAGGGACCCTCCACTCAATGCCCAAAATCGATTGCGGGCAATGAGAACAAGAGGCACAGGTAAAATGGCCAACCTCAAGAGGTTTATTAACAACCCTGTCCAAAGGGGAAGAAGTAGCCCCTACAATATCCCGAAGATTAGGGCCCCGGGAATGTGCTATCTGTAACCTTTTTTGAAAGCATGGATGTAATTGTAAAATGTGCCAATGTCTGGCCAGACTTTTCTTAATATGATCTGTGTGAAACATATATGGCAACACTCCCACAAAAACAGCAGAATCTACCGTAGAATCTTGAGATTTTGGAAAAAACAACCAGTCACGGTGGGTATATCTTGCCCTCAAAAATGCTTGTTTGATGACCCGTTTAGGATAACCTCTCTGGGTAAGGCGGGTGGACAATTCATCTGCATGCCTGAGAAAATCCTCAAAATTAGAACAAATACGTCGAAGCCTGAGAAATTGTCCATACGGGAGACCCCTCTTCAAAGACAATGGGTGAAAACTAGAAAAAGATAACAGATTGTTTCTCTGCACAGATTTTCTAAATAAGGTGGTATGGAAAGAATTGTGACCTTTCAGGACCATAACATCCAAAAATTCAAGTTGAGAAAAATGATGCTGCATAGTAAAAGACAAATTCGAACGAAGCAAATTCAACCAGTCAACAAACAAATGTAAATTGGCTTTAGTTCCTTTCCACAAAAAGAAAATGTCATCTAAAAAATGAGCCCATAAAGCCACATCCTTAAACCATGGCGAAGGGTAAATATAAAAAGATTCAAACTCAGCCATGTATAAGATGGCTACAGATGGAGCCACTGTGGCTCCCATAGCTATACCTTGGACTTGATGGTAAATTTGTTGTTCAAACTGAAAATAATTTTTGGTAAGTATCAAGTTGAGCAGCTTCATAAAAAATGAATGAGGAATCCGATCAGGCAAAGATATGTTTAGTTGAGAAATTAATGACAAGGCTTGATCTTGATTGATATTAGTGTACATTGCTGTGACATCCAAGGAAACAAGCCACCAAGAGGCAATGTCACCCTCTACTTGTTGGAGTTTGGTGAGAAAATGAGTAGTATCCTTTAAAAAAGAAGGGACAAGTTGAGCACATGGTTGTAAAAACTTGTCACAAAATTTGGACAAGGGCTCCAACATAGAACCACGGCAAGACACAATGGGCCTGCCTGGAGGTACAGTAAGAGATTTATGTATTTTAGGAACAGTGTAAATGAACAGAACCTTTGGGTGTTTTAGGACTAGAAATCCAAATTCACATTTTGTAATCCAATTATTGGATAATGCCTGCTTCATAACAGAATGAATTTCAGATTGTAGATCCATGAAAGGATTAACAAGTAACTTAACATAATGATCAGTATTACTTAACTGATCTAAAAGATGAGCCCTATACTGAGAGTAAGATTGCACCACTGTTGCTCCCCCTTTGTCCGCTTGACGGATTACCAAAGCATGATTTTCCTGAAGTTCCTTAACCGCATTCCATTGGTTCACGGATAAGTTATGATACCGGGACCGCAGTTCAGAGCGTTCTAAAGTCATTAAATCATTAAGCACTAGTTTCTGATATGTTTGAATAAGAGGGTCAGTTGCATCCGAAGGTGTCCATCGAGAAGGTGCTGTGACAATGGAGATGTCTATGCCCATGTCATGTGTGGCACAAAAATGAGTCACCAAAAGCTTCCTAAAAAAACGATGTAAAGCAATTTGCATCCGAAAAGGATCATAATGAGCCACTGGTACAAAGGAAAGCCCCAGATCTAATAAAGACTGCTGCTCCAACGTCAAAGCAATTGATGAAATATTAACTACTGTTGTTTGGACCGGTTACTGGTCATCGGTCCCTGCAAATTGTCCTGTTGATAGGTCTCTTGTGGTATCCACGAACGATCGTGTTGAAAATTGTCCCTGGATCTCCACGTACGGCTCCGCCCTCGACCCTGAGGGCGGCCCTGCCGAAAAACCTGCTCTTGTCTGTAACCAGAAGATGTAGCAGTTCCAGTGCGACCTCCATAATCAGATTCATCAGAAGAAATCTCAAAGGAATCAAAAGTAACTTTCTTCACTGCCGGATCACCCTTCTTCATCCAAGTATATACCTGATCCAACTCATAATCTTTTTTGTCTCTATTAAACTTGTTTATCTTAATTGATTTTTTATAATCCCGGTATTGGTCCAATTGTAATTGTATGTCCTCCATTTGTGATTTGTATCGATCCTTCGTGATCGTCCCTTGAATTCGATCATCAAGTTCCTTCACCTCCTTTTTTAATTTGATAGATTCAGTATTCAATCGCTCCCTCAACAAGGCAATCAAATCCATGCTACACTTATTTAAAATACTATTCCATTTGTTGTAAAATTCTTGATCATCCGTAAACATCTTGGGAGGCTTTAAAACATGCAGGCCCTGAGGGCTCATCATAGATTTCACCATAGGATTGGTTTCATGTAGGGGGCACTTATATGTGGTGCTTCACCTTTATTTATACAGCTCCGTAGTGAGCTCATTTAAAATTTGAGCAAAATGGAAGTTTAGCTTCAAGAGGCGGATTAAACCTCATGGCTGCTCTTCCGACATTACTACATACACACTAGCTTGCAAATTTGTACACATTACTCTATTTTGGGGTTGGGAATTGTTCTAGGAAGGCAATGTGACAAAGTCCTGGGAAAGTAGATAGACAATTCAGAGTGCAAAGAAGTTGCGTATCACTGTTTGTCCGAAGGCTGTATCTGTAGATGACAAATAGTCCTGGCAGTAATCTTTAGTGAAGGTATGGATGTTTGATCAGGTAGCTGCATTGCATATGTCCATAATGGAGACTGAGTGGAGATTAGCTATTGTCAAAGCTTTTGCCCTGAGGTGATGAGGGGTAACTTCCAGGAACAGGGTGACTCTGTTTGAAATGGAAAGGTAATAGCCTGAAATCCAGGATGAAAGAGTCCTCTTGGAAGCTGGAAGGCCAGGGTTATTTGAATTAAAAGTAACAAGTTGGGAAGTCTTACGATAGTCTCGTCTTGTGTGAAGATAATAAAGTAAGACTCTGCGACAGTCCAAAGAATGAAGTGTCTATTTGGACTCAGACACATGAGATTTAGAAACTATTGACTGGTTCTAGTGATGGGCAGAACCCACTTTTGGTAAAAATTTTGGATGAGTTCACAGAAGGACTTTAGTGGGTAAAAATTTGGAATAGGGTGGATGGTGAACAAAAGCTTGGAGTTTGCTTATGCATCGAGCAGATGTTATAGCAATAAGGAAATTTGACTTCCAAAAGAAGTGTTTCAGGGACGCTTGGGCTAACTGTTCAAAAGGCGGTTTGGCCAGTGCTGAGAGAACAACATTTAGATCCCATGCCAGAATAGATTGTCGAAGCAGAGGTCCGAGATTCGTTACTTCATGCATGAATTATGTGACCCAGGGATAATGAGCATGGGTTTGTCTTCAATCATATTATGGTAGGTTGAAACAGCAACAAGATGCATGCATACAGAGGAGGATTTGAGACCACCATCTGAGAGTGACATAAGATAGGCAATGGGCAGGAAAATGGGTGAAGGTAGCAATCAAAGCATCATCGAGAAATCCGAGACCACTTCAAAGCATAGAACTTTTGGTTGAATCATTCTTAGATGCTAGAATTACGTGGCAGACTCTGTCAGACAGGAAGTTGAAGAGCTAATTGGGTTTCAACATCTATGCCATTAGAAAAAGATTGTGAAGATTTGAGTGTAAAAGATGGCCGTTCTGTTGTGTCAACAGATGAGGATGAGAGCCCAGTGGTAATGGGATATCCACCAGTAGCGAAAGGAGCAGAGGATACCAGACTTGTCTGGGCCAGCTGGGAGCGATGACAATCATTGACATGATCTTGTAATCTCTTTCAAAGTACTCTGGGTATGAGTGGGAAAACTGGAAAGGCATACATTAAGCCACTGTGTCAGGAAATTGCAAAGGCATTGTGGTGAAAATGTTGCAGTACTGGTCAGAGGGAATAGAATCGGGGACATATATGGCATTGTCTGCAGAGGCAAAGTGGCCTATCCATGGAGTGCCCCACTTGTAAAAAAAAAAAAAAAAATGTGCCACCCGAGAGTTAAGAGACGATTCATGAGGCTGCTTAGGGAACCTGTAATTTGATTTTGGTCGCCTGGGAAACAGGTCGCTTGAATCGTGCAGTTGAGGGTAGCTGTCAAGTATCCATCTTTGAAGAGCTTTCCTGCAGAGACACAGGAAGCCTGATCCACCTTGTTTGCTCTTATAAAACATTGCGACTTCATTGTATGTGCAAATCTGAAGGTTCACATTTGTTAGCCAGTTGGCAAAGGTCTTGAGATTGTAAAGGACTGCTCGTTGTTCTCCAGCAACAAGCAGGAAATCAGTCCTCAAATATGGGTGACGTCAGCACTGATAGAGCTTGAGCATATTCACTTCCCAGCTTTCAAAGAAAGCCATTGGGAGTTAGACTGCGCATGAGCGGTTGCCTTCCCACCCAAGGGTGTCATCTTACCTCAGTCTTCTTTTTTCCACAGAGCATGTTTGGCTCGCAGGTCTTGACCAATGGCCATCCACAAGCAGAGAGTTGCTGCCCTCAGGCACCGCGTCCGATGACTCTGCAACACTTAGGTGTGCTCGATCTGACCTCCAAGAATGCAGAGTCTCGGACAAGGGATTGTTCCCTGAGGACCTCCCCTGTGGGCTAAAGTCATTGTCCGAGTTGAGGTAAAAGATGCATTCCGACCCCGGTGCCGGAGGCAAGTCCTCGAATACCCAGGCTCAGAGCCCTCAACCCAACATCAAGGGTGATGGCCGGGAGCGGTCCTCGAAGCTGCCCCAGACAGAGTAGACTCCTACCACATCGGGGGATCGGGCTCAATCCCCCGGTGCAATCACCATTGGTGACTCCTCTCAGATGGACCCAGCTCCAGGCTTGATGCCATCAAGACCCGATCCACAGACTGCGGAGCCTACTGGCTTTGAGGTCAGGATGGCGGCCCTGGAATGCAGCATGGCTGACTTCCTTGCGGCACAGTGAGGCCCAACACCCAGTGCCTCTGGGTCATCGGCACTGACCACAATGCCCTCCATGACCAGGAACTCTCCGGAGGAAATACAACCTGTTCTGGAGCGATTCTCCAGCTCAGGACTGAGGTGATTGGCCTCGCACTAGAGGCACCCATCGCTCCCGAGTACATCGGAGTTGGTGCATCAGACACCATGTTCACTGATGCCGGTGGGGCATCGGCTCGATGACTGCCCTGCCCTCAACATCTCCTCCATCTCTGAGTCCGGCTGGGAGACCGGCGACAAGTCCACCAATACCATGCTCCACACAGATGTACGGTCTGAGCCATATCCACTGCAGGAGCATGGTCACTGCTCGAGGACCTCGCATTCCTCAACTTCATCTGCGGGATGGCAAGGGCCCTCTCTTTCGTTGTGGAGACAGAGGACAAGCCTTGAGTCAAGGACCTGGAGATCCTCCAGTACAAGGCCCCTCCAAAGGAGGCACTGATGGTGTCGATTCCACCCATTCTGGAATGCTTGTTCCGGATGTGGGAGAGCTTGGTAACGGTGCTCATAGTGAACTGCCGACTCGACTCGCAGTATCGAGTCGGCAAGAGCCCCGGGTTCCAAAAAGCACAGCTGCCATACAACTCCATGGTGGGGGAGTCGGCTATGTGTCAGATCAAAAACCAGAAGACCAACTCCTCGGTGCATCCAGGTAAGGAGGCCCACACCATGGATGGTTTTGGCAGACATTGCTTCCAAGGCTCGATGCTCACTGCCCGGATCCAGGCACACCAGTTGTACATGGGCATGTACCTCAGGGACCTGGCAAAGGAGCTTGCTGGGATCTTTACTGGACTGGCAGGGGAATCCCTCAAGCGCTTTTGGACCCTGGTCTCCACAGTCAAGGGCTGTTCCAAATTTCAAGCTCGGACAGCCTTCGACGGCTTTGAATCTGTGGCCCATGTGGCTGCGATGGGCATTAGTGCCTGCCACCTGGCCTGGATACAATCCTCAGATCTGGAGCGGTGGGTACAGGATAAACGGGCTGATGTCCCGTACCGAGGAGAGAACCTCTTTAGCAAACCCATGACAGATAAGGCATCGAGTTGAAGACAGTTCCTGACCACGACTAGGCTGTCCAGGAAGACTGCCAACCCTTCCTGTCAGAAGGCTTCGGATAAAAAAAAAATTCACTCGAAGTGGAAAAAGGCTTATGGGAAATATCCCCCAGTTTCCGATCTACCAAGCTCCCCAACAAAGTCAGTAGGCCAAAGGCCAGGGGTGCGGCCCCTATAAGCCAAAAGCCCCCAAGCCCCAGACAGCACCCCAACTGCAGCCTGCAAGGGGGGGGGGGGCGGGTTGACTCCTTGGGTGTAGCTTTCCCCCAGAAAGCCAGGGCCCAAAGCACATGGGAAGACATCTGATCCATTTTGCCCATCTCTGGCTGGGCATCACCTCCAATGCCTCAGTGTTGCAGGTGGTTCACAAAAGCTATCTTCTGCATTTCCACCAGGTGCCTTCTCCCTTCTTTCCAAGGGAGCTTCCCATGACCTCCCTGCACAGAGAGCTCCTTTAGAAGGAACTTGAGTCCCTCCTCAGGGACTGAGCCATAGAGCCAGTACCTCAGCCTCTCTGGGGCACAGGGTTTGTCAGACGGCTACCTGGGGTGAGAATCTTCACAGTCTTGACAATGCATATATTTATATGATGTTTGCAAGGTATTGTGGGTAATGTAGTTCATTCACACCAGACACAGCTGCTGACAATAATTTAGTTGTGAACAAGTGGTGAAGCCAATAAAATACTTCTTTTATTGAGGGGTTATTTCTCCCAGCACATGTATGCTTGGTAGCACATAAATTAGGTTACTTGCTTGCAGTGTTTAATTTGTGAAAACAAAGTCAAAAATCAAATCAGGAAAACAACCTTCAAACTTGTCAGGCAATTAGCTAATGTTTTCTTAGCATATAACTAACAAATGAAAAGCCACAAAGAAAGGAATAAACTGTTCTTGTCAGGTTAACTTCTGATTACTTTCCACACAGATCCAGCAGTGATTTTCTCCTAGCTCACAAGCAATTAGATGCATCTGAATTGCTATCAGTTATCCAGCTGAAACCCTTTAGCTGGCTGGTTTTCTTACTGTGTGAGTCAAATCCTGCTTTAAGAGCTGTTCTTAGTGGAATAAAGAACCAGTTTATAATTCTTTGTAATGGCTGCTGTGTTTTTTCACAGAAAGTTACCAATAGCATTTGGATAGAGAGCAGTCCATATAATCAATATCTTCATCTGCTATAATTCCCCCTTCATCAATAAGCATAGGGTCACTATCATGATTTGGCACAGATGAATCTTTCAATGGAGCCCGTTCAAGAGAACACTTATCTCCCTGCTGTCTTTCACTGTTATAGCTAGGGCATAGATCAGTGTTCATACCTGAGCTTCCATTGCTGCCATAGTTCCTCTCTGTATAGCCTGGCCAGTATGTAGTCCAGTTCTTATGTCCAGCCTTCCAATCTTGATCCCTGGACACTGGATCTTTCCTCACATACCTTCTGGCATAGGTCTTAGAGTCCCTTCCACGTGCAGCCGTCTCTCTCACCGGTAGCCACTGGTGATTCCTATCTCTGCAGCACCATTCCTCTGGTTTTCCCCAGTCCAATGGTCTATGCTGGCTCTTGGAATACCTCCCAGTATACGTACTGCCTTGGACTCTTCTAGACCTCTCAAAGGCTTTTCTTCTCTTCCTTCCAGAGGGTTTCTTTCCTTCTCTATCCGTCCTGTTTGGCTTCTGCCTCTGTTGATTCTTCAGATGAAACTGATGATCCTTCTCTGCATATCCACGGTGATCATGGAGAAGATGATGAAGCTGATGCTTGTCCTTCTGCTTGTGAAGTGGATGCTTGTGATCTGTAGAATAAACTCTATTCTTATTCTGTCTTGATGAGTGCACCTCCCTAATACAGCGCAGCTGTGCTGAATCAGGCCCTGCCCTTTGAGATGAGTGCTTAGGGATTACCTCATAGCCCTCTTGATTGAACACACGTTTTCTCACTTCAGCTCCTCTCATGTCTGCTGGAAACCTGGTGCATTCTGGGACTGGTAGTCTTTTATGAGAAAATTCTGTTTTCTTATTTCTACCAGAACTGACAGGTTGCTTGTTCAGAGTCACATCATCTTTTCTATAGCTCCTTCCTGAGCTATGATAAGCTTCCTTATCACAGGTTCTACTCCCAGTATTTCATCATTCCAAAAGTGACAAGTGGCTATTGGCCCATCCTGACTCTGTGGGGCCTAAACCGCTTTCTGGTCAGAGAGAAGTTCAAAATGTTATTCCTTGAAACACTGCTGCCCTACCTCCTCCGGGAAGACTGGCTATGCTCCTTGGGTGTTAAGGATGCCTATACCCACATCCTGATCCATCACCATCAATACCTCCACTTCAACATCAGAGGGTTCCACTACCAGTACAGGGTACTTCCCTTCAGCCTCTCCTCGGCACCCAAGGTATTCACCAAGTGCCTGGTGGTCATCACCACTCATCTCTGCTTGCTGAGCATTTTTGTCTCCCCCTATCTGGATGATTGGCTTATCAAAAGAAGGCATGATTGGCTTATCAGAGAAGGCATGCAGTGTGGTGACCCACACCAACTAGGTGTTGCAGACACTGCGGTTCGTAATCAACTTCCCCAAGTTGTATCTGCTCCTGACTCAGTGCCTGGAGTTTATTGGAGCCCTCCTGGACTCGATGTATGCCAGGGCATTCCTACCTCTAGCGGAGCACAGAACCTTGCGTCGCTGGAAGGGGAGGTGCAGACCCGATCAACAGCATCCATCCGGCTCCTGCTGTGCCTTTTGGGGCACATGGCCTCGACTGTGCACAAAACATTGCAAGCATGCCTCAGGATGTGACAAGCCCACTGAGCTTTCAGTGGATTCAGGCCACAGGCCATCTGGAGGATCGGCTTTGGATCACCCTTCCCCTCGCAGTCTCTCTCACCTGGTGGCAGAGCCAACCAAACCTCATGGCCAGCCTGTCCTTTCAGGCCCCACTGGTACAGCACATTCTCATGATGGACGCCTCTGGTGCCAGTGCTGGCTGCTCTGTACAGGCAGCCATGGCCTCCTGGGCATCAGCAATACGGAGTAGCTCCCCTGCCATTGTGTCCGTTGTGGCCCACAGCTGGTGGATCTCCTGGTGAATGGCCAACAGAGCCTGATGAGTGCCTGTGGGTGGGACACAAGGTGATGTGTGAGACACCTGTTACAACCCCCTCTGTGACACATGCACATGTCAGGCATATCACACCAGACCAGTCTGCAGAAAAACCATGCACGTGATGACTAGCAACGCATGACCATGTGTACATCTGTGTGTCCCATGAGCCATTATCATGCCAGGAAAGGGTCCTGATGAGGGGTCGTGTGAATCACAGATGTCACACATGGTACAGTGTCGTAGTGCAATGTGTCAATGCATGATCTGCGCACTGGTCATATGAGATAAGCCAGATGATGTGGGGAGTCATGGCACACACATACATAGATCTGTGGGGCTCTGTTTTCTATAACGCTGGCACTAAGTACAGATTACGGTGACAAGCTATGCTAGGTACCAGTACCCATGGTGAGGGGTCAGTCAAGTAAACTGTCTAGGTGACTTGGGATAGGTGTTTACCGCAGTGCGCTTCCTTGGGGTATATGGCCGTGAACAGTGTGCATATGTCTGAGCTCCTCAACACGCTGACACTTGACAAGCCATGCTACAATAGGGGGGAACGCACATGGCACAGCCCCCCCCCCCACCAACATAATATACGATCTGCTATGTTGACAACTCATTGTGGATGTTACATCAACCCCCATGGGGATTGTTGTGTATGCTGTTACCCACCTTCAGCATTGTGGCTTTCTGAGGCACTGTGGGCCCACAGCTCCCCCAGGATCGTAGCCATGCTGGTGGGAGGGGTGGCTGATGTCCCTGGTGCCTGCACGGTGTGGTGACTCCCCTCCATCTCCATACCCTCTACAGCCTGTGAGTTACTGCTAGTGGCCCCAACTGTAGCGTTGACATCCGGTGGCGTGTCCTCTGCCTCAGGCAGCACATTTTTTCCTGTTGTGCCCTCGCAATTGCTGACGGTGTCCCTGTATATTGCGGCCTCTGGCCCCTCAGCATCCTGAGGCCCTGCTACATCCTCCTCTTCATGTGCCTCCATGGTCCAGTAGTCACCTGGGGGTGGAAAAGGGTACACAGCACAGATGAGTTTGCGCAGCAAACCTATGTACACGTGTGTAGTACATCCCTGCCAAAATCAATGTGTTGTCTGCCTGTGCCTGATGTTGGTGAGCCTGCAATGGGGACAGCACATGTGCCTACAGTGTGCTGTGCCTGGCAGGGGTGGGGGGGAGCAGCCTCATTCCCTGGTGTAGCTGTGCCACATGGGGTGCAGTGTGTGGGGGATGGTGTGCTGAGTGCCACGCCCCCTATCTGCAGTATCAGGTATGGACTGGCCACCTGACCTTGGATGTGGCCTCAGCAATACATGTGGCTGTTGTGCATGTGGGAGCCCTGAGTGGGATTGTGTGCCGTCATTGTGTGTGTGAGCGATGTGCTTGCATTGCCCTGAGTCCTCCAAGCTAGGCTGGGGAGCCTACTGCAATGGCCTGCAGTCGCAGGGTGCCTGGACTCAGAAGGAGAGTACTCTCCAGATCAACCTCCTCAAGCTCAGGGTGGTGACAAATGCCCTCAAGGTGTTCCACACCCACCTAATGGGTCAGGTGGTACTCGTCCAGACAGAAAATCAAGTAGCTATGTTCTACATCAACAAGCAGGGCGGGATAGGTTCCTACCTCCTCTACCTGGAGGCAGTTCACCTATGGAATTTCCTCCTGGGAAATGGCATGACCCTCCGATGGTCTACCTGCTGGTCCAGGTCAATCTGCTTTCAGATCGGCTCAGCAGGGTGCTTCAGCCGCACAAATAGAGACTCAACCCGGAGGTAGCCAACTCCATCTTCCAATGTCAGGGGACCCCAATGTTGGGACTAAAAGGAGCAGTTGCAAAGATTAAAGACTTACATCAAGCTTGGGTGTTGTTTAAAAATACTATCTTGGAAGCCCAAGCCAGCTTTATTCCACGCTTTAAGAAAAGTGGAAGGAAGTCCAAAAAACTGCCACCATGGTTTAAAGGTGAAGTCAGAGAGGCGGCTGTTGCCAAAAAAGCATCTTTCAGGAAATGGAAAAAAGAGCCAAACGACGAAACCTGGAAACAGCACAAGCACTGGCAAGTCAAATGCAAGGCATTGATAAAGCAGGCAAAGGGAGAATTTGAGAAGAAGCTTGCTGCGGAAGCAAAAACGCGAAATAAAGATGTTTTCAAGTACATTCTTAGCAAAAAACCTATGAGAAAGTCAGTTGGTCCATTAGATGATAGAGGAGTTAAAGGGGCACTAAGAGGCGACAAGGCGATAGCGGAGAGACTGAATGAATTCTTTGCTTCGGTCTTTACTGAGGAAGATGTAGGGATGTGTTACCAATGACTGAAGTGGTATTTAAAGGTGCTGAAGAATTGAAGGAAATATTGATACATCGGGAAGATGTATTACAACTATTAGATAAACTGAAGAGTAGCAAATCACCTGGGCTTGATGGTATACATCCAAGGGTGTTGAAAAAACTGAAATATGAGATTGCAGACCTGCTATTAGTAATCTGTGAACTATCATTAAAAACATCTCTAATACCTGAAGATTGGAGGATCGCCAATGTAACACCAATTTTTAAAAAGGGTTCCAGGGGTGATCCAGGAAACTACAGACCGGTGAGCCTGACGTCAGTACCGGGAAAAATGGTAGAAACCATCATAAAGAATAAAATTACTCAGCATGTAGATAGTCATGGCCTAATGGGAGACAGCCAACATGGCTTTAGACAAGGAAGATCTTGTCTTATTAATCTGTTATGTTTTTTTGAAGGTGTGAATAAACAGCTGGACAAAGGTGAGTCGGTTGATATAGTGTAGCTGGACTTTCAGAAAGCCTTTGACAAGGTCCCTCATGAGAGACTTTTGGCAAAACTAAAGAGTCATGGGATAGGAGGCAGTGTACTACTGTGGATCAGGAACTGGTTAAAAGATAGAAAGCAGAGGGTTGGGCTAAATGGCCAATTTTCCCAATGGAGAAAGGTGAATAGTGGTGTACCCCAGGGATCTGTGCTGGGTTTGCTGCTTTTTGACATATTCATAAATGACCTGGAAAGTGGAATAACGAGTGAGGTTATCAAATTTGCAGATGACACAAAACTATTTAATGTTGTTAAAACCCAAGAGGATTGTGGAAAATTGCAAGAGGATCTTGATAAATTGGAAGACTGGGCATCAGAATGGCAGATGAAATTTAATGTGGACAAGTGCAAAGTTATGCACCTAGGGAAGAACAACCCAAACTATGGTTACACGATGCAAGGTTCCACATTAGGAACCACCACCCAGGAAAAAGATTTAGGCGTCATTGTGGATAACATGTTAAAACCCTCGGCCCAGTGTGCAGCGGCGGCCAAGAGAACAAATAGAATTCTAGGTATCATAAGGAAATGAATGGAAAATAAAACAAAAGATATTATAATGCCTTTATATTGTTCCATGGTGAGACCGCACCTTGAATATTGTGTGCAATTCTGGTCGCCGTATCTTAAAAAGGATATAGCGTTATTAGAAAAGATTCAGAGAAGAGCCACCAAAATGGTAAAGGGGATGGAAGGATACTCCTATGAAGAAAGGCTAAAATGGTTAGGGCTCTTTAATCTGGAAAAGAGACGGCTGAGGGGAGATATGATAGAAGTCTATAAATTAATGAATGGAGTGGAACAGGTAAACGTAGATCGATTGTTTACGTTATCAGAATATAGAAAGACTAGGGGACATGCAATGAAGTTACAGGGTAAACTATTTAAGACTAATAAAAGAAAATATTATTTCACTCAACATGTAATCAAACTCTGGAATTTGTTACCGGAGGATGTAGTAAAGGCTGTTAGTGTAGCTGGGGTTTTGGTTTTTAATTTTTTATTTATGAATTTATATAATACATATCAAGTGTACATCTTGAAACAGAAACTGAAAAGGGCAAGGAAAAAAACATAAACGGACCTAACAGTCCTAGCAATACAAAGGTAAATAATTCAAAATGCCCTTCCCATCTAGCCCACGACATAGGGAGAATACCAAAGAAGAAAAATATAATACCAAACTTTCAATAGGAAACAAGAAGTGTGTAAAACAGTTGAATCATTTTACTCATACAGAGGCAGATGGAGAACCATCCAACACCGTATGATGGCAGGCATTTATAAATGGCGGGAAACTGCTAGGTACGTATGACCTAGATTGGCCACTGTTGGAAACAGGATACTGGGCTTGATGGACCTTGGTCTGACCCAGTATGGCATATCTTATGTTCTTTTTTTTTTTTTTTGTTAAGTTTAAACTCTTTTATTTGGTAAATCTCAGGCAATACAGAAATTGTCATACAATCAATACAAGTACCCCTGTAAATGTCTTGTGTCTTTTCAGGGTAATTCTTTTACCTTTTTTGATTCTCTTCAACTCGAGGCATTTTTGTATAAGTCAGGATGATGGTACAGTTTGTGTTAACTTACTTATTTAATTTCTAGGTTTCTTGCTAAGTAAAAGGGGTTATATGATTATTTTTTTCCACTCTCTGTTTCGGATTATTATTATGTTTAGTCAGTAGACACGCTCCAATTTTGTGGGCTAGTTTTTGGGAATGAATATATTTGATGATATCTTATGTTCTTATGACTTTTTGGCAGTCCCAAGAACTTGCAGTTGCTGCTTTTCTGCTCACGGAGGCCGGCCACAGGCCAAGTGGCAGTGGACGCCTTTCTCTTACACTGGTCCCAGAGCCTCCTGTATGCATACCCGCCTACTCCCCTGGACCCTAAGACCTTGCTCAAGGTCCAGGCTGATGGGGCCTCAGTGATCCTCGTTGCCTTCCGATGGGCCTGACAGCCATGGTTCCCTCTGCTTCTGCAGCTGTTCCAACCGGCCCCAATGCCTCTGGGCCAGGATCCAGACCTGCTCTCAAAGGAGAACAGGACCCTTCTCCATCCCAATCTTCTGCCCCTCGCCCTGATGGTGTGGCTACTGAGAGGCTAGCCATAACGCACCTCAACCATTCCGTTTTGAGGTGATTTTACCGAGATCAACCAATCAATGAGATGGATAACACAAAGTGGCTCTTCTTGCATAGATGTGCCACCACTATAGCAAGACACTATTGGCCCGATATTGAGCTAATCTCATTTTCGAAGGGCTATGTACCTCATGGACACATAGTCCTCCCCACCAACCTCTAACCCAGATATTCAGTACCATGGTAATGGCATTGAATATCCGGGGATCACCACACACACCGGAAGCTGCCGAGGCTAACCGGGCAGCAGCGATATTGCATGTTGCCCGGTTATCTCCTGCGCCTTAAAGATAGGCGAGGGTTTTCCTCACCTATCTTTTTGGCACAGATTGCTAACCAGGCAGCATGCAATATCACTACTGCCTGGCTATCACATGTCACTGCCTCCGCTCTAAGCCGGAATGCCCCTGACACGCCCCTGATGCTAACCGGATAGCATTGGGGCATGTAGGGGAGTTAGAAGGGAATATTCAATGGCACTAACCATGTAAGTGCCGTTGAATATCCCGATTTAAGGCATTTACACAGTTTACTGGGCTGCAAAACGTGTAAATGCCTTTCAAAAATCAGGCCCATTGTGAATATTTGAAGAGCTGAAACCAGGCTAAAGGGGAATACATGATACTGATAATAGGTATCATGGACCGTGAAGCAGAGGAATTTCCAGTGGGATGGATGAATTGGGATGTGGACATAAGCATCCTTGAGGTCTAGGGTCACAAGACAGTCCTCTTTTTGAATGAAGGGCATAATGGTGGTCAGTGTGTTTATCTTGAATTTCTGCTTTGTTAGATAAAAATTAAATTGTCTCAGGTTGAGGATGGGTCGAAGTCCTCCAATCTTCTCTGGAATGAGGAAGAAGGGAGAACAGAAACCTAGGCCATACTGTGAAGGGGGAACTAGCTCCACTCAGGGGCGGCTCAAGGCAATCTGCTGCCTGAGGCGAAGTATGAAAAGGCGCCCCCCCCCACCTTAAAGGGGGCGGGGCTTTTTCAGAAATCCAATCAGAGACTGAACCAAACCAAAAAGCCGATTAGATTATATGGAGGAAATGCAAGATGTTTGCACACAGGGCTATATCGAGCTCCAATCACAATCTGTGTGACTTGCAGCTCGGGTGCATGCCCCGCCTCTCCCCCCATACCTCCGCGTCCAGCGCTGCCTGCTCTTTCCCTGCTGCTGCTGCTGCTGTCCTCTGTTTTTTTCACGGAGGCGCCAGCAGCAGGGAAAGAGCAGGCAGCGCTGGATGGGGGTATGGGGAGGAGAAAGGGGGCATGTGCCCGATCTGAAAGGCACCGGCACTTTAAGCAGATCTGTCCCTCCTTGACATTGAGTCGGAGGGAGGGACCAGACCTGCTTAAAGTGCTGTGAAAAGACTTGGGGAATGCATTTCGGCTGCCTTCTATTGTCCTGCCAGCGGTAGCAGGGCAACAGCAGACAGCCGAAATACGCCTCCCAAGCCTTTCTGCCATGTGTGGTTGCACCGGGCTAGGTACAGTCCCATTTGCACACCAAGGAACTAAAAGACAGCAAGAACTAACAGCACAGATTATAAAACTAAATTATAAGAAGAAATTAGACCTTACCTGTTAATTGTCTTTCCTTGAGTTCTCTCCGGGCCAGTCCAGCAGCTGAGGACTGAATTCAGAAGTTTTGCTGATCTGGTAGCTGGCTCCCCCTGCTGGCAACCTCAGTCTCTTCCTATCCAAGCAGCCTAAGAAGATACACATAACTTGAAAAATAAAGAATCCTAATGATCCAACACTGAAGGAGATAGAGAACGTACCAACCAAAGAACAACTCCCCCATGCCGGTCTCCTTTATTTATTTCTTTATAAATATTTTTCTTTTTTTTTTTTCTTTTTCTTTAACAAAACCTATCGTAATCCCCGATTCCCATCGAGGAAGCCCCATAGACCACCCCGACCAGCATCTCTGAAGAGCCCTTTTAACCGCCTAGCCTTCGAACTCTTAGACATGCACTATGAAAGTACAATAGCGGTAACGCCCAACAGAGATATATCTTCAATGACACGGGTGGGTCCTGGACTGGCACGGAGAGAACTCAAGGAAAGACAGTTAGCAGGTAAGGTCTAATTTCTTCTTCCTTCTCGTCTCTCCGGGCCAGTCCAGGAACAAGAGGGAAGTACCAGAGCAGTACCTAACTCTGGGAGGGACCCACCAGGCCCGCTATTATTATTTATTTATTTTATTTGTTGTTCTTATATACCACACTCTTAGAAATCAGCGCCGTTTACATATAACAGAGATTGTGCAAATAAAGCACTTACAATGAACAGGGTAGATTAACTTGGAGTTCAAGTGATGTTAACTATGTACAACAGTATACACCTATCTACAGATTGAATTTTACAGTATGTACATCCATGTAATGTTTACATGTTCATGGTTGGTGGCGTGTTAGAGGGCTGTGAATAGTGTAGGAGAAAGAGGTGATGTTTAAGCGCTCTTCTGAACTGGGCTAGGTCTTTGATGGCTCTAATGGGTGCAGGGAGTGCGTTCCAGCAACTAGGGGCATATAGCTTGTCCATTTTGTGATTTCCCTGGGAATTGATAGTGTGTTTGCAGTGCATGTTCTCCTTTCTCTGTTTGCCGTCATGGGGTGGATGAGGTCCATTAAGGCTGTGGGGGCCATCTTGTTGATGATTTTGAAGGTGATGATGGTTACTTTATATGTTAGTCGACAGTATATTGGCAGCCAATGTAGGTCTTTGAGTACCGGGCTGATGTGGTCAGCTCTGGAGGCTCCGCTCAGGAATCTTGCAGCTGTATTCATCGCTAATTGTAATGGGCTTATCATATTTTTGGGAAGGCCATGTAGGATTACATTCGCGTAATCAAAGTGGGGGATCACCAAGGCTTGAAAGACTGTTCTGAAATCCTCAGTTTGTAGCAAGGGTCGAAGGTGTCGTAGGGTTCGTATCTTGTGGTACACTTGTTTGATTATGTTGTTGATGTGAATTTTGAGATTGAGCTGTTGGTCTATGGCCACACCTAGATAGCGGATGCAGGGTCTGCTTGAAAGTTCCGCATCTCTTGTCTTTATGGTTTTCAGAGGTACGAAGGATTGGTTCCTTGTCACATATAGAACTTCAGTCTTCTTAAAGTTGATTTTGAGACTTTGGGAGAGGAGCCAATCGGTTATGGCATTGAAGCAATTTATCAGTTGGGTGAAATCTGGGGTTTCAGTTGTGAACGGAGTGAAGAGTAATATGTCGTCTGCATAGAGCAGACAGGAGATGTTAAATGATCGAATTATTTCGCATATCGGTTGCATGTAAATATTGAAAAGGAGTGCAGAGAGGAATGAGCCCTGGGGCACTCCGTAGTGTTGTTTGAATGGTAGGGAGGTTGTAGATCCTGTTTGTATCTGCTGCCATCTGTCGGTTAAGTAAGATTTGCACCAGTGCCATGCTAGGTCGCTTATCCCTTTATCATGCAGTCGAATTAGAAGTTGTTCGTGGTTTACAGAGTCAAATGCTGCAGCGATGTCGAGGAAAATTAGTGCATATCCTTGTTTGATGGAGTCAATCCCAGTGATGAGTGTGTTAATGAGGGTGGTGAGGAGAGTATCGACACTGTGGGATTCTCTGAAACTGTGTTGGCTTGAGTCTAGGGGGGCATTAGAGTCATTATGATCCTGGTAGCTGTTGTTGTACCTCCTTCTCGATTATCTTTGCTAGAAATGGGATACTGGATATGGGTTGGTATGATTCGACCTTCTGAGCATCAAGTTTAGCATTCTTTAAGAGGGGCCTTATGGATGACTTCTTAAGACTTGATGGGAAATGTCCAGAGGAGAAGGAGAGGTCAATGATTTTGGCTATTATCGGACTAACTTCATGACGTAGTGACTTTATCCAGAGAGCTGGACAAGGGTCGTTGGGGGCCGTAGTGGCATTGATGCTGGAGATGATGCTCTCAATGTTTCTTTGTGACGGTGTAGAGAAGATGGAGAGCTGTTTGGGTAGATTTGTGGTGGGGGAGGATAGTGTGGCTTTACTAACGTTGTTGGTTTTGGCTATCAGGTAGTCGGCATAGTCTTGAGGGAGAATCATGGCTGGTTGTGAGGCTGATGGTTCATTCGTTAGGGACTTAACTATGTTGAACAGGTCGTGAGGCTTGTTTAGTGATCGGTTTAGCAGTTCAGAGTGGTATTCTTTCATTTTAGAGGATATAAGATTTTGATGGGCTTGCAGGTGAGAATTGTAGAGTGTCCGGTCTGATGTGGCTCGGGTGCGTCGCCACTTTCTTTCCAATTTCCTGAGGGCTCGTAGAGAGGTCTTTAATTCTGCGGTATACCAGGGTGCAGATCCCTTCTTATTTGGCTGCTGCCCTACGGCTTGTGGTTTCGTTTGGGTAGGTACATAAGCAAAGGTACTCAGGTTGGTATTCCATGAGTCCAGTACTTCTTCAAGATTTGGGGAGGCAGTCTTGATGTTGGGAAGGACGTTTTTGGTGATCTCCTCACCGTCAAAGTGTCTGAAGCGTCTGGAATGTACTATTGTATTTTTAGTTGGTTCAGGGGTGTTTTCTCTGTCTTGGTATAATGGCATTTGGAAACTGATTAGATTATGATCGGACCATGGTACAGGTGAGATGGTTACATTGAAGTTGTAGTCGGGCTTTACCTCTGGTCTGGGGCTGAAGATAAGGTCTAATGTATTCCCTTTTTGGTGAGTAGGGGCATCAACTATCTGTTTGTAGTGTAAGTTACTGAGAGCTTCAAGTAGGGCACTGGAGTGGGTAACATGTAGGGCTGGGAGATTGAAATCTCCCAGTATCCAGCTATGATGGCCGAAGCCCCCACATTTGCATCTCCCCTGGCCTGAACATCCAATCTGTAATGTTTCGCAAATGTCTGAAGAGAAGACCAAGTAGCCGCCTGACAAATGTCCGCCGGCGGAATCAAAGCATACTCGGCCCAGGAAGCAGCCTGGCTACGAGTGGAATGAGCGCGAAGCCCCACTGGAGGCACTTGTCCACTTGCCTGATACGCCGCCGCTATGGCCTGCTTTACCCATCTAGCAATCGAGGCCTTGGAAGCTGCCTCCCCTTTCCGAGGCCCACCAAACAACACAAACAGCTTGTCCATTTTATGAAACGGTTTGGTCCTCCTAAGATACCTCTTGAGCAGCCTACCTAAATCCAATTTTTTTAACACATCATCAATGGGAAGACCCTCATGTTTCCGAAAGGTCAGAAGGGAAATAGTTTGATTCACATGAAATTTGGACACCACCTTAGGGAGAAAAGAAGGAACCGTGCGCAACATCACCTTTTCCTCCGAAAACTGAATATACGGAGCTTTACACAAGAGAGCTTGGAGATCCAAAATCCTCCTTGCCACCAGGAAGGCCACCTTCCAGGAAAGCTCACTGAGCAATATGTCCTTGGCCGGCTCAAAGGGAGGCTTTCCCAAAGCCTCCAGGACGAGATTCAAATCCCAAGGGGGAACCACAGACCGAACAGGGGGCCGAATGTTCTTTACCGCTCTCAGGAACCGAAGAATATCTGGATGGGAAGACAGACGAGCTCCCTACAAACTCCCTCGAAAACAGGAAATCGCTGCAAAATGCACCCTGATGGTGCTGAGGGCTAACCCTTTATCCAGCCCCTCCTGGAGAAAAGACAATACTTGTGGCACCCAGGTGTCGCGCGTTCGGATGCTCTGCTCCTTGCACCAGCTCTCAAAAACACGCCAAATGTGAACATAAGCTAGGGACGTAGACCGCCTCCTGGCCTTCAACAGAGTGGCCACGACAGCCGCCGAATACCCTCTACCCTTTCAAGAGCGAAGCCGTAAGCGAGAAGCGATCCACATTGGGCATGCTCAGGGGCCCCTGAACCAAGAGGTCCGCTCGAGAGGGAAGCTTCCAGGGATTGTCTATGAGAAGACGAACTAAATCTGCATACCACGCTCTCCGGGGCCAGTCTGGTGCAATGAGAATCACGCGACCGCGGTGACTCGCCACTCTCCGAATGACTCTCCCTATCACTGGCCATGGTGGGAAGACATAAAGGAGCTCCCGGGCCGGCCACGGCTGTGCTAGACCGTCGAGCCCTTCCGACATACGTTCCCTGCGTCTACTGAAGAACCGATGGGCCTTGGCATTGCCGAAGGATGCCATCAGATCCATCACCGGCTGACCCCACCTTTGGGTCAGGTCGTGAAACACCGTGGCGTTAAATTCCCACTCTCCGGGATCCACCACATGATGGCTGAGATAATCTGCTTGTACATTGTCCTGTCCTGCCACATGCGCCGCCGAAAGGCCTTGCAGATGGGACTCCGCCCAGGACATCAACCGCTGACTCTCCTCCAGCAAAATTGCGCTTCCTGTTCCACCCTGCCGATTGATATAAGACACTGTCACCGCGTTGTCGGAGAACACCCGTACTGCTTTGTTCTCCACTAAATGAAGAAATTCCCGAAGAGCTAGAGAGACCGCTCTCAGTTCTAAAAAATTTATGGAACAGTCTTTCTTCTCTGACGGCCAACAACCTTGAGCTATGTACGCCTGACAGTGGGCACCCCAGCCCAAAAGACTGGCATCGGTAGTGACTAGCACCCAGTCTGGCTGATGTAAGGACATTCCCGCTCGAAGATGGCTGGGATCCAACCACCACTGCAGACTGTCACTGACATTCTGTAACCTGGGCAATTTTCGATCCAACGGATAATCCTGAGGAGACCACCTTGACAGCAACGCCTGTTGCAACGGACGCACATGGGCTCTTGCCCATGGAACCAGATCTGAGGCTGCCGCCATGGAGCCCATGAGCTGCAAATATCGCCACGCTGTTGGCGCTTTTAACCTCAAGAACTCTGTCACCTGTTTTAAAATCTTCTGTACCCTGCATTCGGGTAGAAAGACCACACCTATCTCTGTATCGAAAATCGCCCCCAAGTATTGAAGGCGCATTACCGGCTGGAGCTGACTCTTGGATTAACTGATTACCCAACCAAGCTGCTCCAGAAGGCTCACCACTCGCGCCGTTGCCACCTGAGACTCCGAGACGGACGGCGCCCGAATCAGCCAGTCGTCGAGGTATGGATGCACCAGGATCCCTTGCTTTCTCAAGGTCGCCGCCACCACTACCATCACCTTTGTGAAGGTTCGGGGCACCGTGGCCAACCCAAACGGCAAGGCTCGGAACTGAAAATGACCCATGTGCACCGCAAAATGCAGGAACTTTTGATGCTCTGGCCTGATGGGAATGTGAAGATAGGCCTCCGTGAGGTCTATGGAAGTTAACACTTCCCCCGGTTGCACTGAGCTTATGACCGAGCGAAGCGTCTCCATGCGGAAATGCGGAACCCTCAAGCACCGGTTTACGTGCTTGAGATCCAAAATAGGCCGGAAAGACCCCTCTTTCTTGGGAACTACAAAATAAATCCAGTACCGACCTAATTCTAATTGATCCGGAGGAGCTGGAACAACCGCCTGCAGACGTACCAGCCGCCGAAGCGTCTCTGACACCGCCGCTTGTTTTTCCGCCGAACCACATGGAGACACCACGAAAGCCTATGATAACGGATGAGCGAATTCGAGGGAATACCCTTTGCAAATAATTTCTAGGACCCATTGGTCGGACGTAATGGTGGTCCAGGACGAAAGGAAGCTGTGAAGCCGCCCCCCCTGGGAACTCCGCTTGGACCAACCTCGTTTCATTGTGACTTTTTAGGGGTATTTTGCTGGGCCCTGAAATAACCTCTACCGAATCCTCAAGCTCCCCGAGAGGACTGAGCTCTGGCCCCAAAACGACCTCTCTGATACGGAGTAAAGCGCGACCCCCTAAATCTGCGAAAATCCCGAGAGGGGCCCCTGTGCAAATTGCTAGGCTTCTGAGTTTTCGGGCGGTCCTAAGGGAGTCGACCGCCCTTGGAATCCCTGAGATCTTTAACAATCTTTTCCAAGGCCGCCCCAAAAGCAGGGTGCCCTTGTATGGAAGCTTACTTAGGCGAGCTTTGGAAGAGGCGTCTGCCGCCCAATTCCTCAACCAGAGAAATCTTCTGGCCGCAACCACTGTCGCCATGGACTTTGCTGAAATTCGAACTAAATCATAAAATGTATCCGCTAAATAAGCCGCCGCTGATTCTAGCTTTGCCCCTTCGTCCTCCTCCCTTTGGGAGTGCGCCCCTCCTTGGATCCACCGAATAGAGGCTCGGGAGACATACGCTCCACAGATAGCCGCTCGCAGCGAGAGAGCACGTGACTCGAAGGTCTGTTTCAACAGGGTCTCCAATTTCCTATCTTGCAAATCCTTCAAGGCTGCACCGCCCTCGACAGGAATAGTCATTTTCTTGGTTACCGCTGAAACCAAGGCATCCACCTTAGGCATCTTCAATAACTCCTGTTCCTCCTGAGGCAAGGGGTACAAGCGGCCGATAACCCTTGCTCCACGCAAAGTAGCCTCCGGGCATTCCCATTCAAATTCTACCCTCTGTTTCATGACCCTATGCACCGGAAAACACCGCTGTTCCACCTTAAACCCCTGAAGAAGCGGATCTTCTAAGGGCTCTGCCTGAGCCGTTGGCAAAGCAATATTTAAGGCAGATAATGTCTGAGCGATAAGGGCTCCCAACTCCTCCTTTCTAAAAACCTGGAACATATTAGGATCCTTGCTGGAACCAAGATCGCTCTCATCTAAATCCTTAGCCCACTCCATACCGGAATCTGACAGGATTTCTCCTTCCTCGACTCCCTGGAGCCCTGAGATGTGCTGACCGGCGCTATCGGCGCTCAACTCTGCTCCGCGGGCCATATGAGAAGGAGCCTCTCCGGGATCCAACAGGGAAGGCTGATTTCCAGAGCTTTGCCCGGGCAAAGGAGCAGCCACCTTATCCTGAGATTGCTGCCACTTCAAACAGTAAGCCTGATGCAATGCTAAAATAAAATCCGCAGAAAAAACAGATTCTAAGCTCTTTTGTACTTCAGGCAGGGACTGTGGAAGAGCTTCTTCCACCTGCACTGGTTTCTTAGATTTTGCTTTCTTTTTGGCGGGCTTTTCCTGGACAGACCCCAAAACCGGAGCTGAAGCTGTCATGGCTGCCGTTCCCGCCAAATCTGAGGTGTTATGAGGGCCTCCTAAAGAAACGTCCGAATCTGCCTTGCTCTCCATACTCGCTATAAGCAAGATCGCCAACAAAAAATACCCCCGAGACAAGCAACGAAAAGAAAAACGTCGCTACAGCAAAACCGCGGCTAAAAAACAACCCCGGGATCTGCTACCACGAGAAAGCCGGAACGGAGCCTAAAAAGCCGTTGCGAACCACACGAAAACTACCGGCAGAGCAAACAGACGTTTCCACAAGCCTGTCAAGTAAAATCTGCTTGTTTCTGGTCAGTTACTCACCCCCGCTGCTAGCGGGAGAGAAAACTTAACTCCGGGGGTGTCAGGATGGTCGCTGGGGCTTCCAATACCTCGCTGTGCTTTCCCCCCAGCAAACGGAGCTGCTGTCTGAGGCAAGCTCTGCCTCCCTGCTCCTTGAATGTAAAAACTAAACAGCTAACCAGCTGAATATTTTGCGGAGGCAAACCCTGCTAGGGCTCAAAACCTCTTTGCCACTGCAGCACTCAAAATAAAAAAAGAAACACCTTGCCAAATTCAAACTTTAAATATTTCTTCGGGAGCCAGCCAGGTTTCTGTCCCTTCCAGCTGCTGAGGACTGAAAGACTGAGGTTGCCAGCAGGGGGAGCCAGCTACCAGATCAGCAAAACTTCTGAATTCAGTCCTCAGCTGCTGGAGAAGGTTGACAACGCTCTTGTTCCTGGACTGGCCCGGAGAGACGAGAAGGAACTCATTTTTATTTTGTTGTTATAAACTGCGTTATGGTTCTTGCTTTTTCTTTTTCAAAATATATTTTGCATCCACAGTAGGTGCAGAGGAGAACCAGGACATTCAACCACAGAACTCAATATTTAAAAAAAATCAGATTCTGATCATCTCATTAACAACAACAACCACTATTCTCCAGTACCAGGCATATTGTGAACTAATACAAAACCCTACAACAAAGAACAAACCTACCATACCATACCATATCAGCACAAACTTCCAAAACTCACGTGAGGAGCCCATCCAAAAAAAGCATCATTGTAAATACTACAGTGAGCCCTGGAACATCCATACACCTATTTGAAAAGCTGAACAAGTCAAATTACTACAGTACAGTATAGATCTTTATGTACAAACTCCATGTTAACAGAACACCTGAACTCAGTCACACACTCGCAACATCGACCCTCACCAAGTACAGAATAAGTAACCACAATCTAAAGTAAAAATAATAATATCTAGACTAAATTTAAATTGAAACCCCAAGAAGCCAGAGTCCACATGCAGTGCAACATCAGATAAATAAGAGATGTAGTTCCCCAATACTGTGTAAAATATAAAAATAGCACAAAGGCCAATCACTAAAATTAAATAAAATTATTTGTTCTACCTTTGTTGTCTGACCATTTTATTCTCTGATCATGCTGGTCCCGATCTGAGGCTTCTGCTTTCCTGTCCTTTAGCTCTCTTTCTGTGGTCTATGGTCCATGGTCCATCTGCCATTTCTGATCTCTTCTTTTGTTTTCTTCACTTCCTTCCATCAGCCCATTTCCAGTTCCAGTAACCCTCCCCAGTATCAGCCCCCTTTCCAGTCCTTCCCTCCCAGTACCGTCCAATGTCAACTGCCTTGCATTCTCACGACTGCAACTGGTGTCCATTCCCTTCCAGTCCCCCTCCTTCCCCACTGTCCAGCCCCTTTTAGTCCAATACCATCCCAGATATTAGCTCATGTCCACTCTCAGTGCCACCCTCCAGGTCAGCTCCCTTCCATTCACCCTACCCTCTGTCCATCCCCCTTCCAGTGCCATTTGCATGTCAGCTCCCTTCCAGCCTTCTCCCCATTACCCAACCACTTACGACTCCTATCCCCAAGTGTCAGCTCCCTTCCAGTCCTCCTTCAGTACATCCCAGGTGTCAGCTCCTTTCCAGCCCCCTCCTTCCCCCGTGTCAGCTCCCTTCGTGCCCCCTCCTTCCCCTGGCAGACCCTCCCATTATCTGCTCCCTTCCAGTCCCATTCTACCATCCTCCCGCATCAGCCCATTTGTAGTCCTAGCCCCTAGTTTTCTTCTAGGACCAGCAGCACTCTCCTCCCCTCCCCTCCCCTCCCCCATTAGCCCATTTCTAGTCCCAGCCCATTTCCAGTCCTATCCCCCCCCATCAGCCCATTTCCAGTCCTAGCCCCCCATAGCCTATTACCAGTCCTAAACACCCCCATCAGCCCACCTCCAGTCCTATCCCCCATCAGCCCACATCCAGTCCTAGCCCCCCATAGCCCATTACAAGTCCTAACCCCCCCATCAGCCCATTTCCAGTCCTAGCCCCCCATCAGCCCATTTCCAGTCCTAGCCCCCCATAGCCCCTTACCAGTCATAACCCCCCATCAGTCCATTTCCAGTCCTAGCCCCCCATAGCCCATTTCCATTCCTAGAACCCCCCTTAGCCCATTACCAATCCTAACCCCCCCCATCAGCCCATTACAAGTCCTAACCCCCCCCCCCCACCCCCGGGAAATAAAAAAAAAAAGAACCTGGCTGCTGAAGCTGCTGCGGCAGCAGGAAGTGCCCCGCAGCCGCACCGGCAGAGCCCTCCTGTCTCCCTCAGTGCAGCTTACAGAGCCGTGAAGGGACAGTTTCCCATCTCCCTTCACAGCTCTGTAAACCCGCACTGAGGGAGACAGGAGGGCTCTGCCAGGGTGGCTGTGGGGAACTTCCTGCTGCTGCAGCGGCTCCTCTCCTCGGGGGGTTTTTTTTTGGTTGTTTTTTTTTTAAGGCTGGCAACGGCAAACTCACCTTCCTTTTCCAGGCAGCTGTGGCTCCCTGCCTCTCAGAGGACCGCGGCTGTGCTGTGACTGCAGTTTTAAATAAAAACGAAACCTGTGCGGAGCCTTCTCGCCTCCATGAAGGACCCTGTGCAGCTTTGTCCTGCCCCCAAAGGAAGTTACATGTAACTTCCTTTGGGGGTGGGACAAAGCTACACTGGGTCTTTCACAGACGCAGGAAGGCTCCGCACCGGTTTCGTTTTTGTTTAAAACTGCAGTCACAGCACAGCCGCGGTTCTCTGAGAGGCAGGGAGCTGTGGCTGCCTGGAAAAGGAGGGTGAGTTTACCGCTGCCGAGAAGCAGACTTGGCAGCAACTTGTGCAATTCTTTTTTCGGATTTTTTAAAAACTTTTGACGGCGAAGTGAGGCGGCTGTTTTGGGGGCATTTTTTGTCGCCCTCAAGACTTTGCTGCCTGAGGCAGCCGCCTCACTTTGCCTCATTATAGAGCCGCCCCTGGCTCCACTGCTCTTGCTTCCAGCAGGGATTGGCGTTCTTTCTGTAAAATGTGTGAATGCTGCTGAGAAGGAGATCGGAGGTGCAAGGGTGGAGGGTTTGGGAGAATAGTAGAAAACTGTAGCTGGTATCCTAGGTTTACTATTTCCAAGACCCATCAATCCAACATTATGGGGGGCCAGGCGTTCTTGAAATGTGTGAGGCAACCCCTGCTGGAAGATAGTCAAAAAGTAGGGTTTTGTTTGGTGGGGACTGCAGTGGGAGCGGACTGCTACTTGCGTTCCTTAGGTCTCTGGCAGGGTAAATATGGAGAAGCAGTGTGATGCAGTGGTCGTGGTGGCCTTGTATAAGGCCGATACCATCGCCTAGGGTAGAAATTCTGAAAATACCTATTAAGATAGGGCTTCCTTAAATAAGCAGGCTGAGTTTTACAATACAGAACAGCATTGGGTGTGGGAACAAAGAGTTCCTTGACCGCAGAAGATTTATCCTTCATTTGGGTGAAGGTAGCATCTACATTCTGACCAAAAAGGGAATCTTCTGTGCAAGGGGCATTAGCAAGGCGGTCATGATACCCTTCATGCAATCCAGAAGAGCGGAGCCATGCTGTTCTTGCCGCAATGGCCATTGCCACTGACCGAGAATTAATGTCATAAGCATCGTAGGTGGCTCTTAAGAGGTGATAGGCAGTATGAGTGTGGACTAGGTCTTCTTTGGAAATATTAGGGTTGGTGTTAATGCAGTATCTGTAGTTGATGAGCTAGAATTTTTAGAGCCAACATGGAAGATTGATACGTTTTGCATCCCACCGTATCTAAAAGGTGTGATGGTCCTTACTTGATGAAATGTGGGAAGAGATTTTAGAAGATTTAGAATGCTTTAGGGCAGCTTCAGAGATAAGGGAAGAGTGGGATAATTGGGACTGCAGATGACCTGGTCGCCCTGTTAATTTGTACTTAGCATCTAGATGGCGAAGGAAAGTTTTGACAGAAAGAAGGGTATGCCATGCAGTTAGTTGTAGGTCCTCTAACACTTCATGGAGAGGAAGGGCAAGGACATGAACTTAAGAATGGATTGAAAATCGTTTTTAGTGGAAGGTACATCCCCTTGACCCAAAGCCAGTGCCTTGGTGAGCTTCAGCAGGAATTTTGGATAGAAACGATCCTCTTGCATTTCAGCTTGGGAGGATTGCTGACTTTTAGCAATAGGTGACGTCAAACCCTCTCCCTCTGGTTCATCATCTGAGTCATGTATGATAGAACACTCACCCACAGAGCTGATGATATGCAGCTCTGTAGGTTGAGATACTGAGATCTGAGATAATGGCTGTAGTAGACAGCCCAATACATGTTGATTAGGCACTTGATTAATAGTGAAAGGGTGTACTGAGATAGGGGAAGCCTTGCTCTGAAACATCTGATAGTCTCCCATACAAATATTTACATTAGAAGCAAAAGAGAATTGTGCTGGTACTGAAAATGAGAGACTGACAGGGGCTGCTGTTGTGGAATAAGAAAAGGAGAAATCTGCGAGATAAAGGGGTTACCCAATGAATACCGTAATGGCCCTCCCTAGTGCATGTTTCCTGCTGGATCAGTGCAGAAGAGAGCTTTGTGGACTGCTTTTCCAAGCCCTCTAACCCAGAATAAACAGAAGAGGCAACAGCCATATGTTTTACCTTGGCCCGTTTCTTACCCGATTCCACAGAGGACAGCCTCTTGGCCCAAGAGATTTTCAAAGGTATCTTCTGTTAATCATACTTTTGATTTTTGAGCCTATAAGTAAAAGATACTTGTTGTTGTTGTTTGTTGTTAAGTGCCGTCGAGTCGGAGTCGACTCATGGTGACCCTCTGGATAGCTATCCTAAATTGTGTTTGGTCTTGAGTCAGGCGGCTCATTGTTGACAGACTGGTACCCGTAGCTGCTATTATTGTATCGATCCATCTCATTGCTGGCCTTCCTCTTTTGCGTTGACCTTCTATCTTGCCAAGCATGATGTCTTTCTCTAATGATCTCTCTCTTCGCATGATGTGTCCAAAGTATGAAAGTCGAAGTCTTGTCATCTGAGCTTCTAAAGAAAGCTTAGGTTTGATCTCCTCTAGTACCGACTGGTTTGTTCTTCGGGTAGTCCATGGTATACACAGTATTCGCCGCCAGCACCATAATTCAAAGGCATCAGTTTTCTTCCTGTCTGTCTTTTTCACTGTCCAGCTTTCACATCCATATGATGTTATTGAAAATACCATGGCTTGAACAAGTCGAATCTTTGTATGGAGAGAGATGTCTCTGCTCTTGAGAATCTTATCTAGGTCTTTCATAGCCATTCTGCCAAGAGCAATGCGTCGTCTGATTTCTTGACTGCTTGTTGCTTCTTTATTGATAGCACAGGTACACTACCAAAAAACTGCCTCCAGTTTTGCAACTGATTCCTATAGATTTTGGGGTGCTGAATCCAGGAAAAATAGCCAAAATGTTCCATCACGTCACGTTTTCTTGCAAAATTAGATTTCTTACCCATATAAGGAATGTTCACATAATTTCTTTTTAGCCGACTGCAGTTTATTTTCTTGGCCCAAAATAGAGGCTGTAATGGTTAACTAACTAGAAACACTCCCTCATGATATTTTAGTGTTTTGTATTCATTTTATACATTAACAGGACAATCGGGAGGCGGGGGGCTAAATCCAGTACTTGCGCTGGCGCATGTTCTTTCCTGTTCGCCTCGCCTTGTTCGCTCGCTCAAACACGGTGGTTGCGACATGAACGTTCCTGTCAAATTTCAGTTTCTTGCAAGTTCATTATTACCTTTTGTTTGCTCAGTCGTAATCCAGCTTTATTCCGAAGTGGTTCACTACAGTTGTAGTTTGCAGTGCTGTGTATTTGTGATGGCTCACAGAGCCAGAGGTTGCGTCAACTCTCCGGACAGTTTTGTTTTATTTGTGGGGAATATACCGTGAAAAAGCGGCAGAGGAACATTTCTGCATTTATTTAAAAAGTATATTTCGCCTATTTCGGTTTGAAGTTAGGCGATCAAGACAAACCGTGGGCTCCTCACAAAGTGTGCAAGACATGTGAGGAAGATCTACGCTTATGGATGAAAGGTAAAAAAAAGCATTTCGTTTCGGAATACCTATGATGTGGCGTGAACAAAGAGACCACAGCAGTGACTGCTATTTTTGCTCTTGCATTGTGAGGGATACAACTTAAAAATAAGAACGTAATAAGTTACCCCAACCTTCCCTCAGCAATTAGGCCCTATGCCTCATAGCAACGAAGTAACCTGTGCCTGAACCACCAAAATCTTTGGATCATATTTGTGTGGACGGTTCTGATCATGATGAGACTCATCAGATGGCTTTTCCCGATGAGTCCAGTACTTCCGAGTTTGAAACTGAACCAGATCCGAAACCTGAACTTTTCTCTCAAGCTGAATTGAATGATTTAGTCCGGTATTTAGGACTCCCAAAAGATGCTGCCCAACTGCTAGGTTCTCGGCTAAACAGAAAAATCTATTGTCACCAGGAACAACTTTTTATTGGTACCGCAACCGCGAGACACAATTTTTGAAGTATTTCAGCAAAGAGGAAGATTTGGTATTTTGCAACGATATATACGGAGTGATGGAAAAGTTTAAACTCAAGTATGATCCTGCTGAATGGCGGCTGTTCATTGATTCGTCAAAAGACAGCATAAAAGGTGTTCTTCTTCATAATGGCAACACATTCGCTTCAGTTCCTATTGCTCACTCTGTTATTCTCCAAGAAAAATCGAGAATTGGCCCTGATTCTTCAGAAGATTCGTTATGATGAGCATAAGTGGATGATTTGTGGAGACTTTAAAATTCTATCCATGCTATTAGGGCAGCAAACCGGTTTCACCAAATATCCCTGCTTCCTTTGCTTGTGGGATAGCCGGGCCCGCGACCTACACTGGGGGAAAAAAAGACTGGCCAATTTGGGAGTATTTGAGACCCGGTGAGAAAAATGTTCTTCATGAGAGCTTGGTACCTCGTGATAAAATCTATTACCACCTCTCCACATTAAGTTGGGTCTCATTAAGCAATTCATCAAGTCCCTTCCAAAAGATGGTGAGTGCTTCGGTACCTTTGCTCAAAGTTCCCCCAACTTTCTGAAGCAAAGCTAAAGGAAGGAGTGTTTGTTGGCCCTGATATAAGGAAACTCATTTCAGATGGAGCATTCGCTGTAACGATGTCTGAGAAGGAAAAAGAAGCCTGGGATTCCTTCAAGGATGTTGTTCTCAAATTCTTGGGGAACAGGCGGGATGAGAACTATAAGGATATTGTTGCCAGGATGCTCAATGCCTTCAAAGAACAAGGCTGTAACATGAGCCTGAAAGTCCATTTCTTGTACTCCCATGTGAACTACTTTCCCGAAAACTTGGGGGCGTACAGTGAAGAACAAGGTGAAAGGTTTCACCAGGACATCAAGGACGCAGAGAGAAGGTACCAAGGAAGATGGAACACCACTATGATGGCTGATTTCTGCTGGTTGCTGCTGCGGGAAACCGCAGATGAAAAATACGCCAAGCAGCGCACCAAGAGAAGCATTTGGGGGAAGAAGAAACGGGCCCACCAGGAGATTGATTGACCCAAGAATGACTTTAAAATCTAAACTGTGTTGACAAATATCGTGTTTTTACTAAACTTTGAAATAAAATTTGCTAGTTATTACCACAGTGTCGGATCTCATTTATTAGAATTTATTTTCACACCATCGGGTGTTTGTCTTCATGTATTGCAATGGTGCGGTTTGCGTTTTCTATTCTTACATACATACCTGTACAACATTTTTTGCACATTTCTTTGCTTTGCTTTGTGTCTAACCTCGCTCTTATATGCTCAATGTTTGTGCACATGTATGTGGCTGTTTTAAGTGCAGACAATTTTGCTACCATCACAGTGTGTTTTGTTGACATTACTCTATTCTTATGTGCTGCCTTGTTACAATTTTCTTTATTCTTTTTTGAATAACTACTAAACAATTAGTATAAAGAATTCATCCAAGAAATTTTTATCTCGATCGCACTCAATCTGAAACGTTCACCTCAAACTGCTAACCCAATGTAGCAAAAAATCTGTACGTGATGGAGCAAATTGGTTACCAGATTTGGATTCAGCGCACCAAAAAACGTAAAAATCAATCGAAACATTAGAGGCAGTTTAAAAAAAATTGTTTTAGTGTACCTGTGTAGTTGATCCAAGTAGGTTAAAGTTGTTCATGATTTCAATTTCTTCTCCTTCAACGATGAACCTGTGGATTATGCCAGTTGTCATGATCTTTGTCTTCTTTACATTAAGATGCAGGCCCATTTTGAGACTATGTTCTTTGATTGTGAGAAGCAAATGTTTCAGATCATCTTCACTTTCAGCCAGTAATGTGGTATCATCAGCATAGCGAAGGTTGTTGAGTCTTCCACCAATCCTCACACCTCTGTTGTCTTCATACAATCCTGCTTCTCTGATGATTTGTTCTGCATATAAATTAAACAGGTAGGGGAAATTATGCAGCCTTGTCTTACACCTTTGCTTATTTTAAACCATTCTGTTTCTCCTTGTTCCGTTCAAACTGTTGCTTCTTGATCAGTGTACAGATTCCACAAGAGAACGATCAGGTGTTCTGGTATACCCATGCTTCTTAATGTGGCCCAGAGTTTCTCATAGTTTACACAGATACTTATAGAAGAGAAAAGAGAATTCATGAACCTTTACAGATGCAGAAATTACACAAAGATACGGTTCTACTAAATAAGTCTATCTTTTACTGTTTGAAATAACAAATATTAACCAAGAACAGGATAGTCTGGATTCTGGATCACACAGTCCCAGATAGTCACACAAAAAGTCTTTGTGTCACTGGATCCACAACATATTTACAGAAACCCTTCAACATGTCTGACCCATGCACCTCTAACACACAAGAGTGGTTAAAAGCACACATGGACTATGCAACTACTGATGTACAGAATATTTTAAGTCAGTTGGAAAATGTTATGATCCAACCTATACAGCAAGAACACAGTAGATCTAAAAGATTTGTAGGGTTTGCAGTTGTTGCATTATGTACGGCTCTCGGCTCACTGTTTGCGTCCACAATATCTGTAAGTAAACTCCAGAGTAATATTCAAGATTTAAAAGTTGATATGAAAAATATCAAAACATAGATCCTTTCACAAAAAGGTCAATTAATTACTCATGGCAAGACCACCTCATACAGACCTATATCCAGCATCCCCTTCCTTGCAAAGATAGTATAAAAAGCAGTTCAATTACAGTTATAAGACTTCATAGACTCCTCCGCCCCTCTGGACTTACAACAGCTAGCCAGTTTAAACAGTCCATATTTTTTCTTTTCAACCATTCTTTTGTACTTTTGGATGTATTTCTTGGGTCACTGTCCGCCTGGAGGACCCATGACCTTCAGGGGTCGCCTGAACGCGAGTGGAAGAAGAAGAAGAAGGCCTTGAGGACTCTGTCGGGAGTGCCAGACAAGCGTGAGAGATCACGTGCCCGGTCTCTCAGCCCCCCTTGGCAGTTTCTGGTGTTGGAGAGGGAGCAGCTCTGTAAGGTACTTTGAACCAATATAGAGACCTCCAACGAAGGTCCCGGTGAGGACCACTTCTCCTCCTTGACACTCGACCCAAACACCCCAGTGTCGGTGTCACAGGGCCCCACTCCCGAGTTGGAGGCCTGAATGCTGGCCTTGGAACGCAGCTTTTCTTCGTTCCTTGCTGCCCAGCAGGCGCTGATGCTCGTCCCTGCCGGCATGTGCCTCGAGACCACAGGAACCTTTGACCTCGAGGACTCCCTGGGCCACCGTTGCGACCCCTGAGAGCCAGAAGCCTCATGAGGCTCCTCGGCGTGGGTCTCGATCTCCATCCCATTTCTCGGGCACAAGATCTTCGTGGGCGTGCGCCTCCGGCTCTGGGGAAGTTTTGGCCTCAGAGATCCAGCGTGGGTCACTGACCCGTCTCAAACTGCCCAACCTTGAGTCCTCCATGGACTACTCAGACTGGGAGTCTGATGGAGAGACCTCCCCGGAGACTCAGTCCCACCGAGACCTCCCCTCCGACCCCTCCCCACCAACCAAGAGGCAGAAGACACCTCCTTCTTGGAGTTTGTCCGAGATATGGCACTGGCCCTAGCGCTCGCCACTGAGTCGGAGGAGGGAGGAGTCCCGCGCTGAGGAGCTTGATATTCTCCAATTCGAAGCTCCTCTGAGGGAGGATCTCTCAGTGCCAGTTCCTCCCATTCTGAACCACCTCCTACTCCGCATGTGGGAGACCCCAGCCACTGTCCCGATTGTTAGCAAGCACCTGGACGCTATGCATAAGGTCCAACAAGATTCGGAGTTTTGGAAAGTCCAGCTTCCCCACACTTCAATGGTGGTCTAATCGGCCATGCAGAAGCTAAAGAGTCTGAAGACGCATTCGTCAGTCCCCCCGGGTAGAGAGTCTCGTATCTTCGACACCTTCGGGTGCAAGGCTTATCAGGGCTCCATGTTGTCATGCCGCATCCAAGTTTACCAGTTATACACTGGGATGTTCCTCCGTCATCTCGCTAGGGAGCTCGGAGGCTTTGCGGCGGGCCTTGACAGAGACCATCTCCGTCGTTTTAGGCCCTCTCAAAGTCCATTGGGGAATGCTTGAAATACCTCTTGTGAGCAACGTACGACGGCTTTGAGTCTTCTGCTCAGGTAGCAGCAGCAGCTGGCATCAGAGCCCTCCAGCAGGCTTGGCTCCAGTCCTCAGACCTGGAACAGCGGATCCAGGAGAAGCTGCTGTATGTCCCTTGCCTTGAGGAGCAGTTATTTGGCAAGCCCATGGAGGACAAGGCCATGGAGATTGAGACGGAGTACGTGACTCATACTCGCCTCGCCCGGAAAACTTCCTCTCTCCCCAGGAAGAAGCAGCAGAGCAAGAAGCCTTTGTTCCAGTGAAAGGGGCTCCCATACAGGGGCTACCCAGTCTATCCATCAGCATCGACCCCTGATCAGGGTGGCCAGGGCAAATCCACGGCCCTCATAAGCCGAAGGGCCCCAAGACCCAACCCCCGGATCCAGCTCAACCAGCCTCAGAGTTTGATGCCATTGGCATACCCTCTCCCCCACTGGCAGGGCAGCTGTCCGTCGGGGGGCATCTGGTCCATTTCTCCCACAGGTGGGGGTCCATCTCCACCAATGCTTGTGTTCTCCAGGTCATTCAGGAGAGCTATCATCTCCATCTGGACCAGGCCCCTCCTTTGTACTTTCCCAGGGAGCCACGTCGGCTTCCCCAGCACTAGGCCCTCCTGAGTCAGGAGCTCGCAGGCCTCCTTGAGGACAACACAGTAGAACCAGTCCCACCGCATCTTCAAGGACAGGGGTTTTACTCCCAATACTTCCTCTTCGCGAAACGGACAGGGGGTCTTCGGCCCATCCTCGACCTGAGGAACCTCAACAAGTTCCAGGTGCAAGAGAAGTTCAAGATGCTCTCCCTTGGAACTTTACTGCCCTACCTCCAGCAGGGCAATTGGCTATGCTCCTTGGACTTAAAGGATGCCTATGCTCACATCCTCAAACACCCCAAACACAGAAAGTACCTTCACTTCATGGTTCAGGGAAACCATTACCATTACAGGGTGCTTCCCTTCAGCCTCGCGTCCGCCCTGCGGGTCTTCATGAAGTGCCTGGACATGGCCGCGGCCCATCTGCGGCTGCAGGGCACCTTCATCTATCTATATCTACATGATTGGATCATAACAGGGGGCACGGCCTCCGAAGCCAGGCAGGCCACAGACCGCACCATTTGCCTCCTGGAGCATTTGGGGTTCGTGATCAATTACCCAAAGTCCCACGTCACTCCAGTTCAGTCCCTGGAGTTCATCAGGGCTTGCTTGGACACCCTTCAGGCCAAGACTTTTTTTCCTCAGGACAGGGAGGACCGCCTCGTGTCCGTGGTGTCTGAGGTGCGTTGCTGTTGCGCCGTCCCAGCCCGAATAATGCTTCGTCTTCTCGGCCACAAGGCCTCCATGGTCCATGTTGTGCCCAACGCCCATCTCAACCTTCTGGTGACACAGTGGTGCCTCTAGGGGCAATGGGCACAGTCGGCTGGCCACATCCGAGATCCTATCTTGGTCTTTCCCAGCGTGGTGGAGTCTCTGGCTAGGTGGCAGGAGTTTCGGAACCTGCTTAACGGTATGCCTTTTCAAGCCCTGGCGCATCAGGTGGTCTTGACCATGGATGCCTCCCTGGCGGGCTGGGAAGCCCACAGCGAGGGACGGCACACTAAGGGGTCCTGGTCCTTTGAGGAGTCCCAGCAACAGATCAACCTGCTGGAACTCCGGGCAATTCGCCTTGCTCTCCGGGTTTTCAGGGACCACTTGCAGCACCAAGTGGTGCTAGTCCAGACGGACAACCAGGTCACAATGTTCTATGTGAACAAACAGGGGGGCTCCAGCTCCTACAGTCTCTGTTCAGAGGCGACAGCACTGTGCTCCTTTGCGGTGAGCCAGGGCATGATCGTCTGGGCCACTTACCACCCGGGTCAGGACAATGCATTGGCGGACCAGTTCAGCAGGGTCCTCCAGCCGCATGAGTGACGCCTCTTCCAGCATTGGGGGACTCCGTACCTGGACCTCTTTGCCAGCCCGGTGAACACACAGTTTCCTCGGTTCTGCAGTCCCCTCCCACACCTAGACAGGGTGGCCCCTGATGCCTTCCCCATCTTGTGGGACACAGGGTTACTATATGCTTTCCCCCCCATGCCCCTCATTGCCCAGACCCTTCTCAATGTCCAGCCGGGACAGGGCTTCGATGATTCTCATAGCCCCGAATTGGCCCAGGCAGCCTTTGTTTCCCCTGTTGCTCCGTCTCTCCACAGAGCTCCTGGTCCCACTCTGGTTCTCACCGGAGCTGCTGATGCAGGAGGAGGGTCTGCTTCTCCACCCCAATCTGAGATTCCTGTCCCTCACAGCTTGGCAACTGAGCAGGTTGCTCTAGCCTCCTACCATCTCCCCCTGGAGATTGAGGACATTCTTTTGGCCTCATGAAAGAACTCGACCAGATGGGCTTACGCCTTCAAGTGGCGCCGGTTCTCAGTGTGGTACTTGGAGCTCCGAGCGGACCCATTTTCATGCCCTACCAGTTTGGTCTTGCAGAACCCGCTCCACCTCTCGCAGTCTGAGCTGAAGTCTAACTCGGTCAGGGTTCACCCGAGTGCCATCTCAGCGAACTCCACCCTGAGGACAAACCTCTTTCGGGCTACTGCTTGTCTCTCATTTCATGCGAGGCCTGCTTCTTTCCACCTCAATGTGGTCCTCACGCAGCTGACCAAGTCTCCCTTTGATTCCATGGCTACATGCCTGCTGTAGCATCTGTCGTGGAAGGTGGCCTTCTTGATAACTCTCACCTCTGCCCAGAGAGTCAGTGAACTCCAGGTGCTGATGACCGAGGCACCATACACGAGGTTCTATAGGAACCGGGTGGTCCTGCGGACTCATCCCAAGTGCCTTCCGAAGGTTGTCTCGGATTTTCATCTCAATCAAGAGATAGTGCTGCCCACTTTCTTCTCGAAGCCCCACGCCGACCGGGCATTGGCGATTCTCCACACCCTGGACTGTAAGAGGGCTCTCTCTTTCTACCTGCAGCAGACTCGGGACCACCGCAGATCCGGGCAGCTCTTCGTTTTCTTCGACCCCAGCCGCTTGGGGCTGGCAGTCACCAAGTGTACTTTGTCCATCTGGATGGCAGACTACATCTCCTTTGCCCAGGCCCAGGCTGGGTTTCCCCTGGAACACTGAGTCACAGCTCACAATGTCCAAGCGACATCTGCCACTAGTCTGCACTCGGTGCCACTGGCAGACATTTGCCGGGACGCCACCTGGTTTTCCACTCACACCTTCATGGTGTATTACTGCCTGGAGAGGGAGTCCCATCAGGATGCCGCCTTCGGCCAGGATGTACTGTGTAATCTGTTCGGGGTTTAAGCAACTCCTGCCCTCCGACCTTCTTGTTCTGGCTACCGGGAGCGTGGCCATCCATGGATCCGGGGTCCTTGGGCTGCCTTTGAATTTCACTGGCAACTGCTCACGGTGATGCCGTGCCTTTTCCTACATGTCCTTGGTAGCCTGTAGCAAGGGAGTCCCATATGTGATGACTGACTTCCTGCTTGTTCCTGGGGAAAGCGTAGTTACTCACCTGTAACAGGTGTTCTCCAGGGACAGCAGAAATCAGTCCTCACAACCCTCCCTCCTTCCCTTGGAGTTGCTGTATATTTTTGCCATCTTTTTGAAGGAGCTATAGCAATGGCACCTGACTGAGTAGGATGGCACCTTTGAGTGGGAAGGGGACCACGCATGCTTGGTGGCACTCCCAAAGGCTTTTTTTGAAAGCTGGGGAAATGCTCCGCGCGGGCTCCGTTGGTGCCGACATCACCCATATGTGAGACTGATTCCTGCTGTCCCTGGAGAACATCTGTTACAGGTGAGTTACTACACTGACTCCGATAGTGACAGGAGCCTGATTTTCACAAGTTATTTTCAACATAAGTATGTTTCCTTTGTGATCAAAGAGTGCATCTCAGCTGAGGAGGAAGACTAGTTTACATCCTCCACATTCAACCAGGGATGATTGAATATGGAGGAACCTTTTTTCTTAAGTTCCCTGCAAGTGTCTGGTCAGCTACACAGCTAGAAGTTACACCTTTGTTGATCCTTTTCTTAAGGACAAAAATTGTGATTGAACAGTGCCTACAGGGTTTGTGATGTGGTGTAGTGGTTGGGGACCAGAGATGATTCTGGGTCATTTGTAGGTGTGTTTTTTTGTTACTTCTTGATTCTCATTCATTTCTTAGTATGGATGCCCCCTTCCATGGATGTGGGCATCTCCAGGAACAAGCAGGAATGTAGCCTTCACATATGGGTGACGTCAGTACTGACGGAGCCCGCGTGGGAATGCTTCTCAGCGTCCAATAGGAAAGCTTTTGGGAGCATCCCACTGTGTCTGTGTAGCTGCCTTCCCACCTTTCCAGTTCTCCCTACTCAGTTCCTCATTTTCTGCGGAGCCGACAGGGAACAATTCCTATCACTGCAGAAAATTATTGTTTTTGATATTTTTGTGGTTCGCGTCTGCCTTCCCCTCGACGCTGGTACCGACCTCCCTCAGTGCTTTCTTTCCTTCTTAATTAAAAAAAAAAATCTGTGAAGAAAAGAATTTCTTCTTTTCTTCAGATGCATTGACACCATCTTAGGCCTAGGCCTTCCATTTTGTCATAGACACAATGGAAAAACCATATAGTGGTTTTAAGAAGTGTTCTAAGTGTGGCAGTACCATCTCGGCCACAGACATCCATGACTGGTGTCTAAAATGCTTAGGACCTGACCATCAGCCTTCAGAATGTCCTTTCTGTAGAAAGATGATGAAGAGAGGCCTACAGAATCAAGCTGCAAAGCTGGACACCCTCTTTGCTTCTGACACTTTCTCTTTAGCATCAACGTCATCGAAAGCTTCATCTTCCTCGCAAGGATCTCAGGTATCAAAACCTAAGTCTTCATCGAAGGCTGGCCGCCCCCCAAGGGTAGATCTCCTTCTAAGCGTCGAGATGCCTTGGGCATTACCCTGGAGGGGGACACACAGGCCAAACAAGCCCAGCAGGAGGATCTTCCTTCCAAAGCTTTAGTGGGATCCCAGGAAGCTCCTGAGGTCTCCACCTCTGGAGAGCTCCTGTTGCCATGCTCAGAGATCATGGCCCGCAATTCCGGTACCAATACTCAAGCATCAGCAAACTCCATGGATCAACGTATCCTTGCCATCGAGCGGAGCTTACTGGTCTTACTGGTGGCCTCAGTACCAGTAAAACCCTTACAGTTGGTTCCGCAGGCGCCAGTACCGGCTTTAGTACCGATACAACCTGCATCGACTTTTTTGCCACTTTCCACACTACCACCCATGCCGGTCCTCAAATCCATTTCCGGTACCAAGGTTCTGACCACACAGATTCCAGGTACCGGCTTCAACTGGTAACCGGTTCGCACGGAGCGGGAACACCCTGCCCGTCGATACTTTGAGTCTTTGGATTCCGATTCATCGATAGCCGAGACATGCAAACTATTCTGGAGGACCCATCTCCATCCCCACAATGTCGCATGTCCCCACCAGAGGACTTGTCTTTTCAAGACTTTATTCGCAATGTTGCCAGGGGTCTGTCCATAACAGTGACATTGGAGAAAGAGCCTAGGGCCGAAGAATTCGAAATTCTTCAATACCCTACAGCTCCAAAGGAGGCGGCTATGCTCCCTATCCATTGGATACTTCACGACTTCATGCTTTGTAAGTGGCAGACACCTCTAACCATTTCTCCCCATACCTGATGGCTCGATACCATGTACCGGGTACTGGAGTGTCCCGGTTTCCAAAAGACACAAAATTGCTGCAACATTCCATGGTAGTGGTATCAGCAATGTGTTGGATCAAGAATGCGAAAACACATTCCTCAAACCCTCCGGGTAGGGAATCGAAAACCCTTGATGCTTTTGGTCGACAACGTTTTCAGGCCTCTATGCTATCGGCCAGGATTAGTTCCTACATACTCTATATGGGTATGTTCCTTAGAGAGGTGGCTAAGAATTTGGAGTTAATGGCTTCTCTTCTCCCCGATGACAAGAGGGCAGATTCAAAGTTTGTTAACAGAGAAAATTTTGATTGCTTTTAATGCATCAGCAGAACTTCATCCATCTGCATCGGTGCATGCAGGATTGCTTAGCTCCAAGCATCGGATCTTGAACAATGAGTTCAAGATAAACTAGGTAATATCCCTTGCAACAGTGAAAACCTTTTTGGCAAGGATTGATAGGACAAGGCCTCTCAGTTGGAATCTGAGAACACTACTCTTAATAGGCTTTCTAGATCTACTGCCAACCCAGCGAAGAAGAAAGCAGCAAAGAAAGCGTTCTTCAATAAAAAAGAATACTATCCTTCCTATATCCCTGCTGTTCAGTGTCAGCATCATGTTCCCACAAAGGGCAACAGCCTCCAAAATAGCAAAAGAAGGCTCAGACTCCCAAGTTGCAGCCGCTTTAGCAGACCCAGACTGCTCCGGGTTTTTGAATCCTTTCTAGAGAACATAGCTGTCCTGCCTCTGGAGAGTCCTGATCCTGTCCACATTCCCGGCAGACTCTGTCACTATGCCTACAGGTGGCATCTCATAACCTCGGAACAGTGGACATTGTCCATAGTACGGGAGGGATATAAACTTCATCTATAAAGTCTATCCCCCCAGACTTCACCAAGAGAGTTCCGTTCTCAACCCCCTCTCACTGCTCCGTTGCTACAAGATGCCATCTCCCTTCTCCTGCAAGGTGCAATAGAAGAGGTTCCACCATCCCAGCAGGGAATGGGCTTTTATTCTTCATACTTTCTCATCTCAAAGAAAACAAGAAGATACAGGACCCTTCTGGACCTCAGAGAACTGAACAAGCACCTCCTACGGGAGAAATTCAAAATGATATCCCTAGGAACCCTTCTTCCCTATCTCCAGAGTCAGGATTGGCTCTGTTCTCTAGATCTAAAAAAAGCGTACACTCACATTCTTATTCATCCAGAGCACAGAAGTTCCTGCGCTTCATATTCCAAGGACGACATTATCAATACAGAGTCCTGCCTTTTGGCCTCACCTCTGCCCCAAGAGTCTTCACAAAATTCATGGCGGTAGTAGCCGCATTCTTAAGGACTCTAGGGATATTTATCTTCCCTTACTTAGATGACTGGCTCATACGGGCAAGCACCTCTCAAGAAGCCAATCTATCCCTCTCACACACCATGCAGGTGCTTTAACACTTGGGATTTGTCAAAAATCTTCCAAAGTTCCAACTCGTCCCCTATCAAACTCTAGAGTTCATAGGGGCCTTCCTAAACACTCAGCATTTCTGCTCCAGCTCTGCTGTGCTCGACTCAATCAGTTAGCATCTCAGGCATGTCTCAAGAACTTTCTTACTGCTCGAGAAATGCTATAGCTTCTGGATTATATGGCATCAACAGTGCATATTGTTCCATATGCCTGTTTACAGCCCAATGGACAATAGCATCCCATGGTCTCAAGCATCAGGTCACCTGGGGGACAAGATAGCGGTCTCTACCCTTCTAATCTCGTTTCTCCAGTGGTGGCGATCTCCAGAAAACCTCCTTGTAGGATCACCTTTTCAGATGCCAGCACATCAATATATCCTGACAATGGATGCATCCAGACTGGGCTGGGGAGCTCATCTGGTATCTCTCCACTCAAGGATTCTGGTCAAAAGCAGGAGTCACAACTCCACATAAATCTGCTGCAGTTCAGACCCATTCTCAATGCTCTTCGTTGCTGCAGAGTCCTAGTCCAAACCAACAATTAAGTAGCCATGCTCTACGTGAACAAGCAAGGCGGAACAGGCTCTTGGACAACCAGTGGAACACTGTGATATCTGAGTACAAACTATATCGTAATGATAGAGATGATCAAATTGGTGGAGGGGTTGCGCTCTATGTTAGAGAGGGCATTGAGTCACAAAGGATTAAAGTTTTGCAGGAAACAAAATTCGCTGTAGAATTTCTATGAATTGAAATTCCATGTAAAAAGGGGAAGGCGATGGCAGTGGGTTGTACTGTCGACCGCCTGGCCAGAACAAACAAATGGATGATGAAATGCTCAAAGAAATCAGGGAAGCTAACAAAAGTTACAGAACAGTAATAATAATGGGTGATTTCAATTACCCCGGTATTGACTGGGTCTGTGTCACGGCAGGACATGCTAGGGAGATAAAGATTCTAGATGAAATAAATGACTGCTTCTTGGAGCAGCTGGTTCATGAACCGACCAGAGGGGAAGCCATTTTGGACTTAGTCCTTAGTGGAACACCAGATCTGGTGCACGAGATAAGGGTGTTGGGGTCACTTGGCAATAGTGATCATAGCATGATCGTGTTTGATTTAATTAATGGAGGAGGGATGGTAAGGAAATCCACATTACTATCTTTTAACTTTCGAAAGGGAGACTATGATAAAATGAGGAAAATAATTAAGAAAAAACTAAAAGGAGCAGTTGCAAAGGTTAAAGACTTACATCAAGCTTGGATGTTGTTTAAAAACACTATCTTGGAAGCCCAGACCAGCTGTATTCATCGCTTTAAGAAAAGTGGAAGGAAGTCCAAAAAACTGCCAGCATGGTTTAAAGGTGAGGTCAGAGAGGCTGTTGTTGCCAAAAAAGCATCTTTCAGGAAATAGGAAAAAAGAGCCAAATGATGAAAACGGGAAAAAGCACAAGCACTGGCAAGCTAAATGCAAGGCATTGATAAGGCAGGCAAAGAGAGAATTTGAGAAGAAATTTGCTCTGGAAGCAAAAACATGTAATAAAGACTTTTTCCAAGTACATTTGTAGCAAAAAACCTGTGAGAGTCAGTTGGACCATTAGATGATAGAGGGGTAAAAGGGGCAGTTAGAGGAGACAAGGCTATAGTGGAGAGACTGAATGAATACTTTGCTTCAGTCTTTACTGAGGAAGATGTAGGGATGTTACCCATCACTGAAGTGGTTTTTATAGGTGATACTATGGAAGAATTGAAAGAAATATTGATACACCGGGAAGATGTATTACAACTATTTGATAAACTGAAGAGTAGCAAATCACCTGGACCGGATGCTATACATTCAAGGGTGTTGAAAGAACTGAAATATGAGATTGCAGACCTGCTATTAGTAATCTGTGAACAATCATTAAAATCATCTGTAATACCTGAAGATTGGATGATCGCCATGTAACGCCAATTTTAAAAAAGGGTTCCAGATGTGATCCGGGAAACTACAGACTGGTGAGCCTGATGTTAGTACCGGGAAAAATGGTAGACCATCATAAAGAACAAAATTACTCAATATGTAGATAGTCATGGCTTAATGGGAGACAGCCAACATGGCTTTAGACAAGGAAGATCTTGTCTTACTAATCTGCTATGTTTTTTTGAAGGTGTGAATAAACAGGTAGACAAAGATGAGTCGGTTGATATAGTGTATCTGAACTTTCAGAAAGCCTTTGACAAGGTCCCTCATCAGAGACTTTTGGCAAAACTAAAAAGTCATGGGATAGGAGGCAGTGTGCTATTGTGGATCAGGAACTGGTTAAAAGATAGAAAGCGAGGGCAGGGCTAAATGGCCAATTTTCCCAATGGAAAAAGGTGAATAGTGGAGTACCCCAGGGTTCTGTGCTGGGTCTGCTGCTTTTTTACATATTCATAAATGACCTGGAAAAGGGAATAACGAGTGAGGTTATCAAATTTGTGGATAATACAAAACTATTCAAAGCTGTTAAAACCCATGAGGACTGTGAAAAATTGCAAGAGGATCTTGATAAATTGGAAGACTGGGCATCCAAATGGCAGATGAAATTTAATGTGGACAAGTGCAAAGTTATGCACCTAGGAAAGAACAACCCAAACTATGGTTACATGATGCAAAGTTCCGCATTGGGAACCACCACCCAGGAAAAAGATTTAGGCATCATCGTAGATAACATGTTAAAACCCTCCGCCCAGTGTGCAGTGGCAGCCAAGAGAGCAAATAGAATGCTAGGTATCATAAGGAAAGGAAAATAAAACAAAGAATATTATAATGCCTCTGTATCGTTCCATGGTGCAACCGCACCTGGAATATTGAGTGAAATTCTGATCGCCGTATCTTAAAAAGGATATGATAATTACACTTACCTGGTAATTGTAGTTCCTTTAGTGACGACAGTTCAGTCCTCTACCTCTGGGTTGTCAATCTCCTCCTGCAGCTAGGAGACTGGTATGTCAGAATGATGACATCACTGGATATAGCCTGCTGCACTCTCAACTGCATCCCAGTGTGAACTATAACAAAGCAGACTCAAAGGAGCAACAAATAAGTAGCTAAACATAACATCCATTTCACGATAAGTAATTCCCCCCTTGCCGCCAAGGCTTTCTTACCACCTGCCCTGTCCTCCAAAAGGGGACAAACCAAGGAATTGAAGGATTCCAGACTCACCTGTAACACTCTTCTGCTCGCCACCAAAGCTGGAACCTCCAAGAAAAAAAAAAATCCGGGCGGGAAGGAGGACTGAACTGTCGTCACTAAAGGAACTACAATTACCAGGTAAGTGTAATTATCATTTCCTTAGCGTTCCTCCAGTTCAGTCCTCTACCTCTGGGATGTACCAGAGCAGTAATCAATGGGAGGGACCCTTCCAGCCAGCAGTTAAAACAGCCGAGCCGAAACGAGCATCCGAAGCCGCAGCAACATCCAGCCTGTAATGTTTGGTGAACGTATGCAGAGACGACCAAGTCGCCGCCCTACAAATTTCTCCCGGGGGAACCAAGCTATGTTCCGCCCAAGACGACGCCTGTGCCCGAGAGGAATGCGCTCTCAGCTCCCGAGGCACCACACGACCACGAAGCAAATAAGCGGACGCAATCGCTTCCTTCAGCCAGCGGGCAATGGACGCCTTAGCCGCCGCCTCACCCTTGCGAGCTCCGCCATACAAAACAAACAACCGCTCGGACTTGCGAAAGGACTCTGTGGCCCGCAAATACTGACGCAAGGATCTCTTCACGTCGAGACACCGAAGACCGCGATCGGGGTCGTCGCCCCCCAAGGAACCCAGAACGGGCAAGCACACAGCCTGGTTAACATGAAAGGGCGACACCACCTTAGGCAAAAAGGACGGAACCGGACGCAAGACCACCTTTTCTCTAGAAAAGGACAGGAAAGGCTCCCGGCACGACAACGCCTGCAGTTCGGACACTCTCCGCGCAGAACAAATCGCCACCAGGAACACCGTCTTAGGCGTCAAATCCTTCAGGGAAGCCCGACACAAGGGCTCAAAGGGGGATTCGGTCAGAGCCGTGAGAACTAGATTCAGGTCCCATGGCGGAATGCACACCCTTCGCGCCGGACAGACCTTAGCGAAACCGCCCGATGTCAGGATGGGCCCCCAACTGCACGCCATGGACCTTGCCCCGGTAACAGGAAAGGGCCGCCAACTGAACGCGCAAGGAACTGGCTGCCAGACCCTTGTCAAAGCCATTCTGCAGAAATTCCAAGACCAACGGAATCGAAGCCGAGCCTGGTCGAACCTGACGCTGCGAACACCAATTCTCAAACACGCGCCAGACCCGCACATACGCCAGAGAGGTCGAATGCTTACGCGCCCGAAGTAAAGTCTCCACAACCGCTGACAAGTAGCCTTTCTTCATGAGCTTAGCCCTCTCAAGGGCCATACCGTAAGCGAGAACCGATCCACCTGAGGCATGAAGAGAGGCCCTTGGCGCAAGAGATCGGCTCTCGCCGGCAGCCGCCAAGGCTCTCCGTCCAAGAGACGCATCAGGTCCGCGTACCAAGGACGTCTCGGCCAATCGGGTGCCACCAACAGCACCCGTCCTGCATGTGCCATGATTTTCTGAATCACTCTGCCTATCAACGCCCAAGGCGGAAAGACATAAAGAAGGCCTTTGGACGGCCACCGACGAAGCAACGCGTCGATGCCCTCCGACATCCGTTCCCTTCTTCGGCTGAAGAAGCGGGCTACTTTGGCCAACTGAAAGGTCGCCATGAGATCCATGATCGGAGTCCCCCTCCGGTAGACAATCTGGCGGAAGACAGCGGGATGGAGCTCCCACTCCCCGGCATCCACGTGCACCCTGCTGAGGAAGTCCGCGGTGACATTGTCCTTGCCGGCAATGTGCGCCGCCGATATCGCGGACAAGTGAAGCTCCACCCATGCGAATAACTTGTCGGCCTCGGCCTCCATGGCGGCACTCCCGGTACCGCCCTGCCGATTGATGTACGCCACCGTCGCCGAGTTGTCGGAGAGAACGCGCACGAGCTGATCGCGCACCAAGCCCTCGAATGCCTGAAGAGCCCGGAACACAGCTCGAAGCTCTAAGCGATTGATCGCCCACGAGGACTCTAGGGGTGTCCAAAGCCCCTGCGCAAACTGACTCCCGCAGTGGGCTCCCCAACCCCCCAGACTGGCATCCGTCAGCAACGGTAGCCATTCCGGCTGCTCCAGCGGCAAACCGCCCGTCAGCGACGATGGGCGCGTCCACCACCGAAGGGACTGCCGAACCGTGCTCGGGCACGGAAGACGCTTGCTTAACGAATCAGTCTGATGCGACCAACGGCGGAGCAGTGCTCTCTGAAGAGGCCGCATATGAAACCGGGCCCAAGGTACCGTCTCCAACGTTGCCGCCATAGTGCCCAGTACCCGGAGATAATCCCACGCCGAGGGCGCCGACATCAACAGAAACTGCCGCACCAGGGTCCGCAAACCCTCGGCTCTCTTGTGCGTGAGAAACACTCGTCCCCTGCACGTGTCGAACCGGATACCCAGGTACTCGAGCTCCTGTGTGGGCTGCAGCTGGCTCTTGACCGGGTTGACCACCCAACCCAGCTCTTGCAGAAACTGCACCACCCTGTCCGTCACTCGGAGACTTTCCTCCGCGGACTTGGCCCGAATCAACCAATCGTCTAGGTAAGGGTGGGCTAAAATACCTTCCTTGCGCAACGCCGCCGCCACCACCACCATAATCTTGGTGAAGGTTCGCGGCGCCGTCGCCAGGCCGAACGGCAAGGCCCGAAACTGGTAGCGGCCCCAGGGGAGCGCGAACCGTAGGAAGCGCTGGTGAGCTTCTCGAATGGGAACGTGCAAGTACGCCTCCGACAAGTCCAGAGACGTCAGGAATTCTCCGCGTCGCACCACTACAATGACTGACCGCAACGTTTCCATGCGAAAGTGCGGCACCCGCAAACAGCGGTTCACCCCTTTCAGATCGAGTATGGGTCGCAACTGTCCTCCCTTTTTGGGCACCACGAAATAAATGGAGTATCGACCCATACCGTAGTCGGCCTTTGGAACCTCGACCACGGCTCCTAAGCGAAGCAGCCGCTCCAAGGTTTCGCGAACCGCTGCTGTCTTTGACGGTCCGCGGCAAGGAGACATGACAAAGGAGTCCCGCACGGGCCGGGCCAGCTCCAACGCGTAGCCGTGTTGAATGATCTCCAAGACCCACTGGTCGGAGGTGATGTGGGTCCAGGCAGGAAGAAACTCCCGCAGCCGACCGCCGATGGGACTCTCCCCCACCGGGACCCGCCTCACCTCATTGTGGCTTACGGGAGGTGGATGCCGGGGCGGAGGAGAAACCTCTACTGGCCCCCCGAAATCCCCAGAAGCCCTGGCCTCTAGAGAGAAACCGCCCTCTCTGAAAGGCACCGGGTCGAGACGTCCGAAATTTTCGAAAATCCCGAAGCTGACCCCGACCTCCCTGTCCAGGTTTGGCCTGTCCTCGGGCAGCCGACCTGTCTTAGACTCCCCCAGGTCCTTCACCAACTTCTCCAAATCCTCCCCAAACAGCAAGCCGCCTTTAAAGGGAAGTTTGCTGAGGCGGGATTTGGAAGGGCCATCCGCGGCCCAATTGCGCAGCCATAAAGAACAACGAGCCGCCACCAGCGACCCCGTACTGTTAGCCAGCGCTCTAATTAAGTCGTAATGGACATCCGCCAGGTAGGCCGCGCCGGATTCCAAACGATCCAGCTCCTTAGCCTCCTCCAGATCTACGTGCAAGGATTGGCGCAGCCGCTGGGCCCAGCGCAGACACGCTCTGGCCACCCAGGCCCCACAGATGGACGCCTGCAGAGAGATAGATTCCGCCTCAAAGGCTTGCTTAAGCAGACCGTCAACCTTGCGGTCCTGGGTATCCTTCAAGGCCGCGCTGCCCTCAACTGGGATGGTGGTCTTTTTCGTGACAGCGGACACCAGAGCATCTATTCTCGGCGCCCGGAACTTGTCCTTAGCGGAGTCCGCCAAAGGATACAACCGGCTCAAAGTACGAATGCCGCGAAGCCCTGCTTCGGGCTTATCCCATTCGTCTTGAATCATTCTCTCGACCACGCGGTGCACAGGAAAAACCACCTGCGTCTGCCGAACCGCCTGGATGACAGGATCCTCCACATCGTCCTCCACCGCCGCTGGTGGAGCTAGGTGCAACATCTGCAAGGTCTCCGAAATCAAAGCCGCCAACTCCTCTCTGCGGAAGATCCGAATGATCTTCGCTTGATCTTCCGGCTCCGGGATCTCACCTTTCCTCCAGATCCTGCGACCCTTCCTCAGGGTCCCAAACAGGATCCGCGGATTCCATCCAGGAGTCCTCCACTGGGTCAGCGAGCCGCGCCCGCTTCGGCGCCGGTGACTCCACACCCGCGACGCCTTCCGCCACTAACTGCGGAGGCAGGGGTGCCAGAGACGCCGCGCTCGGCCTTTTGCCCTGCTGCCGCAGGCAATAAGCCTGATGCAGCAGCAGCACAAACGCAGGACTGAAACCGTAGAGACCTGATGCCCGAGGAGACCCGGATTCCCCGGAGGGCCCCGGCAGAACCTCCAGATCGGGCTCTTGCACCGAGACCCGCGGGGAAGCCACTTTCGCCCCCGCAGGCGCCTCCTGCATCTCTGGTGACTCAGGAGCCTCCATTTGAAGCTCCACCGCAGAAGACAAGGCAGCACAGCCCCTGCACACGCCGGTGTCAGCGACCGTGCCCCTCCTAGTGCCACACACGAGGCACAGAGGCCGGGCAGCCATAGGGAGAAGTCCCACGTCCCCTGGGCCGCAAGCTGTGGCAGGCCGTAGAACTGGCCAATGAAAAGTAGTAATGAAAAACCAACCTTTGAAGGCTGTTAATGTTTTTTTTTTTTTTTTTTTTTAACAATTAGCTCCCTAAAAAAAAGAAATGGAGGCCTCCAGGAAACAAACTCAAACACCCGGGAAAGGCAAAAGGAAACCAAAATAAAAGAAAGAAAAGAAAAGAAAAGAAAACAAACGCGCAGCAAAGCCCCGACCCAACAAACGGGAGACGAACAGCTGCCACGCGGCTGCCTCGCGGCACAGAAAATGGCCGCCGCGAGTGCAAACCGCTACAGTGAAAAAGGGCGCGAAGAGCACCGCGGCGTCCCTGCTCTCCTGCACCTATGCGGCCTGTTCAAAACAAACTGCTGGATGCCGGGTAAGCACTTACCCGCGCAGATGGTCACTCCCCAGAGCGCTGCCCCAGCGTCTGGAACCCCGGGCCCTGAAATACTCAGAAGAGCAGGCACAGAGTACTACGGAGGTACAAGAACCGCTGCTCCGTGCAAGACATCCACAAGAAGGGCTCACCTCCGTAAGGTCCGGGAGGGGAGACCTCTGGGCCAAGCGGGGGGGAGGGGGGGGGGAACTCAAAGGCTTGAGCTAGAACCCCCCCAGGAAGAAAACTCCGTACAGGCACAGACAAGTAAGAAAGCCTTTCTTCCTGAGTGAACCTCTTTGTTTTTTTTTTGTTTTTTTTTTGTTTGTTTGTTTTTTTAAAGGGACAGTGCCACAACCAAATCCAACCCGCTTAACTATTCTAACTATCCTACCAAAACTTCCTGCTCCTTATCCATTCCTCCTTAGAGAGCCTCTCCCTAAGGCTCGTCAAGTCCTCCTGCTGCAAGGAGACTGGTTACACTGGGATGCAGTTGAGAGTGCAGCAGGCTATATCCAGTGATGTCATCATTCTGACATACCAGTCTCCTAGCTGCAGGAGATTGACAACCCAGAGGTAGAGGACTGAACTGGAGGAACGTTAAGGAAATAGTGTTATTAGAAAAGGTACAGAGAAGAGCCACCAAAATGGTAAAGGGGATGGAAGGATACTCCTATGAAGAGAGGCTTAAAAGGTTAGAGCTCTTCACTATGGAAAAGAGACAGCTGAGGGGAGATATGATAGAGGTCTGTAAATGAATGCATGGAATGGAATGGAACGGGTAAATGTAGATCGATTGTTTACGTCGTCAGAATATAAAAAGACTAGGGGACATGCAATGAAGTCACAGGGTAACCTATTTAAGACTAATAAGAGTAAATATTTTTCACTCAATGTGTAATCAAACTCCGGAATTTGTTACCGGAGGGTGTAGTAAAAGCTGTTAGTGTAGCTGGGTTTAAAAAAGGTTTGGACAAGTTTCTGGAGGAAAAGTCCCTAAACCATAATTAAAAAGGACCCAGGATATCACTGCTTGACCCAATATAAGCATTGAGGAACCTGTGTCTTTTGGGGAGACTGCTAGGTACTTATGACCTAGATTGGCCACTGTTGGAAACAGGATACTGGGCTTGATGGACCTTGGTGTGACCCACTATGGCATATCTTATGTTTTTATCTCCCGGGCAAACACAATGTCTTAGCTTACAGACTTAAGTCGAATCCTTCTTCCCCACGAGTGGTCTCTTGATGTAGACAAAGTCTCTCATATTTTTCAAATCTGGTGGACTCCAGAGATACACCTGTTTGCAAGTCCTCAGAATGCCAAGCTCCCTTGCTTCTGCACCAGGACTCCTGCACCAGATAGCCATCAAGTGGATACGTTTCACCTCCACTGGGGTCAAGGCTTCTATATGCCTTCCCTCCCATTACCCTAATTCCTAAGACTCTTTTCAAACTCCAGAGAGACAAGGACTTCATGATATTCATAGCCCCATGCTGGCCATGTCAACCGTAGTACCCTCTCCTTCTACGTCTGTATCAGGCTCAACCCATAGATCTTGGTTTTGCTCCAGATCTCCTCTCTCAGGAGGAGGGGACACTGATCCCAATCCGAAATCTCTCCATCTCACAGCATGGCTGCTGAAGGCATAGCCTTCCAAGACATCAACCTTCCCTAGGAGGTTAAGGACATTCACTTAGCTTCTAGGAAGCCATCCACCAGACAGTCCTACTCTTTCAAGTGGCATAGGTTTTCTTTCTGGTGTTCTCAGAAGAATCTTAATCCCTTCTCAGCTCCAGTGGAAGTACTGCTTGAGTATCTCCTCCACCTATCTTCTTCTGGACTCAAAACCAATTTGGTAAGAGTACACCTAAGTGCAATTGCAGCCTCTCACATGCCCTTAGATGGCCAGCCCATCTCTTAGCTGCTAATAGCACACTTCATGAGGGGTCTTCTATTAACCAAACCTCCCACTGAGCCGCCTCCAGTGGCATGGGATCTTAATGTTTTTCTAGGACAGCTTCTCAAGCTGCCCTTTGAACCACACTACTTCACTTAAGTTTCTCACATGGAAGGCCATCTTCCTTATTGCCCTCACTTCAGCAAGGCGCATAAGTGAGCTCTAGGCCTTGGTGGTTGACCCTCCTTACACATGGTTCCACCATGATAAAGTTGTCTTTAGGAATCACCCTCACTTCATGCCGAAGGTGGACTCGCCCTTCCACTTGAACCAGTCGGTCTACCTTCCTATATTTTTCCCTAGACCACATTCGTCTAGGGCAGAAGCGACCTTTCACACTCTGGATTGTAAGCGTGCCTTAGCTTTTTATCTCCAGAGAACTCAAGAGCACCAAAAAGCTTCCCAGCTTTTCATTTCCTTTGACTCGAGTCACCTTGGCTTGCCAGTATCCAAATGAACTCTCTCCAAGTGGATAGCTGACTGCATCACCTTTGCTTATGAGAAGGCAGGACTCTCTCGAGAGTCATGTCACTGCCCATACTGTTCAAACCATGGCTACCTCCATGGCAAATCTAACACATGCTACTTGTGTGTTCTTTAGTAGACATGACCCTAGGTGTGATGATGGAGGGTATGGAGAAGTGTGTTGATTTAATTCAATGGTTTTTAATAAGGGTATCGTGAAAGACCAGTATGTCACCAAGAGAGGGGATGGCAGAGGTGTCCTGAAAATTTGACCTAGGCAGTCATCCCACATTTTTTATAACAACTATGTGGCCCTGCTGTCTGAGAAACATGTAGCGTGATGAGACAGGTATTTGACATTCCTGTAGCTTTCCAACTTCTGCTTCCCAGTCAGACCTGAAATAAGGGGTCCTTTCAGGGCCGTACCAAGGGCTATAGAAGCAGTGTGGCCACACAGGGCACAATTACAGAAGGGACTCAACTTCAAGGAATTCTGACATAAACATGTTCCTGCACGCAGATATGGCCCTTTCAGGGCTGTACCAAAGTTTGGGCAAATAGTGCAGCTGCAATTACAGAAGGGGTGCTGATATCATCACTGGGCTTCAGGTAGGCCAGCCTTAGAGTCTGTTCAGACTGTTGGTGCCTTAGGCGAACCTCAAGCTTTACAACCCATCTCGCTGTCAAAATCTATTATTTAGCTTTGAATGCCCTGCTTTTGCTGCCCTCTGGAAGTTGCTGCCCTAAGCAACTGCCTAGTTTGCCTAATGGTTGGGCCAGTCCTGGCTTCAGGGAATCCTGACAAAAACAAGCTACTGCACACAGGGGGTGGAGACACCAGGTTCACCAGTTGCACAGGGTGCATTACTAACTTGGTACAGTGCTGGGTCCTTCTCCCTCTCCTACACTATCACCACCACTATTGCTTGCAGAGGGGGAGGTGATGGCCAAACTATATCCTCCCCTCCATTGGCTATAAGGGAAGGGCCAGCACAAGGAGATAAGGCGCCCTAGGTGAACCTCATCCCTTGTGCCCCCTCCCATGACACTCATTGCCACTGCTGCCACACCTCTCTGGGATCGCCAGCGACAGCAATAGCTGCAAACAGTCCCACAGCACTTACCTTCAAGCTTCTGTGCTGAGGAGCTGTTTGTTCCCCCACTTTCTGCTTCCTGTTTGCACAAGAAGTCAGTGCCGACCAGTGGAGAGCACAAACAGCCCGGCAGTACAGAAACGTGAAGGTAAGTGCTGTGGGGCTGTTTGTGACTATTGCCGCTGCTGTCAATCCTGGAGAGCGGTGACAGTGGTAGCAATGGATGCCCCCTGGAAGGTTTGCTTGATGGCAGCACCAGCTCTGTATAAAGGTGAGTCTTAAAAGGAAGACTGGTGAGATCCGGGACTTTGAAGGGAAAAGAGAGAGAGCATGATGACCAGTCTCCATCATTGCAGAAGTCCCTTTCCCCAGATCCTCTGTGTGCAATGTGCCAAACATGTGAGCATTATCCATCAAGTGTGTCATAACAGAAAAAAAAAAGGTTAAGAACCAGTCTTCTAATTGTTTGCTATTTTATTGCAATAGTTAAATTTTGCTTTGGGAACTGCCTTGTAGGTTCTTGGAAGGTGACTTTTTTTTTGTGCCATCAAGTCAGTGTTGACTCATAGTGACTCAGCTGCCTCTGGGTTTTCTTGGCAATGTTTCACTGGAGGTAGATTGCCAGCCTTTTCTTCCGAGGCAATGGAGGGTAAAGTGACTTGCCCAAGGTGTGCCAGTGGGAATCAAACCCTTGATCTTCTGGGTACTAGGCAGTTGCTCTAACCACTAGGCTATTCCTCCACTCTAAGCACCTAATTTTAGAATCCTAAAAAGTGAGCAGGGTTAAGCCAGGGGAAGTAAGTTAGACACCTAGTATTGCCTTTCATTACTGGGTAGCTAACTTCAGAACCTAAAGAGGCAGGGAGTGAGGAGCTGTGGAATGAATGCACTTGCAGGGCAGTAGACGTTTTAACTGGATGCAGAAACAGAGAGGGAGTCACTGAAGTGATCTGAGAAGAGGGGTTGTGTGAGTGCAGAGATACTGGCAGAAGAATAGCCGTGCACCTGAGGCGCGGGAGACCAGCAAGGATCAGGTTGCAATAGTCTAAACAAGAGGTGACTACATAGGCAGCAGACTGGGATGGGCCACAGGGGCCATGGCCCTACCAATATTTTACCCAACACGGCATTAGCAACTAGACAGCTTGAAGTAGGGTGGGATATTGGTTTATTTAGCCCCTCCAATCAAACAGATGCTCTGCTGCTCCTGGCCTAAGACATGGATAGGAATTGTGATAGTGTTCAAAAATGAAGGTATGAATTGTGCTGATTGTTACAGAGAAGGAAATGACAGGTTTAAGCTATATATTGGATAGGTGCGGGGGAGGGGGGGAGTCAAAAATGACCCTAAGGTTGCGAGCTCAGGAAATCAGGAGGTATGGTTATCGATACCTGTGAGAGAGTCAGTTGGTCCATTAGATGATAAAGGGGTTAAAGGAGCACTAAGAGGCGACAAGGCGATAGCGGAGAGACTGAATGAATTCTTTGCTTCGGTCTTTACTGAGGAAGATGTAGGGATGTTACCCATGACTGAAGTGGTATTTAAAGGTGTGGAAGAATTGAAGGAAATATCAATACATCGGGAAGATGTCTTACAACTATTAGATAAACTGAAGAGTAGCAAATCACCTGGGCCGGATGGTATACATCCAAGGGTGTTGAAAGAACTGAAATTTGAGATTGCAGACCTGCTATCAGTAATCTGTGAACTATCATTAAAATCATCTCTAATACCTGAGGATTGGAGGATCGCCAATGTAACACCAATTTTTAAAAAGGGTTCCAGGGGTGATCCGGGAAACTACAGACCGGTGAGCCTGACATCAGTACCGGGAAAAATGGTAGAAACCATCATAAAGAATAAAATTACTCAGCATGTAGATACTCACGACCTAATGGGAGACAGCCAACATGGCTTTAGACAAGGAAGATCTTGTCTTACTAATCTGTTATGTTTTTTTGAAGGAGTGAATAAACAGGTGGACAAAGGTGAGTCGGTTGATATTGTGTATCTGGACTTTCAGAAAGCCTTTGACAAGGTCCCTCATGAGAGACTTTTGGCAAAACTAAAGAGTCATGGGATAGGAGGCAGTGTACTATTGTGGATCAGGAACTGGTTAAAAGATAGAAAGCAGAGGGTAGGGCTAAATGGCCAATTTTCCCAATGGAGAAAGGTGAATAGTGGTGTACCCCAGGGATCTGTGCTGGGTCCGCTGCTTTTTGACATATTCATAAATGACCTGGAAAGTGGAATAACGAGTGAGGTTATCAAATTTGCAGATGACACAAAACTATTTAAAGTTGTTAAAACCCAGGAGGATTGTGGAAAATTGCAAGAGGATCTTGATAAATTGGAAGACTGGGCATCAAAATGGCAGATGAAATTTAATGTGGAGAAGTGCAAGGTTATGCACCTAGGGAAGAACAACCCAAACTATGGTTACACGATGCAAGGTTCCACATTAGGAACCACCACCCAGGAAAAAGATTTAGGCGTCATTGTGGATACCATGTTAAAACCCTCGGCCCAGTGTGCAGCAGCGGCCAAGAGAGCAAATAGAATGCTAGGTATGATAAGGAAAGGAATGGAAAATAAAACAAAAGATATTATAATGCCTCTATATCATTCCATGGTGAGACCGCACCTTGAATATTGTGTGCAATTCTGGTCGCCGTATCTTAAAAAGGATATAGCGATTTTAGAAAAGGTTCAGAGAAGAGCCACCAAAATGGTAAAGGGGATGGAAGGCTACTCCTATGAAGAAAGGCTAAAAAGCTTGGGGCTCTTTAACCTGGAAAAGAGACGGCTGAGGGGAGATATGATAGAAGTCTATAAATTAATGAACGGAGTGGAACGGGTAAACGTAGATCGATTGTTTACCTTATCAGAATATAGAAAGACTAGGGGACATGCAATGAAGCTACAGGGTAAACTATTTAAGACTAATAAAAGAAAATATTTTTTCATTCAACGTGTAATCAAACTCTGGAATTTGTTACCGGAGGATGTAGTAAAGGCTGTTAGTGTAGCTGGGTTTAAAAAAGGTTTGGACAAGTTCCTGGAGGAAAGGTCCATAAACCATTATTAAGAAGGGACCCAGGATATCAATGCTTGAACCAATACAAGCATTGTGGAACCTGTGTCCCTTGGGGAAACTGCTAGGTACGTATGACCTAGATTGGCCACTGTTGGAAACAGAATACTGGGCTTGATGGACCTTGGTCTGACCCAGTATGGCATATCTTATGTTCTTATGATAGGAAGAGGGGAGATGGGTTTAGAGGGAGAGATAAGAAAACCAAGATAGGAAAAGAAAACCCCTCTATACAAATGAATAGGGGATCAAGAAGAAGGCGATCGGTGGTGTCAAAAACAGTAGATAGGTAAAGAAAGGACGAAGCGCGAGTAAAGGCCCTTGGGTTTGGCCAGAAACAGGAAGGCGACTAGGGTTGCCAACTGGCTCCAGATGCGCCCGTGTCGCTTGAGCCAGTCCTGGATTTACCCCATTGCATGCAGGGATATGTAGCTCTGATTTCTCCATTGCACTCTATAAGAAAAACAAGACTACATGTCCCTGCATGCAATAGGGTAAACCCAGAACTGGATCAAGCCTGTCGGGCGCATCTGGAGCCAGTTGGCAACCCTAAAGGCGACTAATAACTTGTAAATTAATATATTTTGGGGGGGTTTTCTGGTGCGTTGGGAAGTTTTAACTGTATGATTATATGTTTTTATATTGTACCTCCGCTTACTTTTCCAAGAAATGCGTGATATTCAGAACAGAAGTATATTAGAACTAATAGGACTACAACTGTGTGATGAACAGCTGGTACGGCTACCACCTACAGTTTTCGCCCAGGACGCTATTTGCCTTAAATCCGTCCCAGTATTTATAGCTGGCAGCGATTTGCGTGCAGACAGGTGCTCCAACAGCCTTCTTATCGGCAAGGTCTTATCAGAAACGAAGGAAATGTCCAACATCCTCCTGCAGCTTCCTCAGATTCTTTCAGCTCCATGAGCCTCCGTTTCGCTCGCTCTGCGTTTCTCCCCGTTACCAGGCAACGGCGAGCCAGACGTCACTTCCGGCTATTTAAACCGCCTGTAGAACCGCGTCTGGGTCGGTTTTATCTTTATTGTTGGCGGTGTTTAGCTGGTTTCTCGCGCGTTGTTACCGCCTCCGTCGGGATCGCGCGAACGGAACTAGAGGCGCCGCTGGCGGGAGCCATGGCGGAGTCTGTGAACTCTAGTCGCCACGAGAAGAGCCTTGGACTGCTCACCACCAAGTTCGTGTCGCTGCTGCAGGAGGCCAAGAACGGCGTGCTGGACCTGAAGGCGGTGAGTGCTGCTGCGCTGGAGATACCAAAAGAAAACGAACAGCTGGAGTTGGAAAAACGGTTGAATGTGGAGAGGCGTCTGAAAGCAGAACCCAAAGTTCAGCGCGTGGGAAGTTGATCAGAGCCAGTGCGGAATGTAGTGAGGAAGAGAGCCTTGGATGTGTTGCAAGGCAGGTTGAAGTCAATTGGGAGCCTTTTTTGGCTAGGTACTTTAGGTATAGCAACATAGGGATGGCTTTGTAAAGCAAATTGAGCTTACCTGAGACTGAGAGATAGTGGGAGACAATGTTAACAAACAAAGAATCTCATCTTTTGTTCAAGGCTTTTAAAGTGATGTAACAAAAGAAAATGATATTTTGCTATATTATGGATTCTTTTATGGATAAGATTTTCATGGCTTTAATATAAATGTTCCACACTAAAATAAATCAATTACTGATGTATTGCTGTTCTGTTTTGTACTTTTGAGTAATTGTAAGTTTTCCTGGAGGTACTGGTGAAGAACTTGTGGAATTCGGATGTCACCATTCATTTTTTTTCTGATCATTCAGTGTTTTACATATGTCTGGCTACAGAATATTTGTAGTTGCAGGATCTTCACTTGTTTTTTCTTTTTTGAAAAGAACACTGGATAAATGAGACCCTTTTGAATCTGGAATGAATCCAGTTTTTTTTCTCATTCTGCTGAATGCCTCTTAGTGACTTTTTCATTGTCTTGGATAGATGTAATTTTTGTTATTTTGATAGCTTCACAAGCAAGAAGATCCACAAACTCACGCTCCAATTGCCCAGGAAGTCAGCTACCTCCCCCTCTTCACTCCCAACTTTACCCCCATACCTCTGCTAGCCTTTCTTCCTTTTCTATGATCTCTGAGGAGGAAACCATTCATCTTTCCTAATCCAAACTCACTGCCTGCTCCTCTGATCCTATTTCCACCCATCTCCTTAGATCCATCACTGTAGTCCTTTCATCTTGACCTATCGCTCTCTACCGCAGCTTTCCCTACAACCTTCAAACATGCTGTTACTCTTCTCCTCAAGAAAGCCTCACTAGACCTTACCTGTCCGTCTCACTATCGACCCATCTCCCTCCTCCCCTTTGTTTCTAAACTACTTGAATGTGTGGTTCACCGCCATTGCCTCTCCTCTCAAGCTCTTCTGATTCTTCTACAATCTGCCTTTCGTCCTTTACATTCTATTGAAATGGCTCTTGCCAAAGTCTCAAATGACCTGTTCCTGGCAAAATTCATAGAAACATGATGGCAGGCCATATGGAAGGGCAGACTAGATAGAAAAGACCACATCAACAGCTACAACAGACCCCCTTTTTTTCCTTTAGAGTTCCTCTGTTTTTTCCCATGCCTTTTTGAATTTAGACACTGTCCTCATCTCCACCACCTTCACTGGGAGACTATACCATGGATCTACCACTCTTTCTGTAAAGAAATACTTCCGCATATTACTCCTGAGTTTATCCCCTTTCACCCTCATCCTATGTCCCTTCGTAGCAGAGCTTGCTTTCATTTGAAAGATGCTCTCCTCCTGTGCATTTATGCCACAGAAGTATTTAAACATCTGTCATATCACCTCTATCCCGCCTTTCCTCTAAAGTATACATATTAAGATCCTTAAGTCTGTCATATGCTTTATAATGAAGACCGCTAACCATTTTAGTAGCCACCCTCTGTACTGATTCCAGCCTGTTTATATCCTTTTGAATGTGCGGTCTCCAGAAGTGCACACAATATTCCAAATGAGGTCGCACCAAAGACTTATATAGAGGCGCTATCACCTCCTTTCTTCTGCTGGCCATTCCTCTCCCTATGCACCCAAGCATCCTAGCTTTTGCTGTCACCTTTTCTACCTGTTTAGTTACTTTTAAGATCATCAGACACAATCACGCCTAAATCCTGCTGCTCTTTAATGGACAAAAGTATTTCACCCCTATATTATATTGCTCCCTTGGATTGCTGCAGCCTAAATGCATGACCTTGCATTTTAACATTAAATTCCAGCTGCCAAATTCTAGACCATTCTTCAAGCTTAGCTAGATCCCCCATCATGTTATCTACACCTTCCTGGGTGTCTACTGTATTGCAGATTTTGGTATCATCCTCAGAGGCAAGCCTTACCCGACAGTCCTTCTGCTATATCATTAAAGATGTTAAAAAGAATCTGACCAAGGACAGATCTCTGGGGCACACCACTGGTAACTTCCTTCTCCTCAGAGTGAGCTCCCACTGAACCAATTTTTCACCCAATCAGTAACTTTAGGGTCCATCCCTAGGGTGCGCAGTTTGTTTATAAGTCACCTGTGAGGAACAGTGTCAAAGTATTTACTGAAATCTAAATACACCACGTCTAGGGCTTTCCCTCGGTTCAATTCTTTGGTCATCTTGTCAAATAAATCATTCAGATTTGTATGACAAGATTTGCCTCTGGTGAATCCATGCTGCCTCGGATCCTTTAATCCGCTGGACTCCAGAAACCTTACTATTTTCTTTCAGCAGCGCTTCCAATAATTTACTCACCACCGAAGTTAAACTAATTGGCCTGCAGTTTTCAACCACATCCTTACTTCTGCTTTTGTGTAAAGGGACCACATGTGCCACTCTCCAGTCCTTTGCACCACTCTCGACTCCGAGGCATTGTACGTGTGCCTGTGCAACGCTGTGAACATCTTGTAGCAATATACAACCGTTCAGTAGTAGTAGCAAGAAATAGTTATCTATTGTGCAATTTAGGTGCAAGAAAAAAGTGAATAAAGCCTTCTGCTCACATTTTAGTTTAATAATTTTTATTCAGATTCCAAACAATGAAAAAAATACTAAGCATCTGCAAACAGAGGTGACATAGATCCCTGATGGGGGAGGAAAAAAAACAGCTTTCATATAAGCATTCATCCTAGTGTCCTAGTGTCCTAGTGCAGGGTGTTAAGATCAACAGTTCACATGTACAGAACCAAAGAGGGCACATATCCATCCCAACCAATACCATCTAGGTATGAACAAAATTAAAATGTATTTATTTTATTTATTTAGTGTACACTTGTATCCCGCTACTTCCAGCGATCAGCAGCGGTTTGCTATACATAACAGTATGGTTGTACAGGCCATGGATTAAAACATACATAATGATTCAGTGGAAAAGTACAGGACACAACACTCGGATTACAGGTTTACAATTGATTGCAAGACAGTGATTTCACATGTATATACATATTTACAGGTTGTCGTCTCTATAGGTGTCTGAAGCGTAGTGCTCTTTCCTTGTGCATGGTGTTTCACTAGGGTTGGAGCATAGAAGTTAGGTAGGATTGAAGTGTGTTTGGAAAAGATGCATCTTTAGCTTTTTTCTGAAGTCCAACAAGTCACTGTTCGCTCTCAGTTCGCATGGTAGTTGGTTCCATAGCAGTGGGGCTATAAATGAGAATGCTCGGTTGCTGGTATTTGCAGCGACAGATCTCAGGCTACCCGGGACAATGAGAGTATTGAGGTGTGTGGTTCTTCTGCTTCTGTTATTTGGCTGAGATGTGATAAGGGTGTTAAGATACGAGGGTGCTATATTATGAATGAGCTTGAATGCGGTGATTAAGATTTTATATTGTATGCATGCAGAGATGGGTAGCCAATGCAGGTCCATTAGTACTGGTGTGATATGCTCCTTTAGGCCTTTCCCCATGATACTCTAGCTGCTACATTCTGCGCCATTTGAAGGATGTTGAGGGTTTTTTTAGGTAACCCTTGCAGTATGGCGTTGAAGTAGTCCAGGTGCGGAATGATGAGGGCTTGAGCAACGGTCCTAAAGTCAGAGTGCTCTATGATGCTACGTAGTGATTGCAAGACTTTTAGTTTGTGGAAGATGGCTCGATTTGTAATTCGGAGATGCTTTCCCATCTTTAGGTTGCAATCCAGTGTCACGCCTAGGTATTTTATTTCGTTCTTTGTGGCGTAGACGTTATTCATGGTGACTGTAGGTGGTGGGTTGAAGCCAGGTTTTCTGGAGATGCACATCACTTCTGTTTTTTTGTGATTTATGGCCATGTTCTGTTGCAGCCAGATTTGGAGCTCACTGAGGCATTTTTCCAGTTGACTGATATTCGGGTTGTCGACGTCAAGCTGCGTATAGAGCATGAGGTCATCAGCATAGATGTGATAACTGATCTTGTGGTCCAGGAATGTTTTACAAACTGGTCGTAGATAAAGGTTGAAGAGGAGGGAAGACAGGGCTGAGCCTTGAGGTATGCCTTGGGTTTGAGGGAATGCTGCGGCCTCTTCGTTGTTGAAGTGGACTTGCTGCATTCTGTTGGCTATGTAGGAGGAGAACCATTTCAGAGGGGTACCTTATCAGAATATAGAAAGACTAGGGGACATGCAATGAAGCTACAGGGTAAACTATTTAAGACTAATAAAAAAATATATTTTTTCACTCAACGTGTAATCAAACTCTGGAATTTGTTACCGGAGGATGTAGTAAAGGCTGTTAGTGTAGCTGGGTTTAAAAAAGGTTTGGACAAGTTCCTGGAGGAAAGGTCCATAAACCATTATTAAGAAGGGACCCAGGATATCAATGCTTGAACCAATACAAGCATTGTGGAACCTGTGTCCTTTGGGGAAACTGTTAGGTACGTATGACCTAGATTGGCCATTGTTGGAAACAGAATACTGGGCTTGATGGACCTTGGTCTGACCCAGTATGGCATATCTTATGTTCTAATGCCTATGGAAGCGAGTCTGTTTAGGAGTGTGGGGTGATGTACGGTATCAAAGGCAGCTGATATGTCTTTGAAGATGAGCATGTACATTTTGCTTCTGTTTTCCAGACCTTTGAGTAGTTTGTCTAGTACGGTTAGGAGGAGGGTCTCCACACCATGATGTTGTCGGAAACCATATTGGTGGATGTCAAGGGCGTTGTTGTCATCAATGTGGTCTTGCAGTTGTATTTGTACTGACTTTTCAATGATCTTGGCCAGGAAGGATATGCTTGATACTGGGCGGTAGGATGTTGGGTCTTTCTTGTTGAGAGTCTTGTTCTTTAGGATGGGTCGTATGATGGATTTTTTGAGGTGAATTAGCATTAGTCCCTGCCAAAGCGACTGGTTCACTATGTGGGTGATGTATTGAGCAATTTCCTGTTTTATGCCCTTGACCCATGCTGTTGGGCATGGGTCGAGTGGGGAGGTGGTGGTTTTCAAGCTGGAGATTATGTTCATGATTTGCTTGTCATCTATGCTCCTGAAGGTGGACCATTCTTGGTAAAGAGCAGGTCTTTCCGGGGTGTTGATTGTTTGGAGAATGGTGCTTATCGATAGATCCTGGGTGCATGGTTCAGGCGCTTGCTGGCTTCTGTCATGGGTTGGAGGGTTTAGCTTTTTGGCATAGTGGTCTGCCAACTGTTGGGCTGTCATTGCCCCGTTTGTAATTGGTTCTTGGGTAGTCTTCGTGAGAGATTTGACTAGTTCAAATAGCTCCTTGGTTCGGTTGAAGGCCTTGTTAAGCGTTTTGGAGTGATAGGTTTTCTTTGCACTGTTAATTTCATTTTTGTATGTTGCGAGCAGTTTGATGTATTCCATTCTATGCTCCTCGGTTTTGTGGCTTCTCCATTTCCTTTCTTGCTTCCTCAGTCCTTTCTTCAGTTTGCACAGGGTGGGGGTGTACCATGGTTCCGTCCTGATTCTGGATAAATGTCTTTGGGATGTCCAGGTTGGTATTGCGATTTCTTCGATTCCTGCGATCCATTGGTTTACCAGTATCTCGAGGTCGTCCTGTTCTGGATTCATATGCGTGTTTATCGAAGTTATCAGAGTTTCCTTGTTGAATTTTTGGAACCTCCTCCGTGGGTTTGTAGGTGGGGTGTGTGAAGAGTTGGCCCATAGAATGTTTCTTCACTAATTCCTAGAGCAAACAAAAATATCTAGAACAGAGTATCTCTGGAGACAAGCAGGGTGATGCAAGCCCACTTAGAAAGTGACGTCCCCAGTTCAGCCTGAGTTGCCCAGGTTTTCTGTTCACAAACAGGATATATGTCATGTAGGGATGATGTCACCGATGGAGCCCTGCATGTAACAGTCCCCAGCTTCCACAGGAAGCTTTTGGGAGGTATGCCACGCATGTATGCCTGCCTTCCCCACCTGACCTGGTGCCATATTTTCTAGTCGTGTTTTTTTTCCATGGAGCCCAAATGATGTATTCCTGCAGTCCAGCAAAAAAGTTAGTTTCTTGCCCTTGTAGTTGAGCTTTTGCTCGCTTTTTTTCACCTGCTTGTCAGCTTTTTTTTTTTTTTTTTTCTCACCCTCTGGGTGTGTCTTTCTATAGTTTTTGTGCCTTCTTGGTATCTTTTTCCCCTTTGGTTGTTTTTCAGTTTAATTTTGCTGAGATATTTTTTGGCATATCTAAACTTGTTAGAGGCTTTAAAAAAAATGCACAAATTGTGGCAAGACCATTGCTTTTGGCCCAATCACCATCTGTCATCCTGCAAACGATGATACGTTGAGGGCTGAAATTTGGGGAAAAGTAAAGAGTCGTCCCTCTTTGGCTCCTTTGATTCAGTATTCTCAGGCCTGACCTACTTGTCCATGCCTGAGGTGGCCAAAGGAAAAAAAAGCAGAGGGCTTACTTGGAGCGGAAGAGTTTGAGGAGAGAGTCACATCCTTCTACAGAGACCCTGTCCATGTTGAAAGGGGAGCACAAGGAGAAAATTCACATGCAGTGTCATTGCAGTCCCTCTAGAAGCAAGATGGACAGGTCTTCCCTGGTGAGAGGACCCGATCTGAAGGGCAGAGTCCATTCCCAGTGCCCAGGAGGGCTGACAGGAGCATCAGGAGACATCTATCATGTGGCAGCGGTGGAAGTCCTACGGAATGCAGGCTTCACGATGTGGAATGCATCAACAGACTTCTTCCAGTTGATCCTGTAAACCTTTGCCCTGCCACTATGGCTGGCACATTGGGTGGGAGACTGGTATCGACACTGGTGGCTGAAGGTGTCTCCCTCTCCAGTGTGCAAAGAGGACCATAGATGTCTGTCCTCACCTGAGCCACGCAATCGGCGCACTGAGGAGAACTCTGCATTACTTCGACTTCCTTTCGGAATCCGAATCTGCAGAAGAGCAGGAAAAGGAGCAGGTGACCCTCAGAAGGCTCTCCAGAAAGATTGCGGGTCCCGTGTGGAAGAAAGTGCCAACCAAGGTTTTCCTCGTGCCCCCAGAAGTACTTTCCATCCCAGCTGCAAGTGCAGCCCTAAGGTCCAGGCTTCCTGCTTTCAGAGGAGGGAGAAGACCCCAAAGACACAGCTCACATACCCCAGCCCAAGCCGGGTGGAAGTTTTGGACAGGGTTTTCAGGAGCATAGCTGGTCAACCGCTGTACAAGATCTCCCCCCCCCCCCCCGACACACACACACACAGGTGGTGGGACGGCTTGTCAACTTTGTCCACTAGTGGCCTCTGGTCACCTCTGATGCCTGAGTGCTACAGATTGTCCAGAGCAGCTATTGGTTGTATTTCACCCAGCTGCTGCCTTGTTACAATCCCAGGGAGTACCCCATGTACTGGAGCCTCCTTCAAACTAAGGTTGTGGCTGACCTCACCATTGAGCTGGGACCTCTGGCCCCGATCGGGCAGGGCTTTTACTTTAGGTACTTTCTTCCTGGTCCCCAAAAAGACCAGAGGGCTCTGCCCCATTTTGCATCCGTGAAACCTCAACCGGTTCTTGGTGCGTGAGAAGTTCAAAATGGTCTCATTGGGGATGTTGCTCCCATTCCTAAGAGATGACTGGCTTTTTTCCTTGGATCTGAAGGATGTGTATGTGCTTATTCCGATCCACCCAGATCACAAACATTGACTTCGGTTCATGCTGGGTGGCTAGCATTATCAGTGCGGGGTGCTTCTCCTTGGGCTGGCCACAGTCCCCAGGGTCTTCACAAAGTGCCTGATGATCATGGCTATCTACGGGGCGGGGATTTTTTGTCGTCTTGGACTTAGACTGACTCATTAAAGATCCCAGGACAGCCAGCATACAGCAGTCCACTGATCTCACCTTCGGTCAACATGTGGGCTGTGGTACATGTCATTCCTTAGCCTGCCTCTGCATGCAGCAGGCTCAATGGCTCTTGTCAGTGCAATGGCAGCAAGCCTTGGGCTGCCCGCAGAACAAGGAAGTAGTTACTGTGCCTCTCACTCAGTCCCTAATGTGTGGTTGCTTGTGCCTGCAGGCTTGCATCGTGGCCTCTTGTTCAACCAGCAGCGTCCTGCATGCTACTCATGAAGGATTTTTTTACAAACTTGGCTGGGGCACATGCCTGGACTGTTTCCGCGCCCAGGGCCTGTGCTCTGAAAGTGAGTCTCCATCAGATCAACTTCCTTGAGCTCTTGAATGCGCTATGCCTTTTGGGCATATCTGGCGAATCAGGTGGTCCTGATCCAAATGGACAACCAAGTCGTCATGTCCTATGTGAAGAAGTCATGGGTATAGGCTTGTACCTCCTGTGTTGGGAGGTGGTTTGTCTCTGGAAGTTTGCCCTGCTCCTTGGCATGGATCTGAGGGTGATGTATTTGCCTGGTGAGAGCAACGGCCTAGCAGATTGACTCAGCCAGGTTCTTCAGCCACATGAGTGGTCCCTCGAGGGAGGTGGTGAACTGGATATTTCGGGAGTGGGGCTTCCCCAATGTGTATCTCTTTGCTATGGTACAGAATTCCCAGGTAGCTCTGTTCTGCTTCTGAAGATCTTTCTAATCCACTGGCTGAGAGGCCTGCTCTGTCTACTCTCCCAGTTCTGCTCATCATGAAGACTCTTGAAATCCCAGGCCAAAAAGGGAAAAATAATTCTCCTTGCTCCTTACTGGCCTTGACAGCTATGGTTCTTGTTAATGCTACAGCTCTTGCAAAGGGAATCTCCTCATCTGGGCTCAGACCCAGACCTCATCTCGCAAGAGGGTGGCTCCCTAGCACGTACAGCATGGATGCTGAGTGAGTAGTGCTCTCAGAGCTTACCCTCCCCGAGGGTGTCACTGAGATCTTACTAGCATCTCGCAAAGAGTCAATACCCAAAGCCTACAGTACACATTCAAACAGTGGCGGTTTGCTGTCTGGTGCGCTGGTCAGTCATTGGACTCCCTTTGTCTGTTCTGTGAACCAGCTGTCAAAGTAGCTCTTGAACATCTCCAATTCTGGGATAAAGTCCATCTCTGTGCATGTTCATCTCGGAGCGATTGGAGTGTGCCATCGTGGCTGTGATGCTGGTATTCCAATTCATGTGGGGCTTGCTTTTCAAAGTCTTCAGTTAAACCCCCTACGGTTGCTTGGGACTTGAACATGCCAGCTCATGCGGGCTCCCTTTCAGTCGCTAAGTGTGTGTACGTTGAAGTTCTTGACCTGGAAGGTCCTCTTCCTGGTGGCCGTCATGTTGGCCTGGCAAGTGAGCGAGGTCCAGGCTCTGGTCGCACACCCTCCATACACCAGGTTCTATCAGAACTGGGTGTTGCTCTGCATGCATCTGTGTTTTTCTGCCAAAGGTGGTCTCTGCTTTCCACCTCAACTAGTCCATTGTCCTTCCTTTTTTTTTTTCTCTAGCCTCATGCCAACTGCGGTGAGGCAGTGTTGCACATGCTGGATTGCAAGCATGCATTGGCTTTCTACTTGAAGCACACGAGGGCATATTGTCACTCCTCTCAGTTATTCATCTCTGTCAATCCCAATGGGCTTGGGGGTATGCTGTTTCAAAACATACGCTATCCCTCTGGCTCGCTGATTGCATTGCCCATGCATATTACTTGGCTGGTTTGAGCCTTGAGGGTCATGTCACAGCTCACAATGTCCGTGCGATGGCGACATCGGTAGACAACCTCTGTTCTGTCTCCAAAAGAGAGAGCTTCAGGGCTGCGACATGGTCTTCAGTCCATACCTTTGCAGCCCATTATTGTCCGTATGAGTTTTCCCGACAGGATGGCAATTTTGGGCAGGCCGTGCTCTAGCATCTTTTTGGGTCTTGAGGGTAAACTCCTGCCCTCTGGCCCTTCTGTCTGCCCAGACTAACTAATCAAAATTCCCTTGGTTGATGTTGACTGTGGATACTGCATCAGATGAGTCCCTCAGTGGGACTACCTCTCTGGTCTTCTGGCTTCTCCAGTTCTCTGTCTGGTTGGGCTATTCTTTCTCCTCTGGTTCCAGTAGCCTGAAGCATGGGTATTTGATATGTGAGGACTTATTTCCTGTTTGTTTACGGAGGAAGTGTAGTTACTCACCTGTAGCAGGTGTTCTCCGTGAGCAGCAGGAATAAGTTCTCACGACCCTCCCACCTCCCTGGGGAGTTGTCCTTTGGCTCTTGCTGTGTGATCATACTGGAGAATATGGCACCACAGCAGGCAGATGCGCATGTGCAGCATACCGCCCCAAAAACCTCCTTTGGAAGCTAGGGAGCATTCCATGCAGTGGTCTGTTCGTGACATCACCTATACATGAGGACTTATTCCTGCTATTCACGGCGTAACTTTGCCTTTCCCACAGCTGAGAAGCTTTTGAGCTTCTGAGTATGCGTGTCTGCTTCGTGCTTGTTTGCCTCCAGAGGAATTTTTTTTTCTTGACTGCTTAAGTGTAGCCACAGTTCACTCTGTGCCTGCAAAAACATCAGTAATCCCTGTACTTTACTTCCGCCTTCAGCTTATCCTCTTTGCTCGCAGTCAACAATTGCATTGGTTCTGACAAAAATAAAAAAAAAAAGCATCTTTACTATTCAATCTTCACAGTAGCAGCAGGACCATTTCCCTTCGGAGTTGTGTGTTGCAGGCCACATTGCTCAACTAAAAATAGAAAAAGAGGAAGTAGGAAGCAATGGACACTGGGCACGCTCTACCCAGCACACTGCTTCTGTGGCTCTCCTCTCCATGTCTGCATCCGACCAGCTCTTCTTCCCTTCACAATTTGGGCCCAGGCATGGTACAAAGGAGCTTAATGAGGGCAGCTGCTGTACTAGAAGCTATTTCATTTCTGGCAACGGCATTGGGGACATGGAGCATCAACCAGCCACTTGTGCAGGATGGCTCCACACCACCTCCACCGGATCTCACCCTGCACCTCGTAGTTTCTTCTTCTAACTGCCAAACTAAGTTGGGAGGGAAAGCTAAAGACGAGGACAAACGGAGCAAACCATCCTCTTCCTCCTCATGGGCTGTTTCATCGAAAATCCAAAATAAGACTGCCCCCAAATGCTGCGTGAGCAAGCCTCAGTGGGAGCCACTGGCCAAACTGCCTGCTTCCATCCCTGACAGCCCACTCCTTCCAGCCAGGGAACCCCCCCCCCCCCCATTTCCACAATTGTTTATCCTCTCCCTCCTCCAGAGGTTCTTACAGGATAACTCAGCCATTCTGCATACTGCTTCCCCCCCTCCTACCAACAGTAGGGGCACCCTGTGATCTTAGACCAGTACCCACCCTGCCCTGCATGCTAGAATGCTCATCTATTGGCAGGCCCTCCTGCTCCTCAACTATGATGCAGGATCCTTGCATTCTTTCCCCCAGCTCTGGGAGACCTATGACTCTTCTTGGGATGACCTTCCTCCTCCCCCTCCCCCCTGAGCAGGAAAACCCTGAAGAACCCATTGAGGATCTCGCCTACTCCAAATTCCTTCAAAAGATCTTTTACTCTTGCCTGCAGTGACTCTAACCCTCCCCCCCCCCCCCACTAATAAGTGTGACTTCCAATCCATACTCAAAACCTGCAGCGTCCTCAAGGAGGTTCTAGCCTTCCCACTACCCCATATTCTTCTCAACCTGCAAGCCTCTAGCTGGAAAACACACCGAGTAGCGCTGCATCTAGATCACTGAGTCTGAAATACAAGATCCTACCAGTACTTAGCTTCAAACATCAGCAGCTCCCTCAGTCAGAGGCAGTACTAAAAAAAGTCCAAGAGTTCCAAACCTCTGTCACAGACGTCCCTGGATAAACAGTGAACCTTGGACGCCAAAGGTCGGAAGTTCTACCAGAGTAGCATCTTAGCCCTGCAGACCCTGGCTCATCAACTGCAGATGCTCAACTACCACTATGACCATCTCCTCCAGCTTGATGACCTGGAGGACCCCACACAATTAGCGACTGACCTTCACGAGTCTTTATATCATGTCATCTATGCCACACTGCCAAGAAAACCCAGGAGCTTCTGGGTCGCCAGGAGTCAGGATTGACTTGAAGGCACACATTGCATTTGCATGCCACCTATGACGGTTACGATTCTGTAGTATGCTTGGTAGCTACAGCCTTTTCTGCCAGATGCACTGCATGTGTCTGGCCTCCAGAAAGACCTTTACTATTGTTTGGCAGATGCTCCATGCCAAGGCAACGGCCTCTTTGATTCCAAGGTGCAAGAAGCCATCTCTGAGGTGAAAGATCATTCCTCCATGGTCAGAGCTGGCTGAGCTTTCACCTTTCAGCTTGTCGACCGGCCCTACCATTTCCAATATTTTCAACAGTTCTCCCCACATTGCAGGTACCAACCGTGCCTCAGGCCACCTCAACGCCTCCAAAATCAATCCTACAGTCAGTGAGAGAGGAGAGCCCAACTACTCCTCAGCCCACCATCCCTAGCTTTTTGACCATCTGCCAGTTGGGGGATGCAACCATTACTTCCGAAAGGCCTGTCTGTCATCACGGATCGCTGGTTCCTTGCCATCATTCAACACTGTTACGAGCTCAATTTCTCCAGGCTCCCACCCTCCAACCCTGCTCCAAGTGCTAGCTGACTTCCAAGGTATCTTATCCCTAGCAGCTTTCAGTGGAAAGGAACCCCATAAGATCAGCCCTATAGCACAGTAAGTTCATGGGTATATACTTAGATTTTATTCAGATTTATGCAATACCTCAATCATGAAAACAAATTTATAGTACCTAACAGATTGGGGAGAAACATCAAAATATCATCACTGCCTATAAAATATCCCTTGAAATAGTGGCATTCTCATAAATTGCTATTGCCAGGGGTTCTAGCATAAACAATAAGGGATATGTTTACTAAAGGTTTTAATGCACGTTAATGAGGTCCATATCCATCCAATTTAAAACCTTAAACATTTAACCACACTTTACGAAGTCAAAAGTGTGTGTGTGTGTGGGGGGGGGGGGGGTTGTTTTTTTCAATATTCATGTATACTGCTACTGATGGATATGAAACTTCACTGATTTTGTCGCCTTCTTCAGGTAATCTAGTATTATTGGATGAGTATCTATCTTTCAAAAAAACAAAACAAAACACTTAATCTGGATGAATTAGATGATCACTTTTCCTAGACTACCAGCTAATAATCTTGCTGTCAACCTTGATCAGTGAGAGCAGATGTTGTTTCTGACAATACTGAGGATTCTTCCCAGGTTTTCAAACATAATTGGTGCTTACTTCACTAATTAGATATAGTAATCGGCTAGAAAAATTTGTAGCTGAAGTCCTGTTGAATTTGAAGGTAACAGTTTCTCTGCATCTGCCTTCAGTCTCCTGTTCTGTATCTGTTCTTTTGTCCCCTTGGGGGGGCTGCTGCATTCCTCTAACTGTTCTCTGGTCACACAACCACCTCTGTGACCATGTCTGTTGTATTCTGCTGGCCAGCCCTGCCCATGGCAATAATAAGTTAACATAGGTTTGCCACATCTGCCCTCAGCCCCCTTTCGTACTTCTCCATCATTTTTATATCCACTGTGTTGACATCTGCTGCTGTCTGAGTGTATTCTGTTCCCATATTGCCTGGTGCTTATCTGCTGGAGGTGTTCATCAGGCCCTGTCTTTTGGTCTGCTAGCCATGCGGTCCTTTTGTCCACAGAGGAGTGGTGCCCATTTTTTACATGTTATGCGGACTACTATCGTAATGCTATTGTATGCTGCATGCACCATACCTTGTCTCTTGCACTATTTCTGTCACATGAATGCATGCATTGCAGGAGTAAACAAACACCCACAGGAGCAAAAAGTACCTCCTTCAGCCAAGCTGCCTGATATTTAAAAAAAAAAAAAATCTTGAGGCTGACACTGCTAAAGAGTGAACAAAGTAGCCTAGTGGTTAGAGCAAACGGCTTCAAATCCTGCTGCTGGTAATTATGACTTTTGGTCAAGTAACTTTATCCTCCAGTGCCTCAAATATACATACCTTAAACTGTAACTGATCATACCAGACATCTTTTTTTTCTGTTGTATACCTTTGAACATACTATTAAAATATTATGATGACATACAGTTGGAATGTTTTTCCAATTATTTCTCAAGATATTTTACACAAAATAACATTATGGCACCCCTTGCATTTAAGGTAATTTAACTGTATATTTTATTCAGCAAATTATCTTTTTATTTACATAATGTAAACCACAGAAAGTGGCAATGCTCCACAAAAAATACTAGAGACCTCATGTATATGTGGTGATGGAAAAGGAAGACACAAAATCAAGACTTGGCTGTTCAACCAAGCCTTCCCTCAGTTTTGATAACAGATGTTTCTCTCTTCACTTACTACCCTTGTCAGCATTCTAATTATAAATTGGACTCCTTTTGCCTGTAGCTTGCCTGTTTTAACCTTTGATTTATGTTCTTGCCCCTTTGGCTTGTATTCTACGAGGTGTGATCAAAATGTATTAAGATTTGTGTAGCTTATATAACAATACGTTGCACCATGATGCTATTAACCATGCATTGACCTAGTCATGTGCTCTGCATGTGCAGAGTGTAGATTGGCTGCAGCACATCTGTACTTTTTGTAATCCCATGATGTTTGGTATCGTATAAAAGCAGTTTGTCACGATTTACAATGAGTGAAAAAAACTGAACAGCGAATTTGCATCAAATTCTGCCAGAAACGTGGAGACAGGTTATAAGCTACAACAAGTGTATGGCGATGAATGCATGAGTCGTGCTCGAGTTTGACTGGTACAAACGTTTCCAAGAGGGCCACCAAAGTAACAGTGATGAATGTTTTGGAAGGCCATCTACGAGCAGGAATGAAGACAATGTTGAAACAGTGCGTACCGCAATACGCTCAAATCGTCGATTGACTATCAGGGAGCTTGCTGAGGACATGGGCATCAGTTTTGGGTTTGTACACTCCATTTGTACTATAAATTTGGGGATGAGGCCATGTCTGAAAAATTTGTGCCGAAACTCCTGTCACCTTGTCAAAAAGAAGATACTGTCTGCAGCCAGGAAAGAGTAGGAATGCGTTGAAGATGACTGGCTGACTGTTTTCATCAAAGATTTACTAGTGATGAATCAATGGGTTTATGATTTATGACCCAGAAACTAAGGCTCAATCCTAACAATGGAAGACTCCAAAGTCTCCCAGACCCAAGAGAGCCCGTAGGATGAGGAGCAGTGTTAAAGTTATGCTCAGTTTTCTTTGATTACCAGGGTATTGTTCATCATGAGTGTGTTCCAAAAGGCCAGACCATCAATAATTCGCCACATGGATACGTCTGACTAGCGACAGTCTCACTCCTCATATGCTAAATCTAATAAACTCCTCATTAGATCAAGGCTATATTCCAGAAGAATTAAAGGCCTCTATCCATCCCCTCTTCAAAGGCAAGAATTTGGATAAATCAGAACCAAGCTCTTACAGGCCTATTTCAAGTCTGCCATTCATGGAAAAAATCCTAGAAAAGGCAGCTGAACTCCAGCTACAAAATCATGTAGACCACTTTGCACAGCTCGATCCACATCAGCACGGATTTAGAATCGGTTATGGAGTTGAAACACTCCTCATGGCATTGACAAGCTTCTAAAAGGAATCAAAAAACCTAATTCTGGTTTCATCTTAATTTTTCTTGACTTAACAGCAGCTTACGACGCCATATCACATGATTAGCTCATACTCAGATTGCAAGAAATCGGCCTAAAAGACAAAGTTCTGTCATGGTTCAAATCCTATCTTTCATACCAAACCATCCAAGTAAAGATGGGTAATACCACGTTAAGCTCATTCTACCAAAGGAAAGGCGTACCCCAAGGTTCTGCTTTGTCAGTGCTCCTTTTCAACCTTTATATCCAACCCATCTGCAACATTATAAAGAGTCATGGCATTGACTACAACCTGTATGCGGATGGCGACATACCTTTCACCCAAATCAACAACAAACTAAAAAAATATAAAGGAATGTTTTCAATAACATTAGCACATGGCTTAAAGAACACAATCTTCAAATAAATTTGAATACAACAGAAATACTTTTCATCACAAAGAACAACACTTTCGCTCCACCAGAAACTATGAAGATAAGATGCAAGCATCCAAATCAAAAAAGAAGTGAGGTATTTGGGCATTACACTAGCTAGATCATCAGCTTAACTTCACCAAGCATGTGAGCAACCTAACAAAAGCTATCTATGCCAAGCTAAAAATGCTTCAACATCTAAGACCTTTTCTCTCCGCAAATGATTTGAGAACAGCAGTCTAGGCTATAATCTTCCCACACTTCGATTTCTGTAATGCCATTTTAATGGGCCTCCCAAAGCAAAGCATCCGCCACCTTCAACTAGCTCAAAATACAGCGGCTAGAGTAATAACACAAACCTCTATCAAAGAGTACAGCTGCTTTAAGTAATAGCTTTAAGTAATAACTATATACAGAGAACTAAGCATATATATAAAATTAGTTACAATTAACTTGAAAGCATCTTGAAAAGTGTGAAGACTGTAGTTTTACCTGTAGAATTGTCACTAGGTAACTGGTTCACCAAAGTGCTCCTTGAACAGGAATGTTTTTAGCAGTTTACGGAAGGCTTTAGGATCCTTAGTGTTTCTTATGACTGAAGGAAGGGAGTTCCATAATAGAGGGGCGTAAAGGGAAAAGGCTCTCTTGGATGTAGTTGTGTTGCAATTTCTGAAGTCAGCATGTACCTCAAGAGAATTTCTATTGTTACTTCTATGTGGTCTGTTTTCCGGAGTTATTTGAATAAACTCTTTCAGGCAGATGGCAGTTCTGTTTGGAGGGATTTGAATATAGTGTGGAGTGCTTTGTATTTTATTCTGCTCTCAATTGGTAGCCAGTGCTATTGTAATATTTCAGAGAAGCAATCAGATTGGCGGGTTTGAGATGTTAAATGGAAGATATAACATTGTCGTCTGTGTAAATGTGATAATTTACACAGAAACGTTTAAAGATAAATATTGAAAAGGAGGGCGGAGCCCTGGGGGAGACCTTGTTCTTATTTGAATGGTATTGAAATTTGCTGATCAAATCTTACTGCTTGTGTTCTATCATGTAGGTATGAGGAAAACCATTTTAAAACTGTTTCATTTATTCTTATCTGCTGAAGTCTGATTAGCATTTAATTGATGATTTATGCTGTCAAAGACTGCAATAATGTCCAGGAATATGAGGAGAGAGGCTTGCTTAGAATCATCAGTACCTCATGTCAGGGTGTCAGTTAGTACTGAGAGTAGCATTTCAACTCCATGAAATGGACGGAAACCATATTGGTGTCTGAGTGGGCAGAGGAGTCAATGTGGTCCTGGAGTTGGATTTGAACAATTTTTTCTATTAGTTTTGCCATGAATAGGAGGATTGAAATGGGTCTGTAGGAAGTGGGAGAGTTTGTCTAAGGTGGTGGTTTTTAGGATCGGGCGGATTTGTGCATGTTTAAGGGATGGTGGTAAATACCTATAATTGAGAGAGGGATTAATAATGGGGAGGATGAAAGATGAGAGTTCAGGTAAAGTTGCTTTTATCCAGTTTACTAGACAGGGATCATGGTAGGATGTTGTGGTGGTTAACTTGGTGATGTTTTTGAGTGTGTCCTTTGAGGTGGGGTAAAAATTGGACCAAGGGCTATGGTGATGCGGGTGGCCTACATTATATGTCATAATGGGTGATGTTTACTGCTTTAGCTTATTCATCTAGTGGTTGGTAGGGTCTGTGGGGCTATAGCATGTTAAGTTTGTTGGAGGAGCTGGCTGTTAAATTTTGGACAATGCTGAATAGTTCTCTAGGTCAGTTTAATGATTTTGCTCGAATACTAGAGTAGTAGGAGTGTGGTGTGTGTTGTGGTTTTTTTTTTTTGCATCATCAATGGTCCTCTTGTATAATTTAAGGGTTTCTTAATAGTTTGGTGGGTTATAGATGTTGTATGTTGCCATTTGCGCTCAGCTTTTCTCAAATCAGCTTTCATAGATTTTAGTTCCTTATCGTCACTCCAGTCCAGTCCCTTACTTCTGGGTTGCGCAACCCTTCCAGCAGCTTGGAGGCTGAGCCCAACCTTTTTGGGGATGGAGCGGTATAAATACCACTGGGACCACCCCCTAACTCCAGTATTCTCAGCCTCCAAGCAGCTGGAGGGTTCCGTAAGCCTTGGGCTTACTGGAGTCCTGCCTTCACTTATTAATCTTAATTTAACTTTACTTTAATTTTACTTTAATTTAATATGCTTAATCTTGCTTAAGTGTTTGTTTTATTTCATTTGAAAGTTTAGTTACCTTGATTCCTTAGCTCTGCTCCTTTAAGACTTACCTTCCCCCTCCCCCCCTCCCCCCCCGCCCGACCGGACCCGGCACTCGCAAAGCATTTTGCGGATCTGCGGCACAGAGGAGGTGCTCTGCTTTGCCCAGCTTCCAGGGTGACGATTGCTACCTCCTTGGGGGGAAATAGCCTCGCGCCGAAGCCCAGAAGGTGGCTGAGCGCTAGAGGCTGCAACGCCGACCTGCCCGTCCCGGCCCAACGCGTGTGACCGCGGAGGCGAACGGCACGATACACGGAGTTCAAGTTCCACACGGTGCGATCAGACGGCGATCGCACACGTGTTGCAGGGGGAATCAGCGCCGGACTCAGCACCGGAGCTCCGCCAGGCGCCAGGAGCACACTCAGTCTCCCCGGCTCAGGCTCCACGTGGTGGGCCTACCACGTGTTGAGCCTCCGGGTGGTAGACACTGCACCAGGCCCAGGACCGGCAAACCGCAAGTACTTCCCTTAGGGGACAAAGGGGTCTTGGACTCTTTCAACGGCGATTCTCAAAATTGTTTTAAAAGTTGTTTTTAATTTTATTTACCTTTATTTAATTTCTTACTGTCTCAGCTAAAAAGGTGTTTATAGGATTGTTTCCTAAAAATAATCGGGCCTTGGGGGTTAAGGCTTCTCAGGATAAGCTTCAGTCCCTTCCCATTGAGGGGGTTCCCTGCTTTGCCTTGATTTGGAATTTGGTTTTGGGTTTGGGCCCCTTTTTTCTCATACAGCCAATTGCTTAGCCCTGCCACTAAGCACAGCCTTCGGAGCCGACGGGAAAGCATGGCCACCAAGGCAAAGTGCCCATCCTGTGGCACACGGAGGGGCACCCCCACAGAGACAGGAGTCTGCAGGCCATGTGCGGCAGCGTCTACCTCTGTAGAGCAGGAAATCAGTTTGACCATGTCACAAACACCTCAGGTCCCTGGGGAAGCCCTGGAAGCCGAAGGGGGGGCTCAGTTACCTCCGGCTACTAGCACAGAGGTTCTCTCCCCCTCTATCCCGTGCCACGCTGGAGGGAGGGGCCGGAGAGCTCTTCTCCCCAGACTTCGTCCTATTGCTTCACCAAGCTTACTGCATGCGCAGGCAGGGGCTTGGCCCAGGCAATACAGGTCCGCCAGCAGAAGCCAGATTAGACAAGCCTAGGAGAGCTAGCGGTCAGGACTCAGGGATACCCCACAAGCGCTCCAGGCTAATGAGTGAAGAGATTCTCCCTCCCCTGTCTCAGGGCACTCCAGAGGAGGAGGGTTCCGAAAGGGACTTAGAGGAGGAAGACGAGGAGCTGGAAGAAGGGGAGATCCCGGAGGAGGACCATGCTCGCATTGTCAGGGTGTTCCGCCGAGAAGAGCTCTCTTCTCTAATCAACGAGTCCCTAAAAGCCCTCAACATTACCTCGGATCCCCTAATCCAGTCCGTCAGAAGGTCCCAGAAAGTTTTCCCGGTTCACAGAGTGGTACGTCAGATGATACAAGAGGAATGGGATCAACCAGAGTCAGGCCTGCGAGGGGTACGAACTATGTCTCGTCTCTACCCTCTCCCTGAGCCAGATAAAGAACTGCTGAAGTTCCCCAGAGTAGATGCGGCGGTATCAGCAGTCACCAAGAAGACCACTATCCCAGTGGAGGGAGCCTCGGCCCTAAGGGATGCTCAAGACAGGAAATTGGATACGCTCCTGAAACAAGCCTTTGACGTCAGCGCTCTTGCCTTGCAGGCCTCAGTATCAGGAGCCTGGGTGGCTCGGGCCTGCTTAAGGTGGGCACAACAGATCCAGTCAACAGAGGGATCAGCGGCCGAAGCGCAGGCCAACGCGACTAAGGTGGAATCCGGAGCAGCCTATTTGCCGGATAGTCAGTATGATCTAATCAGAAGCCTAGCCAAGAACATGGCCTCGGTGGTGGCGGCTAGGCGCTACCTTTGGCTACGGAATTGGGCAGCAGATGCTTCCTCTAAGGCGCGCCTGAGCCGACTTCCTTTTAAGGGGAAACTGTTGTTTGGCGAAGATTTGGAAAAGCTAGTTAAGGACCTGGGGGAGTCAAAGGGGGGCAGGCTCCCAGAAGACAGACAAAAACAGGGGCGCTCTCTTCCCCCTTTACGTACCCAGCCTAAGGAACCACGGAGGTTTCGTCCAGCCAGGTCAGCCCCCTTTTCCAAGACCCGTTTCCCCTCAAGGGGACAAGGTTACCGAGGGTTCCGGGGAGCTGGCCGAGGATTCGGAACAGCCTCTTCCTCCTCCTCGGGTTCCAGAAAACAATGAGAAGCTGGGGGCCCAGGAGGGAAGGCAACCGATAGGGGGTCGCCTCAGGCTCTTCCTTCCCGCCTGGTCCCCGGTCACGTCCGATCAATGGGTCCTAGAAGTGATCAAAGAGGGCTATTCTCTCGAATTCTCAGAACAAATCCCTCCGGCCTTTGTCTGCTCTCCCTGCGGCTCTCCTTCAAGGAGGGCGGCGGTGGAGGCAACTCTCGCACGCCTATTAGCTCTCGGGGCGGTGATCCCCGTTCCACCAAAACAGCGAGGATCGGATCGGTACTCAATTTATTTCGTGGTACCAAAGAAGGAAGGCTCCCTTCGGCCGATCCTGGATCTAAAACAAGTAAATCGCTGCCTCAGAGTACCCCACTTCCGGATGGAGACTCTACGTTCTGTCATAGCAGCCGTAAGGGAAGGAGAGTTCCTAACCTCCCTCGACTTGACAGAAGCCTATCTGCATATCCCAATCAGGAAGTCCCATCAGCAGTTCCTGAGATTCACGGTACCAGGAGGCCACTTTCAATTCCAGGCCCTTCCATTCGGCCTAGCCACGGCTCCCAGAACATTCACCAAGGTAATGGTGGTGGTAGCGGCCTTCCTTCGGAAGGAGGGCATATTAGTTCATCCTTACTTGGACGATTGGCTAATCCGGGCAAAATCCGAAGAAGAAAGTCTCTCGGCAACGGCCAGAGTAATCCAGGTTTTAGAGAACTTGGGTTGGGTCATCAATCGTACAAAGAGCAGACTGACTCCCTCCCAGGAACTCGAGTACCTCGGGGCAAGATTCGACACCAACAGCGGAAGAGTTTTCTTGTCACGAACGAGATCAAGGGATCTAAGGCTCCTAGTCTCTCAGTTTCTAGCCAGAAGAAGCCCCTCGGCGTGGCATTATCTTCAACTTCTGGGAACAATGGCGGCGGCAATAGAAGTAGTACCATGGGCCAGGGCCCACATGCGCCCATTGCAGCGTTCTCTGTTGCGGCGGTGGTCTCCCCAGCATCACCCGCTCTCTCGACAGTTACCGTGCGCTCCGCGGACCAAACAGGCACTCTACTGGTGGAGAAACCCAAGGAACCTGGGCCGCGGGATGCCTCTCGAACCCCCTCAGTGGATACTGTTGACAACGGATGCCAGCCTCTCGGGCTGGGGGGCACACTGCCAAGCTCAGTTCGCCCAGGGTCTCTGGACACCGTTGGAAGCGCAATGGCCCATCAACAGACTGGAATTGCGGGCCGTCACCCTGGCGCTCAAAGCACTCGAGAACTTAGTTCAAGGAAGAGCAATTCGCGTCCTCTCCGACAATGTCACCGCGGTGGCCTACATCAATCACCAGGGAGGCACCAGCAGCCCCGCTCTCGAAAAGGAGGCGGACACCCTCTTACAGTGGGCGGAGATCCATCTGCAGGCGCTATCAGCACAGCACGTGGCCGGAACGGACAACGTCACGGCCGATTTCCTCAGCAGGTGCAAGATAGACCACGGGGAGTGGGAACTAGAACAGGAGACCTTCAAGCAAATAGTAGCTCGGTGGGGAGTGCCAGTCATGGACCTCATGGCACGGTTCTCGTCAGCCAAGGTGGACAGATTCTTCAGTCGGCGGAGGGAAAGAATGTCCGAGGGCTTGGATGCCCTGTCCCAAAAGTGGCCTTCGGAGGGTCTTCTCTATGTATTCCCGCCTTGGGCTCTGATCGGAAAAGTACTCCAGCGGGTAGAGTCGCACCAGGGATTGGTAATCCTCATAGCCCCGGACTGGCCTCGCCGACCCTGGTATGCGGACCTGGTGAGAATGATCGTCGACCAGCCGTGGCGGCTCCCTTGCAAAAGGGACCTATTAAGGCAAGGCCCGGTACTGATGCCACACGTGGATCGGTTCTCGCTTACGGCCTGGCTATTGAAAGGGCACGGCTCCTGAAACGAGGGTACTCAGGGGCAGTAGTCTCGACTCTGCTACAGGCCAAGAAGCGCTCGACCTGTCTTTCCTACGTGAGGGTCTGGCGCATCTTCGAATCCTGGTGCGCGGAGCGCCGAAGGAAACCACTCTCGGCCTCGGTTCCGGAGGTCCTGGAATTCCTGCAGGCAGGGTTTGACAAGGGTCTGGCCCACAGTTCCTTAAGGGTCCAGCTGGCGGCCATCGCTTGCTACAGGGGCAAGGTCCGAGGCAAGCCCCTAGGGGCCCACGCGGACGTCGCAAGGTTTTTAAGGGCAGTTAGACGGCTACGACCACAACGAAGGTCAGTCATCCCCCCTTGGGACCTTAACCTTGTACTAAATGCCTTAATCGGGAATCCCTTTGAGCCATTAAGGAATGCCTCCCTAAAAGACTTAACTCTGAAGACAGTTTTCCTTATCGCCATCTGCTCGGCCAGAAGAATCTCGGAACTACAAGCGCTGTCCTCGCAGCCCCCCTTTCTGTCCTTCCTCAAGGATAAAGTGGTGCTGCGCACGGTTCCATCCTTCCTACCCAAGGTCACCTCCCCTTTCCATGTGAACCAGACAATTACCCTCCCGGCCTGCGCAACGGAAGGGCGGGAAGTTGGGGATGACAAGCTTCGCCTACTAGACATTCGCAGGACCCTGAAGCGTTACCTCTCCCGCACAGCGCCCTTCAGAAAATCCGAACGCCTATTCATCCAGTTCGGGGGACCGCACAAAGGGGAGGCGGCGGCCAAGGCCTCCATCTCTAGGTGGATCAGGGAGGCAATCGCCTCCGCCTATATCCTGAAGGGGAAGCAAGTTCCCGTGGGCCTGCGAGCACATTCCACGAGGGCTCAGGCTACCTCTTGGGCGGAGTTCAGCCTAGTTCCTCCGCTGGATATCTGTAGGGCGGCGACTTGGTCATCCCTCCACACCTTCACCAAGCACTACAGGTTGGACGTCCAGAGTGCAGCGGACGCTCGGTTTGGCCTGGCGGTTCTTCGTTCCGGTATGCCGGATCCCACCCAGGGTTGAACTGCTCGGGTACATCCCAGAAGTAAGGGACTGGACTGGAGTGACGATAAGGAAATGGTAATTAGGCCTTACCTGCTAATTGCTGTTCCTGAAGGAACGACAGTCCAGTCCCTGATCCCTCCCATTTCCGGCTGAAGTTAAGAGTATTGTTTAGTCGGAAGCATCGGAACGAACCCAGGCCAGGTGCGGCTAGCCCCGGCACCCCCCCTCCGTCCGGGGCCATCCCTCCCATCCTTTCCCATGCCATTCCAAAAAAAAAAAAAAAAAAAGAGTTTTAGTTATAGTCAATTTTCTTGAGGTGTTATAGCTATATAGTTCGGTTACGAAAGTTGGTTATGTCTGCTTTTTCATTCGAATACTGGAGTTAGGGGGTGGTCCCAGTGGTATTTATACCGCTCCATCCCCAAAAAGGTTGGGCTCAGCCTCCAAGCTGCTGGAAGGGTTGCGCAACCCAGAAGTAAGGGACTGGACTGTCGTTCCTTCAGGAACAGCAATTAGCAGGTAAGGCCTAATTACCATTTCAGGGTGGAACCATGGGGCATTTTTATTTTTCATTGTTGGTTGGCCATGATGTAATTTGGGTGTAGCTGCATTAGATATTTTATTCCAGTTTGATAGCGAGTCGTCAAGGTTAGTAGGGTCTTGGGTGAGATGTGGTATAATTTCTAAAAGGCACTGTCTTGAACTAATTGTAACAGAGGGGGTGGTTTAAATACCTGCTTTATGGACTTCCGGTGACATCACGGAGCTAATGGCAGCAGCCTAGCCAAGCTCCTCTGATTCCCATAAAATTCAGCGAGAATAACCTAAAACCCAGATAGCAAGGTGGATGGGAAACAGACCCCCAAGGTTGCCATGTTGGTCCAGAAAAAATTGTCGGGTTTCCAGTCGGCGTATGTGAGAAGGGAGGTGACAGCATTGACTAGCTTGGGCGATGCAGATGAGAGCCCCGAGGAGGAGAAGGATAAGAGACTGAAGCAGATAGAAGGTGCAGATTTAAAAGCGTGGTTACAAGATTTAAAAAGGGAGATACAAGTGATAGGCTACCCGGCTGTGGGGAACAGGCCATAGCCCACCAGGCAACTTAGAACTCAGGCTCCACCACATCCAGCTAAGGACCCTGATGCTGAGTCTCCATGCTCTGTAAGCCCACAGCTACACTACACAGGCAATGATGTATCCGGCCATTTACTTAAAAACAGTCTGCCAGACCCAGTCAGGATAAATGTACAGCCTTAACCAGCCATACTCTTTAATCTTTGTCCTTTACATAAGAACATAAGATATGCCATACTGGGTCAGACCAAGGTCCGTCAAGCCCAGTATCCTGTTTCCAACAGTGGCCAATCTAGGTCATACATACCTAGCAGTTCCCCAAAAGACACAGGCTCCACAATGCTTGTACTGGGTCAAGCATTGATATCCTGGGTCCCTTCTTAATAATGGTTTATGGACTTTTTCTCCAGGAACTTGTCCAAACCTTTTTTAAACCCAGCTACACTAAACAGCCTTTACTACAGCCTCCGGTAACAAATTCCAGAGTTTGATTACACGTTGAGTGAAAAAATATTTTCTTTTATTAGTTTTAAATAGTTTACCCTGTAGCTTCATTGCATGTCCCCTAGTCTTTCTATATTCTGATAACGTAAACAATCGATCTTCGTTTACCCGTTCCACTCCGTTCATTAATTTATAGACTTCTATCATATTTCCCCTCAGCCATCTCTTTTCCAGGTTAGAGTCCTAACCTTTTTAGCCTTTCTTCATAGGAGTATCCTTCCATCCTCTTTACCATTTTGGTGGCTCTTCTCTGAACCTTTTCTAATAACGCTATATCCTTTTTAAGATACGGCGACCAGAATTGCACACGATATTCAAGGTGCGGTCTCACCATGGAACGATATAGAGGCATTATAATATCTTTTTGTTTTATTTTCCATTCCTTTCCTTATGATACCTAGCATTCTATTTGCTCTCTTGGCCGCCGCTGCACATTGGGCCGAGGGTTTAAACATGTTATCCACAATGACGCCTAAATCTTTTTCCTGGGTGGTGGTTCCTAAAGTGGAACCTTGCATCGTGTAACCATAGTTTGGGTGGTTCTTCCTTAGGTGCATAACTTTGCACTTGTCCACATTAAATTTGATCTGCCATTTTGATGCCTAGTATTCCAATTTATCAAGATCCTCTTGCAATTTTCCACAATCCTCATGGGTTCTAACAACGTTAAATAGTTTTTTTTCATCTGCAAATTTGATAACCTCACTCGTTGTTCCACTTTCCAGGTCATTTATGAATATGTCAAAAAGCAGCGGACCCAGCACAGATCCTTGGGGTACACCACTATTCACCTTTCTCCATTGGGAGAATTGGCCATTTAGCCCAACCCCTCTGCTTTCTATCTTTTAACCAGTTCCTGATCCACAGTAGTACACTGCCTTCTATCCCATGACTCTTTAGTTTTGCCAAAAGTCTCTGATGAGGGACCTTGTCAAAGGCTTTCTGAAAATCCAGATACACTATATCAACCGACTCACCTTTGTCAACCTGTTTGTTCACACCTTCAAAAAAAACATAACAGATTAGTAAGACAAGATCTTCCTTGTCTAAAGCCATGTTGGCTGTCTCCCATTAGGCCATGACTATCTAAATGCTGAGTAATTTTATTCTTTATGATGGTTTCTACCATTTTTCCCGGTACTGACGTCAGGCTCGCCGGTCTGTAGTTTCCCGAATCACCCCTGGAACCCTTTTTAAAAATTGGTGTTACATTGGCGATCCTCCAGTCTTCAGGTATTAGAGATGATTTTAATGATAGTTCACAGATTACTAATAGCAGGTCTGCTTTGCTTTCAGCCAAATAGATATAGATAAAGATATTCTTTTCTCAGCTAGTTAGCTAGGCCTAAACCTTCTAGTGTAGTCCACCTCTATAAGGCTGCTGGCCTTGACGACTTCAGTGGCAGATATATTGTCTTTTTTACAGGACTGCCTGGAGAAAGGGCTGGCCCTGAATTCTCTTAAGGTCCAGGTGGCTGCCTTGTCCTGTTACAGAGGCTACGTGCTGGGACGCAGTCTGGCAGCACATCCAGACATTTTCACATTTCTTGAAGGCGGTGAAGTAGGTCCAGCCCTGCTTGCGAGTAGTGGTTCTTCCTTGGAATTTCAGCTTGATCTTATCGGCACTGATGGAGGCTCCCTTTGAGCTCACTGGATGCGGCCTCACTGAAGGATCTTACGCTGAAGGCAGTCTTTTTGGTGGCCATCTGCTTGACGAGGCGGATCTTGGAGCTCCAGGCTCTGTTGTGCAGGGCACCTTTTCTCATGTTCACTAAAGAGAAGGGTTTTTGTGTGTCCGGTGCCTTTTTTTTTTACCAAAGGTGGCGACCCCCCCCCCCCCCCCAAAAAAAAAATCCATTTGAATCGGGCGGTTTCTCTGCCTGTTTTTTTGCAGACGGGGTTTACAGAGGAGAATAGCCAGTTGCATTTATTGGATGTACGCTGAGTGCTTCAGTGGTATCTGAGCCGCACAATGTCTCTCTTTCGAATTGTTTGGGGGTGCACGAAAGGGGGAGGTGGCCTCTAAGGCCTCAATAGCCTGCTGGGTAAAGGAGGCAATTACCTCGGCCTACTTGCTGAACGGCAAGGCTGTTCCAGTGGGTTTCTGCACGCATTCAACTAGGGCCCAGGCGGTGTCTTGGGCAGAGTATAGACTGGTGCCACCAGGAGAGATTTGCAGGGCGGCCACCTGGTTGACCTTACATGCCTTTGTGGCATTATCACCTGGACATACAAGTGAGGGAGGATGCCAGTTTTGGGGCTTCAGGTCTTCAGGCTGGACTCGCTAGGCCCTCCCTTTTGTAAGTACTGCTTTGATACATCCCACTGGGACTGGACTGGAGGGACAAAGAGGAAAGTGAAATTTAGTTCTTATCTGCTAATTGTCTGTCTTTGAGTACCTCCAGTCCAGTCCAGGATCCACCTTTTATAAGAGAATCCAATTCTTTCTCCAGGTAGATATTGAGAGTGCAAGAGGCGGCATGTCTGATTGGTTGGAAGAGTGTCTAGGCTACACAGAGGTCATGATTGTGGTAGATTCTGCTCAAGATCTAGAGGAGCAGAGGAGTCTATCCTTTCTGCGTCTCTTCAGCTGTACATAGTAGTGTTGCAGGTTTATATGACGTTTTTCCTGTCGTTTATATGATGCCGATTCTGTTAGGCTAATTGGATGATATGCTCTTTGCTAGTCTGCTTTGTCACTAGGATACTGGGCTCCTGGAGCTGAAGGGGGGGCTCTTATCCTGTGAGGTCAGAAGTCCCGGCATGCTCGGTTCCCAGCTGCTGGAGGGCAGTGATAACCCACTGGGCTGGACTTGGAGATATTTGAGGAAAGAAAATTAGCAGGTAAGGACTACTTTCACCATATTGCTACTAAACAAGGACAGAAATACATACGTTTCTCCCTCTGATCTATAAGATAATTCTCCTTGGACAAGCAGGAAAAAAGTCCACTCATATGGGTGATATCGTTTGACAGAGTCCCACATGGGGTGCATTCCCAGATCCTTCTAGAAGCTTTCAGAAGCTATATTGTGCATCCATGGCACGGTCTTATCCTTTGTCCATTTCTTTCTGTGGACCCCCACGGAAGTGTAAGTTGCGTTTTTCTGAACCAGTTTTGGAATTTTCTCCATGAACAAGCAGGAAGTTAGTCCTTGCTTATGGGTGACATCAGCACTGACTGAGCCCGTGCGGTAATCACTCCTCAGCTTTCAAAGAGAACCTTTGGGAGTTACACCCCGCATGAGTGGTTACCTTCCTGCCCAAAGGTGCCATCTTATCTGTCTTTTACCGCAGAGCCTAGCAGATGTCTATTCGCTTGTTAAAAGGTTGATTTTTTAATTTATTTATTTTTTACTGATTCACATTTCCATCCATGATGGTTCTCGCCTCAGTGTCATGTTTTTTTTCTCGGGTCCATTTTTCTTCCTTTTTCTGGTGGCATGGGCTTTTCCTCGTGCCCACACTGACTGGGGCATTTGAGTTTGATCTTGCGGGAGCCATCTTCCCCACTATGTCGTCGGCCAGTGACTTCAAGCAGTGTGGCAAGTGCTCCTGCACCATGTCCATCATGGCCAGCCATAATTGCTGCCTTAGATGCCTCTGTGATGATCACAATGACTCCACTTGCCTGCTGTGCCTGTGGATGTCGAGCCACAGTCAGAAGAGCCATGAAACAAAGCGGGACTCTATCTTCAGTCAGAAGTCCTCTGTTTCTGCCTTAGCATAGAGTGTGGAATCGCTTCCTTCAGGTTCTGCATCTGACGACTCATCATTGTGTGGTTGAGCTCATTCCAAGCACCCCGGGTTGCAGAACCTTGGATTGGGGATTGTTCTCAGAGGATCTCTCCCATAAGGTACCAGACTCCGCTCAAGTCTGCATTAAGGTCAGATGCTGGAGCCGGGGGTAAGACCTCTGGCCCCAAAGCCCTCTGCGCAAGGCTGAGCATGATAGGAGCAGCCCCCGAAAGTGTCCCATTGTGAGGACAGACCCATCACATCAGTGAGTCCCCATTAGGGGAGTTGGCTCCAGATCCAATTCCCATCTGTGCCTGAGCTGGTGGCTGCAGTTCTACCTGGCCTCAAAGCCAGGTTGGCAGCCCTGGAGCGCAGCCTAGCTGCCTTTCTGGACTCGCAGTGTGGTCCAAAGCCCAGATGTTGGGACCCCCCTCCTCAAGGGCTTCCGCAGAGGTTGTCCAACTGGTGCTCAAAGCATGCTGTCCAAGCTGAGCCATGGCGCTCCTCCTCTTCAGGTTTTGCTCCTGAGCACTTTTCACATTGGGGCCCCTCTGTCTCCCTCGACGCCTCCATCCGGGCATTGGGCCAGTGCCCATCAAGTCCTTGTGGCTGAGCTCTCTGACAGACTTGGAGTGGGAAACCAAGGATGCGTTGCCTAGTACCTGACTGCATAGGGATGTCCCGGCAGTCCCTGCCCAAGGACTTTGCATTTCTCGACTTTGTGCAGAAGATGTCAAAGGCCCTGTTCTTTGCTGCTGAGCCAGAGGATGAGTCTCGTACTGAGGACCTCGAAATTCTCTAGTACGACGCTCCTCTGAGGGAGCACTGATGGTGCCTACTCCGCCCATTCTAGAGCATTTGCTCTTCAGGATGTGGGAAGCCCCGATGATGGTGCCTATTGTGAGCAAGCGACTCGATTCCCAGTATCGAGTCCATAAGGGCCCTGGGTTTGAAAAGCCACAGCTGTCACACAACTCTATGGTGCTGGAGTTGGCCATGCATCGAATCAAAAGCTAGAAGATGCACTCCTCAGGCCCCCATGCAGGGAGACCTGCACTGTGAATGGGTTTGCTAAGTGCTACCATGGCTCGATGCTTGTGACCCGCATCCAGGCTTACCAGTTGTGCATGGACATGTATATGAGACCTGGCAAAGGAGCTTGTCTGGTTCTCAGCTGATCTGTCAAACCTCTAGCTCAATTCCAGACTCTGGTCTCCTCTGCTCCAGTTTTATGACTTGGGTGGCCTATGACAGCTTTTGAGTCCATGGCTCGGGTAACTGCTGTGGGCATTGGTGCCTGCTGCCTGGACTGGCTATAGTCCTCTGACCTAGAACAATGGGTTCAGGACAAGTTGGTCGCCCCATGCAGAGGGGACAACCTCTTTGGCAAGCTCGTGATGGACAAGGCTGCAGAGTTGGAGTCTGAATATATGACCAGAATCAGGCTCTCAGAAGACTGCTGACCCTTCCCATCAGAAGGCTTCAGGGGAAAAGCCTGAAGAAAAAGACTTAAGGAACTTACCTGCAATTTCCGGCCTACCAGCTCTCCAGCAGGTCAAGGGCCAGGGTCACAGCCCTCTTAAGTCTAAAACCTCTGAGCCCCAGACAATGCCCCGCTGCACCCTGGGGGTGAGGGGGGTTGACACCCTTGGAATAGCCCCTCTCCCTCCTGAGGGTGAAGATCCAGGGCATACGGGTGGCATCTAGTTCACTTTGCCCACCTTAGGCATCAGTGGGGTTACCTGGCCAGAATTTTGCAGATGGTGCTGGAGGGTTACCTCCTCCACTTTGAGCAGATGTCCCCTCTGTTATTTTCAGGGGAATCCCCTGTGCTTCTCCTCTTCACCTGCAGAAGGAGCTAGGGGTCCTCCTCACGGACTGGGCGGTGGATCCCATCCCCCAATATCTTTGGGGCAGGGGTTCTACTCCCACTATGTCCTTGTCCCCAAAAAGGACAGGCGGGTTCAATCCCATCTTAGATCTGTGGAACCTCAACCACTTTCTGGTCAGAAGTTCAAAATGTTATCCCTTTAAACATAACGGGGAGATTGGCTATGCTCCTTGGATCTAAAAGATGCCTTTACCCACATCCCGATTCATCCCAGGCTTAGTCAGTTCCTCCGCTTTGTCGTAGACGGGTGCCACTATCTGTACAGGGTTCTGCCCTTCGGCCTCTCGGCTACCCCAAGGGTGTTCACCAAGTGCCTGGCGGTGGTCGCTGCATATCTCCAGCTACAAGGCATCTGCTTGTTTCCCTATCCTGACGATTGGCTCTAAGGGGAGGCTCGCCAGAGGAGGTCCATCAGATGGACTGCCACACCCTTTCACTGCTGCAAGGTCTGGGATTTGTCTTCAACTACCCCAAGTCCCATCTGCAGCCCACGCAATGCCTGGAATTCATAGGAGCCCCCTCAATACTACCCAGGCCAGGGCCTTCCTCCCTCTAGACAGGGCTCAATGGCTTGTGTCCCTAGTGACCAAAGTGCAGGGTTGTGTGATGGCATCAGCCCTCTTCATTCTGTGCCTCTTGGGGCACATAGCCTCAATGGTTCATATGACCCCAGACACCCGCCTGTAAATGTGGCAGGCAAAGTGGTCCCTCAGCGCTCAATGGTATCGGGGAGCGGTTTGCCTAGACAATTGCATGTGTGTCACCAGGCCCCTTGTGAACTCCCTTGCCTGGTGGCAGCATCTGCCAAATCTCTTGGCAGGTCTGCCTTTCTAGGCTCTGCCAATCCAGAGCATCCTCACCATGGATGCATCCAAGCTTGGGTGGGGAGTCCACTGTAGTGGTCTCTGATCCCAACCTAAATCAGATCAACTTCCTCTAGTGCTGGGTGGTGGCAAATGCCATTTATTTTTCCAAAACCAAGTGTCGAACCAGGTGGTCCTCATCGAAATGGACACCCAGGTAGAGATGCTCTACCTCAACAAGCATGGAGACACTGACTTGTACCTCCTCTGCTGGGAGATGGTCTGCATCTGGACCTTTGCCACGGCAAGCAGCATGCTCCTTCAGGTGTTTTACCTCTTGGGACACAAGAATGTTCTGGTGGACACTCAGCACAGTCCTTCAGCTGCACAAGTGGCGTCTGAACTCAGCCGTGGTCTGCTCTCTCTTCTGATGTTGGGGGGGACTCCAATGATGGACCTCTTTGCCAGCCCCAGCAAAACTCAGTTGCCTCGCTTTTGCTCCTGTATACCATCCTGGGACCAAGCTATGGCTGATGCCTTTTCTCTTCCTATGGACGGAGAGTCTGCTGTATGCATATCCTCCCACTCTACTGGTTCCGCAAACCTCTCAAGATTCGGTTGGACTGGGCAATGGTGATCCTTATTGCTCCCTGCTGACCCCAGCAACCATGGTTCCCACTGCAGCTGCAGTTTTCTCAAGCGGCCCCAGTTCCCCTGGACTGATATCACAGGAGGACGGATCTCTCTTGTACCCTGACCTTCGCTCTCTGGCTGCTGAAAGTGTAGCTCTGGCCCTCTTCCATATTTTTCACAGAGGTTGAGGATGTTCTTTTGGCCTCCCTCAAATTCACCAGGCCTAAGTGGTGTCGGTTTTTGCTATGGTGCGCCGACAAGGGCCTTAGCCTGTTTTCCTGCCTGGTGCTGTCAATACTCCAGTACCTGCTGCACCTTTCTCATGCTGGCTTAAAGTCCATCTCTATCAGGGTGCACCTCAGTGCCCTGACTACACCATCTGGTGAATGAACAATGCATCTTGGTCCACCCTCTCATAGGCTGCTTCATGAGGGGTCTCCTTCTTTTGCGATCCCCAGTCCAGCTGCCCATGGTGGCATGGGACCTGAATGTGGTTCTTGGGGAAACTCATAACTCCTCCCTTTGAACTGCTTGCTTCAGCTCACTTCAGATTCCTTTCCTGGAAAGTTGTCTTTCTCATCACACTCGCCTCTGCTTGGCGAGTCGGTGAGCTGCAGGTGTAGGTGGCTAATGCCCTGTATACCAGATTTCACAGGAATAGGGTGGTGGTACACACTCATCCCACGTTTCTACCAAAAGTGGTATCTACATTTCATCTCAACCAGGTGGTGGTTCCTTCCCACCTCCTTCCCTAGACCTTGTGTCTCAGATGGAGGCCTCCCTCAATACCCTGTACTGTTAAGAGGGCACTAGTCTTCTACCTCGTTTGGACGAAGGCTCACTGCCATTCGTTGCAACTGTTTGTTTCCTATGATCCAAACAGGTTTGGCATTGCATCTCTAAACACACCTTCTCCACCTGGGTGGCAGACTGCATCTCCTTTGCCTACGAGCGGGCTTGATTCTCCCTGGAGCATCATGTCGCTGCCCACAATGAGTGTGCCATGGCATATTCAGTGGCATATCTGCACTAGGTTTCCCTGCAAGACACATGCTGGGCTGCCATCTGGTCCTCAGTCCATACCTTTGCAGCTCATTACTGCCTGGAGGAGAGCTCACAGTGTGGCAGCGCCTTCGGCCAGGCAGTTCACCATCTCTTTGGGGATTAGTGCAACTCTTCCCCTCCAGCCCTTACATCCAGGCTACTGGAGAGGTGATTTCACCCTTGACACTGGGATTGCAACTCAAGACTTGAGGTCGTTCTTCGGTCACCCGTGACATTTTGCAGGTTTTTTGGTAGCTTGTAGCTGGGGAGTCCCATATGCGAGGACTGACTTCTGTTTGTTCCTGGAGAAAGCATAGTTACTCACCTGTAACAGGTGTTCTCTGGGGAAGCAGGCATCGGGCTTTACAACCCTCCCTCCCTTGCTGTGGAGTTGTTTCTTTTTTATGCTGGATTGAGCTATGTCGTCATACTGAGGTAAGATGACACCCTTGGGCGGGAAGGTGACCACACGTGTGGTGTAACTCCCAAATGCTTTCTTTGAAAGCTGGGAGTGATTACCATGTGGGATCTGTCGGTGCCATTGGTGCCATGCTTTTTGCGACTATTTTTCTCACCTGCCATCGCAGTTTTGATCATCCTTTCCCGTATTCTTCTTAGTTAAATTTTTTGATGGTTTTAAAGTTTACTTTTTTTCATGGAGCCTTAGCCTCCATAGATGTTTGCTTTGGCCACATTTAGTTTTTCAAAAGTAAACAGTTTGTTTTCGCTATGTCTATTTTTCCAGATGACATGTCCCAAAAACTTGCCATACCCAACATAGATCTATGCGCATCATTAGCACATTCCCTTCCCTAAGTCATCCTTGAACTATAGATCCCCTTATTAAATTCTGGATACATAAAGAGCAACCTTAAGCCTTCCTTGTAATACAGAAATGGAGATATTTAACACATATTTTACATTTTTACATAATATGTAAAAGTTATGTAAATATGTTGACTCTAAATGTTATGAGCCATTCTTTTGTTACACATACGTTCTAAAGTTCAATGTACCTCTTCTGTTTTTTTCCTTGTAAACCACCCTTGATCTCTGGAAGAGGCGGCATAGAAAAACTTTTAAAATAAAATAAATGGTGCGTCTATTGCTTGAGAGATGATTATAAGACTTTTTCTTGTAATTTGTGTCTGCAGATGACAGAAAGAGGACTCAGATCGAGAGAGAGCAGCACAATGTGTTGGTGCTTTTAAATCTGATCCATTGGCATCAGCTTTGATGGCTTCCAAGGCTGCACTGGACATGGTGGTGCATAGACATTGAGTAGCTCTTGAGCCCACTCGGAGCCGAGCACCCGTAGACCTGAAGACTGGTAATCCATTGATATTTCCCCTAAGGACGAGGAAGGATCAGAGGACAAAGGATGTGGAACATTGGGCAGAGGCTGTGGTGCATAAGCATCAAAGTCCTCCAGTGTATGGTGCCAAGAGCATCAGTGGTTCACAAGAGCTCACTTCCAAGCTGCCCTCAACTTCATTGGTTCTGAAGGGACATCAATGACTTTCCCTTAGCTGCAACCAGCCTGCCCATATTTCCCTTCAAATTCCAGGAACAGCTGTTTCTGATGTGCCTCTTGCTCCTTTCCTGATGCCAGCTTTGGAGAATCGCTTTCTGAAGGCTGTTGAGAGAATCAAGATCCTCTTTGCCATACAACATATCAGAGCCTTGATGAATGTTGCCATGCTGCCTCAGGGCACTGAGCCTGTGCTTGAGAAGCACAGCATGCTTGTTGGAGAGGCACATCATCATCATGGTATCAAAGGGCCCTGACACTGATATCGTGTTCCTGCCCAGCCAATATCACTTTCCACTGCATTGGGGACCAATGCTCCCCCTGGTGCACAGGAAGTCCTGGGGTCACAGACTCTTCTGGAGGCGCTCCAGATCCCCCAAAGGGAAAGAGTCAACCAGGCAGAGCTAATAAATACTTTGACTTCTTCTCTGAATCTCATTCAGAAAGCTGCATTAGATGAGTTGATGGTCTGTTGGAGGATAGATCCCCAGAGCTCCCCTTTGACCCTTCTCCTCATGAGACATAAATCCCCTCCTAAGAGTATGAAATTCCAGGATATTGTGATGGATATGGCCAAGGCCATGCCATTTTCTTTGGAGATGGAGGATGATCCCAGGGCAGAAGAACTAGAGATCCTTCAGTACTCCACAGGCCCCAAGGACCAGTACACCACATCTTTCATAGATTACAGATGAGATTGTGGGAAACTCCTCGCTGTACCTCCCAGTTACAAAGATTGAGTCAATGTACCCAGTTCAGAAGGCTCTCGTATTTGAGAAGCTCCAGTTTCCACAGCACTCTCTGGTTGTCAAATCCACTTTCAAAAGATCAAGATGTTCCAAGAGACACTCCTCTGTGCCCCCAGTGAGGGATGCTCTGACACTGAACTCTTTTGTGAGGAAAGTTTTTTCAGAGTGCCATGCTTGCTTCCTGTGTGGTCTCTTACTAGCTCTATATGGGTATGTTTCTGAAGGGCATCATGTGCAGCCTAGATGATATGTTTGTATTTCTTCCTCCAGAGAAGTTGCTTGACAAATTCATGGTCCGAATGACCTATATTTTTGATATGGTATCCAGAGCTACTGCAATAAGTATTGCCTGGCTCAGTGTTTATTACCTTCAATCATCAGTGCAGGACAAGCTCCTTATCGTGTTGTGCAATGGCAATAAAGTTGAAATAATCACGGACTTCATAGAGAAGCAATATACTAAGCTTCAGAATCTTTGTAGTTGAATGTCTGAGCTGGCCTCTTACCTCAAGATGTTTCAGCTTCCTCTTCTCCCAGTCTAAGCATAGTCCTCAAGCCCAACCAAAGCGAGAGGTTGCAGAATGCCTAGCCCACTCCCTAGCCAAAACAAGGGATAGGGTTTTGATTTGTTCCTGCAGAGCATAGCCACTTCCAGTAACCATAGAGGAGAACTCTCCTGTTCGGAAGGCTCACTGCGTTTACCCAGAGGTGGCCCCTTGTAAACTCCGACACCTGAATTTTGCAAATTATCCAAAGACCACAAACTACATCTATTTGTCCTTTCTCCAAATTGCCCCCGAGGGTTCAGACTCTAAATCCTCAGCATCTTCTTTAGGGAATTCAAAACAAATCCGTAATAAAGCCTGTTCCTCCAGGGTAGGAAAAGTGGGGATTTTACTTGAGGTACTTGTCACCATCCTGCCCCTATGTTCTCTGTAACCAAAGAAGTTAATAATCATTGTAAACTGCTTTGATAATATGGAAAGTAGTATAAAAGAAATGTTAAATAAATTAATTGGAAGGGTAAACGTTTGAGATTTTCATTGATGTTCCACCAGGCTAGAGACTGAATAAGTGAACGAGTGATAGAATGTTCCCGAGTCTTCCTGCGGCTTAAGTCCACTGGGTGCTCAAGATCCATTGAGCCCGTCTCATAAGGAGATGTGCCAAGGGTGTTACATGGACCATTGAGGCCAAGTGGCCCAGTAGTTTCAGCAAGCATGAGCTAATGTCTGACTCATTTGAGCCTCCCGCACTATTGCTACTAGTGTGGATAGTCTGTCATGCAGGAGAAAATTTCTCACATGTCGCGTCGTGCAGAGCTCTAATAAACTCCAATTGTTGAAAGGGACAAAGACAGGATTTAGGATAATTATGAACCTTAGTAGTTTCAACACCCAAATGGCGATTCACATTGATTCCAAAGTTCTTCCTGGAGTGGTGCTCTTATCTAACAGTGGTTCCTGAGTGTTCCTCCAGTTTAGTCCTACCTCTGGGTAGTGAACCTCCTCCTGCAGCTTGGAGACTGGGCATGTCAAAACTTGTGACATTACTGGATATTGCCTGCTGGCACTTCCCATCAAACCCCAATGTGTCCAGTCTCCACGCAGCAGGAGGATGTAGTGAGCCTAGTGTTGGGCTCACTTGGGGGAACAATTAAGGAGCATTTAGTTTAGTGAGGAGTTTGATTGGCTGGGGTTTCCTATTTAGGTAGCTCAAATTGAGTTGAAATTATTTTAACTTTACTTTAAATTTTACTTTACATTTATTTTACATTTGTTTTCAATTCTGTTAAGATCACATTATTTTTAAATTGGTATTGTACATCCTTATGCCTTACCATTTGCTGCCTTATCTCTTTAAGAGCTTTGTATGTTCTGTGAGCTGGCTGTTTCCTTCGGAGGCAGCTCTTAGCTGGTATCTCTCCCCCCCGGACTGTACGGGGGAGAGCTCCGTGGTCCCATTAGTCGCAAGAAGAGTGTGGCGGCCGAGGGCGTTGTGAATGCCGCAGTGCTTCCCCCGGCCTGGGAAGGACGTCATTTGGAGGTGGTGCCTCGCGGACAACGCGAGCGGCATCGTGGCTTGCATTGTTCACCTTCCACGGTAAGTGTAGTGGCGGGGAACAGGGCAGCGTTGTTTAGGCCAGAGTGCTGGCGAAGTACAGAGGGCAGCTTCAGTCAGCCGCGAGGAGCGGTTTCGGCGGACGAAATTTTTGGCACCAAAATCAAGGCACTGAGGATAGACAGCATTTTAAGGGAACAGTGTGGCGGCTGGGCTTTTCAGCCCGCAGTTCTCGGAGACAACAGCACAGATTAAAGCTGAAGTGTCTGTGTTGTAAGGCTGCATTGCCTCATGAGGGGCTTCCCTGGTGGGGCTCTCTTTATCTGATTTACATTGTTTTTGGTGTGGCATTGTTTAAAAAAAAAAAAAAAAGCGCTAGCGGTAGTTTTTCCCTGGGTGCTGCTGGGAAGGCAAGCAGATGTCTTCACGGCTGCAGTGCGTGGTGTGCAGCTGACACAGGCATCTGTCGGGCCTGCGTCTCAGTGTCCAGCAGAGTCGAACATCAGATGGAATCTGAAGTGGCTTTGGAGGGACTGGAGCCAGTGGCTTCGGCCGGGGAAGAGGCGCTAGCTGTTACCCAGCCGGGATCAAGTGTAGAGGTTCTAGCGGGGCAGTCTTCGGCGCCATCTATGGTATCCATGGCAGGACAAATGGAGGATTTTTGTCCGGATTTCGTGTTAACCATGCATCAAGCTTTCTGTCTGAAACGTCAGGGGAAGTTACCTGCAGCCTTGCAGATGGCAAGTCCTACTTCGCAACCGCGGACTGGAGAGCCTGGTGGGGCATCTCCACGGCCTCCTAAAAGAGCACGGCTTAGCTACCTCTCGCCGTCGGACATGGCCTGGCCAGAGTCAGAGGAGGTGGAGGAGGAACTAGAGGCCGGGGAAGAGGACTTGGAAGAAGGGGAGATTGCCGAACCAGAGGACCAGGCAAAGATCATTCGAGTATTCCGGAAAGAGGAGCTGACGACGCTTATCACGGAATCCCTTCAAACGCTGAAACTGGCTACAGCGTAACCCGTTGAGGACGAGGAAGTAGAAGATCTGGTCATTCAGGCGGTGAGACAGGCTCAGGTAGTCTTTCCCGTACATAAAGTAGTAGATCAGATGATCCAAACCGAGTGGGATCAGCCGGAAGCGGGTCTCAAGGGTATCAGAACCATGAACAGGCTTTATCCCTTAGCGGATTCGGACAAGGAGAGATTCAGGTCTCCACAGATTGATGCAGCGGTGACAAAGAAGACGACCATTCCGGTGGAAGGTAGTGCGGCATTAAAGGATGCGCAAGATAGGAAGGTAGATGGCCTTTTGAAACAGTCCTTTGAAGCTGATGCACTTTCGTTGCAAGCTTCCATATGTGGAGCTTGGGTGGTGAGAGCTTGTCTCCGTTGGTCGCAACATTTGCGTCAGGCTCCGCAATTAGAGCCGGAGAGCATACGGCAATTAGATTGCCTCGAGTCCGGGGCAGCTTATCTGGCAGATGTGCATTATGACCTGATCAGAGTGTTAGCTAATAGTATGGCTTCCTTGGTGGCTGCCCGGAGATCTCTGTGGTTGAAGAATTGGGCGGCCGATGGGTCTTCTAAGGCCCATCTCGGTAAGCTGCCTTTTAAAGGGAGGTTGTTGTTGAGCAAAGACCTCGATAAGTTGGTCAAGGACTTAGGTGAATCCAAGGGTGGCAGGCTTCCGGAGGATAAGTCCAAACAAGGGAAATCCCCTATCGGCTTTTAGGGGGCAGTCCAGGGATTTCAGGAGATTTCGATCTTCTTGGCTAGGTGGTTTTCAAAGGGGGAGATTTGCTCCTAGAACCCAGGGGTTTCGTGGAGCAACTAGAGGTTTCTCGGGAGCTCTCTCTGCGTCCTTTAGAAAGCCACAATGAAAGGGGGTGGGCTCAGATGGGAAGTCTCCTGATCGGGGGGCGCCTTCGGGGGTTTCTTCCTGCCTAGGTCCAAATCACGTCAGATCAGTGGGTGTTAGAGATCATTCGCGACGGCTATGCACTGGAATTGACAAGGCTGGTTCTGGATTCTTTTGTGATGTCCCCCTGCAGAAATCAATGAAAGGCGTTGGAAATTCGACAGACTTTAGACCAGCTGGTGCAGTTGGGAGCTGTCATGCCGGTACCAAGGATGGATTACGGCGTGGGTTGATACTCCATATATTTTGTAGTACCAAAAAAGGGCGGTTGGGTCCGTCCTATCCTAGATCTCAAAGGGGTAAATCGTTGTCTTAGAGTTCCTCATTTCAGAATGGAAACCTTACGGTCGGTCATTGTAGCAGTACGTCAGGGGGAGTTCTTGATGTCGCTGGATCTTACGGAGGCCTACTTACACATTCCGATAAGGGAGGCGCATCAAAGGTGGCTACGGTTTGCTCTGCCTTGGGGACATTATCTGTTCCAGGCATTGCCTTTTGGGCTGGCAACAGCTCCGTGAACCTTTTACCAAGATTATGGTGGTGGTGGTAGCGGCGGTGCTGCGAAAGGATGGAATCTTGGTGCACCCTTATCTCGACGATTGCTTAATCCGAGCGAAATCAAGGGCCGAGAGCATTCAGGTGACAGCCAAGGTGGTGAAGTTTCTGCAAAACCTGGGCTGGGTAGTCAATGCGGCCAAGAGCCATTTAGTCCCATCCCAGGATCTCGAGTATCTGGGGGTCTGGTTCGACACTGAGGGGGCTGGTGTGTCTTCCAGAACGGCAAATCCTAGCTCTGCAGCAGTTGGTGCGCAAGTTCCTTGCGACTCAAGTACCCTCGGCGTGGAATTACCTTCAGGTACTCGGGATGATGGCAGCAACTTTGGAAGTGGTGCCGTGGACCCGGTTTCACATGAGGCTGTTGCAGCGAGTGTTGCTGTGCCGGTGGTCGCACCAATCTCATTCGTTGAACAAATGGCTCCCCCTGCCCTCTTCGGATCAGGCAGTCACTTCAGTGGTGGTTATGTCTGGAATTGCTGGAGGCAGGGGTACATCTGGAGAAGCCGATCTGGCTTCCCTTGATCATGGATGCGAGTCTAGTGGGATGGGGGAGTGCATTGCGGTGTGCTGTTTGCACAAGGCACTTGGAACGAGCAAGAGAGGGTGTGGTCTATCAACCGCTTGGAGCTGAGAGCGGTCTCGCTAGCATTGCGGCACTTTGAGACTACGGTAACAGGAAAAACAGTGCGAGTCCTGTCCAAAAGCTCCGCGACGGTGGCCTACATCAATTGGCAGGGCGGTACAGGAAGTGTTGCCATGGAAGAGGAAGCGGAGGCTCTATTTGTTTGGGTAGAGCTTTGGCTTCTGGCTATCTCGGCAGCACACATTGCAGGAAAGGACAATGCAACGGCGGATTTTCTCAGCAGAGTGCGTGTGGATGCTGGGGAATGGGAATTGCATCCGGACATCTTCGCACAGATAGTTCGCAGATGGGGTCTTACAATCATGGACCTCATGGCAACCTTTTGGTCAGCAAAGACGGATCACTTCTTCAGCAGGCATAGAAAGAATGTCGGAAGGGATCGACGCCTTGATTCAGCCTTGGCCGTCGACGGGTGGTCTTTGTTTTCCCTCCGTGGGCGTTGCTGGGGCAAGTGATTCAACGCATGGAAGCTCACGCGGGGTCGGTGCTGTTAGTGGCTCCGGATTGGCCAAGGCGCCCGTGGTACGCCGATCTCGTTCGTTTACTCGACGGGGATCCATGAAAGTTGGCGACGTCGGAGGATCTTCTTCTTCAGGGGCCGCTTTGAATGCCTCAATTGGATCAATTCTCGCTTACGGTTTGGCCATTGAAAGGGCAAGGTTAAAGAAGAAAGGTTACTCGGCAGCGGTCGTGGCTACCTTGCTTCGAGCAAGAAAGTTCCACATCTTTGGCGTATGCATATTTGGCGTATTTTTGAGGACTGGTGTTCGCAGAGGCAAGTACGTGCTGCGACTGTGGCCGTACTAGTAGTGTTGAGTTTTCTGCAAGATGGATTTGATTAAAGGTCTGGCGGCCAGTTCCTTGAGGGTTCAATTGGCGGCTCTAGCATGTTATAGAGGCAAGGTGCAGGGGATGTCTTTGGGAACTCACCCCGATGTTATACGATTTCTCAAAGCAGTCTCTAGGCTTCGTCCCTCTCGGAGAATGACTGTTCCGCCGTGGGATCTTAATGTGGTTTTATGGGCCTTGGTGAAGGCTCCCTTTGAACTGTTGCTCCAGGCGTCCCTAAAGGATTTAACCCTGAAGGTGGTATTTTTGGTAGCTATTTGTTCGGCTAGATGCATCTCGGAGTTGCAGGCGTTGTCATGTAGGAAACCCTTTCTGTCTTTTTCAAGAGAAAAGGTAGTGCCGAGACCGGTGCCATCCTTTTTACCGAAGATTGTGTCTCCATTTCATCTAAATCAAGTGGTTACCCTTCCGACGCTCAGTTCTACAGAGGAGGATGCCTCGGACCGCAGTTTGTTGGTTGGATATAGCGAGAGTTTTGCGTCAGTAGTTGAAGGTCTCTGAGGGTTTTCGTAGGTCAGACTGTCTCTTCGTGCTGTTTGGAGGCCTGCGCAATGGAGAGGCAGCGATGAAAGCTTCTATTTCCAGATGGATTAAAGAGGCGATTGCTTCAGCATATATTTTGCAGGGTCGGACTGTTCTGGTGGGGCTCCGTGCTCACTCTACGAGAGCTCAAGCGACTTCCTGGGCGGAACACAGTTTGATTCCTCCAGCAGAGATTTGTAGAGCAGCTACTTGGTCCTCTCTGCATGCTTTCAGTAAACACTATTGTCTAGATGTGTTGGCGGCGAGCGATACTGCTTTTGGTACAGCGGTGTTGCGATCTGGGTGCAAAGGTCCCTCCCATTAGTTACTGCTCTGATACATCCCAGAGGTAGAGGACTAAACTGGAGGAACGCTCAGGAAATTGAAATTACACTTACCTGGTAATTGTAGTTCCTGGAGTGACTCCAGTTTAGTCCTCATCCCGCCCTTGGGGTGATCAGTTTTTCAGATTATTTTCAGAGGGAGATACGATTTCGTTCTGAAGACTGTGAAATTTCAGTTATCCTATAGCTTGCTGTGAGTATGACTGTTTTTCATCTCTTCTTTTCATTCTGTCAGCAGATAGAGTGGTGCAAACAAGGTACAAGGATGTTAGTACTCATGAGTGTGTGTGTGTGTTTTTTAAAAGTCCTGTATTTCGAAAAGATTACATGCATATAGACCAAAGTCCTTTTGGTTGAAAGGTTTCTGTTCATTGTAGTTCTGGTTGTAATGCTATTTGATTTTAGCTACTTACTTGTTGCTCCTTTGAGTCTGCTTTTTCAATAGTGCACTGGGGTTTGATGGGAAGTGCCAGCAGGCTATATCAAGTGATGTCACAAGTTTTGACATGCCCAGTCTCCAAGCTGCAGGAGGAGGTTCACTACCCAGAGGTAGAGGACTAAACTGGAGTCACTCCAGGAACTACATTTACCAGGTAAGTGTAATTTCAATTTTGTTTGTTTTTAAATACCTCTTTTTATCATTTTAGTCAAATCAGTTTACAGTGTAACAAACTTGGATTTTTCTGAGGCAGTGGAGGGTTAAGTGACTTGCCCAAGGCCACAAGGCGTGCTAAATGGGAATCAAACCATGGTCTCTTGGTTCCCAAGCTAGTGCTCTAACCATTAGGTTATTCCTCTACTCCTTGAGCATCCAGTCATCCAAGTAGGAACAATGTTTTCTTCCAACATGCATAGAAACGCTGCTACCATGGCGAGGCATTTGTGACTACTTGAGGAGCTGACACGAGGCCAAAGGGCAGTGGATGGTACTGAAGTGCTGCTTTCCTACAATGAATGAGATACTTCCTGTGACTGGGGTTTATCTGGATGTGAATATGTGAATCCTTTAGATCCAGAGAGCATAGCCAATACCCTTTTTGAAGATAAAGTAGTACGGTGTCTAGAGAAACCATTCTGAACTTTTCTCTCTGACCAAGTATTTGTTCGGACCTCCTAAGGTGAGCATTGGGGCAGGAGGATCAGTGTGAACATTGGAACTAATAATAAAACTTATAATAAAAACTTATAATATAATTAGACATCATAATCTTTCAGAGAACATGTCTGTTAGTAGTAGGAACCTTCTTGGGATGTGGTTTTGGTTGGGGTAGTTTGTTAAGGGTAGCTAGAATGAGGGAGGATGGGATTGCAGAAGAGAGAGGGGGATTTGTATTAGCTTGAGGGGGATGTCTTTTTAGGCTTCAGTTCTGCAGAAGCCTTGGAAGAGGTGGGTTTTTAGCTTCTTGCAGAATTCACTTATCACTGATAGCTCTTAAGGCGTGTACCAGATTGAAGGTCTGTATATGGAGAAGGTTCTGTTACAAGTGGCCTGGGAGCTTTATGGGTTTGTATACTGAAGATTTAGGTTTGGTTGCCTCCTTGATCTGGTATTGGGGGTCCTCTGTAATAGGGTTTGTAGGTAATCCACTGATTTTGTTGTGAATTGTCTTGATGATTATTTCTTTGAAGCATGCTGGGTTTGGGAGCCAGTGTACAGTAAGTTCTTGAGGATTAGGAGTGATATGGTGTTGCCTCGGTGCACCTGTGATTAGGTGGGCTGCAGTGTTTTTGCCTAGTTGTAATGGGTGTATTACATGTTTTGGGAGGCCTAGGAAGATCGAGTTGCAGTAGTCCAGGTGGGGGGGGGGGGGGTTATTACTCCTTGACACATTGTGCGGAAGTGGTTGTGGGCTAAGAGCAGATGTAAGTTGTGAAGGATTCTCATTTTCTAGTATGCCGTTGTGGTGATTTTCTTGATGTGGGATTGAACATTTTAGCCTTTGATCAAGGGTGGCTCCAAGATATTTGACTTCTGATTTTACTTCAAGGTTGATGTTATTCTTAATCGTTGTTGGAAGGATAGTGCTACATCCATTACAACTAGCCCAAAACACTGCAGCCTGTCTAATCAGAGGGGCACTGAGGCAAGACCAGAGTACCCCTATCCTCAAGAACTTACACTGGCTCCCAATCCCAGCACACATCAAATATAAAGCAATAATTATCACATTCAAGACAATTCACAACCAATCAGCAGATTACCTACAAACCCTATTACAGAGGATCCCCAATACCAGATCAAGAAGGCAACTAAATCTAAATCTCCTGAATATATACCAACCCATAAAGCAAAAAGCTCCCAAGCTACTCTTAACAGAACCTTCTCTATATATGGACCTTCAATCTGGAACACACTCCCAAGCAACCTAAGAGCCATTGGTGATATAACAGAATTCTGTAAGACGCTAAAAACCCAACCTTGCTTCTTATGCCTGGAACAACCTACCAGAGTCTCAGGATCATTCTCTGACCCTTTTCAAATCCAGGCTGAACACTCACCTTTTTTTGCTGCTTTTGGATCCTGATCCGTCTGATCTCCTATTTTCTTACTAGTCCCCTTAGATGTATCCTGTGTTGTCTGTCTTGACTAGATTGTAAGCTCTGAGCAGGGACTGTCTTTTGCATGTGTCTGTGCAATGCTGCGTACGCCTTGTAGCACTTTACAAATGATCAGTAGTAGTAGGATGTAGGTTGGGTCTTTGGTTATATGGAGGACTTCTGTCTTATTGAAGTTTAAGAATTTTGTGGTCAGTTAGCCAGCTTGTCACTGCCTTGAAGCATCTTTGTATAGCTGTGTGGACTGAGTTTTTTGTGGAGAAGGGGACATATAACATTGTACCACCTACACACAGACGACAATATGTAGTGCTATTGGATGATACTGCAGATTGATTGCAATTATAGTTTAAATAGTAGTGTGGAGAATGAGGATCCTTGGGTTAGACCTTGTTTGAATGAGTTGGATGTCTTATCTCCCTTCTTGACTTGTTGTAGATGGTCTGTGAACTAGCTAGAATTTTAGATATTCCTATGTCCTTGTCGTTCTATGAGTTTATTATGATTTATAGAATCAAAAGCTGCTGCTATGTCAAATATTAGTATGAATCCTTGTTCGTTTTTTTTTTTTTCTTTTTCCTTTGATTATTGTGTTTATCAGAGACGTGAGCAGGGTTTCCACATTATGATTGGGCGAATGCATTTGCAAGTCAAGGAGGGTGAATGCATTGATGTATTCTTGTAGTTGGAGTTAAACTGCTTTATTTTATTTATTCCTTAGCGTCCCTCCAGGCTAGTCCTGAACCTTTGGGGTCTTGCTCCTCCTCCAGCAGCTTTGGAGACTGAGAAACGTCACTTCTTTTGATGTCACCGGTATAAGTACCCCGGATCTGCCTCCTGACAATCAGTATTCTCAGTCTCCAAGCAGCTGGAGGGCTAGTGAGCCCTGTGTTAGGGCTCACTTAGAGGAGCAATTAAGCAGTGAGAGTTAAGGTTTGAGAGTTTTTGGAAGGCTTAAGTTCTGCTGGGGGAAGTGATTTCGGGGCAGTCACTGTGCTGAGCTGCTTATTTCTGCCTTTGTTTCAGCTGTCATTTCTCTGCTTCACCCCCTCCCCCCCCTCCTTCCTGTCGCTCTGCTTTGCTGTTTTTCGGGGAGCCTGATTAGGGAGAAGTGCTGGGGAGGTGTGCTGCCTTCCGGTTCCCGAACCCACCAATTTGTGTGAGGAACCGGCAGAAGGAGTCGCAGAACAGACGGGAGCTAGCCTGCAAGTCGTTGGCCGAGGTTTGATGCCAGCGGGACTTGGCAGGCTGTGCTAAGGGCGGAAGGCTGTGCTTAGCCCCGGGTGCCGAAGCTGTGATCACGGCTGAGCGCAGGAGGGCTGGATTCCGCAGAGAGAAGTGCCTCTGACAAGGTAAGGAGCCGGGGTCGTCGAGATTCTCCTTTGATCAGTGTGGGGATCTCGGGCCGCGTGTGTAGTCCACGGTAGGCCGCGCTTCGGGGAAATCGCGCGTGCGCAGGAAAGCCTGGTCAGACAAACGGCAGAGTTTTTCCTCAGCCCATTTTCAGTCAGGAAAGCCTCTATTTTCATTTTGCTTTGTGGAAATGAGGTGTAGGCAGTGAGGGGGAGCCCGCTCTGGGAAGACAAAAAAAAAAAAAATAAGCGCTCATTGTATGGTTTTGTTTGGAAGTGATTTGGGACAGGAGGGGATGGTTTGCCTTTTCTCCGGTTCAGGCGGCATGCCGTCAAAATCTCTGTTTGCTGTGTGGTTCCAAGAGAGGTGCTGTTTCCGAAACGGGTCTGCAGAAGCTGTTTTAGGGAAGCGGTTTCCATGGAGCAGGGGCTTGCGGAGAGTGGTGAGAGCCCAAGGGAAGGGGTTTCGGACCTCTCTGAGCCAAAGGTGTTGGGTGAGCCCTCCCTGGAGCCAGTGGCAGGGCAGTCTTCCCTCAGGGGAGCCAGGTGTCGCAGGGGCAAGTCCCAGGGGGCTTAGAAGCAATCTTTTCCCTGTAATTTGTATTTTTCATTCAACAAGCGTTTGCAGGGGCACAGTGTAAGCCCTCCCCTAGTTCGGCAGAGGGGGGTTTGGGGGGAAAAGCGCCCGGGTACCCCTCTAAGCGTAGGGGGATCAGGAATTCCAGCGAAGAGACTCCGGTCCGGGAAGGAGCCGTCGGGTCAGTCCGTGTCTTCAGAGGGCGTGGATTTAGAAGACCTAGGTCAGGACTTAGAGTTAGAGGAGGACTTGGAAGAAGGAGAGATTACTGAGCAGGAGGACCAGGCCCGAGTGGTTCGAATTTTTAGAAGGGATGAGTTACCGGCACTCATATCTGAGACGCTTAAGGCGCTTAATATGCCAACAGGGGGTCAGGCAGGGGAGGCAGAGTTGGAAGACCCCTTGTTGCAGGCCTTTTGTAAGTCGCAGAAGGTTTTTCCTGTGCACAGAGTGTTTAAAGAAATGATACAAGGTGAATGGGATATGCTGGAAGCTGGGCTAAAGGGATCCAGGGTTATGTCTCGGCTCTATTCTTTAGCGGAGCAGGATCGGGAGTTGTTGAAATCTCCTAAGGTGGATGCCACGGTTTCAGCAGTTACGAAGAAAACAGTACTATTCTGGTTGAGGGGAGTGCTGCGCTGAAGGATGCGCAGGACAGGAAATTGGACACCTTGTTGAAGCAGGTCTTTGATGTTAATGCGCTGTCCCTCCAGGCGTCCATTTGTGGAGCTTGGGTAGCCAGGGCTTGCCTGCGTTGGGCTGAGGGTCTACAGTCTGGGCAAGCGGTAGATTCGGCGGCTGAAGCAGCCAGGATAGAGACGGGGGGCAGCTTATCTGGCTGATATTCATTATGATCTCTTTCGAGGTTTGTCCAATAGCATGGCTTCGGCGGTAGTGGCCAGGAGGTATCTGTGGTTACGAAATTGGGCAGTGGATACTTCTTCGAAATCTAGACTTAGCAAGTTGCCGTTTAGAGGGAAGCTTCTGTTTGGAGAAGACCTGGAGAAGCTCTTGAAGGATTTGGGGGAGTCGAAAGGGGGCAGGCTCCCGGAGGATAAGCAGAAGCAGGGTCGCTCGGAACTGCTAGCTAAGGGGCAACAAGGGTGTTTCGGCGTTTGTTCCCCTAGATTTGGCCAGACACAAAGGGGGCGGTTTCCCTATCGTAGCCAGGGGTTTTGAGGCTTTAGAGGAGCGAGCAGGGTGTTTGCATCCTCTTCGGCCTCCAATTCCCGAAAATCGCAATGAAGCCAGGGGGGTCCAGGCGGGGCAGGAGTCAATAGGAGGTCGCCTGCGGAAATTTTATACTGCCTGGACCCAGATCATGTCCGATCAGTGGGTGCTGGAGGTTATCCGAGAAGGTTATGCCTTGGAACTTCAGCGTCCAGTGACCGATTCTTTCGTGCTGTCCCCGTGCAGGGCACAGTCCAAGTACGCTGCGGTGGAGGAGACCCTGAACAGTCTGCTTACCCTCAAGGCGGTGGTCCCAGTGCCCCCTGACCAATGCGGCTGCGGTCAATACTCCATTTATTTTGTGGTACCAAAGAAGGAAGGAACTTTTCGGCCGATTTTGGATCTCAAACACGTAAATCGCCGTCTAAGGGTGTCTCATTTTCGGATGGAGACGTTGAGATCAGTCATAGTAGCGGTGCACAAGGGCGAGTTCCTTACGTCGCTCGATTTGTCGGAGGCGTATCTGCACATTCCCATTCGGCAGGAACATCAGGTTTTTGAGGTTTGCGGTTCCGATGGGGCACTTCCAGTTTCAGGCGTTGCCGTTTGGCCTGGCGACAGCGCCGCGGGCCTTCACCAAGGTGTGATGGTGGTGGTGGCCACGGCTTTGAGAAGGCAGGGAATCCTAGGACATCCTTATCTGGATGATTGGTTGATTCGGGCAAAGTCCGAAGAGGAGAGTGAGGCGGCCACGGGCAGAGTGGTAGCGTTCTTGGAGAGCCTCGGTTGGGTAGTCAATCGGGCCAAAAGCAGGTTAAGGCCTTCTCAAACCCTGGAATATCTAGGGACACGGTTCAATACGAGGGTTGGAAAGGTGTTTCTACCGCGGAGCAGAGCGCAAGGTTTGAGGCGTATGATCCGCAAGTTTCTCCACAGCAGGTGCCCGATGGCCTGGCACTACCTGCAGGTGTTAGTCACCATGGCGGAGACGATCGAGGTGGTGCCCTGGGTGAGGGCGCACATGAGACCTCTACAGAGAGCGTTACTCTGACGGTGGTCCCATTAGAACAACAGTCTTTCTCAGCGGTTGCCCTGTCAGCCGGGGACACGCCCCTCTCTGCTATTGTGGTTACGGGCGGAGTCGGAGAAAGGGGATGCCGTTGGAGGTGCCGGATTGGGTCCCCCTGATGACGGATGCCAACCATTCAGGTTGGGGAGTGCACGTCCAAGGAAGGTTCGCACAGGGTGTGTGGTCCATGCAGGAAAAGACGTGGTCCATCAACCGGTTGGAATTGCAAGCGGTGGTTCTGGCGCTGAGAGCGTTCTGGGAGTGCCTACATGGGAAGGCCGTAAGGGTATTCTCCGACAATGCGATGGCGGTGGCCTATATCAACCGCCAAGGGGGCACCAGCAGTCAGGCGCTGTAAGCCGAGGCCGACCAGTTGTTCGTGTGGGCCGAGAGGCATCTGTTGGCGGTGTCAGCGGTGCATGTAGCAGGAGTGGAGAATGTAGAGGCCGACTTTCTCAGTCGGGTAAGAGTAGATCTGGGGGAATGAGCTCTTCACCCACAGGTGTTCGAGATGTTGGTTCAGTGGTGGGGCACCCCGGTCATGGATCTAATGGCAACCTTTCAAACCGCAAAGGCCAGTCGGTTCTTCAGCAGAAGGCGGGAGAGGATGTCGGAGGGTCTGGATGTCCTAATTCAACCGTGGCTGGAGGACCGTCTGCTCTGTGTTCCCGCTGTGGGTCTTAATAGGCCGGATTCTACAGCGCATTGAGTTTCACAGAGGACCAGTGATTTTTACTCACGCCGGATTGGCTGAGGAGACCGTGGTATGCAGATCTGGTCAGACTCCTGGGGGACAAGACTTGGAAGCTGCCGGTTCAGAGGGACCTGTTGCTGCAAAGACCTCTGATGCCTCAGGTGGATCAGTTCTCACTTACGGCTTGGCTATTGAAAGGGCAAGGTTGACAGCGAGAGGTTATTCGACAGCAGTGGTGTCCATGTTTGTTGAAGGCTCGGAGGATATCAACTTCTTTGGCGTATGTTCGTATTTGGCGAGTATTCAAAGCTTGGTGTGCGGTCCACAAGGTTACAGCCTTACAGGCTTCGGTTCCACAGGTACTGGTGTTTCTGCAGGATGGATATGAGAAGGGATTAGCGGCTGCTTCTCTGAAGGTGCAGTTGGCGGCGTTGTCTTGTTACCGCGGTAAGATATGAGGTCAAGCGCTTGGCGGACACCCAGATATCAAGCGGGTTTTGAGAGCGGTGGTGCTGATGCGCCTGCTGTGTAGGCAGCTAGTTCCAAAGTGGGATTTGCATTTGGTTCTGGAAGTTTTGGTGCAAGCGCCGTTTGAGCCTTTGGCGAGGGCATCGTTAAAGGATATGACCTTGAAAGTGGTGGTTCTGGTAGCGATTGCTTCCGTCAGGAGAATTTTGGAGCTACAAGCTTTATTCTGTAGGGAGCCCTTTCTGGTTTTTAGTGAGTCCAAAGTGGTGTTGAGGACGGTGCCATCCTTTTTGCCTAAGGTAGTATCGCCGTTTCATGTGAATCACGTGGTGTCCCTGCCATTGTTTGCGGAAGGCGGGGAGGCTACCGCTGGTCAGCAGTTGCATAGATTGGACATTAGGAGAGCTCTGAAGAGGTATTTGAAAGCTACCGCTTCGTTCCGGCATACGGATAGACTGTTTGTGGTGTTTGGGGATCCTACCAAAGATCACGCTGCATAGAAAGCTTCCATTGCTAGGTGGCTTAAGGAGGCGATTGCGTCGGCATATCTTTTGAAGGGTAGACCAGTTCCGGCAGGTTTGCGGGCGCATTCGACTAGAGCGCAGGCTATGTCTTGGGCGGAGCGTGGTTTGGTTCCGGCGGTAGATTTGTCGGGCGGCTACTTGGTCTTCCTTACATTCCTTTATCAGGCATTACCGGCTGGATTTGCAGGCACAGAGAGATGATGCTTTTGGATCGTCAGTGCTTCAGGCGGGTTTGGCAGGTCCCTCCCGTTAATTCTGTGCACTGCTCTGTTACATCCCCAAAGGTTCAGGACTAGCCTGGAGGGGACACTAAGGAAGGTGAAATTAGACTTACCTGCTAATTGTTGTTCCTTTAGAAAGTCCAGGCTAGTCCTGTATCCCTCCCAGATTTTACGTGGACTAGCGCCTGAAGCAGTGGATGTATGACAGGTAAGCTTCTCGGGTGGTGTTTCCAAGTAGAGTCTGTAGGGGGAGGTGTTTGTAGGGTAAGTATAGATACAGACACTCTATTTCTTTTCTATCAGAAAATGGGGATCTCAGCACATGAGATGATAGGTATGGGGGACGCAATGTTTTCTACATAGTGTCGCCCCTTTTGGGTTTATCGGTTCAGTTGGAAATAGGTTGTTAGAGTTACTACTTAATTGTTGCTCTGGTGAGTTTGCTTTGTCAATAGGTTACTGATGTCAGGAGGCGGATCCGGGGTACTTATACCGGTGACATCAAAAGAAGTGACGTTTCTCAGTCTCCAAAGCTGCTGGAGGAGGAGCAAGACCCCAAAGGTTCAGGACTAGCCTGGAGTTCCTAAAGGAACAACAATTATCAGGTAAGTCTAATTTCACCTTTTATTTATTTATTTAACATTTCTTATATACCGCCTTTCATGATATCAAAGCGGTTTACATTGAACAAACTGAAATTACATTGAACAGGGCATTATAACTTGGAGATAACTATTTTACAGGGAACATGGGTAATGGAGGGTTAATTATTTTATTAATAATTTTGGCTAAGAAGGGGATGCTGATGATGGGTCTGTATGAACTGGGTAGCTTGGGGTCAAGGGAAGGATTTTTTAGGATGGGTCTTAATAGATGTGGTTTGTAGGCTGATGGGTATATGTCCTTGCATACAAGATAAATTGATGAGTATAGCAGGTGAAAGTTTATTTCTGACCATATTGATCCATGAAAGGGACATCGGTCAAGTGTGGAGGTGTTAATGTTGAGAGGCAAGAATATGTTTGAGTTGTTCATTAGAAACCAATTCAAAGGTTTTCCACCTATGTGAATTTCTTGTGTTTTTAGTGGATGAGTGAGTACTAGAGGCAGAAATGTTACCAGGTACTAGCTTGTTCTGTAGGAATGTGGCAATATCCCAGGTGAGGGATTTGACTATTTCGAACAATTCTCTAGGATGATTTAGTGAGGTTAAAATAAGGTTTGCATGGGTACTCTTATGTGTATGTGATGAAGTTACAATATGCTCTTTGTTTAGTTGAGTATTAAGTGGGATGCAGTGGATCTCTAGTGTCTCCATCGGTGTTCAATCTGCCTGAATTTGCGTTTAGTTCCTCTTATTTCTGAGGAGTACCATGGTGCTTGGGGTTTCCTTGTGCAGCTTTTTCTTTGTGGTGCTAGAGCTAAAGGACTATAGTATCATTCTAGTTGTTAGTTTATTGTTCAGTTGAGTTTGTGTCTATCTTGGAATGATGTACGTCAGCAGCGATTGTCAAATTTCTTGAATCTACAAGGTATGTTAAGTTAAATATGCAGGATGCTTTTGTGAGGTAGTTGCGGCAGTTCGAATGTGATCATGTAATGGTCTGACCAGGGGATTGGAGTTACATGGGTGGGAATGTGGGACATGTTTGAGTGAAATTCCTTATGCACAAAGAGAAGTTCCAATATGCTTCCTTCTTTAAGGGTAGGAATGGTGATTTGTGCGAGTTCTAGTATGTCCATAGCATTCAGTAAAGATTTGGCTTCATTGGCAGAGGCTGTGGTAAGATTCAGGTCACCGAGTAGTATGAGAGGTTTATTTTTTGCCGTGCGAGAGCAGGCTGTTTCTAGCAGGGTAGAAAGGTTGTCTGTGTTGAGTGCGCAATAGGTCAGGCATATTGACCAGTGTGTGTTTTTCAATTACCAGGATGTTTGAGTTGTCCGTGGAGTTGTATGTTGTAGTGGTGAAGTTTGTGTTTGCTGCTCAGATGAAAATGCCCCACCTCTCCTGTTTTCTTAGGCAGTTGTGAAGGATGGAGTGATAAGTTAGTTAACCCACATGTACTGGACTGGACTATAAGGAACGTATTATCTCCCTCCACCAGCAGCTGGAGACAGAGTATCTAAGATGTCTGATCTCATGGTAGAACAGTTCTCCCCTTGGACTCCAGGAATCAATATTTCAGTCTCCAGCAGCTGGATTAGGAGCTTTAATGTGGCTGGACTCCACTGAAAGGACTTTTAGTGTAAGCCTTACCAAATACAAAATAATACATAGAGAGGACAAGCAGACACAGCAGGATTACCTCTTTTTTTGAGCTATGTATCACTCTATTAGAGCTGTATACAAGTGAGGACTGGGAGGTAGCAGGGTCTGCCTTTTGAGTTAGGTGCTGCTCAGGGGTTAAATTAGGCTAGTAAGCTAATAAGTTAAAATCCCAGTTGTATTCTCCTGTTATATGTAAACTCACCACAGTCTGTTGATTGCAATGAGTATTCCTGTTTAATGTAAACTGCGCTGATGAAAAAGAGTGCGGTATAAAAGAACTATAAATAAATAAAATTAAATAAATAAATTGTCTAGTGGTCCAGGTCCCTTCCACCCCCCCCCCCCCCAAGCCAGACAGCCCAACATACCTGAGGTAAGGTTTAGCAGCTTTTCCCTTTTTTCAAGTACTTCACTATATTGAGAGTTTGGTGCCTTTTTAAAAAAAAATATATAGATATCTATATCAATGGGAAGTAATTAGCCTTAGCTTCAGTCAGCAACTAGCAGTATTGGTGTTTGTATTCCCAACAGGATTAGTTCTTTGGGGTGTGGCTCGATTTTTCACTGGGATAGCTTAAGGCGAGTGAAGAAATTTCTCACTTTCTCTTTCTTCAGGCCATCGGAGTTTGGTGCTGCAAATCTGTGTATGTAGTCAACCGTTATGTTGCATGTGGGAGGACCCACAGTTTGCTTTTGGAAGGGGTCTGCCATGTGTGCGAGACAGAGCAGGTCCACAGAGCTTGTTTTTGCTGTTGGAGGGATGGAGTCTGAATTGGGGCCTTCAGGGTAGGAGCTGTCTGCTTTGGTGGGAACCACTATCATTTTCTCCACAGAAAAAGAAAAGCAAAGTAAATATTTTCAGCAAGTTTCAGCACCAGGGACAGCAGTTCAGGCTTCTGACATACTAGATCAGGGGTCTCAAACACGCGGCCCGCGGGCCGCATGCGGCCCGCGAGAGACCTTTGTGCGGCCCGCGATACACAACCCGGCTTCTGTGCGCATGTCCCGCGGCCCCCGATCCCTTCTTGCTTGCCTGTCAGTTCTTCTCTCTTCTTCGGCTTTCAAGAGCCGCGAAGGGAGAGCTGCTCCCTCGCGACTCTGTTAAGCTCGCCGGGCAGATGGGAAATTTCCCATAAGCCCCCAGGGCTTAACAGAGTCACGAGGGAGAAGCTCTCCCTTCGCGGCTCTGAAAGCCGAAGCAGAGAAGACTGACAGGCAAGGGGGGGGCGGCCGCGGGACATGCGGTATTGCTGCTACCGCAGCAGTGGCAGCGGCAGGAGCAGCAGCTAGCTGTTTTTCTAAGTTGTTTTCCCCCGGGGGGGGGGGGGGGGGAGCAGGATGATGTGGGCTGCTGCTGGGGGGGGGGGGGAGGGAGCAGGATTGATGTGGGCTGCTGCTGGGGGGAGGAGCAGGATTGATGTGGGCTGCTGCTGGGGGGAGGAGCAGGAGTGATGTGGGCTGCTGCTCTGGGGGGAGGAGCAGGATTGATGTGGGCTGCTGCTGGGGGGAGGAGAGCAGGATTGATGTGGGCTGCTGCTGGGGGGGGAGCAGGATTGATGTGGGCTTGCTGCTGGGGGGGGAGCAGGATTGATGTGGGCTGCTGCTGGGGGGAGGAGCAGGATTGATGTGGGCTGCTGCTGGGGGGTGAGCAGGATTGATGTGGGCCTGCTGCTGGGGGGGGGGGAGCAGGATTGATGTGGCTGCTGCTGGGGGGAGGAGCAGGATTGATGTGGGGCTGCTGCTTGGGGGGGAGGAGCAGGATTGATGTGGGCTGCTGCTGGGGGGGGGGGGAGCAGGATTGATGTGGGCTGCTGCTGGGGGGGAGCAGGATTGATGTGGGCTGCTGCTGGGGGGGGGCAGGATTGATGTGGGCTGCTGGGGGGGGAGCAGGATTGATGTGGGCTGCTGGGGGGGTGGGAGCAGGATTGATGTGGGCTGCTGGGGGGTAGGACTGGAAATGGGGTGATAGTACTGGTAATGGACAGATGGGGGTTAGGACTGGAGGTGGTCTGATTGGGGGGCTAAGAATGAAGATGGGGCGAGGCGATGGAAGGGTTAGGCCTGGAAGTGGCTGTTGGGGGGCTTAAGACCGATAATGGGCTATGGGGGGTGGGGCTAGAAACTGGTAATGGACTGGGGGGGTGCTATGACTGGAAATGGCCGAGTAGCAGGGGGCGCTTGAACTGCAAAGAGCTGATGGGGACAGGGTCTTGGAATGGTAATGGGCTGAGTGGAAGGGGGCTTGGAATGGAACGGGGCGGCGGGGGAGGGGGGCTTGGAAAGGAAATGGGCTGTGAGGGGAGGGAGCTAGGACTGGAAATGGGCTGATGATGCGGGGACTAGAAGGGAGCGGATGCTGGGTGGGGCAGGAGCTAGAAGGGAGTTGATGTTGGGGGACGATTAGAATGGGATGGGCTGGGAGAGTGAAATGGAGAGGGGAAATAATTTTGTGTGGGAGGGAAGAAAAATCTACAATTGGCCGGGTATTGGGAGAGTAAGTGGGGATTGAGGATGGAGGGGTAAAATTTGAGTGGATGAAATAGGAATGAGGAAAGAGCAAAAGGAGAATGATTAGTATGTTTAAAGCAGATGTAGAGAGAATGGAAAAAAAAACTGGGAAAGAAGAAAGGACAAATGGACAGCAGACGATGGAGAGTTAGCAGAAGACACCAAGCAACCAGAAGAAAGTGGCTGGAACAATTGCAACTGAAAAAAAAATGCACAAAAGGTAGAAAAATATCTCTTTATTTTGAATTTATTAACTGAAATATGTCAGCTCTTGGAAATGTGCATCTTTAAACGTCTGCAATTATTTAATACAAGAGGAAATCAATGTATAGTTTTATTTCTACAGTGTTGTACATTCTAAGTTTTGGCTTTTGGGGTTCCCAGTTTAATTGTCTTCCCTGTTTCTAAATTGTGATCCTTGTTTGGTGATGGTGTATGTTCTGCATGTGTAATTGGCTGAGGTATTCTGTTTATGTAATTCCTATTTGACATTGCCACTTGTTCTCTTTCCCGAGTAGGTCATGTATTGTGTTATTCTCTGAAATGTGTTGATTTAATATTTGCAGTGTTGCCTTTTGATAGTTAGGGTATGGTGCTTTGTGAGTCCTGGTAGTGCTGTTAGGACTGGCAGGTTTGCTAATGGGTTTCTAAATGAGCAGTGTTTCTAGTAGTTCCTAATGTGCCTGGCGGTTGGCACTGGTTTATAGTAATCTGTAGAAATCTTTTAGTCTTTCTTTATCCATACACTCATTAAGAGGCATGTTTACTCAAAGTTAGTGTATGATAACATTATGCAAATATTTATGCAAATGATCCCTTATGCAAATGATGCCCTTATGCAAATGAGGCCTGCGTCTTGTGCGGCCCCCGGGTTACTCTACAAGTCCTCATTTGGCCCTCAAAGCAATTTGAGTTTGAGACCCCTGTACTAGATGCTGCTTTTCACCGGATTTTGTTTTATTATCAGCCGTTTGGAGCATCAGACCCCAGTTAAATATTCAGTAGCTAAATTATCTGATATCCTGCAGGAGGGCACCCTGCATGCAGGGATCCCCCTGCCCTCCCTGTAAAAAGAAGCAAGTAGAGGAAGATTCCTAGGTGGGTCAGGACTCTCCTCCGTCTCCAACCTCTAAGGATTCCTTGGAGGGTCCATCGGACCTCTGGGAGGAGATGGTAGCACCAGAGTTGGAAGAGGATGAGGATCCCACTGTGGTGTGTTTTCACCAAGAGAAGCTACCTGCTTTAATCGGTCACTAGCTGGTAGTGCTAAACATTTTCCCTGCTCCTGCACTAGCTGAAAAACCCTTTGAGAACCCCTTGTTACAGGGGTTCAAGTGTTCTCCAGCCTCCTTTCTGGTCCGCAGAGTTATTAAGAAGACGATAGAGACTGAATGGAGAGGTTCCTGAAGCCTGCTTGAGAGGGGGTAGAGTCATGAACTGCCTGTACCCCGTTCCACAGGACAAAAAGAGCCTCAAGATGGATGCCTTAGTCTCCACGGTGACTAAGACCACCACCATTCCTGTGGAAGACAGAGCAGCATTAAAGGATCTGCAGGACCACAAGCCTGACACTCTTAAAGCAGGCATTCAATACTAGTGCCTTGACCCTGCAGGCTTCAATCTGTGGAGCTTATTTTACCAGAACCTCCACTCACTAGATCCAAGGATTGCCGTGGACGGAATTGGAGACTCAAGCTGCAGCGCTGGAAGCAGCCAAGCTGGAATCTGCCTCTGCTTATCTGGCAAATGCCTTTTATGACCTGACACGTGTTTCAGCAAAGACCATGGCCTCTATAATTGCGGCTTGATGCTTTCTTTGGTTAAGAAACTGGTCTGCGTATGTCTGTCTTCTAAGACAAGGTTCAGTAAGGTCCCTGTTAAGGGCAGATTGCTTTTTGGGGAAGAACTGGACAAGCTGGTCAAGTATCTGGGTGCTTTTATAAGGGATCCTGGTTGCTGGAAGACTGCCCCAAAGTACCAAATGGGAATGCCCCAGAGGCCAACCTAGGGACTATAGAAAGTTTCAGTCAACACTCTCTGCCCCCTTCCAGCGGGGATGCTATTCTCAGAGAGGTCAGCCCTTTTGAGGCTACAGAGGATCCAGCAAGGGCTGCTATTCTGCCCCTTCAGTCCCCTCCAAAAAATCCCTAATGAAGCGAGACAGGCCCAGGCAGAGGTGGTTCCCAGTAGGTCAGTTGCAACAGTTTTAGTCTGCCTGGGGCATTTTTACTACCAACCAGTGGGTACTGGAAGTAATTAAAGAGGGGGTATGCTCTGGAGTTTGCTCATCCCCTCTAGGGTCTTCGTGCAGTCACTATGCAAGGCCCCTTCAAAGAAGGGGGCAGTTTAGGACACACTTCAGTGGTTGCTGCACTTAGAAGCCGTTCGACCAATGCGGATTAGGTCAATACTCCATTTAATTGGTGGTTCCCAAGAAGGAAGGTTCTTTTCAGCCCATATTGGATCTCAAGTATGTAAACTGATTCTTGCATGTACCGCACTTCAGCATGGAAATGTTGCGCTTGGTTATGCTTGCAGTGAAGCATGGCGAGTTCCTTTCGTCTCTGGATCTCTGAGGCATACCTCCATATTCCAATTCAACCAGACTATCGGCAGTCATGCAGTTTGCCATGCCAATAAGACTTTCAGTTCCAAGCACTGCCATTTGGCCTAGTCACTGCTCTGTGGATCTTTACCAAGGTCATGGTAGAAGTGGTAGCTGCCCTGAAAAAAGAGGATATCCTGGTACACCCTTACCTGGACGATTGTTTGATCAGGGCAAAGTCTGAGGCAGAGAGCGTAACCGCTACTTAGTGGGTATGATTTTCCTTCAGCATCTAGGTTAGGTGGTCAACTTTGCTGAAAGCTAGCTTGATCCTGTCCAGAATTTAGTCGTCTTGGGAGCTTGATTCAATACGAAAGTGAGATTCGTCTTCCTGCCAGTCGAGCAGACACAGAAGATTCAACACCAAGTACAGAGCTTTGTCGCCTTAAGAGCGCCCTTGGTGTGGTACTAACTCCAACTCCTGGGATCCATGGCGGCGGCCTTGGACAGTGCCCTGGGCATCGTCACACATAAGACCTCTACAACACACTCTGCTCTCTCATTGGTCTCCACAATCCTCTGTCAAAGAAACCTGTCTGTCCATTATACACGAGGGCACAGCTCTCCTGGTGGCTGAAGCTGGAACACCTACTACTACTACTACTACTACTACTACTGAACATTTGTATAGCACTGCAAAATGTACACAGCGCTACCCAGACACATGTAAAATACGGTCCCTGCTCATCAGAGCTTGCAATCTAGGCAAGACATTGACTGCGGGAGTGCTGCTGAAACCGCCAAATTGGATTCTGGTAACGACCGATGCTAGCCTCACAAGGGAGGAAGCACATTTGAGTCACAAGTAAAACTAGGACGCTGGACTCTGGAAGAGAGTGCTTGGTACATCAATCAGCTGGAGATGAGGGCAGTCTTTCTGGCTCTGATTTACTAGCAGGCAGTGAGCGTCTGTTCTGACAATGTGACAATGTAGTATACATCAATCACCAGGGGGCCATGGGCAGGGCCATATTAGTGGAAGAAATTCACTCCCTACTACTGTAGTTTGGAGGAGAATCTCACAGCTCTTTCAGCAGCTCATATGGCAGGCAGAGAAAACATTTAAGTGGATTTTCTCAGTCACCACCGGTTGTATCCGGGAGAATGGGAGTTGAATGTGGTAGTTTTTTTCACGACATCACCAAACTTTGGGGCATACCGATCACGGATCTAATGGCCTCAATGTCCAAAACCAAAGTGAGCAGGTTCTTCAGCAGATGCAGAGAGCACATGTCCAAAGGGTTTGATGCTCTGGCGCAAAAGTGGCCAATAGATGGTCTTCTGTATGCATTTCCTCTGTGGGCCCTCATAGGTCGTCTGCTTCACTGCATAGAAGCCCACTCTAGTCAGGTGATCCTAATTGCTCTGGATTGGCCTTGCAGGCTGTGGTATGCCAATCTGCTCAGACTCTTGATGGCCAGTCCATGATGCCTTCCGAACAGGATCAATTGTCTCACAGGAGCCATTTCTTATGCCGCAAGTGGATAGATTCTCACTTACGGCCTGGTTCTTGAAAGGGTGCGGCTGAAGCATAGGAGCTATTCTGTCAGTGGTAGCCACTCTATTAAGAGCCCGGAAACTCTCTACCACTTTAGCCTATGTAAGAGTCTGGCAAGTGTTTGAAAGTTGGTGTGATGACAAAGGACTGCAATTGTTTTTTGTCATCACTCTAGGATATCCTGGCCTTCCTGCAGGTGGGGCTGGACAAGGGATTGGTCTTCAACTCCTTATGGGATGAGAGAGCAGTTCTCTCAGGTTACCAAGGGCATGTGCAGGATTATTTCTTGGCTGCTCACCTAGATGTAGCCTGCTTCCTCAGAGTGGTGAAACAAGTGCACTCACCAGTATGGACTGTAGTTCTCCATGGGACCTCAACCTTGTGCTTTCAGCTTTAATGGGCATGCCCTTTGAGCGTCTGGCTTTGGCTTCACGGAAAAGGCTTGAACAAATAGTCACTATCTTGCAAGGAATCCTTCCTGGTCATGTCTAGGGAAAAGGTGGTTTTGAGACTGGTTCCTTCTTTTCTACCCAGAGTGGTTTCACGCTTTCATTGAACCAAACTGTGTGTTCACTTCCTGAAGACTCCAAGGAAGATCGGCTATGCTTGCACAGAGTTTTGTCATTATCTTAAATGAACGGAGCAGTTTTGTAAGTTGATAGGCATTTCGTCTTGTTTGTATGTCTGCATAAAGGGGAGGTGGCCTCATTGACATGCTGGGTGAAAGAAGCGATTGCCTCTGCTTATTTTCTGAAGGGTAAAGTGGTGCCACAAGGTCTTAGGGTACACTTGATGATGTCCCAAGTAGCTTCCTGGGCAGAGCACTGTTCAGTTCCACCAGTGGACATTTGCAGGACAGCGACATGGTCATCCCTGCATACGTTCACGTGTCATTACTGTCTGAATGTGCAAGCATCTAGTAATGCACATTTTGGGGCCTCTGTGCTTCAAGCCAAGCTCGTGGGTCCTTCTTAAGCTTAGTTACTACTCTGGTACGTCCCACACATACTGGACTGGAGGAATGATAACGAAGGTGAAATTGGGCCTTCCCTGCTAATTCTTTCCTTGAGTCCTTCTAGTCCAGGACCCTCCCTTTTTTGATGAGTACCTTTCGGTGTCTTAAGTTTTAAAGGCATGGGCTTGTCCGGCTGTTCTCTGGGAAGAATCCATTAAGAAGCACATCACTTGACTGACTGAAGTCTTCCCGGATGAAGGTCTGCATCATGGCAAGTATAGCCCTGACATTGTGGTTCATCCTCACTTTGTATATACTTCTGTAACTTGTATTCACTGATGGAGTTCATTGATAAGGTTTGTTCTGTCTTATGACACTGGAGTTAATTCCTTGGGTTAGTTGGTAATGCTATCTTGAAGTCTGCTTTGCCAAAAGGATACTGATTCGTGGAGCCTAAGGGAGGAAGGTGGGGGGGGGCTCTTCTACCATGACATCAGAAATCTGACATGCTCAGTTTCCAGTTGCTGGTGGAGGGAGATAACCCATACAGACTGGACTGGAGGGACTCAAAAGACAATTAGCAGGTAAGGTCTAATTTCACCTTATCCATTTTAGTAAACCAGGATTCTGTGATACACATCTAGTTTGTGTTTACTTATGTAGTCTGTTATCATATGGATTTTGTTACAGGCAGAACGTTTGACAAGACTGTTTCATGTGCTGAGTGGGTGTTAAGTTAGGTTGTGAAGGTGTAGTTGTATATGGTTTGTTTGTCTGGTTCCTGTGTCTTTGCATTAGGGTGGGGTTCCATGATAGATCTCTATAGCTGTGTATAATTGGATTCATTCCGTTGCAAAGAGTTGTTGATCTGGTGTGATTTATTAAGGCGAAGGAGAGTAGAAATACTGCACCAGTAGTAATCTACTTCATGTTTGAGATTAGTGAGGACTATTGAATCAGTGTGGTGAGGGCTGTGCTGTCAATTTGGTTCCTTGCGTTTACCTTTCTAGCATTGGCTGATGCTTTAGTTGATAGTGGGATCTTTAGTAGTGGTGGGGTTGTCATTCAATGTTATGGACTAGGTGCATGTAGAGAACAGAGTGAGGCGTAGCGGGTTGTTTGGAAGATGAGTATAGGTTGTTAAAGTAAATCTTACTCGTTTCTTGCTTGTTGCGCCACTCTAAGGTCTATGCCTAAGGGCCCACGAAGCATGGGACCACCTGGGTCAGTGCAATTTAAAATGAAGGTCTGATGCTGGGAAATAGCCCGGTGGGAGGAGCTTACCTCCATGCTGGGCTGCTTTCATAAGAACATAAGATATGCCATACTGGGTCAGACCAAGGTCCATCAAGCCCAGTATCCTGTTTCCAACAAGCCCAGTATCCTGTTTCCAACAGTGGCCAATCTAGGTCATACGTACCTAGCAGTTTCCCCAAAAGACACAGGTCCCACAATGCTTGTACTGGGTCAAGCATTGATATCCTGGGTCCCTTCTTAATAATGGTTTATGGACTTTTCCTCCAGGAACTTGTCCAAACCTTTTTTAAACCCAGCTACACTAATAGCCTTTACTACATCCTCCGGTAACAAATTCCAGAGTTTGATTGATTACACGTTGAGTGAACAATATTTTCTTTTATTAGTCTTAGTTTACCCTGTAGCTTCATTGCATGTCCCCTAGTGTTTCTATATTCTGATAACGTAAACAACCGATCTACGTTTACCCGTTCCACTCCATTCATTAATTTATAGACTTCTATCATATCTCCCCTCAGCCGTCTCTTTTCCAGGTTAAAGAGCCCTAACCTTTTTAGCCTTTCTTCATAGGAGTATCCTTCCATCCCCTTTACCATTTTGGTGGCTCTTCTCTGAACCTTTTCTAATAACGCTATATCCTTTTTAAGATACTGCGACCAGAATTGCACACAATATTCAAGGTGTGGTCTCACCATGGAACGATATAGAGGCATTATAATATCTTTTGTTTTATTTTCCATTCCTTTCCTTATGATACCTAGCATTCTATTTGCTCTCTTGGCTGCCGCTGCACATTGGGCCGAGGGTTTTAACATGTTATCCACAATGACACCTAAATCTTTTTCCTTGGTGGTGGTTCCTAAAGTGGAACCTTGCATCGTGTAACCATAGTTTGGGTTGTTCTTCCCTAGGTGCATAACTTTGCACTTGTCCACATTAAATTTCATCTGCCATTTTGATGCCCAATCTTCCAATTTATTAAGATCCTCTTGCAATATTCCACAATCCTCTTGGGTTTTAACAACTTTAAATAGTTTTGTGTCGTCTGCAAATTTGATAACCTGGCTCGTTATTCCACTTTCCAGGTCATTTATGAATATGTCAAAAAGCTCAGATCCCAGCACAGATCCCTGGGGTACACCACTATTCACCTTTCTCCATTGGGAAAATTGGCCATTTAGCCCAACCCTCTGCTTTCTATCTTTTTAACCAGTTCCTGATCCACAGTAGCACACTGCCTCCTATCCCATGACTCTTTAGTTTTGCCAAAAGTCTCTGATGAGGGACCTTGTCAAAGGCTTTCTGAAAGTCCAGATACACTATATCAACCGACTCACCTTTGTCCACCTGTTTATTCACACCTTCAAAAAAGCATAACAGATTAGTAAGACAAGATCTTCCTTGTCTAAAGCCATGTTGGCTATCTCCCATTAGGCCATGACTATCTAAATGCTGAGTAATTGTATTCTTTATGATGGTTTCTACCATTTTTCCCGGTACTGACGTGAGGCTCACCAGTCTGTAGTTTCCCGGATCACCCCTGGAACCCTTTTTAAAAATTGGTGTTACATTGGTGATCCTCCAATCCCTTGCTTGGAATTGAGCTTGATCATGCTGGAATGGGGTCCCATTGTGGTGATCTAGCCCTCGGAGGCTTCTGCTCCATGCTAGTGATTTTTGCTGTTCCCCATCAAAAACTCCTCATGACAGATACATCAAGATAGGATGGAAAGCTCACCTTGATGGCTTTCATGCTCGGGAAGTCCCCATCAGATCAACTATTTGGGACTACAAGTGATAGCAAACTCTGGAGCTTTCAAAGAGCGCTTATCCACCAAATTGTTTTTATTTATTTAGCTGCATTTATATCCCGCTTTTCACCGGGTCAAAGCGGTTGGGGGATACATTTAACACGAGGCGATATGAGACACATACACTAATACTTACAGGGAACATGGGCAATGGAGGGTTAAGTGGCTTGCCCAAGACCTCAAGGAGCACCTGCGGAACTAGAAACCCCAGTCCTTCCGGGCCTAAGGTTGCTGTCCTCTAGTGGGATTTGAACCACCGACCTTCCGGCCTGTAGTACCTTGCCCCAACCACTAGGCCACTCCTCCCTTTAAATTTAAACAATCAAATTGTCATGTCCCACCCATATCAACAAGCAGGAAATGGTCAGGTTGTGGACTTTTGTCATCTCTTGCAGAATAATGCTGAGGGCCACTTACCTATCTGGTGTGCAAAATGCTCTGGTAGACAGACTGAGCAGAGTTCTTCAACCTTACAAATGGACCCTGGACAGTGGAGGGTAGCGCTTTACATCTTTCGACAGATCTTTTTGCCACTCCTCGGACTGCTCAATGTCTGTTCTGCTTCAGAGTGGGGTCATGCAGCAAACTAGCCTCCTTGGATGCTTTCCTTTTCAACTGGGGGCAGGGTCTTCTGTATGTGTATCCTCCAATACCTCTCATGGCCAAGATCCTCCTGAAATTTGAAACAGACAAGAGGGATGATTCTCATTGTTCCATATTGGCCCTGACAACAATGGTTCCCTCTGTTGCTGGAAGTCTCCATTTGGGACCCAATATGTCTAAGGCAAGCACCAGATCTGATTTTGCAGGAGGGACGGCATGATCAAGTCCCTAGCCCTCACAGCTGGCAGATTGAGAGGCTAACATCTGCTCTCAATCTGCCAGCTCATGTCCTTTTGGCATCCAGGAGGGACTCAATGAGAAGGTTTTATGCTTTCAAGTGGAAGAGGTTTTCTGTCTAGTGTGAGGCACACGCCATAAATACTTCTGCCTGTCCCATACAAACACTGCTTGAATACCTTCTGCACCTTCTGCTCATGACATGCTGCTATTTTCCTTTTTGTAAAGAGATTCAATCTGTTTTAAGGACTTTTGTTTTATTCCAATATCTGACTTCAGATATCAAATTGGCTGCAGGCTTACAGATTTGAATTGAACTATTGCCAAAACGGAACCTTTGGCAATCCATCATTGTGACTTAGTTACCAGATACAGTTTCTATTGGTTCTTATCAGATTGCTTTTTCAGAACAACTACGATATTTAGGTATACTTTTAGATTCCCAGTTATTTTTTTGTCCTTTGTGTAAGGGAAGTTGTGAAGCAATCTTTTTTTTTTTTTTTTTTTTTTTTTAAGTTGTGCCTTGTTAGGAACTGCTTACATGACAGATGCTTTCTATAACTTGATCAGGATCTTCTTCAGGGCTGTGGCATCAGTGGTTGTGGCTAGGCAACTGTTCTGGCTTTGCAATTGGTCGGCAGGTGCATCCTCCAAATTGTGTGTAAGCATGCTCCCCTTTCAAGTGTAGGTTGCTGTTTGGGGATGGTTTTGAGAAGCTGATGAAGGATCCTTAGTCTTGCATTCCCAGAAGACAGGCCCAGAAGCACTAGATCTGCCTCTTGGAGGGTCTTGCATGGATCTTGGAGACACTCTCAGCTGATGAGGAGTCCTGGCAAGGCCTTTTCCTCCTATGGGACTAGGACCAAGAAGAGCCAGTCATTTTGGAGTTCTCTGTGATCTTGAGATTCATTGGCAGCTCCCGTTGGTGTTGGTAAGCCCTCAGTGAGATACAATGGATCTCTTACGAGGTACAGCTGGTTGGAGGATGGCTCAGACTATTTCTTGCAGAGTGGGCCCAAATTGAGAACCTAGTTGCCCCTTATGTTCTGTGTCAAGGGTACTCGATGGAGTTAGTGGAACCTCTGAGGTATGCCTTTGTAAAGTCTCCCTATGCCCCCCCCCCCCCATTCAAACATGTTGTGATTGAAAAAAAAACTTCAGAGCCTCCTGCAGTTTCAGGTTATTGTACCTGTGGTCTTCCACAGAACGAGGTCAGTGGGTGGTTATTCTAGCTACTTCATAGTACTGAAGAAAAGAGGGTCCTTCTAATCCATTCTGGACCTGATGATGATCATTGCTGAGCTCTGAGTACCTCACTTGTGCATGTAGACTATCAGGTTGGTCATTACGTTGGCCCAGCAAGGAGAGTGTTCATCTCCTTGGATCTTTGTAAAGCATGCTTCCTACATACCCATCCAGGAAAAGCATCAACACTTCCTCAGCTTCTTTGTTTTGAGACATCATTTCTAGTTTCAGGCTCTACTGCTTGGCCTGGCCACTGCACCTCACATTGTTTGAAGATTGTGGTGGTGGCGGCGGCAGCATGCCTTTGCAGAGAAAATATCAGGGTTCACCCATGATGTGGGCCCTGGAGCTGGTCCCTTGAGCCATGGCGCATATGCACCCCCTGCAGAGCTACTGTACCTGTTGGCTCATTGGTCTCCCTGCTCCCAGTTGTTCGATCAGTGCCTTATTCTCCAGGGAATCAAGGCACAGTTGCTCTGTTTGTTGCAGACTTATCCACTGATGGACAAGGTGTCTCTGTAATTGCTTGATTGGATGACAGTCACCATGGATGACTAGGGAGTGCATTGCCCACATTAGTATGTTCAGGGACACTGGTCCCCACAAAAAGTCTCATGGTTGATCAACCTCCCTGCCTTCTGCAGGCACCTGAAAACCTACCTATTCATTTAGCATTTTGGCCCCTCCACCTAACCCCTCTCCTTCAACAAAACACTAGTAAACAAAAGCACAATTGTAAATAGTTATTTGAATATACCATCTAGCTTCAGTGTTTGTATATAGCACCTCGGTTTATAATATTTAGTATGGTTGCTAACAGTTGGAATAGTTTAACATTTTGCTAACTGTTACTCTGTTCCTTGTATGACATGTTTCTCCAGGAACAAGCAGGAAATCATATGGGGTGGTGTCGGCACCGATGGAGCCCGTGCGGAGCAATTCCCCAGCTTTCAAAGAAAGCCTTTGGGATTGCTGCCATGCATGCATGGTCCTCTTCCCACCCAAGGGTGCCATCTTGCTCAGTCTCCCTTTATCCATGGAGCCCTTCGGACGCACGTCCTCATCCCTCGGAAAAAGCCTTTCTTTTTTCAGCCTCTGGCCTGTTATTTTTCTGGTTGCACTGGTCCTCTATCCGTCCTTCCCCTTCTCTTTTCTTTACTTCGAGCAAGGGTACGTTTTTGTAGCATTTTTTTCCCTTTTGCGGGCTTTGTGCCCTTTTTTCTTTCAACCTCTGGCCTGGTGGGTCTTCGACCTCGTGGGGGCCCTTTTTGCCCTGATGGCCACCGGTTTCAAAAAATTGCAACATGTGCTCCAAGAACATGTCGCTTACGGACACCCATGACTGCTGTCTGTGGTGTCTCAGGGCCGACCATGATTTAGAGCTCTGCTCACTTTGTAAGAAAATGTCCTCCAAGGCCCTGCTAAGTTGTAAGCAGAAGTCCGACGACATTTTCCGTAAGGCCACCACGGAATCCCCGGTGGCGCCCCCGGTCGTGTGTCTGCGGGTGGGATCCCCTACATTGGCCCTGCACTCAAGGTGGCACTGCGACCAGGGGTCCTCTGAAAGGGAGCGGCGTAAGAAGATGACCTCAAAGTCGCTGTCGGGGGCTCCATACAAGCGTGAGCGCTCCCGCTCTCAGGTCGCTCAGCCTCCCACTCTCAGGTCGCTCAGCCTCCCACTGTGTTCCCAAGAATCAGACAAGGAGCAGTCTCGAAAGGTACCTCGTACAGATACTGAGGCCTCCGGCGATTGGTGCCCGGTCTCCTGAGGGCCATCCCGGCGAGGACCCCCTCTCCTCCTTGACGCCTGACCTGGTGACCCCGGTGTTGGTGTCGCAGGGCCCCGTTCCCACGTGGGAAATCCCGTATGCTGGCTCTAGAGCGCAGCGTTTCTGCATTCTTGGCTGCCCAGCAGACGCTCACACCCAGCTCAGCTGGTTCACACCTAGAGACCGAGACTCTCTTGAAGGATGTCAACACTTGTCTTGGAAACCCCTGAGAGTCGTGGGCCTCATGAGGGTCCTTGGCATCTGTCTCCGCTCACCTTCCCATTCCGCAGGGGTGAGATACTGCAGGGCCTCCGGCTCCAAACGCGCCTTGGCCTCCAGGTGGCGTGACCAACCCGAATCTGATTCCTCCTTGGATCTCTTGGGTTGGGAGTCAGATGGGGATACTTCTCCGGAGACCTGCGCCCACAGGGACCTCCCTTCAGATCCGTCCCCGCTCGCTTTACAGAGGCGTTCGCCGCCCCAGGCTGAAGAGGAGCCTCAAGCTGAAGAGCTCTATCTTGCAGTACAAGTCCCCCCGCCTTGGGGAGTCTCTCACTGTCCCAGTTCTTCGCATTCTGTTCAGGCGGCTTCTCCGCATGTGGGAAACACCTGCCTCAGTTCCCATTGTAAGTGCCTTGATGTGATATACAGGGTCCAACACTGCCCTGGGTTTAGGAAAACCCAGCTTTCCCACATCTCCATGGTGGTGGAGTCAGTGATGCGGAAGCAAAAGAGCCCGAAGTATCATCCTTCGGTTCCGTCGGGTAGGGAGTCGAGAGCCTACCAAGGGTCCATGCTCGCATGCCGTGTTCAGGCTTACCAATTGTACATGGGCATGTTCTTGCATGACTTCGCCAAGGAGCTCAGGGGTTTCTCCATGGGCCTTGTGGGCAAACTCCTCCTGAGGTTCCAGACCCCTCCTGAGGTCAGTCACAGAGTGCTCGAAGTACATCTTCCCGTGCTGCATACGATGGATTTTAATCCTCGGCCCGTGTGGCAGCTGCTGGCATCGGGGCTCGACGCCAGGCATGGTTCCAATCCTCAGACTCAGAACAGTGGGTCCAGGAAAAGCTCCTGGACGTCCCCTGCATTGGCGAACAGCTGTTCAGTAAGCCCATGGAGGACAAGGCTGCTGAGATAGAGACTGAGTTCGTAATCCGAACCCGTGTCTCGCGCAAGACCTCCCTCCCTCCCTCAGAAGAAACAGACTTAAGAAGCCATTCTTCCCAAGGAAAGGCCCACCCTACCCGAGTTACCCATTCCCGTGCCAGACACAGCGACGCAGGGGAAAGCACCCCATGCCCACCATAAGCCAAAAGGGCCCAAGGCACATACCCCGGTGCCACCTCAACCCGCTCAGGGATTTTGATGCCAACAGTGTAGCCTTTCGCCCTTGGCAGCTTTGCAGCCGGTAGGGGGAAGCCTGTCCCTCTTCACCCGTTGGTGGACATCCGTCCGTCACATTGGACATCTGGGTCCTCCGAGTGATCCGAGACGGGTACCGCCTCCACATGGACAGGCTTCTCCCCAGCGGAGCCTTCTCAACTCCCCACACACCGGACATATCTGCAGCGGGAGCTGGACAATGTCCTCATCCAGCAGACGATTGAGAGGGTACCAATGCACCTCCAAGGTCGGTGCTTCGATTCCCAGTACTTCCTCGTCCCGAAAAAGATGGGAGGTCTACAGCCTATCCTCAACCTCAGAAAGTTAAACAAGTTTTTGGTGTGGGAGAAATTCAAAATGCTATTGCTTGGTGTCCTGCGGCCCTTCCTCCGGCAAGGCGATTGGCTATGCTCCTTGGATCTCAGGGATGCTTACGCCCACATCTTGATTCACCCCCAGCACAGACAATATCTGCACTTCAGGGTGCAAGGGGAACACTACCAATACAGGGTGCTCCCCTTCGGACTCGTGTCCGCCCCACAGGTCTTCACAAAGTGCCTCTCCGCAGCCGCCACTTCCCTCAGGTGGCAGGGCATCCCAGTCTTCCCTTATCTCAACGACTGGCTCATCACGGGGTCTTCGGCCGGAGAAGCTCGATTTGCGGCATCCTGCATGATTCTCCTCCTTATGCCTGGGGTTCCTGTTCAACTATCCCAAGTCCCACCTCAAACCGGTGCAGGCCTCGGAGTTCATCGGCACACACCTCAACACCCAGTGAGCGACTTCCTTCCTGTCGGCAGACCAGGTGGCCCACCTTCGAGCCCTGGCGGTTCAGGTCCAGAGCAGCACTCTGGTCATGGCACATACTATGCTGTGCCTCTTGGGGCACATGGCTTCCACTGTCCATGTCATCCCCCACGCCTGCATGCACATGCGGAAAACCCAGTGGTGCTTCAGTGGAGCCCGGCCTCAAGTCACCTCAGAGACCCTATTCGGGTCTCCCACAGCCTTTGCAGGTCTCTGGACTGGTGGCAGGACCACCGCAGCCTCCTCCAGGGGCTGCCCTTCCAAACCCCCACAGCACGAGCTCGTCCTGACAGCGAACACTTCCCTGCTGGGGTGGGGAGCCCACTGTGGTGCACAGGCACTTGGGGGCAATGGTCACCTGAAGAGTCCCAACAGCAAATAAACTTGCTTGAGCTTCGGGTAGTCCAATGGGCCCTGAAGGCCTTCGAAGAACATCTGAAGGGGAAGTCGGTACTCTTGAATACCGGCAACAGAGTAGCAATGTGTTACATCAACAAGGAGGGGGGCACAGGCTTCCGCCTCTTCCGCCAGGAGGTGGTCCTCCTCTGGTCCCTTGCATTCCATTGGGTGATGACCCTACGAGCGGTCGACCTCCCGGGCTACGAGAACATCCTCGCAGACAAGCTCAGTAGGATCCTCTGCCCCCAGGAGTGGTGGCTGGACCCAGAGGTGGCTGGCCTCTTGTTCCATCCGTGGGGGGACCCCAACCATGAACCTGTTTGCCAGCTTGATGAACATGAAGCTTCCCCACTTCTGCAGCCTGATTCGGCACTCGAGCAGGGAGGCCCCAGATGTGTTCCTCTTGAGTTGGACCTCCAGTCTTCTTTACATGTTCCCTCTCACTCCTCTCATCGCAAGGACCCTCCACAAGGTTCAGCGGGATCAGGCATCAGTGATCCGTGTCGCTCCTTCGTGGCCTCGACAGCCATGGTTCCCGCTCCTGCTGCCCAAGTCCCCAAGTTCCTGCCGAAGGTTGTATCGGATTTCCGTATCAATCAGGAGATAGTCTTACTGACCTTCTTCCTGAGACCCCATGCCGACCAGGCATCGGCGGTTTTGCATACACTCGACTGCAAGAGGGCTCTTGCCTCCTATTTGCAGTGCACCCAGCCTCATCGCAAGTCTGGCCGGCTCTTCGTGTCCTACGATCCCAATCGCTTGGGGCAGGCAGTCACAAAATGCACGCTGTCCATCTGGATGGTGGACTGCATCGCCTTCACTCATGCGAAGGTGGGCATCCCGCTGGATTGAAGGGTCATCGCCCACGGCATCTGAGCTAAAGCGGCCTTGGTGGCTTCGCTGCACTCAGTGCCTCAACGAATACCTTCACTTCACTTTACATTACTGCCTAGAGAGGGAGTCCTGCCAGGACAGCACCTTCGGCCAGGTTGTACTTTGTAATCTGTTTGGGGTATAAGCAACCTCCTGCCCTCCGAGCCTTCTTGATGGTTACAGAAGGTTTTGCCCCGGGGACCCGATGACGTGGGCTGCTTCGGGCATTGGCTCCTGCTTACGACCTCACGGAGGCGTTTTTGGTTACAGGTTTGGTAGCTTCTAGCTGGGGAATCCCATAAGTGAGGACTGACTTCCTGCTTGTTCCTGGAGAAAGTGCAGTTACTCACCTGTAACAGGTGTTCTCCAGGGACAGCAGGAATTAGTCCTCACTACCCTCTCACCTCCCCTGATGAGTTGCTGGATTTTTATCCTTCCCTTGTCATCTGCTTGGTAGGACTCAAGCTAAGGGACCTAATTGAGCAAGATGGCACCCTTGGGCGGGAAGAGGACCATGCATGCATGGCAGCAATCCAAAAGGCTTTTTTTTTTAATTTTTTAATTTTTTTGAAAGCTGGGGAATTGCTCCGTGCAGGCTCTGTCGGTGCCGACGTCACCCCATAAGTGAGGACTGATTCCTACTCTCCCTGAAGAATACCTGTTACAGGTGAGTAACTACGCTTTATTGTAAAATGTTCTGTTCCCTGTAAACCGCTTTGATGCGGTGAAGAGCTGTATGTAAAACTAGCTGAATAAAACATGCTGGCTGCCAAAGCAATACACTTCACTCTGGAGAGGTTCCAGTCTTTCCTAGTCGTCAAGGCTGTCAGTAGTACTGTCAGTAGTACTGTCAGTAGCATTACTAGCCAATGTTAATTGTATATAGTTGTGAAAAAACACTGTTCCATGTTATTGTTCATGAAAAGTTAATTGTACATAGTTATGAAAAACGCTGTTCCATGTAAAACCATGTTCATTATATGTTAAGTGTAAACCGCCTTTGATCTCTGGAAAAAGCGGTATAAAAGAAAAGCATAAATAAATAAAATAAAATAAAAAATAATGCCATGGCAATGGCTTATGTCATAAAGCCCATGTTGCCCATGTTCCCTGTAAAATAGTTATCTCCAAGTTGTCCCAATACAGCTAAATAAATAAATAGTCCCACAGGTGCTCCTTGTGGTCTTGGGCAAGCCACTTAACCCTCCATTGCCCATGTTCCCTGTAAAATAGTTATCTCCAAGTTATAATGCCCTGTTCAATGTAATTTCAGTTTGTTCAATGTAAACTGCACTGATGCAGAATAGCACGGTATATAAGATAATGAAAATAAATAAATAAAATAAATAAATAAAGCAAGGCAGCACTCGGTTCCACAATAGCTGTCAAAGATGGTGGAGCCTTGTCATTGGGCAGAGGATCATCTCCTTGCTGTGTCAGTGGCCTGCATAGCAGGTGTCAAGAATGTGCAAGCTAACTTCCTAAGTCAGATCATCATGGATCCCAGTGAGTGGAAGGTTAAGCCCTTGTACTTTCAACCTCATAGTGTTCGACTTGATGGCCATCCAGGAAAATGCCAAAGTGGAGAGCTTTTATAGATAGAGAGAGGATTTGTGGGTGGTGTCTAGTTGCCCTGCTTCTGTTTTGGCCCAGGAGGGGCTCCTGTATGTATGTCTCCCTCCCCTCCCACCCATAACTCTTGGTGATCCATCTTATATGTCAAATTCGGTCTTATCCAGGCTTGGTGATTCAATGGCTCCTGATTGGCCATGCAGACCATGGTACACAGATCTCTTGAGCCTGTTGGGGTTCTCTTTTGTTAGCTCAGGAGAGGAATTTTCTGCGGCAAAGCCCTCTGATGATAGATGATCCTGTTTCTTTCTCGCTTATGGTCTCGTAATTGTGAGGTATAGGCTCCCAAGAAGGGCTGCTGATAGTGGGTGTGGACGTCCTTGTCAAGACCTGGCAGGCCTCTGCTTTCTTGGCTTGTGTAAGTGAGTGTCTGGATGGTCTTGGAGTGGTATGTTCCTCTCAGGCCCTGGATGCTGGGAAGGTAGACAGTCACCATTTTGTTCTTACAGTCTGGTTTGGACCAGGGGTTGGCCCTGAGCCCTCTCAAGGTTTAGATAGTGGCCTTAGCGTGCTATTGTGGATATTCAAGGGATGTCCTTGGCAGCACACCCTGATGTCTCTGGCTTCCTCAGGCTTCCTCAGAAGACATCTGTATGGTGGCTATTTGGTGGTCTCTGAGCACCTTTGTGAAGCACTATAGGGTACATGTGGGAGCTGGAGCAGATGGCATTTTTGGCAGGGCAGTTCTGTCCAGAGCAGTGTCTCCCTCTCACATTGAGTCCTGACTTCTTGGGTATATCCACTCATCTGGACTGGTTTAGCAGGATAAGGAAGGAGAAATTTACATACCTGGTATTTTTTTTCCTTGAATGCTGCTAGGCCAGTCCAACTGCCCTAAAAGTCTATTCCTGCAGGTTTGGGAATCCTACAACCAGGGGCGGCTCTATAATGAGGCGAAGTGAGGCGGTTGCCTTAGGCGGCAAAGTTTTGAGGGCGGCAAAAATGCCCCCAAAACAGCTGTCTCACTTTGCCTTCAAAAATTAAAAAACAAAAATAAAAAACTAAGCACACAAGTTGCTGCTGCTGCTGCTGCCGAGTCCGCTTCTCAGCAGCGGCAGACCGGCTCTCTGTTTCCTATGGCAGCCGCGGCTCCTGCTTCTTAGAGCCACGACTGTGCTACTGCTAGCGATGGTTGTCCGTTTAAACAAACTTCATACCGGTGCGGAGCCGCCTTGCCGCCTCTGTGAAGGGACCCGTGCAACTGGGTACTTCCTTTGGGGGGGGCGGGACCCAGTTGCACAGGTTCCTTCACAGAGGCGGCAAGAAGGCTCCGCACCGGTATGAAGTTTGTTTAAACGGACAATCATCGCTAGCAGTAGCACAGTCGTGGCTCTAAGAAGCAGGAGCTGCGGCTGCCATAGGAAACAGAGCCAGTCTGCTGCTGCTGCTGAGAAGCGGACTCGGTAGCAGCAGCAACTTGTGCACCATCTGTAATTTTGGGCTGTGATCTCATCTTGCATTGCCCCTGACTGCGTAACACTCTGTTTCATGAGACGTCTCTGCCTCTTGCACATTACCAGGGAGGGAGGAATGGACATGGAGGAGGGTATTGGGAATGGTCATGGGGTGCATTGGGGGTGGACGAGATATGCTGCATGTGGAGGGGCATAGGCTGACAGACAGGAGATGAAAGATGCAGGTGTGAAAGGGAAACAGTGGAGACAAGCTAGAGGTGGGGGCTAGGAGAAGGGAAATACTGGACATGGGAAGAGAAATAGGGGGAACAGGTGTAGGGAGAATCAAGGAGGGGAGATGGAGTGCAGGATGCAGGGGGATAGGAAGGGAGAGGACAGATATGGAAGGAGAGGGAGAGAATGGATGGAAAGAAAGAAAGAGACACTGGATGAAGGGTGAGAAATGGTAGACAATACAACCACTTGATTGAATTGTCAGTATCTGTGTCTTATGCAGTCAATTATAGTAAGAGACCCAAACATTTTGTTCAAATTGTTAATCCTTTTCTGAGTTTTCCCAGTCTTGCTTTTGCTTGGCAAGTGTTATAACTTCTTTCAGTGCTGCACCTTGCTGTGGATCATAACTGCTTGTCTAGACTTGTCTAGCAGGATTCAAGGAATGAAAATGATAAATATGTAAACTTCTCCTTTCTGAGGTCTTCCCAAATATTTTGATCATTATGTGTGCCCACTAATTTTTATGGTGAACACTATACCCAGAACTTTCTATATCCTTATATAGAATGTGGTGCCCACACTTGGGTGGTGGTTTACCCTGCAGAATGATTTTCTTATTTAAGCTATTTTAGGAATGTACCACATATGCTGCCTTGCCTAATTTTCTCCTGAGAAAAATTAAAGGATAGGGGAGGTTGAAATTATGTTAACTTGATAATTTTTCTACTAGGCCAGTCCAGAAACTTAATCCAGAGGTCTAGTTGCAATATTAAGTGATATGGAAAAGGTCTATAAGGACCAGAGTTATGAGAATGTGGCAATGTGCTCAGTTGGCAGAAGCTGGTTACTCAGGTAGGGAGGGCAGGGATTTTCATTAATGAAAAAGAGACTGGAGAATTGGGAAGAAAGGGAGCTATGAGATATGAATGCTTAACTGCTACATCAGCTTCTACAGGGAAGGCAAACTGTTTTGCTTTGTCTCCAGCTACTTGAAGGAGAGAAACCCTAACAAATTTGGACTTGTCTGGCAGGTCTAAGGGACAAGAGAAAATCTGGTAAGCATAATTAAATTTTGCACAATACAGAAGAATCACTTTAAATCTGAAATGAAATCTTGTCCCAAGGAACTACATTAATTACATTTTAGCACTGGTTCACAGGTCTGAAATTTTAATTTTGAGTATATGGTACAACAGGACCCATCAGCTCATTTGGTTAGCAAGAGTTTGAAGAGAGAATTGCACAATCTATGCCAGGGAAAGGATCTGAATATGAATATAATTGTCATAATGAAGGCTCTGAGGAAGGTTAATGCCTTACAGGTAATTAGGCTGCGAGTGTGCAAAGAGGAAGGCGGAAAGTGTGAGGTGCAATATTGGCAGTGTAGACAAACTTTCAAGGTGTTGAACTACAGACAACATGAAACATTTTTGTATATAGGTCATTATTTTTTTTCCTGTAGTTAAGATTAAAGATTTATTTACTTTTTTTTTTAAATCTGCTTTTAGGCCTGATGACTGGACAATACAAGTTGTCCAAATTCAACAGTTGTATTCCCGTGCTCTAACTTCACATTGAGATGAGAAGGAATATCATTTAAGCGTTTTCCTTGTTGGATCAGCAGATGCATTTAAAAAAATATTTTGTTCTTGTCAAATTATTTATATTTCTATATTTTTCAGGCTGCTGATATTCTTGCAGTGCGACAAAAAAGGAGGATTTATGACATCACCAATGTTTTGGAAGGAATTGAATTAATCGAAAAGAAGTCCAAAAACAGCGTCCAGTGGAAGTAAGCTTATGAACTTTAATAAAAGAAGTCGTCTGAATCCCCTCTTGCCTCTCTCTCTCCTTTAGTACTGATTGACAGTGACTCCAATATGGAGAGGTCTGTGTTATCAATTTATTATAATAGTTTCTGCTGCTTTTATAATAACAAATTGATGTTTGGTTTTTTTAATGACTGATTCCTTTTGAGGTGTGTGTTGCTAAGGCGTGGCACCTATTGTTGAGGGTTTAGGTGGCAGGGAAACTGGTCTGTGAGCATATTTTTTTGCACAAACATACATGTATATAAGGCTGCTGAGGCATTGCAGTTCAGGCTTCCATCACAATCATGTTGGCAGAAGACTGAACTGTGGTGTTTGAGGAGTTGCAGCCAGAGATAATAGACTGAGAAACTCCATGAAGGGAAGAGGGGGATATACATGAGAGAGAGATTGGGTGAAGCCTTTGGGGGGGAGGTTATATATGAGGGAATATACATGAGAGAGAGAGAGACTGGGTGAAGCTTGAGGGGGTTATAAGAGAGAGACTGGGTGAGGCCTGGCGGGGTGGAGGTTATGAGAGAGAGCGAGAAAGAGACTGGGTAAAGCCTGGGGGAAGGGTTATTAGAGCGAGAGAGAAGCATTGGGCAAAACCTTGGGGGGGGGAGGTGCTTAAGGGAGAGAGAGACTGAGTAAAGCCTGAGGGGATCATGAGAGTGCAAGAGATTGGGGGGGAAGGGAGGGGAAAATGGATTTGGATTTGGTTCATGCCTTTTTTAAGGAGTTCAAGGTGAGTTACATTAGGGTACTGTTAATATTTTCCTATCCCAGGAAGGCAGGGCCAGTGCTAGGATTTTGACACCCTCTACAACCTATAATTTTATTTATTTAACAAGCATTTGTATACCGCTCCTTCCAGCGATCAGAAGCAGGTAAGATTACATAGAGAAAGCTGCCGAATCAAGACAGGAAAATTTTTGTTCTGTACAGATAGATTCATAGTGTAAGCACGGCACACAGAAACTTATCTACTTCTTATCTAAGGGGAGAATAATTTACATATGTACATTTTTTTTTTATACTGAGCAGGTTCTCTGGGTTGCTGGAGGGGTAGTTGTCCCTCATGTGGGTTTAGTACAGGTTGAAATGACTTTGAAATAGGTGTGTGTTGAGTTTTTTTCTAAAATCTGATAGATCATTGCTGGCTCGTAGTTCGGGCGGTAGTTGGTTCCATAGGGTCGGTGCTACGTATGAGAAAGCTCTGTTACTAGTGTTGACTTTGACAGATCTTATATCTGTTGGTGTGTGGAGGGTGTTGGATGGTCCTCCTGTTTCTGTTGGTGGGTTGCAATCTGATTAGGGTGTATAGGAAGGATGGTGCTATGCTGGGTTCTCCCCCACCTTCAGCAGCTGAGAACTGAGCATGTCAGAATTCTGATTTCCCTCTTCAGCTCCAGGATTCAGTATTCTCAGTTTTCAGCAGCTGAAGATACACCCCTAGGGTTAGAGGATTTACTGAGTGAAAGTCCTACTCGTGGAAGTAATTGGACAAGTTACAAAACATAGAAACATGATGGCAGAAAAAGCCCACATGGCTTATCTAGTCAGCCCTTCCATATAAACTACACTAGTGCTCTTTTTTTTTTTTCCTTTAGAGATCCTGTGTTCCATGCTTTTTTGAATTCAGATACTGTCCTCATCTCTACCACCTCCACCGGGAGACTATTCCACACATCTACCACTCTTTCCATAAAGAAATAGTTCCATATATTACTCCCGAGTCTATCCCCATTCACCCCCATCCTGCGTCCCCTTGTAGCAGAGCTTTCCTTCAATTGAAAGAGACTCTCCTGTGAATTTATGCCACGGAGGTATTTAGATGTCTCTATCATATCTCCCCTATCTTGCCTGTACTCTGAAGTATACATATTAAGATCTTTGTCCTCATATGCTTCATAATGAAGACCACAAACCATTTTAGTAGCCACCCTCTGCACTGACTCCAGCCTGCTTATATCCTTTTGAAGGTGCGGTCTCCAGAATTGCACACAATACTCCAAATGAGGTCGCACCAAAGACTTAGAGGCATTATCACCTCTTTTTTTTTTTTTCTGCTTTCTATTCATCTCCCTATACATCCAGGCATTCTTCCGGCTTTTTACAGTTGTCTTTTCTACGTGTTTAGCTACTTTAAGATTGTCAGACACAATTATGTCCAAGTCTTGCCCTTTTTTTGTGGACAGAAATACCTCGCCCCCTACACTGTACTGCTCCCTTGGATTTTTGCATCCCAAATGCATGACCTGCATTTTTTTAGCATTAAATTTTAGCTGCCAAATTCTTAAATCATTCTTCAAGCTTAGCTAGATCCTTACTGGGAGTCGTCTCTGTTGTAGATTTCCTTATTCCTCCAGTCCAGTCCAGTCTCACACTTCTGGGTAGTGCACCTCTTCCGGCAGCTTGGAGACTGAGCATGTCATCCTATTTGATGACCTTGGGGTACATATACTGCTGGCACCACCCACCAGCTCCAGTAGCTCAGTTTCCAATCAGCTGGAGGAGGTGGTGAGACAGGGTTCTGTCTCACTGTAGGAACAATTAAGGATATTAGTGTTAGTTTTTTGGGGTTGATTTATCTTTCTTCCATTCTTTGATTCTTTCTTTTTTTAGTTACCTAACAGCATTTGAAAGTTTCAAATCAAGGAAAAAAAGTCCTGCATAGGATCAGGAGGAGCCCCCCCCTCTCCAGGACCTTTCAAGGGGGGGGGGAGGGTAGCGTGGAACTGCCGGTATCTGAAGCGGATCCCGAACCTGTAGGAGGGTGAAGGAGTTCACAGCCAGAGCAAGAGTCTTCACTGCGGTTTCTGGTCCCATCTCTCTTCCGAAGCTGGAGGCCCTCGTTCCCGTGCAGAGCTTTCATTGGGCAGCAGGCTCTGCTAAGGGGGGCTCCCATAAGCAGGCAGACAGCGCGGGGAGGTGCAGGGCCCGAGCACTCACTGGCCTATCAGAGAGGAATGTGGTGAGCAGCCACATGTTGGGTTAAGCGGCAGCACCCGGCGCTGAATGGAATAAAAAGCGCACCATTTTTGCCCGCATTGGTAGAGCCTCTGGGTAGGCTTTCCTTCAGCTCCTCTCCCGCACGCGCGTGCCATTTTCATTCTGCGGTTTGGGACAAGGCTGTTTTTCAGCATTCAGTTTAAAAAAAAAAATACAAGGCAATTTAAGAAAGAGGAGCTAAACGCCTCCTGGGACACTTTTCCCTGTAGCCGGGTAGACTCTTTGGCGGTGACCTGAGTCTCTCTTGCCTTTTTTGGTTGCCTTTGCCCAAAAAAACACACACAAACTAAATATATTAAGGAGAAGAGGGACAGAAATGAAAAGCAGCAAAGGACGACAGCTGGCAGTAGGCACTATGCTGGCCAGGCCCCAAAGCCTCGTGTGCGGAACCTGGCGTGATGCTGTCTGAGGCAGGCATTTGCCACGGATGTGCTGCTGAGGCCTCTTCGGTGGAGTAGGATTTGTAGGCGCAGGAGGGAGTCTGGAGCGGAGCCCCCTCCCTGTCACAGGAATCCCAACTTACAACAGAGGGAGAGTTAGGGGGAGGAAATGCTGTGGCTATGCTGTCTGAGCCGATGCCTTGCTCTCTACTGCCTCCCAGACTCTCCACATCCCAGGACATGGACATTGGAGCCCTGGGAGATTTCTCACCCTGAATTTGTCCTACTTCTTCATAAGGCCTTCTGCCTACACCAACAAGGCAAGGGGACGTCCAGCCTGGTGCAGGAGCTGGGAGTCAAGAGGGCCACACAGACACTGAAGGACTCCGGACCAGCCCCAGATCCTCCCAAGAGGACCAGACTTGGGGAAGACTGGGAGGAGTAATTTCCTCCGTTGGAAGGCCCGGACGTGGATTTGGATGCAGACGATGAGGAGCTAGAGGAAGGAGAGGTTCTGGAGCAGGAGGAACAGGCCCAGATTGTTAGGGTGCTCTGCTGGGGAGAGTTGCCGGCACTCATAGTAGAGTCCTTAAGGGCCCTGAATATGCCCACAGGTGTCTCAGCCGAAGAGGACATGTTGGAGGACCCACTATTTCAGGCTGTACGGAAGACAAAAAAGGTCTTTCCTGTCCATAGAGTGGTTAAGCAGATGATCCAGGATGAGTGGAACCTTCCGGAAGCAGGGTTGCATGGGGAGCGGACCATGGCACGTCTGGAGCAACTCCTTTTCCTGCTCCAGTAGATGGTAGTCTCCAAAGGTGGATGCTGCAGTGTTGGTAACCAAGAAGAAAACAATCCTGGTCGAGGACAGCACAGCGCTCAAGAATCCCCAGGACAGAAAGCTGGATATGATCTTAAAGCAGACCTTTGATATCAATGCCCTTGTGCTGCAGGCTTCGGTCTGTGGGACCTGGGTGACCAGAGCTTGCCCTCTGTTGGTCTCGGTAGATCCAGCAGCCGGAAGACCCTGGAGACAGGAGCAGAAGGCGAGGCAGCAAAGTTGGAATCGGGTGTGGCCTACCTGGCAGACACTCGCTACGATCTGATCAGGGGCCTTTCTAAGAGTATGGCCTCCCTGTTGGTGACACACCACTACCTATGGTTATGAAATTGGGCAGCAGACAGTTCTAAGTCCAGGCTTAACAAGCTCCCCTTCAAAGGGAAACTAATCTTCAGAGAGGATCTAGACAACTTGGTGAAGGATTTGGGAGAGTCCAAGGAGGCCGAGCCACAGCGCACCTCCTGGAGTGACCCAGGTATAGGAATTCAGGAGGTTTCAGATGACCTGCTTTGCTTCCTCCCACAGGGGTTGTTTTCCCTCGAGGGAGCAGGGCTTTCGTGGGTTTTGAGGAGTGGGGAGAGGATTTAGCGCGTCCTCGTCCTCTGGCCCTAACAAAACGCAGTGATGCGAGGAGGGCCCAGGCCAGAGGTGCAGCCGATGGGAGGTCGTCTGCGGTATTTTTACTCCGCCTGGGCCCGGATTACCTCTGACATATGGGTCCTGGTGGTCATTCGAGAGGGCTATGCCCTGGAGCTAACGTGGCTGGTATGCCCATCCTTTGTCCAGTCCCCTTGCAAATTCCAAAGCAAGGCAGTGGAGATAGGAGACACTTTGAGGCAGCTCCACCAGTTAGGGGCAGTTGTGCCCGTCCCTGAAGACCAGTGCAGAGACGGTCTGTACTCCATCTATTTCGTGGTGCCAAAAAAGGAGGGTTCCTTTCGTCCAATCCTAGACCTCAACCATGTGAATCGTTGTCTACGGGTGCCACACTTTCACATGGAGACACTGAGGTCTGTGATGATGGTGGTACAAAGTGGGGAGTACCTAATGTCTATAGACCTCAGAGACATACCTACACATCCCTATCCAGACAGAACATCAGCAGTTCCTCTGCTTTGTGGTACTGGCAGGCTACTTCCAGTTTTGGGCCTTGCCGTTTGGCTGGTGATGGCCCCATGTATCCTCACCAAGGTTATGGTGGTGGTGGTGGTGGCAGCGATCCGCAAGAAGGGAGTGCTGGTATACCTGTACCTCAACGATTGATTGATTCAGGCAAAGTCAAAGGAAGAGAGCGAGCAGGTAACTTCAAGAGTGGTGGAATTCTTGCAAGGCCTTGGTTAGGTGTTCAACTTGGCCAAGAGTCGGTGGTTTGCTGTCCCAGGAGGTTGAGTACCTGGGGGCACACCAACATCTGCAGGGGGGAGGTCTTCCTGACAGATCACTGAGTGCAGGGGCTGCAGATATTGTGTAAATTCCTGGGTATGGCGGACCTGTCGTCCTGGCATTATCTGCAGGTTCTCAGGACCATGGTGGCGACCCTCGAGTTGATGCCATGGGCAAGGGCCCACATGAGTGTTGCGGATGGCATTGCTCCGCCACTGGTCTCACCAGAAACACCTGCTGTCGAGATGACTCTCCTGTCAGTTGTCGACCAGGAGAGCGCTCAGGTGGTGGCTGTGTCTGGTGAACCTGGCGAGGGGCATGCCCCTTGAGCCTCCACAGTGGATTCCGCTAATGACAGATGCAAACCTGTCCGGCTGGGGTGTCCACTGTGAGGGACACTTTGCCCAGGGCTGCTGGAGTTTGGAGGAAGCCCTTTGGTCCATCAACAGGTTGGAAATGAGGGCGGTGGCCCAGGTGCTTCAGAGCTTTGAGCCATGGTTACAGGGAAACGTGGTTCAGGTCTTCTCGTACAATGTGACCATGGTAGCCTATATCAATCGACAGGGAGGCACAGGAAACGCCTCCTTGGAGGAAAATGCGAAAGGTCTGCTAGGATGGAGAGAAAGCAATCTCCCAGGCATTGTCAGTGGCACATGTAGCAGGAATCGACACCAGAACAGCAGATTACCTAAGCTGGGTGCAGGTGTACCCCCCCCCCCCCAGCAAGTGAGTGCTCTGCCAGGAGGTGTTTTGTCTCAGCTGATAGCCAGATGGGGCTCTCTGATCATGGATCTCATGACAACCTGTGCATCAGCCAAGGCCAGCCGCTTCTTCAATAGGAGGCGAGAGAGGATGTCGGAGTGCCTGGATGCCCTGGTGCAGAGGTGGCCCTCAGAGGGTCTACTTTGTGTTTCCTCTGTGGGCGCTCATAGGTGGGGTGGTTCAGAGGATCGAGGTCCACCAGGGGTTGGTTATCCTGTTCGCCCCAGACTGGCCAAGGTGCCCATGGTACACTGATTTGGTTTGGCTCTTGGTGGACTGGCCATGGCGTCTTCCGACAAGAGGACCAGTTGACCAAGGGCCCAGTCCGGATGCCCCAGGTAGATTGATTCTCGCTTATGGCAAGGCTCTTGAAAGGGTGCGGTTAAGTAAAAGGGGTTACTCTAGCTCAGTAATATCCACTCTGCTCTAGGCTCAGAAGAAGGCAACTTGTCTTTCGTATGTCCTGGTGTGGTGCATTTTTGAGGGCTGGTGTGAGGACCGGAAATGCTGGCCTTCCCCATCCTCCATATGGGACATATTGGCCTTCTCGCAGGTGGGTCTCGAAGGGGTTAGCTGCCAGTTCCCTGCAGGTCCAACTGGCGGTGATCTCCTGCTATCGAGGAAGGGTCCAAGGAGTATTGTTGGGGACCCACCCAGATGTGGTATGACTCCTGAGGGCGGTGAGCTGCCTCCAACTGCCGTAGAGATCGGTGGTGTTGCCCTGGGATCTTAATCTGGTGCCGACGGCTCTTACGGGTGAGCCATTTGAGCCTTTGGCCAGGGCTTTGCTCAAGGATTTAACCTTTAAGAGTGTCCCTGTGGCGATTTGCTCGGCAAGGAGAATTTCGGAGCTTCAGGCCTTTTCTTGTCAGGAACCATTTCAAGGGGAGATGGATCGTTTAAATATGCCTAGTTTAGATCTTTCTGAATTCTTAGAAACTTCTACTGAGGAAATTCCCTCTCGTGCCACTCTGCTTGTAACCTTTTCATTAGAGAGGGATAAAGAATTAGTGTTACGTTCCTACTTTAAATATCGCCATGAAAAGTTCTTTGGCCAATCGATTCAGATATTTCCCGACGTTTGTCGTACCACACAACTGAAACAAAGAGCTTTTCTGGTACTTAGACCTCGGGTTTTAGCTTTAGGAGCAACGTTTGTTTTAAAATATCCATGCAAGTGCGTTGGAAACCTTTTTGAAAGGCTTGGTTAAAGCGTAATTATTATTATTATTATTATTGTAGCTCTAGCTAAGTATACAAGAGTCCGTTTTTGTTTCTGTTTCTCGCTCCTTATCAGGATGTGTTTATTTTTTTTCCTTGTTATTAGTCCTCAGATTCACACTCCATTGTGGGCTAGAGACAGTACTGTTTTGTGTTATCCATTTGGAATGTATATTGTTTCAATGGTTCATTGTTTCAATGTATATTGTATCATTGCTTTGTATTGCCTTTATATTACCTTAATAAAGAGGTTTTGAAATTAAAAAAAAAAAAAAAAAAGGAACCATTTCTTTTTCTCAAAGGAGGTGGTGGTTCTTAGGCCGGTACTTTCTTTTCTTCCCAAAGTAGTCTCGGCATTTCATGTGAACCAGCCGGTCTCCCTACCAGCACTGGTGAGCGCAGGGGAGAGGACTTCAGACACATACCTGTATCTCTTGGATGTTCGGAGAATTCTGCGGAGGTATGTGAAGAGAACGATGTTCCGCAGATCAGATCAACTGTATTGTTTGGTGGACTTCGCAAGGGTGAGGTGGCGGCGAAGGCCTCCATTTCTAGGTAGATCAGAGAGGCAATTGCCTCAGCGTATCTGTTAAAGGGCAGGTCAGTGCAAGCAAGGTTTACCAGAATTAAGACCCCCAGTGTAAATAAGATGTAGATATGTCCTACCTGAAATCAGGTACCAGTGTAATACAATGTATATAGTTATACAATGTACATAGTTCCCCCAGTTACTGCCAAGTTGATCTCCCTGTTTATTGTAAATACAACTCAAATTTCCTTGTGTTGTATAGTTGATGTTAAATGTAAACCGCTCTGATCTAAAATAGAGCGGTATAGAAGAACTGTTAAATAAATAAATAAAATAAATTTACAAGCTCATTCCACAAGGGCTTCGTGGGCAGAGTATAGCCTAGTACTGCCAGGGGAGAATTGTAGGGCGGCCACGTGATCTTCCCTGCACACCTTTGCGAAGCACTATTGCTTGGATCTTCAGGCTGAGGTGGGTGCCTGTTTCGGAAGGGCGGTTGTTCGGGCTGGTATCACGGGTTCCTCTAGTTGATCTAACTGCTCTGTTACATCCCAGAAGTGCGGGACTAGACTGGAGGAATGATAAGGAAAGAGTAATCAGACCTTGTCTTCTAATTATTGTTCCTGAAGAGATTCCAGTCCCGAATCTCACCTGGAATGGTGCTGTAGGTTTGGCCTTTCCGTGACCCTGCCCCTAACAAGGAACCTGGAGAGGGTGTTGGGGGGGGGGGGGGTCAGAGGCTTAGACGGGACGCCTCGGTGGTGAGGGAAGGCTGGGAGCTACCTGGTTCGTGCTCTGGGGGTGGCATCCTGGACCCAGCAGGTCACAGGTAGGTCTCCTCTTTCAAGGGCTAGGGGAATTCCTTTCTTGAGGGGGGAGTATTGATTTTGTTGGGGGTCTAGACTAGATATAGATTAGTTGCAGTTTAGTTTTGAATAGTTGAATGGACCTACTTTGTTGCTCCTGTGAGTCTGCTTTGTCATTAGGTTACTGGAGCTGGTAGGTGGTGCCAGCAGTATATGTACCCCGATATCATCAAAAGGATTACATGCTCAGTCTCCAAGCTGCTGGAAGACGTGTACTACCCAGAAATGCGGGACTGGAGTCTCTCCAGGATCAATAATTAGCAGGTAAGATCTAATTTGCTTTCCTGACTACTTTGCTAGCTTCTCTAAGTCTTTTCAAATATAGATGCCTGTCTTCCTCTCTCTGTGATCTCTTGTATTTCATGAAGGCCTCCCTCTTTTTCTTCGCCTTTTCAGCTTCCTCTTTTGAGAACCATAGTGGCCTCCTTTTCCTTTAACATTTATTTACCTTTCTAACAAAAAGGTTTGTTTGCCCTTAAAATATCCCCTTGCAGTTTTGCCCACTGTTTTTCTACATCCCCAAGCTGTTCCCATCCTGCTAACGATTCTTTGAGTTATTGCCCCATCTTGGCAAAGTTAGTTTTCCTAAAGTCTAAGATCCTTGTTTTTGAATGGATTTTATTAGCCCTAGTCCTAATACTGAACCATATCATGTGGTGATCACTGGATGCGATATGATCTCCCACTGTAACATCAGAAACATTTTCCCCATTGGTAAGCATTAAGTCCAGTACGACCCCATCACTTGTGGGTTCTGTTACTGTAGGGATTATTAGTAGCACAAAAATAAGTTAGGCTCTCAGTTATGTCCAGGGGAAATTAGCTACTGATACCCAGCCCGAAGTTCTGTGAGTTATGCTGGCAATGAGCCACGAAAGAAGTTTGGTTTGTAGATATGTATAATATATTATTATGGACAGCAAGGTAGAAAAACATAAAAATATAGCAAAGATATATAATTAGAAACATGAGGTAGAAATTTGTTGTGACAAAGAATTAGAATTAGACAAAGTAATAAATCACTAATTAGTAACCAGACGTCACTGATTCGCTCTGCACTTAGAAGTTATGGAATAAGTTTCTAACTAACCCTTGCCCATCCGGAGGAGGAGAGAGAGACTATACCTTAGCTTCATCTGCACTCTGGTGGCTGAGGTCCGGAGACTCTGGAGCCGCACAAGTCCAAGGAGGCAGCTAAGCTAGATAATGCACTGATGTGAATAGCGCGGTATGCAATGTGTGCCTTCGAGTCAGTCCTGACTCCTGGCAACCCAGAAGCTCCTGGGTTTTCTTGGCAGTGTCACTGGAAGTAGATTGCCAGGCCTTTCTTCCGAGGCAATGGAGAGTTAAGTGACTTGCCCAAGGCCACAAGGAGTGCTAGTGGGAATTGAACCCTGTTGCTTGGAAGAATCAGAGGGCTTTCCCGGTGCATAGGGTGTTGAAGGAGATGATTCAGGAGGAATGGGATACGCCGGAGGCCACTCTTAAGGGATCTAGAGTTATGGCACAGTTGTATCCCCTGTTGGATCAGGACAAGTAGTTATTTAAGGCTCCCAAGGTGGATGCGGCCGTATCAGCGGTGACCAAGAAAACTACCATCCCGGTGGAAGGTGCAGCGGCACTTAAAGATGCGCAAGACCGCAAGTTGGAAACGTTGCTGAAGCAGATTTTTGAGGCTAATGTGTTGTCCTTGCAAGTGTCTATTTGTGGGGCCTGGGTAGCGAGGGCCTGCTTGCGGTGAGTACAGGGTGACCACTTGGGGGAAGTGTCCGAAGAAGCGTCAAGGTTGGAGGGGCGGCGTATCTTGCCGACATTCACTATGACCTGATCTGGGGTTTAGCGAAGAGTATGGCTTCTGTAGTCGCAGGGAGAAGGTGTCTTTGGCTGCGAAATTGGGCATCAGATGGTTCTTCCAAGGCGAGGTTGAGTAAGCTTCCTTTCCATGGGAAGCTGCTCTTTGGAGAAGATTTGGAAAAGTTGGTTAAAGATTTAGGGGAGTCGAAAGGCGGTAGGTTGCCAGAGGATAAACAAAAACAGAGCCGCTCTGTTCCCGGGCCTCGGGGGCAGCAGCGGGATTTTCGCCGGTTCAATCCCCAGAGAGGGGGCTATGCCCAGAGAGGTCACTTCCCTAGTAGGTCCCAGGGGTTTCGGGGAGCAAACAGGAGTTTTGCGGCTGCGTCCTCGCCCTCCACCTTCAAAAAGTCACAATGAAGTCAGGGGGGTCCAGGGGGAGTTAGTTCCCGTAGGGGGTCGGCTGTGGGATTTTTACCCTGCCGGGGCCCAACTCACGTCCGATCAGTGGGTGTTGGAGGTGGTTCGAGAAGGTTATGCGCTCAAGCTGCAGCGGCAGGTATCCAATTCTTTTGTTCGGTCACTGTGCAATGCTCGAGCAAAGCGCAAGGCAATGCAGGATACGGTGCAAAGGCTTCGACAGCTCAAAGCCATTGTCCCGGTTCCTGCCGACCAATTAGGTTGCAGTCGATACTCCATTTACTTCGTGTTATCAAAGAAAGAAGGGACTTGGCGTCCCATTCTAGATTTAAGAAGGGTGGATCGCTGTCTGCGCGTATCTCATTTTCTGATGGAGACTCTCAGGTCGGTCATTGTAGCGGTGAGAAGGGGAGAGTTTCTGACATCCCTATCGGAGGCGTGTCTACACATTCCGATACACTGGGAGCATCAGAAATTCCTCAGGTTTGAGGTACCGATGGGACATTTTCAGTTTCAAGCGCTTCCGTTTGGCCTGGCACCGGCGCCGCAAACGTTCACCAAGGTGATGGTGGTAGTGGCGATGGCCTTGCGGAAGGAAGGAGTTTTGGTGCACACACATCTGGACGATTGGTTAATCAGAGCAAAGTCCAGGGAGGAAAGTGTTTCAGCTACAGCCAGGGTGATAGCTCTCTTGCAAAGTCTCGGTTGGGTGGTCAACACAGCAAAGAGCAAGTTGGATCCGTCTCAAAACCTGGAGTACCTCGGAGCACGTTTCGATACGAGCATGGGTCGAGTGTTTCTGCCCCAGCAGCGGGTGCTAGCTCTCAGGCGCTTGGTGAGTCGTTTTCTCAACCTAAGCTGTCCCACAGCCTGGGAGTATCTACAGGTGTTAGGGACTATGGCGGCGACACTGCAGTTGGTGCCGTGGGCGCGGGCCCACATGAGACCATTACAGCGAGCTCTGTTGAAAAGATGGTCGCATCAAAGAGACTCCCTGTCCCAGAGGTTGGCTTATCCTCCGCAGACGCGTCTGGCTTCTACGTTGGTGGTTGAGACCAGGATGTCTAGAGAAGGGGATGTCGTTGGATGCTCCAGATTGGGTGTTGCTGACAACGGATGCCGGTCTGTACGGCTGGGGAGCTCATTCTCAAGGCCAGTGGTCTGACATGGAAAAGTCGTGGTCTATCAACAGACTGGAGTTGTGCCCCTTTCTGCAGGAAAAGGCCATTCGGGTGTTCTCGGACAACACGACTGCAGTGGCGTACATAAATCGACAAGGAGGCACCAGCAGCGTGGCGCTGGATGCCGAAGCGGACAGTTTGTTCGAATGGGCCGAGAGGAACCTGGTGGCCTTGTTGGCGCATGTCGTGGGAGTGGACAATGTGGAGGCCGACTTTCTGAGTCGAGAAAGGGTGGACCCAGGGGAGTGGGTTCTCCACCCCGAAGTGTTTGCGATGTTGGTACAGTGCTGGTGGGTGCCAGTAATGGATCTCGTGGCGACGTTTCAGTCCACAAAGGTCGATCGGTTCTTCAGCAGAAGGAAGGAGAGCATGGCGGAAGGCCTAGACGCTCTCATTCAGAAGTGGCCAGTGCTGTATGTTTTTCCGCCGTGGGTGGTGTTCAGGCGGGTGTTACAGCGCATAGAGCGACACAAGGGGCGAGTGGTTCTAATTGTTACGGATTGGCCAAGAAGACCTTGGTATGCAGACTTAGTCAGACTCTTGGTGGGGCAGCTCTGGAAGCTTCCTTTTCGCAAGGACCTTCTCACCCAGGGACCTCTCTGCATGCCCCAGGTGGACTGATTCTCGTTTACGGCCTGGCTCTTGAGCGGGCAAGGTTGAAAGCGAGAGGTTATTCGGCGGCAGTGATAACTACCTTGCTGAAGGCGAGACAGAAGTCTACTTCCTTGGCGTACGTCAGAGTGTGGCGCATCTTTGAGGCTTGGTGTGCGGAGAGGGACTGTGTTCCTTTAAAGGCGTCAGTTCCGCCAATACTGTCCGTTTTCAGAAGGGCCTAGCGGCAGCTTCCCTAAAGGTGCAATTGGCGGCTTTATCCTGCTATAGGGGAAGGTGCAAGGCAGCTCGCTCAGTAGTCATGCGGATGTTAAGCGTTTTTTGAAGGCAGTAACTCCAACCGCCGTGTACGCGTATAGTTCCGGCGTGGGATCTACCATTGGTCTTGGAGGCCTTAAGGAGAGTGCCCTTTGAGCCCTTAGTGAAGGCTTCGTTGAAGGACCTTACGCTGAAGGTGGTGGTGTTAGTGGCCATTGTCTCGGGTAGGTGAGTTTCGGAGTTACAAGCGCTGTCGTGTAGGAAGCCCTTTCTGTCTTTCTACAATTTTAAAGTGGTGTTGAGACCAGTTCCGTCTTTCTTGCCTAAGGTGGTCTCGTTTTTTTTCATTTGAACCAGGTGGTGTCGTTGCCTATGTTTCGCATTAAAGGTAAAGGTCCGGTGGCGGACCGGCTTCATAGTTTGGATATTCGCCGGGCATTGAAGTATGTTAGAACAGCGTCCTTCCATAAGTCAGACAGGCTTTTCGTGCTGTTTGCGGGGCCCAGAAAAGGGGAGGCAGCCTCGAAAGGTTCAATTGCTCATTGGATAAAGGAGACTATAGAATCGGCTTACATTCTGCATGGTCGCATGGTACTGGAAGGGCTACGGGCTCATTCCACTAGAGCGCAAGCAGCGTCTTGGGCAGAGTGTGGCTTGGTGCCGGCGATGGACATCTGTAAAGTGGCTACTTGGTCGTCGCTACATACCTTTGTGAAGCATTAACGTCTGGATGTACAGGCGGACAAAGATTCCTGTTTTGGATTGGCTGTGCTTCAGGCCGGTCTAGCAGGACCCTCCCGTTTAATGTAATTACTGCTCTGGTACATCCCCAGAGATTCCAGGACTAGACTGGAGGGACGATCAGGAAAATTAAATTACTTACCTGCTAATTGTAGTTCCTGGAGGAACTCTAGTCTAGTCCTGTGTCCTGCCCTGTCTCGTTGGTGTACTGTGGCCTGAAGCAGGGAACTGTATTACTGGTAAGCAATACTTTTAGTTCTCTTGGGGGTCTGAGTGCATGCTAAAGCTGATTATCACATAGCAGAGCATGGAAGTCAGTGTTCAATGTGGTAGGGTGCTGGACAGGGGATCTCACAGCGTACGATGCGCAAAGATCTTGTGAATAGTTGGGTTGGCAGGCCTTTACAGTTCCGTTAGGCAGTGGTTTAGATGCTGCAGTTCATTACTTGTTGCACCGGTGAGTCTGCTTTGTCAATAGGTAAACTGGTGTGAGGAGGCGGTGCCAGCCCTTATATACCGGTGACATCACAGCACTGAAGTTTCTCAGTCTCCAAAGCTGCTAGATGAGGTTGACAACCCCAGAGATTCTGGGACTAGACTGGAGTTCCTCCAGGAACTACAATTAGCAGGTAAGTCTAATTTAATCATTCTCGCTTACGGCCTGGCCCTTGAGCGGGCATGGTTGAGGTGCAAGGGATATTTGGCCTCATTCATTGCCACTCTTACAAGCCAGGAAGAAGTCCACTAGTCTGGTCGACATGCATGTTTGAGTATTCAAGAGCTCGTGTAGTCGGAACAGTTGGCAGTGGAGATCTCAGAGATTGTTATTCCTACAGGATGGCCTTGAAAAGGGTTGACTCTCAATCTGAAAGCACAGGTGGTGGCGGCCCTCAGCTGTTATGGGTGGATTCAAGGTTGGACCCTGGCAACTCATCCAGATTTGTTCTGGTTTTTGAGAGCCATTCAACAAATCCAGCCACTGGTATGCCAGATGGTGCCTCCCTAGAATTTTGATCTGGTGCCATTAACACTGGTGGCAGCTCCCTTTGAGCCTTAGACAGGAGCCTCTGTGAGACATGTCACTTTAGAAACAGTGTTCCTGTTGGCCATGTGCTTGGCGCATATGATCTAAGTTGCAAGCGCTGTCATGCTGGGAGCCTTTTCTCATTTTATTAGAGAAGGTCATGCTGCGACCAGTGCCGTGTCTCTCCTGCTGTTTTCTGAGTTTGGAGAATGAGTAGGAGGATCAGCAGCTGCACAGTCTTGATGTGCACAGAGTTCTGAATAGATATCTAAAGATAATGGAGCTGTTTCATACATTGGACTGTTTATTCATCTTTTTCGGAAGTCCTCGCAAGGAAGATGCAGCTTCAAAAGCTATCATAGCCCTTTTGGTGAAGGAGACTATTGTGGCTGCGTATGGGGCTAGAGGCAGACAAGTGCTGGCAGGATTGTGAGCTCACTTGACTTTAGCCTTGGCAGCCTCTTGGGTGGAGCATAGTCGGGTTCTTCCAGTGGACATTTGTAGGGCTGCAATATGAGTGTGTCTGATTACTTTTGCTTGTCACTATCATCTTGATGTACAAGCAAGAGGACATGAAGGGAGGAGCGGTCTAGTGGTTAGGACAAGGTACTTCAGGCCGGAGGGCCGGGGGTTCAAGTCCCACCTGGGGACAGCAATCTCAGGCCGGAGGGACTGGGATTTCTAATCCTATAGGCACTCCTTGCGGTCTTGGGCAAGCCACTTAACCCTCCATTGCCCATATTCCCTGTAAGTATGAGCGTATGTGTCTCATATCCCCTCGTGTTAAATGTATCCCCCAATTGACCGCTTTGACCTGGTGAAAAGCGGGATATAAATACAGCTAAATAAAATGAGTTTTGGGGCGAGAGTTCCCTGGGCAGGACTCTCAAGCCCCTCCCATATTTAGTTACTGCTTCGATAGCATCCCAATCATTGGGACTGGACTGGAGGGATGATATGGAAGGCAAAATTTAAACCTTACCTGCTAATTGTTTATCTCCAGGAACAAGCAGGAATGAGTCTTCACATATGGGTATTGTCGGTACCGACGGAGCCTGCGTGGGAATGCTCCCCAGCGTCCTTAAAGAAAGCTTTTGGGAGCATCCCACAGCGCCTGCGCGCTGCCTTCCCGCCTTTCGTAGCTGCCTCTCTCCAGATATTCTTTTCCGCAGAGCCAGCAGGTCGTGTTTCCTGTCACCGCTGAAGAATTTCTTATTTTCTTTTCTTTTTCTTTAGTCGTGCGTCTGCCTTCTCGATTCCACACCGGTGCTACCGGTTCTTTTTCTTTCTTTTTAAAAAAAACCCAAAAACTTTTTCAGTGCATTTTTCTTCTGGGGCCTTAGGCCTACAGAGATATTTTTCCCTCATGGAAAAACCCGCCTCCGGGTTTAAAAAATGCACAAAGTGCAGTAGCACTATTTCTGTCACCGACACCCATGACTGGTGTCTAAAATGTTTAGGCCCTGACCACTCCATTGCGGATTGTGAGTCCTGTTCTATGATGTCCAAAAGAGGGTTACAGAATCGGGCAGCTAAGCTCAGTACCCTGTTTCCCTCCGATGCAGCTTCCGTGGCATCGACGTCTTCCAGGGCTGCTTCTTCATCCCATGGATCTCAGGTAACCAAACTTAAATCTGGCCGGTCCTCAGAGTTCATCTCCCTCTAAGTATCGAGATGCCCCCGGGCTTACTCTTGAGGATACCACACTGGCAAAATTACCCCGGCGGGAGGCTCCGGCTTCCAAAGCACTACCTAATGGGGTCACAGGTTGACATCGATGGCTCAGCCTCGACCTGTTACAATGTTCTGGGGTATCGGCAGTTTCTACCGGTACCGATATCCAGATATTGGTGGCGTCGATGGATCAGAATATTCTGACCATGCAGCGTGCCATCACGGCATTCATTCAAGCTGCAACGCCTACGGTACCGCAACAAACCCCGTTGTCGGTACCCGTACCGATTCCGGTACAGGATCCGATTCCGATACCAGTACCGCTTGCATCAACATCAGCATCGACGGCAGCGGTACGCTATCCAGTGATGCCTATCAGTACCTGCCTGGTACCGATTACTCCCGATGTCGATACCTCCCGGTACGCGTATCGAGCTCTACGAGAGCATGTAGACCAGGGGTCTCAAACACGCGGCCCGCGGGCCGCATGCGGCCCGCGAGAGACCCTTGTGCGGCCCGCGATGCATAGGGGGGAAAAAAAAAAACCGGCTTCTGCTGCTGCTGCCGCCGCTGCCATGGCCGGCAATAGCAGCAATATCGCAAGTCCTGCGGGCTCCCCCCCACCCGGCAGATCCCTTCCTGCTTGCCTGCCAATGCTGCCAGTTTCTCCGCTTCGGCTTTCAGAGCCGCGAAGGGAGAACTTCTCCCTCGCGACTCTGTTAAGCTCGCCGGGGCAGATGGGAAATTTCCCATCTGCCCCAGCGGGCTTAACAGAGTCACGAGGGAGAAGCTCTCCCTTCGCGGCTCTGAAAGCCGAAGCGGAGAACTGGCAGGCAAGCAGGAAGGGATCTGCCGGGTGGGGGGGGAGCCCGCGGGACTTGCGATATTGCTGCTATTGCCAGCGGCGGCAGCAGCAGCAGAAGCCGGGTTTTTTTTAAAGTTTAATTTTCCCAGGGGGGGGAGGGAGCAGGACTTGATGGGGGAGGGAGCAGGACTTGATGTGTGGATGGGGGGGGAGCAGGACTTGATGTGGGGGGGGAGCAGGACTTGATTTGGGGGGGGAGCAGGACTTGATGTGGGGGGGGAGCAGGACTTGATGTAGGGGGGGAGCAGGACTTGATGGGGGGGAGCAGGACTTGATGTAGGGGGGGAGCAGGACTGGAGGTGGTCTGACTGGGGGCCTAAGACTGAAAATGGGGTTATGGGGGGGCTAAGAATGAAGATGGGGCGATGGAAGGGTTAGGCCTGGAAGTGGGCTGTTGGGGGGCTTAGGACCGATAATGGGCTAGGGGGGGGGGCTAGAACTGGTAATGGACTGGGGGGGGGGTGCTATGACTGGAAATGGGCCGAGTAGAAGGGGGAGCTTGAACTGCAAATAGCTGATGGGGACAGGGTCTTGGAATGGTAATGGGCTGAGTGGAAGGGGGCTTGGAATGGAAATGGGCTGATGGGGAGGGGGGCTTGGAAAGGAAATGGGCTGTGAGGGGAGGGAGCTAGGACTGGAAATGGGCTGATGATGCGGGGACTAGAAGGGAGCGGATGCTGGGTTGGGCAGGAGCTAGAAGGGAGTTGATGTTGGGGACGATTAGAATGGGATGGGGCTGGGAGAGTGAAATGGAGAGGGGAAATATATTTTGTGTGGGAGGGAAGAAAAATCTACAATTGGCCGGGTATTGGGAGAGTAAGTGGGGATTGAGGATGGAGGGGTAAAATTTGAGTGGATGAAATAGGAATGAGGAAAGAGCAAAAGGAGAATGATTAGTATGTTAAAGCAGATGTAGAGAGAATGGGAAAAAACTAGGAAAGAAGAAAGGAGAAATGGACAGCAGACGATGGAGAGTTAGCAGAAGACACAAAGAAACCAGAAGAAAGTGACTGGAACAATTGCAACTGAAAAAAAAATGCACAAAAGGTAGAAAAATATCTCTTTATTTTGAATTTATTAACTGAAATATGTCAGCTCTTGGAAATGTGCATCTTTAACGTCTGCACTTTATTTAATACAAGAGGAAATCAATGTATAGTTTTATTTCTACAGTGTTGTACATTCTAAGTTTGGCTTTTGGGGTTCCCAGTTTAATTGTCTTCCTGTTTCTAAATTGTGATTCCTTGTTTGGTGATGGTGTATGTTCTGCATGTGTAACTGAGCTGAGGTATTCTGTTTATGTAATTCCTATTTGACATTGCCACTTGTTCTCTTTCCCGAGTAGGTCATGTATTGTTGTTCTCTGAAATGTGTTGATTTAATATTTGCAGTGTTGCCTTTTGATAGTTAGGGTATGGTGCTTTGTGAGTCCTGGTAGTGCTGTTAGGACACGGCAGGTTTGCTATGGGTTCTAAATGGGCAGTGTTTCTAGTAGTTCCTAATGTGCCTGGCGGTTGGCACTGGTTTATAGTAATGTAGAAATCTTTTAGTCTTTCTTTATCCATACACTCATTAAGAGGCATGTTTACTAAAAGTTAGTGTATGGTAACATTATGCAAATATTTATGCAAATGATGCCCTTATGCAAATGAGGCCTGCGTTTTGTGCGGCCCCCGGGTTACTCTACAAGTCCTCATTTGGCCCTCAAAGCAATTTGAGTTTGAGACCCCTGATGTAGACAGTCGATACTTCGATTCTTCTGAAGACTCTGACTCTTCAGAGGCCTCAATTGAAGCATTGGGGATCCTTCCTCAGGAACCCTCTTCTCCAAAAAGGAGAATGTCTCCTCCTGAAGACTTGTCTTTTCAGGACTTTATTAGGGAGGTGGCCAAAGGCCTGTCCATCTCAGTGACCTCTGAGACTGAACCTAGAGCCAAAAAATTAGATATCCTACAATATCCTAAGGCTCCTAAAGAGGCAGCCACCTTACCAATACATGAGATTCTTTATGAACAAATGCTGGGCATATGGGAGACTCCTCTTTCCACCTCCCCTCATTCCAGAAGGTTGGACACCATGTATCGTGTTTCTCCCTGTCCTGGGTTTCATAAGACTCAGCTTCCTCACCACTCCATTGTGGTAGAGTCTGCCATGAAAAAGATCAAGAGTACAAAAAGGCACTCCTCTGCTCCTCCAGGAACAGAATGCAGAACCCTAGATGCCTTTGGCAGGAAAATCTTCCAGGCCAGTATGCTTGTAGCCAGAATCAACTCCTATAGTCTCTATATGGGGATGTTTCTAAAAGAGGTTACAGATCATCTACAAACCTTATCTCCTTTTATGTCAGAAGATAAGAGAAGAATATATCACCTGGCTTAAACATGCACAGGATGTATCCAAGTTTTCCAACCGTGCAGCCTTTGACTCTTTTGAGGGGGTCAGTAGAGCCTCGGCTATTGCCATAGGTGCACGCAGAGTTGCTTGGTTGCAAGCGTCTGATTTGGAATCCTGGGTACAGGATGGTCTAGGTAACCTACCCTGTACAGGCAAAAACCTGTTTGGCAAAGATTGGCAAGCAAAGGCCAACCAGATGGATGCTGAAAATTCTGCTTTAGATAGACTTTCAAAGTCTACTACTGCTCCTTTCAAAAAGAGGTTGTTCAAAAAGGGATCTTTCCCAAAGAAAGGGAAATTTTCTTCTTATGGTCAGGCCTCTTCTCAAGGTCGTTTTGCTACAAAGAGACAGCAACAACCAAAACAGGCCAAAACCCAGGCTGCGAGGACTGCTACGGCCCAACAGCCTCAGCCTCCTCAGGGCCTTTGACTTTCCACTAGAGAACTTAGCCTTTCTGGCTCTAGAACATCCAGAGCCCCTCACCATCCCAGGAAGGTTAGCTCACTTTGCTTTCAGATGGGAACAAATCACAGCAGAGCAGTGGACCCTCTCCATCATAAGGGAAGGGTACAAACTTCATTTCTTAAACCTTCCTCCTCACACCATGGTGAAGCAGTTCAATTCTCCAACATCTCTCCTCAACCTTCTAGGTCAGGAGATTGCTCCCCTTCTTGCCCAAGGGGCAATAGAAGAAGTATTGCTTCTTCAACAGGGTTCAGGGTTCTACTCCCCCTATTTTCTCATCCCAAAGAAAACAGGGGGCTACAGACCCATATTAGATCTCAGAGAATTGTACAAGTTTCTATGCAAGGAGAAATTCAAGATGACTTCTCTGGGAACTCTCCTTCCATACCTCCAGAGTCTGGACTGGCTTTGTTCTGTAGATCTCAAGGATGCATACACCCATGTTCTCATCCATCCAACACACAGAAGATTCCTTCGCTTTCTGTACCAAGGAAAGCACTACCATACAAAGTGCTTCCTTTCGGTCTGGCCTCTGCTCCAAGAGTGTTCACAAAATGCCTGGCAGTAGTAGCTGCATTCCTACGCACTCTAGGAATATTTGTATTTCCATATCTGGATGACTGGCTCATCCAAGCTCCATCCTAGTCGGAGGCCCAGACTTCTCTAGCCTGCACAAGGCGTGTTCTTCAGTATCTGGGACTGGTAATCAACATTTCAAAATCCCATCTTACCCCTACTCAGTCTCTAGAGTTCATAGGGGCCTTACTGGATACAACTGCAAGGGCCTATCTTCCCCAGGCCCGTTGCCTACGCTTGGTGCAGTTAGCCTCCCAGATTCAGTTAAAATCCCATTTAACTGCTCGAGAGATGTTGCAACTCTTAGGCCACATGGCATCCAAGGTGCATGTGGTTCCCTATGCTCGCCTTCACATGAGAGCAGCTCAGTGGACCCTATCCACCCAATGGACCCAGGTATCAGGTTGCCTGTCAGACAAAATAGCAACCTCCAGTCGCCTATTTTCGTCCCTCCACTGGTGGAAGTCCACTCAAAATCTGTTGCGGGGGTCCCCCTTTCAACATGTTACCCCAAGCAACCCTTACAACAGATGCCTCTCCAAAGGGTTGGGGGGCTCATCTACAAGATCTCTCCACCCAGGGCATCTGGTCTCCACAAGAGACATATCTTCATATCAATCTCTTAGAGCTCAGAGCAATCTTTCTGGCTCTCAGAGTCTTCCACACCCTGCTCAGCTACAAGACAGTCCTCATCCACACGGACAACCAGGTAGCTATGTTCTACGTGAACAAGCAGGGGGGAACTGGCTCTCTTTTGCTTTGCAACGAAGCTCTGAGATTGTGGGCCTTCGCCAGAGAGCATCAAATCCATCTCATGGCAATATATCTTCCAGGAGTTCAAACCTCTTGGGCAGACACTCAGTCGAGTTCTGCTTCCGCACGAATGGTCCCTCCATGGGGACCAGATAGCCAGAATTTTTCGAATTTGGGGTACCCCAGACATAGACCTGTTTGCAAGTCTGTGGAATGCCAAACTTCCCCGGTTCTGTTCCAGGATTCCATGTCAGGGAGTTCAGGCCAGGGATGCCTTCCTCCTTCATTGGGGGCAAGACTTCCTTTATGCCTTTCCACCTATTCCCCTAATCCCCAAGACTCTGTTCAAGCTTCAGAGAGACAAAGGGACTATGATCCTCATAGCACCACTTTGGCCACGCCAAGTGTGGTACCCTCTACTTCTGCATCTCTCTCAAGCTTCCTCCCTAGACCTGGGGTCTGCTCCAGATCTCCTCTCCCAGGAGGAGGGAACTTTGTGGCACCCAAATCCTCAGTCTCTTCATCTCAGGGCCTGGTTGCTGAAGGCCTAGACCTTCAAGATTTACAACTTTCTCAGCAAGTGAAGGATATCCTTCATGCTTCCAGAAAGCCTTCCACCAGACGTTCATATGCTTTTAAATGGAAAAGGTTTTCCATTTGGTGTGCAGAGAAGGGTCTCAACCCTCTTGCAATACCTTTGCATTCTTTACTAGACTATTTGCTGCATTTATCCCATGCAGGCCTTAAAACAAATTCAATCAGAGTCCATTTGAGTGCTATTGCAGCATCCCTTAAGCCTCTCAATGGACAACCTATTTCCTCTCATCCTCTTATAGCAAGATTCATGAGAGGCCTTCTTTTGACTAAACCTCCCATTAGACCACCTCCAGTGGCCTGGGACTTGAATCTGGTTCTTGGCCAGCTTATGAAGCCACCCTTTGAACCCTTAGCCACTACCTCCTTAAAATTCCTTTCTTGGAAGGTAATTTTTCTCATTGCAGTCACCTCAGCTCGCCGTATCAGTGAGCTGCAAGCTTTAGTGGCTAATCCTCTTTATACAAGGTTCCATCATGACAAGGTAGTCCTCAGAACTAATCCACACTTTATGCCTAAAGTGGTCTCACCTTTTCATTGGAACCAGGAGGTCTTTTTACCTGTCTTTTTTCCAGGACCTCATGCATCAAGTGCAGAGAGGAATCTTCATACCCTGGATTGTAAAAGGACACAGCAACACAAAGTCCTCTCAACTTTTTGTTGCTTTTGATCCTTCTCATTTAGGACTTCCAGTCTCTAAGAGAACTCTGTCCAATTGGATTGCTCAGTGTATTTCCTTTGCCTACCAAAGTAAAAACCTTTCTTTGGAAGGCTATGTCACAGCTCACAATGTTGAGGGCCATGGCCACCTCTATGGCTCATCTAAACTCTGTGTCCATCGACCAAATCTGTCGAGCGGCCACTTGGGCATCGGTTCATACCTTCACAGCCCATTACTGCTTGGACAAGGACTCCCGCCGGGATGCCTTGTTTGGTCAGGCTGTTCTCAAACACCTGTTCCATACCTAATCAACTCCTACCCTCCATCCCTGAACTGGATGTCTGAGATTCATGGGTAGAGGTAGAGCCCTTCCCAGGGACTCACAATCTGGGTGATCTCCCAGGCATCTCTAGCTGGGGAGTCCCCATATGTGAAGACTCATTCCTGCTTGTTCCTGGAGATAGCACAGCTACTTACCTGTAACAGGTGATCTCTAGGAACAGCAGGAATAAGTCTTCACAACCCACCCACCTCCCCTAGGAGTTGTATCTCTCTATCTATCTTTCCTTTCTTCTCTCTCTCTCTCTTTGTCTCAGCTTTAAAACTCGAACTGGAGAGAGGCAGTTAGGAAAGGTGGGAAGGCAGCGCGCAGGTGCTGTGGGATGCTCCCAAAAGCTTTCTTTAAGGATGCTGGGGAGGGTTCCCGCGCAGGCTCAGTCGGTACCGATGATACCCATATGTGAAGATTTATTCCTGCTGTTCCCAGAGATCACCTGTTACAGGTAAATAACTGTGCTTTCCTTGAATTCCTCCAGTCCAGTCCTGTTTCTCTCCTGGCTTCATTCAGTTTGTCTCTTGCCTCACAGATGATAGTGTGGCGAGTCTAGCAGAATAGTGCAAAAAGAAAAGAAAAAAAAGGGAGAACTATCCTGTCTGGGGTACTTGACATATTATGGACACGGCTGTTGGCGGTATATTACTTTGCTGTCTCCCAGTGGAGCAGTTTTTCAAGCGATTTAGGTTGGTGGTTTTTGGGATATGCTTTTAGTCTTCTGCTTTGTCAATAGGATACTGAATCCTGGAGCTGAAGATGGAAAACGTATGTTGGAGATCAGAATTCTGACATGCTCGGTTCTTAGCTGCTGAAGGTGGGGGAGAACCCAATTGTCGGGACTGGACTGGAGGGATTCAAGGAAAGAAAGTTAGCAAGTAAGGTCTAATTATGCCATTGGTGCCCTCCTCTGTCATTTCTCAATGATCAATGTTTTTGGTATTTCATTTTTTGTTGTGGGGTGTGGGGGTGTGTTCTCCCATTTTTTTTTCTAATTTTTCTGTATTTTGGTGCCCTCCAAACATTGGTTACTTCCTGCCATGCTTAACTTTCAAAGTGTGTTGCACTGGCCTTGCCAGAAGGCTTGAAATCTAAGTTTGTACTGAGGCAATGGAGGGTTAAGTAACTTACCCAGGATCACAAAGAGCAGCAGTGGGATTTGAACCCTGGCCTCCTTGGTTCTAACCTGCTGCTCCTCTACTCTGGGTGGGGTGTGTGGTTAAGATAGATACTGGAGGAAGCTGCTACTATTATTTATTACTAATAATTTGTATAGCACTACAAGGTGTACACCGCATTGTACAGAGACATGTAAAAGATTGTAAGCTCTGAGCAGGACCATCCAGTTAAGACAGACGGCACAGGTGAGGGCAGAGTCCAAGTCCTTGTTGTTGGAGAATGCTGTGAGGGAAGGCTTGACAGTGCGGAAAGCTGATGGGGGAGCCAACCGCTCTTGAGCAGAAGATTTCAGAACCACAGTTGCACCTGGGAGGTTCCTTGGTAGGCTCGAGGCCTTCGGGCTTGAGCCCTTCAGCTATTGAGTCACTGTCTTCCTCTTTGGATGAGGAAGCAGGTGGTTTTACTAGAGACCACATCACTTCGTTGATGTCCCCTGAACCCTGGTCCTCAGTTTTGTATGGGCATGGATCCCAGCCCCAGAAAAGCTGTGCCTGTGGTGAACATCGGCTCGGTGGAGGAAGGAAGTAGTCGGCCGAGAGCTCTCCTTGTTTGTGTTGTGAAGTTGAGCTTCATCAGAGATTAGGCTAATTGGGCTATGTTGGTGAAGCTTGAAGGTACTGTCTCTAAATGTGATAACGATTTTTTATTGTTGGTGCAAACGATTGCATCTGTGTCTTTACAACATGAATCTTTTGTTAATCCTGAAAATTTCTCCTGACTCTCTTTATCAAAGGAAATGGTGGATTAAAGATAAGATGATTCTCCATTTGTTCAAGTTTTTGGTGGATAATAAAATGAAGATCTTGAACTTAAGGGTTTTAAATTTTCCTCAGCTACTAAATCTTTTCCCGTTAGAGGCATTTAGGAAATACCTTCGGGACGATCTTTTGATTCAAGTCTACATTCTCCAGAAACAAGCAGGAAGTCAGCCCTCACATATGGTTGACCTCAGCACTGACAGAGCCCATGTAGAGCAATTCCCCAGCTTTCACATAGAGCCTTTGGGAATGCTGCCACGCATGTGTGGCCCCCTTACCACCTAAGGGTGCCATCTTGTTCAGTTTCCTTTTTTCCACGGAGCCCAACGGATGCTAGTCCTGTTTCCCCAGAAAAATCCTCTAAAATTTATCCTTAAGGCAGTGGTTCTCAACCTTTTTTGTATCGTGACCCTTTTACAATTGGTCAACTTGTGGTGACCCCTAATGATAAAATCAAATGCGTCTCTCTTCCTTTATCATTAACACATTGTCTCTGTAATCATTTGAATTATTAATATATTATAGGCCTTTGCAATATGTTTTTATTTATAAAATTTACTTGTTTAAAACCACAATAATTAATCACAACAAGTAGTAATATTTGATTTCAAAATTTATGATTTTGTAGTCAAATCACTAATATGAAATAAAATTATTTTTTCTACCTTTTGTTGTCTGACCAATTTATTCTCTGATCATGCTGGTCTCGATCTGAGGCTTCTGCTTTCCTGTCTTCTCTTAGCTCTTTCTGTGGTCTATGGTCCATCTGCCATTTCTTATCTCTTCTTTCGTTTTCTTCACTTCTTTCCATCAGCCTATTTCCAGTCCCAGTAACCCTCCCCAGTATCAGCCCCTTTCCAGTCCTCACTCTCAGTACCTTCCAATGTCAACTTGCATTCCCATGACTGCCACTGGTGTCCATTCCCTTCCAGTCCCCCTCCTTCCCCACTGACCAGTCCCTTCTAGTACAAATACCATGGCAGCCCCTCTCAGATCCACTCCCTTCCAATTCCATGCTCCCATCCCCTCGTATCAGCCCATTTGTAGCCTTAGCCCCCAGTTTTCTTCCAGGGCCAGCAGCTCTTTCCTCCCCTCCCCACAATCAGCCCATTCCCAGTAGAAGCCCCACAATCAGCTCGCTTCCAGTGCTAGTCGTCCCCCCCCAACCCCATTACCAGTGCTAGCCTTCCCTAATCAGCCCAATACCAGTCCTAGTCCCCCATCAGCTCATTTCCAGTGCTAGTCCCTCCTCAACCCCATTACCAGTGCTAGGCTCCCCTAATCAGCCCATTACCAGTGCTAGGCTCCCCTAATCAGCCCATTACCAGTGCTAGGCTCCCCTAATCAGCCCATTTTCAGTCCTAATCTCCCCGATCAGCTCATTTCCAATGCTAGCCCCCCATCAGTCTATTACCAGTCCCAACCCCCCCTTGATCAGTCCATTCCCAGTCCTAGCAACCCATTACCAGTCCTAGCCCCCCCCCCCCATCTGCCCATTATAATCCTAACCTGCACTGTTTCTCCCCTCTGTCCAGCATTTATCCTCCAACAGAACTCCACACTCAAGGCACCTGGTCTCAAGAGGCGTCCCTCGTACAGATCAACCTCCTGGAATTCAGAGCCATCTTTCTGGCCCTGTGTCTGTTCAGCCACCTGTTGTGCAATCAACCTGTGTTGATCCAGATGGACCACCAAGTCGCCATGGTTTATGTAAACAAGCAGAGAAGCAAGGGCTCACATTCCCTGTGTCGGAAGGTGCTTGCTCTGCTCGCCTTCGCTGTGCGCCATGGAATACTCCTATGAGCAGTATACCTCCTGGGTCAGGTCAATTATTTAGCAGACAAGCTTAGCAGAGTCTTGTGCCCACACAAATGATGTCTGAACCCCAGGGTGGCGCAAAGACTCTTCCTCCTCTGGGGCAGACCTGTGAAGGATCTGTTTGCCTTCCTGGACAACACTCAGCTACCCTGCTTCTGATCATGCCAGCCACACCTGGGGAGAGTGGTAGTGGATTCCTTCCTGATCCCATGGTCGGAGGGACCTCCTTTATGCCTTTACACAGACTCCTAGTAGCCAAGACCCTCTTCAAGGTCCAGAGCGAGCAGGCATTAGTGATTCTGATCACCCCCAGATGGCCCTGGCAACCCTGGATTCCTCTGCTCTCCTTGTCTGTGGTGCTCACAGCCCCACTGGGTTGGGACCTGGACCTCCTGTCCCAGAAGGAGGGCTCTTGCACCGTAACTTGGGGTCACTAACATTGGCAGTGTGGCTGCTGAAAGGGTAGCCCTGGCCCCTTTCAGTCTCCCAGGGGAAGGTGAGGAGATCCTATTGGCCTCCTGAAAACCTTCCCCCAGAAAGGTGTATGCCTTCAAATGGAGAAGACTCTCCATCTGGTGTGCAGAGAGAAGAGAATCCCTTCTTTCTCTTGCCACGTGCAACTTGTACTGCAGTACCTACTGCATCTCTCGCACGCTGGTCTGAAGTCAGACTAGATGAGGGTACATTTGAGCGCCATCACCCTGTAGAGAGAAAATCCCTCTCAAACCAGCCCCTGGTCTCCAGGTCTCTGCGGAGCCTCTTGCTATCAAAGCCCCCTTTTCGCCCTCCAGCGACAGAATGGGACCTGAATGTGGTGCTCTCCCAACTCACCAGACCACCAGTTGAGCCCCTGGCCACTTGCGTTTACGATACCTATCCTAGAAAGTGTTTTTTCTGGTGGCACTGTCATCCGTCTGGAGAGTGAGCGAACTCCAGGTCTTGGTGGCGGATCTGCTCTGCACAGGTTTCTATAAGCACAGGGTGGTACTCTGCATACACCTTAAATTCCTCCCCAAGGTGGTGTCGTCCTTCCACCTCAATCAGGAGGTGGTCCTGCCCACCTTCTTACCGTGGCTTCATGCCAGCAGGGAGGAACTCATACTGCATCTTTCTTTATTTCTTGATATACTGCCCGTGGCAACAAGGCATCAGAGCGGTGTACAATTACAATATATAGCATAACTAGGTAAGGAAAGGAATGCCATTCAATTGACAGGAGAGATTAGTAGACAGTGGGAGGCTGAAGAAGACAGAAGAGCAGGTAAGGGAGAGAGCAGAGGGCAGTGACAGAGGGGCAGAAAAGGCTGGGGAGAAGAGGGAAGCAGGTCCATAGGCTAATTGAAAGAGGTGCGTTTTGAGAAGGGACTTGAACCGAGGAAATGAGGGCCCTATCTTTCTACCTGCAGTGGACACAGTCCCATTGCTGAGCTCCTCAGCTCTTTTGTATCATATGACCCCAGTAGACTGGGGCTTCTAGTAACAAAGCGGACTCTGTCTACTTGGGTGGCAGACTGCATTGCCCTTGCCTATGAGTGAGCTGGCCTCTCCCTTGAGCACCAGATCACTGCACATTGTGTGCAGGCTATGGCCATGTCGATAAGCAACCTCCACTTAGTGCTGGTGACTGAAATCTGCAAGGCTGCCACATGGTCTTCGGTTCATACGTTCATAGCTCATTATTGCCTGGAGAGAGTCCTGTAGGGACAGTGCCTTAGGACAGGCAGTACTCTGTAATATTTTCGGGGTATAGGCAACTCTTGCCCTTCGACCCTTCTGTGTTCAGGCTACTAGAGTGAAGTGGTTGCTGGACGCGAGAGTCTTGCAGAGTCTCTGTAGGGACTCATCTCCTGTAACTTACAGCCATCTGTCAGGTCACAGGTGGTGGTGTTGTGGTTTGGTCCTCAGCAGCCTGGAGCTAGGGAGTCCCATATGTGAGGATTGATTTCCTGCTGCTTCCTGGAGAAAGCGTGGTTACTCACCTGTAACAGATGTTCTCCAGGGACAGCAAGAATCAGTCCTCGCAACCCTGCCTCCCCTTAGAGTTGCCTTCCTACATTCTTTAAGTCCTTTTTTGCTATGTCATCTGACTGAGCAAGATGGAACCCTTGGGTGTGAAGGGGACCACACATGCATGGTAGCATTCCCAAAGGCTTTCTGTGAAAGCTGGGGAATTGCTCCACATGGGTTCAGTTGGTGCCATTGTCACCCATATGTTAGAACTAATTCCTGCTGTCCCTGGAAAACAGCTACTACAGGTAAGTATCTATGCTTTACCACCGATCAATAAAGTTTTTCTTCCGGGGAAGCCCTCACAAGAAGATGTGGAAGCTGTTATGGATCACAATTTTTGTGACTTTTTGGAGAACTCTGAGGCTACTGTGCTGTCGAGGACAACACTGTTAGTTAACTTTTTATATTTAAGTCAGATTTATCTAGAGTGCTTTCTCTGTTCTTTGAAAAGGTTGATGTGAAAACGCTTAGAATTTATTCAGATGTGAGTCGTAATAGACAGGAAAGATGTTTCTTCTTGACAATGAGACAGAAAACCATTTCGTTGAGAGCTAGTTTTCGGTATCCCTGTAAATGCTTTACTTATTCTAATATTAAATATATTTTCTTCCTTCCTGAACAGCTTTGTGCCTTTCTAGACTTGAAGACCTTAGTTTAGCAGACACGAGTCCAGTTGGTTTGTGGGGCAAAGTGGTGGCAGATGCATTTAAGGAGTGTGTTCGGGCATAGTACCTATACCATGTTACTAAACATATTCTCTGTTTTCCTTTAAGTATCCCATTATTTTGTCTCTCTCTACCTTGTATTGTAGTCTAAGGATGGAGTGCTTAAATATTTTTCTTTATTGTATGAGAATATACTGTTTGACACTTTTTTGTTTCTTGTACAAGTGTATGCTTGTATTTTTGTTTGCACTTTATAAAGATAACAAGAGAAAGACAGCACAACAACTGGGAATTAGGCTATGTCTAGGGAAATAGTAAGGAAAGACAGTTGGAGAGCAGGAGACTAAGCGGATCAGGATCCAAAAGCAGTCTTGAGTTTTAGGCCTGGATTTGAAAAGGGCCAGAGATGACGCAGACACATCAACTCAGGTAGTTTGTTCCAGGCATAAAGAGCAGCAAGATGGAAAGATCAAAGTCTGGAGTTGGCAGTGGAAGAGATGGAAGCGATCTGCCAGAAGAGCAGAATTCCCGAGGAGGGATGTAGAGAGAGGAGAGGAAAGGTAGTGAAGAGCAGCAGAATAAATGCACTTATAGGTCAATAGGAGAAGTTTGAACTGGATGTGGAAACGGATAGGGAGCCAATGAAGCGACTTAAGGGTTACATGAGCCGGGGGGGGTGGAAGTCATGAGAAAGAGAGACATGCGTGTATGAAGCCCATGACACGCGCACACACACGCATAAACCCCATGCTCCTTGTTTTTTTTTTCTCTGGCTTTAGGGGGGGGGAGGAGTGAACAACAAGTCTATGAAAGCCCTTGTCTTTTAAAATGTCCTCTTATACCTCTTAGAAATACACTACCACAGAGCAAAGTGTTCCAAAAAGAATGTTTTACTCGGGCTGGATTGAAGATGTTGGCATTGGAGAAGTAGCCTAGTGGTTAGAGCAGTGGTCTAGTGACCAAGAGATGAGGGTTTGATCCCCACTGGCACTTGTCACCGTGGGCAAGTCATTTTACTCTCCATAGCCTTCGAAGAAGGGCCTGGCAATCTACTTCCGGTCACACCTTGTCAAGAAACACAGATGCTACTGGTTCTCCAGGAGTCTGCATTGACTCGGTGACACATTGCATTTGCCCCTAGGCAGTACTGGAGAGTGGTGTGTATAGGAAGGTTCTCCTTTGCAGATTATACAGCATGGTCCTAAAACAAAGAGTCCAGCTGCTGTTGAAGTCAAGTACATGCTGCCTTCACATTTTGGCACCCGAAGCAGTTGCCTATGCCTAAATCTGGGCCTATTTTTACTGGGGAACTCACAAATGAATGAAATACAATGCATTTCAACCTGGTACAATCCATTTAATAAACAGAAATGCAGAACAGTTCAAAATCCTCAACCAGTCACTTGCAGAAAAACTACACACATTAGACTTATGCATTGCTACCCACAGCCCTTTTTTAGTGGCTATAAATAAAAATGTATTTATTTATTTCTTCTATACTGCCCATTCCAGAGATCAGGGACGGTTTACAGTTAACGCAACATGTTACATGAAACAGTGTACTATTTACATATTAAGGTCGAGATATTTAACAATGAACAGAATTAACAAAATTAACACGTGTTTAACAAAATGGGTGTATTCTAATTTTATATAATTGGAAAGGAGAGGTCCTTATCTTTAACATTAGTCTTCTAGGAGCTATATACAAAGTTTACTGGATTATTTTAGTTTTTAGTGTTTGGATGTGGATGGGGTGTTAGGTGCGTGGATTAAGAGACAGCTATTGTGTGATTTGGCAGGGTGTCACCAGGTTTTCATTTGTCTCTCCATAGTGAGCGGTAAATAGGAAGGTTTTGAGTTCTCTTCTAAATGTCTGGAGGTCTTTGATCTTGCAGATAGGTAATGGCAGCGAATTCCAGAGACCTGGGGCAGTGAATGAGAAGGCTCTGGAGCTCGTGGTCTGTTTTTGATTGGGGGATTACGAGGGAATGGGTAGCGTTCTGTCTACATGCTCAGTTATCTGTTTCCATTTGCAGAAGTGTTGTGAGGTATGAGGGAGAGATGTTAATCAATTTATAGGTTATCAGCATCTTATACATACATCTGCTTATTACTGGGAGCCAGTGGAGGTCATATAGTATTGGGGTTCCCCTTCTTGGTACCTGTTTTCAGATGAAGATCTTCTGTAATCCAACAGACGACAATCTGTTTCTGCCTGAGTCAATGGAGGGTTAAGTGATTTGCCCAAGATCACAACGAGTAATAGCAACTCAATAGCAGCGTCCTCACACCAACTTGGAGGACAGCACTTTTCACCAAAATCACTCTTCAGCTCTCAGCAGTCTTAAAGAAGCATCCAAAGAAGTCTCCCTAATAGTTGGGGCCCAAGCCATCAGGATTATCTTTTCAGGAAGGGACAGAAAAGAACATGAGCCAGGCTAGGAAGACACCTCTCATTACTCAGTCTATAGGGTTCTGTCTGAAAGGCAGCTGTATTCAAGTTTATGTAATGTCAACAATAGTCTAAACACAATTCAGGCATTCTTAATCAATCAGAACAGTCTGGCAGCACACAGCATCATAAAGTTATTTTATGAATGTTTATTGCTTGTATTCAGATAACTAAATTACAATGTATAATTTAATCTCAAGGAACAAGCAGGAAGTCTGTCTTCACATATGGGTGATGTCTGCACTGATGGAGCCTGGCTCAGGAACACTCTCCAGCATTCAGTAGGAATGCTTTTGGGAGCATTCCTTCATGCATGTGTGGTTGCCTTCCCACATTTGCTCCTGTCTCCTCAGTTGTCTTTTTTCCACAGAGCCATCCAGATCTTGTCCCTGTCAACTATGTCAAGAGACTTCAATTTTTGTGTGGTACCGTCGAGTACTGCAGTTTTGCCTTCCTGTCGACTGACTCAATTCCCTGTCGATTCTGGTTCCTTTTCCTAATTTTATTTTCTACTTTTTAGATATTTTTTTCCTTTTTCCATCAAGTGCTTGAGGCCTGAGGCCTACCCGGACATCATCACCAAGTTTTGACTTTGTTTCCATCCTTTTTCCAGAAATGGAAAAGCCCCAGAGTGTTTTTCCAGTTCATACTGCTAGACCAGTCCAGACAAACGGGTTATGCACCCCTGCCAGCAGATCTTGGAGACAGAGAATTCTACCAGAGCTCTGATAGGCTGGAGCCTGGTGATATAATCCTACCCCTAGGGGTCTCCCTCAGTTTTTCTGTCTCCAGCAAATCTGGATGCTTTTTTTTATTGCTCCTTCAAACAAAATTTAAAATGCTTTATTTCTTTGATTTCTCTTGGAGAGATTATGCCCTGAGTTGCCAGTGTACTTATCTGAACACCAGGATGATTCCAGCTGAAGCTCCTGTGTCCTCTGTCACAGTAGAGATCGCTGATGTGCAGACTCCCCAGCACTAGTCATGAGGGCTATTTAGCTGGATGGTAAGCCTCCTGAAATCCAGTCCCTGGGGCTGATTTTAGTGGTGAGGCAGCTGCAGTGGTTTGAGCAGCGGTCCGTGGCTTCTCTGCACTTTCGGTACTGTAAGTACAGAAACTGTCTTTCTCCCACTGCTGTCTGCAACTCTGTGGTAACTCGATTTATTTTTCTTGATTTTTCAGCGATTTTAGGCATTTCTCTCATGCCTGCAACCCTCCTACCTTCTCCTTTGACTTTTTAAGTTAATTCCTTAGCTTTTGGGGGTTTTAATTCACTCTTTTGAGGTTTATTTTTGCCGGCGGCCATTTTGAATAGCTAATGAGCCCCGGTTTTTGGCGGGAAGCCAGATTCCTTCTCTGCTGGCTTCTAACAGCTATATTGCTGTTTAAGTTTTTTTTTTTTCCACAACACTTGCTAGCTGTGAGTTGTGAAGGGGTTCCTTTTTCTCTGCCTATGTATTAACATAATGAGTAAAAAGTACGGAAGGCATGAATAGACAACAGGATGCAATTCAGAGCCACAGTACAATGCTAAGTCACTGACGAATGGTGCAGGGCTCATGGGTTCCATCCCCCACTGTGCCCAATAAAGAAGGCTGGCTGAGGCATTACCTATTATGGGGAATATTGTTAAATGCCTGTTCCTGCGGGACGCAGTTATTTGTTTTTAGTTCTCACTATGCCTTATTCAGGTTTATGCTGCATAGGCTGTCAGAAGAAACACAGGGACCTCATGAATCAGCTGTGCTCTTCCCCCAGCATCTTGCTTCCCCCGATGAACTTGGGTACTCCTGAGCTTGGCTTCAGTGGAGCTCTCCATTGGCTTTACGCTGCGCTGAGTCTTTCCCACGAGAGTTTGGACGCCTCCAGGAAGTTCAGGTATCATTTTCTGAAAGAAAACTGAGTAGCCTGTTTTTTTCTTACTTGCCCCAGCTGCTCTGGGATGATTTCAACTGCATCCGGACCGGCTGCCTCTGAGTTTTGAAGTTCCTGCTTTAAATTTTTAATCCACAAACTGCAGCCGGGTTACTTTGTACGTCTTACTGAATATTGTACCTGTCTTATTCAATATACCATTTGATTGGAATTTTAAGTCAGTGTTTTGGACCCTGACTGTTTTGGGCTCGGCCTAATTAAGCATACTCACTGTAATCTTCCTACAGCTGGAATTGAGCTTCTACATCCCTCCCCAGAAACACCTTTCAGCCCCTACCATGGAGTTCTGAATGGCTGCGGAGTGATCACACTCTAATTTCCCTACTTTCAGTCACTGTAATTGCCTTACCCTGACTTTGAAAGTTTCTCTGTGCCAGCATAGTGAATGACTGACAGTTCCCTTCTCAGTTCAGTGAATACCTGACAGTTTTTCTGTGCCAGCGGCCATTTTGTTTTTCTCTTCAGTGTTTCTTTTTGGAGGAAACGGCTCTAGACAGCAGTTTCCACACATTTCAACATGCTGTGGAGGCACGTGGAGTTTCAAGATCCTTTTCTTGAAGAGTCCTGGGTTTCCCTAGCCTACCTTGCTTTTTGTTTTAAATGCTAAAAAAAACAAAAAAAAAAAAGAGGAAAGGTGGTTTAAGTCTCTACAATGCTTCTTTCTCTGGCTGTCTTATATGAGATATGTAATCAGCCGAAGGGGGCATTAATAGATTGCTTGTGTTCCACCTGCACGCTGCATCCCGGAGACTTTCCCCATTCCCACTGCGCTGCTAGCTGGGTTCATCAGCACCTTATCTCCCCCCTCCTCAGAGCCCCTGCTGCAGGATCTTCCTGCAGGAGAAGATTCAGTCAGCTCCCATGTCGCTTCCACAGCCGCTGGAGGCCACAGCAACCTTGACTGACAGTGCCTTCCTCACACTCTTCCATCTGGCATGACGCCTGTGACTTTTGGAGTCTTTTGGATTATCTCCTACACCTGTCCAGTAGCAGGCGAGCATCTGGCGTGGTCTCGCAAGTGGTCCCATAAGTCCTCAGACCTTAGAGCAGTACGTCCTCCTTGGGGCGTAGCATGTGCCTTGCGGGGTACTATGGATATTCAGACTTTAAATCTTCTGAGGTCAGCCCTGACTCGTTGGAGTACGGAGATGGGGAATATTCTCCGTCTGTTTTCTTCGCTGACGGTTCTCAGCCTTTTTCGGTAAGAGGAGTTGCCGGCTCTAATCACACAGGTGATGGAGTCGCTCCTCCGGATTCTCAACTACGGTTGCAGCCGGATCCCATTTTCCAGAGCATTCGTACGGCACGCGCTATTGGTCGGTTATACCCTTGGTCTCCCTTTCACTTGGACCGTTGGCTGACATACCCGACAGTTGATGCATTCTGACCAGGGTCATCAGGCATACCACACTTCCGGTTGAGGGCGGAGAGGCGCTCCGCGACCAGCTAGACCTGAAGAGTTGGGAGACTGCTACAGTCCGGTTTTCCTTCGCCCGCTATTTCCTTCTTGCAGGTGTGCGGAGGTCTGGCAGCTTGGGCCTCCCTTCGATGGATTCCGCAGCTTCCAGGTGTTCCCGAGTTGGTTCATTTCGAATCCATCGCTGCATTCCGGGCAGAGGCATTCTGTGATCTCTTGCAGCTGTCAGCTCGCTTCCTAGCACCGGTGTCGGTAGCTCGGAGATGGCTCAGCCTGCGTCAATGGGCAGCGGATGTTGCTTCATTTAAAGGCTCCAGTGTTTAGATGCCATTCGTCCCGGTCCACTGTTGGAAGGAGGACTGGGCCGTTACTCTGTCTATTTTGGAATGCTTCAGGTCCTGGATTTTCTCGGGGCTGGGTGCGACACTCGTAGGGGACGGGTGTTTCTACCTCAGGAACGTTTTCAGAAGATCTCTCTTCAGCTCCGCCGCTGCTTGGATCAAGTGGCGCCTCGGCCTTGGGGCTACCTTCAACTCTTGAGGTCCATGGCAGCAACGATAGCCCTTGTTCCGTGGGCAAGAGCGCTCTTGCGCTGCTTGCCGATGGCGCTTCTATCTCGTTGGTCGCCGGTATCGGAGAGTTATCGAATCCGGTTGCCTTTGCTTCTGTCGGTGCGCCGCAGCCTCCGCTGGTGGCTTCAGGCACACAATCTTCTACCGGCGGTCCCTCTGGAGTCTCTGTGCTGGATCTTGATGACGCCAATCGCCGACCTCTCCGGTTGGGGAGCGCCTTGCGGCTTAGCCTCGGCGCAGGGAAGTCGGTCACCTCGCGAAGCCCAAGGGTCTATCAATCCTCTTGAGACGCGGAAAGTGCGCTTCGCCCTTCTTCAGTTTCAGCCTCTAATGCGGCGGTGTGCGGTTCGGATCCTGTCCGACGCCACGATGGTTGCTTACCTAAGCCGTCTAGGCGGCACGCAATGTCCGGATGTCTCACAGGAGAGGCGTTTGCTCCTCCCGTGGGCGGAGAAACATCTTCATGCTGTCGGCACAGCACATCGCAGGCGTGAACAATGTGTAGGCCGACTTTCTCACCCGGCACTCTCTGGAGCCCGGGGGCTGGGCTCTGCAGCCGGATGCGTTCCGGTCCATTGTTCACCTGTGGGGACTACTGACCATGGATCTAATGGCTACGGCGCAGACTGCCACGGCTTCGCTGTACTTCAGCCATTGGAGGGACGAGGGAACGCACGGCATACATGCTCTCTCTCAACCGTGGCCGATTCATCTTCTCCTGTGTGTTTTCCCTCCCTGATCCATGATATGCATGGTTCTCCAGCGGCTCCGAGACCGTCGCGACCCTCTACTCCTGCTGGCTCCGAATTGGGCTCGCGGACCATGGTATGCGGATCTCTTCCGTCTGTCTGGGGCGTCGATGCTCCGCCTCGAGGCATTTCTCGGCCTTCTGATTCAGTTACCAGTGGAGATGGAAGACCCGGCTCCTTACTTGCTTATGGCCTGGCAATTCCACGCTGCTGGTTTGCCCGCTACGGCTATTCGCCTAGCGTGGTCATGACGCTTCTCACGGCGTGGCGGTCTACCACGACGCTGACTTACGCTCGTGTTTGGCGTCTCTTGATGGTTGGTGTTCACGAAATAACCTCTCACCCTGGCATTGCGGTGTTCCGGATATCCTGTCCCTTTTACAGGCCGGAGTGGATAAGGGATTAGTGCTCGATTCCTTGCGAGTACAAGTGGTCGCCTCAACTTGTTTTCGGGGTCCTATAGCGGGGCCATCGATAGCTTTGCATTTGGACGTGTCTCGGTTCCTCCGCGGAGTTAGGCCTTCCGGCCTCCTCTGCGTTCGCCTGTACAGGCGTGAGCTCTCTTGCTTGTCTTCTGTGCCCTCGTTGCTCCTCCCTTTGAGCCTCTGAGGGCATGTTTTCTTCTAGATTTGACACTGAATGCAGTCTTCTTGGTGGCCATAACTTTGGCACGCCGTCTTTCTGAGCTCCAGGCTCTCTCGTGTCGACATCCCTATCTCTCGTTTTCCTCCGAAGGCGTTTCTCTGAGAACTGTCCCTTCCTTTGTTGCCCAAAGTGCTGGCGCCGTTCACTGTTGACCAGCCTCTTTTCTTTCCGTCTTTAACAAAGGCGCAGTGTGACAGTGGTCGGTCTCCGTTGCGGGCAGTGGACCTTAAGAAGGTTCTTTTTCGGTATCTGGGGGTCGCGGAACCCTTCCATATGACTGTTGCTCTTTTGTCTTGTTCGCGAGTTCTCGTCGGGGATCCGCAGCCTCCGAATCTACCATTTCTAGATGGGTTACGGAGGCCATTGAGGCGGCGTACCTTCTTCTAGGAGAGCCAGCTCCACCGGGACTCCGTGCTCACTCCTCTCGGGCGCAAGCAACTTTGTAGGCCGGGAGGTCTCATGTCATTCCTCTCGATATTTGCCGGGCGGCGACTTGGTCGTCACTGTCCACCTTTGTCGGTCATTATAGGTTGGACGTTCATGCCTGTCAGGAGGTCCGTTTTGGAGTTGCTGAGCTGTCGGCGGCCTTGCCCCCCCTTGAATGCAGGTAGCTTGGGTACTGCCAGTTTGTCTGGACTGGTCTAGCAGTATGAACTGGAAGGAGAAATTTCACTTACCGTTAATTTCCTTTCCTGGAATACTGCTAGACCAGTCCAGGACCCGCCCTACTATTGGTTGGAGTGCCGCTGGTGCGGTGCAGCCACCGACCGCGGTTCTTCTCTTTGCCGGTATGCCTCGCCATGGGCAGTCCATGGGTTCGTAGGTGGATACTGTTTTCAGCTCTAGGGAGTTCTTCGGCTCCCTTGTATATAGTTCACTTGAGACCCTCTGGGGTGATGTTACAGTTCATGTTGCATTAGCTTGTGGACGTAACTGAGGGAGACCCCTAGGGGTAGGATTATATCACCAGGCTCCAGCCTATCAGAGCTCTGGTAGAATTCTCTGTCTCCAAGATCTGCTGGCAGGGGTGCATAACCCGTTTGTCTGGACTGGTCTAGCAGTATTCCAGGAAAGGAAATTAACGGTAAATGAAATTTCTCCTTTTTTAAATTTTTTTAAAAACACCCTCAGTGTTCCAGTACCACTTCCATCACTGGCAAGCATGACTGGTGCCTTTAAGTGTTTAGGCCCAGACCATGATGTGGATTCCTGTCATCACATGACTGCCAGAGATAGGAAGAACCAGGACAAACAGAAGGCTAAGCTGTTTCCAATAGATTCAGCTCCTTCGATGCACTCCTTGGGGGTGTCAATGCCATCTAAATCTTCACATGCATCCAGATTGCCACTTAGACAAAAGGAAAAGCATTGCTCAGTCACCAGACACAAGAAGAAAGACTGACCTCAACATTGAGATCCTCTAACTAGAGGTCGGCATAGTCAGACATTTGTCTCACTCTGAAGCAGACCATCCAGCAAAGCAGCCCCAGCAGGAGGTCTTGCCCTCCAAAGCCTCAAAGGGGCTTGGAGATGTCCTCAAGGTTCAATCTGGAGCCACTCCTCCCCGGTACCAACACTTGATGATTTGAGTCATCGCCATCGAAAAGAGCATCGCTGCGCTCCTAGGAGTAGTGACACTGATGGCCTCAGGTGTACCGCAATCGGCACTGGTTCTACCGGCACCAACGAGAGGCATGGAGGACCCTCTTGGTACTCTGTACCGGGGAGGAGTGGCTCCAGACAACTGTGTGGGCCACGGCTCCTGACTCCGGTATCCAGGCTCCACCGAGGATCTCAATGTTGAGGTCAGTCTTTTTCTTCTTGTGTCTGGTGACTGAGCAATGCTTTTCCTTTTGTCTAAGTGGCAATTTGGATGCATGGGAAGATTTAGATGGCATTGACACCCCCAAAGAGTGCATTGAAGGAGCTGAATCTATTGGAAACAGCTTAGCCTTCTGTTTGTCCTGGTTCTTCCTATCTCGGTGATGCCATCAGTGTCCTGCTTTGCATAGTTCCGCCGTACCCGATGCCATCGACATCCAAACGGCCTCAACCCTCCAAGTACTGGAGGTATCGAGGGCCAAATAAAGATTACTTGATTTTCTCTTGGACTCTGAGTCCAGATTGGAAGCCTCCGACCTGGAATCCATTAATTCCGATACCAGTAGGGATGTACCATTAAAATCATCTCTAATACCTGAAGATTGGAGGATCGCCAATGTAACACCAATTTTTAAAAAGGGTTCCAGGGGTGATCCGAGAAACTACAGACCAGTGAGCCTGACGTCAGTACCGGGAAAAATGGTAGAAACTATCATAAAGAATAAAATTACTCAGCATGTAGATAGCCATGGCCTAATGGGAGACAGCCAACATGGCTTTAGACAAGGAAGATCTTGTCTTACTAATCTGTTATGTTTTTTGAAGGTGTGAATAAACAGGTGGACAAAGGTGAGTAGGTTGATATAGTGTATCTGGACTTTCAGAAAGCCTTTGACAAGGTCCCTCATCAGAGACTTTTGGCAAAACTAAAGCGTCATGGGATAGGGAGCAGTGTACTATTGTGGATCAGGAACTGGTTAAAAGGTAGAAAGCAGAGGGTTGGGCTAAATGGCCAATTTTCCCAATGGAGAAAGGTGAATAGTGGTGTACCCTAGGGATCTGTGCTGGTTCCGCTGCTTTTTGACATATTCATAAATGACTTGGAAAGTGGAATAACGAGTGAGGTTATCAGCTTTGCAGATGACACAAAACTATTTAAAGTTGTTAAAACCCAAGAGGATTGTGGAAAATTGCAAGAGGATCTTGATAAACTGGAAGAATGGGCATCAAAATGGCAGATGAAATTTAATGTGGACAAGTGCAAAGTTATGCACCTAGGGAAGAACAACCCAAACTATGGTTACACGATGCAAGGTTCCACATTAGGAACCACCACCCAGGAAAAAGATTTAGGCATCATTGTGGATAACATGTTAAAACCGTCGGTCCAGCGTGCAGCGGCGGACAAGAGAGCAAATAGAATGCTAGGTATCATAACACTTATTAAAAGAGGGCTGCTACACAGTACCCTGTCTTGTGCTGCTGATTTAAGCAATACTCTTATTTGATTTTAAATTATAGCTCTTTGCTGCTGCTAGGCTCTAACTTATTATGAAATTTAAACTACAAGCTCTCTGCTGGGTTCCAAATTAAACCAGAAAGCTCTCTTCTGTGTTTTAAATTTAAACTTAAACTGCTGTTACTAGGCCCTGACTGATTTAACAAAAAATAGTGGGTTCACAGATTAATTAGCTTTAATACAAAGAATTCCTTATAAAAAATTCCCAGAAGTATATACTCACAATTGCAGATCTCTCTCCTGAAGTAATAGTCCCCTTTTGTAGTCCTGCAAGACTGAAGATCACAGAGCTCTGGTTGAGCTATTTATGCCTGTGCTGCTGAGGTAAGCTGTGACTAACTTCCTGGATGATTACCAGTCCTTGCTTGGATAGAAGGAGTCTTTCAAAATGGCCTTTTGTCCTGCCACCTGCTGTTAACACCTATTGAAAAAATTTCACAGGTCTCTTGCCCCGTAGGTAGAAGGCCTCTTTGTAAAGGTCTGTAGAAGACTTTATTTGCTCTTCAAGGCGTACTGACCCTGTTTTGCCTTTTGTGCTAATCTATGTTCTTATTTAAATTATAGCTCTTTGCTGCTGCTAGGCTCTAACTTATGTAATTTAAACTACAGGCTCTCTGCTGGGTTCTAAATTTAACCAGAAAGCTCTCTTCTGTGTTTTAAAATTAAACTAAAAGTACTTTGCTGATGCTAGACCCCGAGTGACTATTACATTTAAACTACAAGCTCTCTGCTGGGTATGATATGTAACCAGAAAGTTCTCTTCTGTGTTTTTTAAATTTAAACTTAAACTGCTGCTCTTAGGCCCTGACTGATTTAACAAAAAATAGTTGGTTCACAGATTAATTAGCTTTAATACAAAGAATTCTTCACAGAAAATTCCCAGAAGTATATACTCACAATTGCAGATCTCTCTCCAGAAGTAACAGTCCCCTTTTGTAGTCCTGCAAGAAGAGAGTAGATACAAGAACAACAGGAAACCGAGACATAATAAAAGCTATCTTGTTTCACTCTACTAGGGAGTAAACTAGTGCTCCCCACTTATACTATGCAACAACAGAAATAATGTTTGTCGTTGGAGGACCCTCTATTGCAGGCGGTGAGAACTTCCCAGCGAGTGTTCCCGGTTCATAGAGTTTTTAGGGACATGATTCAAGAGGAATGGGACTTGCCGGAGTCGGCGCTTCGGGGTACTAGAGCCTTAGCCCGGCTATATCCGCTTTCCGACCATTATAGAGAGATTTTTCGCTCTCCGAAGGTGGATGCGGCAGTGTCGGCGGTTACTAAGAAGACCACAATTCCGGTTGAGGGGGCTGCGGATTTAAAGGATGTACAGGACAGGAAGCTAGATACAATATTGAAACAGGTATTCGATGCGTGTGCCCTTTCTCTGCAGGGTTCGATAGCGGGGGCGTGGGTGACGAGAGACTGCTTGAGATGGTCCCAGCGATTGCAGGGAGAGCAATTGGAAGGGCACACTGAGGAAATGGCGCGACTGGAGTCGGGCACAGCTTATTTTTCGGATATACATTACGATCTTATCTGCGGTCTGGCCAAGAGTATGGCGTCAGTGGTAGCTGCGTGCCGGTATCTATGGTTGCGTAACTGGTCGGCGGACGGATCGTCGAAGGCGCGGCTTAGTAAACTCCCGTTTAGGGGAAAGCTGCTGTTTGGTGAAGATTTGGAAAAATTGGTCAAGGATCTAGGGGAGTCCAAGGGGGTTCAGCTCCCGGAGGATAAACCTAAGCAAGGCCGAGGTGCTGCAGCGTCCAAGGGGCTCTCCAGGGATTTTCGGAGATTTCGGTCCTCACGTTTTAGCCAGCCTCAGAAGGGGAGGTTTCCCTTACGCGGACAAGGATTTCGAGGTTTCCGGGGGGCAGGTAGGGGTTTTTCTCCCTTTCAAACCTCTAACAACAAAGTCCCAATGAGATAAGGCGGACTCAGGTAGCAGTGGTGCCCGTGGGAGGAAGGTTACGGGAGTTTTACCCTGCCTGGGTCCAAATTACCTCGGATCAGTGGGTGTTGGAGGTCATTCAAGAGGGCTACGCTCTAGAGCTCCATCGACCCGTGTTAGATTCCTTTGTCCTTTTCCCGTGCAGAGCGCCACGGAAGATATGGGCAGTCGCGGAGATGCTACAGCGGCTGCTGCAGCTCAAAGCAGTAGTGCCCGTCCTGGCGGACCAGTACGGGTGCGGTTGATACTCTATCTACTTCGTGGTTCCAAAGAAGGAAGGCACTTTTCGGCCGATTCTGGACTTAAAAAGGGTGACTTGGTGTTTTCGAGTGGCCCATTTTCGGATGGAGTCTTTGCGCTCCGTCATTGCAGCTGTCAGGGCAGGAGAGTTTCTAACGTCATTAGATCTTATGGAGGCGTACCTCCATATCCCGGTGCACCACGAGCATCAAAGGTTCCTATGGTTTGCGGTACCGATGGGGCATTTTCAGTTCCAAGTGATGCCTTTCGGTCTGGCAACGGCGTCTCGGACGTTTACCCAAGATCATGGTGTTGGTGGTGGCGGCGCTCAGCAAGGAGGGAATACTGGTGCACCCTTACTTGGACGATTGGTTGATTCGAGCGAAGTCAAGAGAGGAAAGCGTGGCGGCCACAGCTCGGGTGATACGGATGCTGGACAGCCTCGGCTGGGTGGTCCAACTTTGTAAAGAGCAAGATGGTTCCCTCTCAGGCTCTGGAATACTTGGGAGCGTGCTTCGAGACAAGGCAAGGGGCGGTATTTCTCCCGGACCAGAGAACGCAAGGGTTGAGGGCACTCGTGCAGAGGTTTCTAGTGTGCAGGGCACCGACGGCATGGCAGTACTTGAAATTGCTCGGTACAATGGCAGCCACGATCAAAGTAGTTCAGTGGGCCAGGTCTCATATGAGGCTGTTACAGAGCGCTCTTCTCCGGCGCTGGTCTCATCAGAGGGATGAGTTGTCACGCCGGCTGGTTTGTCCTCCGGAAGTGTCAGGAGCTCCGTTGGTGGTTGAAGCCCGAAAATCTAAATGCAGGTGTGTCTCTGCATCCTCCGGCCTGGAGACTAGTAATGACGGATGCAAGTCTAGCGGGTTGGGGAGCGCATTGAAGGAAGATTTGCTCAGGGACTATGGTCGTTGGAAGAGAAGCAGTGGTCCATAAACAGGTTGGAGATGAGGGCAGTGTTTTTGGCGCTTCTGGAGTTTCAAGACTACCTGTGTCAGGAGTCGGTAAGGGTCCTATCCGACAGTGCGACAACGGTGGCCTATATCAATTGCCAGGTAGGCATGGGAAGTGTGTCGCTGGAGGCAGAGGCGAGTCAGCTGTTGTATTGGGCCGAGCAGAATTTGAAGGCGCTGTCGGCGCAGCATGTGGCCGGAGTAGACAATGTCGAGGCAGATTTTTTAAGTCGACGCAGAGTGGATCCAGGGGAGTGGGTCCTTCACCCGGACGTCTTTGCAATGTTGATGTGGGGATGGGGGATCCCGGTCATGGATCTGATGGCAAGCTTCGAGTCAGCAAAGGTAGCACGGTTCTTCAGCAGGCGGAGAGAGCGCATGTCGGAGGGTCTTGATGCGTTGGCACAGAGGTGGCCAGTGGAGGGGCTCTTCTATGTTTTTCCACCTTGGGCCCTCATAGGCAAGGTGGTACAGCGCATAGAGGCACCAGGGTCTGGTGATACTGGTAGCGCCCGATTGGCCCCGAAGGCTGTGGTATGTGGATTTGGTGAGGTTGCTGGTGGATAGGCCGTGGAGACTTCCTCTGCGGGAGGATCTCTTGCTGCATGGGCCGTTGCGCATGCCTCAGGTGGATTGATTCTCGCTTATGGCATGGCTCTTGAAAGGGCTAGGTTGACTGCCAAGGGTTATTCACTGGCAGTTATTTCTACTTTACTGAAGGCAAGAAGACGGTCTACATTGTTGGCATACATCCGAGTGTGGCGAGTGTTCGAAGCTTGGTGTGCGGAGTGGAATCTGCGACCTTTGGGAGCCTTGGTACCGCAGGTACTTTCCTTTTTGCAAGATGGCGTGGAGAAGGGTCTGGCAGCTAGTTCCTTGCTAGTGCAGCTAGCAGCTATCTCCTGTTTCCGGGGGCAGATTCAAGGTCAGCCGTTGGGAACGCACAGTGATATTCGGCGTTTTCTGCGGGTGGTGCTGCTTCTACGGCCGCCGAGACGATGTTCAGTTCCTCCATGGGATTTGAATTTGGTATTGGAGGCTTTGGTCAGGGAGCTGTTTGAGCCTTTGGGAAAAGCCTCGCTGAAGGACTTGACCTTGAAGACGATTTTTCTGGTGGCTATTTGCTCCGCTAGAAGGATTTCAGAGTTCCAAGTGCTTGTAAGGAGCCGTATTTGTCCTTTTCCAGTCACAAGGTTGTGTTGCGTACGGTACCAGCCTTCTTGTCAAAGGTAGTTTTGGTGTTTCACGTTAACCAGGTGGTATCGCTTCCGGTGTTTTCGGAGGAGCAGAGCGCGGAGTCGGGCGGCCGGTTGCATCTTCTGGATGTTCGGAGAGTCCTCTAAGTATCTCCGCAGAACGGCGTCGTTCCAGAAGTCGGACAGGCTGTTTGTCTCGTTTGGCGGCCCGCGAAAACGAAAAGTGGCAGCGAAGTCTTCGATTTCGCGGTGGTAAAAGGAGATGATCGCCTCGGCCTACCTTCTAAAGGGTAAGGTGGTTCCAATTGGTCTTCGAGCACATTCGACTAGGGCGCAAGCGGCGTCTTATTTTTATTTTATTTATTTACATTCTCTTATATACCGCGCTATTCTGCATCAGTGTGGTTTACATTGAACAGGGCATTATAACTTGGAGATAACTATTTTACAGGGAACATGGGCTAAGGAGGGTTAAGTGGCTTGCCCAAGACCACAAGGAGCACCTGTGGGACTAGAAACCCCAGTCCTTCCGGCCCAAGGTTGCTGTCCTCTAGTGGGATTTGAACCCCCGACCTTCCAGCTTGAAGTACCTTGCCCCAACCACTAGGCCACTCCTCCACTCCATATTGGGCGGAGGTCAGTTTAGTGCTGGTTGAGGACATTTATAGGGCGGCCACGTGGTCCTCACTGCATTCCTTTGCGAAGCATTACAGACTGGATGTACAGGCGAGGGGGGATGGGTGTTTTGGCACAGCAGTACTTCAGGCTGGACTTGCAGGTCCTTCCCGTTGATATTCACTGCTCTGTTACATCCTCTATGGTTCCGGAACTGGACTAGAGGGACGCATAGGAAGAGGAAATTAGACTTACCTGCTAATTGTTGTTCCTTAAGGAACTCTAGTCCAGTCCCGGATCCCTCCCAGTGTGTTACGGGGGCATACAGCCTGAAGTTTTAAGATACAAAAGGGGAGACATAGAAGGACAAAGAGGATGGGAGTTTCTGGGTCCTTGGGTTACACAGGGGAGCCCTTTTTTGTGCAGCAGTGCCTAGGATGCTCGGGAATTTGGTTTCTTTTTTCTGTTCCCCAGAGCTGTATCCTTTGTTTTGGTAAGTTTCGGGTTGAGTTTTCACTTATCTTACTATGTCTCAGTAGTTTAGGCTATAACTTTATTATCATATCTACTTATTTGTTGCTCTGCTGAGTCTGCTTTGTCAATAGGTGCTGGTGGAAGGGGGCGGTTCTTGCCTATTAGTACCAGTGACATCAAAGCGATGACATCTTTCAGTCTCCAAAGCTGCTGGTGGAGGTTCTAAACTCTATGGTTCCGGGACTGGACTAGAGTTCCTTAAGGAACAACAATTAGCAGGTAAGTCTCTAAGTTCCTGTTTCATTTCTGGCCACCATACCAACCTATTAAGGATAGTCTGCATTTCTTTTACTTTAGGGTGTCCCATAGGGCCTGTACCATGAACCCAATGCATCCACTCTTTACCTCGAGCTCTGGAGATAGCTATAACCAAGCCTTCCTCTCTTTTTGCACATAGAATGTCTTTCTCTATAGTGAGTGTGAGAGAGGGTGTGTGCTGATATAGGTTATCTGTGGTGTCCTGCACAAGCTTCCTCAAATTGGAAAGTTCAGGGTCCTTTGTCTGCAGTGCTATGAAGTAATCTGGTGGTATTATCTGATCATAATCTGTGGAACGTGTAGCAATAGCAACCATGTGTGTCTGCTCATACCAGGGCCATATGAGGCCTATATGGCATGCTTCCTTGGCTAGTGAGTCTGCTAATGTGTTTCCTTTCACTAAAGGGCCTTTCTTCCTATGTGCCTTTACTTTAATTAATGTACTCTCTGAAACTTCTCACTCAGTTCTTGTGCCATAGTCCACAGTGATGAATTTTTCACTGTGGACCCATCTGTAGATTTAAATTTATTTGCCAGCCACCAGGGTAACAGGGCGATGGCACTCTTAAAGACATAATCAGAATCTAAAATGATTTGTATCTCTGGGTGTGAATCCTGATGGTTGCATACAAGCCACAAAAGCATCCAGCTCACAGTACTGTGCTGACGCTGACCCACAGGAATACTGTCTCTGCAGTACCACTTGGTTATTTGGGTCCAATTGTACAATTGCAAAACCTGCTAGTCGCCTGCCTCCTTCACATTGGCTACTGCCATCAGTATATACTGTAGGAAGAAAAGGTGAAATTTTGTCTAGTCCCAGTTCCCTAAAGATCATGTGATTAGGGGCACTGGGTGAGGACTGACAGTCATGAGGTTGCCCCTCCAGCAAGATTCCAGCCACTTGCACGTTAGGTTCTTTCAACAATTCAAACTTTACATTCTGTGCTTGCAACATGAGTCCACTGGACTATTCTCTCAGCCCTAATCTTGCTACATGCTAACTTTCCCTCTACAATGAATTTGAGGGGGGTGTGATGGCTGCATATGTATGTGGTTTGAGCACCAATGATGTATGTAAATTTCTGCATAGCAGCATAGGAAGCCAGTACATGTTTCCCATTTTGAGTTCAGGAGAAGTGAGAACTCTGGAACAGAAAGTAATAGGGCGATCTATTCCTCCTAGGCGTTGTTAGAGCTGCACCAATACTCTTCTCTCCAACTACAGGGTACAGGAAAAAATGTTGTGTGTGATCTGTGTGTGCAAGAACAGGAGCAGAAGTCAAAATGTGCTTTAATTTAGTTACAGCCTCTCTATGTTCTTCCTCCCAAACATAACTTTCCCTTTTTAGCAGGGAGTAAAGTGGAGCTGCCACTTCAGCATAATTGTGCATGAAGTCACGACAGAAACCAGTGAGCCCTAGAAATGACACGAGTGATTTCTGATCTGTAGGAAGTGGAAGTTTCTGTATCAGCTCTATCCTCTGAGAATCTACAGATTTACCATCCTGGCCAATTGTAACCCCTAAAAAGGAAACCTGCGATTTGCACAGTTGAGCCTTGGCAGGATTAACTTTAAGACCAGCTTGTAAGAGGGCTTTTAAAACTTCTTTTACATGATTCCAGTGTACAGCTTCATTCTCAGACTGAATCAGAATGTCTGTCATCTACCTACTGAATTATATTATCTCTGCAAGACAATAGTGATGGGGCTTCCTGCATGTATTTATGGAAGATCGATGGTGAATCTTTATAGCCTGTGGCAACACAGTCCATGCATATTGTTTATTCAGACACTGAAAGGCTGTTTTGTACTGGCATTCAAGGGCCAGGGGCAGACTCCAAAACCCATTGGATATGTCTAAAACAGAGAAAAATTTACATTTGGGGTTCAGTTTAGAGATCATTTCAGGGTATGAGGCTACCACGGGCACTACAGATTTTGAAACTTGATTCAGGGCACGGAAGTCCATAGTGAGCCTGAAGGAACCCCCCGGGCTGGTGAATTGCATGTGGAAGAAATAGGTCTAATCAGACCCCTCTCCTCCAGTATCTTCACTGTTTATTTACATTCTCTTATATACCGTGCTATTCTGCATCAGTGCGGTTTACATTGAACAAACTGAAATTACATTGAACAGGGCATTATAACTTGGAGATAACTATTTTACAGGCAACATGGGCTATGGAGGGTTAAGTGGCTTGCCCAAGACCACAAAGAGCACCTGTGGGACTAGAAACCCCAGTCCTTCTGGCCCAAGGTTGCTGTCCTCTAGTGGGATTTGAACCCTCGACCTTTTTAGTCACAGGTTCTATAGCCTGATGAGGTACTGGGTATTGTTTCTGTGGTGGAGGATCCTCGCCTTCCAATAGTATTTCTATGTGCATTTTCCCACAATCTAACTTGTCTTGTGCCAAGATTGGAATATCAGCCACCTCTGAGGGAATTACACACAGATCATACTGCTGAGCTGCCTTGGTGCACTGAGTTGCTAGCTGCATGGGAATGGCTTCATGCACTAAAGATTGAGGCACTTGAAGTTCCTGAATATTGCCACAATTTAAGATTTAGCCATATCCACCACCAAATTTAACTGGTTGAGAACGTCAATTCCAATTATTTCTTTTGGTGTGCTCACTCTAGTGGAGGCAGTGGTTTCCAACATTTCCTTGTTCTGGTCACTGTGCACAGGGATACCCCATTTAACTGGGATAGCCACACATTTGGAAGCTGTGTCACTAATTCCTTGAATTTCATAAATTTCCATATTTTTCTGATCTGCAGTGGGAGAAGCTCTGTTTGACACAGGGGCTGGAATTAGTTTTACAATCAAAGCTAGTTTAACCTGACCCCTATTCTACTGATAACATTGGGGCGTCCACAAGAGTCCAGTATCAAGGATGTTACAAGCCTTAAACTGTATTCTGGGCCTGTATATGTACAAAGATTCGACTTGTTCAAGCCATGGTATTTTCAATAACATCATATGGATGTGAAAGCTGGACAGTGAAAAAGACAGACAGGAAGAAAATTGATGCCTTTGAATTATGGTGCTGGCGGCGAATACTGTGTATACCATGGACTGCCCGAAGAACAAACCAGTCGGTACTAGAAGAGATCAAACCTAAGCTTTCTTTAGAAGCTCAGATGACAAGACTTCGACTTTCATACTTCGGACACATCATGCGAAGAGAGAGATCATTAGAGAAAGACATCATGCTTGGCAAGATAGAAGGTCAACGCAAAAGAGGAAGGCCAGCAATGAGATGGATTGCTACAATAACAGCAGCTATGGGTACCAGTCTGTCAACAATGAGCCGCCTGACTGAAGACCGAACACAATTTAGGATAGCTATCCAGAGGGTCGCCATGAGTCGACTCCGACTCGACGGCACTTAACAACAACAATATGTTTCATCATCCAGAGGCTCTGGAATCGAGTCCTCTGCTGAGAGAACGGAGGCAGGCTGGGCTCTGAAGGCTTGAGACATTTTGATATCTGAACCCAGGAGGTCAGGACACCCCTATGCACTAGCCTTGTGTTTGTCCTGAGCTGCTTGTAAGTCCTGTTTTAATTTATCTAGTTCTACCTGCAGTGTGTGTTTGTCCTGTTCCCATTTAATTGTCTCCTTTTCTAATCCATCTCTCTGTGCTTTGAGCTCTTGAAAGGGGATGTAACCTGAGGAATTTCTAAAAGTCCCTCTGCCATGTCCTCTCCAAGGTGTCTGTCCTCTGTATCCTTTGTGTTTTTTGTGTATTGAGAGGATCCCTCAGCTTGCCACTTCCGTGCTTCTGATACTGTTATGACCTGTGAGGGCTGGGTCTTCCAAACAGACCCAATTCTGAGCATTAAAGTATCAAAAGCGGTTGATTTAGGGTCTTCAGAAAATAACAGAAGGTGTTTTGTAATCTCAGGGGATAGCAATTCTAATAAAAATGCCTTATGTGTACTCTCCCCATAATCTGCATTGGGCCAGGACTCCTGCTCATTAAGAACTGCTTTTAAAATCCAGGCTCTATATGCAAACTGTTCCAGTGTATCATTTGGTAGAGGTGAAATAATTTTAAATACTTGCATTGGGGAACAGTGAAATAGTTTCTCAATACCCCTTTTAACCAACTGTTATGGGTGAGTGAGAGAGCCAGGTTTATAATAGTGTGGCCCCAGAGCCAGATGCATAAGTCTATCAAAGTCTGATTGTTTTCTTCTGTATTTCCCTAGACCCCAGTGAATCAGAATATCAGTGGCCCATTTACACCATTCATTTACATTAAAAGGCATAGGGCCCGCTTTCTCAACTATCCTTTCAATGTCCCTATCTTTTAATGAGTCCTGCAGCATCACTTTAACTGGTGCTCTGAGTTCGGTGCTGGGTCTGAGTCATCTGAATTATCCTCCTGACACAGGTCCTGGTTATTGCTCTGTTCTGGCTGAGATAAACTATTAGGATTTTCTTCTGTGCTGTTCCTTAGTGCTCCGCAGTGCAGTCCTCAACTTCTGGGTTGTCAACCTCTTCCTGCAGCTAGGAGACTGGCATGTGCAAATTCATGACATCACTGGATATATCCTGTCAGCTCCCCTCCTACTTCCAGTGTGACCAGTCTCCTTGCAGCAGGAGGTTGTTGTGAGCCCCGGGTTGGGACTCACTGTGAGGAAATAATAAGCAGCTTTTGGTTTTTTGAGCATTTCTCATTCCTTTTTTTATTTCTCTTTATTTCTTAATTTCTGCGCTGCTGTTTCTTTAAATTTAATCAGCCCGTTTGCAGGGAGGAGGGGTCAGTGCTCAGCACTACTGGGGCCTCCTGTCTCTCCTCCGTGTCAGCCCTGCCTGCCTGAGGTAGTTTAACTGCTTCTTCTTTATTTCTTGTTTGCTTATTTTCTTAGTTTCTTTATTTTCTTGATTAAGTTTAAAGCAGGCTGTTCAGGCCCCGTTGAAGTTCTCTCCCCCTGGACCATACGGGGGAGAGCCCTTCGTCGGCTGGGGGCCTCCGGGGTTTTCCCCGGGTGCCGGACATTGAGGCAGCAGATCGCGGGGTTCCTTTCCCCCGAGGCGGTCTGCGCGACGGCGGCAAAGGCTCAGTTGGGCTGCGGGGAACATCGAGGCTGTTTTTTTAAAGCGGCTCGCAGATCCTGGCGCCTTTTTTGCCGCGGGGCTTTGGTCGCGGCGGCCATTTTGACGGCGCTGGGCCAGCCGCGTGCTTTCCTCTCTTCTGGGCTCCATGGTTTTGGGGTAAGACTGCAAACGCTGTTTTTTCTTTTGCTTTTCTTTTAGTTGCTTTCTTGCCTGGTAAAGGGGTTAGTTTCAAACTTTTTCTTTTCCGCGGAGGTTTTCCCACCGGGGGGGGGGGATTTCCTTCGGGCGCTCTTGGCTGGCATAGGTTTTCGGGTTCAGGCCAATGCCACAGAGGCCCCTCTGCATTATTTGTGGAGCCCGGAGAGGTCCTTTATCGGTCTTGGGAGTCTGCAGGGGTTGTGCTACCCTGTCTTCCCTTATGGAGCAGAAGCTGGAGGTTAGAGAGCCTGAAGGCATGGCTGAGCTTCCAGACCTTGAGGCTGAGCATTCTTCCCGCCAGGGTGCGCCAGAGCCCCGGCCCGAGGGGTCCGCTGGGCCCTCGGCGCCCCCGCCAGCCGGCTTGGCGGTGGGGCCCGGGGGTTTTAGTCCAGAGTTTGTTCTGTTGATGCACCAGGCATTCTGTTTGCGACAGCAAGGCACGGGGCCGGGTTCGGCTCCTCTGCTGTCCCTTGCGGCCCCTCAGGAAGTGGATGGTGCTTCCGGTGTTCCCCCGCCTGCTCCAAAGAAGGCTCGTAAGTCCGCAGCAGTGGTGGCGGATGAGGAGTGGCCTGAAGGATCTGAGGAAGCCTGGGATCTGGAAGGGGATCCTCTGGATCTCGAAGATGGGGAGCTTCCGGAGCCTGAGGACCAGGCCAAGATTATTCGGGTGTTTCGCCGCGAGGAATTACCGGGGCTCATCTCTGAGTCTTTGAAGGTCTTGAATATGGCGTCTCCGGTGGCGAAGGATGTAGAGATCAAGGATCCGGTTATTCAGGCGGAGCGTCAATCGCGCATTGTTTTTCCCTTGCACCGGGTGGTGGACAAGATGATCACGGATGAGTGGGATAAGCCGGAAGCCGGATTGCGCGGCGTTCGCACCCTGTCTCGTCTGTATCCCTTGACGGAGCCGGATAAAGAACGTTTTCGTGCACCGCGGGTGGATGCGGTGGTTTCGGCGGTTACTAAGAAAACCACTATCCCGGTTGAAGGGGGTGCGGCCTTGAAGGATTCCCAGGACCGGAAGGTCGATGACTTATTGCGGCAGACCTTTGAGGCCGATTCCGTTTCGTTGCAGGCGTCGGTGTGTGGCGCATGGGTGGCTCGGGCGTGTTTACGCTGGGCCCAGCGGTTGCGTATGTCCTCACACCTCGAGGAGGAGGATGTGAAGGAGTTAGATCGCCTGGAGTCTGGGGCGGCGTATCTAGCGGATGTTCATTATGACTTGATTCGCGCGTTGGCTAACAGTACGGCTTCTGTGGTGGCGGCCAGATGTTCCGTGTGGCTTAGGAACTGGGCGGCGGATGGTCCGTCTAAATCTCGTCTTAGTAAGCTTCCTTTCAAAGGCGGTCTTCTCTTTGGGAAGATTTGGATAAGTTGGTCAAGGACCTGGGGGAGTCCAAGGCTGGTCGCCTCCCTGAGGACAGGCCTAAGCCGCTTCGTTCGACTTCCTCGGTTAGAGGTCAGCCTCGTGATTTTCGCCGGTTCCGCTCCCCTCGCTATGCGGGGTTTTCTAGGGGCCGCTTCCAGCAACGCGCGCAGGGGTTTCGGAGCTACAGAGGTGCCGCGAGAGGCTTCTCTGCAGCCTCACCTTCCACGTCTCGTAAACCACAATGAGATGAGGTGGGTCCCGGCGGGGGGCGTTTCGGTAGGCGGCCGTCTGCGGGAGTTCCTCTCCACTTGGACCCTCATCACCTCGGACCAGTGGGTCCTCTATCATTCAACACGGTTACGCCCTCGAGTTTGCTCGCCCCGTTCGGGATTCCTTTATCCGCTCGCCGTGCAAGGGGGTCTCCAAAGCGGCGGCGGTGGCCGCCACTCTCCACAGATTGCTTCTGTTGGGGGCGGTAAAGGAGGTGCCCCAAAGCGATTACGGTACGGGTCGCTACTCGATTTATTTCGTGGTGCCCAAGAAAGGCGGAGACTTGCGGCCCATCCTGGACCTCAAGGCGGTCAACCGCTGTCTGCGGGTACCGCACTTTCGCATGGAGACCTTACGGTCGGTTATCGTCACGGTGCGTCCCGGGGAGTTTTTGACGTCGCTAGATCTGACGGAGGCGTACTTGCATATTCCCATCCTGGAGGCTCATCAACGGTTTCTGCGGTTTGCTCTCCCGTGGGGGCATTATCAGTTCCAGGCGCTTCCTTTCGGTCTGGCGACGGCTCCTCGCACCTTCACGAAGATAATGGTGGTAGTGGCGGCGGCCTTGCGGCGCGAAGGGATCCTGGTCCATCCCTATCTCGACGACTGGTTGATTCGTGCGAAGTCCCAGGAGGAAAGTCGGCAAGTTACGGACAAGGTGGTCCGTTTTCTGCAGAGCCTGGGTTGGGTGATCAATTTTGCGAAGAGTCATCTGGAACCCACCCAGGACCTCGTATACCTCGGAGTCCGTTTCAACACGCGCTCGGGTCGCGTGTTCCTTCCGGCTCCGCGAGCCGAAGCCTTGCGCACTCTCATTCGGAAATTCCGAGCCACTCCGGCTCCGACAGCCTGGGACTACCTGCGAGTGCTAGGTACCATGGCAGCGACTCTAGAAGTGGTCCCGTGGGCGAAGGTTCACATGCGTCCTTTGCAGCGGGCCCTGCTCCGTCGCTGGTCGCATCAGGCGGACCCCTTAAGCAGGCGGCTGCCTTGCCCCTTGACAGCCCGCAGGTCTCTGCGGTGGTGGCTTCTCCCTCGCTCTTTGGCGACCGGGATGCCGCTAGATCAGCCCGATTGGTTACCTCTCTTGACGGACGCCAGTCTGACGGGCTGGGGGGCGCATTGCCAGGACAGCTTTGCGCAGGGCCTATGGTCAGGAGTGGAGGCGTCGTGGTCGATCAATCGCCTGGAGCTGCGGGCCGTCTTTCTAGCTCTTCAGGCTTTTCAGCACTTAATACTGGGTCGAGCAGTGCGGGTTCTGTCCGACAATTCGGCGACGGTGGCTTACATCAATCGGCAGGGCGGCACGGGAAGTGCCGCAATGGAGCAGGAAGCGGATCAGTTGTTCCGTTGGGTGGAACCGCGTCTCCAGTTGATTTCAGCGGCTCACATTGCCGGAAAAGACAACGTGACGGCCGATTTCCTCAGCAGAGTTCACGTGGATGCCGGAGAATGGCGGTTGCATCCCGAAGTCTTCGGTCAGATTGTGGAGCGCTGGGGTCTGCCGGTGATGGATCTCATGGCGACCTTTCTCTCTGCACAGGTCCTTCGATTTTACAGCAGGCGAAGAGAACGGATGTCGGAGGGCATAGATGCGCTTCTGCAAGTTTGGCTGCGTCAGGGTCTTCTCTACGTTTTCCCCCCGTGGGCGTTGATCGTTCGGGTCGTTCAGAGGATAGGTCGCCACCCGGGGAAAGTTCTCCTGGTGGCTCCCGATTGGCCTCGTCGGCCGTGGTATGCAGATCTGATTCGCCTACTGGACGGTCGTCCCTGGCGGCTTCCGGGGCGGTCCGATCTCCTAGTTCAGGGCCCCCTTTTCATGCCTCAAGTGGATCGGTTCTCGCTTACGGTTTGGCCATTGAAAGGGCACGCTTAAGAAAGCGAGGATACTCGGCGGCGGTGATTGCCACGATGCTAGCGTCGAGAAAGCGCTCCACGTCGTTAGCCTATGTACGGATTTGGCGCCTCTTCGAGGATTGGTGTTCTCGGCATTGGATCCGGGCGGCTACGGTGGCCGTCCCCGTTATTCTGGATTTTCTGCAGGATGGTTTCGCTAAAGGGCTGGCGGCCAGCTCCTTGCGGGTGCAGCTGGCGGCGTTGGCCTGTTATCGAGGTAAGATCAATGGTGTGTCGTTGGGGTCTCATCCGGATGTTCGACGGTTCTTAACGGCGATTTCCAAGTTGCGGCCTTCTCTTCGGGTTGGCGTTCCCGCCTGGGATCTTCCAAACTAAAGCTGGACTATCTCTCTGTATTTTCTTAGCAGCTCAAATACTAGAGAAAAATCTGTGCCTTGTAACAAACCGTAACAAGCCTATACATACATATAAGAAAATTGCAAGCCACTCCCTAGGTGTAGGTAATATTAAAATTCAGGATTATTACAGAGCCTTTTGACAATAAAAATCTCACCTTGTCTAACCCACAAAACAAAGTTATCACTGGAACTTTTCACTAAATAGTGTCATCCAGCCTGTAACCAAAGTTGTCAATTGTAAATGGTCACAAGGGCTTTTGATTTCCCTGTCGCACCCTGTCTGAAATCCACTTTAATGTTTAAAACAAAATTGCTACTTACCCAACTGGAGATCTGCTTTGAATTCAGTCTCCAAGAGTGTTCACGAAATGCATGGCTGTGGTAACAGCATTTCTCCGCACTCTAGGCATATTCATACTTAGACGACTGGCTCATTCGAGCCCCATCAGAACCAGAGGCCAGAGCTTCTCTATCTTGCACAATGCGTATCCTTCAGTATTTGAGTTTAGTCATAAACATCTCAAAATCCAGTTTAACTCCTACTCAGTCTCTAGAATTCATAGGGGCTTTACTGGATACCAAAATGGTAAGGGCCTATCTCCCCCAGGCTTGTTGTCTTCGCATGGTGCAGTTAGCTTCTCAAGCAGTGCTAAAACCTCATCTCATTGCCCGAGAAATGCTACAGCTGCTAGGCCACATGGCATCCACAGTGTATGTAGTTCCTTATGCTCGCCTCCATATGAGAGCAGCCCAGTGGACCTTATCCACCCAATGGACCCAGGCATCAGGGTGCCTGTCAGACAAAATAGCAGACACAAGTCGCCTTATTTTGTCCCTCCAATGGTGGCAGTTCACTCAAAACCTGTTGCTGGGGTCCCCTTTTCAACAACCTTTACCCCAAGCAACTCTCACAACAGATACTTCACCAATGGGTTGGGGAGCTCATCTACAAGACCTCTCCACCAGGGCACCTGGACTTCACAGGAGACTCATCTACATATCAATCTCTTAGAGCTCAGAGCAATCTTCCTTGCTCTTCGTGTGTTCCATACCCTGCTCAGCTACAAGACAGTCCTAATTCATACGGACAATCAGGTAGCGATGTTCTATGTGAACAAGCAGGGGGGAACAGGCTCTCTGTCGCTTTGCAACGAAGCTTTGTGACTTTGGGCCCTCGCCAGAGAGCATCAGATTCATCTCCTGGCAGTGTACCTCCCAGGCATACAAAACTCTTGGGCAGACAGACTCAGTCGAGTTCTGCTTCCACAGGAATGGTCTCTACATGCAGACGAGGTGGCCAAGATCTTTCAAATTTGGGGAACCCCGGACATAGACCTCTTTGCAAGTCCGTCGAATGCCAAACTTCCCCGGTTCTGTTCCAGAAATCCGGCTCAGGGCTCTCAGGCCAGGGATGCTTTCCTCCTTCACTGGGGTCAAGACTTCCTGTATGCCTTTCCACCCATTCCCCTAATTCCCAAAACCCTTTTCAAGCTTCAGAGAGACAGAGGGCATATGATCCTCATAGCCCCACATTGGCCACAGCAAGTGTGGTACCCTCTGCTTCTACATCTCTCTCAAGCTCCCTCCCTGGAGTTAGGATCTGCTCCAGATCTCCTGTCTCAGGAGGATGGAATGTTATGGCATCCCAATCCCCAATCTCTGCACCTCAGAGCTTGGTTGCTGAAGGCCTAGATCTTCAAGATCTTAACCTCTCTCAGCAAGTAAAGGATGTCCTTCATGCCATGCTTCCAGGAAGCCTTCCACAAGATGCTCTTATGCTTTCAAGTGGAAAAGGTTTACCATATGGTGTTCGCAGGAGGGTCTTAACCCCCTTGCGATACCTCTGGAATCATTACTGGAGTATCTCCTTCATTTATCCAATGCAGGACTCAAAACTAATTCTGTAAGAGTCCATTTGAGTGCTATTGCAGCTTCTCTCAAGCCTCTAAATGGACAACCTGTCTCCTCCCATCCTCTTATAACAAGATTTATGAGAGGCCTTTTTCTTACCAAACCTCCCATTAGGCCACCACCGGTGACATGGGACTTAAACCTGGTTCTTGGTCAGCTCATGAAGCCACCTTTTGAACCCTTAGCTACTACCTCATTGAAATTCCTTTCTTGGAAGGTTATCTTTCTCATTGCAATCACATCAGCACGCCGCATCAGTGAGTTGCAAGCACTAGTAGCTGACCCACCTTATACAAGGTTTCATCATGACAAGGTAGTCCTTCGGAATCATCCACACTTTATGCCAAAGGTGGTCTCGCCTTTTCATCTTAATCAAGCAGTCTACCTGCCTGTGTTCTTTCCAAGACCTCATGCATCAAATGCAGAAAGGAATCTTCATACTTTGGACTGTAAAAGAGCTCTAGCCTTTTACTTGCAAAGAACACAGCAACATAGAATGTCTTCTCAACTCTTTGTTGCTTTTGATCCTTCTCATTTGGGACTTCCAGTCTCCAAGAGACCTCTGTCTAGCTGGATTGCACAGTGTATTTCCTTTGCCTATCAGAGTAAGAACCTTCCTCTGGAAGGCCATGTCACAGCTCATAATGTGAGAGCCATGACAGCTTCAATGGCTCATCTGCACTCTGTGTCTATTGGCGACATCTGTCGAGCAGCCACCTGGGCCTCGGTTCAAACCTTCACAGCCCATTACTGCTTGGACAGGGACTCCTGCCGGGATGCCTTGTTTGGTCAGGCTGTTCTCCAACACCTGTTCCATACCTAATCAACTCCTACCCACCATCCCTGGTTGGATGCCAGAGGTCCATGGGGGGAAGCGGAGCCCTTTCACAGGGAGACACAACTTCTGGGGTTCTCTCCCTGGCATCTGAAGCTAAGGAGTCCCCATATGTGAAGACTACATTCCTGCTTGTTCTTGGAGATAGCATAGTTACTCACCTGTAACAGGTGATCTCCGGGAATAGCAGGAATTTAGTCTTCACAACCCACCCACCTCCCCTAGGAGTTGTATTTCTCTATCTCTTTCTCTTTCCCTCTCTCTCTCTCTTGCTTTGTCTCAGCTTTAAACTCAACTGGAGAGAGACAGTTGGGAAAGGCGGTAAGGCAGCACGCAGGCGCTGTGGGATGCTCCCAAAAGCTTTCCAATTGGACGCTGGGGAGCGTTCCTGCGCAGGCTCCGTCTGTACCGACGATACCCATATGTGAAAACTAAATTCCTGCTGTTCCCGGAGATCACCTGTTACAGGTGAGTAACTATGCTTTCCAGGACATTATTAAGGATATGGCAGCTGCCCTGGAGGCTTTTGTGGCTACTGAGATGGAGCCCAGAGTGCAGGACCTTGATATCCTCCAGTATCCATTGGCACTGAAGGAGGCTGCAAAATCCTGAAAAATGTAATGACTACTGTGGGAATGGATATCGCCTGGTATTTAACACACTTCTAAGGGGTGTTGGGACAGAGGCAGTAATGGGTGATTCTGAGAGGCAGGAGACCAGGTATGATGCCGGGCCTGTGGTGTCTCGTTGCGGAGTGTGGGCGGCAGCCCACTGGGGTACCCACAAACTGTTGGCATGAAAACAAGAAGCGCCCCCAATACACCCACTGGTAAGATTCCTGCAGGCAGGGAAAAAAGACAGGGAAAGGATCAGCAGTGGCGGCAAGCCCTCAGCAGACGACCTGGCGGCACGAGCTCTCTCCTAGCGATGGGGTGAACTGCTGGAGAGATGGAGCCAAGTGGGGCTGGCGATCTACCTCTAACCCCTCCGTGATCTACCTGTTGGACATGCCTGCTCTATAACATAAAACCTTTCATAACAGAAAAAAACATTTCTCCTACTCTAGTTCATATACATTATATTGTCCAAATACTTTAAGGAACAAATTCTCTGTACTTTCACTCAGAATAATATCATCCAAATCCGATCTTGTTGCACAATGAAATCTCTCTCAATTAGTCTTCATATGCCGTACGCTATACAATGTATCACTCAAGACAGTCTATGGGACTCAGGCTTCATTGCCAAAAATAGCTGTGCTTTTTGGAGGAGGAGTAGCCTTTTATGTCAAAAGCAATATTAAAGCTACTGAAATGCAGGGTCATGGGGAAAAGAAGTACTCTGGATTGTGTTGGAAAGAGGAGATGGCACTGACATCCATACTGGTGTAGTCTACAGACCTCTAACTCAAATCGAAGAAATTGATAATGAATTGATTATAGATATTGCCAAGATAACCACAAAGGGGGAAGTGATCATATTGATTGACTTTAATTTACCCGATGTGAATTGGATTACTCCTGCGAATCTGGAAAGAAGCAAGAAAATTGTTAATGTTTTCCAAGATGTGTTACTTAGAGAAATGGTGATGGAACCAACTACGGAAAGCTCAATGCTGAATTTAGTGCTCACCAGTGTCGAATGTCCGGGTGGGTGCACCTGTGAGCAGCAGTGATCATCACACAGTGTGGTTTGAGATAAAAGCCAAGGTGCAGTCCAATCATAGCAAGCTCAAAGTCCTAGACTTCAAAAACACTGACTTCAGTAAAATGGCAAAGTACGTGAAGGAGGAGTTGGCAGGGTGGGAGGGGATAAGGGAAGTGGAATGGCAATGGGCTAAACTAAAAGTGGCAATAAAAAGGGAAACAGATTTCCTTCTCCTCTTGCTTTTATTTATTTTCCTTACATATTTATCTATTTGTTTCTCCAAAGAAGTGGCTGCTCAAAGGCAAAAAACACAGCTTTCACAAAATTCAAAAGCTTGCAAACAGGAACACAGAAAGGAATACAGCATCAAATTAAAAGACATAAAGAGAAATAAGGAGAGCAAAATCAAAGGCAGAGGAAAAGATGGCTAAAGATGTGAAGTGTGGCGACAACTTTCTTCAGGTATATTCGGGAGAGGAGGAAAATCAGAGATGGAATTGCAAGACTCAAAAGTGCTGGGAACGGACTCGTTGAAAGTGACATTGAAAAAGCGAAATTGATAAACAAATACTTCTGCTCTCTCTTTACTAAAGAAAATCCTGGAGAAGGACCACCTGTGACTCCCAAATATAAAAATGGGAATGAAGTAGATACCACACCATTCACAGAAGATGTGTTAGAACAACTTGCAAAACTGAAAGTGGACAAGGCCATGGGACCAGATGGGATACATCCCAGGATACTGAAAGAGCTTAGAGAGGTTCTTGTAGGGCCGTTAAAGGATGTTTTCAACAGATCCTTGGAAACGGGAGATGTTCCTCAGGACTGGAGAAGGGCTGATGTGGTACCTCTTCACAAAAGTGGTGACAGGGAAGAAGTGACAAACTACAGGCCCGTGAGCCTTACCCTGGTGGCGGGAAAAGTAATGGAGGCGCTCCTGAAAGAGCAAATAATGGACTTTCTCAAAACCAACAGGTTGCATGATCCGAGGCAACATGGTTTTACCAAAGGACTATCTGGCCAAACAAATCTGAGTTCTTTGACTGGGTGACCAGAGAACTAGATCAGGGGCATGTGATGGATGTCATCTACCTGGATTTCAGTAAAGTCTTTGATACTGTTCCTCATAGTCTTATCAATAAACCCAGTAGTTTGGGGATGGGTCCCAAGGTGGTGAACTGGATCAAAAATTGGTTGACTGACAGATGACAGAAGGTAATGGTAAACAGAGCTCAATTGGATGAAAGGAGGGTGATTAGTGGGTGCCCCAGGGTTCGGTCCTGGGTCTGGCACTGTTCAATGCATTTGTGAGTGATATTGCTGAAGGACTGAATGGAAAAGTCTGTGTTTTTGCAGATGACATGAGAATTTGTAACACAGTGGACTCCCCTGAGAGAGTGGATAACATGAGGAAAATTCTACAAAAGCTGGAAGAATGGTCTAATACTTGGCAGTTAAGATATAATGCGAAGAAGTGCTGTGTCATGCACTTGGGAAGCAGAAATCCAAGGGAAATGTACGCTATAGGGGGCGAGAGGTTTGTGTGCACAGACCAGGAGAAGGATCTTGGTGTGATTATTTCTGAGGATCTCAAGGTGGCAACACAGCGCAACAAGGTAGTGGCAAAAAACAGGAGGATGTTGGGTTACATACAAAGAGGAATTACCAGTAGAAAGGAAGAGGTACTAATGCCACTGTACAAGTCACTGTTGAGGCCTCACTTGGAATACTGGGTTCAGATTTGGAGAACATATCTTGCAAAGGATTTAAAAAGACTGGAAACTGTTCAGAGGGAGTCCCTTTTTCCGTGGAGCCCTTCAGATGTGTGTCTCGTCACCCGGAAAGCTTTCTCCTTTCCAACCGGTTTATGCTCTACTGGCCCTTGCCGGTCCTTTTCCCGCCTGCCGAGCACTCTGCTTCGGCCCTGGTCTTGGGGTTTTTCTTTTTTTCTGTTTTTACTGCGCTTCGCACCCTTTTTAATCACTGGCCACATCGAGGGTCTTCGACCTTGCAGGGGTCCTTTCTGCCCCAATGGCCTCCAGTTTTAAGAAATGTGATAAATGCTCCAAAAACATGTCATTCACGGACACCCATGACTGTCTTGGGTGTCTAGGGGTCCAACGCAAAAGCACAAAACCACGCAAGTAGAATGAACCCAGTCCAAAACGTGGCAAAAGGAAAAAGGGAATATTTAGCCAAGGGTACCCGACACAGGCCGTGTTTAGATTATGCCTTCATCAGGGGTATTCTTAGCATACTAAAATCATAGATAAACAGAAACAAATTAAAACACATATTAAAAACATGCAATTAAAAATATAAAGTAATCGCACAATGAATAATAAATAATAAACCATAAGAATAAAAGAACCGAACAAATGTGTAAATAAATAATTGTATTCGGTCATAAAAAATAAAATCATAAGACAAAAATAACAATGACATAAAAATAACCATATAAGGGTGTGACATGTAACCACACCAACCACAGGGTCCTGATCCAGACGGACAATCAGGTAGCTATGTTCTATGTGAACAAACAGGAGGAACAGGCTCTTGGCCCCTCTGCAGGGAAGCCATTCATCTCTGGTCCTTTGCCATAGCTCACCAGATGCACCTCCAAGCGGTGTATCTACCAGGGGAGCAAAAATGTCTTGGCAGACAAATTGAGTCGGATCCTCCTTCCCCACGAATGGTCTCCATCAAGAGATAACATCCTTTGTCAGATCTGGGGGACTCCAGAGACGGACTTGTTTGCCACTCCACAAAATGCCAAGCTCCTCTATGCTTTTCCCCACATTCCCTTAATTCCCAAGACGCTTTTCAAGCTCTAGACAGGGGCTTCATGATACTCATAGTCCTGCCCTGGCCACATCAACAGTGGTTTCCTCTCCTGCTCCGTCTTTCTCTCACTCAACCCCTAGATCTCAGATCTGCTCCCATTCTCCTGTCTCAGGAGGAAGGGACGCTGCTCCATCCTAATCCGCAGTCTCTCTATCTCATGGCATGGCTGCTGGAAGCATAGCATTGCAAGATCTTAACCTTACTCAGGCGGTAAAGGAGTTCCTCTTAAGTGGCGAAGATTCTCTCACTGGTGTTCCCAGAAGGATCTTAATCCTTTCTCAACTTCAGTGGAGGCACTCCTCCAATATCTCCTCCTCCCTGTCCTCATCTGGTCTCAAGACCAACTCAATAAGAGTTCACCTAAGTGCAAGTTCAGTCTCTCATCATACCTTAGAGGGAAAGCCTATCTCCTCACAGCCACTCGTAGAGTGCTTTATGAGAGGTCTTTTGCTGACCAAGCCTCCCATCAGACTACCACCAGTGGCATAGGATCTCAAGCCACCCTTTGGCTACGACTCCACTAAAGTTCCTAACCTGGAAGTCATCTTCCTTATTATAGTGGTACCTATAGTGATTGTTTAGGTTAGTGGTTAGAGACGGGTGTTGGAGCACCATAGGTTGCAGGTTTGATTCCCACGTGGTTTTCTTACTCTCGGGGAACAAGTCCGTTCTCTAGAGGCTAGAGTAGCAGACTTGGAAAACATAAGAAAGATAGAGAGGTACATAGACGAGACCTACAGGGATATAGTCCTGAAGTCCCACCTCCAGTCTGGCAGCATCCCTGTTGCCATGGAGGAGAGAGGTCACATGACAGGAGAGCATCCACCCTGGTGTGACAGGAAGTGATCCTGTAACTATCCCAGTTTCCCTTGGGGAAACTGCTAGGTACATATGACCTAGATTGGCCACTGTTGGAAACAGAATACTGGGCTTGATGGACCTTGGTCTGACCCAGTATGGCATATGTTATGTTCTAACTAGGACCTGTCCTCCAGGTGATGTAAAACCCTCTCGCACCGAGGGAGTTTCTCCAGGGCCATGTGCCCATGAGGGAATGGTTAGGACAGCCATTATAGTTGGTGATTCGAACATTAGGCATGTAGACAGCTAGGTGGCTGGTGGACGTGAGGATCGCCTGGTAACATGCCTGCCTGGAGCGAAGGTAGTGGACCTCACGCGTCACCTAGATAAAGTCTTAGATAGTGCTGGGGGGGAATCTGCTGTCTTGGTACATGTCGGTACCAATGACATAGGAAAATGTGGTAGGGAGATTCTGGAGGCTAAATTTAGGCTTTTATGTAGGAAGTTGAAATCCAGAACTTCCAGGGTAGCGTTCTCCGAAATGTTTCCCGTTCCACGTGCAGGACCCAAAAGGCAGGCAGAGCTCCGGAGTCTCAATGCATGGATGAGACAATGATGCAGAGATGAGGGGTTTGGATTTGTTAGGAACTGGGGTACATTCTGGGGAAAGGAGAGGCTCTTCCGAAGGGATGGGCTTCACCTTAACTGGGATGGAACCAGGCTGCTGGCATTAACTTTTAAAAAGGAGAGAGAGCAGCTTTTAAACTAGATAATAGGGGAAAGCCGACAGTCGCCCAAGAACGGATGGTTCGGAAGAATGTATCCTTGAAGGATACTACCAAAAGCAGAGAGGTTCCAAAAAGAGTAAAGTAGCCCAAATGCCTCGAGTATGGAGCAGACAGAGCTTAAAGATCCCAAATTACCCATGTCTACCAATAGCCAAATTAATATGAATAAAATACAGTCTCTAAAATGCTTGTATGCAAATGCTAGAAGTCTAAAAAATAAGATGGGAGAGTTAAAATATATAGCACTTAATGAGAGGTTAGATATTATTGGAATATGAGACATGGTGGAAGGAGGACAACCAGTGGGACACTGATACCTGGGTACAAACTATATCGTAATGATAGAGCTGATCAAATTGGTGGAGGGGTTGCACTCTGTGTTAGAGAGGGCATTGAGTCAGAAAGGATTAAAGTTTTGCAGGAAACAAAATTTGCTGTAGAATCTCTATGGATTGAAATTCCATGTAAGAAGGGGAAGGCGATGGCAGTGGGGGGTGTACTATCGACTGCCTGGCCAGAATGAATAAATGGATGATGAAATGCTCAAAGAAATCAAGGAAGCTAACAAACGTTACAGCACAGTAATAATAATGGGTGATTTCAATTACCCCGGTATCGACTGGGTCAGTGTCACGGTAGGACATGCTAGGGAGATAAAGTTCCTAGATGAAATAAATGACTGCTTCTTGGAGCAGCTGGTTCATGAACTGACCAGAGGGGAAGCCATATTAGACCTAGTCCTTAGTGGAACACCAGATCTAGTGCAAAAGATAAGGCTGTTGGGACCACTTGGCAATAGTGATCCTAGCACGATCGCATTTGATTTAATTAGTGGAGGAGGGATAGTAAGGAAATCCACAGTACTCCCTTTTAACTTTCAAAACAGAGACTATGATAAAATGAGGAAAATAGTTAAGAAAAAACTAAAAGGAGCAGTTGCAAAGGTTAAAGACTTACATCAAGCTTGGGTGGTGTTGAAAAATACTATCTTGGAAGCCCAGACCAGCTGTATTCCACGCTTTAAGAAAAGTGGAAGGAAGTCGAAAAAACTGCCAGCATAGTTTAAAGGTGAGGTCAGAGAGGCTGTTGCCAAAAAAGCATCTTTCAGGAAATGGAAAAAAAGAGGCAAACGACGAACCCTGGAAACAGCACAAGCACTCGCAAGTCAAATGCAAGGCATTGATAAGGCAGGCAGGCAAAGGGAGAATTTGAGAAGCTTGCTGCGGAAGCTAAAAGGCGAAATGAAGATTTTTCAAGTACATTCGTAGCAAAAAACCTGTGAGAGTCAGTTGGTCCATTAGATGATAGAGGAGTTAAAGGGACACTAAGAGGCGACAAGGCGATAGCGGAGAGACTGAATGAATTCTTTGCTTCGGTCTTTACTAAGGAAGATGTAGGGATGCTACCCATGACTGAAGTGGTATTTAAAGGTGCGGAAGAATTGAAGGAAATATTGTGGTGAGGCAGGTGCAGCACAGACCTGGGAAAGAGAAAAAAAAAGAAGGTTTTTCTCCTAAGAGGGGGATGGGCTCACCTAAGCACAGGTCCCAAAATGAAAGTAATACTGAAACACACACTTGCAAGGCTAGCCTGAAGCCACACTCAGTCTCCAGGGCAACAGCAGGGAGAGAGAGGGTGGGGCCAGAAAGGGAAGCACGCTGGCAAACATTTAAATGTGGTCGTTAGCAAGTGAAGGGAGAGAGCACAGCAGAGCTGAGAGAACTGGGGAAACCAGGAGAAGCAGACAGAACTGCCAAAGCGAGTGGCAGGGCCAGAGAAGAGCGGGAAGAAGCTTGAGAGAGTTCCATGACTATAGTTCTAACTCAGAAGCAAGCAGCTCAGACTCTGAGCAAGAAACGGAGCCTTTTAGAAAGCCTGACAAAAGGAAGGTTTCTACAAGCAAGGTAAACCAGTCTGTACCTTTAAGTGACTCACTAAAGGGAAGGAAGTCTAGGAGCACTGACATTATTCCAGGGGGAAGAAGGAATGTTCATTGGGGAAACCTTTTAAGCTTTTAAGGAAAGTGAAACTTGAAATCCCTGAACGTATCCCAGTCCCTGAGCCTTGTAGCACTGGGGAAGAAATGGAGGTGGAATTCTATAAAGGGGATTCAGATTCTACAGAAGTCTCAATGGAATGTTCATTATGCATGAGAAGTGCTTAGGAAGCATTTATTAGCTATTATAAAGAAAGCCAAGAAGTAGTTATGCTGAGCAATTGATACCGTGAAATGCTAGAAAGAGAGAAGTCTCATTTTAAAGCTGAAATAGTACTTGTGCTATGAAACTGTTCCAACAGCAGTTTAGTTCCTAGGCTGAAAGTAGAGCCTGTTTTCAAGCTTACCTGAAACAGCTGGGAGAAGCTAACAAGGTTAGCTGGACTTTACTTGCAACAGTGATTTTTCAACTGTGTTTGGTTTGGATGAAAAAGGAAACTTGTTTTGTTCCAAAGACTGAAGGAAACTGATTTGTTATAGCACTGCTGAAGTACCTTTACAAAGAAGCTTTTTGTTGGAGAAAATATCCTCACTTTCTGTTAATGGTTTGGAACCTTCTGCCAAGGTCCAATTTGCAAACTTGAAGATTAAAATAAAATTTAGAAATAAATTTTCCTGTGTTGGCCTATTTCCACTTGGACTGCTTTAACTGCCCCAAAACTACACAATTAAGGGCCTCAGCTACCAGGCTGAAGCAAGACACAAGTAATATGGCCCGCCACCCCTACTAGGCAGCCGCCTAGTAGGACTGCCGGCCTACAATATCGATACATCGAGAAGATGTATTACAACTATTAAATAAACTGAAGAGTAGCAAATCACCTGGGCCGGATGATATACATCCAAGGGTGTTGAAAGAATTGAAATATGAGATTGCAGACCTGCTATTAGTAATCTGTGAGCTATCATTAAAATCATCTCTAATACCTGAAGATTGGAGGATCGCCAATGTAACACCAATTTATAAAAAGGGTTCCAGGGGTGATCTGGGAAACTACAGACTGGTGAGCCTGATGTCAGTACTGGGAAAAATGGTAGAAACCATGTTAAGTGCCGTCGAGTCTGAGTCGACTCATGGCAACCCTCTACATAGCTATCCTAAATTGTGTTCGGTCTTCAGTCAGGCGGCTCATTGACAGACTGGTACCTGTAGCTGCTGTTATTGTATCTATCCATCTCATTGCTGGCCTTCCTCTTTTGCATTGACCTTCTATCTTGCCAAGCATAATGTCTTTCTCTAATGATCTCTCTCTCCGTATGATGTGTCCAAAGTATGAAAGTCGAAGTCTTGTCATCTGAGCTTCTAAAGAAAGCTTAGGTTTGATCTCCTCTAGTACCGACTGGTTTGTTCTTCGGGCAGTTCATGGTATACACAGTATTCGCCGCCAGCACCATAATTCAAAGGCATCAATTTTCTTCCTGTCTATCTTTTTCACTGTCCAGCTTTCACACCCATATGATGTTATTGAAAATACCATGGCTTGAACAAGTCGAATCTTTGCATGGAGAGAGACATCTCTGCTCTTGAGAATCTTATCTAGGTCTTTCATAGCCATTCTGCCAAGAGCAATGCGTCTGATTTCTTGACTGCTTATTGCTTCTTTATTGCTAATTGATCCAAGTAGGTTAAAGTTGTTTACGATTTCAATTTCTTCTCCAACAATGAACCTGTTGATTATGCCAGTTGTCATGATCTTTGCCTTCTTTACATTAAGGTGCAGGTCCATTTTGAGACTGTTCTTTGACTGTGAGAAGCAAATGTTTCAGATCATCTTCACTTTCAGCCAGTAATGTGGTATCATCAGCATAGCGAAGGTTGGTGATGAGTCTTCCACCAATCTTCACACCTCTGTCTTCATACAATCCTGCTTCTCTGATGATTTGTTCTGCATATAAATTAAACAGTTAAGGGGAAAGTATGCAGCCTTGTCTTACACCTTTGCTTGTTTTAAACCATTCTGTTTCTCCTTGTTACGTTCAAGCTGTTGATTCTTGATCAATGTACAGATTGTGCAAGAGTACGATCAGGTGTTCTGGTATACCCATGCTTCCTAATGTGGCCCAGAGTTTCTCATGGTTTACACAGTCGAAAGCTTTGCTATAGTCGATAAAGCACAAATAGATATCCTTTTGGTATTCTTTAGTCTTTTTTCAAGGATCCATCTCACATCTGCAATGATGTCTCTCGTTCCTCGCCCTTTCCTGAACCCTGCTTGCACTTCAGGTAGTTCTTGTTCCAGGTATGGTTGTAGTCTTTTGAATAATCTTCAGTAGAATCTTACTGGCATGTGGGATCAGAGCGATTGTGCGATAATTTCCACAGTCAGTTGGATCACCTTTCTTTAGTGTTGGTATAAACACAAATCTTTTCCAGTCAGTTGGCCATGATGTTATCTTCCATATTTCTTGGCAGAGCCTTGTAAGTACGGTAACAGCTGCATCAGATTGCTGTAATACTTCTATGGGAATGCTATCAGTGCCTGGTGCTTTGATCTTTGATAAGTCCTTCAGTGCTGCTTCAACTTCTTCTTTCATCACCAATGGTTCCTGATCATAAAGTACAGGTTGAAACGGCTGTTGGTCCACTTGATCTTTATCATATAAAACTCTGTATATTCCTTCCATCTTTTCTTGATCTTCTCAGCATCATTCAACATAGAACCTTGAGCATCTTGTAACATTCCAATTCAAGGCTGGAAATTTTTCTTTAACTCTCGTAGCTTTAGGAAAGCCGATCTTGTTCTTCCTCTAATAGTTTCTGCTTCTATTTCCATGTAGGTGTCATTGTAGTACTTTTCCTTGTCCTGTCTTGCTGCACGTTGGAAATCTCTGAGTTCTGTGATTGTCTTTCTTTCTCCTCCTGGCGTTAGCTTCTCTGCGTTTCTGGGCAGTTTTCAGAGTTTCTTCCATCATCCATTTTGTCTGTTTTTTCTTTTTCACCTTTTGTAGAGACTTTTCACTTTCTTCCAACACAACCTTCTTGATGTCATTCCATAACTCTTCTGGAGCTCTATCATTTGTATCTAAACCAGCAAATCGATTTTCCAGGCATTCTTTAAATTCCAGTGGTATATTCTCAAGGTCATATTTTGTTGCATTCATGAGTGGTTTGCTCTTTTTCAACTTTAGCTTGATTTTGCATACTAGTAGTTGATGATCTGTACCACAGTCAGCTCCAGGTTTTGTCTTTGTTGATGTTATAGAGCTTTTCCATCGTTGACTTCCACAGATGTAGTCAATTTGATTTTTATACAATCCATTGGGTGAAGTCCATGTGTACAGTCGCCGCTTGTGTTACTGGAAGAGGTGTTTGAGATGAATAGATCGTTGGTCTTGCCGAATTCTATCAGTCTTTCTCCAGCTTCATTTCTGTTGCCAAGTTCATATTTTTCAACTACTTTGTCATCTTCTTTGTTGCCAACTTTTGCGTTTGTCACCCATGGCTATCAGGATATCCTTTTTGCATGTTCTGTCAATTTCAGCTTGTACTTGTTCATAGAACTCTTCAATTTCGTTCTCTTCTGCAGCTGCTGTTGGGGCATATACTTGAATTATAGTTGTGTTGATAGGCATTCCTCATAGACGAACAGAGATAAAGCGTTCGCTGACTGCATTGTATTTCATTACAGTTCTTGCAAGTTTCTTCTTTATTATAAATGCAACACAATTTTTTCCTTGCCTTTCATTTCCAGCATAGTAGACCATGTGATCATCTGATTTAAAGTGCCCAATGCCAATCCATTTCAGTTTGTTGACACCCAACAGATCAAGTTGTACATGTTCCATTTCATTCTTGACCACCTCCAACTTCCCTTGGTTCATGCTTCGTACGTTCCATGTTACAATGTGTAAGACATCTTTACAGCTTATAACTCTCATTTCATGCGCAGCTACATCAGCAGTCAGACGTCCCGAGGGCTTTGATCCAACCACATCATAAATGCTGGCTTTACTCTGAAACGTCTTCAGCTCTTCCCCCAGTTGCTACTTGAGTGCTTTCCGACCTGGGGGTCTCATCTTCCAGCACTACAGCACAATTTGTTTTGTTGTAACTATCCATTGGGTTTTCATGGCAAGATACAGAAGTAGATTGCCGGGCCTTTCTTCTGCACAGTTTGTTTGGTGGTGTTGCCATTGTCACAGAAATGCTATCCTCCGCCGTCAACACTGTCCCATTCTGCTGCTGCCCAGATGGGTGGTTCGTCTTGGTCTGGCACCACAGCTGAGACCTGTCCATCTTGAGAGACCCTGCCAGTAGTTAAACTACCGATAGTTTAGTTCTCAGCATCACTGATGCACACAAGCCCTCACAGCACGACAAGCTGCAAACCAAGTGAGGGAGAAACCATCATAAAGAATAAAATTACTCAGCATGTAGATAGTCATGGCCTAATGGGAGACAGCCAACATGGCCTTAGACAAGGAAGATCTTGTCTTACTAATCTCTTATGTGTTTTTGAAGGTGTGAATAAACAGGTGGACAAAAGTGAGTCGGTTGATAGTTTATCTGGACTTTCAGAAAGCCTTTGACAAAGATCCACTCATGAGATACTTTTGGCAAAACTAAAGAGTCATGGGATAGGAGGCAGTGTACTATTGTGGATCAGGAACTGGTTAAAAGATAGAAAGCAGAGGGTAGGGCTAAATGTCCAATTTTCCCAATGGAGAAAGGTGAATAGTGGTGTACCCCAGGGATCTGTCCTGGGTCCCCTGCTTTTTGACATACTCATAAATGACCTGGAAAGTGGAATAACGAGTGAGGTTATCAACTTTGCAGATGAGACAAAACTATTTAAAGTTGTTAAAACCCAAGAGGATTGTGGAAAATTGCAAGAGGATCTCGATAAATTGGAAGACTGGGCATCAAAATGACAGATGAAATTTAATGTGGACAAGTGCAAAGTTATGCACCTAGGGAAGAACAACCCAAACTATGGTTACACGATGCAAGGTTCCACATTAGGAACCACCACCCAGGAAAAAGATTTAGGCATCATTGTGGATAACATGTTAAAACCCTCGTCCCAGTGTGCAGTGGCGGCCAAGAGAGCAAATAGAATGCTAGGTATCATAAGGAAAGGAATGGAAAATAAAACAAGGTATTATAATGCCTCTATATCATTCCATGGTGAGACTGCACCTTGAATATTGTGTGCAATTCTGGACGCCGTATCTTAAAAAGGTTATAGCGTTATTAGAAAAGGTTCAGAGAAGAGACACCAAAATGGTAAAGGGGATGGAAGGATACTCCTATGAAGAAAGGCTAAACGGGTTAGGGCTCTTTAACCTGGAAAAGATACGGCTGAAGAGAGAAATGATAGAAGTCTATAAATTAATGAACGGAATGGAATGGGTAAACGTAGATCGATTGTTTACGTTATCAGAATATAGAAAGACTAGGGGACATGCAATGAAGTGGGTAAACTATTTAAGACTAATAAAAGAAAATATTTTTTTACTCAGCGTGTTATCAAACTCTGAAATTTGTTACCAGAGGATGTAGTAAATGCTGTTAGTGTAGCTGGGTTTAAAAAAGGTTTGGACAAGTTCCTGGAGGAAAGGTCCATAAACCATTATTAAGAAGGGACCCAGGATATCAGTGCTTGACCCAGTACAAGCATTGTGGAACCTGTGTCTTTTGGGGAAACTGCTAGGTATTTATGACCTAGATTGGCCACTGTTGGAAACAGGATACTGAGCTTGATGGACCTTGGTCTGACCCAGTATGGCATCTTATTTCTTATTTTTTATTTCTTAAGACTGGAAACTTGACCAAAAAAGGAAATGAGAGGAAAAATGACCCATGGATATTACTTTAAGCAGAGCAGACTAATTTTATCAGAAATGTAAACTGTGCTATTATAAAATCATACCTTAGTGTAAAAGGTTTACTAGTACAGCCTCCAAAGAATACTCTTCATGTGCACCGGAGGTATTAACATCCAGATCTAAAAGACGCCCGCACTTGCGCTATAGACTTTATTCATTTCTGCGGGAACCCAAGGTCAGCTGTCCATCTGGAAACCGCTGATTGGCTCAAAACTTTATAAATGCTTGCTAACAGCCTGAAGTCTCGTCAATGGTACTATACTATTATATCATTCTACATTATGAGCCGTTAATCTCTGTCAATATTAAGACCATTGGGAGACAAGTTATCAAGCATAAAAATGCATCATTGTTCTAACCTCATAATTTTGTTAATGTTCCCCCTCTCCAGTTCAATTTGACTTTTTTAATGACGACAAACTTCAAATCTGAAATCTTATGAGCTTGCTTCGGCCAATGAGATAGCAATGGTTTTTCAGTCAAACCCCTCTTGATACAACTCTTTATGTTCTGTTATTCTTACACGAATACTACGTATAGTTTTGCCTACATATAGTTTTTCACAAGGATATTGGATTACATAAATGACATGGCTGGTCTCACAATTAGAAAAATCATCTATAAAGAACTTCTGTTTTGTAGGATGAACAAAATGATTTCTCACTGCTATTGCATGTATAGATATGGAGTGCCGTCCACATTGATGCTGTCCTTTATATTTTGAAAGGAATTTCCTTTCAGTAAAAGCTGACGGAACTAACAAGTTACGTAAATTGACATTCCGTTTGTGGGCCACTACTAATGGTAAAACCTGAAAAACAGGTAGGTCTTGTATAAGGTGCCATTCATTTCATAAAAGTTTTGTAATGTCATGTTTTTGTTGTGAATATAAGAGGGCACACCATTCCCACGTCAACCTTCTTTTTCCGAGGTTGTAAAAGTGATTCACGAGAGGAGTCTCGAGTCCCTTTGTACGCTTGGTTAATGTATTGAGCAGGATACTGTATTGCTGCAAATCTATCTTTCATTATTCTAGCTTGTAGTTCAAAATCCCGTAATGTGGTACAAACCCTTCGTGCTCTTAAAAACTGGCCAACAAAGATTCCTTTCAATGCAGGATTATGAAAACTTTCATAGTGCAAAAGATGATTTCTATCCGTGGGCTTCTTATACAGCATTGTAATGAACCCATTATTATCTTTCTTAATCAGTAAATCCAGATACGAGATTTGATGAGGGTCATATGTTTGAAATCATAAATTGACATCACAACCATTGATCCACACATTAAAATCAGAAAGCGCTTCTACAGAACCTTCCCTAAGTATATCAGGATGTCATCTATATAAAAATGCAATGTGTGCCTTCGAGTCAGTCCTGACCCCTGGCGACACAGAAGCTCCTGGGTTTTCTTGGCAGTGTCACCGGAAGTAAATTGCCAGGCCTTTCTTCCGAGGCAATAGAGGGTTAAGTAACTTGCCCAAGGCCACAAGGAGTGCTAGTGGGATTCAAACCCTGGTTGCTTGGTTACCAAGCCAGTGTTCTAACCACTAGGCTACTCCTCCACTCTGCCATCTATATAACAGATCCATAATTTAATATTGTCCTTAAATTGATTTATCAAAAAATTTTCTTCTAAACTAAACATATATGAATTGGCTATGTCGTGGGCCATAGAGGAGCCCATGGCCACGCCTTTGATCTGTTTATAGAACAAAACTCTAAAACAAGTTTTCGCAAAGGGCAATCTGTGCTAAAGTAAGTAAAGAAGTTGTAGGAATATGTTTATGCATCTTCCTGATGAGGAGACAACGTTCTATAATCTTGAGTGCCTCAACCTGCGGGACATTGGTGCATAATGATTCTACATCTAAAGTGACTAGAATGAAATCAGAACTAAGGTCATGTACGGAGGAAAGAACCTCTATAACATGAGAGTCACGTATATAAGACCACATTTCCTCCACAAATGGGTGTAACAAAATGTCTAAAAGTTGAGAAATGGGTTCCAGAAGGGACCCAATAGCCAAAACAATGGGGCGACCAGGAGGGACCTCAATCGACTTATGGATTTTAGGTATAATATAGATGGTTGGAATAACTGGTGCATCTACTATTAGAAAATCCCTTTCTTTTTTAGTGATATAACCTATTTCAAAAGCTGTGATGACCAAATTATCAATACTTCTCTTTAGGCTGTTGGTGGGGTCCCCATCTAGTCTAAGGTAAAAAGTCTTGTCATTCAGTTGTCTATTTACCTCATTTATATAAATTCTTTATCTTAAACAACTATGGCTCCCCCTTTATCAGCCGGTTTTATAATAATTTGATCATTCTTTTGTAATGACTTAATTGCTTCTTTCTCTCCACGTGTAAGATTATGAAAGGTAAGCTGAGAATCTTTAACCAACTCTTTAACTTGCTTAAACACCACAAGCTCAAATGCTTCAATTAAAGGGTCTGTCTGTGGAGGGGGGGCCCAAGCAGATTTTTTACTTACGACAGATACATCATTAGTAGTGGCTCCTTGACTCATAAAGAAATGATGAAAACATACTTTTCGAAAGAAATTATAGAGATTTATATGAGTTTCAAATGGGTCATGTTTCTTCATAGGCACAAAGGACAACCCTTTACTTAATACTAATTTTTCATCTGACATGAGCATATATTTCAAGATGTTTAACATTACTGTCTGCTTCAGATCTCAATATCTCCTCTCAGCGGATTTCTCTGGCCTCCACCGGCCTCTCTCCTGCCCTCGACCCCAACCTCTGTATTGGTTGTGATAAGCATATGGTCTTTCCTGATCTTGATCTGTCTTGATCTATTTCTTGTGGATGGGTATGTGACATGTCCCGACCTCCCCCTTTCCATAACTGGTCCGTGTTGAAAAAATTATTGCTGTTCCCTTTTTCTTTTCTTTCGTTATCTTTTTGGGGTTTAGGCCGCTCTTTTTGGGTAGAAAATAGTGATGCAGATGTATCAACAAACTCTGCTGATTCACTCTTGCTCCGTTTTTTCTTTTGTTCAAAAGGTACGTCTTTACTCTGATTCTCTATATAGCTATCTTTATGATCAAAGATCGTGGATTTTCTTTTGAACCTAATACGGTCATTCTCTATTTTCTTACACCAGGGGTAAACATACCCCACCCTGTAGTCTTCATCGCTTTAAAATTTGTCAACTTTCTTACTTTTAATCTCTTTCTTAAAATACTGAATATTCTTCTCATAATCAATTTGTACTTTGTCAAAGTTAGTCACACCCTTTTAACACAATCAATTTCTCATCTACCTCAGCTTTTAGTAATTCTGACTTATTAGCTGTGTTAATCAACAAAATCATTAGATCCAATGAACATTTGTTCAAAAGAAGATCCACGATAGCATTTCATCAAAATTTAGCATTCAATCATGTATATTATATTACAAACCACGCCACCGCTAGTGCCTGTGTTTTTGATAGTGCATCCTCTGTTTTTTGACGGTCATATGTTTTTATGTTTTCTAGCCAATTTTATTATTTATTCATTTCATTTTTTAATAGGAATAGTGCTAGTTGACATTTGTTTTATTTGATCATCCATTTCTTTACTATATTAATTTGAATGGCAGTAGCAAAACAAGTGACAGTTCTTTGTCAAATGTGGTTTTTTTGTTTTTATTTCATTTTTTATATTAAGGCCTCCAAACATTGTTAATAAACTTTAGTTCTGTATATACTTCATAATGCTTGTCCCATCATTTTTATATTGTGGAGATTAATGGAATCCTAAAAGATTTTTTTGAATCCTCATGAGAATATTTGTGCCATCACCTGAATTTAGCATTTAACAATGTTATATGCACACTATGCCACCGCTAGTGTCTGCACTCTTGATGGTGCTCCTTTCCATTTTTGGCAATGTGCCGCTGCACATGAGGCTCGCAAGTAATGAAGTGTTTATTTCATGTTCCCTTACAAAGTTTATCTCTATTACCATACGAGTGGCTGTTTTAGCTGTCCCTTGATGAGATTAACGGCTCATTATATAGAATGATATTATTATAGTATAGTACCATTGATGAGACTTCAGCCTGTTAGCAAGCATTTAGAAAGTTTTGAGCCAATCGGCAGTTTCCAAATGGACAGCTGACCTCAGATTCCCACGGAAATGAATAAAGTCTATAGCGCAAGTGCGGGTGTCTCTTAGATCTGGATGTTAATACCTCCAGTGCACATGAAGAGTGTTCTTTGGAGGCTGTACTAGTAAACCTTTTACATTGAGATATGATTTTATAATAGCACAGTTTATTTTTCTGGTAAAATTAGTCTACTTTGCTTAAAGTAATATCCATGGGTTGTTTTTCCTCTTGTTTCCTTTTTTGGTCAAGTTTCCGGTCTTGTAAGGACAATAAGGTTTGTTTTTTTTGGGTTTTTTTTTACTAGTACGAATATATGTAACATTACAGTTTTTGGGAAAAATTGTAGTATAAACATTTCCTTGTTTTATGGTATGCATTCCTAGTTTAAGGCAATATGATTTTAACTGATAAGGCTTCAATCTGATAGTATTTATTCACATGTTTTTTTTTCTATTGTCCAGTGAATTATATTAATTGTTTTATCCTATGCTGATCACTCCTGTTTTTAGTAACACTAATTCTTTCTCATCTTTTTTTGTTTTTTTTTTAGTTCACAAGACTACTATATGGGGTTATAATCAATAGAAGTATTATGATTTCAGTTTTCAATATGCTTTGTGGTTACATGTCACACCCTTATATGGTTATTTTTATGTCATTGTTGGTTTTATGTTTTTTATCATGATTTCATTTTTTATGACTGAATGCTATTTATTTACACATTTGTTCGGTTCTTTTATACTTATAATTTATTAATTATTTATTCATTGTGCGATTACTTTTATATTTTAAATGGCATGTTTTTAATTTGTGTTTTAATTTGTTTGTGTTTATCAGGTGTCTAGGGGCCAACCATGACAAGGAGCTATGCTCCCTCTATAAGATGCCTTCTAAGATCATCCAGAGTCGTAAGCAAAAGCTGGATGATCTCTTCTGTAAGGCAGCCTCGGTATCCCCCGGTAGCCTCCTGCTCTTCAGCCCCAACAGCTCCAGAGTCTCCCAAGGCTCCTCCCTGTGTCCGGTGGCACTCTGACCAGGGGTCGCCTGAACACAAGGGGAAGAAGGTGGGCTAGAGGACTTTGTCGGGGGCGCCAGACAAGCATGAAAGTTCACGTGCCCGGTCTCAGCCCCTGTCGGCAGTCTCTGGAGTTGGAGAGGGAGCGGCCCAGTAAAGTGCCTCGAACTGATATGGAGGCCTCAGGCAAAGGTGTCTGGTCTCCTGAGGATCATCCTGGTGAGGACCCCCCCCCCTCCTTCTCAACACATGACCCAGTCACCCTGGCATTGGTGTCACAGGGCCCCACTCCTGAATGGGAGGCCCGGATGATGGCCTTAGAACGCAGTGTTTGAGTTCCTCGCTGCCCAGTAGGCGCTGATACCTGGCCCTGCTGGAGTAAGCGCTGATACCCGGCCCTACTGGCACATGCCTCGAGACCAAAGGGACCCCGATCTCGAGGATTCCCCTGGCTGCCATTGTGACCCCCGAGAGCCAGAAGCCTCGTGAGGATCCTCAGCGTGGGTTTGATCTCCCTCCCGTTCCTCGGGTGCAAGATCCTTGCGGTCGAGCACTTCTGGTTCTGGGCAAGTTTTGCCCTCAGATCTGGTGTGGGTCACCGACCGTTTTGAGCAGTCTGACCTGACGTCCTCCACAGACTTCTCCGACTGGGAGTCCGATGGAGAGACCTCCCCAGAGACTTTGGTCCCACTGAGACTTCCCCTCTTGATGGAGCCCCCGATCCCAGAGCTGCTGATGTAGAAGGGAGGGTCTGCTTCATCCTCCCAATCTGAGGTCTCTGTTCCTCACAGCTTAGCGGCTGAGCAAGTCGCTCTAGCCTCCTACCATTTCCCCATGGAGACTGAGGACATTCTCTTGGCCTTGCAGAAGGACTCGACCAGACAGGCTTATGCCTTCAAGTGGTGGCTGTTCTCAGTGTGGCGCTCGGAGCTCCGAGCGGACCCATTTTCATGTCCTCCTGGTTCGGTCTTGCAGTACCTGCTCCACCTCTTGCAGTCTGGGCTGAATTCTAACTTGGTCAGGGTTCACCTGAGGGCCATCTCGGCAAACCACCACCCCATCGAGGGCAAACTTCTGTCCGGGACTTTAGCTTGTCTCTTGCTTCATGCAAGACCTGCTTCTTTCCAAGCCCCCCCACCCACCCTGATCCAGGAGAATGGGACCTCAATGTAGTCTTCATGCAGCTGACCAAGCCACCTTTTGAGCCCATGGCTACCTGCCTGCTGCGGCACCTGTCGTGGAAGGTGACCACCTTGATAGCTCTCACGTCCACCTGGAGAGTCAGTGAACTCCAGGCGCTGATGGCCAAGGCACTATACATGAGGTTTTATAGCAAAAGGGTGGTCCTGCAGACTCATCCCAAGTTCCTCCCGAAGGTTGTCTTGGATTTTCATCTCAATCAAGAGATAGTGCTGCCCAGATTCTTCCCGAATCCCCACACTGACTGGGTGTTGGCAATTCTCCACACCCTGGACTGTAAAAAGGTTCTTTCTACCAGCAGGGGACTCGGACCCACTGCAGGTCCGGGCAGCTCTTTGTTTCCTTCGACCCCAGCTGCTTAGTGCTGGCAGTCCCCAAGCGTACTTTGTCCATCTGGGTGGTGGAATGCATCGCCTTTGCCCAGGCCCAAGCTGGGTTTCCCTTATACGCTGAGTCACAGTTCACAATGTCTGAGCGATGGCAATGTCTGTTGCTAGCCTGCTCTCGGTACCACTGGCAGAAATATGCTAGTCTGCCACCTGGTCTGCCACTCACACCTTCACAGTGCATTACTACCTGGAGAGGGAGTCCCATTGGGACGCTGCCTTCAGAAGCAGGACTATATCTTCCACAGGTCAGTCTCTACCCTGGTATCCCCGGTAGTCGAATGCTTCAAGGCCCTGCAGAGATCCTCAGTGTCGCGTAATGGCCGCCGTGGTGCCCAGTCAGGACCGCAGACACTCTGACAAAGGTTCCCTGGAGCAGGAACTCCAAAAAAGAAAAACTCCTTGAGGACCTCATCCTGGGACTCTGACATGCCGGGCAAATCCAGAGCCAGGTCCCACAGCTTGCAGAGAAAACCTGAGGAGTCGGAGCATGAGCAGCCAGCAAAGGTTCTTCGAACTGATGCAGAGGGTCCAGCTACAGGACCCAGATTCTCGAGGCCTCTCTTTGAAGACTCTCTCTCTTCACAGACACTGGACCTGGTGATCCCTGTGTCTGCGTTGAAGGCTGCACCTCAGTGGGAAACCAGGATGATGGCTCTGGAGCCTAGTTTAACTGCCTTCTGAGCGAATCTGAGAACGAGGCATCCCTGGAGATGTGGAAAATAGTGACCTCCCATCGGGTCCACCCCCCCATGTCGTGGCATCTGTCCCTGCCCGAAGACACACCATTCCTCGAGTGAGTTTGGGACATGGTGAAGACTTTGTCCTTCACCACGGAGTCCTCCAATACGAGGCCCCGCTCAAGGAAGCCCTGAGAGTCCCATTCCTCGTCATCCTCAGGTGGTGGCTCCTTTGCATGTGGGAGACACTGGTGTCAATACCCATAGTCAGCCAATGCCTGGATATCATGTACAGAGTCCAGTGAGGACCTGGCTTCTGAAAGTCACAACTACCCCACACCTCCATGGTGATGGAGTCGACTATGCAGCGGCAGAAGAGACAGACACACTCCTCTTTGCCCCCAGGTGGGAATCCTGTGCCCTCAGCCGCAAATGTTACTAGGACTCGATGGTGGCCTGACGGATACAAGCCTACCAGTTTTATATCAGTATGTACCTGTAGGACCTGACAAAGGAACTCACAGGTTTCTTGGCAGGCCTCGGAGGGGATCACCTCCAGCGATTCCAAACCCTCACAAAGTGCATCGGGGAGTGCTCGAAGTACCTGTCTCGAGTGGCCTATGATAGCTTTGAGTCAAACATGAGGGTAGCCACCGCAGATGCCAAGCCTGGCTCCAGGCATCTGACCTCAAGCAGTGGATCCAGGAGAAGCTCTTCGTCATCCCCTGCCTCTGAAAACTTATTTGGCAAGCTGATGGACGAGAAGGCAGTGGAGATCAAGATGGAGTACCTCACAAGGACTCTGCTCTCTGCACTCCAGGAAGACCTCCATCCTTCCTAAGAAGAAACCACCAGGGAAGAGGGCCCCTATTCCAGAGGAAGGGTCCATCCTACAGGGGCTACCCCCATACCAGGCTCCTCAGATGCAACAGCAGGGTCACCAGAGTAAGGGAACGGGCCAGGGACCTCGCAAACCTAAGAGCTCCAAGCCCCAGACCCCGGCTCCTACCCAGCCGGGGATGGGTTTTTGACTCCATGAGCATAGCCTCTCCACCCTTGGGGGAGCAGCTACCCACAGGGGTTGTCTGATACATTTTGCCCATCAGTAAGATATGCCATACTGGGTCAGACCAAGGTCCATCAAGCCCAGTATCCTGTTTCCAAAAGTGGTCAATCTAGGTCATAAGTACTGAGCAGTCTCCCCAAAAGACACAGGTTCCTCAATGCTTTTATTGGATCAAGCAGTGATATCCTAGGTCCCTTTTAATAATGGTTTATGGACCTTTCCTCCAGGAACTTGTCCAAACCTTTTTTTAAACGCAGCTACACTAACAGCCTTTACTGCATCCTCCGGTAACAAATTCCAGAGTTTGATTACACGTTGAGTGAAAAAATATTTTCTCTTATTAGCCTTAAATAGGTTACCTTGTAGCGTCATTGCATGTCTCCTAGTATTTTTATATTTGATGTAAACAATCTATCAACGTTTACCCGTTCAACGCCATTCATTAATTTATAGACCTCTATCATATCTCTCCTCAGCCATCTCTTTTCCAGGTTGAAGAGCCCTAACCTTTTTAGCCTCTCTTCATAGGAGTATCCTTCCATTCCTTTTACCATTTTGGTGGTGGTTCTCTGTACCTTTTCTAATAACACTATATCCTTTTTGAGATATGGTGACCAGAATTGGACACTATATTCAAGGTGCGGTTGCTCCATAGAGCGATACAGAGGCATTATAATATCCTTTGTTTTATTTTCCATTCCTTTCCTTATGATGCCTAGCATTCTATTTGCTCTCTTGGCTGCCGCTGCACACTGGGCAGAGGATTTTAACATGTTATCTCCAGGAACAAGCAGGAATGAGTCCTCACATATGTGTACGTCTGTACCGACGGAGCCTGCGCGGGAACGCTTCCCAGCGTCCAAAAAAGAAAGCTTTTGGGAGCATCCCACGTGCGTGCACGCTGCCTTCCCGCCCATTCACTTCCCTCATCAGTTTTCCCGTTTTCTGCGGAGCCGGCAGGACTTATTCCTGTCACCGCAGAAAATTCTTCTTTTTATTCTTAGTTTTTGTGGTCGCATCTGCCTTCCCTCGACGCCACCGGTACCGCCAGTGTTTTTCTTTCTTTTTTCTAAAGAATTTCTTCTTTTTCTTCAGAAATGTTCCTGTTTTTAGTGTCTGACACTTTCTAGGCCACTAGGCCTCTATCTTTCCATCATGGAAAAGCCAGCCACTACCCTTAAGGAATGCTCAAAGTGTGGCGGTACAGATATGTTTTCAGACACCCATACTTGATGTCTAAAATGTTTGGGTCCTGACCATTGCCCACTGGAGTGTCTTTCTTGCTGGAGCTCAAACAGAAGAAGTCTTCAGAATCAAGCACAACTCGATAACCGGTTCACATCGCACTCGATGTCACCAGCTAGAATATCTCCACAGGATTAGGTAACCAAACAAAAGTCTGTAAAGACTAGCCAGTCCTCAAGTGGTAGATCTCCTTCCCAGTATCGAGATGACTCTGGCCTTGCCCTCGAGGACATATTGGCAATAAAGCCCTGGCGGGAGTCTTCGGGCTCCAAAGCATTAACGGGGCTTCAGGTTGTTCCCGTGGTTCTTACCTCGATGAATATACCTGCGCCATGCTTGTTGGTTGTGGCCGCTTTGAGCGGTACTGACACCCCAGCATCGGCTATGGTGATGGATGAAACACTTCTCACCGATCGCAGTCTAGCGCTCTCGGTTACTTCGGTACCGCTACAGTTGTTGCAGACCGATCTTCCAGTATCGGTACCAGTATCGACATGGGCATCGGTGTCGTTACCATCCATGCTTGCTTCAACAGACTCGCTTCCTTCGATGCCGAGCCTGGAATCGATCTCTAGCATGGATGATTTGGTACAAACTCGTCTCAGTACCGACCTTGGACGGTACCGAAGACATTACTTTAAGGAAAATCCGATGCTTCACCCTTTCAGGTCTTCTGATCCCGATGACTGGGATGAATCCATCGGTACCAAGGCTGAATCTTCAAGTCTAGTCTTTACCCCTCATTTTAGAGGGTCCTCCTCAAGGGAGATTTCTTTTCAAGCTTTTCTGCTTGATATGGCAAAGTTACTTGCCATTTCTATACCTGGTAAAGAATCCCTACCAGTGGATTCAGAGATCCTGCAATCTCCCTGGATTCCAAAGGAGGTCATCATGCTTCCTTTGCATCAGATCTTACAAGATCTACTTTTCAGAATGTGGGAAACTCCTTTAACTGTATCACCACATTCTAAGACACTTGACTCCATGTACAAAGTGCCACCTTCTCCAGGTTTTCAAAAGATTCAACTTCCTCCTCATTCTATTGTTGTAGAATCAGCAATGAGGCGTATCAGGAACTATGCCCCCGTATGCTGGAACAAACTCCCCCCACACATTAGAGCTATTAGAGACCTTATTCAATTTAGAAAAGCCCTCAAACACCACCTTTTTCTCTTACATTATACCCATCCCGATACCCCATTACCTCCCACACACCCCCACTATATCATACAGCCGCTACATGATGTAAAACACTGTAATCATACCTAATATGTAATACAACCGATTTGTACATAGTTTCCTAAGTTTGCTATAAACTTGAATGTAAATAGTTTCCCCAAGTTCTCCTCCATGTTAACTCCCCGTTTTATGTAAACGACGGCCAATGTATCTGGTCAAGTGTTCTATTGTTTTGATGTAAACCGCGCTGATGACAAATAGCGCGGTATATAAGAAATGTTAAATAAATAAATAAATAAATAAATAAATATTAAGAGTACAAAGAAGCACTCTTCTTATCCGCCAGGTCGTGAGTCTAGAACTTTAGATGCCTTTGGACGTCGATGCTTCCAGGCATCCATGCTTTCAGCAAGAATTATCTCATATATTTTCTATATGGGATTATCTCTTGAAGAGGTCACAAAGAACTTAGTCTTTGAACCCTTTTCTTCAAGAACATAAAAGAGCAGACTTTTTCTATATTAGTCAGTCATGCTCAAAATGTCTCTAAATTCCTTAATAGTGCTTCCCTGGACTGTTTTGAGTCTATTAGCAGAACTTCTGCTATAGCCATAGGAGCACGATGCATAGCCTGGCTCCAAGCTTCAGACTTGGACAAATGGGTACAAGAAAAACTGGGAAATACTCCTTGTACTGGTGAAAATCTCTTTTAACAAGGATGCTTTATTTCAAGCTAAGCAGTTAAACACTGATATTGTTACTTTCAGAGGATTGTCAAAACTTTCCTCTACCCCAGCTACTAAAAAATCTCCTAACAAACTTTCTTCCCCTAGGGGTAAAAAGTTTTATTTATCTTCTACCCATCATGCAGATGTTTCCAAAGAAGGGCAACATCATACCAGGCTAAGAAAACCAAAGTCTCAACAGGCTCAGCAAACTCAGCAGTCGCAGGGTTTCTTATTTTTTTTTTTTCATTAAATCTTTTTTCCTGTTGAGTTTCAGAACCACTACTTAACTGCAGAAGCATTTGTAGTTCTCATCCTTATTAAGGCGTCAGTAATACACTGCCTTAATCCTCTACTTTAGGCATGAATCTCTTGCTAAGGGCAATCCTTCCTTTCAGCTCTTAGAGCTATTAAGGATAATCATGCCCCACAGGTAACAAGTTTCTCCTCTCCTTTCAAATTAAACAGAGGAGTTACAACTACTTACAAGGTATGCTATGCCCTTCACCTTGGCAGTTGTCCTGTACAAGGATATTCTATACTTTTGACTGCAGGGGTGCTTTACCCTTTTCAGGGACTTCCAAATTGTAAATCTTCCCAACTCTGTATTACTTCTATCCCTCTTAGTTGACATTTTCAATCTAAGAGTGATATTATTTCACTGGAGGGCTTACCTTTTTAAGCCATAGGATTGTCCTCAATACCTACTCCAGTAAGTAATTTCCATACAGAGTTTCTCCCCTCTGCAATCTTTCAAATATTTCTTTTAAGACAGCTTATCAGGTCGGTCCTTGTCCAATCTATAGGACCTATCCTCTTTTGCTGCCTTAATAACACATAATTTCAAGAGAGGTTCCAAAACCTACTTGGACAATTTATTGTTGTAGGCAACCAGCCTGTCTGCTATTCTTAGCCATCTTCAATTCTTTGGCTCCCAGAGAATAGATTAGTTTGCACACTGGTAATTAAACAACCAGATCTCACCTGGGCAACCTACAACATGCTCTCTGCAATTCTACAAAAAGCTCTGCAACTATGGGCCTTTGCCAGAGAGCGTTAGAGCCATTCCTGGTGGATAGCTTCCAGATGGTTGAAAGGCTTGCCCAGTCATACTTCCACATGACCGTTTTTTTCCTACCTTTACCATCTTCCTTAAAATTTTCCTTGTAGGGAAAATGAACCAGGGCTTAGATCACATAAAAGCATAAAGAATTGCTTAATTCCCTGAGTTGTTCCACATCTCCAGTGGAACTATTCCAACAGGGATGAATTTCTTTTCACTGCAGTTGGACCTTGTCTAGTGCATTCCTTCTAATTCCCAATACTTCATTGGAGCTTATGCTGAACAAAAAGAATGCACTATATTCATATTGCCCTCATAGATGGGCAAATATGGTATTCCCTTTTATTGCGTCTTTTTCTCCACACTGAAGTTATAGAAGGATCAAGACTTCTCGTCTTAAGATTAAGGTTTTCTCTGCACCCCTTCACGCAGATCTCCATTTCTGGTTATTCAAAGTCTAGAATTGTAAAGAGATCTAGACCTATCCTTCTGACTAGGAAACTTCCACTGGTTTCCATGTAACCACCTTCATGGTTCTCCACGTATAACCAATAAGGGGTTCTCTATCTATATTTTCAAGCAGGTCTTACCCCTTCTTGTTGTTAAGTGAGTCGCTCTTTAGATATAGATATATATAGATATAGATAGATAGATATCACAAACTGCCTTCGTTTACTGTAACCTCTCTGGTTACGTTACATCTGAAGCTCTCCATGTAAAGTCATCCTAAGTGACATCACTTGGGGAAGACCTTCCTGATCTTCAAGAAATTGAAGGCTACACCGCCTACTACAAATGTTTTTCATTCATTTGGATAGAGGGGTCTCAAAGACCCATCCTTTTTCTGCAAACCAGTCAGATTTATCTCCTCTTTTTCCTAGAGTTTTTTTCTGCTCTAAGGACAGAGCTTCAAATGTTGGCCTACAGAAGCTTTAGCTTCTCATCCAAAGTCCAACCCCATTAAACTCTCCCAGTTTTTTCTTCTGGGATTAGTTCTAGCCATTTAGGCTTCAGGCTTCTGACTTCTGCCTGTATTGCGAAATTTATTTCCTCTACTTCACAGTAAGGTATTTTCTTTGACGATAATGTACTGGTTTCTATCACCAGACCATTACTCTCAACAAATACTTTCACAATATTTTTGACTAAAGTCCAATTTTCACTAACATTTCTGATCTACACAAGGACTCCTCTTCAGATGCCTTGTTTAGTCAAGCTGTTCCACAGCACACCCTTCTCAATTCAACTCCTACCCTCCATCCCTTGGATGCCTCAGGTTCTGGGAGATAGCATGGCCAATCGACTAGATTTGCAACATGCTAGGACCTCCTCCAGGCATCTTAGCTTGGGAGTCCCCATATGTGAGGACTCATTCCTGCTTGTTCCTGGAGATAGCACAGTTACTTACCTATAACAGGTGATCTCTGGGAACAGCAGGAATAAGTCTTCATAACCCACCCACCTCCCCTAGGAGTTGTCTCTCTCTCTATCTCTATCTCTAATTTGTCTACTTCCCTCCTTCGGTCTCAGCTACAAACCCAGCTGATGAGAGGGAAGTGAATGGGCGGGAAGGCAGCACGCATGCATGTGGGATGCTCCCAACAGCTTTCTTTTTTGGACGCTGGGGAGCGTTCCCGCACAGGCTCCATCGGTACAGACGTACCCATATGTGAAGACTTATTCCTGCTGTTCCCAGAGATCACCTGTTACAGGTAAGTAACTAACTGTGCTATCCACAATGACACCTAAATCTTTTTCCTGCATGGTGGTTCCCAATGTGGAAACTTGCATGGTGTACCCATAATTTGGGTTGTTCTTTCCTAGGTGAATAACTTTGCACTTGTCCACATTAAATTTCATCTGCCATTTGGATGCCCAGCCTTCCAATTTATCAAGATCTTCTTGCAATTTTCCACAATCCTCTTGGGTTTTAACTGCTTTAAATAGTTTTGTCATCTGAAAATTTGATAACCTCACTCGTTCCCTTTTCCAGGTCATTTATGAATATGTTAAAAAGCAGCGGACCCAGCATAGATCCCTACGGTACTCCACTATTCACCTTTTTCCATTGGGAAAATTTACCATTTTGCCATAACCTCTGCTTTCTGCTTGCCAAAAGTCTCTGTGGGACCTTGTCAAAGGCTTTCTGAAAGTCCAGATAAACTTATTTATTTATTTAGCTGTATTTATATCCCGCTTTTCACCGGGTCAAAGCGGTCAATTGGGGGATACATTTAACACAAGGGGATATGAGACACATACGCTAATACTTACAGGGAACATGGGCAATGGAGGGTTAAGTGGCTTGCCCAAGACCACAAGGAGTTCCTATAGGACTAGAAATCCCAGTCCCTCCGGCCTGAGATTGCTGTCCCCAGGTGGGACTTGAACCCCCGGCCCTCCGGCTTGAAGTACCTTGTCCTAACCACTAGACCACTCCTTCCTTTATATCAACCGACTCACCTTTGTCTACCTGTTTGTTCACACCTTCAAAAAAACATAACAGATTAGTAAGACAAGATCTTCCTTGTCTAAAGCCATGTTGGCTGTCTCCCATTAAGCCATAACTAGCTACATGATGAGTAATTTTGTTCTTAATGATGGTTTCTACCATTTTTCTCAGTACTGACGTCAGTCTCATTGGTCTGTAGTTTCCCGGATCACCCCTGGAACCCTTTATAAAAATTGGCGTTACATTGGCGATCCTCCAATCTTCAGGTATTATAGATGATTTTAATGATTAGTTCACAGATTATTAACAGCAGGTCTTCAATCTCATATTTCAGTTTTCAACACCCTTGGATATGTACCATCGGGTCCAGGTGATTTGTTACTCTTCAGTTTATCAAATAGTTGTAATACAACTTCCTGTGTATCGATATTTCTTTGAATTCTTCCACGGTATCACCCATGACTGAAGTGGTATTTAACATCCCTACATCTTCCTCAGCAAAGACCGAAGCAAAGAATTCATTCAGTCTCTCCGTTATGGCCTTGTCCCCTCTTAGTGCCTCTTTTACACTCCAACTGACTCTCACAGGTTGTTTTTTTACTGTGAATATACTTGAAAAAAGTCTTTATTACGCGTTTTTGCTTCCACAGCAAGTTTCTTCTCAAATTAACTTTGCCAGCCTTATCAATGCCTTGCGTTTAACTTGCCAGTGCTTGTGCTGTTTCCAGTTTTCGTCATTTGGCTCTTTTTTCCATTTCCTGAAAGATGCTATTTGGCAACAATCTCTCTGACCTCACCTTTATACCATGCTGGCAGTTTTTTGGACTTCCTTCCACTTTTCTTATAGCGTGGAATACAGCTGGTCAAGGCTTCCAAGATAGTATTTTTCAACAACACCCAAGCTTGATGTAAGTCTTTGACCTTTGCAACTACTCCTTTTAGTTTTTTCTTAACTATTTTCCTCATTTTATCATTGTATCCCTTTCGAAAGTTAAAAGGTAGTACTATGGATTTCCTTACCATCCTTCCTCCCTCCATTAATTAAATCAAATGCGATCATGCTATGATCACTATTGCCAATTGGCCTCAATACCCTTATCTCTTGCACCAAATCTGGTGTTCCACTAAGGACTAAGTCCAAAATGGCTTCCCCTCTGGTCAGTTCATGAACCAGCTGCTCCAAGAAGCAATCATTTATTTCATCTAGCATCTTTATCTCCCTAGTATGTCCTGCTGTGACACTGACCCAGTTAATACCAGGGTAATTGAAATCACCCATTATTATTACTGTTCTGTAACGTTTGTTAGTTTCCCTGATTTCTTTGAGCATTTCATCATCCATTTGTTCATTCTGGCCAAGCGGTCGATAGTATAACCCCACTGCCATCGCCTTCCCCTTTTTACATGGAATTTCAATCCATAGAGATTCTACATAGAATTTTGTTTCATGCTAAACTTTAATCCTTTGTGACTCAATGCCCTCTCTAACAGAGCACAACCCCTCCACCCATTTGATCATCTCTATCATTACGATATAGTTTGTACACAGGTATCAGTGTCCCACTGGTTGTCCTCCTTCCACCATGTCTCTGAGATACCAATCTTATCCAACTTCTCATTTAGTGCTATATATTCTAACTCTCCCATCTTATTTTTTAGACTTCTAGCATTTGTATGCAAGCATTTTAGAGACACTGTTTTATTCATATTAATCTGGTTATCGGTGGGCAGGGGCAGTTTGGAATCTTTAAGCTCTGTCTGCTCTGTACTCAAGGGCATTTTGGCTGCCTTTGTCTTTATTGGAAGCTCTCTGCTGATGTGCCCTAACTTCATTTTTTTTTTGTAGTATCCTTCAAGGATACATTGTTACAAACTATGTGCTCTTGGGCGACTGTCGATTCTCCTGTTATCTAGTTTAAAAGCTGCTCTATCTCCTTTTTAAAGGTTAATGCCAGCAGCCTGGTTCCATACCAGTTAAGGTGAATCCCATCCCTTCAGAAGAGCCCCTCCTTTCCCTAGAATGTTCCCCAGTTCCTAACAAATCCAAAATCCTCATCTTTGCACCATTGTCTCATACACACATTGAGACTCCGGAGCTCTGCCTGCCTTTTGGGCCCTGCGTGTGGAACGGGAAGCATTTCGGAGAACACCACCGTGGAAGTTCTCAATTTTAACTTCCTGTCTAAAAGCCTACATTTAATCTCCAAAACCTCCCTACCATATTTTCCTATGTCTTTGGTACCGACATGTACCAAGACAGCAGACTCTTCCCCAGCACTATCTAAGACTTTGTCTAGGTGGTGCATGAGGTCCGCTACCTTCGCACCAGGCAGACATGTTACCAGGCGATCCTCACGTCCACCAGCCACCCAGCTATCTCCATGCGTAATGATCGAATCACCAACTATAACGGCTGTCCTAACCCTTCCCTCATTGGCACATGGCCCTGCAGAATCTTCGTCGGTGCGAGAGGGTTTTACATCACCTGGAGGACAGGTCCTAGCTATAGTATCACTTCTGCCACACCAGGGTGATGCTTTCCTGTCATGTGACCTCTCTCCTCCATGGCAACAGGGATCCTGCCAGACTGGAGGTGGAGCTTCAGGACTTTATCCCTGTAGGTCTCTTTTATGTACCTCTCTGTCTTATGTCTTCCAAGTCTGCTATTCTTGCCTCCAGAGATCGGACTCGTTCCCTGAGAGCAAAGAGCTCCTTGCACCTTGTGCACACGTAAGACCACTCGTCAACTGGGTGAAAATCATACATGGGGAGGGAGGGAGGGAAAGAAGAGTTATTAAAAGCTGCCTGCTACACAGTACCCTGTCCTGCGCTTCTAAGGTAATCTGTGACCAATCTCCAGGGGTAGTCCCACAGCCCTTGCTTGGATAAAGGGAGTCTTGAGTTCTAAATTTAACCAGAAAGCTCTCTTTTGTGTGTTAAATTTAAACTGAAAGCGCCTGGCTGCTACTAGGCCCTGACTGAGTATTAAATTTAAACTGGAAGCTCTCTGCTGGGTTCTAAATTTAACCAGAAAGCTCTCTGCTGTGTTTAAAATTTAAGCTGAAACTGTTTGCTGCTACTAGGCCCTGACTGATTGATTTAACAAATACACTGGGTTCACAGATGAATCAGCTTTAATCTAAAGAATTCTTTTTTCCCCAAGATTTTGAAAAATTCCCAGAAGTAAATACTTACAATTGCAGATCTCTCTCCAGAAGTAGCAGTCCCCTTTTGTAGTCCTTCAAGCTATCACCAGAGACTCCTGGACACTCCAAGTAGTCCAGGAAGGCTACCTCCTTCACTTGCACCCTTTCTTCCCAGGAGAGCCCTCTTGGACTTCCCTGCACCAGGCCCTGCTACTGCAGGAACTCACAGGCCTTCTCACAGATAGAGCCGTGGAGCCAGTACTCCATCACCTCAAGGGCAATGGGTTCTTTTCCTGATACTTTCTAGGCGCAAAGAGAACAGGGAGCCTAAGGCCTATTCTAGATTTGCGAAGCTTAAACATATTCCTGGTGCGGGAGATGTTCATTGGAACATTGCTGCCATATCTCCAGCAGGGAGACTGGCTATGCTCCTTGGACCTAAAGGATGCTTATTACCCACATCCTCATTCATCCCAGCCGCATGCAGTACCTAAGATTCATGGTCAGGGGTGACCATTACCAGTACAAAGTTCTACCCTTGGGTCTGGTCTTCATACACAGTCTTCACCAAATGCCTAGCAGTGGTGGCGGCCTACCTCCATCTCCAAGGGGCCTTCATCTTCCCGTATCTGGACTACTGACCCATAAAGGGAGACACGGCTGCCAAGATGCAGCAGGCCACAGCCTGAACCAGCAGTGTCCTACAGTACCTGGGGTTTGTGATAAACCACCCAATGTCTCACTTCGCTCTGACACGGCCTGGAGTTCATAGGGGCTCAACTGGACACTCTTCAGAGAAAGACCTTCCTCTCCTTGGACAGGGCAGGTCACCTCATGGCTCTGGCCACTGAGGTACAGCACTGTCGCATGGTGTTGGCACAGTCCATGCTCTGCCTGCTCGGCCATATGGCATCCACAGTCTGTATTGTTCCACATACTTGCCTTCAGATGCAAGTGGCCCAGTGGTGCCTCCGCTCCCAGTGGACACAGGCCACAGGCCAGCTCTGGGACAAAGTTCTAGTGACCCGCATGCTGGCAGAGTCACTCTACTGGTGACAGGCCACACAGCACTTGCAGGAGGGCATGCCCTTCCAGCATCTAAATCCCCAGAATGTCCTTATCATGGATGCCTTCTTACAGGGCTGGGGTTCCCATTGTGAGGAACTTCGCATGCAGGGCACCTGGTCCTTAGCGGAGAGCCAGAAGCAGATCAATCTGCTGGAGCTCGGAACCATTTTTCTGGTTATGAGGGCCTTCCACCACTGCCTGCAGCACCATTCGGAGATGGTCCAAATGGACAATCAGGTCACGATGTTCTACCTGAACAAGCAAGCACAGGGTCTTACCACCTCTGTCAGGAGGCAGTAGCCCTCTGCCCGTACGTGATCAGTCAAGGAATTCTCCTCGGAGCAATGTACCTTCTGGGCCAGGACAATGCTCTAGCGGACAGGCTGAGCAGAGTCCTACAGATACATGAATGGCAACTAGACCCCAGAGTGGCACAGCGGCTCTTCTGACTCTGGGGCACCCAGCGGCTGGACCTCTGCCATCCCATCCAATGCTCAGCTGCCCCACTTCTGCTATTACCAGCCATACCTTGTTCTGGGTAGTGGTGGACACTGTCCTCATCTCATGGTTGGAGGGCCTTCTGTATGCCTTCTCACCCATGCCACTATTGTCCGGACTCTCTTCAAGGTCCTGCGGGACATGGCTTCTCTGATCCTGGTAGCCCCATGGTGGCCCAGGCAGCCTTGGTTCCCTCTGCTGCTCTGCCTCTTGACGGAGCCCCCGGTCCCTCTGGGGAACGCCCAGGGTTGGTTACTCAGGAGAGGGGCTCCCTTCTCCACCCCAGCCTGGGGTTCCTGACATTAACAGCATGACTGCTGAATGGGTAGCCTTGGCCCCCTTCAACCTTCCAAGGGAGGTGGTGGTAGAGGTCCTCCTGGCCTCTCGTAAGGACTCCACGAGACGGGTCTATGCCATAAAGTGGCACAGAATCTCGGTGTGGCGAGCAGAGCAGCAGATTGACCTGTTCTTTTGCCATGTGCACATGGTGCTACAGTACTTGCTTCATCTCTCGCCAAGCTAGACTCAAGTCCATGTCAGTCAGGGTGCACCTGAGTACGCGCTCGGTGCATCACCATTGAGGGTAAACCCCTCTCTGCTCAGCCTCTCATTGCTTGGTTCATGTGGGGCCTCCTGCTCTCTGAGCCTCCCATCCGCCTGCCTCCAGCAGAATGGGACCTCAGTGTGGTCTTGATACAGTTCACTAAGCTGCCATTTGAGCCTCTGGCTACATGTCATATGCGAAACCTCTCATGGAAGGTCGTCTTGGTAGCACTTACCTCTGTGTTCAAAGTCTGCGTGCTTCAGGGCTTGGTGGCTGAGCCACTCTACACCAGGTTCTGCAAGAGCAGTGTCATGCTTCGCACCCACCCTAAATTCGTTCTGAAGGTGGTGTCCGCGTTCTACCTCAATCAGGAGATGGTGCTCCCCATCTTCTCCCAACAGTCCCGCGCTAACAAGGTGGCCGTTTTCCATACTCTGGATTGTAAGAAGGCCTTGTCCTTCTACTTACAATGTACTCTGAGCCACCACAAAGCCTCAAGCTTTTCGTTTCCTATGACCCCAATCACCTGGGGGAGGATGTTACCAAGCATACCCTGTTCATCTGGTGGCAGAATGCATTGCCTTCGTCCATGATTGGATTGGACTCTCGTTGGAACGTCGGGTCACGGCAAACAACATCAGGGCTATGGCAACCTCAGTTGCAAGCTTGCGCTCTGTCCCTATGGCAGAGATGCTGGGCCGCTACCTGGTCCTCAGTCCACACCTCTGTAGCTCACTATTACCTGGAGAGGGAGTCTTGACTGGACAGCGCCTTCGGCCAGGCTGTACTGTATAATCTCTTTGGGGTCTAGGCAACTCCTACCTTCTGACTCTTCTGTGTTCAGGCTACCGGAGTGATTTATTTTATTACATTCTCTTATATACCGCGCTATTCTGCATCAGTGCGGTTTACATTGAACAAACTGAAATTACATTGAACAGGGCATTATAACTTGGAGATAACTATTTTACAGGGAACATGGGCTATGGAGGGTTAAGTGGCTTGCCCAAGACCACAAGGAGCACCTGTGGGACTAGAAACCCCAGTCCTTCCGGCCCAAGGTGATGTTTTTCTCTGGACAGTGGGGTCCTTAATCTTCCCTCAGACACACTTGCGGCCTGACCATGCTTTTTCTACAGGTTCTCTGTAGCCTGTAGCTAGGGAGTCCTATATGTAAGGACTGACTTCCTGGAGAAAGTGTAGTCATCACCTATAACAGGTGTTCTCTAGGGACAGCAGGAATCACTCCTCATAGCACTTTCTCCCTACCCATGGAGTTGCAGTAATCATCTTTTGTTGGCTCTAGCTATGTCATCTGACTGAGCAAGTTGGCACCCTTGGGCAGGAAGGGGACCACACATGCGTGGTGGCATCTCTCAAAGGCTTTCTTTGAAAGCTGTGGAGATGCTTCCGCGAGGTCTCCATTGGTGTCTGTCGGCCATATGTGAGTGAGGACTGATTCCTGCTGTCTCTGGAGAACACCTGTTAAGGTGAGTAACTACGCTTTTTCTGATAGCAGTAACTTCAGCCTGATGGGTTAATGAACTGTAGGCTTTGGTGGACTACGCACCATATACCAGATTCCACCATGACAAGGTTGTCCTTCGTACACATCCTAAGTTCTTACCAAAGGTAGTCACCTCCTTCCACTTGAACTAATCTATCTCTCTATGAATGTTCTTTCCAAAGCCTCACAACTTCCCTGCTGAGGCCAAACTGCATACCCTGGATTGTAAAAACATTAGCCTTTTACCTAGACCGCACTAAGAATCATCGGCAGTCCTCTGTTTTGTCTCCTTTGACCAAAATCATCTAGGTTTACCCATTTCCAAGAGAACACTTTTTAACTGGCTAGCAGATTGCATATCCTTTTAGTTACTCGCAGGCTGGGCTGTTTCTACAGCAGCATGTCACAGCTCATAATGTCCGAGCCATTGCTACCACTGTAGCTAATCTCCATTCTCTCCCTGTTTTGGCGCTGCCAAGTAGCTATGTGTTCTTCATGGTATACCTTTGCAGCACAGTATTGCTTGGACAAGAACTACAGAAGTGATGCTCAATTTGGACAATCTGTTCTACATAACCTCTTTCAAATTTAAACAATTTGCCCACTATCCATTGGGCTACCTTGTGAGAAGTGCTCCGAACAAGCTGAGTCTGTTGGATACCTGCTGCAACCTCGGGCTGCACCATGACTCTTTCTCTCACTCGGTAGTTTGAGGCTAAGGAAACCCATTTGTGAAGACTGACTTCCTGCTTGTTCCTGGAGATATTGTAGTTACTCACCTGTAACAGGTGATCTCTGGGAACAGCAGGAATTAGTTTTCACAACCCGCCTACCTCCCTTTAGTCGTCCCTTTTTATGTTTGCTCTCAATTTGTCTCTATTTACCTCACTGAGGAGACCAGGAGCAAAGGCGGGAAGGCAGCCATGCATGCGTGGAGGAATGCTCCCAAAAGCATTCCTATTTGTATACTGGGGAGTGTTCCCACACCGGGTTTCTTTGGTGTGACGTCACCCATATGTGAACACTGATTCCTGCTGTTCCCGGAGATCATCTGTTACAGGTGAGTAACTACGCTTTGACTTCAACTATTTTACTACTTAGATCACAAATTTTGTCTTATTGTGTATTTAAATTAAAAATTGATAATTACCAAATAAAGGGAGCTGTGGAATTCAGAGCTATAGTGCACTTCATATATATCTTTTTGAGCCAGCAAATTATATTTGTGTGTGTTTTATTTTAGAGGTGTAGGTGCTGGCTGTAATACAAAGGAGGTAATAGAAAGACTGAGGCGTCTTAAAGCAGAAATTGAAGAGCTGGAACTAAAGGAAAAAGAGCTTGATCAGCAGAAATTATGGCTTCAACAAAGCATCAAAAATGTTATGGATGACTCTATCAACAACAGATATCCTTTTTATTTTATTTTTATAGCACTACTTATGCAGTGCTGTACACTCAAATATGGGACTATTCCTGCTCAAAAGAATTTAAAATACATTCAAGACTGCAGGGCAAAGAAGCTTAGGAAGTTTTGTTTAGTGTTGAAAATGATTAAAATCATGGGTATCAAATATTACTGCTTATGCAATATTTCCAGTTTTCTAGTTTAGAAACTACTAATGATTTCACTGCAAATTTTCAGAAAGCATATAGATAAGCATTAGCTTAAAGGGATTAAAATGGAAGTTTTATTCACAGTTTACTGGTATGTGCCAGCACAAACTTGTACCTGGAATTCACTTGTAAAATAACTATTTTAGAAAAGGCTCATTGTACACGTGGATGGCCATATCATGTTGAAGTTGCATAAGGTGTGTCTGGAATATGGCATTTGGCGGGACAAAAATCTACATTTGTTTTCCATTTCATATGGGGAATGCATGTGTAAGGGCAAAATTATCTGTCTGGATTGACACCTGCTCCAGAACACAAATAGAGATTTTAAAAGTACTCCTTTTGGCCATCCCTTTACAGGAGGAATTAAGGGGATATCCCCTTAATCTCCTATTATGTATTTCCCCCACTGATTTGAAATAGGGTCCAGATAGTCCTCTAGTTAAGAAGCATCTGTACGTCTAGATTTGCAAAATGGTATTTACACGTGTTCATTGTAAAATGCAAATGCAATGTGTGCCTTGCCAGCACTTAAACGTGTAAGTTGTCTCTTCCCCTTCAATTTTTTATAAGCATAGGCCATATGGTCTTCTGCCATCATATTTCTATCTAGTCTGCCCTTCCAAAACAGCTACTATAATCCCCTTTCCTTTCAAGATCTTCTTTGTTTGTCACATACTTTCTGGAATTCAGATACTGTCCTTGTCTCTACTACCTCCACTGGGAGACTATTCCATGCATCTACCACTCTTTCCATAAAGAAAGATTTCTGCATATTACTCGAGTCTATTCTCTTTAACCCTCATCCTGTGTCCCCTCATTGCAGAGCTTTTCCAATTGAAAGAGGCTCTCCTGTGCATTAATGCCACAGAGGTATTTAAATTTCTCCAGGACCAAGCAGGAAGTCGGTCCTCACATATGGGTGACGTCGGTGCCGACGGAGCCCTCGCGGAGCAATTTTCCCCAGCTTTCAAAGAAAGCCTTTGGGAATTGCAGCGCGCATGCGCGGTCCCCTTCCCGCCCAAAGGTGCCATCTTGGCCAGTCTTCTTTTTTCCGCAGAGCCCTACAGACGTCTACAAGTCACCGCTGAAAAGTTGATTTTCTTTATTTTATTCTTATTTCTTCGGTTCGACGCCGGTCCTTTTTCCGTCCGGCCTCACGACGCCGTTTGCGAGGCCTCCCCTTCTTTTCGTTTTTTCTTTCCTTAGTGACAAATTCGCGCTTTTTTCACTTTTCCCTGGCGGCACGAACGTTCGACCTCGCAGGGGCCCTTTTTCCCCCGATGGCCGCCAGTGGTTTTAAGAAGTGTGTTAAGTGTAAGAAACTTATGTCTCTTACCGACACACATGATTGCTGCCTCCGCTGCCTGGGCCCAGATCATGAAGAAATGATCTGTGGGGCCTGTGGCAAGATGTCCGCCAAATCCTTGCGGAGTCGGCAGCATCAGAGGGAGAGAATCTTCTCTGACCCCAGCCGTACCCGGACCTCGTCAGAGGCGTCGGTGTCCAGGGAATCTGGCTCTGAACACCGTCGGAGCTCCTCTGAGAGGGGGTCTCCTTCCCGGGAACATCATCGGAGGAAGAAACCTGCGAGGACGGCGTCGGTGGACGCTCCTGGCTCCGCGAGGGCCAGGTCGCATAGCCCCGATAGTCGTCCCGGGTCTTTGGAGCTGGAGCGGCCGTCCAAGCAACCTCGTCTCGAGATGGACTCGTCTGCTCACGTAAGTGCTGTTGTCCTCGTGGACTCTCCTCCGAGGGGTCCGACGTCGGGCCCGACGCCATCGGGGCCCGAGTCGGGGGCTGCTGGGTCTCCTGAGTTCGGACTCAGGTTGACGGCCTTGGAGAGCAGCCTAGCTGCCTTCATGGACCAGCAGCGGGCATTGATCGCCGGCCTCGCTGGCGCTTCTGCCCTGACCGCCGGGACGTCGACGTCTAAGTCGACCCCGGAGACCGAGCCGATCCTCGAGTCCATGCGGGCTCGAGTCGATCCTCGGTCGAGGTCCCCTTCGGCCTCCCGTTCGGGGCCGCGGTCGTCGACGCCGACTCCCTCGGCGTCGGGGCGGACGGCGTCTGCGCCCGCCCGGCCAGAGCCGCTCGACTCCTCCTCCGAGGAGTCCGCCTGGGAATCCGAGGTGGAAGAGTCACCTGATTCTTTTCGGACTCGGTGTATTCCTTCGGACTCCCCCGAGTCCGAACCTCGGAGACAGTCCCCTCCGGAGGATGCCCTGTTCTCGGACTTCGTGAGGGATATGGCCAAGGCCTTGGCCTTCCCTGCGGATCCCGAGGAGGAGCCTCGAGCCGAAGAGCTCGATGCCCTCCAGTATGACTCTCCTGCAAAGGAGCATTTTACTGTACCGGTTCCTCCGATGCTGGAACGACTTCTCTTCCGCATGTGGGAGAGCCCGGCGTCGTCGCCGGTATTAAGCAAGCGGGTCGATGCCATATATCGAGTCCGCAAGAGCCCTGGCTTCCAAAAGGCACCGCTACCGCACCATTCCATGGTGGTGGAATTGGCCATGCATAGGCTCAAGAGCCAGAAGATGCACCCCTCGGTGCCTCCCGGCAGGGAAGCCCGCAGCCTGGATGGCATTGGTAAGAAGTGTTTCCAGGGCTTTATGCTTGCTTGTCGGGTCCAGACTTACCAGCTCTACATGGGCATGTATCTCAGGGACCTGGCTAAGGAGATAGCCGGATTCTCTGCTGGTCTCTCTGAGGAACCTTTGCGGAGGTTCCTGGTCTTGTCCACTGGTATTCGAGAGTGCTCAAAGTTTATCTCTCGAGCAGCCTATGATGTCTTTGAGGCATCGGCTCGAGTAGCCGCAGCCGGCATCGGGGCCCGCCGACAGGCTTGGCTTCAGTCATCCGACCTCGAGCCCTGGGTGCAGGACAAGTTGGTCGATGTCCCCTGCAGAGGTGAAAGCCTCTTTGGCAAACCTATGGACGAGAAGGCTGCACAACTCGAGACGGAGACTCTCACCAGGACTCGGCTCTCCAGGAAAACCTCTGCCCCTTTCCAGAAGAAGAAGGGCTCGGGGAAAAAGCCCTTTTACCCGAGGAAGACGGCTGCCTATAAACACTACCCTCATCAGGCCTCCGTCGCTCCCCAACAGGGCCAGCAGGCCAAGGGACGGGGTAACGGGTCCCGTAGGCAGCAAGCCCCCAAGCCTGCGCCACCGGCCCCTGCTCCGCAGGGTGGGGGTTTTTGACTCTTTCAGCATAGCCTCTCCCCCTCCGCTGGTTCCTCTCAGCACGGGAGGCCGGCTGGTCCACTTTGCCCACAGGTGGTCCAACGTCACGTCAGATACCTGGGTGCGCCACATAGTCCGAGAGGGCTATCTTCTACACTTCCACCAGGTACCTCCCCCCTACTTTCCAGGGGAGCCTCTGCGACCCCCTCTTCACAGGCACTTACTCCTTCAAGAGTTGGCAAGTCTTCTTCAGGAACAGGCGGTGGAACCGGTGCCCCACCACCTGAGAGGTCAAGGCGTTTATTCCAGGTACTTCCTGGTACCAAAGCGAACTGGGGGCCTCAGACCCATCCTGGACTTGCGGAACCTCAACAAGTTCCTGGAAAGGGAGAAGTTCAAGATGCTTACCCTTGGAATCCTGCTGCCCTACCTCCGGCAGGGAGATTGGCTATGCTCCTTGGATCTAAAGGATGCCTACACTCACATCCTCATCCACCCAAGCCACCGACAGTACCTAAGGTTTGTGGTGGCAGGCAATCATTACCAGTACAGGGTACTTCCCTTTGGCCTATCCTCCGCACCACGAGTCTTCACAAAATGTCTCGTAGTGGTGGCGGCTCATCTCCGGCTTCAAGGCCTCTTTGTCTTCCCTTACCTAGACGACTGGCTCATCAGAGCACCGTCCTCCATGGAGGCCACTCACGCCACGCAACGTACTGTGGCTCTGCTCCAGTACTTGGGCTTTGTCATAAACTTCGAAAAGTCCACTTTGCTCCCCTCTCAGGATCTCGAGTTCATCGGCGCCAGGTTAAACACGCTTCAAGCGCGAGCCTTTCTGCCGCTCGACAGGGCGCAACGGCTCATGGCTCTCGCAAGCAGCTTTCACAGCCATTCCCGGGTCTCGGCCAGGCACTTTCTGAAACTGCTCGGCCACATGGCTTCCACGGTCCATGTGACCCCCAATGCCCACCTGAATATGCGGCCTGCTCAATGGTGCCTTCGCTCACAATGGCATCAGGCCTTGGGGAGACTAGCGGACTCAGTATGAATCTCCAGTCCGCTGGTCTCTTCTCTGCGGTGGTGGCTTCATCTGCCTAACCTAGTGCTCGGAATGCCCTTTCAGTCTCCTCCGCCTGTTCAGGTACTGACGACCGACGCTTCTCTCATGGGTTGGGGAGCACATTGCCAAGGGACATGTACTCAGGGTCTCTGGACCCCGTGGGAATCTGCCCAGCAGATCAACTTCCTGGAGCTCAGAGCGATCCGCCTGGCTCTCCGGGCCTTCTCCCACCTTACCGCTCGCCAATCCGTCCTCGTCCAGATGGACAATCAAGTGGCCATGTTCTACGTGAACAAACAGGGGGGCACGGGCTCCTTCCTTCTCTGTCGGGAAGCACAAAAGCTCTGCGCTTGGGCCGTCAGCCGAGGAATCCTCCTCAAAGCTGTCTATCTCCCAGGTCAAGAAAACTACCTGGCAGACAAACTGAGCAGAATCCTCCAACCGCACGAGTGGAGATTGGACCCGTTGGTGGTTCAAAGGATCTTTCTCCAGTGGGGCCTCCCCACGCTGGATCTCTTTGCCAGTCCTCTGAACAGGCAACTTCCTCGGTTCTGCTCTCGGGAACCGCATTCCCTCCGAGTAGCGGCGGATGCTTTTCTGCTCTCATGGTCCACGGGCCTTCTGTATGCCTTTCCTCCCATGCCGCTGGTGTCTCAAACACTTTTCAAGGTTCTCCAGGACAAGGCTTCGCTGATCCTGATAGCTCCCCGGTGGCCCAGGCAACCGTGGTTCCCGCTTCTGATGCAACTGGCGGTAGATACTCCGTTGCCTCTGGGGTTTCAGCCCGATCTCCTGACCCAGGATCAGGGGTCTCTCCTACACCCCAACCTCAGGTCTCTTCATCTGATGGCCTGGCTGCTGAAAGGGTAGTCCTTGCTCCCCTCCTGCTGCCTCCTGAGGTGGAGGAGGTCGTGCTAGCTTCCAGGCGACCCTCTACCCGGAAATCCTACGCCCTTAAATGGCATCGCTTCTCCACCTGGTGTACTTGGCAGTCTCAAGACCCCTTCTCCTGCTCGGTGTCGGTGGTCTTGCAGTACTTGCTTTCCCTCTCCAATCTTGGACTGAAGTCCAACTCGGTCAAGGTTCACCTCAGTGCTATTTCGGCACATCATGTGCCGGTGGAAGGCAGACCTCTTTCCGGCCATCCTCTCGTGGCACGGTTCTCCCGAGGTCTCCTTCTCCTTAAACCGCCTTTGCGCCCCCAGCCCCCGACTGGGACCTGAACGTGGTTTTGCAGCGGATCACCTGTCCGCCTTTTGAACCCATGGCTACCTGTCCTCTCCGTTTTCTTTCTTGGAAAACCTTGTTCCTGGTAGCCCTCACTTCCGCTAGACGCGTTAGTGAACTGCAGGCCCTAGTGTCTGATCCTCCTTACACTAGGTTCTACAAGAACAGGGTAGTCCTGCGGACTCACCCTAAGTTTCTTCCAAAAGTGGTTTTCCCCTTTTCACGTCAATCAGGAGGTGGTGCTTCCGACCTTCTTTCCCAGGCCACACTCCAGCCGAGCTGAGATGGTCTTGCATACCCTGGACTGTAGAAGGGCGCTTAACTTCTACCTTGATCGTACGCGGGAGCACCGTAAGACTGTTCAGCTCTTCCTGTCTTATGACCCTAATAAATTAGGGCTTCCTGTCTCCAAGCGTACTCTGTCCATCTGGGTAGCTGACTGTATCGCTTGGACCTATGGGGCGGCCGGCCTCTCGTTGGAAAGTCGAGTCACGGCTCATCGAGTCCGGGCGAAGGCTGCGTCAGTGGCTTACCTCCGCTCTGTTCCATTGGCAGACATCTGCCGGGCCGCTACTTGGTCTTCGAGCCAGACTTTTGCAACCCATTACTGCCTCGAGAGGGAGTCCCGCAGGGACAGTGCTTTCGGACAGGCAGTCTTCCGTAATCTCTTCGAGGTTTAGGCAACTCCTACCCTCCATCCCGGATGTTGGGCTACCGGTTGGAGATTAGTCAGAGAAGATTCCTTCCTTCTGTGCTGCTGAGCTAGAGGGAGCTCATTTTTGGGCTTAGGGTCTCCGGTAGCCTTAAGCTTGGGAGTCCCATATGTGAGGACTGACTTCCTGCTTGGTCCTGGAGAAAGTGTAGTTACTCACCTGTAACAGGTGTTCTCCAGGAGCAGCAGGAATCAGTCCTCACAACCCTCCCTCCTCCCCGTGGAGTTGCAGTCATATGATTTAGTTTTTGCAAATTCTTTTTGCTGTCTTTTCGCTATGTCATCAGACTGGCCAAGATGGCACCTTTGGGCGGGAAGGGGACCGCGCATGCGTGCTGCAATTCCCAAAGGCTTTCTTTGAAAGCTGGGGAAAATTGCTCCACGAGGGCTCCATCGGCGCCGACGTCACCCATATGTGAGGACTGATTCCTGCTGCTCCTGGAGAACACCTGTTACAGGTGAGTAACTACGCTATCTGTCATCTCTTAATCCTGCCTTTCCTCTAAAGTATACATTTTGAGATCTTTAAGTCTGCCCCCATATGGTTTATAATGAAGATCACTGACCATTCTGGTTAACATTATTGGTACCCTTGCATTTTAGGTAGGTTGTGTACAGTATCTTGAGAAATAATTAGAAATCTTCCAACTGTATGTCGTCATATTTTAATAGTACATTCAAAGGTATACAACAAAAAGATGTTTGTGAAACTTACTCAGTAATTTCTGAGAACAAAACAAAATATGACCTGGACAGGATTAATGGCATCCTTCACTGATATTTGGTTGTACTACCCTTGGCAGCCTCCAAATATACGAAACTTGTAGATGACTACAAGAAACATCTATCTGCTGGTAGTTTCTCCCACTCTTCAGCTGCAATTTGTTCCAGCTCATGAATGCTTCTAGGATTCCTTTTACCTATGGCAAATTTCAGCTCTTTCCAAAGGTTCTTGATTGGATTGAGATTAGGACTCATTTTTGGCCAGTTTAAAACAATCCATTTTTTCCTTTTTAACCATTCTTTTATACTTTTGGATGTATGTTTTAGGGGTCATTGTCCTGCTGGGAGGACACATGACCTTTGATCCAGACCTAGGTTTCTGACACTAGCACATTTTGCTCCAAAATACCTTGGTAGTTCTCTGACTTAATTGGTCCTTTTAATAAATTCCAGGCAGCAAAACAGCCCCACAACATTATGGCATTTCAATCATATTTAACTGTAGGAAAAGTGTGTTTTTCCTATAAGCTTCATTTCTTCGCCTGTAAATGGTCTGCTTTGTCAAAGAGCTCAGGTTTGATTTCATCTGTCCACAGAACATTTTCCCAGAAGAATTGTGGTTTCTCATGGTGGATTTGGGCAAAGATCAGGCGTGCCTTTTTATGTCTCTTTGAGCAGTGGGGTCCTCCTTGGGCAGTGGGGTCCTCCTTGGCCCTCACCCATGAAGTCTTTTTGTTTAATTTGCAGCATATGATGTGGGTTGAAACCACCACTTCAGATTGCTCTAGGTCAGCCTTAAGCTCTTTGGATGTTGTACATAGTGTTTTACCAGCAGTTCACACTAACCTTCAAAGACTTCATGGATTAATTTTTTTCTTCTCACCACATCCTGGGAGGTTCTTGACAGTTCCATGAGCAGAAAGCTTCTTGCTACATTTGCAAACTGTGTAGACACAGAAATCCCAAGGTCTTAGGAGATGGCCTTATTACCCCTTTGACGTTTGGTGATTAATGGCTGTTCCTGTTCGGTAATCCAGTTTAGTCCTCCAACATCGGGTAGTGCCCCTCCTCCTGCAGCCTGGAGACTGGACCAATCAAGTCTTCTGTAGTATATATGCAGACGGAGCTCCCAGAAGCCCCCTGTGTGTCCAGTCTCCTTGCAGCTTGCAGACTTCTGTGCCCTTTCTGGGCACACTAAGTGACACTTGAAGGAGCAAAACTAGTTAGTTCTTTTGGGGTTTTATTTTGGGTCCTTTATTTACCATTTCTTTGCTAGGTAGCTGTATCTTTAAAAAAGAAAAAAGAGCATTGCCACAGGGGACATCCTGGGGGAAGACAGACCTGCATTGGGCTCCTGCCTTCCTGCCTGGGAATATCTGAAGCCTGGGTTGAGCTCTCCCCAGGACTGTTCGGGGAAGAGCCATACCTGCTACAGCATTGCCTGTCACTTGGAGGAGTTGGCTGAGTTCCTTGCTGTTCCCTGAGCTGGTAGGAATTTTCCTTGCTTTATCTTTTCAGCTCTGTTATTTTTTGCATTGTCAGAGGCTCTGTCGGCTCCCCTGGCTTCCGAATTGCACTTTTTCCTGATTTTTTTCGCTTGCCCTGTATTAGAGGGTCGTTTTCTTTCTTTTCCATATTATTTGGTTACCTTTGTATTTTCGCGCCTTTTTTTATTGTGGGTGAAAAAGTGCGGCGGCCATTTTGGATTTCTAAAGTGTGCTTTTTAAGGGCACTTTTTAACACTTGTGCACGGATTCCCCTGGCATTTTTGGGGTTTCTTTTGCTGGCGATTTTGCTTAGGGCACCCCTAGGATTCTGGGGAGTATTTTGTTTTCTGTAAAAAAAAAAAAAAAAAAAAAAGTTTTAATTTTAAAGCTGTACTGATTTGAATATGGTTAGTCCCTTTGCTGTGGGCTTCCCTGTTCCTGTTTCCTTCTTTCCCCCTGGAAGCAGGTTGCCTTAGCATGGCTGCCAAACCTCAAGGTGGGATTTGTGGGTCCCGCAGAGGTACAATGACTGACTCTGGCATCTGTAAGAGCTGTGCTGCAGTTTATTCAGCACTAGAATGTCTTCTCCCTCTGCTGTTTGCAGCTCTGTGGTAACTCGATTGATTTTTCTTGATTTTTCAGCGATTTTAGGCATTTCTCTCATGCCTGCAACCCTCCCACCTTCTTCTTTGACTTTTTAAGTTAATTCCTTAGCTTTTGGGGGTTTTAATTCACTCTTTTGGTGTTTTATTTTTGCTGGTGGCCATTTTGAATAGCTAATGAGCCTTGGTTTTTGGCGGGAAGCCAGATTACGTCTCTGCTGGCTTCTAAAAGCTATATTGTTTCAGTTTTTTTCTTCTTTCCACAACACTTGCTAGAGGTCAGTTGTGCAGAGGTTACTTTTTTCTCTGCCTCTGTATGAACATAATGGATAAAAAGTACAGAAGGCATGGATAGAGAACAGTATGCAATTCAGAGCCACAGTACAAGGCTGAGTCACTGATGAAGGGTGCAGGGCTCATGGCTTCTATTCCCCACTGTGCCCAACAAAGAAGGCTGGCTGAGGCATTACCTATTATGGGGAATATTGTTAAATGCCTGTTCCTGCGGGACGCAGTTATTTCTTTTTAGTTCTCCCTGTGCCTTATTCAGGTTTAAGCTGCATAGGCTGTCAGAAGAAACACAGGGACCTCAGGCATCAGCTCTGCTCTTCCCCCCGCATCTTGCTTCCCCTGAGGAACTTGGGAACTCCGGAGCTTGGCTTCGGGGGAGCTCTCCATTGGCTTTACGCTGCACTGAGTCTTTACCACGAGAGTTTGAATACCTCCAGGAACAGCTGCTCTGGGATGCTTTCAGCTGTATCCGGACCGGCTGCCCCTGAGTTGGAAGTGCCTACTTTGACTTTTTAGTCCACAAACTGCAGCCGGGTTACTTTGTACGTCCTACTGATTATTGTACCTGTCTTATTCAATATACCATTTGGTTGAGGTTTTAAGTCAGTGTTTTGGATCCTGACTGTTTTGGGCTCGGCCTAATTAAGCATGCTCACTGTAATTTTCCTATGGCTGGATTGAGCTTCTACATCCCTCCCCAGAAACACCTTTCAGCCCCTACCATGGAGGTCTGAATGGCTGTGGAGGGATCCCACTCTAATTTCCCTACTTTCAGTCACTGTAATTGCTTTACCCTGACCTTGAAAGTTTCTCTATGCCAGCACAGTGAATGACAGTTCCCTTCTCAGTTCTGCGAATACCTGACAGTTTTTCGGTGCCAGCGGCTGTTTTGTTTTTCTCTTCAGTGTTTCTTTTTAGAGGCAACAGCTCTAAACAGCAGTTTCCACACACTTAATCATGCTGTGGAGGCACGTGCAGTTTCAAAATCTTTTTCTTAAACAGTCTTGGGTTTCCCTGAGCCTTCCTTGCTTTTTGTTTTAAATGCAAAAAAAAATAAAAATAAAAATAAATTAAATAAATAAATAAATAAATGAAACCCCACACAAGAAGAGGAAAGGTGGTTTAAGTCTCTACAATGCTTTTTTCTATGGCTGTATTATATGTGAAATGTAATCAGCCGAAGGGTACATTAATAGCTTGCTTGTGTTACACCTGCACGCTGCATCCCGGAGGCTTTCCCCATACCCACTGCGTTGCTAGCTGGGTCCCCCAGCACCTTATCTCCCCCCTCCTCAGAGCCCCTGCTGCAGGATCTTCCACAGCCGCTGCAGACCACATTACACATTCCCATCCGGCCGTCTCATCAACGGTTTCTCCACTTCGCTCTTCCGTGGGGCCACTTCCAATTTCCGGCCATGCCGTTTGGTCTCGCCACGGCCCCCCGCACCTTCACAAACGTGATGGTAGTGGTCGCGGAGGCCTTGTGCACAGAGGGCATCCTGGTCCATCCGTATCTCGACGACTGGTGGATTCGGGCAAAGTCCAGTCGGGAGTGTGTGCACGTCACGAGCAGGGTGGTGGCTCTGCTGCGGTCCCTCGGCTGGGTGGTGAAAGAATGCAAGAGTTGTCTGTGCCCGACTCAGGATCTCGAGTATCTGGGAGTGAGCCTCGACACAGCACGGGGCTTGGTGTGCCTGCCGGAGCGCCGCATTCGGTCTCTTGTCCGACTCTTCAGGGGGATGCCCGCTCCGTCTGCATGGTGATAGCTACAGTTCCTCGGTACGATGGCAGCGACCTTGGAGGTGGTGCCCTGGGCGCGCTTCCACATGCGCCCGGCTGCAGAGTGCCCTGCTGCGCCGTTGGTCCAACCAATTCGACTCGTTGAACAGGAGATTGACTTGCCCAAGGGCGGTTCGCCGATCACTCCGGTGGTGGCTCTCCTCCGAGAACCTGGCGTGGGGGATTCCCTGGAGCCTCCACTTTGGGTTCTGTTCACAACGGATGCCAGCTTAACCGGCTGGGGGGCTCACTGCGAGACCCGCTTCGCTCAAGGGGAATGGTCTCCCCTGGAGACTTCTTGGTCGATCAACCGCCTCGAATGGCGGGCGGTACGGCTAGCCCTCTTGGCCTCAAAGCCCTAGTTCTCGACCGGCCGGTGCGAGTCCTTTCGGACATTGCGTCCACCGTAGCTTACATCAATCGCCAAGGGGGCATCGGCAGCATGGCCCTGGAATCAGAAGCGATGGCCTTGGTCAATTGGGTGCAGTCTCGTCTTCCGGCCATTTCGGCAGCGCCTATTGCAGGCGCAGACAATGTTCAGGCCGATTTTCTCTGCAGAGTGCGGGTGGACCCCGGAGAGTGGGAGCTAAACCCGCAAGTTTACGCGCAAATAGTTCGTCGGGGGGGGGGGCCGCCCTTCATGGATCTCATGGCGACATTTCAATCGGCCGAGACAGGACGCTTCTTCAGCAGGCAAAGGGAGCCTATGTCCGAGGGGCTCGACGCTCTCATTCAGCCGTGGCCAACGTCCGGCCGCCTTTATGTCTTTCCTCCGTGGGTTCTGATTGGCCGGGTCGTTCAGCGCATCGAGGGCCATCGGGTCGAGTGTTACTGGTGGACCCGGACTGGCCTGGGTGGCCCTGGTATGCCGATCTGGTCCGGCTGAGCGACGGCATTCCTTGGCTCCTATCCACGCTGCCGAATCTTCTTTTTCGGGGACCCTTGCGGATGCCCCAAGTGGGTCAATTCTCGCATACGGTTTGGCCAGGGAGAGGGCTCGGCTGAAAAAGAAGGGTTACTCCCCCCGCGGTGATTTCTACCCTACTGCGGGCGGGGAAAACGTCCACTTCTCTTACTTACGTTCGGATTTGGGGTATCTTTGAAGACTGGTGCTCCCGGCGTGGAGTCCGGGCGGCGACGGTTTTCGTTTCCGTCGTTTTAAGTTTCTTCAGGTTGCTTTTGATAAGGGCCTTGCGGCTAGTTCTCTGAAAGTCCGGTTGGCGGCTATCTCTTGTTATCGATGCAAAGTTTTAGGCCGTCTCTACGGTTCTTATCCGGACGTATGTCATCGTCTTACGACTGTTTTTCATTTGCGGCCCTCCCGCAGGATTTTCGTTCCTCCGGGGGACTTGAATCTAGTGATGCGGGCCCTGGTTCGTGAACCTTTTGAACCCCTGAGTAGGGCGTTTCTGAAAGATTTTACGCTGAAGACGGTTTTTCTTGTAGCCATCGGTTCGGCACGGCGTATTTCAGATCTACATGCGTTGTCCTGCCGAGAACCTTTTTTGTCTTTTACCCCGGTCCCTTCCTTTTTGCCGAAGGTGGTTTCCCCTATTCATGTGAATCAGGCAGTGTTTCTTCCAGTTCTTTCTTCCCACTCTGTCGGGTCGGCGGACAAAGGTCTTCACCGTCTCGATGTGGGTCGTGCACCTCGTCGTTCTTTGAAGGCTACCGAATCTTTCGGAAGACTGATCGGTTATTCGTGCTCTTCGGTGGTGCACGTAAAGGGGAAGCGGCGGCTAAGGCCTCCGTTGCAAGATGGCTCAAGGAAGCGTTCGCGTCTGCGTATCTGTTGCAGCAGCGGTCTGTTCCGGAGGGGCTACTGGATCATTCCACTAGGGCTCTGGCTACCGCTTGGGCGGAGTATAGCCTAGTTCCGCCAGCAGATATCTGTAAGGCGGCCACCTGGTCGTCTCTGCATGCTTTCAGTACACACTATCGTTTAGATGTGTCAGCGGCTCGGGATTCCTCTTTTGTTCGGCGGTTCTGCGCGCCGGATGGCAAGGTCCCGCCGGTCTTAACTGCTCTGTTACATCCCGATGTTGGAGGACTAAACTGGATTACCGAACAGGAAATGGAAATTACACTAACCTGGTAATTGTAGTTCCTGGAGGGTCCAGTTTAGTCCTCCTTCCCTCCCGACTATCTGTTATAAAAATGCGGCGCGCTTTCCGAACGGTGGATCATAAGACGGTTCCTCTTGCCGTTCGAACCTTTTTTGCAGCCGCGTTTTTGGCTATGGCTCTTCCTTTCTCAGGTGTTCAGTCAGCTCCTGAGATTTCTGATACGGAGCTGTATTTTGATTTCTGGGGCGTTGGTTCCAGTGCAATACAGTGTTCTGACTTCCTCGTTTGGAGAGAAAGTTGGATATTTTTGTGGGGGGGAAACAAATTGTTCAATTATGTCATTTTCATTATGTCATTTTGTATATTAATCTAATGTGTTGCTTCGTTAAGTATGCTTTGTTACTAGTACACTGGGGGCTTCTGGGAGCTCCGTCTGCATATACTACAGAAGATTTGATTGGTCCAGTCTCCAGGCTGCAGGAGGAGGGGCACTACCCGATGTTGGAGGACTAAACTGGACCCTCCAGGAACTACAATTACCAGGTTAGTGTAATTTCCATTTCTGACGGTCTCAAGTAGTTCTCTTGTCTTCACCATTGTGAAAATGCAACAGGCAGTGAATGTGATCATCTTAAACATCAGAGCCATCATTCATTGGTTGTTTCAAGTCATGTGAGTACTGACAATCGATCACAGGTGCGTCTTATTTTACTGCAATGGGAATGTGGTTCTTCTGTTCAAACTGATTTGAATTGTTTATAACTGTGCCAATAATATCCTGGCGATGGCCCAGTTTTTATAGTATTTCTTTTTTAAATTTGTCGTCTTTTATTTGATTCTTTTGTATCAAATATTTGTGCATATATAGTCCAATTCCATTTTACTGGCCACTTTTTTTAAGGAGATACTGGACATTAAGTGGTTGACTTGCAAGAAAAATTGCAAGAGAGACAATCTTGACCACAACTGTATATTTAAAGAATATTAAAACTACAGCATTGCAGGGCTTACAGCAGAAAGAGGTAGCACTGTGGGTTAAACTGGAAAGAGAATGGACCATCCTTTTGCACTAGTGTCATTATAAAGATCTCCTTCATAGGCAGAAGAAATTGACAGAAATTTAATTGAATACATTTTGTAGTATTATATTCTCCAGGAACAAGCAGGAAGTCTGTTCTCACATATGGGTGACTCTGCCAACGGAGCCCGCATAGAGCATTTCCCCATTTTCCCCATATTTCAAAGAAAGCCTTTGGGACATGGTACCATGTGTGCATGGTCCCCTTCCTGCCTCAGGGTGTCATCTTGCTCAGTCCCCCCCCCCCCCCAAGCCCAACTGATGTCTGTCCTGTTTCCCAGGAAAAAATCTTTGCTAATATCCATTGTTAGCTTTTCTTGGTTTGCATTCTGGTTCCTCTTCTCACCTCTAATTGGTGCTGGTTCCAGCACCATTCTTGGCTTCCGCCATGTCTCCCAATGAGTTAAAAAATGTGACCTCTGCAGTCAAACCATGTCACCCATGACTGCTGCCTTCACTATTTGGGACCGGACCATGACAGCACCTCCTGTGACCAGTGCCAGGCCATGATACCTAAGACCAATAAAATGAAGTCAGTTTCAAGAGAAACTGTTCCCAAGGTTCGACTCAGCACCAGCTTCTCTGACACCAAGCTCCAAGCCCAGCACTTCCCGTAAGGCCCGATCGTCCTCAGAGTCCTGCCGTGGTGGCTCCTTCAAGAAGACTTTGGACCCTGAGAGAGAGAAGAAAAAAATCCTCGAAGTCCATTTAAGTTCCACCAGAGAAACCAGTAAAATCCCTCAGAGGGACTTGGGCGGCTCCGAGAAGCACCCTACCAAGGTCCTCAAAAAGGATTCCTTGGTCGGTGGAGACCATGCGAGTCTCCTCGAGACCATAGTCCTCGCGAGAGTGCCAGTACTGGGCCCAAGATCCTCTGAGCCCACGCTGAAAGCTGCAGAGCCTTCTGTCTTGGAAACCAGAATGGCGGCCCTGGAGCAGAAAATCACTAATATCCTGGCCCTGCAGCAGGCAGTGATGGCTGATTTGTCCGCATCATCTGTCCCGACGACCGGTCCCCCGCCTGCGGGCGGGGGCGGGGCGGGGGGGGGTCCCTGATCATCGAGCCGAGCTCAGAGACCCACTGGCCTAGGGTAAGCCCTCGGCACAGGTCGAGGTCCCAGTCCCATCCTTGGGAATCCAGTCCTCCCCTAGTTTCTGTGACTCAGACCCCAGGACCTCCAGAGCCCCAGGCCTCTTGGCACTAGCCTCGAGGCAAGGAGTCGCAGAGCCTCAGATTAGTCATCTGACCTCTACTCCAAGTGGGAGACTGATGAGGCATCCCTGGAAACCAGACAGCACTGAGACATCCTCTCGGACCCGGCGCCCCGGTATCATTCTCCTCCGGAGGACATGACCTGCCATGACCTTGTCAGGAAAATGACCAGAACACTCTGTGGAAACAGAAGCAAAGGAGGACCCACACACCGAAGAGCTGTAGATTCTCCAGTATGAGTCTTTCCCTCCCCCTCCCTCAAGGATTACACCAGTGCAGCCAATCATCAAGCAGCTCCTATTGAGAATGTGGGAGACCCCAGCGTCGGTACTGGTGATCAACCGGTGCCTCAACGCCATGTACCGTGTCAGCAAAGGGCTGGGGTTCCACAAACCCCAACTCCCACATAACTCCATGGTTGTCCAGTCCACCATGCTAAAACATAAGAGCCAGAAGACCCATTCTTCTGTTCCCCCAGTAGGGATGTTAGAGCCCTCGATGCTCTTGGATGCAAGTGCTACCAGGGCTCAATGCCGGAGTGTCAGATCCAGGCCTATGAGCTATGTATAGGTATGTACCTCAAGGCCATAACCTAGGAGTTGACCGGGTTTTCAGCAGGACTTGCTGGGGAACTTCTCCAATGGTTCCAATCCCTGACCTCCAGGATCAAGGGCTGCCCGAGGCTCCTTTCCTGGGTGGCCTTTGATGGCTTAGAGTCAGTGGCTTGGGTAACAATGGCTGGTATCAGTGCCCCGCGCAAACCCTGGCTGCATTTTTTTGAATCTCAAGCAGTGGGTCCAAGACGAGCTCCTTGACGTCCCCTGTACCGGGGAGAACCTGTTTGGCAAACCGATGACTGACAAGGCGGCCGAAATAGAGGCAAACATGGTGACTCAACAGAGACTCTCCAAAAAAAACCTCAACCTTCCTGTGGAAGAAACCATGGGGGTAAAGACCCCTATTCCCAAGGAAAAAGGGGGCCCTTTCATGAGTCATCACTACCAGCAACGGGGTTCTCACCCTAAAAGACAAAATCATGGGGCACAGAAGCCCCAGGCCCCAGCTCCCATCCAGCCCAGTGGGAGCTTTTGACTCCTGGGGCAGGGCCTCCCCTCTCCTGGGAGACCTTAACTAGCCCACAGGGCTGGCACTCTTTGTCCACAGGTAGTCCTGTCTCACCTCAGACTAATGGGTACTGCAGGTAGTAAGGGAGAGATACCTCCTCCACATATACTGCAGGTTCCACCCAGGTTCTCTCCAAGAGACCTCTCCTTCACCAGACCCTTCTGCTCTCAGAGCTTGCAGGTCTGCTCAGAGACAATGTAGTAGAGTCTATACCCAAACATCTGTGGGGAAAAGACTTCTACTCCAGATACTTACTTGTCCCAAAGAGAACTGGGGGCCTCAGGCCCATACTAGACCTGAGAAACTTAAGCTATTTTCTGGTGAGGGAGAGGTTCAAGATGCTCTCCCTTGGAACACTGCTGCCTTACTTCCACCAGGGAGATTGACTGTGCTCCTTGGATCCAAAGGATGCGTACACACACATCCTGATCCGTCCCTTCCACAGACAGTACCTACGGATCATGGTGGGAGGAGGGCACTACCAGTACAAGGTGCTACCCTTTGGCTCAACGATTTATTTATTTAACAAGATTTATATACCGTCTTTCTACAAGTCAAGACGGTTTACATATAACAATTGGCAGTGTGTTTAAACTGTTTACAAGGAACAGGTAACAGGTATACAATGAATATGAACAAAACTACAATGAATATGAAAGAGAACTTTCATATTCAACTTCCAAGGGAAAGGGCAGAATGCCTCGGTACCTGGCAGGAGAGGTACAACACTGCCAGTCAGTGCCGGCTCATCTCCTCCTCTTCCTACTGGGCCATATGACCTAGATGGTCCATGTCATGCCCTCAGCCTGCTTAACATGCAGACAACCCAGTGATGCCTCCTCTCACAGTGGACTCAGGCCACAGGCAGGCTACGGGACAGGGTCAGGGTTATCTGCCAACTGGCAGAGTCCCTCAACTGGTGGCAAAATCTACACCACCTCCAGGCAGGAATGCCCTTCTAGGCACCCAGGCCTCAGAGGACCCTGACCACAAATGCCTCCCTCCTGGGTTGGGGGGCACATTGGAGACCACTGCATACAGGGCAGCTGGTCTCAGGAGGAGTCACTCGTACAGATCAATCTGCTGGAGCTCAGGGCAATCTTCTTGGCCCTACGAGCGTTCCGCCACCGCTTACAGCACCAACCTGTACAGATCCAGATGGACAACTAGGTCGCCATGTTTTATATCAACAACTGGGGGGTACGGGTTCATCTCCAGGAACAAGCAGGAATAAGTCTTCACATATGGGTATCGTCGGTACCGATGGAGCCTGCGCGGGAACGCTCCCCAGCGTCCAGTAAGAAAGCTTTTGGGAGCATCCCACAGCGCCTGCGCGCTGCCTTTCCCGCCTTTCCCAACCGCCTCTCTCCAGTTCTTCTTTTCCGCGGAGCCAGCAGGTCGTGTTCCTCTCACCGCAGAAGTTCTTTATTTATTTTTTTTATTTTTTTATTTTTCTGTGTCGCGTCTGCCTTCTTCGATGTCAGACCGGTACCAACGGTCCTTATCTTTTCTTAAAAAAAACAACTTCTTTTCTTTCTTCATCTGTGCATTTTCAATTTGGGCCTTAGGCCTGAATATTTTTCTCCTCATGGAGAAACCCACTTCCGGGTTCAAAAAGTGCACAAAATGTGGCGGTACTATTTCTGTCACCGACACCCATGATTGGTGTCTAAAATGTTTAGGTCCTGACCATTCCATCACGGATTGTGTGTCCTGTACCATGATATCTAAAAGAGGTCGGCAGAACCGAGCAGCCAAGCTCAGTACCCTGTTTCCCTCTGCTGCAGCCTCGGTGGCATCGACGTCTTCCAGGGCTGCTTCTTCCTCCCATGGATCTCAGGTAACCAAACATAAATCTAGCCGGTCTTCGAAGGGCAAATCTCCCTCTAAGCATCGAGATGCCTCTTGGCTTGTCCTCGAGGATTCCGCACCGGCAAAATTACCCCGGCAGGAAGTTCCGGCTTCCAAAGCATTGTCTATGGGGTCACAGGTTGACATCGATGGCTCGGCCTCGACCGATCACCTGTTGCCATGTTCTGGGGTACCGTGGCCTCCACTGGTACCGACATCCAGACTCTGGTGTCGATGGATCAGAAGATTCTGTCCATGCAGCGCACCCTAACGGTGTTTATGCAGGCTTCGACGCCTCCGGTACCGCAACAATCTCCGTTGCCGGTACCGACTCCGGCACCAGCATCGTTCCTGGTGCCAGTACCGATTGCATCGACATCGGCTCCGGTGTTGACTGCAACAGTGCCCTGTCCTATGATGCCCATCGGTACCGAACCGGTACCGCTTACTCCCGATGTCGATCCCACTCAGTACGCGTATCGGGCTTTACAGGAGCACCCAGACAGGCGATACTTCGATTCCTCCGAAGACTCTGAGTCGGAGGCTTCTGTCGAGGCACCGGTACTTCTTCCTCAGGAGTCTGCTTCTCCAAAACGAAGAATGTCTCCTCCAGAAGACTTGTCTTTTCAAGACTTCATTAGGGAAGTGGCTAGGGGCCTCTCCATTACAGTGGCCCCTGAGTCAGAGCCTAGAGCCAAGCAATTAGATATTTTGCAATATCCTAAGGCTCCTAAAGAAGCAGCTACCTTACCTAGTCATGAGATACTCTATGATCTCATGTTGGACATGTGGGAGACTCCTCTCACCACCTCTCGTCATTCTCGTAGGTTAGACACCCTGTACCGTGTCCCTCCTTGTCCTGGCTTTCATAAGACTCGGCTTCCTCACCACTCTATTGTGGTAGAGTCTGCCATGAGGAAAATAAAGAGTGCAAAGAGACACTCATCTAATCCTCCAGGACGTGAATGTAGGACCCTAGATGCTTTTGGCCGAAGGGTTTTCCAAGCTAATATGCTTGCTGCCAGAATCAACTCCTATAGTCTCTATATGGGGATGTTTCTAAAAAGTCACAGATCATCTGCAGACTTTAGCTCCTTTTATTACATTAGATAAAAGGCAGTGATTTCTCACTTGGCTCAAACATGCCCAAGATGTTTCCAAATTTTCCAACCGTGCAGCCTTTGACTCTTTTGAGTGTGTAAGCAGAGCCTCGGCTATTGCCATAGGTGCATGCAGAATTGCTTGGTTACAAGCTTCTGATTTGGAACTCTAGGTCCAAGATGAGTTGGGAAATCTTCCTTGTACAGGTGAAAACCTTTTTGGCAAAGATTGGCAAGCAAAGGCCACTCAGATGGATGCTGAGAACTCTGCTTTGGATAGACTTTCAAAGTCTACCTCTGCTCCTGTTAAGAAAAGATTGTTCAAAAAGACATCTTTTTCCAAAAAGGGAAGATATTATCCTGCTTATGGTCAGCAGGCATCTTCTGCAGGTCGTTTTGCTGCAAAGCGTCAGCAACCACCTAAACAGGCCAAGTCAAAGGCTGCCAGGCCTCCCACGACCCAGCAGCCTCAGCCTCCTCAGGGCCTTTGACTTGCAACTAGAGAACTTAGCCTTTCTAGCTCTGGAAGAACCAGAGCCCCTCACCATTCCAGGAAGGTTGGCTTACTTTGCTCCCAGATGGGGGCAAATCACAGCAGAGCAATGGACCCTCTCCATCATAAGGGAAGGGTACAAGCTTCATTTCTCAAGCCTTCCTCCTCACACCATGGTGAAACAGTTCAATTCTCCAACATCTCTCCTCTACCTTCTGGGTCAGGAGATTGCTACCCTTCTTGCCCAAGGGGCAATAGAAGAAGTACCTCTTCTTCAACAGGGCTCAGGGTTCTACTCCCCTTATTTTCTTATTCCAAAGAAAACAGGGGGCTACAGACCCATATTAGATCTCAGAAAATTGAACAAGTTTCTATTCAAGGAGAAATTCAAGATTTCTCTAGGTGCTCTGCTTCCATACCTTCAGAGTCAGGATTGGCTTTGTTCTCTAGATCTCAAGGATGCGTACACCCATGTTCTCATCCGTCCAACACACAGAAGGTTCCTTCGGTTCCTTTTTCAAGGAAAGCACTACCAATACAGGGTGCTTCCTTTCGGTCTGGCCTCTGCACCAAGGGTGTTCACGAAATGCATGGCAGTGGTAGCTACATTTCTGCGCACTCTAGGAATATTCGTATTCCCATATCTGGACGACTGGCTCATTTGAGCTCCATCCCAGTCAGAGTCCCAGATTTGTCTAACCTGCACAATGCGTGTCCTTCAGTATTTGGGACTGGTAATAAACATCCCAAAATCCAATCTCACCCCTACTCAGTCTCTGGAGTTTATAGGGGCCTTGCTGGATACCACAACTGCAAGGGCCTATCTTCCTCAGGCCCGTTGCCTACGCTTGGTGCAGTTAGCCTTCCAGATACAGTTAAAGTCCCATTTAACTGCTCGAGAGATGTTACAACTATTAGGCCACATGGCATCCACCGTACATGTGGTTCCATATGCTCGCCTTCACATGAGGGCAGCTCAATGGACTTTGTCCACCCAATGGACTCGGGCATCAGGTTGCTCTTTCAGACAAAATAGCAAACTCCAGTCGCCTTTTTTGGTCTCTCCAGTGGTGGAAGTCCTCTCCAAATCTGTTACTGGGGTCCCCTTTTCAGCAGTCGCAACCCCAAGCAACTCTTACAACAGATGCTTCTCCAATGGGTTGGGGAGCTCATCTTCAGGATCTCTCCACCCAGGGCATCTGGTCTCCACAGGAGACTTCTCTGCATATCAATCTATTGGAACTCAGAGCAATATTCTTAGCTCTGAGTGTTCCATACCCTGCTCAGCTACAGGACAGTCCTCATCCATACGGACAACCAAGTAGCCATGTTCTATGTAAACAAGCACGGCGGGACTGGCTCTCTGTCACTTTGCAATGAAGCTTTGCGACTGTGTGCCTTCGCCAGAGAGCATCACACCCATCTTCTGGCAGTATATCTTCCAGGCGTTCAAAACTCTTGGGCGGACAGACTCAGTCGTTCTGTTTCCACACGAGTGGTCCCTCCTCATGGACCAGGTAGCCAGGATTTTTCGAATTTGGGGAACCCCGGACATAGACCTCTTTGCAAGTCCATGGAATGCCAAACTTCGCCGGTTCTGTTCCAGAATTCCGTGTCAGGGAGTTCAGGCCAAGGATGCCTTCCTCCTTCACTGGGGTCAAGACTTCCTGTATGCTTTTCCACCAATTCCCCTAATTCCCAAAACACTATTCAAGCTTCAGAGAGATCGAGGGACCATGATCCTCATAGCATCACATTGGCCACGCCAAGTGTGGTACCCTCTACTTCTGCATCTCTCTCAAGCTCCTTCCCTGGACTTGGGCTCTGCACCAAGACCTTCTATCCCAGGAAGAAGGAACGTTGTGGCACCCAAACCCCTAGTCTCTTCATCTCAGGGCTTGGTTGCTGAGGGCCTAGACCTTCAAGATTTTCATCTCTCTCAGCAAGTCAGAGATGTTGTTCATGCCTCTAGAAAGCCTTCTACTAGATGTTCCTATACTTTCAAATGGAAAAGATTTACCATTTGGTGTTCAGGGAAGGGTCTAAACCCTCTTGCAATACCTCTGAATTCTCTACTAGAGTATCTCCTGCATCTATCCCATGCAGGTCTGAAAACAAGTTCAGTAAGAGTCCATTTGAGTGCTATTGCAACGTCCCTCAAGCCTCTCAATGGACAACCTATCTCCTCTCATCCTCTTATAACAAGATTCATGAGAGGCCTTCTTTTAACTAAACCTCCCATTAGACCACCTCCAGTGGCATGGGACTTAAACCTGGTTCTTGGCCAGCTTATGAAGCCACCCTTTGAACCTTTAGCCACCACCTCCTTGAAATTTCTTTCTTGGAAGGTTATTTTTCTCATTGCAGTCACCTCAGCACGCCGCATCAGTGAGTTGCAAGCTTTGGTGGCTAATCCACCTTATACAAGGTTCCATCATACGGTAGTCCTCAGGACCAATCCACACTTTATGCCTAAAGTGGTTTCGCCTTTTCATCTGAACCAAGAGGTATATTTTTTCCAGGACCTCATGCATCAAGTGCAGAGAGGAATCTTCATACCTTGTATTGTAAGAGAGCTCTCGCTTTTTACTTACAAAGAACACAGCAACATAGAAAGTCTTCTCAACTCTTTGTTGCTTTTAATCCTTCTCATTTAGGACTTCCAGTCTCTAAGAGAACCCTGTCCAACTGGATTGCTCAGTGTATTTCTTTCGCCTACCAGAGTAGAAACCTTTCTCTGGAGGGCCATGTCACAGCTCACAATGTGAGAGCCATGGCAGCCTCAATGGCTCATCTAAACTCTGTGTCCATCGACCAAATCTGTCGAGCGGCCACCTGGGCCTCGCTTCATACCTTCACAGCCCATTACTGTTTGGACAAGGACTCCCACTGGGATGCCTTGTTTGGTCAGGCTGTTCTCAAACACCTGTTCCATTCCTATTCAACTCCTACCCACCTACCCTGGTTGGATGCCAGAGATCCATGGGGGGAGGTAGAGTCCTTTTCAAGGACACACAACCTGGGGTCTTCCCCTGGCATCTGCAGCTAGGGAGTCCCCATATGTGAAGACTCATTCCTGCTTGTTCCTGGAGATAGCACAGTTACTTACCTGTAACAGGTGATCTCTGGGAACAGCAGGAATAAGTCTTCACAACCCACCCAGCTCCCCTAGGAGTTGTATCTCTCTGTCTTTCCTTTCCTCTCTCTTTCTTTGTCTCTGCTTTAAAACTCGAACTGGAGGGAGACAGTTGGGAAAGGCGGGAAGGCAGCGCGCAGGTGCTGTGGGATGCTCCCATAAGCTTTCTTACTGGATGCTGGGGAGCGTTCCCGCGCAGGCTCCGTCGGTACCGACGATACCCATATGTGAAGACTTATTCCTGCTGTTCCCAGAGATCACCTGTTACAGGTAAGTAACTGTGCTATACTCCCGCTGCCAGGAAGTGGTGGTCTTTCTCTACTTCGCAGCACGCAACAACATGCTTCTGCGAGCAGTGTATCTCCCAGGCCAAGGACAACTGCCTGGCTGACAGGCTGAGCAGAGTGCTTCACCCACACGAATGGAGCTTAAACCCCAGAGTGGTGATGCAGCTCTTGCATCTCTGGGGCAGGCCTGTGATGGACTTATTTGCCTCTCCAAACACACAGCTACCCCGCTTCTGCTCCCATCAGCTGCACCCAGAGAACATGACGGCAGTGTGGTCTGAGGGCCTACTCCTTTGGGTTCCCACTGACACCCCCCACCCCCATGGTCACCAGGATTCTCTTCAAAGTCCAGAGTGAAAGGGCCTCAGTTGTTCTCATTGCCCCCAGGTGGCCCATGCAACCTTGGTTCCCTCTTCTGCTTTCCATGTTGGTGGCACTTCAGTCGCTCTGGGCCAAGCCCTGAGCTTTCTGTCCCTAGAGGAGGGTGCTCTCCTGAACCCCAGTCCGGGGTTGCTAATGCTATCAGCATGGCTGCTGAAAGGGTAGTGTTGGACTCTTTTAGTCTTCCAAAAGTAGAGGAGATCCTACTGGAATCCCAAAAACCCTCCACCAGATGGGCTTTTGCCTTTAAGTAGAGAAGGTTCTCTGCCTGGTGTGTAGAAAAGGAGGCGAATCCCTTCTCCTGCCAGGTGCAACTAGTGCTGCAGAACCTGCTGCACCTGTCACACACTTGGCTGAAATCTAACTCGGTGAGGGTATGTCTGAGCGCCATAGCCGCTCATTCACCACCCTGTCGAGGGAAAACTCCTCTCAAGCCAGTTCCTGGTTCTCCGTGGCCTCTATTATCCAAGCCCCCTCTCCACTCTCTGGCAGCAAAGTGAGATTTCAACATGGTGCTCTCTCATCTCTCCAAACCACCATTTGAGCCCCTGACCACTTGCCATCTGCAGGACCTGTCATGGAAAGTGTTTTTTCTGGTGGCCCTCACGTCAGCTCAAAGGGTGAGAAAACTCCAGGCTCTGGTGGCAGATGCACCATATACAAGATTCTACAAGAACAGGGTAATGCTCTGCACGCACCCCAAATTCCTCCTGAAGGTGGTGTCTCCTTTCCACCTCAACCAGGAGGTGATCCTCCCCCCACCACCTTCCTGCGACCTCATGCTAGCAAGGAGGAACTAATGCTCCATACACTAGTTTGCAAACAGGCCCTGTTCTATTTATAGCAGAATTGGGCCCATTGAAAGGTCCTCAACCTTTTGTGTCTTATGACCCCAGTAGACTGGGGCTCCCTGTGACCAAGTGAACTCTGTCCACTTGGGTGGCAGATGGTATTTCCTTCACCTATGAGCAAGCTGGCTTCTCACTTGTGCACTGGATCACAGTGCATCATGTGAGGGCGATGGCCGCGTCTGTAACCAACCTCTGCTCAGTGCCGGTGACTGAGATCTGCAAGGCTGCCACATGGTCTTCGATTCATATGTTCGTAGCTCACTACTGCCTGGAGAGTGAGTCCCATAGGGACAGTTCTTTTGGCCAGGCAGTACTCCATAATAATCTCGGGGTGTAGGCAACTCCTGCCCTCTGACCCTTCTGTGTTCAGGCTATCGGAGTGATAGTGTTGCTGGACACTAGGGTCATGCAGAGTCTCTCAGTGGGGACACACCTTCTGCGACTTAGGTTACCCGTTTGCTTGCCGTTGGTGCTGTTGTGGTTCTGTCCTCGGCAGCCTGGAGCTAGGGAGTCTCATGTGAGGACTGACTTCCTGCTTGTTCCTGAAGAAAGCATAGTTACTCGCATGTAACAGGTGTTCTCCAGGGACAGCAGGAATTGGTTCTCGCAACCCTCACTCCTTTCATGGGAGTTGCCTGCCTATCTTGTTTTAGTTTTTACTGCCATCCCAGCTATGCCATTTGACTGAGCAAGATTGCACCCTTGGATGGAAAGGGGGCCACGCATGTGTGGTGACATGTCCCAAAGGCTTTTTTTGAAAGCTGGGGAAATGCTCTGCGCAGGCTCAGTCTGTGCTGCTGATACCCATATGTGAGGATTGATTCCTGCTGTCCCTGGAGAACACCTGTTACAGGTACTGCTAAAGGAGAAATGCTACCAGTAGGTGATTTCAATATGCTGGATGTTGATTGGCACATTATTACTGCAGTGTCATGTAGAATTAAGGAGGGTCCTGGATTCTTTGCAGGGAGAACGATTCAGGCAACTTGTAACAGAGCCCAGGCTTGAAGGGGCCATACTAGACCTGATGCTTAGGAATGGGGAGAGTGTTTCTGATGTTATAGTGGGTGGTCATCTTGCATCCAGTGATAACCGAATGGTGTGATTCAGTATTAGGAGAAGGGCTGATATAGTCCGTTCAAAAGTGAAGGTCCTAGACTTTAGGAAAATAACTGCTAAGATGGGACAACACCTCAAGGAGTCAACATGCTAGGAACAGCTGGGGGATGTAGAAAAGCAGTGGGCAAAACTAAGATATTTTAAGAGCAACAAATCTTTTTGTTAGGACGTAAATAAACATGAAAGGAAAGAGGGCGCTATGATATCCAAAAGAAGTAGCTGAAAAGGTCAAAGAGGTGTCTTGGGGAAACTGCTAGGTACTTATGACCTAGATTGGCCACTGTTGGAAACAGGATACTGGGCTTTATGGTCCTTGGTCTGACCCAGTATGGCATATCATATGTTCTTATGTTCACAGAAAGATGAAGACAGGCATCAATATTTGGATAAGCTAAGAGAAGCTAGGAAAGTAGTCGGGAAAGCAAAGATGTGAATGGAAGAAAAGCAGTAAAATGGGGGTAAAACATTCTTCAGGTATGTTAGTGAGAGGAGGAAGTGCAAAAGTGGTTCTGTCAAACTGAAAGGTAAAGGGCAGGAATATGTAGAAGCTGATAAGGATAAATTGGAATTGCTCAGACATTTCTGTTCTGTGTTCACTGATGAAGGATTAGGAGCAGGACGTCAGAAAACACCGACAAATAGGAACAGGTTTCTGGAACCCATTGGATTGCAGGGTCTGAGACAGCATGGTTTTGCTAGAGGCAGGTCGTGTCGGACAAATCTCATTTTCTTTGACAAAGGTGTTCAGAGTTAAACAGAGGGAGAACATGTTGAAACCTTCCACCCAGTGCGCAGTGGTGGCCAAGAGGGCAAATAGAATGCTAGAAATCCCAAGGAAAGGAATGGAGAATAAAGCAAAGGATATTGTAATGCCTCTGTATCATTCCATGGTGCGTCCACACTTTGAATATTGTGTGCAGTTCTGGTCTCTGTATCATAAAAAGGATATAGCTTTATTAGAAAAGGTACAGAGAAGAGCCACCAAAATGGTAAAGGGGATTGAAAGATACCCCTATGAGGAGAGGCTGACAGGGCTCTTCAACCTGGAAAAGACTGCTGAGGGGTCTATAAATGAATGGATGGAGTGGGACGAGTAAATGTAGATTGTTTACGCCATCAAAAAATAGAGAGACTAGAGGACATGCAATGAAGCTACAGTGTAACCCGTTTAAGACTAATAAGGAATATTTTTTTATCGTACCTCCAGTCCAGTCCCGTACCTCTGGATTGAACACCTCCTCTAGCAGCTTGGAGACATTAGGTCATCTTTTGATAATCCCCTGTATAAATACCAGAGGGACCTCCCACAAGCTCCAGTTATTCAGTCTCCAAGCAGCTGGAGGAGGTAGTGAGCCAGGGTCCTAGGCTCACTAGAGGGACAAATAAGGAGTTTTAGTTGGATTAGTTGTATGTAGAGCAGGTTTGTTTTGCTCTTAAAAAAAAATAAATAAAAAAGCGGTGAAGAATTCCTCCCCCTTCTCCCCCTCCCCCCATCCCTGGAGTGAATGGGGGTGGGGCTTGTGACTGGCTGGCTCCCGAACCGGCTGATAGGGTGAGGAACTGGTAGAGCAATATAGAGCTGCACCGCATCGAGGGACAGTCTCCAGAGCTGCCCCCCCTCTCTCCCCTGACGCCGAAGCCACAATTCCGGTTGAGCACGGGAGGAGGAAGCAGACCACAAAAGGAGCAGCAGGGGAAGCAGGAAAGCCAGCATTTTGCTTGTGAAGCAGCAGTGATGGTAAGATCTTGGTTTTGGGAGTTCTTTCTGAGCTGTTAGCTGAGCGGAAAAAGGCATGAGAGCCGTTAGCAACAGCTTCAGTGGGTGGGCCGTGCAGTTTAAGCAGGTTCAATCCTTTGTTTTTTTTCTCAGTTCTCTGCTGGTGTTTCCTTTGCCTCTAGGACGTGTGTTGGAGCTGCCTGGCTGCAGGTGGCCTTGTGTTTAATAGGAACGGGTCGTGAGATAGGGGGGAGAGAATCAAGGGAGCCTCTGTCTTGGGTCATTTTCACGTTTTGTTTTGTTTTTTGGGTGCAGGGCTCGGCAGAGAATACTGCAGACTGGGCCCTACCTCTGCAGCGATATGCCAACCAGACCCCAGTGCATGGTACACAGCGAGGGGCAGTATCAGAGGCAGGCATCTGTAGAGGATGTGTGCAGGAGGCCACCTCTATAGAGCAAGCCCTAGGGGGCAATTTGGAGTGGCAGAAGGCATTGTTTCTGGTTGGTGATCAGCAGGACCCCTTGTCCTCTTTTGCCGTCTCAGGAGTCAGCTGCCTGCTCCTCAGCCACTCCCATTCTCTCTCTCCTACAGACTCTGGGCAAGGCAGCGTTTCCAGCTATTTTTTCCCCTGAGTTTGTGCTTCTGCTGCACTAGGCATTTTGCTTGCACTAGCAGGGTCAAGGAGTGATTTCCGCAGTGGCGGAACACAGGGAAAAGCACCTGGGGGCTCCTACAGTGGTGGAGTTAGGGGCAGTCCCTGCTAACAGGCCGAGGTACTTGGAGGGAACAGATCACTCCCTGGTTCGTTCTCTGGTGTCTGGAGGGGGGAGGTCCACAACACGGAGTTGGAGATTGAGGAGGACCTGGAAGTTGGGGAAATCCCAGAGCACAAAGCAGGTGAGGGTTGTCTGGATGTTCTGCCAGGAGGAATTACCAGCACTCATTGCAGATTCCTTCCAGGCCCTTAATATGCCTTCTGCTGCTCTGGCGGAGGACGACACCTTGGAGGATCCTTTGCTGCAGGCAATACAAAGAACACAGTGGGTTTTTCCGGTGCATAGGGTGATTTGGCAAATGGGATATGCCAGAAGTAGGCCTCAGAGGCTCTAGGGCTATGGCCCAGCTCTATCCCTTGTTGGATCAGGACCATGAGTTCTTTTGGCTGTGCAAAGTAGATGCGGTGATCTCCATGGTCACCAAGAAGACCACAATTCTGGTGGAAGGTAGTGTGACTCAAGGATGTCCAGGATAGGAAGCTGGACACCTTGTTAAGAAAATCTTTGACATGAATGCCCTCTCGCATCAAGCCTCCATTTGTGGAATATGGGTCAGTAGGGCCAGTCTCAGATGGTCGCAGATGTTACAACAGGTAGAGGCAGCCAGGCTGGAGTCTGGGGCAGCATATTTGGCGGACATTCACTACAACCTTCTCAGAGGTCTCTCGAAGAGTATGGCTTCGGTGGTGGTAGCTCGCCGCTATCTGTGGCTGCGTAACTGGGTGGTGGACAGTTCCTCAAAGGCTTGGTTAAGCAAACTACCCTTTAGGGAAAAGCTGCTCTTCGGGGAGGACCTTGACAAATTGGTGAAGGACTTGGGCAAGTCCAAAGGGGGCTGCCTGCCAGAAGATGAACAGTCGCCCCTCTGCAGCTTCCAAAGGGCAACAGCAATAAGATTTCAGGCATTTTTGTCCCACAAGATTCAACCAGTTCCAGAAGTGAAAGTTCCCTTCTAGGGGCTGAGGGTTTTGAAGAGCCGGTAGAGGTTTTACGGCTTCTTTGTCCTTGGGTTTCCAGAAATCACAATGAAACAATGAGGGCCCAGTTGATGGTACAGCCATAGGGGGGTCATCTGTGGGAGTTCTACCCTGCCTGGGCCCGAATCACGTCCGACCAGTGGGTTCTGGAAGTCATTTGAAAGGGATGCACGCTAGAACTTGAGCACCCGCTGGTCGTTTCCTTCATTCAGTCTCCCTGCAAAGTGCAGGCCAAGGTGGCAGCAGTGCGGGAAACCTTGGAGCAGATGTTGCAGCTCAGGGCCTTGGTGCCGGTTTCTCCCGACCAATACCACTGTGGTCTCTACTCCATTTACTTTGTGGTACTTAAGAAGGAAGGATCCTTTTACCAGAAGCTCTATCTCAAGCGGGTAAACCGCTGTCACATTTTCATATGGAGACATTGCGGTCTGTCATAGTGGCGGTCCAAAAAGAGTTCCTGACTTCTCTGGACCTGTCGAAGGCTTGCCTGCACATCCCAATTCGGAAGGAGCACCAGCAGTCCCTCAGGTTTGCAGTCCCTATGGGTCATTTCCAGTTCAGAGCCTTAGCATTTGGTCTGGCAACGGCACCACACACCTTCACCAAGGTGATGGTGGTGGTGGCAGCAGCAGCAGCACTTCGCAAGGAAGGCATCCTAGTGCATCCATACCTCGATGATTGATTGGCTTATTCGAGCAAAGTCTAGGGACGAAAGCGAACAAGCCACTGCCCGGTGGTTCAGGTGCTGCAAAGTCTAGGCTGGATGGTCAATATGGCCAAGAGCCAGCTAACCTCTTCTCAGAACCTCGAGACCCTGGGGGCTTAGTTCAGTACACACATGGGGAAAGTCTGTCTTCCGGTGTTGCGGGTGCAGGGGCTTCGCAGGCTTGTTCGTCAGTTCCTGACCAGGCACGATCCCACAGCCTGCCATTTTCTGCAACTCCTAGGGACCATGGCAGCCACGCGTGACCTGGTGCTGTGGGCAAGGGTGCATATGAGACAATTGCAGAGGGCTTTGCTCCAACGGTGATCGCACCAGACCATCCTTTGTCTCAGAGGCTCTCCTGTCTATCAGAGACCAGGCGGGTGCTCCGTTTGTGGCTTTGCCTGGGGAGTCTGGAGAAGGGGATGCTTCTGGAATTGCAGTCAGGTTGTCTTAATGACGGACACCAGCCTATCTGGCTGGGGACCCCATTGTGAGGGACTTTTTGCCCAGGGTTTATGGAGCACACAGGAGAGGAGTTGGTCGATCAACAGGCTGGAAATGCGAGCCTTTGTGCTAGCACTCTAGAGGTTTCAACCTTGTCTGCAGGGAAAGGCGGTTAGAGTACTGTCGGAAAATGCAACCACGATAGCCTACATCAATCGACAGGGGGGCACAAGCAGGGTACCCTTGGAGGAGGCTGACTGGCTGTTAAGTTGGGCCAAGAAGCACCTTCAGGCCTTGTTGGCGGTGCATGTGGCAGGGATTGATAACGTGACGGACTATCTGTCGGGTGTGTGTGGATTCTGGAGAGTGCATCCTCAATCAGGCGGTATTGCTCAGGTAGTGCGCTGCTGGGGTGTCCCGTTCATGGATCTTATGGCAACCTTTTTGTCAGCCAAGACCAACCGCTGCTTCAGCTGGCGGCGGGAGAGGATGTCTAAGGTCTGTATACCTTGATGCAGCGATGGCCCGAGGGAGGTCTTCTGTACATGTTCCCACCTTGGGTACTGATAGAGCAAGTTATACAGAGGATCGAGGCTCACCAGGGTCTAGTGCTTCTCATCGCTCCAGATTGGCCAAGGAGGCCATGTTATGCAGATGTCATTCGGCTTCTGGAGGGGTCGCCTGTGGCGGCTTCCAGTGAAGGAGGATCTGCTAATGCAAGTACCGATGCGCATGCTGCAAGTGGATCGATTCTCACGGCCTGGCTCTTGAGAGGATGCTGCTAACAAAGAAGGGCTATTTATTTATTAACATTTCTTATATACCGCGCTATTATAATCAGTGCGGTTCACAGAAGAACAGAAACACACTACAATGCAGTATGGTACATTGAGTTTACATGGAACAGGTGGTCAAAAACTTGGATGAACTGGGGGGAACTATATACAAATTATATACAAATTACACAGTAGTAAGTATTCACATGGGGCATGTAGGATTCGTAGTGGATGCGAGAGCTCTTGGGATAGGGGGGGACGGAGGTGGCAGTTGATTATCCATTGTCTTCAGTGGCTTCAGTGGGTTCCACCTTGTTGAAGGCCAGACATAGGTCTGCCTTTCTTACTTATATTAGGGTATGGTGCATCTTTGAGGCATGGACAGACGGACTAGACCTTCCAAGCTTCCATGTCGGATGTCTTTAGCGTTTCTGCAGAACGACTTTGAGAGAAGACTGGCAGCTAGCTCTTTGAGGGTCCAGCTGGCAGCAATTTCCTGTTGAGGTAAGGTCCAGGGAGTAGTCTTGGGTGCACACCATGATGTGAGAAGGTTCCTGAGGGTGGTGACACTTCTGCATCCACAGAGTAGGATAGTGGTGCTGCTGTGGGATCTTAATTTGGTGCTGGAAGCATTAGTACAGGAACCTTTTCAGCCTTTGAGTAGAGCATCACTCCAAGGATCCTACCCTCAAGATTGTTTTTCTTGTGGCCATTTGTTCCGCGTGCAGGATTTTGGAGCTGCAGGCATTGTCTTGCCAGGAGCCGTTTCTGGTGTGTTCAGGTGAGAGGGTGGCCCTGAGGCCGGTGCCTTCCTTCTTGCCCAAGGTGGTCTTGGTTTTTTATATGAACCAGGCTGTCAACCTGCCAGTCGTCAGTGGTGGGGAGAAGGGCTCAGTCAGGAGGCAACTATGCCTCCTGGATGTGCGACATGCCCTGAGAAGATACCTGAAAAGGACAGCATCCATCTGTAAGTCAGATCGCCTGTTTGTCTTGTTTGGAGGTCCACATAAGGGAGAAGCAGCAGCGAAGGCCTCGATCTCCAGGTGGATCAGAGAAGCTATCGTGCTGGCGTATGTTTTCAAGGGCAAGCCAGTACTAGCGGGACTGCGAGCTCATTCCACGAGGGCTCAGGCAGCCTTTTGGGCAGAGTATAGCTTGGTTCCGCTGGTTGAGATTTGTAAGACGGCTACCTGGGTGTCTCTGCATTCATTTATCATACATTACCGTCTGGATGTCCAGGCGACAGGGGATGCCTGTTTTGGATTGAAATGCTTCAGACCAGTCTGACAAGTCCCTCCCGTTGACCTTATTGCTCTATTACATCCCCAGACGTTCCGGGCTGGATTGGAGGGGGACGATAAGGAAGGTGAAATTAGACTTACCTCCTAATTGTTGTTCCTTGAGGAGCTCCAGTCCAGTCCCGGATCCCTCCCTGTGTGTCAGTTGTCTGTTCCGGGGCCTGAAGCAGGATGCAGAGTGAGTTTGTGTGTTTTTTTTTTTTGTTTGTTTTTTAAAAGGGAAATAGGTCTCAGGAGTCTTGTGTTCGGTGGGAGAGTTGAAGTGAGAACAAGCTGGTTGTCTGTGCCTTGCTCGGTGAAGGAACCTAGCCATCACCTGGAAAAGTGTTTTGTAAATCTCCCTATGTCGGAGGAGGGGGGGTGGTCCTTCTCCACTAGGGGATATATTTATTTATTTATTTTATTTAGTGTACATTTGTATCCCGCTGCTTCCAGCGATCAGCAGCGGTTGCTATACATGGTAGGAGTGGCTGTACAGGCCAGGAATTAGAAAGATATACATTGTGATTGGGAGGGAGAGATATCAGCACATCAAACATTGGGTTACAGATTACACTTGATTGAGAAACACTTCACACAGGATATATTATATACATATTTACACATAAACTGAATGCATTTCTCGTTGTGAGATTACACGGGGTACAGTGACTTTCCCACGCATGGTAGACACATGGTAGTGGGATACAGTGGTAGTGGGATACAGTGCCTAGGTTACATTGTAATGTGATTGGAAGAGGTGAGTCTTAAGCTTTTTTCTAAAGTCCTTTAAGTCACAGTTTGCACGCAGCTCACATGGCAGCCGGTTCCAGAGTGGTGGAGCTATGAGTGAGAATGCTCTGTTACTTGTACATGCATTAACAGTTCTGATGCACTTCGGGAGACAGAGGGTATTGAGGTTTACTGTTCTTCTGCTCCTGTTGGGTAGATTGGTGATTAGGCTGTTGAGGTGTGAGGGTGCTAAATTATGAATAAGCTTGAATGTAGTGATTATGATTTTGTATTGGATGCGGGCCGTAATGGGGAGCCAATGTAGCTCAATTAGTACAGGTGTAATGATAGGTTAGGTTCCGTTAGTTGCTTCAGTTGTCTGTTATGTTTGGGATAGCTACTTATTTTGTTGCTCCTGTGAATCTGCTTTGTCAATAGGTTACTGGAGCTTGTGGGAGGTCCCTCTGATATTTATACGGGGGTCATCAAAAGATCATATGCTCAGTCTCCAAGCTGCTGGAGGAGGTGCTCAACCCAGGGATTTGGGACTGGACTGGAGTTCCTCAAGGAACAACAATTAGCAGGTAAGTCTAATTTCACCTTTTTTCACTCAATGTGTAATCAAACTCTGGAATTTGTTACTGGAGGATGTAGTAAAAGCTATTAGTGTAGCTAGGTTTAGAAAAGGTTTGGACAAATTTCTGGAGGAGAGGTCCATAATTAGAGAGGACCTGGGAAATCAACTGCCCCAATGCAAGCATAACCAAAGTGACTTCATGGTTCTGGGACAGAGGGTGAAGCAGAAAGGTGTGCAGGTGGTGGTTTCTTCATTCCTCCCTGTTGAGGGTAAAAGGTCAAGGCAAAGAAGCTCGCATCCTGGAGAGAAATGGATTGCTGCATGGATGGGTGTCATCAAGAGCATTTTGGTTTCCTGGACAATGGGATATTGTTCCAAGGACTGTAGAGCAGAGAATGGCATCCATTTGTTCAAGAAAGGTCGAAGTGTCTTCAACAGCAGACACGCTAACCTACTGAAGAGGGATTTAAACTAGTTTAATTGGGGCTGGGTGAAGAGAGCCCTCAGATAAGTGAAACATTAAATATTTCTGTAGAAATGGGAAATAGTCAACATCTGGAAAGCGGTGTGTATAAGGAGGGAGGAGTGTCTCAGTGGTTGGGACAGTTTACCTCAGGCCAGAAGGCTGGGGGTTCAATTCCCACATGGGGACAAGCAATCTCAGGCCGGAGGGACTGGGGTCTCTAGTCCCATGGCCACTCCTTGTGGCCTTGGGCAAGCCACTTAACCCTCCATTGCCTCAGGTACACTTAGATTGTGAGCCCTTCGGGGACAAGGGAATAAAAAGTACCTGTTAGTATACATGTGAACTGCACTGATTCTGAAGAGCAGGGTATAAAAAAAATAAATAATAAATGCCCGTAGCATGGGAAATAAGATCTCAGACGTTGAGGTTTTAATGGAACAGGCTGAATTGGATTTAGTGGTGGTTATGGAGATATGGTTCACGGGAAACCATGACTGGGATGTAATTATACTGGACTATACTTTATTCAGGAAGGACTGGGTAGGAAGAAGGGGAGGTAAAGTGGCACTATATGGCAAAAATATTAAAGCTACAGAATTGCAGGGCTTTAAAGGAAGAGGAGGGAAAGAAGGAAAGGGAAATCCATTTGCATTGGAGTTATATACAAATCCCCCTCACAGAAGTGGACGAAGATTTAATAGAAAGCATACACAGTATTGCCATGAAAGGTGAATTGCTACGGATAGGTGATTTCAATATGCAGGATAAGGATTGGCACATCCCTGCTGTGATGCCATTTAGAAGTAAGGAGATCCTGGATTCTGTACAGGAAGAACTAGTCGGGCAACTGGTAACAGAACCCACCCATACCGGACTTAGTGCTTACCAATGTGGAAAGTGTTTCTGATGTTACAGTGGAGATCATCTCGCATCCTTTGATTACCACATGGTATGGTTCGATATTAGAACTAGGGCTGATAAAATCCATTCAAAAGTGATGGCCTTAGACTTTAGGAAAACTGACTTTGCCAAGATGGGACAATACCTCAGAGTTGTTAGCGAGATGGGAACAGCCTGGAAATGTAGAAAAACAATGGGAAAAACTGCAATGGGGTATTTTAAGGACAACAAATCTTTTTGTTAGGTAAATAAATGCAAAAGGAAAAGGAGGCTGCTATGGTTTTAAAATTAACTGAAAAAGGTGAAAGAGGGAGGCCTTCCTGAAATAGAAACTATCATAGAGAGAGGAAGACGGGCATCTATATTTCAAAAAACTTAAAGATGCTAACAAAGTAGTCAGGAAAGCAAAGGTAAAAAAAAAAAGCCAATGCAATAAAACGTGGGTATAAAATATTTTTCAGGTATCTTAGAGGAGGAAGGGCAAAAGTGGTATTGTCAGACTCAAGGGTGAAGGGGAGGAATATGCAGAGCCTGAGGATAAAGCAGAATTGCTTAACAAATATTTCTGTTCTGTGTTTAGATGAAGGGCCAGGAACACTAACTTAAAAAAAAACCCCAAAAAAACCCCACCCACAAATAGGGACAGGAGCAACAGGGATCTCAAACAATTTTTAGAAGACTGTTCGTGAGGAACTTGCTAAATGAAAAGTAGACAAAGCCATGGGTCCGGATGGGATACATTCAAGAATACTGAGGGAACTTGGGGACATTCTAGCAGCTCCACTGCCTGACCTTTTCAGTGCCTCTTAGGAGTCAGGAGTGGTGCCATATGATAGAGTTGTTAAAGGGGCACTAAGAGGCGACAAGGCGATAGCGGAGAGACTGAATGAATTCTTTGCTTCGGTCTTTACTGAGGAAGTTGGAGGGATGTTACCCATGACTGAAGTGGTATTTAAAGGTGCAAAAGAATTGAAGGAAATAACGATACATCGGGAAGATGTATTACAACTATTAGATAAACTGAAGAGTAGCAAATCATCTGAGCCAGATGGTATACATCCAAGGGTGTTGAAAGAACTGAAAAATGAGATTGCAGACCTGCTATTAGTAATCTGTGAACTATCATTAAAATCATCTCTAATACCCGAAGATTGGCAGATCGCCAATGTAACACCAATTTTTAAAAAGAGTTCCAGGGGTGATCCGGGAAACTACAGACCGGTGAGCCTCACGTCAGTACCGGGAAAAATGGTAGAAACCATCATAAAGAATAAAATTACTCAGCATGTAGATAGTCATGACCTAATGGGAGACAGCCAACATGGCTTTAGACAAGGAAGATCTTGTCTTACTAATCTGTTATGTTTTTTTGAAAGTGTGAATAAACAGGTGGACAAAGGTGAGTCGGTTGATACAGTGTATCAGGACTTTCAGAAAGCCTTTGACAAGGTCCCTCATCGGAGACTTTGGCAAAACTAAAGAGTCATGGGATAGGAGGCAGTGTACTACTGTGGATCAGGAACTGGTTAAAAGATAGAAAGCAGAGGGTTGGGCTAAATGGCCAATTTTCCCAATGGAGAAAGGTGAATAGTGGTGTACCCCAGGGATCTGTGCTGGGTCCGCTGCTTTTTGTCATACTCATCAATGACCTGGAAAGTGGAATAACGAGTGAGGTTATCAAATTTGCAGATGACACAAAACTATTTAAAGTTGTTAAAACCCAAGAGGATTGTGGAAAATTGCAAGAGGATCTTGATAAATTGGAAGACTGGGCATCAAAATGGCAGATGAAATTTAATGTGGACAAGTGCAAAGTTATGCACCTAGGGAAGAACAACCCAAACTATGGATACACAATGCAAGGTTCCAAATTAGGAACCACCAGACAAGAAAAAGATTTAGGCGTCATTGTGGATAACATGTTAAAACCCTCGGCCCAGTGTGCAGCGGCAGCCAAGAGAGCAAATAGAATGCTAGGTATGATAAGGAAAGGAATGGAAAATAAAACAAAAGATATTATAATGCCTCTATACCATTCCATGGTGAGACCGCACCTTGAATATTGTGTGCAATTCTGATCGCCGTATCTTAAAAAGGATATAGCATTATTAGAAAAGGTTCAGAGAAGAGCCACCAAAATGGTAAAGGGGATGGAAGGATACTCCTATGAAGAAAGGCTAAAAAGGTTAGGGCTCTTTAACCTGGAAAAGAGACGGCTGAGGGGAGATATGATAGAAGTCTATAAATTAATGAACGGAGTGGAACGGGTAAACGTAGATCAACTGTTTACGTTATCAGAATATAGGAAGACTAGGGGACATGCAACGAAGCTACAGGGTAAACTATTTAAGACTAATAAAAGAAAATATTTTCACTCAACGTGTAATCAAACTCTGGAATTTGTTACCGGAGGATGTAGTAAAGGCCGTTAGTGTAGCTGGGTTTAAAAAAGGTTTGGACAAGTTCCTGGAGGAAAGGTCCATAAACCATTATTAAAAAGGGACCCAGGATATCAATGCTTGATCCCTAGTACAAGCATTGCAGAACCTGTGTCTTTTGGGGAAACTGCTAGGTACGTATGACCTAGATTGGCCACTGTTGGAAACAGGATACTGGGCTTGATGGACCTTGGTCTGACCCAGTATGGCATATCTTATGTTCTTATGCCAGGAAACTGGAGATAGGTAGATGTGGTCTCTTTACACAAAAGTAGACATAAGGATGACATTGAGAACTACAGGCCAGTTAGTCTAACCTCTGTGGTGAGTAAATTATGGGAAAGGCTACTTAAAGAGAGAACAGTGAGGTTTCTGGAATCCAGTGGATTCACCAGAGGCAGGTCTTGTCAGACAAAGCTGATTGATTTCTTTGATTGGGTGACCAGGTAGTTGGACAGAGGGAGAGCCCTAGATGTGGTGTACTTAGATTTCAGTAAAGCCTTTGACACTGTTCTGCACAGGCAACTTATAAACAAACAGAGCACTCTAGAGATTGACCCTAAAGTTACTGATTGGGTTAGAAAGTGTGAGGTGACAGGGTACAGGTAAATGGAGCTCACTCTGAGGAGGTTACCAGTGGTGTGCCGCAGGGATCTGTCCTTGGTCTGATTCTTTTTAACATCTTTGTTAGTGATATAGCGGAAGGGCTGTTAGGTAAAGTTTGCTTGTTTGCAGACGATATTAACATCTGCAATAGAGTAGACACCCAGGGAGGAGTAGATAACATGAAGGATCTAGCTATGCTTGAAGAATGGTCTAGAATTTGGCACCTGAAATTTAATGCTCAAAATTGCAGGGTCATGCATTTGGGCTGAAAAAATCCAAAGGAGCAGTACAGTGTAGGGGGTGAGGTACTTCTGTCCACAAAAGAAGAGCAGGACCTGGGTATAATTGTGTCTGACAATCTTAAAGTAGCTGAACAGGTAGAAAATGTGACTGCAAAAGCCAGAAGGATGCTTAGGTGTATAGGGAGAGGAATAGCCAGCAGAAAAAGAGGTGATAATGCCTCTGTATAAGTCTAATGCTACCTCATTTGGCATATTGTATGCAATTATGGAGGTCGTACCTTCAAAAGGATATTAGCAGTTTGGAGTCGGTGGAGAGGGTGGCCACTAAAATGGTTAATGGTCTTCATTACATAGCATATGAGGATAGACTTAAAGATCTTAATATGTATACTTTAGAGGAAAGGCGGGATGGGATGATAGACATTTAAAAAAGCTCTGTGGCATAAATGCACAGAAGGGTCTCTTTCAATTGAATGCAAACTTGGCTGTGAGGGGACATAGGATGAGTGTGGAGGAGACTCAGGAGTAATAATCAGAAATATTTCTTTGCGAAAAGAGTGGTAGATGTGTGGAATAGTCTCCCAGTGAAGCTGGTGGACACAAGGATAGTATCTGAATTCAAAAAAGCATGGGACAAACAGGATCTATAAAGGTAAAAAGGGGGCTATTGTAGTTGATATAGAAGGGCAGACCAGATAGGTCATGTGGTCTTTTTCTGCTGTCATGTTTCTATCTGTGTCTTTTTGGGAAACTGCTAGGTACTTGTGACCTGGATTGGCCACTGTTGAACAGGATATTGGGTTTGATGGACCTTGGTCTGACCCAGTATGGCATATCTTATGTTCTCTTCCTACCCTGTCCTTCCTGAACAAATTATAGCCTGGTATAATTACATTCCGGTTATGTCTCCGTAACTACCACTCAGTCGAAGTCTAGCCTCTTCCATTAAAGCCTCATCTGGAATCTTATAGTTCTAGGAACAAGCAGGAATGCAGTCTTCACATATGGATGGATGTCAGAGGGAGTCTTACTGGAACTCTCCCCAGTGTCCAATAGGAAAGCCTTTTGGACCACTCCACTGCACCTGCATGACTGCCTTCCCACCTCCTCTCAGCTGAGTTTGTAGCAGAGTGAAGAAGAGTAAAAGAACCCTACAACTCCCGGGGAGGAGGATGGGCTGTGAAGATTGATTCCTGCTGTTCCTGGATATCACCTGTTACAGGTGAGTAACTATGCCATCTCCAGGAATAAGCAGGAATGCAGTCTTCACGTATGGGACTCACTAGTTCCTTAGGTACCAGATTGGTATGGGGGTAGGAAGAGCAGTGTGATCCCAGAGGTAAAAATTATAACCTGAGAACTTGGAAAATTTCTGGGCTATAGTACTCTATTCCCTGAGGTTATACTTCCCTCATGATAGTCTGGTATCTTGTAAAAATCAGGGACAGAGGGTAAGTCCCAAAGACTTGCTGGAGAACAACTTGATCAAAGACAGCGTCCTGAGAGGAGTCTCTGTCCAGATAGTAGTGTGCAGCAAAAGTATGAATGGAGAACCAAGTAACTGCCTTGCAGATGTCGTCAATGGCTATAAAGGTTGCCATAGCCTGCACATTATGAGCAGTAATGTGACCTTTGAGGGAGAGTTCAGCTTGTGCATAAGCAAAATAAATGCAATCAGCTGTCCACCTGGATAGGGTACATTTCATTACTGGCAGACCCAGGTGACTAGGGTCAAAGGAAATGAATAATTAGATCTTCTGTGATCTTTAGTCTATGCAAGTAGTAGACTAACACTCGCATACAGTCTTTGTGGAGCGCTGCTTCAGCCTGAGACACATGAGGTCTAGGGAAGAAAATGGGAAGGATCATTGACTCCTTTAAACGAAAAGGAGAAACCACCTTCAGGAGGAAATATAGATGTGTCCAGAGAACCAACTTGTCATGGTGGAACTAATTATAAGGGGGATCTGCCCACGAGAGCTTGCAGCTCACTAGCTGAAGTGAGGACGAGAAAAATGAGCGTCCAAGATAGGAATTTCAGTGATGTGGTGGCCAAAGGTTTGTAGGGCGGCTTTTAGAAGTTGCGCTAAAACTACATTGAGATCCCAGGTCACTGGAGGTGGCTTAATGGGTGGTTTGGACAGTAGGAGACACCTCATGAAGCATTCTATTAAGGAGTGTGAGGAAATAGGCTATCCATTCACTGGTCTGTGAGAGGCTGTAATGGCACTAAGGTGAACTCACAGAATTAGTTTAAGCACTGTCAAGGACAAGTGGAGGAGATACTGTAGGAGCGACTCCACTGGGGGAAAAAAAAGGGATAAAGGTGCCTTTATGAACACCAAAAGGCAAACCTATGCCATTTGAATGCATAAGATTGCCTGGTAGAATCCTTTCAGGATGCAAAATGGACATTCTTGACTGCCTGCAGAAGATCGAGGTCTTCCATTATTACCCCCTCAGTAGCCAAGCTGTGAGGCAGAGGGAGTGAAGATTGGGATGTAGAAGTGTGCCATTGTCCTGTGAGAGGAGGTCGGGAGCACATCCCAGGTTGAGTGGTTGAGTCCGTGCAAGGCAAAGAAGTAGAGGAAGCCGCGGTTGTTGGCTTGTAGCTTGAAAAGCGTTTTGGATATCAAGGGTGGGGGGGGAATGTCTAAAGCTGTCCCTGTCCTCAGTGGAGAAAGGCATCTGGTGCCTGTCAGTGCATTGATGGAGTCCTGATACAGAAAAGCAGAAGCTGTGTGTTTTGAGGAGTGGCAAAAAGATCTGAGTGGAGTTCCCCATGTTTGGAAGATCTGAGCAGCCATTCCCCAAGCTTATCTTCAGGTACATCGAGCTTATTTTGGAGGTACACTGCTTTGAGGTAAATGCGTTGAGAGATGCCAAAGGACCATAGGTGATTTGCTTCCTCGCGGAGGGAACGGAATCCTGTCTTCCACCCCCCCCCCCCCCCCCCCCGTTTGTTCACATAGAACATGGCAACTTGGTTGTCTGTCCTGATTAGAACAGGGTGCCCTGAAAGTTGGTGTCCAAAAACTTGCAGAGCATTTGACAGCGCTTGGAGTTCTAGCAGATTGATTTACAGAGCAGATTCTTCTGTTGTCCACAGTCCCCTTGTGTGGTTAGGTGGTTCAGGTGTGCTCTCCAACCCAGTATGGACACATCAGTCATCAGGGTGCATTGAGGTGGAGACATCTGTTAAGGTGACCTGACAAGTAGGGTGCATGGTGCAAGCCATCAAGGCTGGTACTACCCGGTAAGCTAGATAAGCATGGCAGGGTGGTGCCGATGTCAGGAGGGTGCCATTGCTAGCTGCCTGCCCCCACTCATCATTCAGGATGACCTATGGAGTGCGGGCAGCCTATTGGAGAAGTCTACCCATAGAACACTGCTCCTGCAGGAAGAAGGCTGTGAGTAGTGATCACAGCCTCTCAGTCTTATGCCTGTGGGAGCAGCATGTCCTGCTCTCCGCTAGGCCACAGGTCATCCTGAGTAGGGACGGGTGGCTAGTGACGATGCCCCCTGACCGGTTCTTGCGAGCAAGCTCTGTTTCTCTGTTACCGTTGCTGCTTGCACAGCCTCTGCCCACAGGACATGTTCCTCCCACAGGCAATAAGCTGTGAGAGGTAGTAATTGCAGCCTAGAGTAGCAGTGTCTGCCCGCAGAAGCAGCATATTCCACAGGCAGGGGCTGTGCAAGGCAGATTGTATCATGCCTCTCTGGGCTGGGATCTCAGCCTGCACAGCCCCTACCTATGAGACATGCTGCTCCACAGACAGGCTCGAACACAGAGGGAGCTGGGCCCTCGCACAGGAACACAAGCAAACACAGGAGGCAAGGGTCAGGTGAGGTCACTGGTGCTAATTTTTATTCAAAACAACCCCAATGCATTTCGGCAGTGTGCCTTCTTCAAGGGGTATGCATAAAAAGACTCCATTCAGTCTGTTCTTTAGAGCTGAGTTGGCAAACAGTCCACGGTCAGCAGGAAAATTTTGAAATGTGAGAAATCACAGGGTCTTGAAGACCCTGAAACGCATTGGAGGAGTTTTGAATAAAAATTAGCACCAGTGACCTCACTTGACCCTCGCTTCCTGTGTTTGCCACAGTCAGGCTCTGCACCTTGTACCATACATGGACATGGGGAGGCACTGGGAGATGGATGTGAATGGGCATAGGGAGTCAGAAGGGAGATGCTGGATGCAAGGTGGGGTGGAATAGCGATGCAGTTAGATAAGATTGAGGCAGGGGGCTAGGGAGATAAGGGAGTTACTGGACATGAGAACGGGCATGGGGAAAGGGTATAGGGAGAAGCAAGGAAGGGATATGGAGTCGTGATTTTGGCCAGGGGGTTATATGGAGACACTGGGAAAATTCTGGACTTGGGGAGGGGGGTAATAAGGGGAGAGAGAAATGCAGGACATAGGGACAATAGGGAGTGATGAGAGAAGATGGACATGGGGTAAATAGGTTGCGAAAGAGACAGATGCTGGACATGGGAGTAATAGGGAGGGGATGTTCTCCAGGAACAAGCAGGAAGTCAGTCTTCACATATGGGTGATGCTGATGGAGCCCTCGTGGAAGCATCTCCCCAGCATTCAAAGAAAACCTTTGGGAGATACCACCATGCATGCGTGGTCCCCTTCCTGCCCAAAGGTGCCATCTTGGTCAGTCTCCCTTTTAACGTAGAGCCCTATAGACGTTTGTCTTGTCCCTGGAAAAGTGTTTTCTTTTAACTCGTACTCTCTTGTACTTTCCAGACTGCTGTGGCATCGGGCCTCAAAATTTTGCTGCTTTGTTTTTGTTTTCAGTGCTTTCGTGCCCTTTTCAACCACTGGCCGCGGTAAGGTTCTTTGACCTCGCAGAGGTCCTTTTTGCCCCAAGGCCACCGGTTTAAAAAAAAAATGTGATCAGCTGACCACAACCTGGAGGAATGTCCCTTGTGCAAGAAAATGTCCACGAAGACCATCCAGAGCTGCGACTTAAGCAGGATGACATCTTCCACAAGGCAGATTCCACTCCAGTATCCCCACGCTTAGAGGCCCTACACGGCTTCCTCAGCAGATGGAGTGTCCCCAAAAGGTGCCCAGAATGAATGTCGTTTCCTCTGACAGACCTCGGTCTCCTGAGAGCTGTCCTGTCGAGGACCCCGTCTCCTCGATGCCTGACCCAGTCACTCCGGCATCAGTGTTAATGGCTGCTACCCCCGAGTGAGAAACCTGTATGTTGGCCCTGAAACGCAGCTTTTCTGTGTTCATTGCCTCCCAGCTGGAGCTGCTTGGTCCTGCAGAGACCGCAGGGACCTCGACCTCAGATTCCCCAGACTGCCAAAGCGATTGCAGAGAGCCAGGCACCTCGGTCAGATCCTCGGCGAAGGTCTCGTTATCACTCCCATTCCTCGGGAGAGAGGTCTTTGCAGGTGAGAGCCTCTGGCTCCGGCCATGCCCTGGTCTCGAAGCATCCAAGACCGGAGCTGCCAGTGCTCCTGCAGCTGGCAGGCTTAGAATCCTCCTCAGGGTACTCAGACTGGGAATCTGACATCGAGACATCTCCAGAGACTCAAGCCCACTGAGACCTCCCCTTGGACCCATCTCTGCTGGCTGCCAAGCGCTGATCCCCACCCAAGGATACCTCTTTCCTAGAGTTCGTCAGGGACATGGCTCGGGTGCTGTCCCTCGCGACTGAGTCGGAGGATCATCGTACAGAGAACTTGATATCCTCCAGTATGAGGCACTACCAAAGGAGACCTTGACTGTCCCCCATCGCCTCCATCCTTACCCAGTTCCTCCTCAGAATGTGGGAGATCCCTGTGTTGGTATCCATCAGCCGTCTACTGGATACGATGTACCAGGTCCAGCGTAGCCTGGGCTTCCGTAAGGCACAACGGCTCCACACTTCCATGGTAGTGGAGTCAGCCATGTGCTGACAAAAAAGCCCAAAGTCGCACTCTTTGGTGCCCCCGGGCAGGGAGTCCTGTGCCTTTGATGCCCTCTGGCATAAATGCTACCAGAACTCTGTGCTGACATGCTGTATCCAGACATACCAGCTCTATATTGGCATGTTCCTCCAGGATATGGCCAAAGAGCTCAGGGGCTTTGTGGCTGGCCTCAAAAAATACCTCCTCAGCTTTTCCAGACTCTTTCCATCTCGGAGTGCTCCAGGTTCTTGTCCTGAGCCGTCTGACAGCTTCGAGTCCAGTGCAACGGTGTGGCTGCTGGTGTAGGTACTCAACACCAGACCTGGCTCCAGTCATCTGATCTTGAGCAGTGGGTAGAAGAGAAGCTTCTTGATGTCCCCTGCCTCAGGGAACAGCTCTTTGGTAAGCCTATGGAGGACAAAGTGGCTGAAATGGAGAACAGAATATGTCACTCATACCCGGCTCTCGAAGAAAACCTCCATCTTGCCTCAGAAGAAGCTGCAGGGCAAGAAACCCCCTTACCTCCGAAAGGGCCACACTTACCGGGGCTGTCCTCCATACCATGCCGCTCAGACTCCTCAGCAGGGTCCTCAGGGAGAAACATCAGAGGTTTCCCCCACTTCTGTGTTTTGGCCATTTTCAGTTTCATGCCCTGCCCAATAGCTTGATCACGGCCCTATCTACCTTCTCAAAGGTCATGGTGGTAGTGGCAGCCTTTTTGTGCAAGCAAGGGATCTCATACCTGGATGGCTGGCTGATTTTGATATGACTTCATGGAGAAGTCCAAGGAAGACACAACCCAAGTGATCAGGTGACTGGAGAAACTGGGTGGGCAGTTAACTATCCCAAAAGCAGTCTAGTTCCCTACCAGATCATGGAGTAGCTGAATGCCCACTTTCAACACTTATCTGATGAGAATATATATCACTTGGGACAAACTGAGCAAGCTGCAGTTGCAGCTCAAGTAGTTTTGCTGCCATGCAGCTCCCAGGGTGTGGGACTACCTTCAGCTCCTGGGGTTAATGGCTTCTATGCTAGAGTTGGTTCTTTGGGCAAGGGCACACAGACACACCCTGTAGAGACACTGAATCATTGGTCCCCTACTCCCAGTTGTTTGAGCAGCACCTGCCTATTTCCAGAAAGATTGAGGGGAACTGGCCTGCTTGCTACAGATTTGCCTGTTAGACGAGATGCCCCTTGCATCTCTAGCCCTTGCAGGATTTGGTGTACCTGGGGGCCAGATTTCAAACGACGACAGGATGTGTGGCCTTGCCAGAGGGTCGAGTGACCACGTTGCAGGGGAAGATATGAAGATTTCGCAGCATGAAGCGACCAACGGCATGGCACTACTTTCATGTGTTGGGGTCCATGGCAGCAAACATCGAGCTCATGCCATGGGTGTGGGCTCGCATGTGCCTGTTGCAAAGGAGCTTGTTATGAAGATGGTCCGCACACTGTTATCCGCTGTTATTTCTCCTACCTTGTCCGGTGCCTATTCAAAAGACACTACACTGGTGGCTGCAGGGCAAGCATCTCCAGGTGGGCTTGCCTCTGGACATGCCCAAATGGATTCCTCTGACTGATGCCAGTCTTACTGGATGGGGGAGCACATTGCGAGTGATTGCACAGGGTCGATCAACCGGATTGAGTTGGTGCGGTCTATCAACCAGATTGAGTTGAGAACAGTATACTTGGCATTACAACAGTTTCCGCTCACTGCTCCTAGGCAAGGCCATCAAAGTGTTATTGGACAGTGCCACAATAATGGTTTACATCAACCGGCAGGGGAATGAGCAGTGTGAACCTGGAGGAGAAAGCAGCTCAGTTAACATGGGCAGAGGACAATCTGTAGGTGTTGTCGGCACATGTGGCAGTAAAAGACAATGTAGTGGTCGATTATCTCAGCCAGCTATGCATCGATCCAGGGGAGTGGATGCTCCATGATGCAATGTTTGCTCAGTGGTGAGCTGGTGTGGTCAACCGATTATGGACCTCATGACAACGTTCAAATCACAAAGGCAGCATGGTTTTTAAGCAGAAGAGAACGAATGTCAGAAGGTCTCGATGCGCTGGTGCACTGTTGGCCAATGGAAGGACTGCTCTAAGTGTTTCCTCCATGGGCACTTATAGGGTGAGTGGTACAGAGGATAGAGGCGTATGAGGGACTGGTGGTACTAATAACTCCTGATTGGCCTTGGTGACCGTGGTATGCCGACTTGGTAGGCTGGCTGGCGATTGACCGTCTGTGATGACTTCCAGCTTGACGGGACCTGTTGTCACAGGGACTAATCCTGATGCCGCAGGTGGATCAATTTTTCACTTACAGTTTCGCTAATGAGTGGGTGAGATTGCAGAGACAGGGCTATTTGACCTCTGTAATTTCAATGTTACTGAAGACCGGGCGATGCTCTACTTTGTTGTTGTATATCAGTGTGAAGCGTCTTTGAGGCCTGGTGTCCCCTGTCAGTCCCTGTCAGCTTCTGTGCCGGAGATCCTCGCCTTTTTGCAGGTGGGCTTTGACAAAGGTTTGGCATATGGTGTACTTCAGGTACAGGTGGCAGCCATATCTTGCTACTGGGGAAGAGTCCAAGGAGTTTTCTTAGCGGCACACCTGGATGTGGTCAGGTTCATGCGGACAATGAAGCAGGAGCAGCCGCCGGTGCAGTCCATTGTGCCGCTGTGGGACCTTAATTTGGTGTTATCGGTGCTGACAAAACTACCCTTCGAGCCACTGGGGGCTTGCACCTTGAAGGATCTTACCTTTAAAAGCAGTATTCCTGGTGGCCATTTGTTCGGCTAGAAGTATTTTGGAGTTGCAGGTGCTGTCATGTAGGCTGCCTTTTCTTGCAAAAGAGAAAGTGGTTCTCAGGCCGGTGCTGTCTTTTCTTCTCAAGGTACTGTCTGTTTTTCACCTTAATCAGGCAGCAATGCTCCCAGTGTTTTCAGGAGCAGGAGGGACAGAGAAGGATCCTTCTCTTCACTGTTTGGAGGTTCATAGGGTGTTATGGCGCTACTTGAGAACAGAGTCTTTTAGAAAGTTGGATCGTAAGATGCAAGGGGGAAGCAGCTTCAAAAGCTTCTGTTTCCAGATGGGTGAGGGAGGCTTTCTCTGCAGCCAACTTGCTGCGTCACAAGGAACTGCCCAAGGGGTTGAGAGTGCACTCAACCTGAGTGCAGGCCATGTAGGTGGGCCGAGGCTTAGTTAGCCTCGCCAGGAGAGATCGGTAGGGTGGCAACCTGTTCATACCAGCATACCTTTGTTAAACATTATGGGCTTGATGTACAGTTGGGGTGGGGGGGGGGCACGAAGTTTGGATCGGCGGTTCTTTAGGCCTGTCTAATGGGTCCCTCCCAAGTTCAGTACTGCTATGATACTTCCACAAGTGTGGGACTGGACTGGAGGAACAATAAGGAAGGTGAAATTAGGCCTTACCTGCTAATTAACTTTCCTTGAGTGACTCCAGTCCCATCCTGATCCCACCCTGGGGTTTGTCATTCTCAAGTAGATATCTCCAGTCCTGAAGAAAATTTTCCTGTAGTATCGAGCCAGGGGAAGGTTCGTGGTGACTAAGTCCAGACGTCACTAATAACAAAGGAACCATTAGGAGTTTGAGTCAACTGAGTTGGAAGTGACCAGAGGGACTAGACTGGAGAGTGGATGTCCACTATGAACTTAACATGTGCTAAGCAATCTTGTTAGGTAGGGGGGGTGTTTTCTACCTATTGCTTTTTTATGGTAGTTGATTAAACATAGCTTCTTAATTCTTGCTCTCATGAATTTGCTTTGACAATAGGATACTGGATCTGGTGGAAAGTGTCACTGGTATGTATATCCTGATGTCATTAAACATGACCTGCTCAGTCTCCAAGCTGCTGGTGAGGTGACACTACCCACAGGTGTGGGACTAGACAGGAGTCACTCAAGGAACGTCAATTAGCAGGTAGGGCCTAATTTCACCTTGTTGAGATGACCAGAATCAGGTTTTCCTTGTTTTTTTGCTTAATATATTGAGTTCTGTGGGTGATGTCTGTTTTCTGCTCTACACCCATTGTTGAGGGAGAGGTTTCTGTGGATGAAGAATATATATTTACATTACATATATACCAAGGGTGCCATCTTCCTTTTTCCGCGGAGCCCTTCGGACGCACGTCCTCATTCCTCGGGAAAACGTTTTAGTTTTCCTTGCCTTAACAGGCTCTTTTCTTTTTTCCGGTTGCACTGATCCTCTACCCGTCCTCCCCTTGCTCTTTTGGCGCTTACGGGGATACCTTTTCTTCTCGGGCTTCTTGCCCCTTTTTTCTCCCAACTGCTGGCCACATGGGTCTTTGACCGTGCAGGGGCTGTTTTTGCCCCCATAACCACCAGGTTTAAAAAATGTGATAGATGCTCTAGGAACATGTCGCTTACGGACATTCATGACTGCTGTCTAAGTTGTCTGGGAGTCGACCATAACCCAGAGCTCTGTTTGCTCTGTAAGAAAATGTCCTCTAAGGCCCTACTCAGCTGTAAGAAGTCCGAAGACATTTTTCGAAAGGCTGCCTCGGAGTCCCCGGTGGCACCCTCTGTCTCCCCTCTGGTGGGTTCTCCCCCTGCGGCACTGTGATAGAGCAGCTTTTAAACTAGATATTAGGGGAAAGCCGACAGTCGCCCAAGAGCGGATGGTTCGGAAGAATGTATCCTTGAAGGATACTACCAAAAGCAGAGAGGTTCCACAAAAGAGTAAAGTAGCCCAAATGCCCTCAAGTATGGAGCAGACAGAGCTTAAAGATCCCAATTTACCCATGTCTAACAATAGCCAAATTAACATGAACAAAATATTTTCTCTAAAATGCTTGTATGCAAATGCTAGAAGTCTAAAGAATAAGATGGGAGAGTTAGAATATATAGCACTAAATGAAAGGTTAGATATGATTGGAATATCAGAGACATGGTGGAAGGAGGACAACCAGTGGGACACTGTGATACCTGGGTACAAACTATATCGTAATGATAGAGCTGATCAAAGTGGTGGAGGGGTTGCGCTCTATGTTAGAGAGGGCATTGACTCAGAAAGGATTAAAGTTTTGCAGGAAACAAAATCTGCTGTAGAATCTATATGGATTGAAATTCCATATAAAAGGGGAAAGGCGATGGCAGTGGGGGTGTACTATCGAGCACCTGGCCAGAATGACCAAATGGATGATGAAATGCTCAAAGAAATCAAGGAAGCTAACAAAAGTTACAGCACAGTAATAATAATGGGTGATTTCAATTACCCCGGTATCGACTGGGTCAGTGTCACGTCAGGACATGCTAGGGAGATAAAGTTCCTAGATGAAATAAATGACTGCTTCTTGGAGCAGCTGGTTCATGAACCGACCAGAGGGGAAGCCATATTAGATCTAGTCCTTAGTGGAACACCAGATCTAGTGCAAGAGATAAGGCTGTTGGGGCCACTTGGCAATAGTTATCATAGCATGATCGCCTTTGATTTAATTAGTGGAGGAGGGATAGTAAGGAAATCCACAGTACTACCTTTTAACTTTCGAAAGGGAGACTGATAAAATGAGGAAAACAGTTAAGAAAAAACTAAAAGGAGCAGTTGCGAAGGTTAAAGACGTACATCAAGCTTGGGTGGTGTTGAAAAATACTATCTTGGAAGCCCAGACCAGCTGTATTCCACGCTTTAAGAAAAGTGGAAGGAAGTCCAAAAAACTGCCAGCATGGTTTAAAGGTGAGGTCAGAGAGGCTGTTGCCAAAAAAGCATCTTTCAGGAAATGGAAAAAAGAGCCAAACGACGAAAACCTGGAAACAGCACAAGCACTGGCAAGTCAAATGCAAGGCATTGATAAGGCAGGCAAAGAGAGAATTTGAGAAGAAGCTTGCTGCGGAAGCAAAAACACGAAATAAAGACCTTTTCAACTACATTCGTAGCAAAAAACCTGTGAGAGTCAGTTGGTCCATTAGATGATAAAGGGGTTAAAGGAGCACTAAGAGGCGACAAGACGATAGCGGAGAGACCGAATGAATTCTTTGCTTCGGTCTTTACTGAGGAAGATGTAGGGATGTTACCCATGACTGAAATGGTATTTAAAGGTGCGGAAGAATTGAAGGAAATATCGATACATCGGGAAGATGTCTTACAACTATTAGATAAACTGAAGAGTAGCAAATCACCTGGGCCGGATGGTATACATCCAAGGGTGTTGAAAGAACTGAAATATGAGATTGCAGACCTGCTATCAGTAATCTGTGAACTATCATTAAAATCATCTCTAATACCTGAAGATTGGAGGATCGCCAATGTAACACCAATTTTTAAAAAGGGTTCCAGGGGTGATCCGGGAAACTACAGACCGGTGAGCCTGACGTCAGTACCGGGAAAAATGGTAGAAACCATCATAAAGAATAAAATTACTCAGCATGTAGATAGTGTAACAGGGTAGACCCTGTACAGACAGAAGAAATGCAGGCCGGCACAAGTGAAAACAGAAGAAGTGACAGGGTAAACAAGAAAGTGTCAGATAGTTACCCTGAGCAACGCAGGAACACGTGCAAAAGCTCAATCAGGACACACCCAGCTAGCACAGGAAGGGAATTCACTTCACCTGACAGGGTTCAGCTAACTAAGGGTGGAGCAAGCAAACGTGGGTTTAAAACAAGCTCTCAGACATTCAGAGACAGTTTAGGTTTAGGATTCGGATCAGGATCAGGATTAAGGCAAAGCCAGGAGCTGGTGCCGGAGCTGAGAGAGAGAGAGAGAGAGGCCGTGGCAGCCAAGGACACACTTGGAGAAAATACAGAGAGGGCAGCTAAAGCCCCGGGAAGCATGGCACAGGTATGAGAATGCAAGAGAGAGTGATAAAGAAACTCTGAAGCAATTAGAGTGCCCATATGAAGGTCAGAGGGAACCCGAGGACCTGAATAAATCAGAGAGATATCCACAGCCAAATAGTGTGTATGAGCAAGAGAAAAGCTTTTACTTACCAGATAAAGCTGAAGAGTTTTGTAATTGTAAGTTCACAGCTCTGTCTGAAACTCCGTCACGAGCACTCCGATTCAGCTCAGCTGGGTTACAAAAGGGAAACCTGGATAGGTTGGAAAGTTCCCTTAATTATCCCACGAGCAGAGCAAGTAAGGGGCTAAGCTCTACTCAAAAGTACCAGCAGGGGCAGTGCCTGGGAAATCTCTATTCCAGTATATATGGTAATACCCAGAGAGGCTCTAGCCCGGTGAAAGAGAAGAACTTCCTGGTTGACGTGCTTAGGCAGCAAGTCTCACAGAGTACTCCTAAAGTACAGAATGAATATACCAGTCAACCAGAGATGATGGAATACCAGAATGCTGAGGAGAATGATACACAGGAATTAATGGATTGTTCTTTATCATTAATTGAACCTGAATTCTCCCTGAGATAAGGAAAGTAACTTGGTGTCTTAACTTCAGTAATACAACAACAAACCTGTAACTCTCTCTCTCGAGGCAGAACAGAGGTATGCTCTACTCTCAGCTACCGGGGAGAGAACCTTACAGCAATAGTTAAGCTTTTTGTTCTTTTGTTTGTTTCTCCTTTAAAAGCTGAAGAAAGCAAGTTATGTTTACATTTGTTATTGTACATGAGATGTCCAAGCAAAGCATATAATTTATGTTCCTTGAAGATAAAATACCCTCAATGGGACGGGGAATAAAAACCCTTTGATTTGAAGAAAGAAGTGTTTGCGTTTATATTCATAAAGGCACAACTACCACCCTCCAGGGGCCTTGCAATACAGGAGGCTACCGCTTGGCCAGAGGAGGTGTGACAATAGTCACAACCTAATGGGAGACAGCCAACATTGTGTTTTTTTTGAAGGAGTGAATAAACAGGTGGACAAAGGTGAGTCAGTTGATATTGTGTATCTGGACTTTCAGAAAGCCTTTGACAAGGTCCCTCATCAGAGACTTTTAGCAAAACTAAAGAGTCATGGGATAGGAGGCAGTGTACTATTGTGTATCAGGAACTGGTTAAAAGATAGAAAGCAGAGGGTAGGGCTAAATGGCCAATTTTCCCAAAGGAGAAAGGTGAATAGTGGTGTACCCCAGGGATCTGTGCTGGGTCCGCTGCTTTTTGTCATATTCATAAATGACCTGGAAAGTGGAATAACGAGTGAGGTTATCAAATTTGCAGATGACACAAAACTAAAGTTGTTAAAACCCAAGAGGATTGTGGAAAATTGCAAGAGGATCTTGATAAATTGGAAGACTGGGCATCAAAATGTTAGATGAAATTTAATGTGGACAAGTGCAAAGTTATGCACCTAGGGAAGAACAACCCAAACTATGGTTACACGGTGCAAGGTTCCACATTAGAACCACCACCCAGGAAAAAGATTTAGGCGTCATTGTGGATACCATGTTAAAACCCTCGACCCAGTGTGCAGCGGCGGCCAAGAGAGCAAATAGAATGCTAGGTATGATAAGGAAAGGAATGGAAAATAAAACAAAAGATATTATAATGCCTCTATATCGTTCCATGGTGAGAGACCGCACCTTGAATATTGTGTGCAATTCTGGTCGCCGTATCTTAAAAAGGATATAGCTATTTTAGAAAAGGTACAGAGAAGAGCCACCAAAATGGTAAAGGGGATGGAAGGATACTCCTATGAAGAAAGGCTACAAAGGTTAGGGCTCTTTAACCTGGAACAGACGGCTGAGGGGAGATAGGATAGAAGTCTATAAATTAATGAACGGAGTGGAACAGGTAAACGTAGATCAATTGTTTACCTTATCAGAATATAGAAAGACTAGGGGACATGCAATGAAGCTACAGGGTAAACTATTTAAGACTAATAAAAGAAAATATTTTTTCACTCAACGTGTAATCAAACTCTGGAATTTGTTACCAGAGGATGTAGTAAAGGCTGTTAGTGTAGCTGGGTTTAAAAAAGGTTTGGACAAGTTCCTGGAGGAAAGGTCCATAAACCATTATTAAGAAGTGACCGACGATATCAATGCTTGACCCAGTACAAGCATTGTGGAACTTGTGTCTCTTGGGAAAACTGCTAGGTACATATGACCTAGATTGGCCACTGTTGGAAACAGAATACTGGGCTTGATGGACCTTGGTCTCACCTAGTATGGCATATCTTATGTTCTTATGTTCTAGGCAGCATTCTGACCAGGTGTCCCCCGAGGTGGAACGATGCAAAAAGGAGGCCTCAAAGTCGCTGTCTGGGGCCTCCGACAAGCACAAGCGCACCCGTGCCCGGTCGCTTAGCCCCCTTCGGTGTTCCCAAGAGTCGGACAAAGAGCGGCCCTGCAAGGTACCTTGCAGGGAAATGGAGGCCTCCGGCGAAGGCGGCCAGTCTCCTGAGGGCCGTCCCAGTGAGGACCCCCTCTACTTCTCAACGCCCGATCCGGTGACGCCGGTATTGGTGTCCCAGGGTCCCACACCCTTATGGGAGTCCTGTATGCTGGCACTGGAACGGAGCATTTCTGCGTTCATTGCTTCCCAGCAGGCGCTCACGGCCAGCTTCGCTGACTTGGGCCTAGAGACCATGGGTCCCACGCATGGGAGACCCACATCCATCCGGGAGACCCACATCCGTCCAGGAAACCCCCGAGAGCCACGGTCCTCGATGTTGGTCTCGCTCGCTCTCCCGTTCTTCGGGGGTGAGATCATCCAGGGCCTCTGGCTCCGTGCCGCTGGCTATCAGACAGGGCGAACCGCCTGGCTCTGATCCCTCAACCGATTTCTTGGACTGGCAAACTGATGGGGACACATCCCTGGAGACCCGCACCCACTTGGATCTTCCGTCGGACTCCTTGCTGCCTGGTCTTCAGTGGCGTTCACCGCCCGAGGACACCTCCTTTTTGGTGTTTGTTTGGGACATGGCTCGGGCCCTCAACCTGGTCACCCAGGCCAAGGAAGACCCTCGTGCTGAAGAACTCAATATTCTTCAGTATGAGGTCCCGCCCAGGGAAACCAATCACCGTGCTGGTACCACAGATCCTCTCCCAGCTATTGCTCCGCATGTGGGAGGCCCTGGCCTCGGTTCCCATTGTGAGCAAGCACCTTGACACAATCAATGTACAAGGTGCAGCAAGGTCCAGGCTTCCGAAAGACTCAATTCCCACACACCTCGATGATGGTGGAATCTGCCATGAGGAAGCAGAAAAGCCTGAAGTCCCACTCATCGGTCTCGCCTGGCTGAGAATCGAGAACCCTTGATTTTTTATTTATTTTTTTAAATTTATTTCTTTTTTATACCGCGCTCTTTAGAATCAGTGTGGTTTACATGTATACTAACAGGTACTTTTTATTCCCTTGTCACCGAAGGGCTCACAATCTAAGTGTACCTGAGGCAATGGAGGGTTAAGTGGCTTGCCCAAGGTCACAAGGAGTGGCCATGGGACTAGAGACCCCAGGCCCTCCGGCTTGAAGTTGCTTGTCCCCATGCGGGAGTTGAACCCCCGGCCTTCCGGTCTGAGATAACCTGTCCCAACCACTGAGCCACTCCTCCCTCTTGATTCCCTGGGCCGCAAGGCCTATCAAGGTTCCATGCTCTGTCACATCCAGGCATACCAATTATATATGGGTATGTTCCTCCACGACTTGGCAAAATAACTTGGAGGTTTCTCCTCGGGCCTCGTGGGCGAGCCCCTTGACAGGTTCCGCACCGTGTTGAAATCAGTGGTGGATTGCTCCAAGCATATTTTTCGAGCCTCCTATGATGGCTTTGAGACATCGGCTCGGGTGGCAGCTGTGGGCATCTGAGCCCGCTGCCAGGCTTGGCTCCAGTCTTTGAATTTGGAACAGTGGGTGCAGGAGAAGCTCCTGGACGTGCCCTACCTCAGCGAACAACTTTTTGGTAAGCCAATGGAGGGGAAAGCTGCGGAAATCGAGATGGAGTATGTCATCAGGACCCGTCTCTCCCGCAAGGCCTCTACACTGCCTTGAAAGAAGCAGCATGCCAAGAAGCCCTTCTTCCCGAGGAAAGGCCTCCAGTACCGCGGCTACCCGCCATACCAGGTTTCTCCCACGCCGACCACTCCTGCGCATGGGAAGCCCGGCCCAAGTCACTGTAAACCAAAGGGCCCGAAGGCCCAAACACCGGCTGCCCCACAACCCCCTCAGGGGTTTTGATGCCAGCGGCATAGCCCCTCCCCCTCCAGCGATGCAACAGCCAGTGGAGGGACACCTGTCCTGTTTCGCCGCATTGTGGGCACTTAGCCCTCCTGGATGACCTGGAGGACCCAGGTGTCCGAGGTGATATCGCCTCCACTTCGACAGGCTTTCACACCCTTTCTCCCCAGCGGAGCCTCCTCGACTCCTTGCACACCAGCTTTTGCTGCAGTGGGAATTACACTCCCTCCTTGCCCAATGGGCAGTTGAGGAGGTTGGGGCTTTTATTCCCTGTACTTCCTCGTCCCGAAAAAGACATGGGGTCTGCGGCCCAACCTCGTCCTCTGCAGGCTAAACAAGTTCCTGGTGCAGGAGAAATTCAAGATGTTCTCTTGGCATGCTGCTGCCCTTCCTCCGGCAGGGCGACTGGCTATGATCCTTGGATCTAAAGGACGCTTACGCCCATATCTTGACCCATCCCCAACGCAGGCAGTACCTGCATCTTGGGGTGCAGGGAGAGCACTTCCAGTACAGGGTGCTCCTCTGCAGCCTTCCATCTGCTCCTTGGGTCTTCATTAAGTGCCTCGTCATGGCCACCGCTCACCTTCGGCGCCGGGGCATCCTGGTGTTTCCCTACCTCAACGACTGGCTCGTAATGGGCTCCTCCATCGAGGAGGCCCGGCAAGAGATGTCGTGCACTGTCGTCCTCTTGGAGAGCTTGGGGTCTCACCTCGAGCCGGCACAGGCTCTTGAGTTCAATGGGGCGTGCCTTGATACTCAGCAGGCCATGGCCGCCTTGCCGGTTGATTGCTCCACCTGCCTCCGAGCTCTGGCTGCTCACGTCCAAAGCTCCCACCAGTCACTGCTCGGTCAATGCCACGTCTCTTGGGCCACATGGCCTTTGAAAGTGCATGTGGTTCCTCATTCCAACCTGCACATGCGGATGACCCAGTGGAGTCTCGGCTCCCAATAGAGTCGATCTCTTGGACACCTCAGGGACCCCATCAGGATTCTTCCCAGCCCTCATTTGTCCCTGAACTGGTGGCAAAACCCCCACAACCTTCTGCAGGGATTGCCCTTCCAGACCACACAGCACAAGGTGGTACTGATCACGGATGCTTCCCTGTTAGGGTGGGGAGCCCATTGCGGGCCTCTCTGCACAGAAGGGCAGTGGTCGCCTGTGGAGGCTCAGCAGCAGATAAACCTGCTCAAGATGTGGGCCATCCGCTGGGCCCTGAGGGCCTTCGAATGTCCTCAGCGGGCAGTCGGTTCTGGTGTAGACTGACAACCGGGTAGCGATGTTCTACATCAAAAAGGAGGGGGGCACAGGGTCGCGCTGCTTCTGCAGGGAAGCAGTCCTCATCTGCTCTCTTGCTGCCTGGCAGAGGATGTCTCTCAATGTGACGTACTTCCTGGGTCAGGAGAATGGCCTGGCAGACAGGCTCAGCAGAATCCTTTGCCCCCGCGAGTGGCGCCTGGATCCCAGAGTGGCAGACTGGCTGTTTCTATGCTGGGACATGCCAGCGATAGACCTCTTCGTCAGCCCCCAGAACACACATCTCCCTCACTTCTGCGGCCCGGTACCGCACACAGGCAGGGAGGGCCCCGATGCATTTCTCCTTGACTGGTCCTCCAGTCTCCTATATTTATTATTTATTTATTTTATTTTTATTTCTTATATACCGCGCTTTTAATCAGTGCGGTTTACATATACATTCCCTCCTTTCCCCCTCATTGCGAGGACTCTGTTCAAGGCTCAACGGGACGGGACATCGTTGATTCTCTTGACCCCCTCGTCGCCTCTGCAGCCTTGGTTCCCACTCCTGCTCCGGCTGTCGTTGGAGCCTCCGATTCCCCTGGGCTCTGCCAGGGACTTGCTGACGCAGGAGGAGGGTTGGGTACTGCACCCAAACCTACCCTCCCTATCCCTCATGGCCTGGCGGCTGAACGGGTCTCTAGCCTCTCTGGCCCTTCCGGAGGAGGTCGAGGAAATCTTCCTTGCCTCGAGGAAGGACTCCACTAGGCGGGCTTATGCCTTTCAGTGGAAACGCTTCTCAGTCTGGTGCTCTGAGCCCCTTCTCATGCCCGGTTCAGTGGGTTCTCCAGTACCACCTTCACCTCTCAAGTGAAGGGCTGAAGTCGAACTCTGTTAGGGTTCATTTGAGTGCCATATTGGCTAATCATCTCCCTATTGAGGGAAATCCTCTCTCGGGACAAACAATAGTCTCCCGCTTTATGCGGGGCCTTCTGTTATCCAAGCCACCCATCCCGTCCCCCTCCGGCAGAATAGGACTTGAGCGTGGTGCTCATGCAGCTCACTCGTCCACCCTTCGAGCCGATGGTGATGTGTTCGTTCCAGCATTTGTCCTGGAAGGTGGCCTTTCTGGTGACGCTGACCTCTGCTCGCTGAGTCAGTGAGCTTCAGGTGCTCATGACTGGCGCCCCTTACACCAGGTTTTATCGGTACAGGGTGATCCTCCAGATGCATCCTAAATTCTTACCCAAGGTCGTGTTGGCCTTTCTTCTCAACCAAGAGAGTGTGCTCCCGACCTTCTTCCCGAGGCCCCACGCCAGTCGGGCATTGGCAGCTCTCCACACCCTCGACTGCAAGTGGGCATTCGCCTTCTACTTGCAGTGTACCCAGACTCCTTGCAAGTCTGACCGGCTCTTCATGACCTATGATCCCAATAGGCAGGGGCAAGCAGTCACCAAGCGCACCCTCTCTGTTTGGGTGGCAGACTGCATCGCGTTCGCCTATGCAAAGGCAGGTGTCCTGGATCATCGAGTCACTACACATGGGGTCCAAGCCAAAGCGGCCTCGGTGCTCTCTCTGCTTTCTGTGCCCATGATGGACATCTGCCGGGCAGCAACCTGGTCTTCTACAAATACCTTCACCGCCCACTACTGTTTGGAGAGGGAGTCCCGCCGGGACAGGGCCTTCGGCCAGTCTGTACTCTGTAATCTGTTTGGGGTATAAGCAACTCCTGCTCTCCGATCCTTCTTCACGGCTACCAAGGGCTTCACCCCGAGGACACTAGGACTCGGGCTCCTTCAGGTTTCGGCTTTGCTTACAGCCTCGCAGAGGCATGTTTTGGTTACAGGTTTGGTAGCCTGTAGCTGGGGAATCCCATAAGTGAGTACTGACTTCATGCTTTGTTCCTGGAGAAAGCGTAGTTACTCACCTGTAACAGGTGTTCTCCAGGGACAGCAGGAATCAGTCCTTACTACCCTCTTGCCTCCCCTGATGAGTTGCTGAATTTTTGTCCTTCCCTTGCCATCTGCTTGGTAGGGCTCGAGCTAAGGGACCTGATTGAGTAAGATGGCACCCTTAGGCAGGAGTTGCCTTTTAAAGCTGGGGAGTTGCTCTGCGCAGGCTCTGTCAGTGCCAACATCACCCGTAAGTGAGGACTGATTCCTGCTGTCCCTGGGAAAACACCTGTTACAGGTGAGTAACACTTGGTGTTTGTTAGAGAGTGAGGTGTTGTGGTCACAAAGTCCCCCCTTTTTTTTTTTTTTTTCAAGAGGATGGGAAGTGCTGTGTAGGGGCCACTGAGCCTCTCATTTTTGTGAAGGTGGAAAATGCTGTGTTGGAGCATCACTGAGCCTCTCTTGTTTTTGTGGAAATGGGAGGTGGTGTTGTACCCACGCAGCTTGCACTGAGCCATTATGTTAGTTTCTGTCGACAATGCAGATACCTGCATGTGAGTTTTCTCTCGCCTCACTCTGGAGTAAAGTATAATTTTAGAAAAGAAATCCTGTAAACCTAAGAGTAATGGGTAAAAGCATGGAACTTACTCCTTGGTCTGGCTGGAAAATGGTCATGTTTTTGCTTTTCTCTCACCAATTTTGCTTATGGTTTCTAGATGTACATTTACTGCATGATTATGTTTTTGATTCCTTCTGTACAAAATCTTTCTCCTGCATATTTTCAATGAGTAAACTATTTCTGAACTATCTGTACAACTGAGTGTTTGTTTTTCTTTTGATCCATATCTAAAATTTAGCATGTTCTTAGACTATCACAGGCTGTTCATAATGATGCTAAGTATTTACTGTTCAGTAGTTATATTTATTCTGGCTTTGCATTTGGCCCTTCACTGCAATTTTCTTACAGACATTGGGTTTAAAGGAGAAATACTAACATCATGTGAAGAGTTCACAAAGGAGTTTGGGGGAGAAAGGAGGGGGTGGGATGTAGTTAGCATTTAATAATGAGGGAGGGGCACTGATTTTATAGCTTTATGGCTTGCAGGGGACACCAGAAACCCTAGCACCATCCCTGCAAGCCATTTTCTGTGAACAGTGGTGTGCTGCTTGGAGTTCCTGTTAGGTGAGCTCCATGATTAGTCCTTTTTTACCCCAAGTGCAGTAGAAAAGCTTCTGATCCTATTTTTTTTCCAGCAATGTTAGAATCTCCTTACAGGGGGTGGGGGGGGGGGAGGAAGCCAGAGGCCCAATGCCAATTTTGCAGTCTTTGCTGAGTCTCCAGTGATTTTCCTACTGAAAGGCAGCATTGTGGGTCACCTGCAGTTTTGAGCCAGCAGGCTCCTGTGAGTCCTTCAGGGCCCCAGGGCTATTTTCAGCAAACTTTAAGCAGAAGCAGAAGTTTCTGAAACAGCTCACATACTTTATTTTTATTCTTTGGTAGCAGCCTGGTAGCTCCCCTTGCAGGGTCCAAGGCCCTGACAATCCCCTACTACTGCTACTTATTTGTATAGCACTCAAGGCATACAAAGCCATGTACATATATATGTAAGAGAAGGGTCCCTTCTCAATATAGCTTACAAATCTATTCAAGACAGACAATACAACAAATCAGGAACTAGGGGAAATTCAAGAGAAATGGTAAATGCACACAAATGGTAAACTGGAGAATAAGGGGTTCCAAAAAGCAGCCTTTAAGAGGGTGGGGTTTTAGCCTGGATTTGAAGGGGGACTTGAGGAGGCCTCAGGTCTCCCCCTCTGGTGGTAAGGGGCTTAAGCATCCCCTTTCTTCATTTTCACCTGTCTTGCTCCAGGAGCCCAGCTTTATCCCCTGTCAGGGAGCACTGAGGAGAAGATGAAAATTCCCTTTCTCCAGTGGGTAAGTCAGCCTAGGAGGGGGAGTCTTCCTTGGAGAGTGAAGATCAGTCAGTGATCTCCTTTTTCTTAACCTGTTTTGGACCAGCGTATGTTTTACATACACAAGGTTTCCATACTTACTACTCAACTGTTTACTAATTAATGGTTATAAATTCAATGGAACTATGTTTAGCTATTATGTCAAAAAGCGTGTTATACAGATTTTTTATCTGAGATCTAGTTAGTTTAATAGGTATTCGAAATTTGCTGATTTTGACGGTACTAGCGGCTCAACATAAAAAGATCACAAAAAATAGTAAGTAGCTTATAATGCTGTAATATCTACTATTTTGCAAATAAAAGTATTTGTAGACTTTAGAAAATAGGTTTAGATAACTGTAAGTTACTTAGTGTCAGAGTTATTGGTGTGTATATTGGCCTTGCATGTTTTTCATACGCTGGGCTAATATGTTGTCGAAACTAATTGTTGTCAAGCATTCTGTTCTAGGTGTTTCAATGGTGCAGTATTGACGCACTGCATCAGAAGTGTTTTTTCACGTGTATCCTATTCCGTTGCCAGAATGGACTGTTGACAAACTATATTATATCATAATAGTGTTTTAAATGAAAATTGCAGTTTCAATAGTATTATACAGTATGTTAATGAATATTGGAACTGAATTCTATCTTTTCTGAAGATGGGCAATATACTATATTGGACCAGTGTACGAAAAACACACTATGTGAAACTTCTATTTTCTGCAAAGTTTTAATATTTTTTATTATTGCTGGTATTTCATAGTTGTTTGAGTGTAACAAATCTAATAAATCATCCAGAACAGAGGGAGAATATGCAAGCTGTCCAAAATGGGTTAAGGAGAGGATGTGGTTACCCTTATTCAGATTTCCATGGTTGGCTTACATATTGTGGATTCTCCAGGACCAAGCAGGAAGTCAGTCCTCACTTATGGGTGACGTCGCCGATGGAGCCCTCGCGGAGCAATTTCCCCAGCTTTCGAAGAAAGCCTTTGGGATTGCAGCCCGCATGCGCGGTCCCCTTCCCGCCCGAGGGTGCCATCTTGCTCAGTCGTCTTTTTTCCGCGGAGCCCTACAGACGTAGTTTGTTATCGCTGCTGAAAAGTTGATTAATTTCCTTAGTTTGTTTTTTCTCGGTTCGCGTGTCCCCCGCCCGGTCTCGATATCCTTCGAGTCCGTTCTCATTCTTTTTTTTTTTTTCTCATAGTTTATTCTATAACTGGCGTTCCCGCCACTTTCTCTTTCACCCCTGGCAGCACGGTCTTTCGACCTTGCCGGGGCCCTTTTTCCCCCGATGGCCCCCAGCGGGTTTAAAAAATGTGGTCGTTGCTCCAAACTGATGTCCCTTACGGACACGCACGACTACTGCCTCCGTTGCCTCGGACCCAACCACAACTCGACGGATTGTGGTCCGTGCAGCAGACTGTCCTCAAAGTCTCTGAGGATTCGGCAGTCACAAAAGGAACATATCTTCTCTGACCCCGAGTCCGGTCCGGCTCGGACCTCGTCGGAGGCCGACGTCTCGGTGCTCCGGCCACGAGTATCTTCGGAGTTCCTCTGAGCGAGGATCCCCCGACCGGGAACATCATCGGAAGAAGAAGCCCGCTCGGGCGTCAGCGTCGGAGGACGCACCTGGTCCCTCGATGGCCGGGTCGCTTAGCCCAGTCAGCCGCCCTGAGCCCTCGGAGACGGAGAGGCCTTGCAAACTTCCTTGCCTTGAGGTGGAGCCGCCTGGACACGTGAGTGCTATAGTCCTTCTGGACTCCCCTCCGGAACCGATGTCGGGCCCGACGCTGCTGGGTCTTCTGAGTTTGGCCTCAGATTGACATCCTTGGAGCGCAGTATCACTGCCGCCTTGGACCAGCAGCGGGCATTGATGACCAGCCTCGCCAGTGCATCTGCCCCGACCACCGGGACGTCGACACCGGCAGCCGAGTCGATCCTCGAGTCCACACGTGCTCGAGTCGATCCTCGGTCGAGGTCTCCCTCAGCCTCCCGTTCGGGACCGAGGTTGTCGGCGTCGGGGCGAACCCTCGCCCGCACGGACCCTCTCGACTCCTCCACGGAGGCGTCGGGCTGGGACACGGAAGGGGACAAGTCGCCATGCTCTTTTCAGACCCGGTGCGTCCCCTCCGACTCACCCGAGTCGGAGCCTCGGAGGCGATCCCCTCCGGAGGATACCCGCTTCTCTGATTTCGTAAGAGGGATGGCCAAAGCGTTGGCCTTCCCTGCAGATCCCGAGGAGGAGCCCCGCGCCGAAGAGCTCGAGGCCCTCCAGTATGACTCTCCCCCGAAGGAGGCCTTTACGGTACCGGTTCCCCCTATGCTGGAGCGGCTGCTCTTCCGCATGTGGGAATGCCCGGCCTCGATGCCGGTGCTGAGCAAGCGGGTCGATTCGCTGTATCGAGTCCGCAAGAGTCCCGGGTTCCAGAAGGCGCAACTCCCACACCATTCCATGGTGGTGGAATCAGCCATGCATCGCCTTAAGAGTCAAAAGATGCACTCCTCGGTGCCTCCGGGTAAGGAGGCCCGGAGCCTGGATGCCCTCGGTAGGAAGTGCTTCCAGGGCTCCATGCTGGCCTGCCGAGTCCAGACATACCCAGCTATACATGGGCATGTTCCTCCGAGACCTGGCAAAGGAGATCGCTGGGTTCTCGGCTGGTCTCTCCGAGGAACCCTTGCAGAGGTTCCAGACCCTATCTGATAGTATTCGAGAGTGCTTGAAGTTTATTTCTCGAGCGGCATATGATGGCTTTGAGGCATCGGCCCGAGTGGCGGGAGCCGGCATCGGGGCCCGCCGACAGGCCTGGCTTCAGTCATCCGACCTCGAGCCGTGGGTACAGGACAAGCTGGTCGATGTCCCGTGTAGAGGCGAAAACCTCTTTGGGAAACCCATGGCTGATAAGGCGGTGGAACTAGAGTCCGAGACTCTCACTAAGACTCGCTTATCCAGAAAGACCTCCACTCCCTCACTAAAAAGGAAGGGTTCGTGAAAAAAGCCTTTTTACCCGAGGAAAGTGCCCGCCTATAAGCAGCAGCACATCCAATACCAAGCGTCTGCAGTTCCCAACCGGGGTCCGCAGACCAAGAGTCAGGGCAATGGGTCCCGTAAGCCGAGGGCCCCTAAGCACACTACACAGCCCCCTGCTCAGCAGGGTGGGGGTTTTTGACTATGCCAGCATAGCCCCTCCACCCTGCACGGGGGGCCGGCTGATCCACTTTGGCCACCGGTGGTCGGCCATAACCTCCGATTCCTGGGTGCTGCAGGTGGTTCAAAAAGGCTACCTCCTACGTTTTCACCAGGTACCTCCCCCCTACTTCCCAGGGGAGCCCCCAAGGCCCCCTCTGCACAGGGACTTACTCCTGCAGGAGCTGCAGGGCCTGCTGGGGGAGCAGGCGGTAGAACCAGTACCCGAACACCTCTGGGGCCAAGGGTTCTACTCGAGGTACTTTCTGGTGCCCAAGCGGACAGGAGGCCTCAGACCCATCCTGGACCTCCGCGACCTCAACAAGTTCCTGCAACGGGAAAAGTTCAGGATGCTTACCCTTGGAATCTTACTGCCCTACCTCCAGCAGGGGGACTGGCTATGCTCCTTGGACCTAAAGGATGCCTATACCCACATCCTTATCCATCCGGACCACCGGCAATATCTGAGGTTCGTGGTGGCGGGAAGACATTATCAGTACCGCATGCTGCCCTTCGGCCTGTCCTCCGCTCCCAGGGTGTTCACGAAGTGCCTGGTGGTGGTGGCGGCTTTCCTGAGGCTTCAAGGCCTCTTCGTCTTCCCCTTCCTCGACGACTGGCTCATACGGGCGCGATCCTCCGTAGAGGTCGCTCAGGCCGCCCAACGCACAGTAACCTTGCTTCAGTACTTGGGCTTCGTCATAAACTTCGAAAAGTCCACGCTGCGCCCCTCTCAGGATCTCGAGTTCATAGGGGCGTGGCTGGACACTCTGTGGGCTCGTGCCTTCCTGCCTCAGGAGCGAGCCGACAGGCTCGTAATGCTGGCCGGCAGGTTCCACAGCGCGTCCCTGGCCCCGGCCCGGCGATTCCTGCAGCTGCTCGGTCATATGGCCTCCACGGTCCATGTCACCCCGAACGCCCGCCTGCATATACGGCCTGTTCAGTGGAGCCTTTGTACCAAATGGCATCAGGCCACAGGGAGCCTGACGGACCTGCTACATATCCCCAACCGTCTGGTCTCCGCCCTGCAATGGTGGCTCCACCTGCCCAACCTAATGCTCGGCATGCCTTTTCAGCATCCCACCCCTTCCCAGGTGCTCACGACGGATGCTTCGCTCCTGGGATGGGGAGCGCATTGCCAAGATGCACGCACTCAAGGCCTTTGGACCCCTTGGGAGGTGGCTCAGCAGATAAACTTCCTGGAGCTGCGGGCGATCCGCCTAGCCCTATGGGCTTTTTCTCACCTCACTTCTCGTCAGTCTGTACTAGTGCAGACGGACAATCAGGTTGCCATGTTCTACGTGAACAAACAAGGGGCACAGGCTCCCTCCTCCTCTGTCAGGAGGCCCGGAGACTATGCTCATGGGCAGTCGACCACGACATCCTCCTCAAGGCTGTTTATTATCTGCCCGGACAGGACAATTGCCTGGCCGACAAACTGAGTCGGATCCTTCAGCCACATGAATGGAGGTTGAACCCCTCGGTTGTCCGGCAGATCTTCCACCGGTGGGGCCTCCCCACCGTGGATCTCTTTGCCAGTCCACTGAACCGGCAACTTCCCAGGTTCTGCTCTCGGCACCCGCATCCTCTCAGGGTAGCGCTGGATGCTTTCCTCATCTCGTGGTCCACGGGCCTCTTGTATGCCTTCCCTCCCACGCCGCTGGTGTCCCGGACATTGTTCAAAGTAGTCCAGGACAGGGCCTCCGTGATCCTGGTAGCGCCCAGGTGGCCGAGATAACCCTGGTTCCCTCTGCTCCTGCAGCTAGCGGTGGACACCCCTCTTCCCCTGGGGTATCAGCCCAATCTCCTGACCCAGGATCAGGGCTCTCCTACACCCCAACCTCCGGGCCCTTCATCTGACGGCCTGGCTGCTGAAAGGGTAGTCCTAGCTCCGCTCTTACTTCCTCTGGAGGTGGAGGCTGTCGTCCTGGCGTCTAGGCAACCTTCCACCCGGAAATCTTACGCCCTTAAATGGCGCCGCTTTTCGGTCTGGTGTTCTCAGCGCTCTGAGGACCCCTTCGCCTGCTTAGTATCGGTGGTACTGCAATATCTGCTTCACCTTTCCGATCTAGGCCTCAAATCCAACTCGGTCAGAGTCCACCTCAGTGCTCTCTCTGCGCACCATTCGCCGGTGGAGGGCCAACCTCTTTCCTCGCACCCCTTGGTGGCGCGTTTCCTCAGGGGCCTACTCCTCCTCAAGCCCCCGTTGCGCCCTCCAGCTCCCAACTGGGATCTCAATGTGGTGTTACAAAGGCTTACCTGTCCGCCTTTTGAACCCATGGCTACCTGCCCTCTTCGTTTCCTCTCCTGGAAAACTCTCTTCTTGGTAGCCCTGACCTCCGCTAGGCGCGTTAGTGAACTACAGGCCCTAGTGTCGGAGCCCCCTTATACTAGGTTCTACAAGAATAGGGTTGTCCTACGGACGCACCCTAAGTTCCTTCCAAAGGTGGTTTCCTCTTTCCACATCAACCAAGAGGTGGTTCTTCCGACCTTTTTTCCCAGGCCGCATTCCAGCCGTGCTGAGACTGTCCTACATACCCTGGACTGTCGAAGAGCCTTGTCTTTCTACCTTGAGCGTACGCGTGAGACTAGGAAAGCTGCTCAGCTTTTCGTATCTTTTGACCCCAATCGGTTGGGGGTCCCTGTCTCCAAGCGTACTTTGTCCATCTGGGTAGCTGACTGCATCGCCTGGGCTTATGGGGCAGCCGGCCTCTCCTTAGAGAGTCGAGTCACGGCCCATCATGTCAGGGCGAAGGCTGCGTCTGGCTCACCTCCGCTCTGTTCCTTTGGCAGACATCTGCCGGGCCGCTACTTGGTCTTCCAGCCAGACCTTTGTGGCTCATTACTTCCTGGAGAGGGAGTCCCGCAGGGATAGTGCTTTCGGACAGGCAGTCCTCCACAATCTCTTTGAGGTTTAGGCAACTCCTACCCTCCGGCCCTGGTGTTGGGCTACCGGCCGGATTTGTATTCAGAGAAGATTCCTTCTTTCTGTACTGCTGAGCTTGGGGAAGCTTTTTTAGGCTTGAGGTCTCCGGTAGCCTTAAGCTTGGGAGTCCCATAAGTGAGGACTGACTTCCTGCTTGGTCCTGGAGAAAGAGTAGTTACTCACCTGTAACAGGTGTTCTCCAGGAGCAGCAGGAATCAGTCCTCACTACCCTCCCTCCTCCCCTTGGAGTTGCACTCTTCTGTTATGTTTTGCTGTCTTCGCTATGTCATCTGACTGAGCAAGATGGCACCCTCGGGCGGGAAGGGGACCGCGCATGCGCGCTGCAATCCCAAAGGCTTTCTTCGAAAGCTGGGGAAATTGCTCCGCGAGGGCTCTGTTGGCGACGTCACCCATAAGTGAGGACTGATTCCTGCTGCTCCTGGAGAACACCTGTTACAGGTGAGTAACTACTCTCATCCTCCTGTATAGGTTTCTCAAGCGGACCCTACTCTGAAAGGGTTGAGGCGACCCTTGTTTTTTCTCTTCCTGAGCTTTTGTGAAAGCTTGTGTATTCTCAGTGAGAGGCACCAGAGCTGGGGTTGGATGTTTGTGTTCCCCAAGGGGAGATGGAATAGTTCTTCGGAGTCCCTAAATTGGATGCACTTGTCATACAGGGGACAAAGTTTACAACCATTTTGGTATAAGGTGGCACTGTGATGAATGAAATTCATGACAGGAGTAAAAGCCCTCAAGAATACTTTGACTTCAGCCTTTGGTGCTCAGGTGGTGCTTTGTTGGCCTGGTGGCCTGAGCATGCTTGTGCTGTATCCAGTAATTGCTGGGAAGTCAGGAGGTTGCAAGACTGGAGTCTGGAGTGCTTGTGGCAGATGTCCTGTACAGCTTTATTAGGATTTTCTATAAGGCCACAGTGGAGGCTGTGAGAGCCCTGATCCCAGAGTTGGTCTGCTGATGCAGCCAAGTTGTGGCTGAGCAAGGGCAAATTGCTCTTTAGGGAAGACTTGAGATAAGCTTGCCCATAGAGGCTTCTGAGAGATAGGCCTGGGGGTTCCTCTCGTAGGGCTCAACAGGGGGAGCATTGGGGGGTGGGGGTTCAGGGCAGTAAAGCGCTCTTGTGTGACTTGTACCCATACCATCCCTGGAACAGTCAGGGCAGTATTACATTTTCTTTGAGGTATATTCCGTCCCATTTGAAATCTGTCAATACCAAGCTCAGAGTGCCTCATTTCCTTAGAGACACTCAGGTCGGTCATTGCATTAGTCTGACAAGGGGGGTTTGTGTATTTCCATATATCTATAAGGGAACAGCATCAGTGGTTTCTCCACTTCTATGTTTTGTGCCCTGCCCTTTAGCTTTTCTATGGCCTCTTGCACTTTCTCGAAGGTCATGGTGGTCATGGCCTTCCTGAACAGGCAGGAGATCTGGTTTCACCCATATCTGGATGGATTGGTTGATTTAGTCAGACTCCTGGAGAGGTCCATGGCAGACATGTCTCAGGTGATTCAGTGACTGACAAGGCTAGGTTAGGTGATCGATTTATCCCAAAGGCAGTTTACTCTCTTTAGGTTTTGAATTGTCCGGGTTCCTGCTTTGACACTTGTGTGGGCAGACCCGTTTCTAAGGAGAGATTGGTCAAGTTGCAAGTGTAGCTCAGGAACATTTTGCTCTCAGGCAGGAACCATGCATGAGACTGCCTGCAACAGCTGGTGTCAATGGCTTGACTCTGGAACTGGTGCCTTGGGCCAGAGTGCACGTGTCCACTGCAGATTCACTGGTCATCTTGCTCCTAGTTCTTCGAACAGCTCCTTTCTCTTCCCAGGAAGGTCGAGGAGGAGCTGACTTGGTGGTTGCACACTCATCCTCTGATGGATAGAATGCCTCTGGAAGTGCTAGATTGGGTGATAGTCACCATAGATGCCAGCCTCTTGGGCTGGGGGAGTTCATTGTCTGGGTTGTTGCACAGGTGCATTGATCCCCCTCAAAGTCTCCTGATAAGTCATTCAGGCAAAAGGCCAGGTAAATTTGCCTGACTAGGGATATTCTGGACCCTCTTGGATGGCACGGTGGTCAGTGTATAGCCAATGCTACAGTAGTGGCATACATCAACAAGCAAGGTGAAACTCTTGGCATAGAAGTGGCAGAGCTCTGGTGGGTAGAGGCTCATATGATGCCTCTATTGGTGGCATGCATTGTGAGAGTCAATGTAAAGCCAACTTCTTGAGCCTGGAACACTGTGCATCCTGGCGTGTGGAAGCTGAGCCTTCACATGATTCACCTTATTGTGCGGAACATGGGACCTTCCAGTGTTTGATCTGATGGCCACCCAGGAGACTGTCGAGCTGAAGAATTTTTCATCCACAGGAAGGATCTGTGATCTCCAGGAACAAGCAGGAATGTAGTCTTCACATATGGGTATCTTCGGTACCACTGGAGCCTGCGTGGGAACGCTCCCCAGCGTCCAATAGGAAAGCTTTTGGGAGCATCCCACAGCGCATGCGCGCTGCCTTCCTGCCTCCGTACCTCTCTCACTTCAGTTCTTCATTTTCCGCTGAGCCAACAGTACATGTACCCTGTCACTGCAGAAAATCTCCTTGTATTCTTTGTTTTTTTGTGGTCACGTCTGCCTTCATTCGACACCTACCGGTACTGCCGGTGGTTCTTTCTTTAAAAAAAAAAACCAAAAAAAAAAACCCACTTCTATTTTCTTCAGGGGTCTTTCCCCTGTTTCTGGTGCTAGGTGCCATTTTGGGCACTAGGCCCACTTTTCTTCAGGCATGGAGAAACCAGCTAGTGGTTTCAAAAAAAATGCTCAAAGTGTGGCAGTGCCATTTCCGTCAGACACCCATGATTGGTGTTTAAAATGTTTAGGTCCTGAACATTGTCTAACGGAGTGTCTCTCCTCCACAAGGATGACCAAAAGGGGCCTGCAGAATAGAGCTGCAAAACTCTGTACCCTTTTTGCCACGGATACGATGTCACTTGCATCGACATCCTCCAGGGCTTCATCGTCGTCCCATGGATCTCAGGTAACTAAACTTAAGTCTTCTAAGACTGGCCAGTCCTTGAAGGATAAATCTCCTTCAAAGTATCGAGATACCACTGGCGTTGCCCTCGAGGATATTTCACTGGCAAAACAGCCCCGGCGGGAGTCCTCAGGCTCCAAAGCATTAACGGGGCTCCAGGATGTTCCAGAGGCTTCCACCTCTGCAGAACTACTGGTGCCATGTTCTGCGGTCGTAGCTGCTTCCATCGATACTGACACCCAGACATTGGCAGGAGCGATGGATAAGAGAATCCTCGCTATTGAATGCAGTCTAGTGTCCTTCATAGCTTTGGTACTGCTAAGACCGCTACAGACGGTTCAACAGGTATCGGTATGGACATCGGTACCGGTACAGACACTACCTGCTTCGACAGGACTGCTTCCCCCATGCTGAGCCTCGAGTCTGTCTCCGATATCGGGGATCAGGAACCGAGACATTTCGGTACCGACTTCGAGAGGTACTGATACCATGCGTTACAGGAGCACCCGGTACAAACTGCCTTTGAGTCTTCCGATTCTGATGACTCTGATTCTACCGGTACCAGAGTGAACCTACTAGAGGATTCAACTCCTTCTCCTCAACGCAGGATGTCTCCTCCAGAAAATATGTCCTCCCAGGATTTCGTATGTGACTTAGCAAAGGGTCTTGCAATCACTGATTCCAGAAAAGGAACCTAGGGCAGAAGAATTAAGAATTCTACAATACTCTATGGCTCTCAAGGAGGCAGCTATGCTTCCCATTCACAAGATCTTACATGATCTGATGTTGAGAATGTGGGAAACTCCTTTAACGATATCTTAACATTCCCAACGCCTTGATACTATGTACCAAGTGCCAAGTTGTCCTGGTTTTCAAAAAACTCAGTTACCAGACCATTCAATGGTAGTGGAATCGGCCATGCGAAGAATCAAGAGTGCTAAAACACATTCATCTAATCCTCCAGGCTGGGAATCCAGGACACTAGATGCCTTTGGGCGTCGATGCTTTCAGTCCTCCATGCTATCAGCCAGGATCAGTTCCTACATTCTTTATATGGGAATGTTCCTGGAAGAAGTCACAAGACTTAGAGCTCATTAGCCTTTGTGTCTCTGATGAAAAAAGGGCAGACTACCTTATTCTGGTCAAGCACACCCAGAATGTCTCTAAATTCATGAACCGTACTACCTTTGATTGCTTTGAATGTATTAGCAGAACCTCTGCTATATCCATAGGAGCATGTTGTATTGCTTGGCTTCAAGCATCAGACTTGAAACAGTGGGTGCAAGAAAAGCTAGAAAGCTGAGAAACATTCCTTGTACAGGAGAAAATCTCTTTGGCAAGGACTGGCAAGACAAGGCTAATCAGCTTGAATCTGAAAATACTACCTTGAACAGACTATCAAAGTCTACAGCCAACACAGCAAAGAAGAAAACGTTCAAAAAAGCCACCTTCAGTAAGAAAAAGAAGCCTTACCCATCTTACACCCATCAAAGCCATTGTCTGCTTTATGTTCCCCAGAAGGGGCAGCAACAGAACAGACAGCAAAGAAAGCCGCAAGCTCAAAGAGCTCAACCGGGCCAACAGACCCAGCCCCCTCAGGGTCTTTGACTTCTATCTAGAGAACTTAGTCATTCTACCCCTGAAAGGTCCAGAACCCTTAACCATTCCAGGAAGACTATGCTATTTTGCCAAAAGATGGCAACAAATAACATCAGAAAGCTGGACTCTGTCCATTGTACGACTGGGGTACAAGCTTCATTTTCTCAACTTGCCCCCACCTACAATAATAAAACAGTTCAATTCTCAGACCTCTGCCACTAACCTGTTGTAAGAAGTCACATCACTTCTCGCTCAAGGAAGGTTTTACTTCCCCTATTTTCTTATTCCAAAGAAGACGGGGACACAGGCCTATACTAGACCTCAAAGAATTAAACAAATATTTGTTCTGAGTAGTTCAAAATGATCTCCCTTGGGACACTTCTACCATACCTTCAAAGTCAGGACTGGCTATGTTCTCTAGATTTTAAGAGATGCGTATACGCATATTCTCATCCACTCAGATCACAGGAAGTTCCTTTGATTCCTGGTCCAAGGAAGATACTTCCAGTACAGAGTTCTTCCTTTCGGACTGGGCTCTGCTCCAAGAGGCTTCACAAAATTCATGGCAGTGGTAGCAGCATTTATGAGGACTCTGGGAATATTCGTCTTCCCTTACTTAGACAATTGGCTCATTCGAGCATCGACAGCTCCAGAGGCCAGCTTCACTATTTCTCGAGCAATGAGATTTCTTCAATACTTGGGACTGGTCATAAACCTCCCAAAATCTCATCTCACCCCCTCTCAATCTCTCAAATTCATAGGGGCTCGTCTAGACACACGGCAGTCAAGAGCTTTCCTGCCACAGCCACGCTGTCTACGAATAATACAACTGGCATCTCAAGTATCTATGAAGGTGTTCCTTACTGCTTGAGAGATGCTTCAACTTCTGGGACACATGGCGTCCACTGTCCATGTGGTTCCCTATGCTCGCCTCCACATGCAAGCAGCCCAGTGGACCCTATCCTCTCAATGGTCACAGGCCTTGGGTCAGTTAATGGACAAGATCAGAAACACCACACGTCTGATTTTGTCCCTACAATGGTGGCAATCTCTAGAAAACCTCCTCACAGGCTCTCCTTTCCAGCAGCCTCTATATCAGGCCACCTTAACAGATGCGTCCAAGATGGGTTGGGGGGCCCACTTGCACGATCTCTTCACTCAGGGGTTTTGGACCTCACAGAAGGTTCCCCTTCACATAAACCACCTAGAGTTGAGAGCTATTTTCAATGCTATTCAAGTCTTTCAGACCCATCTCAGCAACAAAACAGTTCTGGTCCAAACCGACAATCAGGTAGCTATGTTCTATGTGAACAAGCAAGGCGGAACAGGCTCTGTCGCTATGCAATGAAGCTTTGCGACTATGGGCCCTCGCCAGAGAGTTGCAAATTCACCTGTTTGCGGTATACCTTCCAGGCATTCAAAACTTATGGGCAGACAGACTCAGCCGAATACTGGTGCTACGCGAGTGGTCCATTCACTCATACCAGCTTGCTCGAGTATTTCAAATCTGGGGAACACCAGATATAGACCTCTTTGCAAGTCCACAGAATGCCAAACTTTCCCTATTCTGTTCCAGAATCCCGGCTCACAACTGTCAGGCAAGAGATGCTTTCCTACTCAACTGGGGTCAGGATTTCCTCTATGCCTTCCCACCCCTTCCCCTCATTCCCAAAACTTTATTCAATCTTCAGAGAGACAGAGGTCATATGATACTCATAGCTCCACATTGGCCACGACAAACGTGGTATCCTCTTCTGCTTCTCTCTCAAACCACTCCTCTGGAGTTGGGAAATGCTCCAGATCTTCTATCTCAGGAGGACGGATGCTTATTGCATCCCAATCCCCTGTCCCTACATCTCAGGGCCTGGTTACTGAAAGCCTATAATTCCAGGATATTAACCTTTCTCAACAAGTAAAGGATATCCTTTTGGCTTCCAGAAACCCTTCCACAAAATGTTCCTATGCTTTTAAGTGGAAAAGGTTCTCTATCTGGTGTTCACAAAAGGGACTTAACCCCCTTTTGGTACCTGTAGAGTCGCAGTAAACCACGGCTTACCAGAATAATAGTTAAATTCTTTATTGAGGACCCAACTTTACAAATTTTGGCCGAAGCCTTCGTTAGGGGTCAGAGAAACACATAGAAAGTGTGAACACATCTATGAGATGGGAAAAACCAACCGTCCTTTTCACATTCGTATGAAAGAACATTGCAGCAGAACAAAATGCAGAAGAAAAGAAGCTCTGATCGTAGAGCATTGTTTAAAATTTAACCACAGCTTTGAAGATCTATGCTGCTTCTGCATTGATTACACAGGTACACTAAAAAAAAATTTTTTTAAACTGCCTCTAATGTTTCGATTGATTTTTACGTTTTTTGGTGCGCTGAATCCAAATCTAGTAACCAATTTGCTCCATCACATACAGATTTTTTGCTACATTGGGTTAGCAGTTTGAGGTGAACGTTTCAGATTGAGTGCGATCGAGATAAAAGTTTCTTGATGAATTCTTTATACTAATTGTTTAGTAGTTATTCAAATAAGAATAAAGAAAATTGTAAACAAGGCAGCACATAAGAATAGAGTAATGTCAACAAAACACACTGTGATGGTAGCAAAATTGTCTGCACTTAAAACAGCCACATACATGTGCACAAACATTGAGCATATAAGAGCGAGGTTAGACGCAAAGCAATGTGCAAAAAATGTTGTACAGGTATGTATGTAAGAATAGAAAACGCAAACCGCACCATTGCAATACATGAAGACAAACACCCGATGGGTGTGAAAATAAAATTTCTAATAATGAGATCCGACACGTGGTAATAACTAGCAAATTTTTTATTTCAAAGTTTAGTAAAAACACGATATTTGTCAACACAGTTTAGATTTTAAAGTCATTCTTGGGTCAATCAATCTCCTGGTGGGGCCCGTTTCTTCTTCCCCCAAATGCTTCTCTTGGTGCGCTGCTTGGCGTATTTTTCATCTGGGGTTTTCCCGCAGCAGCAACCAGCAGAAATCAGCCATCATAGTGGTGTTCCATCTTCCTTGGTACCTTCTCTCTGCTTCCTTGATGTCCTGGTGAAACCTTTCACCTTGTTCTTCACTGTACGCCCCCAAGTTTTCGGGAAAGTAGTTCACATGGGAGTGCAAGAAATGGACTTTCAGGCTCATGTTTACAGCCTTGTTCTTTGAAGGCATTGAGCATCCTGGCAACAATATCCTTATAGTTCTCATCCCGCCTGTTCCCCAAGAATTTGAGACAACATCCTTGAAGGAATCCCCAGGCTTCTTTTTCCTTCTCAGACATCGTTTCAGCGAATGCTCCATCCTGAAATGAGTTTCCTTATATCAGGGCCAACAAACACTCCTTCCTTTAGCTTTGCTTCAGAAAGTCGGGGGAACTTTGAGCAAAGGTACCGAAAGCACTCACCATCTTTTGGAAGGGATTTGATGAATTGCTTAATGAGACCCAACTTAATGTGGAGAGGTGTAATAGAATTTTTTTATCACGAGGTACCAAGCTCTCATGAAGAACATTTTTTCTCACCGGGTTCTCAAATACTCCCGAATTGGCCAGTCTTTTTTTTCCCCCAGTGTAGGTCGCGGGCCCGGCTATCCACAAGCAAAGGAAGCAGGGATATTTGGTGAAACCGATTGCTGCCCTAGTAGCATGGATAGAATTTTAAAGTCTCCACAAATCATCCACTTATGCTCATCATAAACGAATCTTCTGAAGAATCAGGGCCAAATTTCTCGTATTTTTCTTGGAGAATAACAGAGTGAGCAATAGGAACTGAAGCGAATGTGTTGCCATTATGAAGAAGAACACCTTTTATGCTGTCTTTTTGACGAATCAATGAACAGCCGCCATTCAGCAGGATCAACTTGAGTTTAAACTTTCCATCACTCCGTATATATCGTTGCAAAATACCAAATCTTCCTCTTTGCTGAAATACTTCAAAAATTGTGTCTCGCGGTTGCAGTACCAATAAAAGTTGTTCCTGGTGACAATAGATTTTTCTGTTTAAGCCGAGAACCTAGCAGTTGGGCAGCATCTTTTGGGAGTCCTAAATCCCGGACTAAATCATTCAATTCACTTGAGAGAAAAGTCAGGTTTCGGATCTTGTCAGTTTCAAAACTCGGAAGTACTGGACTCATCGGGAAAAGCCATCTGATGAGTCTCATCATGATCAACCGTCCACACAATATGATCCAAAGATTTTGGTGGTTCAGGCACAGGTACTTCGTTGCTATGAGGCATAGGCCTAATTGCTGAGGGAAGGTTGGGGTAACTTATTACGTTCTTATTTTTTAAGGTGTATCCCTTCACAATGCAAGAGCAAAAATAGCAGTCACTGCTGTGGTCTCTTTGTTCACGCCACATCATAGGTATTCCGAAACGAAATGCTTGTTTTTTACCTTTCATTCATCAGCGTAGATCGTCCTCACATGTCTTGCACACTTTGTGAGGAGCCCACGGTTTTGTCTTGATCGCCTAACTTCAAACCGAAATAGGCGAAATATACTTTTTTAATAAATGCAGAAATGTTCCTCTGCCGCTTTTCACGGTATATTCCCCACAAAATAAAACAAAAACTGTCCGGAGAGTTGACGCAACCTCTGGCTCTGTGAGCCATCACAAATACACAGCACTGCAAACTACAACTGTAGTGACCCACTTCGGAATAAAGCTGGATTACGACTGAGCAAACACAAGGTAATAATGAACTTGCAAGAAACTGAAATTTGACAGGAACTTCATGTCGCAACCACCGTGTTTGAGCGAGCGACGAGGCCGAGGCGAACAGGAAAGAACATGCGCCAGCGCGAGTACTGGATTTAGCCCCCCGCCTCCCAATTGTCCTGTTAATGTATAAAATGAATACAAAACACTCTAAATAAATCATGAGTGGAGTATTTCTAGTTAGTTAACCATTACAACCTCTATTTTGGGCCAAGAAAATAACTGCAGTCGGCTAAAAAGAAATTATGTGAACATTCCTTATATGGGTAAGAAATCTGATTTTGCAAGAAAACGTGACGTGATGGAACATTTTGGGTATTTTTCCTGGATTCAGCACCCCAAAATCTATAGGAATCAGTTGCAAAACTGGAGGCAGTTTTTTGGTAGTGTACCTGTGTTATGTATTCACTGGGTATGGGGGAAAATCAAGAGGTCAACTGCTGTTATTTAAAGAACAAAAGTGGATTTTCAATCTACACGCAGTGAATCCAACAGGTCTTAACTCACAAATTGATTGGAATGTCTGTGTATTCTAGTGATTGGTTTCAAAAGCCATGCTTCTCATTAGCTAAGGAAAGGGTTAAGCCCACATGTGTGGAATTAAGTTTCAACAACCCCCTTTAAATGCCGGAGCAGCACTAGCTCGCATGCGCAGCGTCTCAGCAACAAAAAAGACTAAAACTGCCTAGCCCGTTGAATCGGTGAGTGAACCTTTGCTGGTTTAAATATCCTTATAGATGGTGACATTAGTTAATTACTAATGAGAATGTGCTCTACATAGAAACCAGATCTTTGTGCTTCACTAACATTTTTAGGTTTGGCTACATGAGGAGTGAAAATAGATGCATTTAAATAAAACCCCTTGAAGAAATGCTCAGCAAGTGAAATGCGACGGCGCTGAAGTTTGGCATTGGAGAGGATTAAAGATTCCAGATAAGCATTGCCTTTGAGTAGTTAAGAAACAATAAGGAAAAAATGTTTTAAAAAAATGAATTAATATACTAATGCAACATTTTGAGGTCATTAATGCAATAGAAAGCACCCGATCTAAACCATGAAAGTTTAGACAAATGCTTTATTCAAGTCTGAGACCTTGTTGCACATAAGAAGTTGTTATATAGTTGCAAACATATCTGGATTATATAAAAAAGTCAGAATCTCTTGTTTAAGTAATAGAGCTGAAAAGATTTATAGTTAGTTTGTAGTATACTAAGCTCTGTAAAGTGACCAAATACTACTTTGTTAGAGGCAAGTAAATAAAAACAAGAGGAAAAGGAAACCAAATCTATTTGGTTCTCCAAAGTGACTGCACAAAGGCAACAAACATAGCTTTCACAAAATTCAGGAGTTCGCAAACAGCGGAACACAGAAAAGAATACAGGATAAAACTAAGAGACAAAAAGAGAAATAAGGATAGCAAAATCAAAGGCAGAAGAAAAGATGGCTAAAGATGTGAAGTGTGGCAACAAAACTTTTTTCAGGTATATTCATGAGAGGAGGAAAATCAGAGGTGGAATTGCAGGACTTCAAAAGTGCCGGGAACAGATTTGTGGAAAGTGATATTGAAAAAGCGAAAATGCTAAACAAATACTCCTGTTCTGTTTTTACTTAAGAAAATCCCGGAGAAGGATCACCTGTGATTGACAGATATGCAAATGGGAATGGAGTAGATACCACACCATTCACAAAAGATGTGTTAGAACAGCTTGCAAAACTGAAAGTGGCCAAGGCCATGGGACCAGATGGGATACATCCTAGGATACTGAAAGAGTTCAGAGAGGTTCTTGGGGGGTTGTTGGAGGATGTTTTTAATAGATCCTTGGAGACGGGAGAAGTTCTACAGGACTGGAGAAGGGCTGATGTGGTACCTCTTCACAAAAATGGTAATATGGAAGAAGTGACAAACTACAGGCCAGTAAGCCTTACCTCTGGGGAAAAGTAATGGAGGTGCTTCTGAAAGAGTGAGTAGTGGACTTTCTCAAAACCAGCAGGTTGCATGATCAGAGGGAGCATGGTTTTACCAAAGGACGATCTTGCCAAACAAATCTGATTGAGTTCTTTGACTGGGTGACCAGAGAAGTAGATCAAGGGCATGCGATGGATGTGATCTACCTAGATAACATAACATAAGAGATGCCATACTGGGTCAGACCAAGGTCCATCAAGCCAGGTATCCTGTTTCCAACAGTGGCCAATCTAGGTCATACGTACCTAGCAGTTTCCCCAAAAGACACAGGTTCCACAATGCCTGTACTGGGTCAAGCATTGATACCCTGGGTCCCTTCTTAATAATGGTTTATGGACCTTTCCTCCAGGAACTTGTCCAAACCTTTTTTAAACCCAGCTACACTAACAGCCTTTACTACATCCTCCGGTAACAAATTCCAGTGTTTGATTACACGTTGAGTGAAAAAATACTTTCTTTTATTAGTCTTAAATAGTTTATCCTGTAGCTTCATTGCATGTCCCCTAGTCTTTCTGTATTCTGATAACGTAAACAATCGATCTACGTTTACCCGTTCCACTCCGTTCATTAATTTATAGACTTCTATCATATCTCCCCTCAGCCATCTCTTTTCCAGGTTAAAGAGCCCTAACCTTTTTAGCCTTTCTTCATAGGAGTATCCTTCCATCCCCTTTACCATTTTGGTGGCTCTTCTTTGAACCTTTTCTAATAATGCTATATCCTTTTTAAGATACGGCGACCAAAATTGCACACAATATTCAAGGTGCAGTCTCACCATGGAACGATATAGAGGCATTATAATATCTTTTGTTTTATTTTCCATTCCTTTCCTTATGATACCTAGCATTGTATTTGCTCTCTTGGCCGCCGCTGCACACTGGGCCGAGGGTTTTAATATGTTATCAACAATGACGCCTAAATCTTTTTCTGGGGTGGTGGTTCCTAAAGTGGAACCTTGCATCGTGTATCCATAGTTTGGGTTGTTCTTTCCTAGGTTGTCAGACGGCTGCCTGGGTGAGAATGTTCACAGTCTTGGCAAGTGCATATATCTATATGATTTGCAAGGGATTGTGGGTAATGCAGTCCATTCACACCAGACACAGCTGCTCACAATAATTAGTTGTGCTTGAGGGTAAAGCTAATAAGATATTTATTTATGGGGTTATTTCTCCCAACACAGATATGCTTGGTAGCACATAAATCAGGATACTTGCTTTCAGTGTTAAACTTGAAAAAACAAAATCAGGAAAACAACATTTGAACTTGTCAGGCAATCAAAGCAAAAGAATAAAGACCTGGTTGGTAACAAACTGGTCTTTTCTGTAGGCTTTAGCTAATATTTTCTTAGCATGTATCAAACAACAAACAAAATCCACAAAGAAAGGAAAAACTGTTCTTTTCAGGTTAACTTCTTATATCTTCACACCTAGATTCAGAAGTGATTCCCTCAGAGCTCACAAGCAATTAGGTAAGGCTCAATTGCTAGCAGTTATCCAGCTGAAACCCCTTAGCTGGATTGCTTTCTACTGCGTGGCTAAAAATCCTACTCTGGAGCTTTTCTGAGTAGATTAAAGAACAAGTTTGTATTTCTTTGTGATGGTGGTTGTATTTTATAACAGAAAATCACCAAAGGAGTTTAGACAGAGAGCAATCCATGTAAACACATCCTTCATCTGCAATCTCTCCCCCTTCTTCAACAATCATGGGTTCAATATCATGGATTGGCACAGATGAATTTCTCAATGGAGCACTTTCAGGAGAATACTTGTTTCCCTGCTGTCTTTCAAGGTTATAGCTAGGGCATAGATCAGTGTTCATACCTGAGCTTCCATTGCTGTTAGAGTTCCTCTCTATATAGTCTGGCCAGTATGTAGTCCAGTTCTTATGTCCAGCCTTCCAATCCAGATCCCTGGACACTGGATCTCTCTTCACATACCTTCTGGCACGGGTCTTAGGGTCCCTTCCAAGTGCAGCCGTCTCCCTCACAGGTACCGACTGGAGATTCCTAGCTCTGCAGCACCATTCCTCTGGCTTTCCCCAGTCCAATGGTGTATGCTGGCCCTTGGAATGCCTCCCAGTATACGTACTGCTCCAGACTCCTCTAGACCTCCCAAAGGCTTTTCTCTTCCTTCTTCCAAAGGGTTTCTTTCCCTCTCTGTCCATCCGGTTTGGCTTCTACTTCTGATGATCCTCCAGATGAAACTGAGGATGAGGATCAAGATGAGGATAATTCTCTGTAGAATAAACTCTACCTTTATTCTGCCTAGATGAGTGCTCCACCTTAACACAGCGCAGCTGTGCTGAATCAGGCCCTGCCCTTTGAGATGAGTGCTTAGGGATTACCTCATAGCCCTCCTTATTGAACACACATTTCTCCACTTCAGCTCCTCTAATGGCTGTTGGAAACCTGGTGCATTCTGGGATTGGTAGTCTTTTATAGGAAAATTCTGTTTTCTTATTTCTACCAGAACTGACAGGTTGCTTGTTCAGAGTCACTTCACCTTTTCTATAGCTCCTTCCTGAGCTATGATAAGCTTCCTTATCACAAGGTGCATAACTTTGCACTTGTCCACATTAAATTTCATCTGCCATTTTGATGCCCAGTCTTCCAATTTATCAAGATCCTCTTGCAATTTTCCACAATCCTCTTGGGTTTTAGCAACTTTAAATAGTTTTGTGTCATCTGCAAATTTGATAACCGCACTCGTTATTCCACTTTCCAGGTCATTTATGAATATGTCAAAAAGCAGGGGACCCAGCACAGATCCCTGGGGTACACCACTATTCACCTTTCTCCATTGGGAAAATTGGCCATTTAGCCCAACCCTCTGCTTTCTGTCTTTTAACCAGTTCCTGATCCACAGTAGTACACTGCCTCCTATCCCATGACTCTTTAGTTTTGCCAAAAGTCTCTGATGAGGGACCTTGTCAAAGGCTTTCTGAAAGTCCAGATACACTATATCAACTGACTCACCTTTGTCCACCTGTTTATTCACACCTTAAAAAAAAACCATAACAGATTAGTAAGACAAGATCTTCCTTGTCTAAAGCCATGTTGGCTGTCTCCCATTAGCAGCGCCTTTGATATTGTTCCTCATAGGAAGCATATCAATAAATTCAACAGCTTGGGGATGGGTCCCAAAATGGTGACTTGGATCATAAATTGGTTGACTGACAGATGACAGAAAGTGATGGTAAATGGAATTCACTTGGATGAAAGGAAGGTGATTAGTGGTGTGCCTCAGGATTTGGTCTTGGGACCCTGTTCGATGTATTTGTGCATGATATTGTTGAAGGACTGAATGGAAAAGTGTCTCTTTGCAGATGACATGAAAATTTGCAAGAGTGTGTACTCCTCTGAGGGAGTGGATAACATGAGGAAAGATATACAAATGCTGGTCTAATACTTGGCAGTTAAGATTTAATGTGAAGAAGTGCAGTATCATGCATTTGGGAAGCAGAAATCCAAGGGAATTGTATGTGATAGGGGATAAGAGGTTGGTGTGCACAGACTAGGAGAAGAACCTCAGAATGATTGTTTCTGAGGAACTCAAGGTGGTGAAAGTGTGACAAGGTGGTGGCAAAAGCCAGAAGGATGCTGGGTTGCATACAAAGAGGAATATCCTGCAGAAAGGAAGCCACTGTACAAGTTGCTGGTGAGGCCTCACTTGGAATATTTAGTTTTGGAGATCATATCTCGAAAAGGATATAAAAAGATTGGAAACTGTTCAGAGGAAGGTGACCATATGTGAAGAAACTTGAAGGCCTAAATATTTACACTCTGGAGGAGAGGAGGGACAGGGGAGAGATGATTCAGATATTTAAATACTTAGAGCAGGGGTTTTCAACCCAGTCCTCAGGGAACCCTAGGCCAGTCAGGTTTTCAGGATTCCCACAATGAATATGCATAAGATAGATTTGCATACAATGATGGCAGAACATGCAAATCTTTCTCATGCATATTCATTCTGGGAATCCTGAAAATCTGACTGGCCTAGGGTTCCCTGATGACTGGGTTGAAAACCCCTGACAGAGTATTAATGAACCAACAAACATCTTCCAAAGACAGGTAAGCTGTAAAACTAGAGGGCATAACATGAAGCTGCAAGGGGGTTCCCTGAAAGGGTGGTGGATGCTTGGAATACCCTCCCGATGGAAGTGGTGATGAAAAATACAGTGACAGAATTCAAAATGGCATGGGACAGACACAGTGGATCCTTTTATAGCAACAGGATAAAATCAAAATAAACATCTCTTATATATATCAACAAATAGGGGTGACCTATACAGAGTGGTGGGTATACTCCTAAACAAAAGCATGGGGAGGGGTGACTTGCACGGAGCGGCAGGTGCACCTTCTCTTGCCGCCTTGCTGGACAGACTAGATGGACCATTCTGATCCTTATCTGCTGCCATATACTATGTTACTTAGGTTTAGTGCAGGCAGTGGGCTCTAGATTGACTTGCGAGTTGATATTGTCGGCTGTTCTTTGAATGAGGGCGTGGTTCCAGCCTGTTTTGCAAAATCCTTGGTGAAGCCATTATCGAAGGAGCCACCTTTAGATCCCAGAGGTACAGCTAATAGGCCATTTTCAAGCATCCTTTTCTTGAGAAAGTGAGTGGAAAGTGTGGGGTGGTTTTCTGCACATTCTTCTATTACTACTACTTATTTGTATAGTGTTGCAAGGCATTCGCAGTGCTGTAGAGACATGTCAGAAGGCAAAGATTCAAAAGGAGGAGGAAATAGCCAATGTAATAAAATGGGGGGATAAGACATTTTTCAGATATATTAGTGAGAAGAGGAAGGGCAAAAGTGGTATTGTCAGACTCAAGGGTGCAGGGGAGGAATATGTAGAAGCTGATAAGGATAAAGCGGAATTGCTTAACAAATATTTTTGTTCTGTGTTCACAGATGAAGAACTAGGAGCAGGATCTCAGAAAACACCCACAAATAGGAACAGAAGCAAAGGACATCTTGAACAATTTTCAAAAGATTTTGTTCGTGAGAAACTATCTCAACTTAAAGTAGACAAAGCGATGGGATCGGATGGGATACACCCGAGAATACTGAGGGAACTTGGGGACGTTCTAGCAGCCCCACTGACTGACCTTTTCAATGACTTGTTGGAGTCGGGAGTGGTGCCAAAGGACTGGAGAGAGGCTCATGTGGTGCCTTTACACAAAAGCGGAAGTAAGGATGTAGTTGAAAACTACAGGCCAGTTAGTTTAACTTCGGTGGTGAGTAAATTATTGGAAATGCTGTTGAAAGAGAAAATAGTGAGGTTTCTGGAGTCCAGCGGATTACAGGATCCGAGGCAGCATGGATTCACCAGAGGCAGGTCTTGTCAGACAAATCTGATTGATTTTCTTTGACTGGGTGACCAGGGAGTTGGACCGAGGGAGAGCCCTAGATATGGTGTATTTAGATTTCAGTAAAGCCTTTGACACTGTTCCTCACAGGCGACTTATAAACAAACTGAGCACCCTAGGGATGGACCCTAAAGTTACTGCTAGAAATTGGTTGGGTGGGAGGCGACAAAGAGTACAAGTAAATGGAGCTCACTCTGAGGAGAAGGATGTTATCAGTGGTGTACCCCAGGGATCTGTCTTTGGTCCGATTCTTTTTAACATCTTTGTTAGTGATATAGCGGAAGGGCTTTCAGGTAAGGTTTGCCACTTTGCGGATGATACCAAAATGTGCAGTAGAGTAGACACCCAGGAAGATGTAGATAACATGAGGAGGGATCTAGCTAAGCTTGAAGAATGGTCTAGAATTTGGCAGCTGAGATTTAATGTTAAAAAAGTAAGGACATGCATTTGGGCTGCAGCAATCCAAGGGAGCAATATAGTATAGGGTGTGAAGTACTTTTGTCCACTAAGGAAGAGCGGGACCTAGGCGTGGTTGTGTCTGATGATCTTAAAGTAGCTAAACAGGTAGAAAAGGCGACGGCAAAAACTAGAAGGATGCTTTGGTGCATACGGAGAGGAATGGCTAGCAGAAAAAAGGAGGTGATAATGCCCCTGTATAAGTCTTTGGTGTGACCTCATTTGGAGTATAGTGTGCAATTCTGGAGACTGCACCTTCAAAAGGATGTGAACAGGATGGAGTCGGTGCAGAGGGTGGCTACTAAAATGATTAGTAGTCTTCATTATAAAGCATATGAGGACAAACTGAAGAATCTTAATATGTACACCTTAGAGGAAAGGCGGGATAGAGGTGATATGATTGAGATGTTTAAATACCTCTGTGGCATAAATGTTCAGGGAGAGAGCCTCTTTCAATTGAAAGCAAGTTTTGCTACGAGGGGATGAGGGTGAAGGGAGATAGATTCAGGAGTGATATGCTGAAATATTTCTTTACGGAAAGAGTAGTGGATCCGTGGAATAGTCTCCCAGTGGAGGTGGTAGAGATGAGGACAGTAACTGAATTCAAAAAAGCATGGGACAAACACAGAGGATCTCTAAAGGTAAAAAGGGGACTGTTGTAGTTGTTGTGGAAGGACAGATTAGATAGGCCATGTGGTCTTTTTCTGTCATCATATTTCTATGTTTCTAAGAGACAGTCCCTTCTCATAAGAGCTTACAGTCTAGTCAAGACAACATAACAACTGGGGACAAAGGATATCTAGGGGAATGGTAAGCAAATACATGGGAAGTGAACAGGAGACTAAGGGGATCAGGATCCAAAAACCATCTCAAAGTGAGTTTTAGCTTGGATTTGAACAAGGTCACAGATCGAGCCTGACGTACCAACTCAGGTAATTTGTTCAAGGCATAAGAAGCAGCAGAATAGAAAGATCGAAGTCTGGAGTTGGCAGTGAAAGAGAAGGGCACAGATAAGAGATCTGCCAGAAGGGTGCAGTTCCTAAGGAAGGATGTAGAGAGAGATAAGAGAGGAAAGATAGTGAGGAGCAGCTGAATGAAGGCGCTTGTAGGTCAGTAGGGGAAGTTTGAACTGGATGCAGAAACGGATAGGTAGCCAATGAAATGTCTTGAAGAGAAATGAGTATAGTGACACCAGTGGAAGTTCAGCTGTGCAGCTGAGTTTTGAACAGATTGAAGTGGGGGTGATTGAGGTAGGCCAGTGAAGTGGAGGTTGCAATAGTTTAGACGGAAGGTGACTAGAGAATGGATAAGGATCTTAGTGTGTTCAGAAAGGAATGGATGAATTTTACAAGTGTTACAGAGAGAAGCGATAGTACATTCAATCTGGATTTCAAAAAAATTGTAGTACTAAAACAGTTGGTTTCAGCTATGGGTGAGGTTTTTCATTGAAATGACCAGGGTTTAAATGTTATAATTCCACATTTTTCTTCTGCTTTTGGTATAATTTACCATTTCTTGTTTGAGGGCATTGAGTCTTAGGGACACAGTGCTTCAGCAGTTCACTTTCATTCCTAGATGGAAGGTCCAACAAATAGAAACACAGGCCATGTGGTCTTTCTGCCATCATGTTTCTATCTAGTTTTCCCTTCCATATCCACTAAAATAGTCCCCTTTTTATCTTTAGAGTTCCTCTGTGTTTGCCCCATGATTTTTTGAATTCAGATACTGTCTTCGTGTCTACCACCTCCACTGGGAGACTATTCCATGCATCTACTACTCTTTCCATAAAGAAATATTTCTGCATATTACTTTTGAGTATATCCCCATTCACTCTTGTCCTATGTCCCCTCGTAGCAGAGCTTGCCTTCAGTTGAGAGACCCTTCTGTGCATTTATGCCACAGAGATATTTAAAGGCCTCTATCATATCACCCCTATCCCACCTTTCCTCTAAAGTATACATATTAAGATCTTTGTCTGTCCTTTCATACTTCATAACGAAGATCTCTAACCATTTTAGTAGCCACCCTCTGCATAGACTCAAACCTGCTTATATTCTTTTGAAGGTGTGGTCTCCAGAATTGCACAAAATATTCCAAATGACGTTGCACCAGAGACTTATACAGAGGCATTGTCACCTCCTTTTTTTTTTTTTCTGCTGGCCATTCCTCTTCCCATACACCCAAGCATCCTTTTGGCTTTTGCAGTCATCTTTTCGGCTTTTGCAGTCATCTTTTCTACCTGTTTAGCTACTTTAAGATCATCAGACACAGTAATGCTCAGATCCTGCTCTTCCTTTATGGACATAAGTACCTCATCCCCTACACTGTACAGTTCCTTTGGATTTTTGCAGCCTAAATGCATGACCCTGCATTAAAATACTTACCTTGGCTAGGTGATGCAGGGGAAGCTATACATATCCCATTGGTACAACAGGTTATGCACATTTGGAAAAGAGTAAGGGAAGTTCAATAGTTTCATGTTTGCAGGGGGAGGGGGGACCTTTGCTCCAGCCAATTAGGTACGAGGAATTTCCTCCAGGCCTAGCTGACCTGATATTTCACAGGTGAGAGGACCAAAAGTTGTTGAATAGTCCAGATCTGCAAATACTGTCATCTTTACTCATTTGAGGAAGTCATCGAGGAGTTTCATGTTCCCAAGCACAACTTCTATGGGTACCTACCAGTTATGCATTCACTGGTTGTCAGCAAATAAATGGAAGGGAAGAGTGCAGGAGGACTCACAGATTGAGGCTTTATGCTGGTCAGGGCGAGACGGGAAAAAAAATCCTTGTCTCAAATATTTCAGGATGATAAGAAAAGCGCACACTAAGGATAGAGAGTCATTCCAACTAGAAAGGGTGCTGGATGAGCACACATGGTCACAAATATTTACGGACATGAGTGAGGGCTTGGTTACGGCTGGAAATGTAGAACATAACTAAAAGATGACACTCCGGTGGTACCTCGCACCAGAGAAGATGGTTGACATGGGGGGGGGGGGGGGAACCACACAATGCTGGAGAGGGTGCGGTGAGAAAGGAGACTTTTGCCAGATGTGGTGGAACTGCATACATGTACAAGGATTCTGGGGACAGGTACTTGGCAAAGGATATGATGGGAAAGACCATGGAATGGGATAAATAAATGCACTATTGCTGATAAAGGAAGGGGGATGGGAGGGCAACGGGGGGTGGGGGGGAGTTGATTCATATCTGTTATCACAGCTCGAATGGAGATTGCTCAAAGATGGAGAACAGACACTAAGCCTGCCATGGAGGTCTGATGAGCCCATATGAACTCATTATACCAGATGGAGAAGCTGACTGCAATCTGAAGACAACGGGAAGAAACTACAGGACATCTGGAAGCCTTTTTTTAAATAAGCTACCTAGGAATGCTGCTGTGTCAGGGGAGGGAGGCGGGACTAAAGGGTAAAGGAGGCGGTTTTGAGAGGGGGAAGGGGGAATGAATTGATTAGAGGTGGAGAAAGGAAAAAAAAAGTAAACCATTAAACCAAAAATGTTGGTAGTTGGCAATATATATCTTGGTATAAACTGAAGAAAACGTTAAAAAAAAAAAAAAAAGTTGCCAAATTCTAGACCATTCTTCAAGCTTAGCTACAGTAGATCCCTCCTCATGTTATCGACTCCTTCCTGTGTGTCTACTCTATTGCAGATTTTGGTGTCATCCACAAACAAGCAAACCTTACCCAACAGTTCTTCCGCAATATCACTAACAAAGATGTTAAATGGAATTGGACCAAGGACAGATCCCTGTGGCACACCACTGGTAACCACCTCCTCAGAATAAGCTCCATTTACCTGTTCCCTTTGTTGCCTTCCACTCAACCAATTTAAAACACAATCAGTAACTATAGGGTCCATCCCTAAGGTGCTCAGTTTGTTTATAAGTTGCCTGTGCGGAATGGTGTCAGATTTTACTGAAACCTAAATACACCACATCTAGGGCTCTCTCCAGTCCAACTCCCAGGTAACCTGGTCAAAGAAATCTATCAGATTTGTCTGACAAGACCTGCTTTTGGTGAATCCATGCTGCCTCTGATCCTGTAATCCATTGGACTCCAAAAACCTCACTATTCTCTCCTTTAGTAGCCTTTCCAATAATTTACTAACCGACCTGTGGTTCTCAGTGTCATCCTTAAATTCACTTTTATATAAAGAGACCACATGTGTCTTTTTTTTTCAGGCCTCTGGCACCACTCCTGACTCCAAAGAGGCATTGAAAAGATCACAGTGGAGCCGCTAGAACGTCTGCAAGTTCCCTCAGTATTCTTGGATGTATCCCATCCAGACCTATGTCTTTGTCTCTTTTTAATTTAGCTAGTTCCTCACGAGCACAATCTTCTGAAAATTGTTAGGAACAGAAGCGACAGGGATCTCTAATTGTGTGTGTTTTCTGAGGTCCCGCTCTTGGCCCTTCATCTATGAACATAGAACAGAAATATTTGTTAAGCAATTCTGCTTTATCCCCATCAGTTTCTGCATATTCTTTCCCTTCACCCTTGAGTCTGACAATACCACTTTTGCCCTTCCTCCTCTCACTAACATATCTGAAAAATGTCTTATCCCCATATTTTATTGCATTGGCTATTTCTTCTTTGTACCTTTGCTTTCCTGACTACTTTGCTAGCTTCTCTAAGTTTTTTCCAAATATAGTTGCCTGTCTTCCTCTCTGTGATCCCTTGTATTTCATGAAGGCCTCCCTCTTTTTCTTCACCTTTTTAGCTACTTCTTTTGAGAACCATAGTGGCCTCCTTTTCTTTTTACATTTATTTACCTTTCAAACAAAAAGGTTTATTGCCCTTAAAATATCCCCTTTCAGTTTTGCCCACTGTTTTTCTATGTCCACCAGCTGTTCCCATCCTGCTAACGACGCTGAAGTATTGTCCCATCTTTGAAAAGTTAGTTTTCCTAAAGTCTAAGATCCTTGCTTTTGCATGGATTTTATCAGCCCTAGTACTAATACTGAACCATACCACCTGATGGTCACTGGATGTGAGATATCAGACTGTCATCAGAAACCTTTTCCCCATTGGTAAGCACTAAGTCCAATATGGCCCTATCACATGTTGGTTCTGTCACCAGTTGTCTGAATAGCTCTCCCTGTAGAGAATCCAGGATCTTCTTACTTCTAAATGACGCCGCAGCAGGGATGTGCCAATCCACATCAGGCATATTGAAATCACCTATCAGTAGCACTTCTCCTTTAATGACACTACTGTGTATGTCTTCTATTAAATCTTCATCCACTTCTACTCCCTGTGAGGGGGATCTGTATATAACTCCGATGCAAATAGATTTTCCTTTCCCTCTTTCTAGTTTAACCCACAGTCTTCCTTTTAAGCCTTGCAATTCTATATCTTTAATATTATTTTTGATATAGAGTGCAACTATCTCTCTTCCTCTTTCTCCCCTGTCCTTCCTGAATAAAGTATAGCCCAGTATAATTACATCCCAGTCATGGTTTTCCATGAGCCATGATTCTCCAGGACCAAGCAGGAAGTCAGTCCTCACATATGGGTGACGTCGGCGCCGACGGAGCCCTCGCGGAGCAATTTTCCCCAGCTTTCAAAGAAAGCCTTTGGGAATTGCAGCGTGCATGCGCGGTCCCCTTCCCGCCCAAAGGTGCCATCTTGGCCAGTCTTCTTTTTTCCGCGGAGCCCTACAGACGTTGTCTAATAGTCACCGCCGAAAAGTTGATTTTTTCCTTATTTTTGTCAGTAATTCTTCGGTTCGATGACGGTCCTTTTTCCGCCCGGCCTCGCGACACCGGTTGCGAGGCCTCCCCTTCTTTTTCGGTTTTTTCTGTCCTTCGCGACATCTTCGCGCCTTTTTTCCTTTTTCCCTGGCGGCCCGTTCGTTCGACCTCGCAGGGGCCCTTTTTCCCCCGATGGCCGCCAGTGGCTTTAAAAAGTGTGTTAAGTGTAAGAAACTTATGTCTCTTACCGACACACATGATTGCTGCCTCCGTTGCCTGGGCCCCGATCATGAAGAAATGATCTGTGGGCCCTGTAGCAAAATGTCCGCAAAGTCTTTGCGGAGTCGGCAGCATCAGCGGGAGAGAATCTTCTCTGACCCCAGCCGTACCCGGACCTCGTCAGAAGCTTCGGTGTCCAGAGAATCTGGCTCTGAGCACCGCCGGAGTTCTTCTGAGCGGGAGTCCCCTAACCGGGAACATCAGCGGAAGAAGAAACCCGTGAGGGCGGCGTCGGTGGACGCTCCTGGCTCCTCGAGGGCCAGGTCGCATAGCCCCAACAGTCGTCCCGGGTCTTTGGAGCTGGAGCGGCCGTCCAAACAGCCTCGTCTGGAACTGGACTCCTCTGCTCACGTAAGTGCTATTGTCTTCGTTGACTCGCCTCCGACTGGTACGACGTCGGGCCCGACGCCGTCGGGGCCCGAGTCGGGGGCTGCTGGGTCTCCTGAGTTCGGACTCAGGTTGACGGCCTTGGAGCGCAGCTTGACTGCCTTCATGGACCAGCAGCGGGCATTGATCGCTGGCCTCGCTGGCGCGTCTGCCCTGACCGCCGGGACGTCGACGTCTAAGTCGACCCCGGAGACCGAGCCGATCCTAGAGTCCATGCGGGCTCGAGTCGATCCTCGGTCAAGGTCACCTTCGGCCTCCCGTTCGGGGCCGAGGTCGTCGTCGCCGACTCCCTCGGCATCGGGGCGGACGGCGTCTGTGCCCGCCCGACCGGAGCCGCTCGACTCCTCCTCCGAGGAGTCGGCCTGGGAATCCGAGGTGGATGAGTCACCTGGTTCTTTCCGGACTCGGTGTGTCCCTTCTGACTCCCCCGAGTCCGAGCCTCGGAGGCAGTCGCCCCCGGAGGATGCCCGGTTCTCGGACTTCGTAAGGGATATGGCCAAGGCCTTGGCCTTCCCTGCGGATCCAGAGGAGGAGCCTCGAGCCGAAGAGCTCGATGCCCTCCAGTATGACTCTCCTGCGAAGGAGCACTTTACTGTACCGGTTCCTCCGATGCTGGAACGACTTCTCTTCCGCATGTGGGAGAGCCCGGCGTCGTCGCCGGTATTAAGCAAGCGGGTCGATGCCATATATCGAGTCCGCAAGAGCCCTGGCTTCCAGAAAGCACAGCTGCCGCACCATTCCATGGTGGTGGAATCGGCCATGCATCGGCTCAAGAGCCAGAAGATGCACTCCTCGGTGCCTCCCGGCAGGGAAGCCCGCAGCCTGGATGGCATCGGTAAGAAGTGTTTTCAGGGCTCTATGCCTGCTTGTCGGGTCCAGACTTACCAGCTCTACATGGGCATGTATCTCCAGGACCTGGCTAAAGAACTAGCCGGATTCTCTGCTGGTCTCTCCGAGGAACCTTTGCGGAGGTTCCTGGCCCTGTCCACTGGTGTTCGAGAGTGCTCCAAGTTCATTTCTCGAGCAGCCTATGATGGCTTTGAGGCATCGGCTCGAGTGGCCGCAGCCGGCATCGGAGCCCGCCGCCAGGCTTGGCTCCAGTCTTCCGACCTCGAGCCCTGGGTGCAGGACAAGTTGGTCGATGTCCCCTGCAGAGGTGATAACCTCTTTGGTAAACCTATGGACGAGAAGGCTGCCCAGCTCGAGACAGAGACTCTCACCCGGACTCGGCTCTCCAGGAAAACCTCTGCCCCTTCCCAGAAGAAGAAGGGCTCGGGAAAGAAGCCCTTTTACCCGAGGAAGGCGGCTGCCTATAAACACTACCCCCATTATCAGGCCTCCGCAGCTCCCCATCAGGGTCAGCAGGCCAAGGGACGGGGTAACGGATCCCGTAGGCAGCAAGCCCCCAAGCCTGCGCCACCGGCCCCTGCTCCGCAGGGTGGGGTTTTTGACTCGTTCAGCATAGCCTCTCCCCCTCCGCTGGTTTCTCTCAGCACGGGAGGCCGGCTGGTCCACTTTGCCCACAGGTGGTCCAACATCACGTCAGACGCCTGGGTGCTCCGCATAGTCCGAGAGGGCTATCTGCTGCACTTCCACCAGGTACCTCCCCCCTACTTTCCAGGGGAGCCTCTGCGAACCCCTCTCCACCGGGACTTACTCCTTCAGGAGTTGGCAAGTCTTATTTGGGAACAGGCAGTGGAGCCGGTGCCCCACCACCTGCGGGGTCACGGTTTCTATTCCCGGTACTTCCTGGTACCGAAGTGGACTGGAGGCCTCAGACCCATCCTAGACTTGCGGAACCTCAACAAGTTCCTGGAGAGGGAAAAGTTCAAGATGCTTACCCTTGGAATCCTGCTGCCCTACCTCCAGCAGGGAGATTGGCTATGCTCCTTGGATCTAAAGGATGCCTATACTCACATCCTCATCCACCCCAGCCACCGACAATACCTAAGGTTTGTGGTGGCGGGCAATCATTACCAATATAGAGTACTGCCCTTTGGCCTATCCTCCGCACCACGAGTCTTCACAAAATGTCTCGCAGTGGTAGCGGCTTATCTCCGGCTTCAAGGCCTCTTCGTCTTTCCGTACCTGGACGACTGGCTCATCTGGGCCCCGTCCGCCACGGAGGCCACTCGCGCCACGCAGCGTACTGTGGCTCTGCTCCAGTACTTGGGCTTTGTCATAAACTTCGAAAAGTCCACTCTGCTCCCCTCTCAGGACCTCGAGTTCATCGGCGCCAGGTTGGACACGCTTCAGGCGCGGGCTTTTCTGCTGCTCGACAGGGCTCAACGGCTCATGGCTCTCGCCAGCCGTTTTCACAGCCATTCCCGGGTCTCGGCCCGGCTCTTCCTGAAGCTGCTCGGCCATATGGCGTCCACAGTCCATGTGACCCCCAATGCCCGCCTGAACATGCGGCCGGCTCAGTGGTGCCTTCGCTCTCAATGGCGTCAGGCCTCGGGGAGACTGGCGGACTCGGTACACATCTCCAGCCCGCTAGTCTCTTCTCTGCGATGGTGGCTTCCCCTACCCAACCTAGTGCTCGGAATGCTTTTCCAGTCTCCTCTGCCGGTTCAGGTTCTGACGACCGACGCTTCTCTCCTGGGTTGGGGAGCATATTGCCAGAGGTCATGTACTCAGGGTCTCTGGACCCCGTGGGAATCTGCCCAGCAGATCAACTTCCTGGAGCTCAGGGCCATTCGCCTGGCTCTAAGGGCCTTCTCCCACCTCACGTCTCGCCAGTCAGTGCTGGTCCAGACGGACAATCAAGTTGCTATGTTCTACGTGAACAAGCAGGGGGGCACGGGCTCTTTCCTTCTCTGCCGGGAAGCACAAAAGCTCTGCGCTTGGGCCGTCGGCCGGGGAATCCTCCTCAAAGCGCTCTATCTCCCAGGTCAAGAAAATCACCTGGCAGACAAACTGAGCAGAATCCTCCAACCGTACGAGTGGCAATTGGACCCGTTGGTGGTTCAGAGGATCTTTCTCCAGTGGGGCCTTCCCACTCTGGATCTCTTTGCCAGTCCTCTGAACAGGCAACTTCCTCGATTCTGCTCTCGGGAACCGCATCCCCTCCGAGTGGCGGCGGATGCTTTTCTGCTCTCATGGTCCACGGGCCTTCTGTATGCCTTTCCTCCCATGCCGCTGGTGTCTCGAACTCTTTTCAAGGTTCTTCAGGACAAGGCATCCGTGATCCTGATCGCTCCCCGGTGGCCTCGGCAACCGTGGTTCCCGCTTCTGATGCAGCTGGCGGTGGATACCCCGTTGCCTCTGGGGTTTCAACCCGACCTCCTGACCCAGGATCAGGGGTCCCTCCTACACCCCAACCTCAGATCTCTCCATCTGATGGCCTGGCTGCTGAAAGGGTAGTCCTTGCTCCCCTCCTGTTGCCTCCGGAGGTGGAGGAAGTCGTGCTGGCTTCCAGGCGACCCTCTACCCGGAAATCCTACGCCCTTAAATGGCGTCGCTTTTCCAACTGGAGTGCTCAACGGTCTCAAGATCCCTTCTCCTGCCCGGTGTCGGTGGTCTTGCAGTACTTGCTTTCCCTCTCCAATCTTGGGCTCAAGTCCAACTCGGTCAAGGTTCACCTCAGTGCTATTTCGGCACATCATGTGCCGGTGGAAGGCAGGCCTCTTTCCGGCCACCCCCTCGTGGCTCGGTTCTCCCGGGGCCGCCTCCTTCTCAAACCACCATTGCGCCCCCCAGCCCCTGACTGGGACCTGAACGTGGTTTTACAGCGGATCACCTGCCTGCCTTTTGAACCCATGGTTACCTGTCCTCTCCGTTTTCTCTCTTGGAAAACCTTATTTCTGGTAGCCCTCACTTCCGCTAGACGTGTTAGTGAGCTGCAGGCCCTGGTGTCTGATCCTCCCTACACTCGGTTCTACAAGAATAGGGTAGTCCTGCGGACTCACCCTAAGTTTCTTCCAAAAGTGGTCTCCCCTTTTCACATCAATCAGGAGGTGGTGCTTCCGACCTTCTTTCCCAGGCCTCACTCCAGCCGAGCTGAGAGGGTCTTGCATACCCTGGACTGTAGAAGAGCGCTGAACTTCTACCTTGATCGTACGCGGGAGCACCGTAAGACGGTTCAGCTCTTCCTGTCTTACGACCCTAATAAATTGGGGCTCCCTGTCTCCAAGCGCACTCTGTCCATCTGGGTAGCTGACTGTATCGCTTGGACTTATGCGGCGGCAGGTCTCTCGCTGGAGAGTCGAGTCACCGCTCATCGGGTTCGGGCGAAGGCTGCGTCAGTGGCTTACCTCCGCTCTGTTCCATTGGCAGACATCTGCCGGGCCGCTACTTGGTCTTCGAGCCAGACTTTCGCGGCCCATTACTGCCTCGAGAGGGAGTCCCGCAGGGACAGTGCTTTCGGACAGGCAGTCCTCCGTAATCTCTTCGAGGTTTAGGCAACTCCTACCCTCCATCCCGGATGTTGGGCTACCGGTTGGAGATTACTCAGAGAAGATTCCTTTCTTCTGTGCTGCTGAGCTAGAGGGAGCTCATTTTTGTGCTTAGGGTCTCCGGTAGCCTTAAGCTGGGGAGTCCCATATGTGAGGACTGACTTCCTGCTTGGTCCTGGAGAAAGCGTAGTTACTCACCTGTAACAGGTGTTCTCCAGGAGCAGCAGGAATCAGTCCTCACAACCCTCCCTCCTCCCCTTGGAGTTGCAATCTTCTGATTTAGTTTTTGCAATTTTTTTGCTGTCTTTTCGCTATGTCATCTGACTGGCCAAGATGACACCTTTGGGCGGGAAGGGGACCGCGCATGCGCGCTTCAATTCCCAAAGGCTTTCTTTGAAAGCTGGGGAAAATTGCTCCGCGAGGGCTCCGTCGGCGCCGACGTCACCCATATGTGAGGACTGATTCCTGCTGCTCCTGGAGAACACCTGTTACAGGTGAGTAACTACGCTTTATGTAAACACCACTAAATCCAGGTCAGCCTCTTCCATTAAAGCTTCAACATCTGGGATCTTATTTCCCATGCTACAGGCATTTATATTAACCACTTTCCAGATGTTGCCCCTATTGCCCATTTCTAAAGAGTTATTTAATGTTTCACTTTCCTGGGGGCTCTCTTCACCCATCCCCAAGAAATTTAGTTTAAAGCCCTCTTCAGTAGGTTATTCAGTCTGCTGCCGAAGACACTTTGACCCTTCTTGGACAGATCAACACCATCTCTGCTCTGCAGCTCTTGGGACATCATCCCATGGGCCAGGAAACCAAAATGCTCTCTGACATCATCCATGCAGTCATGCATTCATCTCCAGGATGGGAGCTTCTCTGCCTCGGCCTTTACCCTCAACAGGGAGAATTGAAGAGAACACCACCTGCACACCTGTCTGCTTCACCCTCTGTCCCAGAGCAGTGAAGTCACATTTGATATGCTCAGAGGAATACCTAGCAGTATCATTTGTGTTGACATAAATGAGCAACATGGGATAATAGTCAGCAGGCTTGATGAGTCTTGACAAACTCTCTGTAACATCTTGGATTTTGGCACCTGTCAGACAACACATCTGTCTGAGATGGATGCCTCAGTACCCCTCAGAAGAATCACCAACCACCACTACTCTTTGCTTCCTTGTGGTGACTGATTCTGCAACATTGAGGTGCTTAGGCTGTGGTTCTTCCCTTTCCTTGGATGCTTCCACCTCCTTTACTTCAGGGCTGCATACTGGTTCTTCAGTTGAAGGGCTGGAGGAGTTGGCGTGTTACTGCAAGCTCTGACTCGTGTCCAACCTTCTTCCTTTCTGTAGCCTCCCATCTTCACTTGGGTTGGAGAGCTTGTATGTTTCAAGAAGCATTTCATCAATGTAGTTTTCACTTTCTCAAATGCTGCTCATCCTCTCCACCTCTTCCTTGAGCTCCTCTACTTCTGTCCTGAGAGCCTCAACATACAGGCATCCTGCACATGGAACTGGTCCTTCAACTGGCATTGGGATCTCTGCCTGGACAGAGGCAGAAGTTATAATGGGGGGCAATGGCATTAGCAATATGATTTTTCCCAGCCATTGTTTAGTCAACGAAGCTTTGGTAATTGTTGAAGTAAAAGACATACCAAAGTCCCCTTACCTGTTCCTCAGCTGTCCTTTAAAAGAAAAATCAGTTAACCTCTTTTAAGTGTGTTCTAACAGTGCTTTTTCTATGTCCCTGTGTAGGGAGTTGCCCTATAAAGCAAGAATGCTCACATAGGGTGGGTGGATTTTAGGGTGGGTAGAGAGGGACCTAACACCTGATAAGGTCACTGGCTTCAAAGAGTTAACAGCTGTGCTTCATTTTAATGGAGATAAATGTTTTTATATTGTAAACCGCTCTGCTGCTCCCACGAAAGGCGGTATATCAAGTTTTAATAAACATAAACATAAACTGTGAATGGGTAGCTAGAGCAAAGGACAATGAACTCTAACTTGACAGAGCCTTGCCCAACACCACAAGCACACAAAATATTTTCCCCTTTGCTGTATAGAAAAAAGACTTATCCTTTGAAAAAGAACAGCAAAACCCCTTTGCGAACTGCCTTTTAAAAGAGAACAGAGAGCTTTCAGACAACGTATTATCTTGCTTTGTAATGGAATCTGTCCAAGTAGTTCTGTCCCATGTGGAGTTCCACAAGAAGGAAGATTGGTCTCTCTACTTTAACATTCTTATTTTTCCTTTATGTACAGTGTTTGAAAGATCAGGGTTTAAATAGCATTTACTTGTTGATGACATTAAAGTTATGATGCTAATTGGGTAAAATTGAGAGAATTTGTGCAAGTTGAATTCAGGACTGGAATCCTTGTCTGAAATGAAGACATTTGTTGAATGTTGAAAAAATCTGAGATGCTGTGAATGGGTAAAAGTGTGATAGAATCAGATTTTGTGATTTGCATTGGTGATAGTCAGATTTTGAATATGCAAGTGGTGTGTAATCTGTGGGTCTGAATAGGAGTTTACATTCTTTTGAACCAGTTGAAACGTGCTTCAGTTTGCTATCCTCTTCACCGATTCAGGAGATTCTCCAGTTATGGTCCCTGTCAGATCCAGATAAAACACACCTGTTGGTGCAGCCATGATCTTGTCATGTTTGAGCTATGGCAGTGTTGTTTTTGTGGGCCTTCCTAAGAAAACTTTAGGATGCACTTGCTGCACAATACTGCAGTTCATTTCTTAGGTCTGGGTTTCAGCATTGTTAAAATGCTGCAGAGATTACACTGTCTGTAGCTTATTGAGAGATTTTCAATTCTTAATGTTTGTGGTTAAGTTTCCATGCTTTAGCGCCTAATTATTTGTGCAGGAGGACAGATTGGTGCTAACCCACCTGTAATTTACAGTCTGTATTAAAATCTTTTTTTCTCTTTTCACACATTTTTCTTTAGGGATTATAAATGAAATCTAAATTACTTTCAAGTAGAACCAAATACAGGAAAAATGATCCAAGCTAATGAGAATACATACGAGTTGTGACAAAAAAGAAACAAGACTGTGGCAACCACTCCCATGACTCAATGCCAATTGGCTGACCGCTTATGTCACTGTGTTGTGCAACATCTTACCACTATTCTGCTATATTTCATCTCTCTCACTCTGTTTTTATTTTTCAGATTTTTTTGTAGCACATTGCTCCATCGCTTTGTGTCTCAATTGGAGGTGACAGAAATATGGAGCAAAGAATCAACTTGAAATTTCTGGTTAAGTTGAAGACGGGCCCAACTGAGTGTTCCAACTTCTCCAAAAAGCTTATGGAGAAAATGAAATGTCCAGGCTGTGAGTCTTCGAGTGGCACGAACGCTTCGAGACTGGCTGCGAGGAGGTGAAGGATGACTCCAAGTCAGGATGGCCTTCCATGACAAAGACGGCTGAGAACATTGACAGAGTGAACCAGCTGGTGCGGCGTGATTACAGATTGACAATGCGGATGATAGCTGAGAAGCTCAGCTTGAACAGGGAGTCAGTGCGGACAATCTTGGTGCAGGAGCTGGGGATGTGGAAGGTGTGTACCAAGATGGTGCCCAAGCTTTTATCAGACGGCCAGAAGGAGCATCGGGTCAATGTTTGTCAAGACTTGCTAGAGAAGATCGGAGAAGATCCAGAGTTCGTTGAGACGAGACTTGGGTCTTCTAGTATGACCCTGAAAGCAAGATACAGAGCCTGCAGTGGAAGACTCGACTGTCACCCAGACCCAAGAAGGCGCGCATGTCCAAATCAAGGATCAAGGTCATGCTGATCGCATTCTTTGACCAGAAGGGAGTGGTCCATCATGAATTTGTGCCTGAGGGTCAGACAGTCAACGAGCATTTCTACCAGCAGGTCCTTGATTGCCTCCATGACAGGGTTTGGCGCAGCAGATGGGCTCTGTGGAGAGAAGTTGTGGCTGCTCCACCGCGACAACACGTCCGCGCACACAGCACTCAGTGTGAGGCACTTCTTGGCCAACAAATAGATCACTGCTCTCTACCACCCTCCTTATTCTTCAGATCTTGCATCGTGCAAATTCTGGCTCTTCCCCAGGCTGAAGACTGTGCTCAAAGGAGCTCATTTCGCCTCTGTAGAAGAGATCAAGGTCACTGTGATGAGGGAGCTGAGGGACCTCAAAGAGGAGGACTTTACAGAGTGCTTCCGTACGTGACAGAAGCGAATGTAGGAGTGCATTAACTCGGGGGGTGGGGGAGATTACTTTGAAGGGGACAATGTGTAATTTCTCTGTAGATTTTGTAACAAAACATTTATGGGGGCAGTCTCATTTCTTTTTTGTCACACCTCGTACATAAAAAAGAAAAGAAGCTGACGTGCTAAAAAGCCAGAGAAGGAAAAAAATCATTTAAGAGTCCAAGTATGAGTTCAGAGTAAAGTCTTTCTCATGGTCAGCCAAAAATGCTTTTAGCTGATTAAGTTCAACAAACATGTATTGATCAGAATAGTGTTTCTTTACTTTTACATGGATAATACAACCTAAAACTTGCACTGATTGTGATTACTTGAGCTTTTAAGGCCAAAAAACGATGTTGGCATGTTTGAGTCTTGAAGGAAAGATTAGAGTAACTATGAACAATTTGCCCCCCAATTTTTTTTATCTTTCTTAGGAAAAACAATTTATCCAATTTCTATCCGATTCTAATAAGTCACCAATATTGTGGCACTCTATAGCTTGAGGAAGTAACTCGGAAGAAATATCCACAAAGTTCAAATCCTTATTAAGGGAAGAATGCTGGATCTTGTCAATGGAAAAAAAAAGTATTTAGAGGAGGACTTTTCTAAGTAGTAAGCAGAAGTGGCATATTTACTTCAGGGATTTCCAACACTTCCCTCATGTAACTTTCAAACAAATCAATGTCAGCCAATTTAGGAAAGTTGACCAATCTAACGTTACGGTGTTTAATATAATTCTCCATATTTTCCATCTTTTGCATTAATATTGCATTATCTGTCAGTAAAGATCGTGATGTAAGTTCAACTTTAACTTTACCATAAACATTAGAAATATCTGTTTGGCATAACTGCACTTTGTTCTCACCTTCTTGTACTCAAGATTCAAACTAAATTACAATATTATGCTGCAACTCTATCTTCATCAGCACTACAATCTCAAGACTGAGAAAATGCTTGCAAAAGAACTTCAGTAGCAGACTCCTGAAGTGCACCATTATTTTCAGCAAAGTTTCAGGTATGTCTGTCTGCTTTGGCATGTTTCTCCAAATGCTAAATAGACTCTGATACCACACTTAGACCGAAACTAGTACTAGGCGCATCATCAGCATGCACTTCTCTCTCAGTCTCAGCATAAAACTTGATAGAATTTGCAGATTTTTCAGCTTTACCACTTGTTGACTTCAAGCCTATCCCCTGATGAAGTGATTCTACCAATACCACTCTAGCCCAGAAAATTTTCTGCCATCATTGAAACAGGGTAGCACTCGAACCTGAGGGGGAGTTGAAAGAAAAATGCCCTATTGATCGTTCAATCTCTTCCAAGGAACTAACCCAACTCATCAGAGTGGAATGCATCCAAAATTGATTTTTTTCTTCATTTGCACTGTTGGCTTCAGGTGGGAGGCGTAAAGGTTACACATCCAGTTCCGCAGCCACAATTTCAGGAGAGAAGAGCTGCTGTATCATAGCTGCTGATGAGAATTCTGGGCTGGGAGCAGAGTTCAGGGTTGGAGAGCCAGCAGAAATGCTGCCTTCTCACACCAGTTTGGCTTCTTGATCCCCAGCAAAATTCCTCTTCACCAAGCAGGGGAGAATTGATAGTAGGCATGAGTCTCCCAAGATTAAAGGTGAGAGTTCTTTCGCTTGGCCTTTAATCCAACAAACAAGGGAAAACTACAGCGTCTACAGTTCCATAACTTAAGAACTTCATCTTGGATTTTTATTACTAAGTATCATAAAGTCTGTTATATTTCTTTTACCATGTCATTGAGGTTGTTTTGGGTCCCACCTGCTGTAACACACTACCAGTTAAAATTCATCTTGAGCCTACAGTAGTTAGCAGGTGAAATGATGGCTCTGGAAGATAGCATCTGGGGGATTAGATTCTTGATTAAACTTGTATTTTAGCAGTTTATTGGCATTTGACAATACTGCTCTTGAAGTAATTGAACAGTAGGACGGTTGTTAATAGTAAATAAACAATAAGGAAGTGAGTGGGACAGAATGAATACACAGAGGGGAGGAGGGGAAGAGGAAAGGTGTGGGGGAGTATGCATAAATATATGCATACATTAGGTCTCTGCTAATTATTGTAGTAAACCTAGAATTCATAAAGATGCGTTATAATATCGAGCAACATTTTAACACTACAATTTGGGGAAATGGTTCACAGAATTGGAATATCAGTGAGTGTATAATTGATACTTTTTCTAATTAATTTTGTCTTCAATTTGCTCTCTTTTGAACATAAGTGTTTTCCTTAATATGCCCACATTTTCATATGTTACTTATGAAGACATATGCAATTGCTTTAATGGTAAGTTGGGGTTTTCTTATTTTTAATAACTGTAATAGCTGGATAAATTGTTTGAGAGATAACCATTTAAAGTAAATAGTCATTTCAGAATGTTTGAAAGAGGTTTCCATCATGAATTCTAATATTTTTGATCCCAATACCAAACCTTCACATTGTGCAATAAACACTATGCAAGTATAGTAGTGCACCTTTTCTCTAAATATTCATTAGTCAGAAACTCCCATTATCCTGAAAAATATTATGGTCCTGAGCCTGTGAACCATTTATCTGGGGGAAAACGTCGATTATCTGGAATTTGTGCATCATGCAGAATCATCTCAACCTCATTTGCAGCTGATGCAGCTGTGACAGATATTCCTGTTGTCCTTGAATAGCATATATCGGGCATTGGTGAGCCCAACTGGAAAAGGATAAAAAGACCTTTAGGCAGAGGTGTGGAAAGGCTAAAAAAACATTAGTCCAGGAATGAATCCAAGGGTAGGTGTTGCCAATTGAAAGTCAGCAGGGCCCCAGGGTAGTGGATGCACTGTGACTAGGCAAACCTTTCAGCTTTATTGCCCTATCTAGGATTGCCAACTGGTTCCACATTCGACTGCAGGCTTGATCTAGTCCAGGGTTTACCTTATTGCATGCCAGGACTTGTAGCTCTGATAGCTCTATTGCACGCCATAAGAAAAGCAAGACTATAAAGTTCCTGCATGCAGTGGGGTAAACCCAGGACTGGATCAAAACTGTCAGGTGAATCTGGAGCCAGTTGGCAACCATAGCCCCATCCTCTCTGAGATTTTGATCATTTAAACTCAATCATGATCATTAAATACATTATATTAAACTTTGCTATGTATGTGCAGGTAAAAGGACATGCTGATGGTTCTGAGCTTGTCTGGCTGTCAGGGTCTATTTGTTTTGTTTTGACTGTTGCTCTTTGCTGCCCCATTAGAAGCTGTTGCCCTGCTGGGTGACCACCTAGTCTTACCTAATGGTTAGACCAGCCCTGAAAGTCTGTCTGATTTAAGAGCACAGACATGATTTTGAAGCTTTGTTTAAAGTGATTCTGAAATGGTAATGGACAAAATGCAAAACATTGCAGAGTCCTCGGAGTTTGGATTTGAAAGCATGCTATGAATTCTCTTTATTTACATTCTCTTATATACCGCGCTATTCTGCATCAGTGTGGTTTACATTGAACAAACAAATTACATTGAACAGGGCATTATAACTTGGAAATAACTAATTTACAGGGAACATGGGCTATGGAGGTTTAAGTGGCTTGCCCAAGACCACAAGGAGCACCTGTGGGACTAGAAACCCCAGTCCTTCCGGCCCAAGGTTGCTGTCCTCTAGTGGGATTTGAACCCCCGACCTTCCGGCCTGAAGTACCTTGCCCAACAACTAGGCCACTCTTCCACTCCACTCTTTATTTAAAAAAAAAAAATCCTTCAACAATGTCACTTCTGGGAGGAAGCACAACACAATAGTACTGTGTTCAAAATGCTGTTAAAAATATATTAGGGATCATCAGAAAGGAACAAATAGTGTTAATTCTGTCTATATCAAAGTGGCTCACAATATCAATTCAGTCCCAGGATATAATTTCTTTTTAATCTTTGTGATATGTAATTTTTATCATCAATTTTACTTCACCACCGCAAATAACTTAAAAATCCATTTTATCACAACTCTGTTAGTGTTCACTCTTCACCATGCGGGATACTCTCAATCGGTGTTTAAATTGTCCTCCTGCTATATGCCACCATTATCATTCATACCCATCTAAAGAGATAACTCAATAAAGAATAAGAGAATTTTTTGTCGGAACTACTGCCGTGAAAACTTACGTCCTCTCGAAGCAGACCGTTCCTTTTAATTAAGAAATTTGAAAAGGGATAGAAACCCTTGAAATACCCAAAAGGATATCAAAAACCCATAGGGTACAAACAAAATGTGAAAGTGAGGCTTGTCTTTAGAAAAAACTTTTTTCTTACACTCCAAAATGTAGCTGCCAGTAATAACCAAGGGTACTTAGCTCAAGTCCGGGCTCCCATGGATCAATGAAAATATTTCAAAGCAGCAGGAGTGTCGCCATAAAAGAGGGGAATCATCCGCAACCATCAGAAATCTGTAATCCAAACAGTATGTTCAACGTTGCGTTTCGGGCTTGTGTGCTTCCCAGCCCTTCTTCAAAACAGTTACTGACCATTATCATTCATGGCAGCCTCAATTCAAATCTGCAGTGCTATTTATGAGTGTAAGGCATCAACATTATTTTTGTGTCTTTAGTACTTGAAGCAGTAGTCTCTAGCTGCTCGAATCTATTACTATCTTGCAGCCATCAGATTCACCATTCTTTAAACCCAACCTGGCCACAGGTTTCAAATATTCTGTCAGGTATTGGTGAACCCTAAAGGAATTAAAAAAAAACAAAACCCCAGCAGTTAGTACAAAATTCTTCTCATAAAACTTGCTCCATTGGCCAAGACAAGTATGGCCTTTTCTCCTTCAGGAGAATATCCATAGGAACGCCCATTAGATTGGAGAATTCTCCAGCACTGATCATGCAGGCTTAGGAAACAGTGTTGCAGTCCAACATCATAGCCCTCATAGCTTGAATGTTGAGAGGATAACCGGCAAAATCACAGCAGTAGCCTATCATACGAAATGTGATAAAGTATCGAGACTTGTTGTGTAGCTATATAACAATACATCGCACCACGTTTCTATTAAGCATGTAGTGACCTAGTTATGTGCTCTGTATGCACAGAATGTAGCGTTGCTGCAGCACACCTGTACTTTTTTAATCATGTGTAAAAGCAGTTTGACAGATTTACAATGGGTGGAAAAATTGAGCAGTAAATTTGTATTTCATTCTGCCAGAAACTTGGAGATTCGTGCAGAGACTAATGACAAGTAACAGCAAGTGTATGGCGAATGAATGCATGAGTTGTGCTACAGTTTGTGGTACAAGCATTCTCCTGAAACAAGCAGGAAGTCAGTCCTCACATATGGATGACGTCGATGCCGACAGAGCCTGCGTGGAGCCAAATCCCCAGCTTTCAAAGAGAGCCTGTTGGAGTTGCTACCACGCATGCATGGTCCCCTTCCTGCCCAAAAGTGCCATCTTGCTTAGTCTCCTTTTTTCCATGGAGCCCATCAGACGTAGTAGTCCCTGTCCTGGAAAAAGTTGATTTTTTTTTGTGCCTTTTTGGCTATCTCCGGTCTCGTGCCGGTACCCTTCCCGCCCTGACCTTGGTATCAGGTCGGTTCCTTTTTGTTTTACTAAGTTTTCTTTTCTTTTTTCTTGGGTGTCTTTGCGCCCTTTTTTCCTCACTGGCAGCCCAAAGGGTCTTCGACCTTGCTGGGTTTTTTTCCCCCCATGGCTACCAGCGGGTTTAAAAAGTGTGATCGGTGCAGGAAGGTCATGCCCCTCACCGATAAGCATGACTGCTGCCTCCGTTGCCTCGGCCCCAACCATGACCCAGTGGTCTGTGGCCTGTGCAAAAATATGTCCTCGAATTCCTTGAGGGAGCTGCCAGCAGCAGCATGATAAAATTGTTCTTGATTCTCCCATGCCTCCAAGAGCCAGGACCTCGTCTAAGGTCTCCATGCATCGGGGGGAGCACTCTGAACCCGAGCGTCATTGGGGGTCCTCAGAGAGAGGGTCTCCCTTGAGGGAACCGAAGAGAAGGAAGAAACCCTTGAAGGCGGCGTCTCTGGACAGCCGAGTTCCTCTTGGGGCCGGTTGTGGAGCCCTGAGCACCTGCTCGAGGTGTTGGAGAAGGAGCGTCCAGCCAAGGTTCCTTGAAAGGACCCGATCGCAGATCACCCTTGGCAAGTACATACTGTTCTAGTTGAGGACTCCCCTCTGGGGGAACCAGCTTCGGGTGCGAGTGCGCCAGTGCCCGAACCGAGGGCTGCGGAGCCTCCAGAACTGGTGTCCAGCATGGCGTCCGTGGAGTGCAGTGTCACTGCCTTCTTGAAGCAGCAGCGGGCACTGATGTCCGGCACGTCCGTTTCCTCTGCCCTGACCATCAGGTGTTTGACATATGAGGTTCCCCCTCGGGAGACCCTTACGGTGCCCATTCCTCCTATCCTGGAATGACTTATGCTCCACATGTGGGAAATGCCGGTGTCGACGCCAGTGATCAGAAATTGACCCGACTCGATGTATCGAGTCCTCCGGAGCCCTGGGTTTCAAAAAGCACAACTGACGCACAACTCCATGGTTGTGGAGTCGGCCATGTGTCAACTGAAGAGTCAGAAGGCGCACTCCTTGGTGCCCCCCTGGCAGGGAGGCCTGCATCTTCGATGCCCTCGGCAGGAAGTGCTACCAGGGCGCGATGCTGAATTGTCGGATCCAGGCCTACCAGCTGTGCATGGGCATGTACCTGAGAGATCTGGCGAAGGAGCTCACCGAGTTCTCGGCTGGTCTCTCCGAGAAACCTTTGCAGTGCTTCAAGGGCCTGTCCAAAGCTGTCCGTGAATGCTCCAAGTTCATGTTTCGAGTGACCTATGACTAGTTTGAGTCGGTGACCCAGGTAGCCACAGTGGGCATTGGTGCATGCTGCCAAGCTTGGCTACAGTCGTCGGACCTCAAACAATGGGTACAGGACAAGTTGGTCAATGTCCCATGTCGGGGAGAACTGTTTCGGCAAACCCATGGCTGACAAGGCTGCTGATTTGGAGACCGAGTTCATGACAAGGATTGGGCTCTCTAAGAAGACATCTGCCCCTGCCCGAGGAAGTCCACTGCTTACCAAAACTACCCTCCTTATCAGGCCTCCCTGGCTCCCCAGCAAGGGCAGCAGGCCAAGGGACAGGGGCATGGCCTGTGTAAGCAGAAGGCTCCCAGGCCCAGCCTGGAGAGAGCTTTTGACTCTTGCATCATGGCCTCTCTCCCAACCGGAGCTTGGCAGCCCACAGGAGGTTGGCTCACCCTGTATGCTCACAGGTGGGGAGCTATCACCGCCGATTCCTGGGCATTACAGGTGATCAGGGAGGGTGACCTCCTCCATCTGGCCCAAGTGCCTCCACACGGCTTCCCAGGAGAGCCTATCAGGTCTCCTCTTCACTAGGATGACCTTCTGAAGAAGTTGGGAGGTCTTCTCGAGGATCAAGCAGTGGAACCGGTGCCCCACCACCTCAAGGGCAAGGGGTTCTACTCCAGGTACTTCCTCATGCCAAAGAGGACAGGGGTAAGCTGCGCAGTGGGCCTCAGGGACCAATGGTCCCAGGCTACAGGACATCTCCAGGACAGAATCAAAATGACTAGGCACCTGGTGCAGGTCCTAACCTGGTGAATCTTGCCTCGTCACTTGAGGGCAGGGATGCCTTTCTAGGCTCCTCGTCACTCAAGGGTCCTCACCACAGATGCTTCCCTGCTGGGCTGGGGAGCCCATTGCCAGGGACACCACACCCAGGGCATTTGGTCCCCAGACAAGACTGCTCAGCAGATCAATCTATTGGAACTGCGTGCAATCCATCTCGCCCTGAAGGCGTTTTGGCAGTGCCTGGGCCACAGGTCTGTCCTGGTGCAGATGGACAACCAGGTTGCCATGCTCTGTGAACAAACAGGGGGCACGGGGTCCCACGCCCTCTGTCAGGAAGCCCTGGATCTGTGCTCTTATGCAGTCCAGCAGGGTGTTCTCCTCAAGGCGGTATACCTGCCGAGCCAGGACAACTGGCTGGCCGACAGACTCAGCAGGATGCTCCAGCCGCTCGAGTGGCAGCTGGATCCTGAAGTGGCCGCCAGGCTTTTTCAGACCGGGGGGAACCGGTGATGGATCTGTTTGCCAGCCCGGACAATCACCAGTTGCCCCATTTTTGCTCAAGGCAGCCGCACCCCACCAGGCTGCCGATGCCTTTCTAGTCTTATGGTCGGTGGGTTTTCTGTATGCTTTTCCCCTGATACCTCTGATCGCCAAGACTCAGTTCAAGATTCTTCACGACAGAGCTTCAGTCATCCTGCTAGCTTCACAGTGGCCCAGGCAACCGTGGTTTCCACTTCTCCTGCAGCTATCGGTGGAGGCCCCCATCCCCTTGGGGTCAGCATCATGGCTTCTTTCCCAGAAGGGGAGCTTTCTTCTGCATTCCAAACCTCAGCTCCCTTTCGCTGACAGTGTGACTGCTGAGAGGGTGACACTAGCCCCACTCCTCCTTCTGAAGGACGTGGAGGATGTTTTGCTGGCGTCACGCAAAGCGTCTACCAGACAGGCTTATGCTTTTAAGTGGCGCAGGTTTGCACTTTGGTGCGCTGAGTGGGGGGTCGACCCCTTTTCGTGCCCGGTGGTTGTGGTATTATAATACTTTCTCCACCTCTCCAGGACAGGGCTTAAGTCAAACGCGGTCAGAGTGCATCTCAGTGTCCTAGTGGGGAACCACCATTAGGTGGACGGGAAGCCCCTCTCAGCTCATCCAGTGGTGTCCCGGTTCCTAAAGGGCCTACTCCTGTCTAAGGCGCCGGTCTGCCCTCTGGCGACTGAATGGGATCTCAATGTGGTGTAGCTCACCCTGCTGCCCTTCGAACCGATGGCTTCATGCCAACTCCGCTAGCTCTCCTGGAAGGTGGTTTTCCTGGTTGCTCTCACTTCTGCCGAAGGGTGAGTGAGCTTCAGGCCCTTGTGGTGGAGAAGCCTTATACCAGGTTCTACAAGAATAGGGTGGTGCTTTGCACGCACCCCAAGTTCCTTCCAAAGGTGGTGTTCTCGTTCCACCTAAACCAGGAGGTGGTCCTCCCTACCTTTTTTCTCAGACTTCATGCCAGTCGGGCAGAGGCGGTCCTCCGTACCTTGGACTGTAGGAGGGCCCTGTCTTTCTACATTCAACATACTCAAGGCCACCAGAACACCTCTCAGCTTTTCGTTTCCTACGACCCCAGTAAGCTGGGAGAGGCAGTGACCAAGCGTACGCTGTCCACATGGGTGGCAGACTGTATTGCCTGGGCTTATGAGGAGGTGAGGCTTCTGCTGGAAGGCCGTGTCACGGTGCACCGGGTCAGGGCTATAGCGACATCAGTTGCTCACCTGCACTCGGTTCCTCTGGCAGACATCTGCCATGCCAGCACCTGATCTTCAGTTCATACCTTTGCAGCTCATTACTTCCTGATAGGGAGTCCTGACGGGACAGTGCGTTTGGCCAGGCCAGGCCATGCTCCATAACCTCTTTGGGATCTAGGCAACGACTACCCTCTGACCCGTCTGTGTTTAGGCTACCGGCGTGCTAATTCCTTTGGATGCAGAGGTCCTGTTACTCCATAATACGGATGTCATTACGACTGCTGGCGGCTCTCGATGAGGGAGACACGAGTTCCACAATGCTTGTACTGGGTCAAGCATTGATATCTTCGGTCACTTCTTAATAATGGTTTATGGACTTTTCCTCCAGGAACTTGTCCAAACCTTTTTTAAACCCAGCTACACTAACAGCCTTTACTACATCCTCCGGTAACAAATTCCAGAGTTTGATTACACGTTGAGTGAAAAAATATTTTCTTTTATTAGTCTTAAATAGTTTACTCTGTAACTTCATTGCATGTTCCCTAGTCTTTCTATATTCTGATAAGGTAAACAGTCGATCTACGTTTACCCATTCCACTCCGTTCATTAATTTATAGACTTCTATCATATCTCCCCTCAGCCGTCTCTTTTCCAGGTTAAAGAGCCCTAACCTTTTTAGCCTTTCTTCATAGGAGTATCCTTCCATCCCCTTTACCATTTTGGTGGCTCTTCTCTGTACCTTTTCTAAAATCGCTATATCCTTTTTAAGATACGGCGACCAGAATTGCACACAATATTCAAGGTGCGGTCTCACCATGGAACGATATAGAGGCATTATAATATCTTTTGTTTTATTTTCCATTCCTTTCCTTATGATACCTAGCATTCTATTTGCTCTCTTGGCCGCCGCTGCACACTGGGCCGAGGGTTTTAACATGGTATCCACAATGACGCCTAAATCATTTTCCTGGGTGGTGGTTCCTAATGTGGAACCTTGCATCGTGTAACCATAGTTTGGGTTGTTCTTCCCTAGGTGCATAACCTTGCACTTGTCCACATTAAATGTCATCTGCCATTTTGATGCCCAGTCTTCCAATTTATCAAGATCCTCTTGCAATTTTTCACAATCCTCTTGGGTTTTAACAACTTTAAATAGTTCTGTGTCATCTGCAAATTTGATAACCTCACTCGTTATTCCATTTTCCAGGTCATTTATGAATATGTCAAAAAGCAGCGGACCCAGCACAGATCCCTGGGGTACACCGCTATTCACCTTTCTCCATTGGGAAGATTGGCCATTTAGCCCTACCCTCTGCTTTCTATCTTTTAACCAGTTCCTGATCCACAATAGAACACTGCCTCCTATCCCATGACTCTTTAGTTTTGCCAAAAGTCTCTGATGAGGGACCTTGTCAAAGGCTTTCTGAAAGTTCAGATACACAATATCAACCGACTCACCTTTGTCCACCTGTTTATTCACTCCTTCAAAAAAAATAACAGATTAGTAAGACAAGATCTTCCTTGTCTAAAGCCATGTTGGCTGTCTCCCATTAGGTTGTGACTATCTACATGCTGAGTAATTTTATTCTTTATGATGGTTTCTACCATTTTTCCCGGTACTGACGTCAGGCTCACCGGTCTGTAGTTTCCCGGATCACCCCTGGAACCCTTTTTAAAAATTGGTGTTACATTGGCGATCCTCCAATCTTCAGGTATTAGAGATGATTTTAATGATAGTTCACAGATTACTGATAGCAGGTCTGCAATCTCATATTTCAGTTCTTTCAACACCCATCCGGCCCAGGTGATTTGCTACTCTTGAGTTTATCTAATAGTTGTAAGACATCTTCCCGTTGTATCGATATTTCCTTCAGTTCTTCCGCACCTTTAAATACCATTTCAGTCATGGGTAACATCCCTACATCTTCCTTAGTAAAGACCGAAGCAAAGCATTCATTCGGTCTCTCCGCTATCGCCTTGTCGCCTCTTAGTGCTCCTTTAACCCCTTTATCATCTAATGGACCAACTGACACTCTCACAGGTTTTTAGCTACGAATGTACTTGAAAAGGTCTTTATTTTGCGTTTTTGCTTCCGCAGCAAGCTTCTTCTCAAATTCTCTTTGCCTGCCTTATCAATGCCTTGCATTTGACTTGCCAGTGCTTGTGCTGTTTCCAGGTTTCGTCGTTTGGCTCTTTTTTCCATTTCCTGAAAGATGCTTTTTTGGCAACAGCCTCTCTGACCTCACCTTTAAACCATGCTGGCAGTTTTTTGGACTTCCTTCCACTTTTCTTAAAGCGTGGAATACAGCTGGTCTGGGCTTCCAAGATAGTATTTTTCAACAACACCCAAGCTTGATGTACGTCTTTAACCTTCGCAACTGCTCCTTTTAGTTTTTTCTTAACTGTTTTCCTCATTTTATCATAGTCTCCCTTTCGAAAGTTAAAAGGTAGTACTGTGGATTTCCCTACTATCCCTCCTCCACTAATTAAATCAAAGGCGATCATGCTATGATCACTATTGCCAAGTGGCCCCAACACCCTTATCTCTTGCACTAGAAAGTCAGCAACAGAAAGTCATCAACAGAAAGTCAGTAACATAGAAAGTCTCCTCAACTCTTTTTTGCTTTTGATCCTTCTCATTTGGGACGTCCAGTCTCCAAGAGAACACTAACTGGATTGCGCAGTGTATTTCTTTCGCCTATCAGAGTAAGAACCTCACTCTGGAGGGCCATGTCACAGTTCACAATGTGAGCCATGGCAGCCTCCATGGCTCATCTGAACTCTCTCTATTGACGACATCTGTCGAGCAGCCACTTGGGCCTCGGTTCATACCTTCACAGCCCATTACTGCTTGGACAAGGATTCCCTCCGTGATGCCTTGTTTGGTCAGGCTGTTCTCAAACACCTGTTCCATACCTAATCAACTCCTACCCACCATCCCTGGTAGGATGCCAGAGATCCATGGGGGGAAGTGGAGCCCTTTCACAGGGACACACAACTTCTGGGGTTCTCTCCCTGGCATCTGAAGCTAAGGAGTCCCCATATATGAAGACTACATTCCTGCTTGTTCCTGGAGATAGCATAGTTACTCACCTGTAACAGGTGATCTCCGGGAACAGCAGGAATTTAGTTGTCACAACCCACCCATCTCCCCTAGGAGTTGTATCTCTATCTCTTTCCTTTCCCTCGCGCTCTCTCTTTGTCTCAGCTCTAAAACTCAACTGGAGAGAGGCAGTTGGGAAAGGCGGGAAGGCAGCACGCAGGCGCTGTGGGATGCTCCCAAAAGCTTTCTGATTGGACGCTGGGGAGCGTTCCCGCGCAGACTCCATCGGTACCGACGATACCCATATGTGCAGACTAAATTCCTGCTGTTCCTGGAGATCACCTGTTACAGGTGAGTAACTATGCTTTATGCTTCCAGAAAGCCTTCCGCAAGACGCTCTTTCAAGTGGAAAAGGTTTACCATATGGTGCTCGCAGAAGGATCTTAACCCCCTTGCGATACCTCTGGAATCATTACTGGAGCATCTCCTTCATTTATCCAATGCAGGACTTAAGGCTAACTTAGTAAGGGTCCATTTGAGTGCTATTGCAGCTTCTTTCAAGCCTTTAAATGGACAACCTATTTCCTCCCATCTTCTTATAGCAAGATTTATGAGAGGCTGCCTTATAACTAAGCCTCCCATTAGGCCACCACCGGTGGCATGGGACTTAAACCTGGTTCTTGGCCAGCTTATGGAGCCACCTTTCAAACCCTTAGCTACTCCCTCGTTGAAATAACTTTCCAGGAAAGGAATCTTTCTCATTGCAATCACATCAGTACGTCGCATCAGTGAGTTGCAAGCACTAGTGGCTGATCCTCCTTATACAAGGTTCCATCATGACAAGGTAGTCCTTAAGACTCATCCACACTTTATGCCAAAGGTGGTCTCGCCTTTTCATCTAAACCAAGTGGTCTACCTGCCTGTTTTTTTTCCAAGGCCTCATGCATGAAATGCAGAAAGGAATCTTCATACTTTGGACTGTAAAAGAGCTTTAGCCTTTTACTTACAAAGAACACAGCAACTTAGAAAGTCCTCTCAACTTTTTGTTGCTTTTGATCCTTCTCATTTGGGACTTCCAGTCTCCAAGAGAACACTGTCCAACTGGATTGCTCAGTGTATTTTCTTTGCATATCAGAGTAAGAATCTTCCTCAGGAGGGCCATGTCACAGCTCACAATGTGAGAGCCATGGCAGCTTCAATGGCTCATCTGCACTCTGTGTCTATCGATGACATCGGTTGAGCAGGCACCTGAGCCTCGGTTCATACCTTCACAGCCCATTACTGCTTGAACAAGGACTCCCGCCAGGATGCCTTGTTTGGTCAGGCTGTTCTCCAGCACCTGTTCCATACCTAATCAACTCCTACCCACCATCCCTGGTAGGATGCCAGAGATCCATGGGGGGAAGTGGAGCCCTTTCACAGGGACACACAACTTCTGGGGTTCTCTCCCTGGCATCTGAAGCTAAGGAGTCCCCATATGTGAAGACTACATTCCTGCTTGTTCCTGGAGATAGCATAGTTACTCACCTGTAACAGGTGATCTCCGGGAACAGCAGGAATTTAGTCTTCACAACCCACCCACCTCCCCTATCTATCTTTCTCTATCTTTCTCTCTCTCTCTCTCTCTCTCTCAGCTTTAAACTCAACTGGAGAGAGGCAGTTGGGAAAGGCGGGAAGGCGGGATGCTCCCAAAAGCTTTCTAATTGGACGCTGGGGAGCGTTCCTGCATAGGCTCCGTCGGTACTGATGATACCCATATGTGAAGACTAAATTCCTGCTGTTCCCAGAGATCCTGTTACAGGTGACTAACTATGCTTTACCGAAGGACGATCTTGCCAAACAAATCTGATTGAGTTCTTTGACTGGGTGACCAGGGAACTAGATCAGGGGCATGCAATGGATGTCATATACCTGGATTTCAGCAAAGCCTTTGATACTGTTCCTCATAGCAGGCTTATCAATAAACTCGGTAGCTTGGGGATGGATCCCAAGATGGTAAATTGGATCAGAAATTGGTTGACTGACAGACGACAGAAGGTGATGGTAAATGGAGCTCTCGGCTGAAGGGAAGGTGATTAGCGGGGTGCCCCAGGGGTCAATCCTGAGCCCAGCACTGTTCAATGTATTTGTGAGTGATATTGCTGAAGTACTGACTGGGAAAGTCTGCCTTTTTGCAGAAGACACAAAAATTTGCAACAGAGTGGACTCCACCGAGAGAGTGCTTAACATGAGGCAAGATCTACAAAAGCTGGAAGAATGGTCTAATGCTTGGCTAAGATTTAATGCAAAGAAGTGCAGAGTCATGCACTTTGGGTAGCAGAAATCCAAGGGAAATGTATGCGATAGGGGGTGAGAGGTTGGTGTGTAAGGATCAGGAGAAAGACCTTGGTGTGATTATTTCTGAAGATCTCAAGATGGCAAAAGCCAGGAGGATGTTGGGCTGCATACAAAGATGAGTTACCAGCTGAAAGGTAGAGGTACTTATGCCACTGTACAAGTCACTGGTGAGGCCTCACTTGGAATACTGTGTTCAGTTTTTGAGAACATACCTTGCAAAGGATGTAAAAAGACTGGAAACTGTTCAGAGGAAGGCGACCAAAATGATTTGGAGCCTGCGTCATTAGCCTTATGAGAAAAGAGACTTGACGACCTAAATATGTACACTTTGGAGGAGAAGAGGGACAGGGGAGATATGATTCAGACCTTGAAATACTTAAAGTTAAATAATGAACAAACAAACCTCTTCCAAAGATGGGGAAGCTGTAAAACTAGAGGGCATAACAGGAAGCTTCAAGGTGGTAAATTGAAAGGCAATCTCAGGAAATACTTTTTCACAGAAAGGGTGGTAGATGCTTGGAATGCCCTCCTGATGGAAGTGGTGGGGGCAAACACGGTGACGGAATTCAAAATGGCATGGGACAGACACAGTGGATCTCTTTACAGCAACAGGTTGTTGTTGTTAAGTACCACCGAGTCGGAGTCTACTCATGGCGACCCTCTGGATAGCTATTCTAAATTGTGTTCGGTCTTCAGTCAGACGGCTCATTGTTGACAGACTGGTACCCGTAGCTGCTGTTATTGTATCGATCCATCTCATTGCTGGCCTTCCTCTTTTGCGTTGACCTTCTATCTTACCAAGCATGATGTCTTTCTCTAATGATCTCTCTCTTCACATGATGTGTCCAAAGTATGAAAGTCAAAGTCTTGTCATCTGAGCTTCTAAAGAAAGCTTAGGTTTGATCTCCTCTAGTACCGACTGGTTTGTTCTTTGGGCAGTCCGTGGTATACACAGTATTCGCCGCCAGCACCATATTTCAAAGGCATCAATTTTCTTCCTGTATCTTTTTCACTGTCCAGCTTTCACATCCATATGATGTTATTGAAAATGCCATGGCTTGAACAAGTCGAATCTTTGTATGGAGAGAGACATCTCTGCTCTTAATCTTATCTAGGTCTTTCATAGCCATTCTGCCAAGAGCAGTTTGTCTGATTTCTTGACTGCTTGTTGCTTCTTTATTGATAGTTGATCCAAGTAGGTTAAAGTTGTTCACAATTTCAATTTCTTCTCCTTCAACGATGAATCTGATTATGCCAGTTGTCATGATCTTAGTCTTCTTTACATTAAGGTGCAGGCCCATTTTGAGACTATGTTCTTTGGTTGTGAGAAGCAAATGTTTCAGATCATCTTCACTTTCAGCCAGTAATGTGGTATCATCAGCATAGCGAAGGTTGTTGAGTCTTCCACCAATCTTCACACCTCTGTTGTATTCATACAATCCTTCTCTGATTTGTTCTGCATATAAGTTAAACAGGTAGGGGGAAAGTATGCAGCCTTGTCTTACACCTTTGCTTATTTTAAACCATTCTGTTTCTCCTTGTTCCATTTGAAGTGTTGCTTCCTGATCAATGTACAGATTGCGCAAGAGTACAATCAGGTGTTCTGGTATACCCATGCTGCTTAACGTGGCCCAGAGTTTCTCATGGTTTACACAGTCAAAAGCCTTGCTATAGTCAATAAAGCACAAATAGATATCCTTTTGGTATTCTTTAGTCTTTTCAAGGATCCATCTCACATCCGCAATGATGTCTTTCGTTCCTCGCCCTTTTCTGGACCCTGCTTGCACTTCAGGTAGTTCTTGTTCCAGGTATGGTTGTAGTCTCTCTTGAATAATCTTCAGTAGAATCTTGTTGGCATGTGGGATCAGAGCAATTGTGCGATATTTTCTACAGTCAGTTTTATCACCTTTCTTTAGTATTGGTATAAACACAGATCTTTTCCAGTCAGTTGGCCATGGTGTTGTCTTCCATATTTCTTGGCAGAGCCTTGTAAGTACGGTAACAGCTGCATCAGATTGCTGTAATACTTCTATGCGAATGCTATCAATGCCTGGTGCTTTGTTCTTTGATAAGGCTTTCAATGCTACTTCAACTTCTTCTTTAATCACCAATGGTTCCCCATCATAAGGTACAGGTTGAAATGGCTGTTGATCTTTATCATATAAAAACTCTATATATTCCTTCCACCTTTTCTTGGTCTTCTCAGCATCATTCAACATAGAACCTTGAGCATCTTGTAACATTCCAATTCAAGGCTGGAACATTTTCTTTAACTCTCGTAGTTTTAGGAAAGCCAATCTTGTTCTTCTAATAGTTTCTGCTTCTATTTCCTTGCATGCGTCGTCGTCATACTTTTCCTTTTCCTGTCTTGCTGCACGTTGGAAATCTCTGAGTTCTGTGATTCTTTCTTTCTCCTCTGGCTTTAGCTTCTCTGTGTTTCTGGGCAATTTTCAGAGTTTCTTCTGTCATCCATTTTGGCCGTTTTTTCTTTTTCACCTTTTGTAGAGACATCTCGCTTTCTTCCAACACAACCTTTTTGATGTCATTCTATAACTCTTCTGGGGCTCTATCATTTGTATCTAAAGCAGCAAATTGATTTTGCAGGCAGTCTTTAAATTCCAGTGGTATATTCTCAAGGTCATATTTTGCTGCATTCATGAGTGGTTTGCTCTTTTTGAACTTTAGCTTGAGTTTGCATACTCGTAGATGATGATTTGTACCAGAGTCATATCCAGGTTTTGTCTTTGTTGATGTTATAGAGCTTTTCCATCGTTGACTTCCACAGATGTAGTCAATTTGATTTTTATACAATCCATTGGGTGAAGTCCATGTGTACATTCGCCGCTTGTGTTGCTGGAAGAAGGTGTTTGAGATGAATAGATTGTTGGTCTTGCAGAATTCTATCAGTCTTTCTGCAGCTTCATTTCTATTGCCAAGTCCATATTTTCCAACTACTTTGCCTTCTTTTTTGCCAACATTTGCGTTCCAGTCACCCATGACTATCAGGATATCCTGTTTGCATGTTCTGTCAATTTCAGCGTGTACCTTTTCATAGAACTCTTCAATTTCATTCTCTTCTGCAGCTGTTGTTGGGGCATATACTTGAATTATAGTTGTGTTGAAAGGCATTCCTCGTAGACGAATAGAGATTAAGCGTTCGCTGACTGCATTGCATTTCATTACAGTTCTTGCAAGTTTCTTCTTTATTATAAATGCAACACCATTTCTTCTTTGTCTTTCATTTCCAGCATAGTAGACAATGTGATATCTGATGAAAAGTGCCCGATGCCAGTCCATTTCAGTTCGCTGACACCCAACAGATCAAGTTGTACACGTTCCATTTCATTCTTGACCACCTCCAACTTCCCTTGGTTCATGCTTCGTACGTTCCATGTTGCAACGTGTAAGACATCTTTGCAGCTTCTGCCTCTCATTTCATGTGCAGTTACATCAGAAGTCCCGAGGGCTTTGATCCAACCACATCATAAATGTGGCTTTACTCTGAAAAGTCTTCAGCTCTTCCCCAATAGTTGAGTGCCTTTCGACCTGGGGGTCTCATCTTCTAGCACTATAGCACAATTTGTTTTGTTGTAACTATCCATTGGGTTTTCATGGCAAGATACAGAAGTAGATTGCCGGGCCTTTCTTCCGCGCAGTTTGTTTGGTGTTGCCGTTGTCACAGAAATGTGATCCTCTGCCATCAACACTATCCCATTCTGCTGCTGCCCAAATGGGTGGTCTGTCTTGGTCTAGCACCTCAGCTGAGACCTGTCCATCTTGGGAGACCCTGCCAGTAGTTAAACTACCGATAGTTTAGCTCTCAGCATCACTGATGCACACAAGCCCTCACAGCATGACAAGCTGCAAACCAAGTAATAATAAACAGCAACTGGATAAAATCAAAATAAACTGAACCATCTAATTTCTCAACAAATAGAGGGGTCCTACATGGAGTGGTGGGTTCACCCCTAAACAAAGACATGGGGAGGGGTTTCCTGCACGGAACGGCAGGTGCACCTACTCTTGCCATCGTACTGGACAGACTAGATGGACCATACTGCTCTTTATCTGCCGTCATTTACTATGTTACTATGTAATCAATTTTTTTCAAAAATTGGAGGCCTCTGCATGACGACTCACAGTGGAAAGTTGCACACATGCATAGAAGGGCCTTTCAAATATTTTCAGAACTTGCCTAGCTGGAAAAGTTTATCACCCATCTGTGAGGACTTGTGTCCTGCTATTCACAAACACTTGCTACAGGTTTATTTTTGGTTGGCTGGTTAATGTGAAGTTATCAATTCTAAACCAAGCCTGTAAATTGGGGTGCAAAGCTTTGTAATTTAATGGTGGTTCTGTTTAAAAACTGCCTATAACAAAATAGGCTGGAATATCTAGGATGCCATTTCAGCATAGCCCTGATAAAAGAAACCCTGATGGGAATGAAGTCACTGGTATACTCTGCATCTGCTTTCTCTTCCAGGAACAATAAATATAACCACATAAGGAAAACGTTGATCATTTTGTATGTTCTTGCATACTATTTACAGTGGTGTGCAAAGGTCTTGAGGGGCTGTAAGGTGCGGAGGAAGCAGCTACTAATTTTTTATGCATTTCTAGCAGTGCTTGATATGCCGCTAGGGCCGAAGCATAAAAGCGGTTTACAATAACCAAAAGGCTGCAAAGAAAGAAAGGAAAAGATTGCCAATATATGAAAGGAAAGGAAGAGAACAGTAAAAGAGCAAGCGGGACAGCAAGAGAAAACAGGAAATGACACATGTACAAAGACACCAGAAAAAGTCTGACAACAAGTAGGAGAAACAAAAGAGAAAGACACAAATATAAAGGGAGAGGTTACCACATATAAGGAAGAAGATACATGAAAGTTAAACTAAAAAAAGGGAGAACAGTCAGGATGAGATAGAAAAGGCCAACTGAAAGAGATGGGTTTTCAGGGCCACCTTGAACCTGGGGAATGTCAATTCAGAATGAAGGGTTAGAGGGAGGGAGCTTCATAATGCTGGAGCCAGAAAGAAGGTACCCTGGCAAGTGCATTCCAGATGTGCCTGGGAGACAGATGGAAGGATGAGTGTGGATGGAATGAAGGAGCCAGTGAGGATGATGGAAGAGGATAAGATCAGCTAGGTAGTGAGGAGTTGGAGGTATGTATAACTGTGTGCCATGATAAGGAGTTTATACTGGACATGATATTGAACAGGAAGCCAGTGCAGCTGTGCTAGCAAGGGGGAGGCATGATCAAAACGGAAGGAATGCTTGAGAATGCAAGTGGCAGTGTTCTGAAGAAGCTGTAACCTGTGGAAGTGGTATTGTGGGAGGCCATTGAGAACTATGTTGCAGTAGTCAATCTGCAAAATAACTAGTTTCAGGAGTAGTATAGATAAGTGCCTCGAGGGAAAGGAATGGCTGGACTGAACGGATCTGTCACAGATGACAGAAGCAACGGTGTGACACCAAGGAGATATGCTCAGTGAAGGTCATGTCAGAGTCCAGGATAACCCCCGAGGTACCTAAAAGGATGCCATGGGGATAGCAGTGGAAGCAATAACAGGACCTAGTGGTGGAAGGTAGGAACCAAAAGTTATCCAGGTGGCTGAGGACTTCGCAGGATTGAGATGGAGAAAGTTGTCTGCTAGCCAGGAGTGGACCTGAGCTAAGCAGGCATTGAGGGCAGAGAGGTTCGGGGCTGTGGAAGGAGTGCAGTATAGGAGAAGAATGTCGTCAGCATAGTAAGCGGAAACACTCAGCTACTGAACCAAAAGACAGAGGAGTGCCAAGAAAGCATTTGAACATCAAAGGAGACCGGACTGAACCCTGGGGAAACACCACAGGACAGGGAGCAGCAGAGGAGGACTTGGAGCCTTAGAGAACAGAAAAAGAGCGCAACTTCAGAAAGGACCTAAACCATTTAAAGGGGGTACCAGCAGCATCAAAGCCAGACAAAAGAAAGGCGTGCGGTGATCGACAAGGTGGAACAGAGGAAGAAACGCACTGAGTGGGGCATCCAAGTACTCAAAATGGAGTTCTGTTCAGTGATGAAAGCATGTTCTACATTCTGTATGAATAGGGCAAAACCTATTTGAGGAGGTTTCCTCATGAAGAGTATAAACCAGAGTGCTTGAATATCTCTGTGAAACATCAAACCAAGGTCATGATCTGGGGATGCATGGCAGCCAGATGTCTGGAAGACTCAATATAGTTGACAGGATAGTTAATGCAGCGAAATACATAGGAATTCTGCAGAAGTACATGCTGCCATCAGCTGAGCAACTGTTTCCAGTCAGATATTTCTTTCAGGATGACAATGCACCTTACCACAGAGTGAAAACAATCGTCAACTGTAAGAAAATAAACTGAGTTCAGACCATTGACTGGCCAACTCAATCACCCGATCTCGACCTGGTTGAGAATCTTTGATACACAGTATCAGTTGAGATCTCCAGGAAGCAGCTGCGGACCTAGCGAGAGCTGATTGAGTCACTGATTGGAGCCTGGAATCACATCAGAACATAAGAACACCTCGTCAAACTGGTTCATTCCATGCCACAGGTATCTTCTGGTGAGGAAGAGCAAGAGCTGGCCCAACAAGTACTAATGGCCACCAACAACATAACTGCCAATTTCAGGGCTACCTAATGAAATTAAGAAGAAAACATGCACACTGCCAACATATACAGAACAGAAAACGCAATTTTTTGGGCACACATTGCATCTTTGTACACAGATTCACAACCAAACAAACATGGTTCTTAAACAATCATAAAAGAATGCTCAAGTCATGGCAAATTAGCTAGATTTGTACAAAAGACAAAAGTGACGAAAATGGCATGCAGAAAGGGTTGTAAATTGTAACACATTTGTCCCTGTGATTCAAATAATTAAAACTGCCAATTTGGTATTACCTATGCAAGACTTTCACACCACTATATTTTCATGAAAATCAAGTTGAGGATGCTGCTAAACTCTACTATTCGAAATGTTTTGAGAGTTGAGTGCAGAAACTATTTTCTAATGATGTAATATAGGGCTAGTGGTAATGTATAAACTATTTTTTAACATAAGTAAAACCAAATAATACTTTAATTCTTCACCAGAAGATACACTTCTAGCAATCCAAGCACCTTCTGGTACACAACTAGAGGTACCAATTCCTGAAGTGGTACGTAAGAATCACTATTTGTCTACCTTTGGGGAAAAGTTGTTAGCTGAGTGTGATAGGTTTTCTATTTTAGCAAATGTAAGATGTATAGAATTTTGTGTATCTATGAAACTGACTAGACTGAGAAAAAATTGAGTTGGTACATTATATTACAAAGGTAACTGTGGCTACAGTACTTACTTATCCCATAGGAGGGAAGGAGATGGCTTTTTGAGCCAAACAGAGGCTGCCTACCACAATTTTTTCTTCAGTATACCAATATAAATTTCCCAAAAGTGAATATTTTGTGTATTATTTAAACAAAAAATTAAATAATGAAGCCCCATCGTGTCTGTTGGAGATATTGTACGTCTATAGACCCAGGTGAACCATAAGGTCTGAGGGCCAAGAATTGCTTGATCTGACCTTTCGCCAGGTTCTGTTAGATGAGATATGTATGAGGGTGTTTTCAGTAGTAGCTCCTGCCCTATGAATTTCTGTGCCACAGGAAGTACACTGAATAAGCAAGCTTACGGCTTTATGCAAGCTTTTCTGAATTGAGGCACAGTAGTATCACATATTTTTATTAAATTTTGAAAACTTGCATTTCCAAATCATGCTGTCCAGACTAGTGGGTTATAATCCCCCCTGCTAGCAGATGATGGAGACAAAGAACCAATTAGAAGCTTCAGTGACATCACTGGCACACATACATGCTCCCCTAGGAGATAGCTTCAGAGTTTTTTCTATCTCAGCAGATGGTGGACTTTGTCTATTTTTCTCTTGGCAGTCACTTTGAGAGTGACAGTCCAGTGTAGCTCTTTTTGGAACCAGATGTCCCTAGGGTGCACAAGTGGTGCCCATCTGGGATTTCCTGGGATTTCGCTGGTATGCTACTGATCAAGTGGATCAGTTTGAGCTGCCTGGAAGGGGGGGGGGGGGGTGCTCCTGCTCAATAGGTGCAGAGCAGCCTCAGGGGTGAACCAGAGTTCCTGCCTTCTGAGGAGCTTTTCTATCAAAATTTCATTTTTGTTTTTCATTAAAGATTTTAAAAGAAAAAAAAACCAGCTGTTTTCAGTGAAGCAGTTTATCTCAGCTAGTGGCTGGTTCCTGCAGGCCTTGGGTAGTAACGGAGTATTACTGCACCTCTTCTCTTTCTTCCTTTTATTTCTTAATTTTTTTCTTCAGTTTGCCTTCCTCCTCCTGCTGTGTTTTTTTTTTTTCCAACGCATCTCTATGGGGCAGTTCAGGTTCTGTCAGCCAGCAGCACCATTTTTTCTCTTCAGCCTTTTAATGCGATTCTTCCTGCTTTTTTTCTGCAACATTTCTTCACTGGGCCAGCTATTTTTGAGCTTCTTTCATTCGCATTTTGTCTCACAGATCAATTTTTTTTCACAGTGGGAGCCTTTTTTTCACTGTTTTTGTTCTGCATTCAGTTTTTAGCATGCCTGCTCTTTTTCTCTGTGAAACATTAGCAGATCTGTTTTTTTTCTGTACAGATGCCCTCTTCTTTTCAGCACTGCCTTGGCTATGGCCACAAGTGCTGGGTTTTGATAGACCGCCTCTGCACTTCCTGTGCTTCTGACCCAGGGTGAAGTTCTTCAGCAGGCATGTCTTCTACACATTATGAGAGCATAGAGAATTCAGCGGTGGCTTTTCCTTTGGTCCCCCTTACGCTGCCCCTACTGGGGAATGTCTCTCTTCCTCCTGTTCTTTTGCCGGAGCAAGGGCAGCCTCCTGGGGAGTCCGATTCATCCCAGTTTGTTCTTCTGTCAGGCCTGGGATCTTTGGTGTTCTGGCCATTCCTTCTAGAGCACCCTCTCCAGGGCCTTTTGGTCTGTCAGCATCCAAGGGCCCATCATCCAGAAAGCACGCGAGCTCTACCTTGCCTGCTCAGGATATGGAGCAGCCCTCCAAGGAGGGCTTCTGGCAGGTGGAATCCCTTAGAGAAGCCAGTTTGAGGACAGTCTGGTCAATGAGTTTGACTGCGAAGACGGGGAATTGTCTCCTCCAGAAGAGGACACTGATCTTAAGGATAACTCCCAGGATGTATGTCCTTCTTTGTAAGGAGGAACTGTCCGTTCTCATTTCTTAAACTGTGGAGTCACTCCATATTGCTGACCCTTCGGAAATGCAGGACTCCACCCAGTCCAAGTCTCAGGCTTATCCCATTCCTAGATACATTCATGAGCCATCTAGAGCCTTTCCTTTTCCTTTAGAGCTTCAGCAAATGGTTTCCCTGGAGTGTAACTCTGATGCTTCCTTGCGCTCAGCTAGGCATCTAGGACGTTTTTATGTCTGATCACCTGCGGACTTTGATAAGTGTCTCTGCTTTCCTAAGGTGGATGCCCTAGTAGCAGCGATAACGAAGCACACCACAATCCCTGTGGAAGGAGGAGCAGCACTCCAGGATCATCAGGATAGGAAGGTTGAAGGCCTTTTGAAAACTGCTTTTTCTTCTTTCTCTCTCTAGCCTTCTGTCTGTGAGGGTTTAGCGACTTGTGCCCTGCTCAGAGGGGTTCAGCTCCCATTGCTGGACTGTTCAGCCTATTTGGAATCAATCAAAAACAATCACCAAAAACAACCCCCGTGGAAAATGTAATCTGTAAAATAGTTATCTCCAAGTTATAATACCCTGTTTAATGTAATTTCAGTTTGTTCAATGTAAACCGCACTGATGCAGAATAGCGCGGTATATAAGAGAATGTAAATAAATAAATAAATAAATAAACAACGTTCTTTTTGTCGGATGTTACAGGAAAGGAACATGTACAAATACTATGTCCACCACTCAGTTACATCCCTTTTATTAAATTTCTTATTAAAATCACGTCTACTTAGCTGAATAAGACGGTTGTCCAAAGTCCTTATCAAGCACCAAAGTCCTTATCAAGCACGACGTGCACGTTTCGGGTCTGTAACCCTGTCTCGAGTGCTACCAGTACTGTGCTTTCAACTGCCATTAAACGCCGAAACCGGCTGTTTCCTCAAAAGGGTCCGGATCTTCAAAGAATGGCTGTAATCTGTCGTCAATCACTCCTCACAACCAATGAAAACTCCAAGGATACCCCACTGAATAGGGGAAGCCCTGAGGTCATCAGAGCTACGTCAGCGTATGCTTAGCCAATCGATCTCCTTGTTGAGACCAGAAGGATGTACTGATTGAAGTTGGAAAATCCACCGCTGTTCACAGCTTTGCAAACTATTAATACGATCTCCCCCTCGAGGATTAGGAGGTATATAATCAATGACAGTCCAACGTAATTCTTGAAAATTATGGCCTAAGGCCAAGCAATGGTCCACCATCGGAGCTGTCTCAATCCGTTGTCGAAGGCGAGACGCATGTTCACCAAGCCGAAGTTTAATTTTACGTGTAGTTCGACCCACATATATCAACGGGCAGGGACAAAAAATCAGATACACAACAAAAGAAGAATTACAATCGGTTTCCCACCGTCTTTTGAAGTGCTTCCCCGTACCTGGATCCGTCCAATTTAGCCCTGTTTCTGCCAACGGGCAGTATTTACAAGAGCCACAAACACCGTGTCCATTATGTGAGAAAGTAGGTAAAGGAGGTCGGTCCTGACAAACTGTAGAGTTAGCCACCAAGTCCCCCAAATTTGCCCCGCGTGTAAAAGCCACTGATAAAGGTTTTTGAAAACAAGTATGTAGTCCCAATATCGGCCAATGTTTCTTAAGAATGTGAATCACATCTTTGCTAGATGTCATGTAAGGTAGTATACCTACCAAAGGTGGTGTGGATGGTTGTGAAGATTCACTCGGTCGTTGATCCGTCAGTAACCATTCGCGATGAGTATAAAGAGCACGCCGGTAGGCCAATTTCACTACCTTAACTGGATAACCCCTATCCAAAAGACGCTTGCTCAAATCCTGAGCTTGTATCCGAAAATCCCCCGTAGAGGAACAAATACGGCGTAATCTCAGAAACTGGCCATATGGAAGACCTTTCCTCAATGGACCAGGATGAAAACTCTGAAACTTTAGCAAACTGTTACGTTGGATGGATTTTCGGTATAAGGTAGTTCTAAACTGGCCGCCTTCAAACAATACTGTAACATCAAGAAAGTCAATCTGACGATCAGCCACTTGTGCCGTAAAGGTCAAATTTGGTTTAAGGCTGTTAAGCCATGACAGGAAACCCTGTAATGCATTCATCGATCCTGACCATAAAAAGAATATATCATCCAAATACCGTTTCCAAAACGGAATGTGTTGAAAATACAAAGAATGATATAAATAGGTCTTCTCAAAATCAGCCATGTAGAGGGTGGCTATAGATGGTGCCGCTGATGCCCCCATAGCTATCCCAAACGTTTGTAAGTAGAATCTCCCCTGAGATAAAAAATAATTACGAGTTAAAACCATCGTAATTAATTCCAACAGAAACTGTCGAGGGAGACGAGAAGGTGCAGTTGTAAATTTCTTGCTCAACAATGTTAGAGCTTCATCCTGATTAATATTTCTATAGAGAGCAGCGACGTCTAGCGTCACTAGTTGAAATTCACAGGTGGGTACATCCACAGCCATCAATTGTTGTAAGAATTGCGTGGTATCTCGTATATAGGATTTCACCAAGACAGCCTCCTTCTTCAAAAAAAATCACAATATTGGGACAGGGGTTCTAAAACTGACCTCCTACACGAAACTATGGGTCTACTTGGTGGAGAGACCAAAGACTTGTGTATTTTTGGAACCAGGTACAGGATTGCAACTTTAGGGTGAGCTGGCATCAGAAATTGATGTTCCTTCTTCGTTATCCACCCATTCAGAAGTGCCCCATCAGCTAACAACTTAACGGCTGTCTGTATGTCAGAAGTGGGATCTTGCAATAATTCATGATAAGTTACTGTATCAGATAAATGAAGATCCAAAAGACGCAAGTATTCACTAGTGGATTGAACCACTATAGCTCCACCTTTGTCGGCCCTTCAAATGGTCAGAGTAGAATCGCTCCGGAGCTGACGTAGAGTATCCCAACTCTTTTTATCTAAATTGATCCATTTAGAGTCCATATGCTGTTCAAAATCAGCCATATCACGCAATACTAACTTCTGATAAGTGAGAATAGAAGGATCCATCACCTCAGGAGGTAGCCACGTAGATTTTGGGCGAACCACAGAAATATCAGGTAGAGAAGGTTTGTCAGAAAAGAAATGCAAAATCCGCAATTGGCGAAAAAAACGGTGCAAAAAAATCCGTAATTTGAAAGGGTCATGCTTTACAGTAGGTACATAAGAGAGCCCCAAATTCAGAAGTCGTTCTTGAGAGGAAGTCAAGGGAGTGGACATGAGATTCACTACTATTGATTCATTTGTTGGCGGTACCGCTGCCGCGTCATCGGGGGTTCCCAATCCTCTACGTAATAATTTCGACGAGGTCGTCCTCCTCTGCCTTGGCCCCGCCGAAAAACCTGAGATCATCGATAAGATTTAGAAGTGTCCGCCACTCCTCCACTATCATCTGTATCCTCGGAGGAACTGTCAAATGTGACTCTCTTCTGATTAGTAGTCTCCGGCGTAGTATACATCCAATAATAAACTTTCTCAGCATCATAGTCAGATTTATCACGGAGGAATTTTTTCTGCTTAAGCGACTTCAGATATTCAAAAAATCCTTTGATTTGACGATTCACATCCTCCAATCTAACCTGATAGATATCATCTGTCAAAGAAGATTTTAATGTGGTTTGGATCTCTTCAATTTGTTTAGAAACCACCTCCTCTTCCTGAGAGGTGCGTTCCAGGATCAATGCAATAAGGACAAAACTGCATTTATTGGAAATTTGATTCCACTTCAATACAAATTCTTTGTCTGAAACAAACATCTTCGGGGCGCGGGTCATCCGTAGCCCCCGAGGAATAATACGGGATTTAAGGTAACGTGTCAGACGCTCCATGAAGTTGTAAGCGAGTCAATCGTTTTCGGAGAGCCTTTAGATCAGACATTGATGGGCCCTCTCCCGTGAGGGGACCTCCCTCAACAGTATCAAACAAGGTTGGTCGTTTGCGTAAAGATTCAAGATGTTCTTCCGTGAAGGCGAAAGTATCAGAAGCCATTTTTTTGGGGGAACTAATTATAATATACAAAAGCCAATCAGTGATACTATATTGTACTATCAAAAACAATCACCAAAAACAACCCCCGTGGAAAATGTAATACAAACAACGTTCTTTTTGTCGGATGTTACAGGAAAGGAACATGTACAAATACTATGTCCACCACTCAGTTACATCCCTTTTATTAAATTTCTTATTAAAATCACATCTACTTAGCTGAATAAGACGGTTGTCCAAAGTCCTTATCAAGCACCAAAGTCCTTATCAAGCACGACGTGCACGTTTCGGGTCTGTAACCCTGTCTCTGAATCTTCACAACCATCCACACCACCTTTGGTAGGTATACTACCTTACATGACATCTAGCAAAGATGTGATTCACATTCTTAAGAAACATTGGCCGATATTGGGACTACATACTTGTTTTCAAAAACCTTTATCAGTGGCTTTTACACGCGGGGCAAATTTGGGGGACTTGGTGGCTAACTCTACAGTTTGTCAGGACCGACCTCCTTTACCTACTTTCTCACATAATGGACACGGTGTTTGTGGCTCTTGTAAATACTGCCCGTTGGCAGAAACAGGGCTAAATTGGACGGATCCAGGTACGGGGAAGCACTTCAAAAGACGGTGGGAAACCGATTGTAATTCTTCTTTTGTTGTGTATCTGATTTTTTGTCCCTGCCCGTTGATATATGTGGGTCGAACTACACGTAAAATTAAACTTCGGCTTGGTGAACATGCGTCTCGCCTTCGACAACGGATTGAGACAGCTCCGATGGTGGACCATTGCTTGGCCTTAGGCCATAATTTTCAAGAATTACGTTGGACTGTCATTGATTATATACCTCCTAATCCTCGAGGGGGAGATCGTATTAATAGTTTGCAAAGCTGTGAACAGCGGTGGATTTTCCAACTTCAATCAGTACATCCTTCTGGTCTCAACAAGGAGATCGATTGGCTAAGCATACGCTGACGTAGCTCTGATGACCTCAGGGCTTCCCCTATTCAGTGGGGTATCCTTGGAGTTTTCATTGGTTGTGAGGAGTGATTGACGACAGATTACAGCCATTCTTTGAAGATCTGGACCCTTTTGAGGAAGCAGCCGGTTTCGGCGTTTAATGGCAGTTGAAAGCACAGTACTGGTAGCACTTGAGACAGGGTTACAGACCCGAAACGTGCACGTCGTGCTTGATAAGGACTTTGGACAACTGTCTTATTCAGCTAAGTAGGCATGATTTTAATAAGAAATTTAATAAAAGGGATGTAACTGAGTGGTGGACATAGTATTTGTACATGTTCCTTTCCTGTAACATCCGACAAAAAGAACGTTGTTTGTATTACATTTTCCACGGGGGTTGTTTTTGGTGATTGTTTTTGATAGTACAATATAGTATCACTGAATTGGGGATTGGCTTTTGTATATTTGGAATCAATAGCTGCTTTTTTGGCTGATGCTCTCTGACTGCCTTTGGTTGGCAATGCAGTCTGTTGCAGAAGTTACAGTGGCAAGGCATTGGTTGTGGCTTTGTCATTGAAATGCTGATGCGGCCTCCAAAACCTGCCTGGTCAAGCTCCCGTTCGAGGGCAAGCTTCTGTTCGGGGAGAATGTGGAAAAGCTTTTCAAGGATTTGGGTGAGGTTAAATCTGTTTGCCCAAAGACAAACCCAAAGGGGCATCTTGTCAGTTGGGTACCGGAACATCAGCCTCATCTTCCTCCAGAGTGCGCTTTTGATATTTGTGCCACTATTGTCCCAGCAAGTCGTCTTATTCGATGCCCAAATATAGTGGCAAGTCGTAGCCCTTTTGAGGGGGCCATCAATCTCGTGACAATTACTCTTCCAACAAGATCTCTGGGGCCGCATATGCCTCCCGCTGATGGACCTGGGGTCTGTTCTGGGGTGCCACAGGTCGGTGGGCAGTTGCGCCTCTTTTCATGTGAATGGATTGGGATTACCATGAACAGATGGGTCCTCTGCATTATATCCTAGGGTTAAGTTCCTGACTGTACCAAACCCATCAAGGATGCCTTTGATCTCCCATTGCAGGTCAACTCACAAGAGGTCTGTGGTGCAAGAGACTCTTCAGTAGCTTCTGCAGCTTTGGGTAATTTGTCTGATTCCCCGCTCCAAGGTCAGATCCGACTGCTATTCCATCTACTTTGTCGTGCCCAAGAAGGATGGTTCCTTCCAACCCATTCTAAACCTCAGAGGGATCAATCACTGTTTCCATGTGCTGTGTTTTCGCATGGAAACTTTGAAGTCTATGCTTCAAGTGGTCAGCATGGGTGAGTTCTTAGCTTCCCTGGACCTTGAAGAGGCCTTCTTCCATATTCCGATCCAAGAGGACCAGCAGCATTTGCTGTACTTTGCGATTCTGAGGCGCCACATTCAGTTTTGAGCTCTGCTGTTTGCTTTTGCCACAGCTCCTCACACCTTCTCAAATGTCATGGTAGCGGTCGCAGTCCCTTTCTGTCTTCTGGGGCTGTATTTTCATCCATACCGAGATGATTGGCTCATCTGAGCAAAGTCTCGTGCAGAGGCGCAGGGAGCGGTGGCATGGGTCCTCTTCTTGGAAAGCCTTGGTTGGGTGGTCAACCATGCCAAAGATTCCTTACACCCGTCTCAGACCCTCAAATTTCTCTGGGCCCTCTTCATACTCGGGTAGGGTGAATGTTTTCTGACTCAGGACAGATGTCAGACATTTTACAGTCTGCTTCATTCTTTCAAGCTTTACCAGGCTCCTCAAGTGTGGGATTATCTGCAGATCTTGGGGACTGTGGCAGCTACCTTGGATGTGGTCCCCTGGGCTTGGGCGCACATGTGTTCTTTTCCGTTCTCCTTACTGTCCTGTTGGTCCCCTTGCAGGATTGCAACATCAGTCTTCCTCTTTCTCCTGTCATTTGTCGCAGTCTTTGCTGGTGTCTGTGTCACGATCACTTGATGTGGGGGATGCCCCTGGAGAATCCATATTGAACAGCTCTGACCACCAATGACAGCCTTTCTGGTTGGAACGCCCATTGACTGCAACAGACAGCGCAAGGAATGTGGTCCCAGCAGGAGTCCAATTGGTCCATCAACTGGTTGGAGGCGTGGGCAGTCCACTTGGCACTCTTAACAATTTCTGCCTCTTTCATGTGCCAGCAGTCAGTCCTGTCAGACAATGCCTTGATGGTGGCTTATCTCAACAGACAAGGGGGGCCAGGTGCCCAGGGGTTGCCTTAGAGATGCATCTCCTGTTTCCTTGGGCTGAGCGTCGTTTGCAAGCGTTGTCTGCACAACACATCGCTGGGATAGAAAATGTGCAAACAGATTTTCTTAGATGTGACCACCTTGACCCTGGCAAATGGGAACTTGCTCAGTAGGCTCTTAAACGCGTGGTGAACCGGATAACTTGTTTGTCCTGTCTTCTGGTTCCCACTCTGGACTTGGCCACTTCGGCCAATGCCAAGGTACCTGCCTTTTTCAGTTGTCAAAGGGAGCTGAAATCCCAGGTTCTAGACACTCTGATCTCCGTTGCAGATCCTTTTTCCTACATGAGCCTTGATCGGCAGGGTTCTCCAGCAAATAGAGACATATCTGGGTCGCGTGAGTCTGGTAGCACCAGATTGGCCTCGTCGGCTGTAGTATGCTAACTTGACTCACCTTCTAGCGGCAGAGCCTCTGAAGCGCAGCTCTTGGCTGGGGCCTGCTGAGGCAGGGCTTATGGCAAACCCTACTCTACTCGCTTATGGCTTATCTCTTGAAAGGCGCCATCTAGCTAGTAAAGGATACTCGACTTAGGTTGTAGTTACCTTGCTTAAAGCATGGCACCCTTCTACATCTCTAGCTTACACTTGGATTTGGTGTTTGAGTCCTGGTACTCTGTCCGTTTGATTTCGCCATTGCGAGTGGCCTAGTGGTTGGGGCAAGTTACCTCAGGCCGGAAGGTCAGGGGTTCAAATCACACTAGAGGACAGCAACCTTGAGCCGGAAGGACTGGGGTTTCTAGTCCCACAGGTGCTCCTTGTGGTCTTGGGCAAGCCACTTAACCCTCCATTGCCCATGTTCCCTGTAAAATAGTTATCTCCAAGTTATAATGCCCTGTTCAATGTAATTTCAGTTTGTTCAATATAAACTGCCTTGATATCATGAAAGGCGGTATATAAGAAATGTTAAATATCTAATCTGTTTTTCTTTCTGCAGGATGGCTTTGACAAAGGCCTCGCCTTGAATTTTATGAATTTTATTTATTTTATTTATTTATTTATTTGCATTCTCTTATATACCGCACTATTCTGCATCAGTGCGGTTTACATTGAACAAATTGAAATTACATTGAACAGGGCATTATAACTTGGAGATAACTATTTTACAGGGAACATGGGCTATGGAGGGTTAAGTGGCTTGCCCAAGACCACAAGGAGCACCTGTGGGACTAGAAACCCCAGTCCTTCCGGCCCAAGGTTGCTGTCGTCTAGTGGGATTTGAACCCCCGACCTTCTGGCCTGTAGTACCTTGCCCCAACTACTAGGCCACTCCTCCACTCCATTCTTTGAAAGTGCAGGTAGCTACTCGCCCCTCTTTTCGTGGCCCTGTTGGGGGTTGCTAGCTTGCCTCTCATTTGGATATTGGAGCTTTTTTCCATGGAGCACGCATCTTGTGTCCTTCAGTTTGCTTGTTCCTTCTTGGGACTTGTCCTTGGTTGTCTGAGTGCTCAAGTGGCCACCTTTCGGGGCCCTTGAAGAGGGCCACACTGAAAGACTTGGTCCTCAAAACTATCTTTTTGATAGTCTTTACATTAGCCTGGTATGTTTCTGAGCTGCAGACACTTTCCTGCCAGGATCCCTTCTTATCCTTCTCTGCGGAAGGGGTAATGCTCAGGATGGTGCCTTCCTTTTTACCATAAATTCTGTCCGACTTACATGTAAATCAGTCCATCTCGCTCCATCCTTTCTGGAGGGAGAGTTTTCTACAGGCTCCATTGATCTTCGCTTGTTGGATGCTATGTGCAGTCCTTGCGTTGTTATCTGAAGGTTACTAATTCCTTTCGGCTCTCCGATCACTTGTTTGTCCTGTTTTCTGGTTCCTGTAAAGGGGCTGCTGTTTCTAAGCATACCATCGTGTGGTGGATCAAGCAGGCCATTGAATCTGCTTATATCTTACAGGGCAAGCCTGTTCCTGTAGGTCTTAAAGCTCATTCTACATGAGCACAGGTATCTTCTTGAGCAGAACGCTCTTGGGCCACTCTGACACTTGCCAGGCACTGACCTGGTCGTCCTTATTGACTTTTGCCCAACATTATCGCTTGGATCTCCAAGTGTGTGTCTCGGCCCATTTTGGAGCCACTATTTTGGTGATGGCTGGCTCTTCCCACCCTTGGGTGGTGTAACTATGGTACTTCCCAGTAGTCTGAACTGGTCTAGCAGGATGATTTGGAAGATGAAATTATCTCCAGGAACAAGCAGGAATGTAGCCCTCACATATGGGTGACGGTACTGATGGAACCCGCGTGGGAACGCTCCCCAGCATCCAATAGGAAAACTTTTGGGAGTATCCCACTGCACCTGCGTAGCTGCCTTCACACCTTTCCAGCTCTCCTTCAGTTCTTCATTTTCCATGGAGCCAACAAGAAGCAATTCCTGTCACTGCAGACATTTTTTTTCTTATTTTTTGTGGTTGCATCTGCCTTCCTGTCGACACTGGTACCGACTGTCGGTGCTCGCTCACTTTCTTTCTTTCTTCTAAAAAAAAACCAAAAAACTTTTCTTAGGGGAGAAACCCTTCTGTCAGGGAGCATCAACGCCATCTTAGGCTTAGACCTTTCTTTTCCAAAATGGACAAACCAGCCAGTGGTTTTAAGAAGTGTTCCAAATGTGGCAGTACAATTTCAGCCACGGACACCCATGACTGGTGTCTAAAATGTTTAGGACTGGATCATCAACTATCAGAATGTCCTCTGTAGGAAGATGACAGAGGCCTGCAGAACAGAGCTGTGAAACTCGGCACCCTCTTTGCCACCGATGCAATGTCCATAGCATGGACATCGAGAGCTTTATCTTCCTCCCGAGATCTCAGGTATTGAAATCCAGGTCTTCATCGAAGACTAGCCGGCCCTCCAAGGATAGATCTCCTTCTAAGCTTCGAGATGCCTTAGGCGTTGCCCTGGATGGGGGGACACTGGCCAAACAACCCCGGCGGGAAGCCCTTGCCTCCAAAGCCTTAGTGGCCTCTACCTCTGGAGAGCTCTTGGTACCATGCTCAGGGATTGTGGCCTGCAATCCCGGTACAGATACCCAAGCATTGGCAAGCTCCATAGATCAACGTATCCTGGCTATTGAGCAGAGCTTAGCGGCCTTACAAGCAGCTTCCATATCGGTAAAGCCTCTATAGCTGATTCCTCAGCCATCGGTACTGATGACGGTACCGAAAGTGTCTTCATCGACTTTTTTGCCGCTTACCGCTCTACCACCCATGCAGCCCTCGAATACGTCTGATATCGAGGTTCCGGCACCGCAGTTTTCAGATACTGGCTTTGAGTGTTGAGTACATGCAGAGGGCGAGCACCCTGCCCGTCGATACTTCAAGTCTTATGACTCTGATTTGTCGGATGACAAATCGGCCAGTACCCGGCAAATGAAAACTCTCCCGGAGGATCCATCTCCGTACCCACAACGTCGCATGTCCCTTCCGGAGGACGTGTCTTTACAAGACTTTATCTGCAATGTTGCTCAGGGTCTTTCCATAACGGTGACTTCGGAGAAAGAACCTAGGGCTTAGGAGCTTGAAATTCTTCAATACCCTGCTGCCCCAAAGGAAGCTGCTACTCTCCCTATTCATCGAATACTTCACAACCTTATGTTTCGAATGTGGGAGACATCCTTCAACATCTCTCCACATATTCGAAGGCTCGATACAATGTACAGGGTACCAGAGTGCTCTTGGCTTCCAGAAGACACAATTACCACACCATTCCATGGTGGTGGAATCGGCGATGTGTCAAATTAAAAGTGCTAAAGTGCATTCCTCGAACCCTCCAGGCAGGGAATCGAGAACCCGCAATGCTTTTGGTCATTAACCTTGAGGCCTGAAAATATCATAGGTCAGAATCAGTTCCTACATACTCTACATGGGTATGTTCCTTAGGGAGGTGGCTAAGGATTTGGAGTTGATGGCTCCTCTTCTCCCTGATGATAAGAGAAGTGGGTTCAAGATAAGCTGGCTAATATACCTTGCACAGGTGAAAACCTTTTTGGCAAAGATTGGCAGGATAATGCTGCTTAGTTAGAATCTGAGAACACCACTCTTAATAGACTTTATAGATCTACTGCCAACCCAGCTAAGAAAAAGACATCAAAGAAACTCTTTTTCAATAAGAAAAAGTACTACTACCCTTCTTACACCCCTGCGGTGCACTGTCCCATCCATGCTCCCCAAAAAGGGCAGCAACAACCAAAACAGCAAAGACAGGCTCAGACTCCCATGTCTCAGCCAACCCAGCAAATCCAACCACCTCAGGGTCTTTGACTTCTTTCTGGTGAACATAGTCATTCTGTCTGTGGAGATTCCAAATCCCATCCACATTCCTGGCAGACTGTCACTTTGCCCACAAGTGTCATCTTGTAACATCAGAACACTGGACACTCTCCATAGTAAGGGAGGGGTACAAACTTCACTTCCGAAGTCTACCTCCCTAATCTTTTCCAAGAGAGTTCACTTCTTAACCCCCTCTCACCACTCTATTATTGCAGGCGGTCATCTCCCTTCTCTCACAGGTTGCAATAGAGGAAGTGCCACTTTCCCAGCAAGGTCTGGACTTCTATTCTCCTTACTTCCTCATTCCAAAGAAGACAGGGGGGTACAGGCCCATCCTGGACCTCAGAAAACTGAACAAGTATCTACTTCGGGAGAAATTCAGGATGATCTCCCTAGGTACTCTTCTTCCTTATCTCCAGAGTCAGGATTGGCTCTGTCCTCGAGACCTAAAGGATGCATATACTCGCATTCTTATCCACGCAGAACACAGAAGGTTCTTGCATTTCCTGTTCCAGAGAGACATTATCAGTACAGATTCCTCCCTTTTGGCCTGACCTCTGCCCCAAGAGTCTTTACAAAGTGCATGGCTGTTGTAGCTGCATTCCTGAGAACTCTAGGAATATTTGTCTTTCCCTTCTTAGACTGGCTCATTCAAGCAAGCACATCTCTAGAGGCCAATCTTCTCGCACTTGCACCATGCAGCTGCTGCAACACTTGGGATTTGTAATAAATCTTCCAAAGTCCCATCTCATTCCCCCTCAAACTCTGGAGTTTATAGGGGCTCTCCTAGACACTCAACAGTCAAGGGCTTTTCTGCCCCAAGCCCGCTGTATTCGACTCATTCAGCTTGCATCCCAAGCATGCCTCAAGACCTTTCTCACTGCTGGAGAAATGCTGCAACTCCTGGGCCATATGGCATCTACTGTACATGTGGTTCTATAGGCTCATCTGCGTATGCATGCAGCTCAATGGACCCTGGCTTCCCAGTGGTCTTAAGCATCCGGTCCTTTGGGAGACAAGATAATACTCTACACATCTCACCGCTAACAACCTGATGGTCAACTTTGATAAAACAGAGGTTATGTTCATCACCAGAGACTCCACATTCAAGCTGCCCCAAACAATCAGCATTCTAAACAAAACTACTGTATAGCAATCAAGGACGAAGTGAGGCACCTGGGCATCACCCTGGACAGATCTCTGAACCTACAGTCTCACATTACTAAAACTGCAGCAAAAGCCTACCACCGATTGAGGATCATCCGAAAACTCAAACCAATCCTTGACCAAGACAACTTCCGCACAGTTTGCCAAGCAGTCATCACCCCACTGCTAGACTATGGAAACTCACTATACCAAGGCCTCCCCCAGCAGTCTATTCACCCACTCCAAATGGTGCAGAATACTGCAGTACACATCACGGGCACTGCAAGATCTGAACACATCACCCCCGTCCTGAGACAGCTGCACTGGCTCCCAATAATTGCAAGGGCAAAATTCAAATCAATCTTGAACATTTTCAAAATCTTCCACCACCTCTCTGCAGATGCGCTCCAGGACGTAATAACCAAGGATGTCAGTAACAGGCCTAGAAGTACCAACAATGACAACAGGATCATCTTACCCACAGGTTTATTTATTTATTTAGCTGTATTTATATCCCGCTTTTCACCGGGTCAAAGCGGTCAATTGGGGGATACATTTAACTCGAGGGGATATGAGACACATACGCTAATACTTACAGGGAACATGGACAATGGAGGGTTAAGTGGCTTGCCCAAGACCACAAGGAGTGCCTATAGGACTAGAAATCCCAGTCCCTCCGGCCTGAGATTGCTGTCCCCAGGTGGGACTTGAACCCCCGGCCCTCCGGCCTGACGTACCTTGTCCTAACCACTAGACCACTCCTCCCTCACAAGACTAAACAAGTACCATCTAAGAGAGCTCCCTTGCTACTGGTGCCTGCATTATGGAACTCTCTCCCCATGGACTTAGGACCCTAAATGATACCAAGGACTTCCGCAAAGCTCTCAAGACCCATCTCTTCACCGAGGCCTATGAGCAACCACCTTAAGTTGCTAAGCACTAGATATCACCCAAGTGGTCCACTAGCTACTCTCACCACTTAGCCCCAACCACCCATCTCCATTTAGACCTACTGTGTAAGTAGATAGCCTTTTATGTATGTGAATTGTATCCCCTCCTGTTGAATGTATGCCTCTCAATGTCTTGTTGACCACTTTGATTGAAGGATAAGGTGGTATACAAAACTGTCTAAATAAATAAATTTAATCTCTCCAGTAATGGCAATCCCCAGAAAACCTTCTAGTAGGGTCACCTTTTCAGAAGCCTCCACATCAATGTATCCTGATGGATGTGTCCAGATTGGGCTGGGGAGCTTATCTGGACAACCTCTCCACTCAGGGTCTTTGGTCTCATCAGGAGTCACAACTCCACATAAATCTGCTGGAACTCAGAACCATCCACAATGCTCTCAAGGTGTTCAATGACCACCTTCACTTCCGCACACTTCTAGTCCAGATGGACAATCAGGTAGCCATGTTCTACTTGAACAAGCAGGGTGGAACAGGTTCTTGGACACTTTGCAATGAAGCCCTACACCTGTGGTCCTTCGGCATACAGCATCAGATTCACCTACTTGCGGTGTATCTCCCAGGCAAACAGAATCTCTTAGCCGACAAACTCAATCGAATATTGCTACCTCACGAGTGGTCTCTCCATGTGGGCAAGGTTGCACGTCCTCAGAATGCCAAACTTTCCTACTTCTGCTCCAGAATGCCTGCTCAGAACAACCAAGCAGTAGATGCCTTTCACCTTCACTGGGGTTAGGACTTCCTATATGCCTTCCCTCCCATTCCCCTCATCCCCAAAACTTTTTCAAATTCCAGAGAGACAAGGACTACATGATTCTTATAGCCCTGCATTGGCCATGACAACCATGGTATCCTCTGCTTCTACATCTCTCTCAAGTTCAACCAGTAGATTTGGGGTCTGTTCCAGACCATCTCCTCGCAGGAGGATGGGATGCTGCTGCATCCCAATCCGCAGTCCCTACATCTTACAGCATGGCTACTGAAGACATGGCATTCCAGGACATCAGCCTCTCTCAACAGTGAGAGATTCTTTTGGCTTCCACAAGGCACTCCTATGCCTTCAAGTGGCATTGATTCTCTCTCTGGTGTTTGAAAAGGGATGTTAACCCCTTTTCAGCTCCGGTGGAAGCATTACTTGAATACCTTCTCCACCTCTCTTCCTCTGGACTCAAAACCAACTCAGTAAAAGTCCACCTAAGTTCCATTGTGGCTTCTCACATGCCCTTAGATGGTCAGCCCATCTCCTCTCAGTCTCTTGTAGCACGCTTCATGTGAGGTCTTCTATTAACTAAGCCTCTCATTAAGCCACACCCAGTGGCATGGGACCTTAATGTTGTTTTAGGACAGCTTATGAAGCAACCCTTTGAACCCCTAGCCATTACTTTTCTGAAGTTTCTTACTTGGAAGGTCACCTTATTATTGCCCTCACTTCAGCAAGGCGCATCAGTGAACTTTAGGCTTTGCTGGCTGATCCTCCACGATTCCACCATGATAAGGTAGTCCTTAGGACTCATCCTCACTCATCCTCCAAAGGTGGTCTCGCCTTTTCACTTAAACCATTTGGTGTACCTGCCTGTTTTTTCCCCTAGACCGCATTCTTCTAGGGCGGAAGTAACCCTTCATACTCTGGATTGCAAACGTGCTTTGGCCTTTTATCTCCAGAGAACTCAGGAGCACAGAAAAGCTGCCCAACTTTTCATAGCTTTTGACTCCAGTCACCTAGGACTACCAGTATCCAAGCGAACTCTCTCCAGATGGATAGCAGATTTGTATCTCCTTTGCTTACGACAGTGTAGGACTCTCTCTTGAGGGTCACGTCACTGCACATAATGTTCGGACATTGGCTGCCTCCATGGTGAATCTGCACTCTGTAGCGATTGGTGAGATATGCAAAGCAGCAACCTGGTCCTACTACTACTACTGAGCATTTGTATAGTGCTACAAGTCGTATGCAGCGCTGCACAGACATATAAGAGACAGTCCCTGCTCATCAGAGCTTACAATCTAGTCAAGACAAACATAGAAGGTGTAGGCAGGGATAAAACAAGGGGGAAGGAAAAGGAGATCAGGAGAGTCAAGATCCAAAAGCAGCAGCAAAGAGGTGAGTTTTCAGCCTGGATTTGAAGAGGGTTAGAGAAGGTGCCTGGCATACAGACACAGGTAGTTTGTTCCAGGCGTAAGGTGCAGCAAGGTGAAAGGAGCGAAGTCTGGAGTTAGCAGTAGAAGCGAAGGCCACAGAAGCAGTTTGGTCCTCTGTCCATACTTTTGATGCTCATTATTTCCTGGACAAAGACTCCCGCCGGGATGCCTCGTTTGGCCAAGCTATTCTCTAGCATCTCTTTCAGACTTAGATCAACTCCTACCCCCCACCCCTGGTTTCGATACCAGACTACCAGACATCCTTGGAGTATATATGACTGACTATTTAGGTCTGTGTTCCACAGCTCGCTCTGAGGTCATCTCTCTGGCATCTCCAAGCTAGGGAGACCCATATGTGAAGACTACATTCCTGCTTGTTCCTGGAGATAGCGTAGTTACTCACCTGTAACAGGTGATCTCCGGGTACAGCAGGAATTGTCTTCACAACCCACCCTGCTCCCCTAGGAGTTATACTTTTCCTCTTCTTCTCCTGCTCTCCTTTTATCTCAGCTACAAGCTCAACTGAAGAGGGAGAGCTGGAAAAGGCGGGAAGGTAGCTACGCAGGCGCAATTGGATGCTCCTAAAAGCTTTCCTATTGGACACTGCAAAGCATTCCTGTGCAGGCTGTATCGGTACAGACGTCACCCATATGTGAAGACTCAATTCCTGCTGTTCCCGGAGTTTACCTGTTACAGGTGAGTAACTACACTTTACTTAATTCCCTTTCCTGGAATCCTGCTAGACAAGTCCAAACCCACTCACTCTGAGAACCAGCCTTGCCGACATTCAGAATCAGCCTTGCCTTTAACTTGGCTATTGGTAGTTCTGCTTCTACTGAATCTGATGGCTCTGCAGTAGGTTTTTTTGTTGTTGTTTTAGCCTGATGAGGTTTTCCTTTTCTGAGCACTGTTCTGAAGTCCTCTTGCTTTGCCAATGTTATACTGAAGCTTTTTAGTATTTCTAATAATTCAGCAGGGGGCTTTTTTGTTGTTTTTTGATTACTGACTTTTATTGTCCATATCCTGACACCTTGTGGAAGGGTCTTATGTCATTGTTGGAGAGTTCCTTGTGCTGATGTGAAATTAAGTAGAAACGTTTGAGGACCTTATCTTGTTAACCTCAGATGGCATATCATGTCAGTGATCAAGGGTAAGTGTTGACTACCTGCCATTTTGCACGGCCTGTCTTTCAATGGGCTTTTTATTTATTTTTTTATGCTATGGGAAATTTGATTTATATGGATGAGTTATTTTGCTTGGTTATTTTATGGTTTAACATTGCAGTGCATCTTTGTTTATTTCTTTATATACCGCACACGCCGTAGACACCAGCGCGGTTTACAATAAACATAAAACAGAGGTCAGATCAAGAATGCTGCAGGAAAAGGAGGGATAGAAGAAATAGAACTCCATTAATTTGATAGGAAAGGGATAGAGGTAGAGAAGGAGAGAGAGTGTACGAGTAGGTCAAAGTCAAACAGACAAACTGAGGAAGACGAGACAAACCTAAGGAGGGGCTGTGGGGATGGAGGAGGGGAGGGGAAGGGAAGGTTGTAGGCCGTACAGAAAAGGTGGGTCTTTAGTCCAGTTTTAAATTTGCTGAAGGATAGTTCAAGACGGAGGGCAAGGGGGAGCAAGTTCCAGAGCCTGGGGCTAAGAAAGAAAAAGGCAGAGGAACGGGTGGATTCAAGATGAGCAGAGGCTGGAGGGGGAAGGAACATACGGTTGGCATGAATAGAGCGCAGGGAACGTTGAGGAACATGGAGGCAAACCAAGTCAGAGAGGTAGTGCGGGACACCAGTGTGTATTGCCTTATGAACGAATGAGAGGACTTTAAATTGAATCCGGTAGGAGATAAGAAGCCAATGGAGACCGATGATAAGGGAGAGATGTGATCATAACGGGAAGCATGAGTAATGAGCCGGGCTGTGGTATTTTGAATAAGCTGTAGCCTTTGGATTTGACATTGGGGGAGACCGGCAGAGCAGATGTTGCAGTAATCTAAGCGAGAAAGAGTGAGGGAAAGGAGTAGGGTGGTCAATGCGAAAACGGGGAGAAAGGGGCAAAGAGCTTGCAGTTGCCTGAGAGAGAAGAAGGAACGTTGGACTACAAAGGAAATATGTTCACGGAAGGAGAGAGCTGAATCCAAGACCACCCCAAGGTAGCACAAGGAGGGGACAACAGGAATGGGGGAGGAAGAGAGCAGAGGGGAAACTGATGGTATAGAGCCGCCGAAGGTGAACCAGATGGCCTGAGTCTTAGAAGGATTGAGGTGGAGAAAGTTAGTGGACATCCAGGAGGCAATGGAAGATAGACAGGAATTGAGAGGGGAGAGATCCAGTGAGAGCGGGCTGGTGTGATAGATGAGAAGAATATCATCCGCGTAGTAATAGGCTGAGACACCAGATTGCTGCACCAAAAGAGTGAGGGGAGCAAGGAAGACGTTAAACAAGAGGGGCCAAAACAGAACCCTGAGGAACTCCACAGGTGAGTGGGTGAATGGGAGAGGAAGAGGAACCAGCGATGACAGAAAATGATCTATTAGTCAAGAAAGAGCGGAACAAGTGGAGAACAGTGCCAGAGATCCCAGTGTTATGAAGATGAGAGAGCAAGGTACGATGATCGACGAGATCAAACGCAGAGGAGAGGTCGAGGGGAAACAGCGATAGAAATGGAACCACGATCATGTGCAGAGTGAAGTTCGTTCATGACAGAGAGAAGAATAGATTTTGTGCTATGCCTCAGTCGGAAACCAAACTGACGGGGGTGGAGGGAAAGAGTGGCGTCAAGGTGAGAGGAAAGCTGAACAAAAACCAGTTTTTCCAGAAGTTTGGAAAGAAATGGGAGGTTGGAAATTGGACGCCAATTAGCAGGGACGGGAGGGATCCAGGGTGGGTTTTTTAAGGATAGGCCTGATCAAAGCATGCTTCCAGAGAGAAGGGAAGGAACCAGTAAGGAGACTAGTATTGAACATAGAGTGGATAAGGGGAATAAGGGCCAAAGAAGACTCAGAGAGCCAAGTGGAAGGAATGGGATCGGAGGGACAGGTTGTCTTACGGGTGGGGGCAAGAGTCTTGGACATCTCTGGGATAGTAATGGGACGAAAAGAGGACCAGCAGTGAGAGAAAATTTGGCAAGCCTGGACAGGGGAAGAGGGGGCTGGTGAGGAGGTGGAAGAGGGAGGGGAAAGAGGAAGGGGGCAGGAGGAGAAGGAGGAGCGCAGAGTGAGAACCTTATCAGTGAAATGCAAAGCAAGAGGGGCAGGATCCGGAATGGGCTGAGGGGAGGTTGGGGGGTTAGAAGATCGGGGATTAGAAAGGGAGCGAACGATGGAATAAAGCTGGCGAGAAGAACTAGAGGCGGACAAAATGCGATCGGAGAAATAGGCACGTTTACTAGAATGCAGTAAAGAGTGGTAGTGGCAATGACAAGTGCGGTAGTGAGCGAGAGCAGTAGGGGAAGGGTGCTTACACCAAAGGCGTTCAGCTCGGTGGAGATAAGAACGGTGAAGACGGAGTCTGGGGTGATACCAGGGGTGGGAGCAAAGAAGGCGTTTGTTAGAGCAGGGTTGCAGAGGGGCAAGATTGTCCAGGGTAGATGAAAGGGTGGAGTTCCAGAGTTGGGCTTGGGAGTTAGGGGAAAGAAGGTGAAAGTCAGAGGGGAAAAGAGTGTCAGAGGAAGGGAAACAGGAAAGAGTTGAGACAGTAACACGACGGGTCGGGGGGGGGGGGGGAAACCAGGGGCGAGGGAGTGGGAAGAAGGGGAAGGGGATTGGAGGGAGAAAGACAAAAATGATCAGACCAGGGAACCGGGAGGGAGTGGAAGGCATGAGAGGCAAAAGGGGAGGCCTGGGGAGATAGAACTGAGTCAAGGGTATGACCGGCTGAATGTGTAGGAATTGGAGACATGTTGCTGAAGGGATAGGTCAGTGATATGAGTGAGAAAAGAAGAGTCGCAGGACCTAGTGGGGCAATCAGGATGGATATTGAAATCACCTAGAACCAAGAGGTGAGGGAAATGGATTGAGGCCTCAGTGAGAGTAAGAAGAAGCGAATCCCAAAGGTGAGACTGAAGGGATGGAGGGACATAGATTAAGAGGAAATGAAGTGCAGGAGAGGTGCCGAGGCGGAGGAGAAGAGACTCCGGGTAGTGGAGGGATGGAGAGGAAAGTTCTTGAACAGGGAGGCAGGAGCGGCAGAGGACAGCGACACCACCGCCGGCCCTGCCATGGCAGGAGGTAGAGAAGGCTGAATAGCCCGGAGGAAGGCAGCGATGGAGGAGAGGCTCCTCACCGTCTCTGATCCATGTTTCTGTAAGAAACAGAATATCAAGGGAGTGGTGGAGAAGTAGATCATGTTTGTTTGTTTATTTTGAATTTGATATACCGCTCAGGCCAGAGGCATTAGAGCAGTTTACAATACCATATCATTTGGGGGAAAAAAGGAAAAGAACGCCATTTAAATGATAGGACAGAAAAGAGGACAGACAGTTAAACAGATAAGAGAAGAAGAGGAACATGGAACAGCGAGTTAGCACAAAACAGCAGCACGTCACCCCAGTCCAAATCATAACATCAATGCTACCCTCAGCAACAGACGCCCCGGACCAACGCCTAAGGGCCACGCCAAGGGCCCTCTGGCAAGGCCCTCAGGCGCGGGCCCGCCTCCGAAGTGGCAGATTTTGAGCCGTTGACATGGCAGGTAGGGGAGATGAGGAGGAGGAGCTCCCGCTCAACTCCCTCCATGACGGCTGCTGCTCCCGTTCTGGCCGCGTGCCTCCGAAGCGGCAGATTTTGAGCCGTTGACGTGGCAGGTAGGGGAGATGAGGAGGAGAAGCTCCCGCTCAGCTCCCTCCGTGATGGCTGCTGCTCCCGTTCATGGACAAGAATGGTCTTGGAACGTAGGGAGCGGCAATTGTGAAGTGCACAGGAAAGATTTTTTTTTTCTTTTTTTAGTGCCATCAAGTCAGTATTGACTCATAGCAACCCAGCTACCTCTGGGTTTTCTTGGCAGTGTATCACCGGAAGTAGATTGCCAGCCTTTTCTTCCAAGGCAATGGAGGGTAAAGTGACTTGCCCAAAGTCACAAGGAGTGCCAGTGGGAATCGAACCCTTGATTTTCTGGGTACTAGGCAGTTGCTCTAACCACTAGGCTACTCCTCCACTCCACAGGAAAGATATTTGTTTTATATTATCTATGTTTAATTTGTAAGTCACGGAGCATTTTGGGCAGGCGTTTCATAAATATAAATAAATACTGATACTTAATGGTATTTATTGGCATTCTGTGCCTTTGATATTATTATTGATCATAGTTATGGCTTCTGATTATAGGTTTTAACCAATAAAACACCCCATTGCAAACAAATCTAAAATAGGTGCATGTTTAGATAAAAATTGGAAAAGCCACATTTCCCCTAGTACACACTGGCCCTATCCCTGGATTGTCTTGTATACTCTCTTCAATGTTTTATGCATTTTCTATGCATAACCTATTTCATGCCACCTGATAAGTTACCAAGCAATAGTGACCTCTGGTGCAAAAACATTTGTAAACGCAGATTTTTGTTCCCTTGGAATCTCTAATTTAGTTGGAAAATAAACGCCTAAGAATAGAATCCCTAATTATACTATTCTTTTGTTTCTGCTATGCATGTTGGGGTGAAGCTTTATTGTGATGAGTTGGTTTGCCTCCTATTTTTCTGAACAAATGCAACAGGTAAGGCTGGGGAGTAGGTGTCTGCCAGCTGCTAGAGTTGTGATTTCCATAGGGCTCTGCCTTGTTCTAATTGTTTAATATTTATCTGCACTCGTGACGTTTTGAGGCAGTAGGGTATTTCATATCATTTATACATGAATGATTTTCTGCATTTCCCTCCCTTCCACAGGGTCTATGGGACCAATTCACACTGATGTGGCAGGTTGCTTGAGGGAAACTACAAGTTTTTATCCCAGAATAGATTGGTTATAAATTTCACTAAAAGTGAGGTGCTGTTAGCGATTAGAAAACCTGTTCTCGTGCTTCAGATGTCTTGCTGTTGAATGAGTTCCTTTTTTGATCAGAGGTTCATTATTTGGGAATAAGACCCCATATTAGAATCTAAACTACATTTTTGGCATTCACTTATTATGGCGTTATTATGCAATGATTTTTCCATGATATTTCAGGCTTTTCCCAGTATGATATTAATGTAATGTGGTGGTTGTTGGTCTCCTGCTCACCTCTTTGGAAGTGCTCCATTTCACATTATGGCTCTGTGTATTCTGATGGGTTGTGAGAGATCAATAAATGTTTCAGATCATATTCACTTTCAGCCAGTAATGTGGTATCAGCAAAGCGAAGGTTGTTGAGTCTTCCACCAATCTTCACACCTCTGTTGTCTTCATACAATCCTGCTCCTATGATGATTTGTTCTGCATATAAATTAAACAGGTAGGGGAAAGTATGCAGCCTTGTCTTACACCTCTGCTTATATTAAACCATTCTGTTTCTCCTTGTTCTGTTCGAACTGTTGCTTCTTGATCATTGTACAGATTGTACAAGAGTACGATCAGGTGTTCTGGTATACCCATGCTTCTTAATGTGGCCCAGAGTTTCTCATGGTTTACACAGTCAAAAGCCTTGATATAGTCGATAAAGCACAAATAGATATGCTTTTGGTATTCTTTAGTCTTTTCAAGGATCCATCTCACATCCGCAATGATGCCTCTTGTTCCGCGCCCTTTCCTGAACCCTGCTTGCACTTCAGGTAGTTCTTGTTCCAGGTATGGTTGTAGTCTCTTTTGAATAATCTTCAGTAGAATCTTGCTGGCATGTGGGATCAGAGCGATTGTCCGATAATTTCCACAGTCAGTTGGATCACCTTTCTTTAGTATTGGTATAAACACAGATCTTTTCCAGTCAGTTGGCCATGATGTTGCCTTCCATATTTCTTGGCAGAGCTTTGTAAGTACGGTGACAGCTGCATCAGATTGCTGTAATACTTCTATGGAAATGCTATCAATGCCTGGTGCTTTGTTCTTTGATAAGGCTTTCAATGCTGCTTCAACTTCTTCTTTCATCATCAATGGTTCCCGATCATTAGGTACAGGTTGAAACGGCTGTTCCACTTGATCTTTATCATATAAAAACTCTGTATATTCCTTCCACCTTTTCTTGATCGTCTCAGCATCATTCAACATAGAACCTTGAGCATCTTGTAACATTCCAATTGGAGGCTGGAACTTTTTCTTTAACTCTCGTAGCTTTAGGAAAGCCAATCTTGTTCTTCCTCTAATTTCTGCTTCTATTTCCTTGCATGTGTCATTGTAGTACTTTTCCTTGTCCTGTGTTGCTGCACGTTGGAAATCTCTGAGTTCTGTTATTGTCTTTCTTTCCCCTCTGGCTTTAGCTTCTCTGCGTTTCTGGGCAATTTTTAGAGTTTCTTCCATCATCCATTTTGGCCGTTCTTGCTTTTTCACCTTTTGTAGAGACTTCTCGTTTTCTTCCAACACAACCTTCTTGATGTCATTCCATAACTCTTCTGGAGCTCTGTCATTTGTATCTAAAGCAGCAAATCGATTTTTCAGGCAAAGACAAAACCTGGATGACTGTGTTGCTCCTTAAAGTATGCTTTTTCAATAGGTCACTGGAAGCTGGTGGGAGGTGCCACCAGTATATGTATCAGACTTCTGACATGCCCAGTCTCCATGCTGCAGGAAGAGGTGCACTACCCAGCGGTGCGGGACTGAACTAGAGTTCCTCAAGGAACAACAATTAGCAGGTAAGTCTAATTTCTCTCTTCCCTGGTAAAAGTCAATTTTTTCTACCTTTACTCTTGGCATTTTTTCGCTCCTCTTTTTTGCTGGTCTGTTCCTGATCACCACCTTGCCGCCCAAGTCCGCCCTTGCCTTATCATGTTTTCTCCTGGAACAAGCAAGAAGTCAGTCCTCACATATGGGTGACGTTGGCATCGGCGGAGCCCTAATGCGGAGCAAATCTCCAGCTCTCAGAGAGAGCCTTTGGGAGTTGCCATCACGCATGCATGGTCCCCTTCCTGCCCAAGGATGCCATCTTGCTCAGTCTCCTTTTTTCCACGGAGCCCTTCGGACGTAGTCCCTGAAAAAAAGTTGATTTTTCTCTTGTTTTTTTGACCGGTCGACACTGTACCTCTTCCTGCCTTTGGCTCGGTACGCCGGTATCGAGTCCGTCTCTCTTTGGTTTTTGTCCATTGTGACTGGCGGCATTCACGCCTTTTTTTCTCTCTCTGGTAGCCCATGTCTTTGACCTTGCAGGGGCCCTTTTTCCCCAATGGCTGCCAGCGGGTTTAAGAAATGCGATCGGTGTGTGAAACTTACGTCCCTCAGTGATACGCATGACTGCTGTCTCTGGTGCCTCAGGCCTGATCATGACCCGTTGGTCTGTGGCCCATGTAGGAAGATGTCCTCTAAGGCCCTGAAGAGCAGCCAGCAGCAGCATGATAGGATTTTTTTCTGAGTCCTTGCTTCCGAAAGCCCAGACCTCGTCCAAGGCCTTCACATCTCAGGGGGGAGCATTCCAAACCCAAGCAGCGTCGACGTTCCTTGGAAAGGGGGTCTCCCTTGAGGGAGTACAAGAGGAAGAAGAAATTCTCAAAGGCGGTGTCTCTGGATGGCTCCGAGCAATCTGGCTCGTCCCGCGGCCTGTTGTGGAGCCCCGAGCACCGGCCGGGATCTTTGGAGAAGGAGCGCCCGGCAAGACTCCCCTCTGGGGTAACTGGCATTGGGCCCGACTGTGTTGGAGTCTGAGCCGGCAGCTGCGGAGCCTTCTGGACTCAATTCCAGAATGGTGGCCTTGGAGTGCAGTTTCACTGCCTTCATGGAGCAGCAGCGGGCGCTGATAGCCGGCCTGTCCGGTTCATCCGCCCCAACCACCGGGCCCTTGATGTCGAAGTCAACCCCGGAGGCCGAGTCGCTCCTCGAAGCCTTTTGGGCTCGAGTCTATCCTCTGCTGAGGTCTCACTCGGCCTCCCATTCGAGACCGAGGTCGTTGCCATCGGGGCAGTCGGCGCCAGGGCCTTCGATGCCTGACGAGCCCCTCGATTCCTCCTCGGATGCGTCAGCGTGGGAAACCGAAGACAAGGAGTCCCTGGATACCCGCCGGCATAGGGATGTCCCTTCTGATTCCCTGATATCTGAGCCTCGGAGAATGTCCCCGCCAGAGGACATGAGGTTCTTGGACTTAGTGCGGGATATGTCCTAGGCTTTGGAGTTCCCTACAGAGTCAGAGGAGGATCCTCAAGCCAACGAGCTTGAGATCCTCCAGTATGAGGCCCCCCCTCGGGAGGCCCTTATTGTACCCTTGCCTCTGATCCTGGACGACTGATGCTCCGCATGTGGGAGACACTGGCGTCTGTGCCAGTGATCAACAAATGGCTCGACTCGATGTATCGAGTCTGCTGGAGCCCTGGGTTTCAAAAGTCGCAACTGCTGCACAACTTCATGATTGTGGAATCGGCAATGCGCAGGCTGAAGAGTCAGAAGACGCACTCATCAGTGCCTCCTGGCAGGGAGGCCCACAACTTGGATGCCCTCGGCAGTAAGTGCTTCCAGGGTTCAATGCTGACTTGTCATATCCAGGCATACCAGCTGTACATGGACATGTACCTGAGAGACCTGGCGAAGGAACTCGCCAGGTTCTCGGCTGGTCTCTCTGAGGAACCTTTGCATCGCTTCAGGGGCCTGTCCAAAGCCATCCGTTAGTGCTTGAAGTTTGTCTTGTGCGTCTATGACTGGTTCGAGTTGGCAGCCTGGGTAGCTGTGGCTGGCATCGGTGCACGCTGCCAGACATGGCTGCAGTCGTCGGACCTCGAGCAATGGGTTCAGGACAATTTGGTCTGTCCCATGCCAAGGGGAGAATCTCTTTGGCAAACCCATGACTGACAAGGCCACAGAGCTGGAGATTGAGTACATGACGAGGACACGACTCTCCAAGAAGACCTCTACCCCTTCTCGGAAGAAGGGCTTGGGTAAAAAGCCCTTTTACCCGAGGAAGGGTGCTGCTTACTGAAGCTTCCCCCGTTTTTAGGCCTCCCCGGCTTCCCAACAGGGGCTGTAGGCGAAGGGACAGGGGCATGGCCCACCTAAGCAGACAGCCCCCAAACCCCAGGCACCGGCTCTGGCACAGACTGGCATTGACTTTTGACTCCTGCAGCATGGTCCCTCTTCCCACAGGAGCCAGGTAGATCACAGGAGGCCAGCTTGCTTTGTATGTATGTCCACAGGTGGACAGCCATTACCACTGATGCCTGGGCCTTATAGATGGTCCGGGAGGGCTATCTTCTCCACCTATCCCAGGAGCCTCCTCATTATCTCCAGGAACAAGCAGGAATGAGTCCTCACATATGGATACGTCGGTACCGACGGAGCCTGCGTGGGAAAGCTCCCCAGCTTCCCAAAAAGGAAAGCTTTTGGGGCTTCCCACAGCGCATGCACGCTGCCTTCCCGCCTTCCTGACCAACTCTCCTCAGTTCTTCTTTTTCCGCGGAGCCAGCAGGTCGTGTTCCTGTCACCGCTGAAGAATTTCTTGTTTTTTTAAGTTGTTCTGACCGCGTATCTGCCTTCCCCGATTCCGAACCGGTACCGCCGGTCTTTATTTCTTTGTTCTTTTAAAAAAAAAACAAAAAAAAAACCTTTCTTTTTCCACACTTGGTGAATTTTTATTTTTTGTGAGGCCTACAGGCCTTTACAAATTCTCCCTCATGGAGAAACCATCTTCTGGTTTTAAAAAATGCACCAAGTGCTCTGGCACTATTTCAGTCACAGACACCCATGAGTGGTGTCTTAAATGTTTGGGTCCTGACCATTCGGTTCCGGATTGTCCATCCTGCTCTCTGATGTCCAAACGGGGCTTACAGAACCGAGCAGCTAAATTTCATGTGCTGTTTTCCTCAGATAATCCAGCATCAGCATCATCCAGGTCTTCGTCTCCGGATGGATCTCAGGTAACCAAACATTCTTCGGGCAAGTCTTCAAGGGGCAAATCTCCCTCAAAGCAGAGAGAGGCCCTTGGGTTCGACCCTGAAGACCCTGCCCCAGCCAAACAACCCCGGCGGGAAGCTCCGGCATCCAAAGCTCCTCCTATGGGGTTACAGGTTGACATCGATGGCACGGCCTCGACCGATCACCTGTTAGACTGTTCTGGGGTACCGGCTCAAACCGGTATCGACATCCAGGCAGTTGTGGCATCTATGGGTACTACGGTACAATCCATGCAGCAGGCCATTATGGCTTTCATTAATGCTGCAACGCCCTCGGTACCGCAACCGTCGGTTCCGACCCCGGTTCCGGTACCACAACCGATACCGGTACCCAGAGCATCTACTTCCAGTAGAAGGCCGGTCCCGGTTTTCGCTTCCCGAGATATTCTCGGTACCGACCCGGTTCCCGGTACGCCCGATGTCGATACCGGTCGGTACCCATATCGGTCCCTGAAAGCAAGTAGGCGATACTTCGAGTCTTCTGAGGATGCCGATACCTCAGATGATTCTGATGAAGCATCCCTTATTCTTCCTGAGGAGCCTTCTTCCCCAAAGAGAAGAATGTCTCCTCCAGAGGACTTGTCCTTTCAGGACTTCATCCTGGAAGTTGCCAAAGGACTTTCTATTACAGTATCCTCTGAAAAGGAACCTAGAGCACAAAAATTAGACATTTTAGGACACTCTAAGGTTCCCAAAGAGGTAGTCACCTTACCCATTCATAATATTCTCCAGGAACACATGATGGATTTATGGGAGGCTCCTCTTACACTATCTCCACATTCTCGTAGGTTGGATACCATGTATCGGGTCCCTCCTTCTCCTGGTTTTCAAAAAACCCAGCTTTCTCACCATTCCATTGTGGTGAAGTCTGAAAAAGATTGAGTACCAAAAGGCACTCTTCTACCCCTCCAGGAAGAGAATGTAGAACTTTGGATGCTTTTGGCAGGAAAATCTTTCATTATAGAAATATGCTAGATTCTGCGTGGTCTTTTCGGAGCGGTATACTGAATAATTAGTTATAATTACTCCACTTCAACTAACAGCTAAAGTTTGGGTGTTCTATATTTGCTTATATGTGGTTATAGGCTTTTCTTACCCAATATGTAGTCTCAGATCACCTCGGCATCAAAAGACTCTGCACAAAATAAGAGTCAACGTGCCTTGTAAACATCAATGACTACTGGGTTTTTTCTCCTGAAAGAGAGTGAAACGCACCGGCGCCAAGTGAGGCGTTGAGAAAATAAGAAAACGTCCCAGGAGGAGATAATTGTCAAACATTAATGGATTGATCACAAATCAAGATAAGCTCGGATTTTATTAATAACACACAATAAGTTAAGAATTTCGTCACAAGGGTTATACGTATAAAAGAGGGTGTCAATAGCATCACACAAAAAATGGCTACTAAAAGAACTCTAAGCATACAGGAGAAAAAACCCAGTAGTCATTGATGTTTACAAGGCACGTTGACTCTTATTTTGTGCAGAGTCTTTTGATGCCGAGGTGATCTGAGACTACATATTGGGTAAGAAAAGCCTATAACCACATATAAGCAAATATAGAACACCCAAACTTTAGCTGTTAGTTGAAGTGGAGTAATTATAACTAATTATTCAGGAAAATCTTTCAGGCTAGTATGCTTATTGCCAGGATCAACTCCTATAGCCTCTATATGGGCATGTTTCTAAAGGAGCTTGCTCTTAAAGTACAAGATTTTCTCCCCTTTATTCCAGAGGATAGAAAAGAGGAGTTCCTGCTTTTTTTAAAGCATATCCAAGATGTGTCAAAGTTCTCCAATAGGGCTGCCTTTGACTCTTTTGAGGGTGCTAGTAGAGCATCTGGCATAGCCATAGCTGCTCGTCGAATTGCTTGGCTCCAGGTCTCTGACCTGGAATCCTGGGTGCAAGATGGCCTAGGCAATTTACCTTGTACAGGTGAAAATCTCTTTGGCAAAGAGTGGCAAGTCAAAGCCATTCAAATGGATGCAGAGAATGCTGCTTTGGATAGACTCTAAATCTACTTCACTCCCTGCCAAAAAAAAGTCTTTTAAGAAATCTTTCTACAAAAAGCCTAGATTTGGTACCAATGCTGGCCAGTCATCTGCTCAAGTTCGCTTTGTTCCTAAGCGACAGCAGACTAAACAGGCCAGAACAAAGCCTGCAGGAGCTGCTACGCTTCAACAGTCCCAACCCCCTCAGGGTTTTGACTGACTTCTAGAGAACATACCCTTTCTGGCTCTGCAGCAACCAGAGCCTCTCACCATTCCAGGAAGGCTGACTCATTTTGCTCCCAGATGGGAACAGATTACATCAGAGCAGTGGACCCTCTCTATCATCAGAGAGGGATACAAACTGCATTTTGCCAGCCTTCCTATCTATCCCAGGGTAAGGCATTTCATGTCTCCCCCATCTCTCCTACACCTGTTGGATCAGGAAGTGAATACCCTGCTTGCCCAAGGGGCAATAGAACAGGTTCCCCTCCTCCAACAGGGCTCAGGGTTCTACTCCCCCTATTTTCTTATACCAAAGAAAACAGGAGGACACAGACCCATCCTAGATCTGAGAGAATTAAACAAATTTCTATGCAAAGAGAAATTCAAAATGATCTCTCTAGGAACTCTCCTTCCATACCTACAGAGTCAGGACTGGCTTTGTTCTCTAGATCTAAAGGATGCGTATACACACATACTCATCCATCCATCCCACAGAAAATTCCTTCGATTTCTGTTCCAGGGAAAACATTTCCAGTACAGAGTACTCCCCTTCGGTCTAGCCTCTGCTCCAAGAGTGTTCACAAAATGCATGTCAGTAGTGGCTGCATTTCTACGCACTCAGGAAATCTTTGTCTTCCCATACCTAGACGACTGGCTCATCCGAGCTCCATCTCAGTCTCAGGCTCAGATTTCCCTGGATCACACCATCTGCATTCTGCAGTATCTGGGACTTGTCATCAATCGGCCAAAGTCTCAGCTCACCCCTACTCAATCCCTAGAATTCATAGGGGCCTGGCTCGATACCACCACAGCAAAGGCCTATCTTCCCCAGGTACGTTGCCACCGGTTGGTGCACTTAGCCTCTCAGATTCAGTCCAGAAGCCACTTGACTGCCAGAGAGATGTTACAACTGCTAGGCCACATGGCATCCACAGTTCATGTGGTGCCCTATGCTCGCCTACATATGAGAGCAGCTCAATGGACTCTGTCCACTCAGTGGACCCAAGCTTCAGGAGCTCTCTCAGACCAAATAGAAACCTCCAAACGTCTATTTTGGTCTCTCCAGTGGTGGATGTCCACTCAAAATCTGTTGTTGGGGTCCCCCTTCCAACCACTACTGCCCCAAGCAACCCTCACCACAGATGCCTCCCAAACAGGGTGGGGAGCTCATCTGCAAGACCTATCCACTCAAGGCCTTTGGTCTCCACAGGAGACCGCCCTTCATATAAACCTTCTGGAGCTTTGAGCAATTTTCCTTGCTCTCAAGGTCTTCCATACCCTCCTCTGCAACATGACAGTTCTTGTTCATACCGACAATCAAGTAGCCATGTTCTACATAAACAAACAAGGAGGGACTGGCTCTCTGTCGCTTTGCAACGAAGCTCTCAGACTGTGGGCCTTCGCCAGAGAGCATCAAATCCATCTCCTGGCAGTATATCTCCCAGGAATTCAAAACTCTTGGGCAGACAGACTCAGCCGAGTTCTGCTTCCACACGAGTGGTCCCTGCACATGGATCAGGTACTCAGAATCTTTCAGAAATGGGGAACCCCGGACATAGACCTCTTTGCAAGTCCGTGGAATGCCAAACTTCCCCGGTTCTGTTCCAGAACTCCATGTCAGGGGCTTCAGGCCAGGGATGCCTTCCTCCTTCATTGGGGTCAGGGCCTCCTATATACCTTTCCACCCATTCCTTTGATTCCCAAGACTCTATTCAAACTGCAGAGGGATCACGGATCTATGATCCTCATAGCTCCACGCTGGCCACGCCAAATGTGGTTCCCTCTACTTCTGCATCTCTCTCAGGGTCCCTCCTTAGACCTGGGAGCTGCTCCAGACCTTCTGTCTCAGGAGGAGGGGACTTTGTGGCACCCAAACCCCAAGTCCCTCCACCTCAGAGCATGGTTATTGAAGGTCTAGACCTTCAAGACTTAAATGTCTCTCAACAAGTGAAGGATATCCTCCATGCTGCCAGAAAACCTTCCACAAGGCGTTCTTATGCTTTTAAATGGAAGAGATTTTCCATTTGGCGTGCTCTAAAGGATCTTGATCCTTTTGCTCTTCCTGTGAATTCTCTCTTAGAATATCTCCTGCATCTCTCCAATGCAGGCCTTAAAACAAATTCAGTAAGGGTCCATTTAAGTGCTATTGCAGCATCACTTAAACCTATCAATGGACAACCTATTTCCTCTCATCCTCTTATTGCAAGATTTATGAGAGGCCTAACTCTGACTAAACCTCCCATTCAGCCTCCTCCGGTGGCATGGGACTTGAATTTGGATCTTGGTCAGCTTATGAAGCCTCCTTTTGGACCTTTAGTTTCTACCTCCTTGAAATTTCTTTCCTGGAAGGTTGTTTTCCTCATTGCAGTCACTTCAGCTCGTCGCATCAGTGAGCTGCAAGCCTTAGTGGCGAATCCTCCTTATACAAGGTTCCATCATAAGGTAGTCCTTAGGACAAATCCACACTTTATGCCTAAAGTGGTTTCACCTTTTCATCTTAATCAAGAGGTATACCTACCTGTCTTCTTTCCAGCTCCTCATGCATCCAGTGCAGAGCGGAACCTTCATACTCTAGATTGTAAAAGAGCTCTTGCCTTTTACCTCCATAGGACTCAGCCACATCGAAAGTCTTCCCAACTTTTTGTTGCTTTCGATCCTTCTCATTTGGGACTTCCAGTCTCAAAAAGAACACTTTCCAATTGGATTGCTCAGTGTATTTCTTTTGCTTACCAGAGTAAAAACATTTCTCTGGAGGGCCATGTCACGGCTCACAATGTGAGAGCCATGGCCACCTCTATGGCTCATCTTCACTCTGTATCCATAGATCAGATCTGTCGAGCAGCCACCTGGGCCTCGGTTCATACCTTCACAGCCCATTACTGCTTGGATAAGGACTCCCGCCGGGATGCCTTATTTGGTCAGGCTGTCCTCAAACACCTGTTCCATTCTTAAACAACTCCTGCCCACCTTCCCTTAATGGATGCCTGAGATCCATCGGAAGATGAAATACCTAGGCAGGGGATCTCCCAGGCATCTTAGCTAGGGAGTCCCCATATGTGAGGACTCATTCCTGCTTGTTCCTGGAGATAGCACAGTTACTTACCTGTAACAGGTGATCTCTGGGAACAGCAGGAATAGTCCTCACAACCCACCCACCTCCCCTAGGAGTTGTATCTCTTTCTCTTCCTTTCCTCTCTCTATTGTCTCAGCTTTAAACTCGAACTGAGGAGAGTTGGTCAGGAAGGCGGGAAGGCAGCGCGCATGCGCTGTGGGAAGCCCCAAAAGCTTTCCTTTTTGGGAAGCTGGGGAGCTTTCCTGCGCAGGCTCCGTTGGTACCGACGTACCCATATGTGAGGACTATTCCTGCTGTTCCCAGAGATCACCTGTTACAGGTAAGTAACTGTGCTTTCTTCTCAGGAGAGCCCCTCAGGTCTCCCCTTCACCGGGACCTTCTTCTGAAGGAGTTGACGGATCCTCTCGAGGATCAGGAGGCAGAACCAGTGCCCCACCACCTCAAGGGCAGGGGCTTCTACTCCAGGTACTTTCTGGTGCCAAAGAGGACAGGAGGCCTCAGACCCATCCTCGACCTGTGCAACCTCAACAAATTCCTGGTGAGGGAGAAGTTCAATATGCTCTCCCTTGGAATATTGCTGCCTTACCTCCGCCAGGGAGACTGACTTATGCTCCTTAGACCTAAAGGATGCGTATACGCAAATCTTAATACACCCAAGCCACAAGCAGTATCTGCGCTTTGTGGTGGGAGGTAATCATTACCAGTACAGGGTTACTCCCCTTTGGCCTGGCCTCGGCCCTCAGGGTGTTCACAAAGTGCTTGGCAGTGGTTGCCGCCTTTCTCAGGCTCCAAGGGGTCTTTGTCTTCCCTTGTCTCGACGACTGGCTCATCAGAGGCACTTCAGCCAGCAAGGTCCACCAGGCCACAACTCACATCATTCAGGTGCTGCAACACCTAGGGTTCGTAATCAGCTACCCCAAATCCAGCCTCACTCCGCCTCAACAGCTGGAGTTCATTGGGGCCAGACTCGACACCCTTCAAGCAAAGGCCTATCTGCCTGTAGAAAGGGCAAGCAGGCTTCTGGCTCTGGCAGGACAAGTGAGTCGCAGGTCTGTAGTGTCCACAAGGCACTTCCTGCGCCTCCTCGGCCACATGGCTTCCACAGTCAATGTGACCCTGGATACCCGCCTCCACATGCAGACTGCTCAATGGTATCAGAGACCAGTGGTCTCAGGCCACGAGGCATCTCCGGGACAGGGTCAAAGTGTCTAGGTGTCTGGTACGGTCTCTGGCCTGGTAGCTCCAACCGCAGTACTTGGAGGTGGGAATGCCTTTCCAGGCTCCTCCGCACACGAGGATCCTTACCACAGATGCATTTCTGTACCCAGGGTGTGTGGTCCCTGAGCGAGAGGACCAACAAATCAGTTTCTTGGAACTCCGTGCCATCTGCCTAGCCCTAGAGGTTTTCAGGCAGCTCCTGGCCTACAGACCTGTCTTGGTGCAGACAGACAACCAGGTGGCCATGTTCTATGTGAACAAACAGGGTAGTACAGGGTCTCGTCTCCTATGTCAGGAAACCACCAGTTGCCCCATTTCTTCTCCAGGCAGCCCCACCTGCACACGGTGGCCGCTGATGCGTTTCTGATATCGTCTGGGGATCTTCTGCATACGTTCCCCCCCCCCGACACCTCTGGTAGCCAAGACACTGTTCAAGATTCTCCAGGACAGATCCTCGGTCATTCCTATTGCCTCACAGTGGCCCAGGCAACCCTGGTTTCTGCTGCTTCTGCAGCTAGCGGTGGAGGCGCCCATTCCCTTGGGGTCCTCCCCGTGCCTTCTATCTTAGGAGGGGGGGGGGGTTTCTCTCCTGCATCCCAATCTCAGCTCCCTCAACTTGATGGCGTGGCTGCTGAAAGGGTAATTCTCGCTCCGCTCCTCCTTCTAAAGAATATTAAAGAGATTTTGCTGGCCTTGCGGAGGCCATCGACTAGACGGACTTACACCATGAAGTGGTGTAGATTTGCGTCATGGTGCAAGGAGCAGGAGGTGGTTCTGCAATACCTTTCTTTTGCCCAGTAGGGGTGGTTCTGCAATACCTTTCTTTTGCCCAGTAGGGGTGGTTCTGCAATACCTTCTCCATCTCTCTGATTTGGGCCTCAAGTCCAACTCTATCAGGGTGCACCTCAGTGCCCTTGCGGCGAACCACTTTCCAGTGGGCGAGAAGCCTCTCTCCGCCCACCCCTTGGTCTCTCGGTTTCTGAGAGGCTTACTTCTCTTGAAACCCCTGGTCCGCCCCCCCCCCCCCCCCCGGCGACCGAGTGGGATCTGAATGTGGTATTAGGGCAGCTTACTAGGCTAACCTTTGAACCGATGGCTACTTGCCATCGACGCTATCTCTCTTGGAAAGTGGTTTTCTTAGTGGCACTCACGTCCGCTCGGAGGGTGAGTGAGCTCCAGGCCCTAGTGTCGGAAAGGCCTTACACCAGGTTCTATAGGAACCGGGTGGTGCTTCGCACGCACCCCAAGTTCCTTCTGAAAGTGGTCTGCTCGATCCACCTCAGCCAGGAGGTGGTTCTGCCTAATCTTTTCCCAGGCCGCATGCCAGTCGGGCGGAGTCGGTCCTGCATACCCTGGACTGTAAGAGGGCATTGGCCTTCTATATCCAGTGTACGCAAGCGCATCAGAAGGCTTCTTAGCTTTTCATATCTTATGACCCCAGTAAGCTGGGGGTAGCGGTATCAAAGCGTACGCTGTCCACCTGGGTAGCAGACTATATTGTCTGGGCATGTAAGGCAGCTGAGCTTCCGATGGAGGGTCGCGTTACGGCCCATAGGGTCAGGCCATGGCGGCATCAGTGGCTCATTTGCACTCTGTTGCTTTGGCAGACATCTGCTGGGCCACCACCTGGTCTTTGATTCAGACTTTCGCAACCCATTATTGCCTGGATAGAGAGTCCTGACGGGAGAGTGCCTTCGGCCAGGCTGTACTCCGTAACCTTTTTGAGGTCTATGCAACTCCTGTTCTCCGACCCTTCTGTGTTCAGGGTACCAGAGTGCTATTCCCTTAGATTGGATTTCTATTGCGGCTGCTTGGGGCTCTCGTAGAGGGTAGCCTTTTTTTAGCTATGGGTTCTTGGTAGCCTATAGCTGGGGAGTTCCATATGTGAGGACTGACTTTCCTGCTTGTTCCCTGAGAAAGCATAGTTATTCACCTGTAACAGGTATTCTCCAGGGACAGCAGGAATCAGTCCTCACGACCCTCCCTCCTCCCCTTCGAGTTGCAGCCCTATTATATTTTGTTCTTTTTTACTTCTTTTTGGCTATGTCATTTGACTGAGCAAGATGGCACCCTTGGGCGGGAAGGGGACCATGCATGCGTGATGGCAACTACCAAAGGCTTTCTCTGAAAGCTGGGGATTTGCTCTGCACGAGAGCTCCATCGGTGCCGACGTCACCCATATGTGAGGAATGATTCCGGCTGTCCCCAGAGAACACCTGTTACAGGTGAGTAACTACGCTTTCTTTGGTCTTTTTTCTGGTGCATGGGTTTTATCTCCAGGAACAAGCAGGAATGAGTCTTCACATATGGGTATGTCGGTACCGACGGAGCCCGCGCGGGAACGCTCCCCAGCGTCCAATCAGAAAGCCTTTGGGAGCATCCCACCACACCTGTGTGCTGCCTTCCTGCCTTTCCCAACTGCCTCTCTCCAGTTTTTGTTTTTCTGCGGAGCCGGCAGGACGTACTCCTGTCACCGCAGAACATTCTTCTTTTTATTCTTGTTTTTTGTGGTCGCGTCTGCCTTCCCTCGACGCCACCGGTACTGCCGGTGCTTTTCTTTCTTTCCTACTAAAAATTTCTTTCTTCTAAGGAAATTCTTTCCTGTTTAGTGCCTGGTGGTTTTTGGCCACTAGGCCATGGAAAAGCCAGCCACTATCCTCAAGAAATGCTCAAAGTGTGGCGGTACAAATTTAATTTTAGACACTCATACTTGGTGTCTGCAATGTTTAGGTCCTGACCATTGCCCACGGGAGTATCTCTCCTGCAGGAGCTTAAATAGAAGAAGTCTTCAGGTTCGAGCACAACTCGATACTCTGTTCACATCAGACGCGATCTTACCAGCCAGAATATCTTCTTCCTTACAGGATCAGGTAACCAAACAAAAGTCTGTTAAGACTAGCCAGTCCTCGAGTGGTAGATCTCCTGCTCAGCATCGAGAGGCCTCTGGCATTGCCCTCGAGGACATTTTGGCAATAAAACCCCGGCGGGAGTATTCGGGCTCCAAAGCACTAACGGGGTTTCCGGTTGTTCCTGAGGTTCTTACCTGCATGGACATACCCGGGCCATGCTCGGTGGTTGTGGCCGCTTCGGGCGGTACCGACACCCCGGCATCGGCTATGGTGTTGGATGACATATTCCTCACCGATGAACGTAGTCTAGCGAATCTCTCAGCTACTTCGGTACCGCTAGAGTTGCTGCAGACCGTTCCCCGACTAATGGTATCAGCTCCGGTACAGGTATCAACATCGGCACCAGTGTCGGTACCGTCGATGCTTGCTTCGACAGACTCACTTCCTTCGATGCCGAGCCTGGAATCGCTCTCAAGTATGGAGGATTCAGTACCGACTCGTCTCAGTACCGACCTCGGGCGGTACCAAAGACATCTCTTTAAAGAAAATCCGATGCTTCATCCTCTCAAGTCTTCTGATTCTGATGAGTGGGATGAATGCATCGGTACCAAAGCCGAATTTTCAACAATTACAGCTTTTACCCCTCATTTCAGAGGGTCCTCAGATTTCTTTTCAAGCTTTTCTGCTTGATATGGCAAAGTTACTTGCTATTTCTATACCTGGTAAAGATTCTATACCAGGGAATTCAGAAACTTTGACTTTCCCCTGGAGTCCAAAGGAGGTAATCATGCTTCCTTTGCATCAGACCTTACAGGATCTACTATTAAGAATGTGGGAAACTCCCTTAATGGTATCCCCACATTCTAAGACACTTGACACTATGTACAGAGTGCCACCTTCACCAGGTTTTCAAAAGACTCAACTTCCTCATCATTCTATTGTTGTAGAATCAGCAATGAGGCGTATTAAGAGTGCAAAGAAGCACTCCTCTTATCTGCCAGGTCGTGAGTCTAGGACTTTAGATGCCTTTGGACGTCGATGTTTCCAGGCATCCATGCTTTCAGCAAGAATCATCTCATATATTTTCTATATGGGATTATCTCTTGAAGAAGTTACAAAGAACTTAAAGGTTTCAGCCCTTTTCTTCAAGAATATAAAAGAGCAGACTATTCCCTATTAATCAGTCATGCTCAAAATATCTCTAAGTTCCTTAATCGTGCTTCCCTGGACTCTTTTGAGTCTATTAGCAGAACTTCTGCTATAGCCATAGGGGCACGACACATGGCTTGGCTCCAAGCTTCGGATTTGGACAAATGGGTACAAGAAAGACTGGGAAATACTCCTTGTACTGGTGAGAATCTCTTTAACAAGGATGCTTTATTCCAAGCTAATCAGTTAAACACTGATATTGTTGCTTTCAGAGGATTGTCAAAACTTTCCTCTATCCCAGCTAGTAAAAAATCTCCTAACAAACTTTACCCCCATAAGGGAAAAGTTTTATTCCTCTTCTACCCATCATGCAGATGTTTCCAAACAAGGGCAACATCAAACCAGGCTAAGAAAATCAAAACCTCAACAGGCTCAGCAAACCCAGCAGTCGCAGGGTTTCTGATATTTTATTCATTAATTCCCCTTTTCCTGTTTGAGGTTTAGAGCCTGTAACCTACTTATAAACAGAAGCATCTACGGTTCATCTCATCCTTACTGAGATATCAGTGATACTGACTTGATCCTCGACTCTAGGCATGAATCTCTTGCCACAAGAGAAATCCATTTTTTTAGCTCCAAGAGCTACTGAGGACAATCATGCTCTACAGGTAACAGGTTTCTCCTCTCCTTTAAAAAGAAAAAAAAAAAAGAGTAACAACTATCAACAAGGTAGGCTATGCCTGTCACCTTAACAGTTTTCCTGTACGAGGATATCTCATACTTTTGACTGCAATGGGACTTTGCTTCTTACAGACTAACCAAATTGTAAATCTTCTCGACTCTGCATTACTTTATATCCCTCTTACTCGAGACATTCAGTCTCTAAGAGTGATACTATTCCACTGGAGGGCTTACTTTTTAAGCCCATAGGTTTTTCTTCAATACCTATTCCAGTAAGTGGTTTCCATTCAGAGTTTTCTTCCCCTTAGCAATCTTCTCAAAACCTTTTTCTTTAAGACAGCTTATCAGATGATAATGGAGTCTCACCACTCCTAGTTATGTCTGTCGGTCCTTTTCCAATTTATGGGACCTAACTTTTCTGCTGCCTTAACATATAATTCCAAGAGAGGTTCCAAAACCTACTTGGTCTATTTATCATTGCAGGCAACTGACCTGTCTACTATTCTTAGCCATCTTCAATTTTTTTTTTGGCTCCAACAGAATAGCTTAGATTGCCTACTGTCAATTAAACAACCAGATCTCACCTGCGCAACCTGCAACATGCTCTCTGCAATTATACAAGAAAGCTCTGCAACTATGGGCCTTTGCCAGAGAGCATCAGAGCTATTCCTAGTAGGTAACTTTCAGATGGTTAAAAAGGCTTTCCCCAGTCATGCCCCTACATGACTGGTGTTTTTTCCTACCCTTACCATCTTCCTTAAACTTTCCTTTTAGGGAAAAGGAACCAGGGTTTGGACCACGTGAGAGCATAAAGAATTGCTCAATTCCCTGGGTGCTTCCACATCTCCAGTGGAATATTTTCAACAGGGATGCACTCCGCAGGGATCACTGCAGTCGGTCCTTGTCTTATACTTTCCTTCTAATTCCCAGTACTTCATTGAAACTTATGCTGGACAAAGAACGCATGATACTCATATTGCCCTCATAAAAGGGCAAACATGGTATCCCCTTATATTGCGTCGTCTTCTCCAGCTCCTACACTGAAGTCATAGAAGGATCCAGACTTGCTGTCTTAAGACTAAGGATCTCCTCTGCACGCCTTCACGTAGGCCTCCATTCCTGGTTATTCTCAGACTAGAATTTTTAAAGAAATCTAGACCTCTCCTTATAAGTAAGAGCATTCCACTGGCTCTTCCACTTATAACCAGAGATTCTCTATCCATCTTCTCAAGCAGGTGTTACCCCTTTCTGTTATTAGATGAATCTCTCTATACATATATATCCAGATATGTATATGTATCTATATCTGTCTATATGTGTATATATATATCTGTATGCATCTATGTGTATATCTGACTCTGAAAGATTTGTTATTGTCCGTATCAATGCTGTTCCAGCATACCATAAGGTTTACATGGACAACCAATTTCTATGGTAATTAGAAGATACCTTCTTTTACCGTAACCTTTCAGGTGATGTTACATCTGAAGCTCTCTATGTAATGTCATTCTCCTAAGTGACATCAATTAGGAAGGACATTACTGGTCTTCAAGAAATTGGAGGCTACAACGCTTACTACAAATTTCCTTGTCTTTCATTTGCATGACGGGGTCTTAAAGACCCATTCTTTTTCTGCAAGGAGTATATCTACCTTTTCATCCAAATCAGTCAGATTTCTCGCCTCTTTTTCCTAGAGCCTTATTCTGCTCCAAGGACAAAGAGCTTTAAATCTTGCCCAACAGAGGCTTCAGCTTTTCCACCGAAGTCCTACCTTCATTAGACTCTCCCAGTTTTTTCTTCTGGGATTAGTTCTAGCCATTAAGGCTTCTGATCTCTACCTGTATTGCAAAGTTGAATTCCTCTACTTCAGTGAGGTACTTTCTTGAGAATACTGTACTGGCTCTTAATAGCAGACCGATAGCGAGGAATCTCTGGTCTATCAACGCTGCCGATGCCTGGGTGTTGGTACCAGTGAAGACGGCCGGGACCCCTGAGCATGGCACCAGTAGTTCTGTCGAGATCGAGGCCTTGAGCATCCTGGAACCCTGTTGATGCTTTGGAGGTCGAAGCCTCCCGCTGAGGCTGTTTTGCCGGTGTGGTTCCCTCAAGGGTAACGCCAATGGCCTCTCGATGCTTTGCAGGAGAGCTACCCTTTGAGGACCAGCTTTTATGTTTAGTTACCTGAGATCCATTTGAGGAAGAAGAGGCTCTTGAAGACACCGATGGTTCAACAGGCACCGGTAACGATGCCGGTACCAGCACCATTACTGATACTGGTACCAGCACCGGTACCAGCCCTGGTGGGAATTCTTCCCATGCCGTCTTTGGCTGGCATTGAAAGATCGGTACCAGATCAACTTGGTACCGACTTCGATCGATACCGGGACTGTGATTTGCATGAACATTGTGATCAGGGATACTTCGAATCCTCCGATTCCGATGATTCTGATAATTCTGCCAATACCAGAGTGTTTCTCCCAGAAGACTCCTCTTCTCCCCAACGCAGAATGTCTCCTCCGGAGGACATGTCTTTTCAGGATTTTATTCGTGATGTTGCCAAAGGCCTTTCAATCACGGTAGCTCCTGAAAAGGAACCTAGAGCAAAGGAATTGGAAATTCTCCAATATCCTAAGGCTCCAAAGAAGGCAGCCACTCTACCCATTCATGAAATTCTTCATGACTTGATGCTCAGAATGTGGGAGACACCTTTGACCACATCTCTCCATTCTAGGAGACTTGATACCATGTATCGAGTTCCACCATGTCCTGGATTTCAAAAGACTCAGCTGCCACACCATTCAATGGTAGTGGAATCAGCCATGCGTAGGATGAAAAGTGCAGAGAGACATGCATCCAATCCTCCAGGTCGGGAATGCAGGACTCTTGACGTTTTGGGGTGTCATACTTTTTAGGCTTCCATGCTTTCAGCTAGGATCAACTCATATATTTTATATATGAGAATGTTCCTCAAAGAGGTCATAGGAGATTTGGAGCTTTTGAACCCACTTCTCCCAGATGAGAGACGACTAGACTTCCTTACTCTTGTCAAGCATGCTCAAGATGTCTCCAAGTTTGTAAATCGTGCAGCCTTTGACTGCTTTGAATGCATCAGCAGAACCTCGGCTATTGCCATTGGTGCACGACGGATTGCCTGGCTTCAGGCAAGAATTGGCAGGAAAAGGCTAATGAGATAGATGCTGACAATAACACGTTAGACTATCAAAATCTACAGCCACTCCAGCCTAAAAAGAAACCCTATAAAAAAACCCTCTTTCAGCAAAAAGAGGAAGTTTTATCCATCCTATACTCACCAAGGCCAAGGTCAGGGTGAAGTTGCCCAAAGGGGACAGCAACAGCAACCCAGACAGCAAAAGAAGCCAAAAGGCCCAAGAGCTCAACCAGTGCTGCAGGTTCAGCCCCCTCAAGGGCTTTGACTCCTTCCTAGAGAGCTTAGCCTTCCTGCCTCTGAGGGGTCCAGAACCCCTAAATATTCCAGGCAGATTGTGCGATTTTGCCAACAGATGGCACCAAGTAACAGCAGAAAATTGGACTCTGTCCATTGTAGGAGAGGGGTACAAGCTTTATTTTCACAGCATGCCCTCCCAATCCTAAGGCAGTTCAATTCCCAAACCTCTGCAGACAATCTGCTGGATCACGAGGTCTCAACACTTCTTGCCCAAGGGGCAATAGAGCAAGTACCCATTCTCCAACAGGGTACAGGGTTCTACTCCCCTATTTTCTTATTACAAAGAAAACAGGGGGACACAGATCCATTCTAGACCTCAGAGAATTGAACAAATATCTGTTCCGAGAAAAGTTCAAAATGATTTCTCTAGGAACTCTTCTGCCATACCTTCAAAGTCAGGATTGGCTTTGCTCTCTAGACTTAAAGGATGCATATACTCATATTCTCCAGGACCAAGCAGGAAGTCAGTCCTCACTTATGGGTGACATCGCCGATGGAACCCCCTTGCGGAGCATTTCCCCAGCTTTCTTAGAAAGCCTTTGGGAATACTGCACGCATGCGCGGTCCCCTTACCGCCTAAAGGTGCCATCTTGCTCAGTCTTTCTTTTTCTGTGGAGCCCATCGGACGTCTGTCCGTGTCACCTGGAAAAGTTGACGTTTTTTTTCAGCGATTACTTCGTCTTTTTTCTCTGAATCGACGCCGGTTCCCCTTCCCGCCGGGTTCGGTACACCGGTATTGAGCCCGTTTTCTATTTTTCAGTTTTTGCCCTTCGTGACTGGCGTTCGCGCCTTTTTTTTCTGTTTTTCCCTGGATAGCCGGTCCTTTGACCTCGCGGGGGCCCTTTTTTCCCCGATCGCTTCCAGTGGTTTCAAGAAGTGTGATCGGTGCAAGAAACTAATGTCTCTCACCGACACACACGACTGCTGCCTTCAGTGCCTCGGCCCAGATCATGATCCAAAAATCTGTGGCCCGTGTGGTAAAATGTCCACCAAGGCACTTCGAAGCCGTCAGCACCAGAAAGAAAGGATTTTCTCAGATTCTGCCGGGCCCGGACCTCGTCTGAGGCCTCGACGTCTCGGGAGTCTGATCCCAAGCATCGCAGGGGGTCCCCCAATCGGGAACGCAAGAGGAAGAAACGGCTCGTGAGGGCGGCGTCTGAAGAGGTCCCTGGTTCCTCGAGGGCCAGGTCTAAGACCCCTGACCGCCATCTCGGGCTCATGGAACAGGAGAAGCTGTCCAAGATAACTCGTGTGGAGCCGGAGACCGTCGGACACGTAAGTCCTGTAGTCCTCGTGGACTCTACTCCGAGGGAGCCGACGTCGGGCCCGGCGCCGCCGGTGCCCGAGTTGGTGGCTGCTGAGTCTCCTGAGCTTGGACTCAGGCTGACAGCCTTGGAGAGCAGACTGTCTGCATTCATGGATCAGCAGCGGGTACTGATGGCCAGCCTCGCTGGTGCATCTGCCCCGACCATCGACATCGAAGTCGACCCCGGAGACCGAGCCGATACTTGAGACCATGAAGGCTCGAGTCGTCCTCGGTCACGGTCACCCTCGACCTCCAGCTCGGAACCGAGGGTGTCGAAGCTGGTGCCTTTGGCATCGGGGCGGGTGCCACCTAGATCCGCGTGGTCGGAGCCCCTCGACGACTCTTCGGATGAGTCAGCGTGGGAGACGGAGGATGCTGTCCGCAGCCCGAGCCCCAGAGTAGGTCCCCCCCGGAGGACACCCCGTTCTCGGAGTTCGTTAGGGACATGGCCAAGGCATTGGCGATTCTTGCGGACCCCGAGGAGGAGCCTCGAGCCAAGGAGCTCAAGGCCCTCCAGTATGACTCTCCTCCGAAGGAGGCCTTTACTGTGCCGGTTCCTCTGATGCTGGAACGGCTCCTCTTCCAGATGTGGGAGGCACCGGCCTCGGTGCCGGTCTTGAGCAAGCGGGTTGATTCCATCTATCGACTCCGTAAGAGCCCTGGATTCCAGAAGGCACAGCTGCTGCACCATTCCATGGTGGTGGAATCAGCCATGCATCGTCTGAAGAGCTAGAAGATGCACTCCGCGGTATCTCCCGGCAGGGAGGCCCAGAACCTGGATGCTTTCGGCAGAAAGTGCTTCCAGGGCTCTGCTTGCTTGCCGTGTCCAGTCCTACCAGCTGTACATGGGCATGTCCTTACGAGACCTGGCGAAAGAGATTGCCGGGTTCTCTGCTGACCTCTCCAGGGAACCTTTGCAGAGGTTCCGGACTTTGTCCTCAGGAATCACGGACTGCTCAAAGTTCATGTCCTGAGCGGCCTACGATGGCTTCAAGGATTCGGCTCTTGTGGCGGCAGCCGGCATCGGAGCCTGACGCCAGGCATGGCTGCAGTCATCAGACCTCGAGCCCTGGGTGCAGGACAAGTTGGTCGATGTCCCTTGTCGAGGTGAAAACCTTTTTGGCAAGCCCATGGCCGAGAAGGCGGCTGAGCTCGAAACCGAGCACCTGACTAGGACAAGGCTGTCCAGAAAGACTTCTGCCCCTTCTCACAAAAAAGGGTTCGGGTAAAAAGCCCTTTTACCCGAGAAAGGCAGTTGCCTACAAACCTTTCCCTCAGTACCAGGCCTCCCCAGCTCCCCAGCAGGGGCAGCAGGCCAAGGGGCAGGGACATGGGCCCCGTAGGCAGAAGACCCCCAAGCCTCCGGCTCCTGCTCCTACCCAGCAGGGAGGGGGTTTTTGACTCCCACAGCATAGCCTTTCCATCTCTGCTGCCCCGTTCCTGCACAGGAGGTCGTCTAACCCTGTTTGCCCACAGGTGGCCACCCATTGCAGGGGATGCTTGGGTATTAAGCATAGTCCACAAGGGCTATATGTTCCATTTCCAGCAGTTACCCCCTGCCTACTTCCCAGGAGAGCCTCTAAGGCCTCTCCTGCACACAGACCTCCTACTTCAAGAACTTCAAGGTCTGCTTCTGGACAAGGCGGTGTAGCCTGTACCTCCTCGCCTACAGGGGCACGGTTTCTACTCCAGGTACTTTCTAGTGCCAAAGAGAACCAGGGGCCTAAGCCCTATTCTAGACCTCAGGAACCTCAAGTTCTTGGAGAAAGAAAAGTTCAAGATGCTTACTCTTGGAACACTTCTGCCCTACCCTCCAGCAGGGAGATTGGCTATGCTCCTTAGATTTAAAGGATGCGTACACCCACATCCTCATTCACCCAGACCACAAAGTACCTCAGGTTCATGGTGGGAGGAAACCATTACCAGTACAGAGTAGTGCCTTTTGGCCTAACTTCCGCCCCAAGGGTCTTTACAAAGTGCCTTGCTGTGGGGGCGGCCTACTTGAGGACTCAAGGTGTTTTTGTCTTCCCCTATTTGGACGACTGGCTCATCAGAGGTCAGACTTACCAGGAGGCCAGGCAGGCCACCTTCCGAACTGTATCACTCCTTCAAGACCTAGGCTTTGTCATAAACTTCGCAAAGTCCACTTTGCTCCCCTCCCAGAACCTAGAGTTCATAGGAGCACGGCTGGACTCTCTGCAAGCAAGGGCTTATTTGCCAGAGGACAGAGTTCAAAGGCTCATGGAGTTGGCATCCCGGTTTCTCAACATGCCAAAGGTTTCTGCCAGGCTCTGTCTGCAGCTCCTAGGACACATGGCATCGACTGTACATGTGACCCCCAATGCCCGCCTCCACATGAGGCCTGCACAGTGGTGCCTCAGAACTCAGTGGAAGCAAGCCACAGGGAGCCTAGCAGACAAAGTCAGGGTGTCAAAACCATTCCTGAATTCTCTTCAGTGGTGGCTACACCCCCCCCCCCCAACTTGCTCCAGGGGTGTCTTTTCAGGTGCCTGTCCCCACAGTGGTCTTGACGACAGATGCCTCCTTGCAGGGCTGGGGTGCACACTGTCAGGAGAGCTGCACTCAGGGCCTATGGTCTCCATGGGAAGCCATGCAACAGATCAACCTACTAGAACTTCAGGCTATTCGATTAGCCCTCAAGGCTTTTTCTCACACTTTGACTCACCAGTCTGTTCTAGTTCAGACGGACAATCAAGTGACCATGTTCTATGTGAACAAACAGGGAGGCGCTGGGTCCAAGCCCCTGTGTCTGGAAGCACAGGCCCTTTGTTCCTTTGCGCTCAGGCACAAAATGTTTCTGAGAGGAGTTTATCTTCCTGGCCAGGAGAACTCCCTGGCAGACAGGTTAAGCAGAATTCTGCAGCCCCATGAGTGGCAGCTGCACCCGTTAGTGGTTCAAATGATTTTCTTGAAATGGGGACTTCCATCCATAGATCTCTTCGCCAGTCCCCTGAACCGGCAGCTACCCAGGTTCTGTTCCAGGCAACCGCATCCCCTGAGGTTAGCAGCGGATGCCTTCCTGATTTCTTGGTCCCAGGGCCTACTGTATGCGTTTCCTCCCACACCTCTGGTGGCCCGAACCTTGTTCAAGATTCTAAGGGACAAGACCTCGGTCCTTCTGGTAGCTCCCAGGTGGCCGAGGCAGCCCTGGTTCTAACTTCTGCTTCAACTAGCAGTGGAAACACCACTGCCTCTGGGGTTCCAACCCGATCTTCTCGCTCAGGATCAGGGTTCCCTTCTGCACCCCAATCTCAAATCTCTCAATTTGATGGCCTGGAGGCTGCAAGGGTAGTCTTAGCTCCTTGGGGCCTGCCTCAGGAAGTGGAAGAGGTGGTCTTGGCCTCTAGAAAGCAATCCACCAGGAAAACATATGCCCTGAAGTGGAGGAGGTTCTCCTTGTGGTGTCAGCAGCGCCAAGAAGATCCTTTCACCTGCACTGTGCCAGTAGTGCTCCAGTACCTACTGCGCTTGTCCAATCAGGGCCTTGAGTCCAATTCTCAGAGGCTTACTATTGCTCAAGCCTCCTCTCCATCCACCAGCCCCTGAGTGAGAGTTGAATGTGGTCTTGCAGCAATTGACTCGCCCACCTTTTGAGCCGATGGCTACATGTCCCCTCCGCTTCCTTTCTTGGAAGACTCTATTCCTAGTGGCCCTGACCTCGGCCAGGCGAGTGAATGAACTTCAAGCCCTGATCTGTGACAGGCCATACACTCGTTTATATAGGACTCATCCTAAGTTCCTCCCAAAGGTTGTCTCCTCCTTCCATCTCAACCAGGAGGTGGTTCTTCCAACATTCTTCCCTAGGCCCCATGCCAGCCGGGCTGAGACAGTCCTGCATACCCTGGACTGTAGGAGGGCATTATCCTTCTACCTTGAACGTATGCAGGGACATAGGAGGGCTACTCAGCTCTTCGTATCTTTTGACCCCAATAACTTGGGGGTACCTTGTCCATCTGGGTGGCTGACTGTATCACCTGGGCTTACAGGGCAGCTGACCTTCCTTTGCAGAGTCGGGTCACGGCCCACCGTGTCAGGGCAATGGCTGCCTCAGTAGCTCATCGCCGCTCTGTACCGTTGGCAGACATCTGCAGGGCTGCAACTTGGTCCTCAAGCCAGACTTTTGCGGCCCATTACTGCCTGGAGACGGAGTCACGTAGGGACAGTGCTTTTGGTCAGGCAGTGCCCCGGAATCTCTCCGAGGTTTAGGCCACTCCTACCCTCCAGCCCTCTGGTTGGGCCACCGGTGGAGGTATGTTTTCAGTGAAATCCTTTCTCTGATGCTAAGGCTAGAGGGAGCTCATTTTTCAGCTCAGGGTCCCCGGTAGCCTGAAGCTGGGGAGTCCCATAAGTGAGGACTGACTTCCTGCTTCGTCCTGGAGAAAGAGTAGTTACTCACCTGTAACAGGTGTTCTCCAGGAGCAGCAGGAATCAGTCCTCACAACCCTCCCTCCTCCCCTGGGAGTTGCAGTTGTACATAGTTCATTTTTACTTTTTTATGTGCTGTCTTTTAGCTATGTCATTGGACTGAGCAAGATGGCACCTTTAGGCAGGAAGGGGACTGCGCATGCGTACAGTATTCCCAAAGGCTTTAGAACATAAGATAAGAACATAAGATATGCCATACTGGGTCAGACCAAGGTCCATCAAGCCCAGTATTCTGTTTCCAACAGTGGCCAATCTAGGTCATATGTACCTAGCAGTTTCCCCAAGAGACACAAGTTCCACAATGCTTGTACTGGGTCAAGCATTGATATCTTCGGTCACTTCTTAATAATGGTTTATGGACCTTTCCTCCAGGAACTTGTCCAAACCTTTTTTAAACCCAACTACACTAACAGCCTTTACTACCTCCTCCGGTAACAAATTCCAGAGTTTGATTGCACGTTGAGTGAAAAAATATTTTCTTTTATTAGTCTTAAATAGTTTTCCCTGTAGCTTCATTGCGTGTCCCCTAGTCTTTCTATATTCTGATAACGTAAACAATTGATATACGTTTACACGTTCCACTCCGTTCATTAATTTATAGACTTCTATCATATCTCCCCTCAGCCGTCTCTTTTCCAGGTTAAAGAGCCCTAACCTTTTTAGCCTTTCTTCGTAGGAGTATCCTTCCATCCCCTTTACCATTTTGGTGGCTCTTCTCTGAACCTTTTCTAAAATCGCTATATCCTTTTTAAGATACGGCGACCAGAATTGCACACAATATTCAAGGTGCGGTCTCACCATGGAACGATACAGAGGCATTAGAATATCTTTTGTTTTATTTTCCATTCCTTTCCTTATGATACCTAGCATTCTATTTGCTCTCTTGGCCGCCGCTGCACACTGGGCCGAGGGTTTTAACATGTTATCCACAATGACGCTTAAATCTCTTTCCTGGGTGGTTGTTCCTAAAGTGGAACCTTGCATCGTGTAACCATAGTTTGGGTTGTTCTCCCCTAGGTGCATAACTTTGCACTTGTCCACATTAAATTTCATCTGCCATTTTGATGCCCAGTCTTCCAATTTATCAAGATCCTCTTGCAATTTTCCACAATCCTCTTGGGTTTTAACAACTTTAAATAGTTTTGTGTCATCTTCAAATTTGATTACCTCACTCGTTATTCCACTTTCCAGGTCATTTATGAATATGTCAAAAAGCAGTGGACCCAGCACAGATCCCTGGGGTACACCACTATTCACCTTTCTCCTTTGGGAAAATTGGCCATTTAGCCCAGCCCTCTGCTTTCTATCTTTTAACCAGTTCATGATCCACAGTAGTACACTGCCTCCTATCCCATGACTCTTTAGTTTTTCCAAAAGTCTCTGATGAGGGACCTTGTCAAAGGCTTTCTGAAAGTCCAGATACACTATATCTACCGACTCACCTTTGTCCACCTGTTTATTCACACCAAAAAAAATAACAGATTAGTAAGACAAGATCTTCCTTGTCTAAAGCCATGTTGGCTGTCTCGTATTAGGCCATGACTATCTAAATGCTGAGTAATTTTATTCTTTGACGGTTTCTACCATTTTTCCCGGTACTGACGTCAGGCTCACCGGTCTGTAGTTTCCCAGATCACCCCAGAACCCTTTTTAAAAATTGGTGTTACATTGGCGATCCTCCAATCTTCAGGTATTAGAGATGATTTTAATGATAGTTCACAGATTACTAATAGCAGGTCTGCAATCTCATATTTCAGTTCTTTCAACACCCTTGGATGTATACCATCCGGCCCAGGTGATTTTCTACCCTTCAGTTTATCTAATAGTTGTAATACATCATCTCCAGGAACAAGCAGGAATGAGTCTTCACATATGGGTATCGTCGGTACCGACGGAGCCTGCGCGGGAACGCTCCCCAGCGTCCAAAAGGAAAGCTTTTAGGAGCATCCCACAGCGCCTGCGCGCTGCCTTCCCGCCTTTCCCAACTGCCTCTCTCCAGTTCTTCTTTTCCGTGGAGCCAGCAGGTCGTGTTTCCTGTCACCGCTGAAGAATTTCTTAGTTTCTTTTATTTTTCTTTAGTCGCGTGTCTGCCTTCTCGACTCCGGACCGATACCACCGGTCTTTTTTCTTTCTTTTAAAAAAAAAAAAACTACTCTTCTTATTTCAGTGCATTTTTTCTTCTTGGGCCTTAGGCCTACAGATATATTTTTCCTCATGGAAAAACCCGCCTCCGGGTTTAAAAAGTGCACTAAGTGCAGTAGCACTATTTCTGTCACTGACACCCATGACTGGTGTCTAAAATGTTTAGGTCCTCACCACTCCATTGCGGATTGTGAGTCCTGTTCCATGATGTCTAAAAGAGGGTTACAAAATCGGGCAGCCAAGCTCAGTACCCTGTTTCCCTCCGATGCAGCTTCTGTGGTATCGACGTCTTCCAGGGCTGCTTCTTCATCCCATGGATCTCAGGTAACCAAACTTAAATCTGGCCGGTCCTCAAAGAGTTCATCTCCCTCTAAGTATCGAGATGCCCCCGGGCTTACTCTTGAAGAATCCACACCGGCAAAATTACCCCGGCGGGAGGCTCCTGCTTCCAAAGCTCTATCTATGGGGTCACAGGTTGACATCGATGGCTCGGCCTCGACTGATCACCTGTTACAATGTTCTGGGGTACCGGCGGTTTCCACCGGTACCGACATCCAGACATTGGTGGCGTCGATGGATCAGAATATTCTGACCATGCAGTGTGCCATCACAGCATTCATACAAGCTGTGATGCCTACGGTACCGCAACAAACCCCCTTTGTCGGTACCGGTACCGATTCCGGTACCGGATCAGAAATCGGTTCCGATACCGGTACCGCTTGCATCGACATCAGCGTCGACGGCAGCGGTACGCTATCCAGTGATGCCCATCAGTACCGACTCGGTACCGATTACTCCCGATGTCGATACCTCCCGGTACGCGTATCGGGCTCTGCAAGAGCATCCAGGCAGTCGATACTTCGATTTCTCTGAAGACTCTGATACTTCAGAGGCCTCTATTGAAGCATCGGGGATCCTTCCTTAGGAACCCTCTTCTCCAAAAAGGAGAATGTCTCCTCCTGAAGACTTGTCTTTTCAGGACTTCATTAGGGAGGTGGCCAAAGGCCTGTCCATCTCAGTGGCCTCTGAAACTGAACCTAGAGCCAAAAAATTAGATATCCTACAATATCCTAAGGCTCCTAAAGAGGCAGCCACCTTACCAATACATGAGATTCTTTATGATCACATGTTGGGCATATGGGAGACTCCTCTTTCCACCTCCCCTCATTCTCGAAGGTTGGACACCATGTATCGTGTTCCTCCTTGTCCTGGGTTTCATAAGACTCAGCTTCCTCACCACTCCGTTGTGGTAAAGTCTGCTATGAAAAAAATCAAGAGTACAAAAAGGCTCTCCTCTGCTCCTCCAGGAAGAGAATGCAGAACCCTAGATGCCTTTGCCAGGAAAATCTTCCAGGCTAGTATGCTTGTAGCCAGAATCAACTCTTATAGTCTCTATATGGGGATGTTTCTGAAAGAAGTTACAGATCATCTGCAAACCTTATCTCCTTTTATATCAGAAAATAAGAGAGAAGAATATATCACCTGGCTTAAACATGCACAGGATGTATCCAAGTTTTCCAACCGTGCAGCCTTTGACTCTTTTGAAGGTACCAGTAGAGCCTCGGCTATTGCCATAGGGGCACGCAGAGTTGCTTGGTTGCAAGCCTCTGATTTGGAATCCTGGGTACAGGATGGTCTAGGTAACCTTCCCTGTACAGGGGAAAACCTGTTGGCAAAGATTGGCAAGCAAAGGCCAACCAGATAGATGCTGAAAATTCTGCTTTAGATAGACTTTCAAAGTCTACTACTGCTCCTTTTAAAAAGAGATTGTTCAAAAAAGGATTTTTCCCAAAAGGGAAAATGTCTTCTGGTTATGGTCAGGCCTCTTCTCAAGGTCGTTTTGCTACAAAGAGACAGCAACAACCAAAACAGACCAAGCCTTAGGCTACGAGGACTGCTACGGACCAACAGCCTCAGCCTCCTCAGGGTCTTTGACTTTCCACTAGGGAACTTAGCCTTTCTGGCTCTAGAACATCCAGAGCCTCTCACCATCCCAGGAATGTTAGCTCACTTTGCTCCCAGATGGGAACAAATCACAGCAGAGAAATGGACCCTCTCCATCATACGAGATGGCTACAAGCTTCATTTCTTAAACCTTCCCCCTCACACCATAGTGAAACAGTTCAATTCTCCAACATCTCTCCTCAACCTTCTTGGTCAAGAGATTGCTACCCTTCTTGCCCAAGGGGCAATAGAAGAAGTACCTCTTCTTCAACAGGGCTCAGGGTTCTACTCCCCTTATTTTCTCATCCCAAAGAAAACGGGGGGCTACAGACCCATATTAGATCTCAGAGAGTTGAACAAGTTTCTATGCAAGGAGAAATTCAAGATGACTTCTCTCGGAACTCTCCTTCCATACCTCCAGAGTCAGGACTGGCTTTGTTCTCTAGATCTCAAGGATGCGTACACCCATGTCCTCATCCATCCAACACACAGAAGGTTCCTTCGGTTCCTTTACCAAGGAAAGCACTACCAATACAAAGTGCTTCCTTTCGGTCTGGCCTCTGCTCCAAGAGTGTTCACAAAATGCATGGCAGTAGTAGCTGCATTTCTGCGCACTCTAGGAATATTCGTATTCCCATATCTGGACGACTGGCTCATCCGTGCTCCATCCTAGTCAGAGGCCCAGGCTTCCCTGGCCTGCACAAAGCGTGTTCTTCAGTATCTGGGACTGGTAATCAACATTCCAAAATCCCATCTCACCCCTACTCAGTCTCTAGAGTTCATAGGGGCCTTACTGGATACCACAACTGCAAGGGCCTATCTTCCCCAGGCCCGTTGCCTAAACTTGGTGCAGTTAGCCTCCCAGATTCAGTTAAAATCCCATTTAACTGCTCGAGAGATGTTGCAACTTTTAGGCCACATAGCATCCACGGTGCATGTGGTTCCTTATGCTCGCCTTCACATGAGGGTAGCTCAGTGGACCCTATCCACTCAATGGACCCAGGCATCAGGTTGCCTGTCAGACAAAATAGCAACCTCCAGTCGCCTCATTTGGTCCCTCCACTGGTGGAAGTCCACTCAAAATCTGTTGCTGGGGTCCGCCTTTCAACAGGTGTTACCCCAAGCAACCCTTACAACAGATGCCTCTCCAAAGGGTTGGGGAGCTCATCTACAAGATCTCTCCACCCAGGGCATCTGGTCTCCACAGGAGACATCTCTACATATCAACCTCTTGGAGCTCAGAGCAATTTTTCTTGCTCTGTCTTCCACACCCTGTTCAGCTACAAGACAGTCCTCATCCACACGGAGAACCAGGTAGCCATGTTCTACGTGAACAAGCAGGGAGGGACTGGCTCTCTGTCGCTTTGCAATGAAGCTCTGAGATTGTGGGCCTTCGCCAGAGAGCATCAAATCCATCTCATGGCAGTGTATCTTCCAGGGGTTCAAAACTCTTGGGCAGACAGACTCAGTCGAGTTCTGCTTCCGCACGAATGGTCCCTCCATGGGGACCAGATAGCCAGGATTTTTCGGATTTGGGGTACCCCAGACATAGACCTGTTTGCAAGTCTGTGGAATGCCAAACTTCCCCGGTTTTGTTCCAGGATTCCATGTCAGGGAGTACAAGCCAGGGATGCCTTCCTCCTTCATTGGGGGCAACACTTCCTCTATGCCTTTCCACCTATTCCCCTCATCCCCAAGACTCTGTTCAAGCTTCAGAGAGACATGGGGTCTATGATCCTCATAGCACCACTTTGGCCACGCCAAGTGTGGTACCCTCTACTTCTGCATCTCTCTCAAGCTCCCTCCCTAGACCTGGGGTCTGCTCCAGATCTCCTCTCCCAGGAGGAGGGAACCTTGTGGCACCCAAATCCTCAGTCTCTTCATCTCAGGCCTGGTTGCTGAAGGCCTAGACCTTCAAGATTTACACCTTTCTCAGCAAGTGAAGGATATCCTTCATGCTTCCAGAAAGCCTTCCACCAGACGTTCATATGCTTTTAAATGGAAAAGGTTTTCCATTTGGTGTGCAGAGAAGGGTCTCAACCCTCTTGCAATACCTTTGAATTCTTTACTAGATTATTTGCTGCATTTATCCCATGCAGGCCTTAAAACAAATTCAATCAGAGTCCATTTGAGTGCTATTGCAGCATCCCTTAAGCCTCTCAATGGACAACCTATTTCCTCTCATCCTCTTATAGCAAGATTCATGAGAGGCCTTCTTTTGACTAAACCTCCCATTAGACCACCTCCAGTGGCATGGGACTTGAATCTGGTTCTTGGCCAGCTTATGAAGCCACCCTTTGAACCCTTAGCCACTACCTCCTTGAAATTCCTTTCCTGGAAGGTTATTTTTCTCATTGCAGTCACCTCAGCTCGCCGTATCAGTGAGTTGCAAGCTTTAGTGGCTAATCCTCCTTATACAAGGTTCCATCATGACAAGGTAGTCCTAAGAACTAATCCACACTTTATGCCTAAAGTGGTCTCACCTTTTCATCTGAACCAGGAGGTATATTTACCTGTCTTTTTTCCAGGACCTCATGCATCAAGTGCAGAGAGGAATCTTGATACCCTGGATTGTAAAAGAGCACTTGCTTTCTACTTACAAAGGACACAGCAACATAGAAAGTCCTCTCAACTGTTTGTTGCTTTTGATCCTTCTCATTTAGGACTTCCAGTCTCTAAGAGAACTCTGTCCAATTGGATTTCTCAGTGTATTTCCTTCGCCTACCAGAGTAAGAACCTTTCTCTGGAGGGCCATGTCACAGCTCACAATGTGAGGGCCATGGCAACCTCTATGGCTCATCTAAACTCTGTGTCCATCGACCAAATCTGTCGAGCGGCCACCTGGGCATCGGTTCATACCTTCACAGCCCATTACTGCTTGGACAAGGACTCCAGCCTGTTTGGTCAGGCTGTTCTCAAACACCTGTTCCATACCTAATCAACTCCTACCCTCCATCCCTGACTGGATGCCTGAGATTCATGGGTGGAAGTGGAGCCCTTCCCAAGGACTCACAATCTGGGTGATCTCCCAGGTATCTCTAGCTGGGGAGTCCCCATATGTGAAGACTCATTCCTGCTTGTTCCTGGAGATAGCACAGTTACTTACCTATAACAGGTGATCTCTGGGAACAGCAGGAATAAGTCTTCACAACCCACCCACCTCCCCTAGGAGTTGTATCTCTCTGTCTATCTTTACATAAGAACATAAGATATGCCATACTGGGTCAGACCAAGGTCCATCAAGCCCAGTATTCTGTTTCCAACAGTGGCCAATCTAGGCCATATGTACCTAGCAGTTTCCCCAAGAGACACAAGTTCCACAATGCTTGTACTGGGTCAAGCATTGATATCTTCGGTCACTTCTTAATAATGGTTTATGGACCTTTCCTCCAGGAAGTTGTCCAAACCTTTTTTAAACCCAGCTACACTAACAGCCTTTACTACATCCTCCAGTAACAATTTCCAGAGTTTGATTACACGTTGAGTGAAAAAATATTTTCTTTTATTAGTCTTAAATAGTTTACCCTGTAGCTTCATTGCGTGTCCCCTAGTCTTTCTATATTCTGATAAGGTAAACAATCGATCTACGTTTACCCGTTCCACTCTGTTCATTAATTTATAGACTTCTATCATATCTCCCCTCAGCCGTCTCTTTTCCAGGTTAAAGAGCCCTAACCTTTTTAGCCTTTCTTCATAGGAGTATCCTTCCATCCCCTTTACCATTTTGGTGGCTCTTCTCTGTACCTTTTCTAAAATCGCAATATCCTTTTTAAGATACGGCGACCAGAATTGCACACAATATTCAAGGTGCGGTCTCACCATGGAACGATATAGAGGCATTATAATATCTTTGTTTTATTTTCCATTCCTTTCCTTATCATACCTAGCATTCTATTTGCTCTCTTGGCCGCCGCTGCACACTGGGCCAAGGGTTTTAACATGGTATCCACAATGACGCCTAAATCTTTTTCCTGGGTGGTGGTTCCTAATGTGGAACCTTGCATCGTGTAACCATAGTTTGGGTTGTTCTTCCCTAGGTGCATAACCTTGCACTTGTCCACATTAAATGTCATCTGCCATTTTGATGCCCAGTCTTCCAATTTATCAAGATCCTCTTGCAATTTTTCACAATCCTCTTGGGTTTTAACAACTTTAAATAGTTTTGTGTCATCTGCAAATTTGATAACCTCACTCGTTATTCCACTTTCCAGGTCATTTATGAATATGTCAAAAAGCAGCGGACCCAGCACATATCCCTGGGGTACACCACTATTCACCTTTCTCCATTGGGAAAATTGGCCATTTAGCCCTACCCTCTGCTTTCTATCTTTTAACCAGTTCCTGATCCACAATAGTACACTGCCTCCTATCCCATGACTCTAGTTTTGCCAAAAGTCTCTGAAGGACCTTGTCAAAGGCTTTCTGAAAGTCCAGATACACTGTATCAATTGAATCACCTTTGTCCACCTGTTTATTCACTCCTTCAAAAAAACATCTAATGGACCAACTCTCTTTGTCTCAGCTTTAAAACTAGAACTGGAGAGAGGCAGTTGGGAAAGGTGGGAAGGCAGTGCGCAGGTGCTGTGGGATGCTCCCAAAAGCTTTCCTTTTGGACGCTGGGGAGCGTTCCCGCGCAGTCTCCGTTGGTACCGACAATACCCATATGTGAAGACTTATTCCTGCTGTTCCCAGAGATCACCTGTTACAGGTAAGTAACTGCTTTCCCGATGTATCAACATTTCCTTCAATTCTTCTGCACCTTTAAATACCACTTCAGTCATGGGTAACATCCCTATATCTTCCTCAGTAAAGACCGAAGCAAAGAATTCATTCAGTGTCTCCGCTATTGCCTTGTCGCCTCTTAGTGCCCTTTTAACTCCTGTCATCTAATGGACCAACTGACTCTCTCACAGGTTTTTTGCTGCGAATTTACTTGAAAAAATCTTTATTTCGCGTTTTTGCTTCTGCAGCAAGCTGCTTCTCAAATTCTCCCTTTGCCTGCTTTATCAATGCCTTGCATTTGACATGCCAGTGCTTGTGCTGTTGCCAGGTTTCGTCATTTGGCTCTTCTTTCCATTTCCTGAAAGATGCTTTTTTGACAACAGCCGCCTCTCTGACCTCACCTTTAAACCATGCTGCCAATTTTTTTGATTTCCTTCCACTTTTCTTAAAGCGTGGAATAAAGCTGGCTTGGGCATCCAAGATAGTATTTTTCAACAACACCCAAGCTTGATGTAAGTGTTTAACCTTTGCAACTGCTCCTTTTCGTTTTTTCTTAACTATTTTCCTCATTTTATCATAGTCTCCCTTTTGAAAGTTAAAAGGTAGTACTGTGGATTTCCTTAATATCCCTCCTCCACTGATTAAATCAAAGGCGATCATGCTATGATCACTATTGCCAAGTGGTCCCAACACCCTTATCTCTTGCACTACATCTGGTGTTCCACTAAGTACTAGGTCTAATATTGCTTCCCCTCTGTTCGGTTCATGAACCAGCTGCTCCAAGAAGCAGTCATTTATTTCATCTAGGAACTTTATCTCCCTAGCATGTCCTGCTGTGACACTGACCCAGTCGATACCGGGGTAATTGAAATCACCCATTATTACTGCGCTGTAACTTTTGTTAGCTTCCTTGATTTCTTTGAGCATTTCATCATCCATTTGTTCATTCTGGCCAGGCGGTCGATAGTACACCCCCTCTGCCATCGCCTTCCTCTTTTTACATGGAATTTCAATCCATAGAAATTCTACAGCAAAGTTTGTTTCCTGCAAAACTTTAATCCTTTCTGACTCAATGCCCTCTCTAACATAGAGCGCAACCCCTCCACCAATTTGATCAGCTCTATCATTACGTTATAGTTTGTACCCAGGTATCAATGTCCCACTGGTTGTCCTCCTTCCACCATGTCTCTGATATTCCAATCATATCTAACCTCTCGTTTAGTGCTATATATTCTAACTCTCCCATCTTGTTTTTTAGACTTCTAGCATTTGCATACAAGCATTTTAGAGACATTTTAGTGTTCTTCCCTTTGTCTGGCTTCGGCACCAAGAATATTCACGAAATGCATGGCAGTAGTAGCTGCATTCCTGCGAACCCTAATGATATTCATCTTCTCTTACTTGGACGACTGGCTCATTTGAGCCCCCACGGTTGCAGAAGCCAGCTCTGCACTGTCTTGCACAATGCGAATCCTCCAATACTTGGGATTGGTGATAAACTTCCCAAAATTCCAACTTGTTCCTTCCCAGTCCCTGGAGTTCATAGGAGCCTTTTTAGATACCAGACAGTCAAGGGCTTTCCTTCCACAGGCCCAGTGTCTTCGCATAGTGCAACTAGCTTCGCAGTCAGCAGGAAAATCCTCCCTAACTGCTCTAACTACTACAATTACTGGGCCATATGGCATCCACAGTTCATGTAGTTCCCTTTGCTCGCCTTCAAATGTGAGCAGCCCAGTGAACCCTATCCACACAGTGGACACAGGCCGCAGGGTGTCTGTCAGACAAGATATCAAACTCTCAACGACTGATCTTGTCCCTACAATGGTGGCAATCACTGTAGAATCTTTTAGTGGGGTCTTCGTTCCAACAACCCCTATTCCAGGCCACCCTTACAGATGCATCACAGGTGGGTTGGGGAGCACACCTGCATCATCTCTCCACCCAGGGTACCTGGACTCCACAGGAGGCTTGTCTTTGCTCTCAACTCTACGAGGTTTATGTAATCTATCTGGCTCTTCAAGTATTCCATGCCCAGCTCAGCTACAAGACAGTCCTAGTCCCAACGGACAATCAAGTAGCTATGTTCTATGTGAACAGGCGTGGCGGAACAGGCTCTCTGTCGTTATGCAATGAAGCTTTGCGACTATGGGCCCTTGCCAGAGAGCATCAAATTCACCTTCTAGTGGTATATCTTCCAGGCATTCAAAACCTTTGGGCAGACAAACTCAGCCGAGTACTCCTGCCTCACGAATGGTCTCACCACCTAGACCAGGTGACAGATATTTCACATCTGGGGGACTCCAGACATTTTATTTATTTTATTTCTTTAAAGGGTATTTATATCCCGCCTTATCCTTCAATCAAGGCGGTGTACACAGCAAACAATCAATTTATATTGGCATTTGTGTTCTCATGTATTCTTATACTGTACAGTGGATGTGTATGAGTGTATGTCTGATTTGGAGTGTACTATTTACAGCATGAGCTTTATACAGTGTTATGTACAATGAGCATGCGGGGTAGGTCATATACAGTGGTATGTACAATGAGCATGTGGGGTAAGTCATTAGTTCAGTGTTGGTGATCCCCTTATGTGCTCGGGCCGTAGTGCTCCAAGAAGAGCAAAGTCTTTAGCTGCTTTCGAAAGTTCTTAGTGTCATCTGTTGATCAAAGTTCATCAGGGAGTGTGTTCCATATTATAGGAGCCGCCATTGATAGTGCTCTTCGTGCGGTAGTCCTGTGTGCCTTTGTGTAGTCTTTTGGATTGTTGATTCTGTCCGACGTGGCTCACCTCCTAGGTCTTGTGCTGATGTCGGGTTGTATGAGAGGTTGAAGGCTGAGTGCTGAGTTCCTGTGTTTGAGTCTGAATAGGTTTAGGATTGTCTTGTATCTGATGCGGGAGCTGTTTGGAAGTCAGTTGTGGTCTTTTAGTATGGGGGTGATGTGGTCTTGTTTTGATCCGGATATTATTCATGCCACCGTGTTTTGGGCCATTTGTAGTGGTCTGAGTGACTGTTTAGACATGCCAATATAGATTGGGTTGCAGAAGTCAAGGATGGGAGTTATTAGGGCTTGACAGACTGTGCGGAAATGATCTTGCGTGAGGAGGGGCTTGAGGCGTCTGATTATTCTCATCTAGAAGTATGCATTTTTGGTGGTCCTGCTGATGTGTGGCTGTAGGTTTAGCTCCCTGTCAAGCATCACTCCGAGGTATTTTACTTCCTGTTTTAAAGGTATTGTTGACATTGATAGAGGGTGGAGGGATGAAGCTGGTGTTTCGTGTGGTTATTAGTGCTTCTGTCTTGTTGTTTATGGTCAGGTTGTTGTCTTGAAGCCAGTTGGACATGTGGTTGAGGCAGTCTATTATTTTGGTGTAGTCAGGGTTGTCGAGGTTGACTGGGGTGTATATCATGATGTCGTCTGCATAGATTGTGTAATGCATCTTGTGTTCTTTCATGATGTTGCAAATCGGTTGAATATAGAGGTTGACTAGTAGTGCGGATAGGGCAGAGCCTTGTGGCACCCCTTGCCCCTTGCTTGATCTTTGCGGGTCGTGAGGTGTTCGAGCCAATTTTGACCTGGATTGTTTGCCTGTTAGGTATGAGTTGAACCATCTTAGGGTGGTGCTGTTTAGTCCAATGCTCTGTAGTCAGGTTAGGAGGATTCTGTGGTCCACTGTGTCGAATGCAGCTGAGATGTCTAGGAAGATCATTAGTGTTCCTTTTTTGTGGTTGTCTATGATTTGGATTATGTCGTTGAATAGATATAACAGGAGTGTTTCAACTCCGTGGTTTGTACGGAAGCCATGCTGGTGTATGTCCAGTGGGGCATGTGTGTCGATATGGTCCTGGAGTTGGTGTTGTACAGCTTTTTCTATAATCTTTGCCAATAGACCAATGAAGCAAACCCTACCTTGTTGCAAGATTGTAAATAGTTACCCCATGTTATCCAAGTTTTAACACCTGTTCATTGTAAACACAGAGTACCCAAGGAAATGTGTAGTTCTATGTTCATCGTAAACTGCACTGATGTTGAATAGTGCGGTATAAAAGAGACTGGAAATAAATAAATAAAATAAATAGTGGTATGCTGGGTTGCTTTTGACTAGTGTGGATTTCTTCGGGATCGGTCTTATAGTGGCTAGCTTCAGTTGGTTTGGCATGGTTCCTTGTGCCAGTGAGTTGTGTACTATGTTGTGTATGGTGTGGATGAAGCTTTTCCTTCGTTGCCTTAATCCATGTTACCGGGCATGGGTCTGTTGGTGCGGTGCCTGTGTTGAGCACGGTGATGTCTGAAAGCTGTCTTGTGGATGAGGTGCTGAATTTATCCCATGCTTTGGTGGATTTGGTTGGGTTGGCGGTTCCGTTTGTCGTTGGTTGTGGTGTAGAATCCAGTTTTTCTTGTAGGTGATCTGCGAAGGCTTGTGGGTCTATCTGCACGTCATTTTCAGGGCTGGGTTCATTGGTAAGGTTTTTTACTATCTCGAATAGTTCCCTTGGTTTGTTGTAGGCTTTTAGTATGATGTTTGTGTGGTGTTCCCTTTTTGTCTGGTTAATGAGTTCATTGTATTTCCTTTGCTTCGTTAGGTATAGTGCTTGGATGGTGGGAGATTTGGAACGTCTCCAGCAGCTTTCTAGCTTTCTTAGCTCTCTTTTTGCGTTGCGTATATCTTTTGAGTACCATGGGGTGTGCTGCTTTTTAGACCTCTTTGCAAGTCCACTGAATGCCAAACTTCCCCGGTTCTGTTCCAGGATTCCAGCTCACAATTGCCAGGCAAGGGATGCCATCCTCCTTCACTGGGGTCAGGACTTCCTCTATGCCTTCCCACCCATTCCCCTCATCCCCCCAAAACACTCTTCAAGCTTCAGAGAGACAGAGGTCGTGTGATCCTCTTAGCGCCATGGTGGCCACGCCAAACGTGGTATCCCCTGCTTCTGCATCTCTCTCAAGCTGCACCTCTGGAGTTAGGGTGTGCTCCAGATCTCCTTTCTCAAGAGAGCGTGACTCTATGGCACCTGAATCCCCAGTCCCTGCATCTCACGGCCTGGTTGCTGAGAGCTTATATCTTCAGGATCTCAACCTTTCCCAACAGGAAAGTATATCCTTCAGGCTTCTAGAAAACCTTCCACAAGATGATCTTACGCCTTCAAGTGGAAACGTTTTACTATATGGTGTTCCCAGAGGGCGTTAAACCCCCTGGTGATACCTTTAGAGTCGATACTAGAGTATCTACTTCATTTATCAAATTCTGGTCTAAAGACCAATTCAGTAAGAGTCCATCTTAGCCCAATTACGGCTTCCTATAAGCCTCTAAATGGACAACCAATTTCCTCTCATCCACTAATATCCAGATTTATGAGAAGTCTTCTATTAACAAAGCCTCCCATCAGGCCGCTACTACCCTAAAGCTTTTGTCCTGGAAGGTCATCTTCCTAATTGCAATCACCTCTGCACGTCGCATTAGTGAATTGCAAGCGTTAGTGGCTGATCCTCCTTACACTAGGTTTCACCATAAGGTTGTTCTCAGAACTCATCCACACTTTATGCCAAAGGTGGTTTTGCCTTTTCATTTAAATCAATTTATCTTTCTGTATTCTTTCCGAGGCCTCATGCCTCTAATGCAGAGAAGAACCATCATACTTTGGACTGTAAAAGAGCCTTAGCTTTTTACCTACAAAGAACGCAGCAACATTGAAAGTCTTCCCAACTTTTTATTGCTTTTGATTCTAGTCATTTGGGACTTCCAGTCTCCAAAAGAACTTTATCCAAATTGATTGCACAGTGCATATCCTTTGCTTATGAGAGTAAGAGTCTTCCTCTTCAAGGCCATGTCACAGCTCATAATGTGAGAGCCATGGCAGCCTCTATGGCTAACCTTCACTCTGTGTCTATTGATGACATTTGTCGAGCAGCCACCTGGGCTTCGGTACACACCTTTAAAGTCCACTACTGCCTAGATAAAGCCTCCTGTCGGGATGCCTTCTTTGGCCAGGCTGTTCTTCAAAATCTCTTTCAGACTTACTTCAACTCATACCCACCAACCCTGGTGGGATGCCAGAGTTCCATGGGAGGAAGCATGGCCCACCTCACTATAGGTGGCAGCTTCCTTGGGCTATCTCCCTGGCATCTTCAGCTAGGGAGTCCCCATATGTGAAGACTACATTCCTGCTTGTTCCTGGAGATAGTGTAGTTACTCACCTGTAACAAGTGATCTTCAGGAACAGCAGGAATTTAGTCTTCACAACCCACCCACCTCCCGTAGAAGTTGTCTCTATCTCTGTCTCTTTCCTCTCTCCCTCTCCTTTCACTCAGCTACAAACTTAACTGAAGAGGGACAGTTGGAAAGGCGGGAAGGCAGCGTGCATGTGCTGAGGGATGCTCCCAAAAGCGTTCCTATTGGACGCTGGGGAGCGTTCCCGTGCAGGCTCCGTCGGTACCGACGATACCCATATGTGAAGACTAAATTCCTGCTGTTCCTGGAGATCACCTGTTACAGGTGAGTAACTATGCTTTACTGATCCTTGGAGACTTCAACATCCATGCAGATCTCCCTACCCGTGCTAGGGACAAAGGTTTTTTCTCTCTGCTGTCAGATCTGTCCCTTTCTCAACATGTACTTTTTCCAACACATTATGTGGATCATACTGTTGACCACCTCCTCACTACAGCTGATTTTCAAGCCTCTTTGTCTAAACTCTGTGGTGCTCCATTTCCATCAACTGACCACTCTGGTATTTTCCCTTACTTATGACACATACTCCCTGGATTCAGTGCATTCAGATTCTTCTTTGCTCCCCCAGCAAGATATTTCAGCCTCCACACTACACGGGTTTCCACTGGCAGACACTCTTTCCTGCTGATTTTCCCTCTGTCGACAATCAGGCCACCACCTGGAATGCACCCTCAGGGATGCTCTGGTTCTGCTTTCTGTTGATTCTCTTTCTCGTCGTCCTAGTCATCACCCTTGGTTCCACCCAGGCTTGCATGTTCTGCGGTGCCAGTTATGTCGAGCAAAATGCTTCTGGCGACCACAATTGCATCTCATCTTCTGTTTCTTTTCAGGCAGCACATTCAACTTACCGGCAGGCCATCCAGTTGGCTAAGAAAAAAACACTATGATCATCTCATTACTGCCAGTAATAAACCCAAACAGCCGTTTTCCATCATCTCCCACTTACTACATCCATCTCCCCATGCTGTTCTTTCACATGCCCCCTCTGCAGAGCAGTTAGCTCAGTTGTTTTCAGGTAAGGTTCATCTACTTCAGTGAGTTTTCACAATTTCAGGCCCTCGTTCGTCCTCTTCTGAACAGCCCTTGAAGCTGTTAACACATTAAATTCCTCCTGTTGTCACATTATCTCATAATTGGTCTAAGTTTAATGCTATAACTGCTCAACCTTCAAAAAGTTATCTCTACCTCCAAAACCAACCTGTGTCATGGATCCCATTCTCTCTGCTTGGATATCCGACCCGTCCCTGTCACTTCTACCAGTTGTCTTGACTCTTTTTAATTCCAGCCTTTCCTCTGGTATTTTTCTGTTTTGCTGTAAATCTGCTGTTGTCCTTCCTCTGCTGAAGGAATCCTACTTTAGACCCTTCTCTCCCTGCTCACTTTCAACCTGTCTCTAGTCCTTTCCTTTCTAAGGCACTTGAGAAATTAGGCCGGGTCACATAGCACCGAAACTGTTCTTCTGTTTGTCCTCCATGAAACATGGATCTCTTGGGAACAAGGCAGTATCTTACTCACTGTTTCGCCTGATCTTTCTAGTGCTTTTAATCTTGTAGACTACACCCTTCTTTTATCTCCTCTTTCTTCAGCTGGCCTTAGCCTCTCTTGATGGTTTTCATATTCACATTGTTTCTACTCTTAAATATCTTGGCATCACACTAGACTCAGAGCTATCCTTTGATTCACATATCAGTATTAGGCATTGTTTCATTGCTTTATGACAAATCCATTCTGCTTGATCTATCCTCCCTTCATCTGCCATGATCACATTTCTATTATCATTGGTTATATTATTTTTATTTGAATGTTTTTTTCTATACCACCCCTCCCAAAGATCAGGGGAGGTTTACATTGAACAACAGAGAAACATTTAACTATTTGCATAGCAGCTTTCAACATAAAGCATAGTGGTAGGTGGTAATAATCCAATTATTTACATGATAACTTTTTGATATGTACACACGTTAGAGGGTGTAACGTTATGTCAAAACTCAATTACTGTAATATCATTTATTCTCCGGGAACAAGCAAGAAGTCAGTCCTCACATATGGGTGATGGTGCCGACGGAGCCTGCGCGGAGCAAATCCCTAGCTTTCAAAGAAAACCTTTGGGATTGCTACCACACATGCGTGGTCCCCTTCCTGCCCAAGGGTGCTATCTTGCTCAGTCTCCTTTTTTTCTGTGGAGCCCACCAGACGTCATCTGTTTTTCCCCTGGAAAAAGTTGATTTTCTTGTGTTTTCGCTTGTCTCTGGTCTTGCACTAGTACCTTTTCTGCCCCGACGCAGGTGCTTCGGTTTCAGGGTCGATTCGTTTTACTTAAAGCTTTATTTTTTCTTTTGACGTCTTCACACCCTTTTTCTTCACTGGCAGCCCGAAGGGTCTTTGACCTTGCTGAGGTTCTTTTTCCCCCCATGGTTACCAATGGTTTTAAAAAGTGTGATCAGTATGGTAAGATTATGTCCCTAACCAACACATGACTGCTGCCTCTGGTGCCTTGGCCCGGACCATGACCTGTGCGGTCTGTGTAAGAAAATGTCTTCCAAGGCCTTGAGGAGCTGCCAGCAGCAGCATGACAAATTTTTTCCTGACTCCCCGATGCCTCCGAGAGTCAGGACCTCATCTGAGGCCTCGACACCTCGGGAGGAACATTCCAAACCCAAGTGTCATCGTGGGTCCTTGGAGGGGGGTCTCCCTCGAGGGAACCAAAGAGGAAGAGGCCCCCAAAGGCGGCATCCTTGGATGGCTCCTATTGGCCGGGATCCTCCCAGGCCCGGTTGCGGAGCCCCAGGTGTCCGCTTGAGCCGTCAGAGAGGGAGCAGCCAGCCAAGATTCCCCGGAAGGACCCGGTTGTGGATCGATCTCAGAAGGTAGACAGTCCTTGTGGAGGATTCCCCTCCTGGGGAGCCGCCATTGGGCCCGAATCCATCGGTGCCCACGCCGAAGGCTGCGGAGCCATCGGGACTGGAGTCCAGAATGGTGGCCTTTGGAGCACACTATGACTGCCTTCTCGGACTAGCAGTGGGCACTGATGTCCGGCATGTCTGGTTCCTCCGCCCTGACCACCAGGCGTAAGAGGGCCTTGTCCTTCTATAACCAACGCACTCAAGGCCACCAGAAAGTCTCTTAGATTTTTGTTTCCTATGACCCCAGTAAGCTGGGGGAGGCGGTGTCCAAGCGTATGCTGTCCACATGGGTGGCGGACTGTTTGCCTGGGCCTATGAGGTGAGGCTTCCACTGAAACACTGGGTCACGGCACACCGGGTCAGGGCTATGGTGACCTCAGTAGCCAACCTGTGTTCGGTCCCTCTGTTTACACTCATACATAGTCATTCATGGCACCCCAGCTTATTTCTCTTCACACCTTATCGCCTATGTACCTCTTCGGCTCTTATGGTCTATTCATGCTAATTGGCTGCATCTTCCCGCTCCATCTCAGGCTCATTTGCATCACACTTTTCTTTCTTGGTCCCTCTCTTTCGAATTCTCTTCCTACTTAACTTCGCTTAGAATCCTCTTACCCCCATTTTAAGTTTGCTTTAAAAACATTTCTCTTCCAACAGGCCTTCTCCCTTTCCTTAGCAACTGGCTAGTTTTTCTGCTCCCCACCCCCCTTCCCTGTTTGATCCCTGCTCTTTTACTGTCCTATTATTTTATGGTATTTTTTCTTTTATGATAGATTGTGATTTTAATTGTACACCGCTTTGATGTTTGAGAGGCAGTATATCAAGCTTTTAATAGACCATAAACAATTAGTGATCCTCTCTCAAGGGATCCGGCTTTGGGTTCAATGCCATAGAGGCCCAAACAGGTCGCTGTGGAGCTTACTGGTATCGAAGCCAGGATGGCAGCCTTGGAACGCACCCTGATTGCCTGCCTTGAGATTCAGTGGGGCCTGATGCCCAGAACCTCTGGGTCATCTGTGCCATCATTGGGACCCTCCACTGCAAGGCCCTCCCCTGGAGGATGTCCAGCCTGTGCTGGAACGTTTGTGACTTGCTTAGAGCCACGTCGGTCGGCCTCCTGCTTGAGGTGTGACTTGCCCCTGAGCACCTCGGGGTCGACTCATCAGGCACATTGTTCTCCCTCAGCGCTGGCTGCTCATCGCTCAATGACTGTCTGGGACTTGAGGTCTTGTCCGGCTCAGTCTGACTGGGAGACCAATGACAAGTCATCTGTCACCAGGATACACAGGGATGTCCCCTCTGACCCATATCCCCCTCAGAAGCACCGGAGGTCCCCGCCCAAGGACCTTGCGTTCCTCGAGTTTGTCCGAGGAATGTTAAAGCCCCTTCGTGGCAGAACCAGAGGATGAGCCTTGTACTGAGGATTTGGAGAGCATCCAGTATGAGGCCCCCTCTGAGGGAGGCATTGACAGTGCCGATACCTCCCATTCTGGAGCGCTTGCTGTTGAGGATGTGGAGAGTCCAGTGATGGTGCCAATAGTGAGTCAACGACTCTATTCCCAGTATTGAGTTGGCAAGAGCCTATGCTTTATGAAGACACAGCTGCCTCGCAAATTTATGGGGGTGGAGTTGGCCATGCATCATGTAGAGTCCGAAGATGCACTCCTTGGTGCCTCCTGTTAGGGAGGTCCACATCATGGACAGGTTTGGCAGATAGTTATACTAGGGCTTGATGCTCACAGCCTGCTTCCAGGCTTACCAGCCTTACGTGGGCATATACCAGAGGGACCTGGCGAAAGAGCTTGCCAGGTTCTCAGCAGGGCTGGCAGGTGAATCTCTCAAGTGCTCATGGCCCTCGTATCCTCTATCAGGGAATGCTCGAAATTCCAGACAAGCGGCCTATGACTGCTTAGAGTCCATGGCTCATGTGACTACAGTGAGCATTAGAGCCCGCCACCTGGCTTGTCTAGTCCTCAGACTTGAAGCAATGGGTACAGGACAAACTAGTTGCTGTCCCCTGCCAAGGAGAGAACCTCTTCAGCATGCCCATGACTGACAAGGTGGCCAAGTTGGAGTCAGAGTTTAACCAGGACTAGGCTGTCCCGGAAGGCTTGGGGGGGTGGGGGGTGAGGTGGGGTGGAGGAAGCCCTTCCACTCGAAGGCAAACAAAGCTTACGAAAAATACTCCCAATTTCTGACCTATCAGGCTTCCCAACAGGGTCAGCAGGCAAAGTGCCAGGAGCATAGCTCCTGTAAGCAGAAAGCCCCCAAGCCCCAAACAGTGCCCCAGGCACAGCCAGGGTGAGGGGGGGGGGGCTTTTGACTCCTTGGACATAACCCTTCTCCCTCCCTCCCCCGAGGATCGCCTCTGGCTGGGCATCACCATTGACAACTGGGTGTCGCAGATGGTGCGGGAATGTTACCTTCAGCAGTTTGACCAGACACCACCTCCCTTCTTCCCAGGGGAACTTCCCATTACCTCCCTGCACAAAGCTCCTACAGAAGGAACTAGAGTCCCTCCTCGAGGATTGGGCGGTAGAACTAGTCCCTTGGTCCCTCTGGGGCATGGGATTCTACTCCCAGTACTTCCTCATCCCAAAAAAGACGGGACATTTGGCCCATCCTGGATCGGCGGGACCTAAACTGCTTTCTGGTCAAGGAGAGGTTCAAGATGCTATCCCTTGGAACACTGCTGCTCTACCTCCAGCAGAGAGATTATAACCACATCCTAATCCATCCCTGACACTGTCAGTATCTCTACTTCGTCATCAGAGGCTGCCACTACTAGTACAGGGTGCTCCCCTTTGGCCTCTCCTTGCCTTCTGGGTGTTCACCAAGTGCTTGGCGGTAGTTACCGCTCACCTCTGCTTGCTGGGAGTCTGTCTTCTCCTATCTGGACAACTGGCTCCTAAAAGGCAGCTTGCCAGAGGTGGTCAGTCATGCAGCCCACCGCACCATTGGGGTGCTGCAGCATCTGTGGTTTGTGATCAACTTCACCAAGTCGCATCTGCAGCCATTCCCACACCTAGAGTTCATAGGAGCCTTTCTGGACTCAACCCAGGCCAGGACCTTCCTCCCCCTGGACTGGGCTCAGCATTTGACGACCCTAGCAGAAGAGGTGCAGAGTTGCTCAATGGTGTTTGCTTGTCTTCTGCTATGTCTGTTAGGGCACATGGCCCCGACAATTCACATAACCCCAGAATCCCATCTACGCATGCAACAGGCCTAGTGGATCCTCAGCTCTCAGTGGACTCAGGCCATGGTCCAACTGGAGGATTGGGTCCAGGTCATGCAGCCTCTCGTAGCCTCCCTCGCCTGGTGGCGGAGCCTGTGGAATTTCATGGCCGGCCTACCCTTCCAAGCACTGCCACCCCAATGTGTTCTTACTACAGATGCTTCCAAGCTCTGCTGGGCAACCCACTGCAATGGTCTTCAGTTGCAGGGCACCTAGACTCAAGAGGAAAGTGCCCTCCAGATCAACCTCCTGGAACTCTGAGCTGTGATGGTGTTTCAGGCCCACTTGGCGAACCAGGTAGTCCTCGTTCAAACGGACAACCAAGTAGCGATGTTTTACATCAACAAGCAGGGGGAACTGGGTTGTACCTCCTCTGTTGGGAGGCAGTCTGCCTCTGTATCTTTGCCACAGAGAAGGGCATGATCCTCCGGGTGGTCTACCTGCTGGGCCAGGACAATCTGATCGCAGACAGACTCAGCAGAGTCCTTCAGCCCCCGAGTGGTGCCTCAACCTGGTGGCAGCCATCTTCATCTTCCGACATTGGGGGACGCTGAAGTTGGACCTCTTCACCAGCCCTGAGAAAGCACAGCTGCTGTACTTCTGCTCCCAGAGGCTAACCCCTGACCGGGTGGCGGCCGATGCCTTTTTCCTGTCTTGGTCTGGGAGCCAACTGTATGCATAACCACCTACTCCTCTGTTCCCCAAGACCTTACTCAAAGTGCAGTCGGACCGCGCCTTGGTAATTCTCATTGCTCCTTGGTGGACCCGGCAGCTGTAGTTCCCCCTACTCCTGCAGCTGTCATGGGCAGCCTCGATACCCTTAGACCATGCTCCAGACTTGATCTCACAGGCGGGTGGGACCTTTCTCCATCCCATTCTCCAGTCCTTTGCCCCAATGGTGTGGCTGCTGAACAGTTAGCCCTGGCAGACCTCCACCTCTCTCGAGACATGGAGGATGTCCTACTGGCATTCTGCAAAGACTCAACACAGCACGCATATGCCTTCAAATGGCATTGATTCTCGGTCTGGTGCGCAGACAGGAATCTCAACCCTTTCTCTTGCTTGGTGCAAGCCATCCTACAATATCTGCTGCACCTCTCCCAGGCTGGTTTAAAATCCAGTTCCATCAGGGTGCACCTTAGCACACTGGCTGTGCATCACCACCTCGTCGATGGCCAGCCCATCTCTGTGCATCCCGTTGGGGGTTGTTTTTATGAGGGGGTTTCTCCTCTCACAGTCCATCTGCCTACCACTGGTGGCATGGGATCTGAGCATCATTCTCAGGAAAACTGATGGCTCCTGCATTTGAGCCGATGGCTTCGTGCCATCTCAAGTTCCTGTTGTGGAAAGTAGTGTTCCTGGCAGCGCTCACTTGATCAGACTGGTGCAGGTGCTGTTGACCCACGCCCCCTACACCAGATTCTACAAAAACAGGGTGGTTCTCCAGGTTCTCACAAAATTCCTTCCTAAAGTGGTGTCCACTTTTTATATTAACCAAGAGCTAGTCCTTCCCACCTTTTTTTCCCAGGCCTCGCGCATCCTGGGCAGAGGCCTCGCTTTCACACCTTAGATTGCAAAAGGGCATTGGCTTTCTACCTTGAGGGCAGAGACTCATTGCTGCTTATCACAACTGTTCCTTTCTTATGACATCAAGAGACTTAGGGTTGCGGTCTCTAAGCGTACCCTGTCTACCTGAATGGCAGACTGCATCTCTTTTGCCTGTGAGCAGGCTAGAGTCTCTTTGGAACATCATGTCACAGCTCATAATGTGCGCACTATGGTGGCCTTGGTGGGTCACCTGTGCTTGACCCTCCTGCAGAACATCTGTTGGCCCGCCATCTGGGAGGGGGGGGGGGTGTCCATACCTTCGCAATGCATTACTGCTTGGAGGAGAGCTCACGGCATGATAGCACTTTTGACCAGGCAGTCCTTTGTCACCTCTTTGGGGAACAGTGCAACTCCTTTCCTCTGGCATTTTGTGTTCAGGCTACTGGAGAGAGGATTCTATCGTCAGTGTTGGGGCTGCATCACTGGACTTCAGACCATTCAGTGCTCCTTGCTGTCCTTCATGGTCTACCTTTTGGGTTGCCCGTGACTCCTACAAGTTTTTTCAGTAGCCTGTAACTTGAGACTTCCTGCTTGTTTCCGGAGAAAGCATAGTTACTCACCTGTGACAGGTATTCTCTGCGGACAGCAGGAATCGGTCCTCACAACTCTCCCTCCTCCCCGTGGAGGAGTTTTTTCTTTTTTATACTTGATTAAGCTATATCATCATACTGAGGTAAGATGGCACTTTTGGGCAGAAAGGTGACTGTATGTGCGGCTTAACTCCCAAAGGCTTTCTTTGAAAGCTGGGGAGTGATTATTGCACAGGCTCAGATGCCGACATCACCCATATGTGAGAACTGATTCCTGCTGTCTCCGGAGAACATCTGTTACAGGTGAGTAACTATGGTCTACTGCTGGTGCTTGTAATGATCATATTGGGGGGGGGGGGGGATATTCCAAGCCATTTACAACATTAGTATCACTGAATATTCACGGGTGCCACTGCTACACACCCAGATGCTAACCATTTAGCATCAGGGCATGTCAGAGGGCATTATTTTAGCTGCAGAAACTAATCAGGCAGTGGCTGAATATTGCCGCTGCTCGGTTAGCTTCAGGTTCTGTGGCCAATGTGGATATTCATTGCTGGTGACTAGATATGGCCCTGGCCTTGGATGTCTGGGGTTAAAGTTTAGTGCTGGTGGCTAGCTGTTTTAGCAGCTCTAGCCACCAGTGCTAAATATCAGGCCAATTGTATTTAGTGTAGTACGCCTAGCTTCTTATGTTACCGTACCACTTCCTAATATTCCCGCTATACATCTGAATTTTTTTCCTCATAATTATATATGTAACATTACCAACTGACAACATTTTGGAAAAGGCTATGGTGGGAAATAGATGCTATAAATACAGGGGCCAATTATAGCAAGGTGCCTATTTTATATAGGCAGTATCCAGTACCTTAATTTGGAAACCCTATGACAAACCACAGTTAAATACCAAACAAAAGATTCTCTATTTTATCAAAGAAAATTTTTATCAAAACTTTTTTTCAAAAAAAGCTTACTTTTATACTTTTCTTTGTAAGTATATATAAAATGTAGACTAGGAGACACAAAATGAAGCTACAATGTAGCACATTTGACTAATTGGAGAAAATATTTTATTTAATGTGTAATCAAACTCTGGAATTCATTGCTGGAGGACATAGTAGCCTAGTGGAGTGGAGGAGTAGCCTAGTGGTTGGGGCAAGGTACTTCAGGCTGGAAGGTCGGGGGTTCAAATCCCACTAGAGGACAGCAACCTTGGGCCGGAAGGACACGGGTTTCTAGTCCCACAGGTTCTCCTTGTGGTCTTGGGCAAGCCACTTAACCCTCCATCGCCCACGTTCCCTGTAAATTAGTTGTCTCCAAGTTATAATACCCTGTTCAATGTAATTTCAGTTTGTTCGATGTAAACCGCACTGATGCAGAATAGCGCGGTATATAAGAGAATATAAATAAATAAATAGTAAAAGCTCTTCATGTAGCTGGTTTTAAGAGGTTTGGGCAAGTTCCTGGAGGACAAATCCATAAACCATTATTAAAGTTGCCGGGGGAAATCCACTGCTTATCCTTGGGATAAGCAGCATGGAATCTGTCTACCTTTAGGGAACCTCACAGATACTTGTGACCTGGATTTACCACTTTTAGAAACAGGATACTGGGCTTGATGGACCTTTGGTCTGATCCAGGATGTTGTAGCTTATGTTCTTATGCATTCAGTGCCTCATTACTAGGTTCTTTTATGTATGTTTATTAAAATTTGATATACTTCCCTTCGGGAAGGCATCAGAGCGGTTTACAATACAATTAAAAATAACTTCCTTTGGGTCCCTCTAGTCCAGTCTCGGAACCATAGAGTTTAGAACCTCCACCAGCAGCTTTGGAGACAGAAAGATGTCATCGATTTGATGTCACTGGTATAGCTAGGCAAACTCCGCCCCTTTCCACCAGTACTTTCAGTATCTCCAGGAACAAGCAGGAATGAGTCTTCACACGTGGGAGACGTCGCCGACGGAGCCCGCACGGGAAAATGCTCCCCAGCATCCAATCAGAAAGCCTTTGGGAGCATCCCCTGCGCCTGCGCGGTGGCTTCCCGCCCTTCCCACTGCCTCTCCCCAGTTTTTCGTTTTCCGTGGAGCAGGCAGGACGTCCCTCCTGCCACCGCAGAAAGTTTTCCTTTTTTCTGTAGTCGCGGCTTTCCCGCCGACGGTGGCACCTCTGTGCCCCCCTTTTTTTCTTCTTTCTTTTAATTGTTTTCATTTAAATTTCGTCGCCCCCTTCGGGCGCTGAGGACCGGGGCATGGAGCCTTCTTCCCCCCAGCCTCACGGCAGGGACTTAAGTTTCCACGTGGACTCCAATGCCCGGTGCCTCTCCTGTTTGTGGCCTGACCCTTTTTCCCCGGATTTCCCGGGCTACAGTGTCGGGAGAAGACCCTCCCTCTTTTGGGTATCCCTCGATGACGTTTTTGCGCCAAAGGCATGGTCGTCAGGTTGTCCTTCTCTCCAGGATCAGCTAACCACACAACAGTCTGTTAAGACTAGCCAAGTTTTGAGGGGCGAGTCTCATGTGCGGCATGGTGACGGCTCCGGCCAACCCCTCAAGTCCTCCTTGGCTGATATACCCCGGCGGGAGTCCTCGGGCTCCAAAGCATTTACGGGGTTTCGGGATGTTCCTGAGGTTCGCTCCTCACAGAACATTCCCGAGCCATGCCCGAGGGAGGTACCCGCTTCGAGCGGTGCCGATGCATCGGCATCGGCGTCGAGTGTTTCACTCTTCGCCAGGTCGACCGGGTCTGACCTCCTACATCCAAGCCATGCTCGGGCGTGGTAGCCGCTCCAGGCGGTACTGAGCCCCGGGCATCGTCATCGGTGTCGAGCGCTCCGCTCCTCACCGAGGATCGTCGGCTGCTGTCCTTGGCGCCTCCAGGGCCAATCGACTCAGCCCTGCCATGCGCACGGGCGGTACCCGCTTCGGGCGGTACCGGCCCCTCGGCGTCGGTGTCGAGCATTCCGCTCCTCACCGGGGATTGGTGGCTGCGGTCCTCCGCGCCTCTGGGGCCGACTGACTCACGCCGGTATGGCATTCCTACGGGGGTGGTATCCGCTTTGGGCGGTGCCGACCCGTCGATGTCGAGTGACCCGCTCCCCTCCGGGGATCGCCAGCCGCTGCCCTCGGCACCTCGGGGGCCGATCGACTCGACACTGTCTGACGGCCCTACGTTTAGGTCATGCGTGGGGGTAGTACCCGCTTCGAGGGCGCAGGCGTCGGTGGTTCCGCCCCGCGCCGGGGATGGTCATCTGGCCTCCCTCCTCTCGGGGCCACTCGCTTCGGCCCGCGCAGGGTCGCCGGTATCCCAGCCTTGTGCAAGGGTGGTGCCGGGTTTGAGCGGCGCCGCTCCGCCTGCGATGGCAGGGGTGTCGAGCACGGGGGACCACCATCGACCTCCCCCGGGGACCTCGGGGTATGTCGGCCAGCGCACGGGCGACTCCCCGGCATCGACGCGGCCGTCGAGGGCCCCGCCCTTCCCTAGAGAAGGGATCTCGGGGTCTTCGACCGCTTTGACCCATCCTGGGTCTGTGCCGCCCCGCTACGGTACCCCGACGTCGGCGCAGGGGCTTTGCACTCCCCCCCCCCCCGCAGGGAATCATCATCGGGTGACCAGGGTCCCCTCGGGGACGGGCCGTATGCCCTGGAAGGATTTCTCTCCGAGTCGGACGGGTTCGAGAGGGAGCCCGGCGCAGGGCAGTGCCCGCCGATCAACATCGGCGCTGGCGTCAGATGACCCCCTCTCCTCCGAGCACCGTCCTCGGGGGCCCTTGATGTTCGCGGCACCGGTCGGTGCGGTTCCGATCCACGCTCCGGGATCTCCACCACCGGTGCGATCACTCCCGCTGGGGGCCTCGAGGACGGAGTCTATCTCCTCGCTCGGTTTGATGCCCAGCCTGGAGTCGTTGTCCAGCCTTGAAAGCCTGGCCACGGCACGTCTCTGGATCGGCCCCTGTCCTCTCCCGCAGCGCAGAGCAGAGACCGCTGGCCCCTGCCCTCCGGCGGCCGCGGATTCGCTCCAGTCACGGGGGGAAGCGCCGCCCCTGGGTTCGGGGCCGAGGCCAATTCCTGAGGCGCTGTTGGTGCCATCGACTTCTTCGATGCCTAGCTTGGAATCAATTCCAGGAGCCGACGACGCCATGTTGACTGCCCCGATCCGGGTCGGTTGGTCCCCTCCTCTGCCCAGCGGGCATCGGCCCGAGCGGCCTCTTAGTGCCCCGGCGACCTCTCCCGCCATAACTGCTCCGGCAGAGCCGCCTTTTCAGGATTTCCTCCTTGACATGGCGGACTTGCTGGCCATCCCTATCCCGGATCCGAGCCCAGGCACGGCGGAACAGGCAGCCGCGATGCTTCCTCTGCATCCTGCCCTGCAGGATCTCCTGCTGGGGGCTTGGCGGTCGCCTTTGAGGGTTCCGGCGCCGCCGACTGCGATGCAGGCTCTGTACCGGATGTCTCCGTCCCCGGGTTTTCGGCAGCACCAGCTTCCACATCGGTCCGTTGTGGTGGAATCGGCGCTGAGGAAGGCCGGAAGCAAGGAGAGGCATGCTTCTCGCCCTCCAGGCCGCGCCTCGAAGACGCTAGATACTCTAGGATGTCAAGCCTTCCAACTGTCTATGCTGGCGGCCAGAATTATTTCATATATATTTTATGAGTCTGTCACTTCGGGAGGTCACCGAGAGGTTATCTCGGTTATCCACCTTCGTATCTGCAACCAAGGCCTTTGAATATTCCCTGCTTCTTTATCATTGCAGGAATATCTCCGGGTTCCTTTCTCGTGCTTCGCTGGACTCCTTCCGGTCGGTCAGCAGAGCCTCTGCTGTTGCCATTAGAGCACGCCGCACGGCATGGTTGTAGGCGTCCGAATTGTGTTGACGGGCACAGCACATCCTGGGTAATTCTCCCTGCGACGGAGATCACCTCTTCAATAGCGAAGCCTTACGTCAGGTCGCACAGTGCTTCGCTAACCTTCCCAGAGTTAGCAGCCAGCCTAGGGCCCGGCTTCCCCCCGGTGGTGGTAAACGCCCCTCCAGACCCCCCTTCGCTAGGAAGAGGAAATGTCAGCCCTCCGCCCACCCTCCAGGTGCACCCAAGCAAGGGCCCTCTCACCCCGGGTTGATGTCCCTGGGCCCGCACCAGGACTCTCATACTAAGCATTTTTAGGCTCAGGTGGGCGGCTGCCTGCTCTTAACCTCCTTACCAGAAGTTTAGACTAGAGCTCTACTCTGGGGCTCGTCCAGTTGGAAAATGTTCGGGGACTTATCTAGGGGTTCAGGTCTTCTCCTCCATGGGAAAGGGAGACCACCTTACGCCGTGATCGCTCTGGCCTACGGTCACCCTACTTACTCTTTGGTTTGTCCCCGAACCCCTCTCAGCCAGTATCCTCTTGCTGATTGTTTCCGTACTGGAATTCCCCTCCAGCTGCTATAGTCCCCCTATACTCTCCAGGGACTATACCCTCATGTTCCCCGATTGTGCAGGGGACAATTTCTACGCGCAGGTCCTGGGGACACGTTAGGGCCTCCAACCCCTGCAGCATTCTACCGGACTGATGCTATCTCTGTCCCCCGCGCTACCGCGCTCTTAACTTGCCGATCTGCCCTTGCCCTCCGGGAAAGATCCCTCCCCTGACGGATCTTGCGGCCACCTCTCCAGGTGGACGTTCTGGGGATCGATGGCAGATCCGCCTTACCTGAGTGCTGCTCATGGAGGCAGGCCCCCCGGCGTGCCCATGTCCACCGGCTTAGATATACGAGATATCACCTGCTTGGCTGGCGCCTTGGGGGATCCCCACAGTACCTGTGTTTACCGCTTTCCCCCTATGGCCGGTACTCACCCCCCCCCCAGGGGGTCTGGCCAGTCCGCCTGCCTAATCCCCGTCGGGCCGCGGACTGGTGGCACCCTACTGCTGTGAAGTCAACAGTCCCTTTTTTTCAGTTAGGTCTTCCTCCCGGAGGTCCGGACCCTTGTCTCCCTATCTCTCGCTAGGGCAGACTGTGTACCCCTTCTGCTCCGGGGTACACCTCTACTCTTCTCCAGGATAGGCTCTCTAGTTCGGTCTGTCTTCCATTGTTGGTCCTCTGAGTTATGGACTCTACTCTTAAGGGAGTGCTCAGCTTGCCGTGAGCCCCCTGGAAAACCTGCCGTCCTTCTCCTGACCCAGCTGACGCCTGGATCCCATGGCCTTCCGGATTTGGAACTTCCTCCTCGCTGCGGTGAAGTTTCCTTGATGACCTTGCTACTGCGTCTACAGTGCCTTCATCACAGGACTACTTCCGACAACCCGGTGGGTAAGCAGTACAGGGTTCTAAACCATTAATTCATTAGAAACTTAATGGCCGGTAAGCTCTGTATGGTACTAGGTCATTTACTCATTACATGCTTAATGATCCTCTTCATGCTCCCCTCTGCCTACTCCCGTAGCCTGGGTTTTTTTTTGCTGTATCCTAATGGTACCTGTTCTGCACTCTAAAGACTTGCCTCCGTAGTCTTTGGATTCGCTGTTCCTCTATTCAACTCCTGCCCTCCATCCCTCAGGGGATGCCGGAGATTCAGGCTGGGCAAATGCCATCCCGTCTGGGCTGCGCTTATGGGATCTCCCCGGGCATCCTAAGCTAGGGAGTCCCCACGTGTGAAGACTCATTCCTGCTTGTTCCTGGAGATAGCACAGTTACTTACCTGTAACAGGTGATCTCCGGAACAGCAGGAATTAGTCTTCACAACCCGCCCACCTCCCCTGGGAGTTGTATCAATCTTTTTCTCTATTCCTTCCTCTCCTCTCCTGCCGGCTCAGCTATGAAACTCAACTGGGGAGAGGCAGTGGGAAGGGCGGGAATCCACCGCGCAGGCGCGGGGGATGCTCCCAAAGGCTTTCTGATTGGATGCTGGGGAGCATTGTCCCGTGCGGGCTCCGTCGGCGACGTCTCCCACGTGTGAAGACTAATTCCTGCTGTTCCGGAGATCACCTGTTACAGGTAAGTAACTGTGCTCTCCAAGCAGCTTGGAGGTTCTGAGCCCGGGACTAGGCTCAGTGGGATCTAATAAGCAGAGCTTGGTTTTTTGAAATTCAACCTTATTTTCCCTTTTTGATTTGGTTTTTTGTTTTAGGTCAGAGCTGCTGCTGCTGCTGAAAGGGTTCCTGTATCTGTGGACCTTTTATTTTTCCTCTCTTCCTCTCTTCCTCCCTTCCCCTCTCTCTCTCTCTTCCCCCTCCCTCTCTGAATTGCCCCAGCGTCTAAACGAGCACAAGGGGAACAGTACTAATCAGTGACCTCCCTGCTCCCGAACCCGCATTGAAGGGGTGAGGAGCAGGTAGAAGGCGGGCACTTGCAGCAGCAGCGACGCAGGGGGCTTAAAAGCCAGTGAAGGTTGTGCCCGGCTCAGTCAGAGCAGTAAACCGCCGGAGCTGAAGCCGTGAACAGGCTGTGCTCCGGTGTCCGTGTGGCTCCTCTCCCTCACTCCCCCCTCCCTCACTCCCCCCTCCCTCGGGGATCGGCGGCAGTAAGTTCCTGCACTGACCTGGTTTAGGGAGGTGGTTAAAACTTGGAGGGGAGGCTTTGCGGCGGCTCCCAGGCTTGCAGGGTGGCTCGGGGCCTCGCCGCGTGTGGTGAGAGTGTTCTTTTTGGAGCGGGAACGCTCATGGCAGCCATTTTGAGAGCCACGTTTTCAGCGGCAAGATTTAATTGTTTTTTGTAGACAGCCTTGGGAGCTTTGTTTTGCCTTCGGGTCAATGGGGTTCAGCTAGTTGGTTCAGTGCTACCTTGGTTGGTATAGAATCACGAGGAAATAGATCTGCACAGTTAGCACTCAGGGGAGCTGGGATTTTTTCTGGCTGTTGGAAGTTGCAGAGATCAGCCTCCAGTGGGTCCAGTCTCCATGTAGCAGGAGGCCTAGCTCCTGGGGGGAACAGATAAGGAGCATTTAGTGGGACAAATTCTATTCTGATTTTATTTTAATTTGCTTTTAAGTTTACTTTTGATTCTGTTACCTTTCTGTTTAGTTAGACGTAAATTTCCTTATTTACAGTGATTTTACTTGTGAGCCTGGCTCTTTAAATTAGTAGCAGCGCTTGCCTTCCATCCTCAATTATTGGCACTTGCTACAGGCCTTTGCCGGGGCGGATCTCTCTCCTTTGACTGTACGGGAGAGAACTCCGAGACCCGTACAGCCACACTGAAGCTGTGTCTCTCCGTGGCGGAGGGATCTTAATTTTTCACTGTGGAACAGGCTGAGCGGTCCTCGCCGTGGCTGCCTGGTGCATCAGCGCAGTTGGAGGATCGGAGAAATACAAGGTGGTAGGAGCAGGCGGTGTGGCTTTCTGCCCTACAGGTAAGGCCTTCAGGCTCTGTCGGTCTGCTGGGGCCTCCTTTTTTGCGGCCATTTTCTCTCTAGATATTTAGATCGCATGGCGAGAGTCGCAGTGCGATGCCTGTGTGAGGGAGCCAACATGCAGAATAGCTAGATTTTTGGGCCTAGTGTTTTTCTTTTGTTTGTAGGGTTTCTTGAGGCTCAGGGAGTTCCTCAGCCTTAAGGGGACTGTTGTCATTCCTCTTTAGTTTTAAGTTTATTCTTAGTTTTATAGGACAGCAGTCTGGCATTGATTCCACATGTTCTTTCCCTCCTAATCATGCCTCTGAGGAGCATCTGTTAAGTCACAGGATGTTAGGCAAATTGCCAGGTTTTAGGTTCCAGAGCAGAGCCCTCACTTGTAGTTGGAAGGAGGGACAGGCTGGAAGTGTGCCTTTGTATCTTTTATAGTGAAAGTTGCCCAGAGGTTTGTGTTTCACCAGAACTGGTTTAGGAAACCTTAGGATGTAATAAAATATATAATAGTTAACTGTCAAGCAAGAAGTGCCTGTGCTATGGTCTATGGCTGCCAGAGGGCAGCGGATACACTCAATAGGGCCTTTCTCTGACAGTGTGTTTACAGCCATTTCAGATTGCTTATTCTCTGTAATGCTCCGCAAATCATCTTTATATGACCAAGATTGAAGCTCTTAACTTCTGTATCGTTGGTTGGGCTCGGTTGCCCTAAAGGCCACAGCTGCTCATGAATCACAGATTGTATTCAGGGCTCCCGTCCCTGGGGGGGGGGGGGGGGGGGGTGGGGTTAACATACAAAATTGTTTTACTCATCAGGTTCACACAGGCAGCAACCTCTCAGACCTCCACTTGCAAGGTGCTTGTGTGTTTCATAGCTCCACTTAGTGGGCCCGTCCCAGGGAGTTCTTATTCTATTTCTGGAGCAGGATTTCGAAAAGAAAAACAAACTCTCTTTAGTGAGAGATAACCGGCTTCATTTTTGGCTAAAACTGTGGCTTTATTCGGTGGCCTTTGGTGTCCTGCACCCCACGGTCTGGACGCTGTTTGCTTCCAGAGGTTCTACTCTCTATTTCGCTCTTCAGCTCCCTGGCAGACGCAGCAGGCTGGCAGGGGGTGAGCAACGCATCCTGCGACACTGAATCCCTCAGGATAAGGGGGGGGAGGACAGCTGGGTGCAGCGGGGGATGGTAGCTTCTTGCAAAGGTATAAGAGCAGTTCGGGTAATTTTAGCTGATCTGCTTTGATTTCATTGGAGTTGGTGGAAACTTGGTTTTTAGGGTCCTATACGCCCTTTCCAGGCCGGGCCCAAAACTCTTGGGATCCCAAATTCTGACTTAATATTCCTATCTAATGGTAGATATTACATAAACATATTGAATAGGACAGGTACAATTTTCATGAAATATGCAAATATTAACCCAGCTGCAGAATATGGTTTACAAAAAAAATAAATTAAAAAAAAACCCATACAGGCATAGCTATGTTGATTTACAAGAATCTCCTCCCGCTATCCATAGAAGGTCTTCTAAAGCGTTCGTCGGGTTCTATGGCAGGGTAATATTTTGGCTTAGCTGCTGTGATATAGCGCTATGATCCGCTGTAATCATATTCAAGTCAAAAGGAATTAGGGTGATAACTCTCTTGGACAGTTGTAAGGTGCTTGGGTGAGCGCCATGGCCATTCCACAGATGTGGACTGCTCTGCCATAAGCATTATGTTGTGTGGTTTCTTCTTGGAAAATATTCCCGTTTAGTTGGGCTTTGCCTGAATTATAGGATTTTACGGTAGATTTGTAATGTCTTTGGTCTGACTATGGAGGGAGGAGTAGCCTAGTGGTTGGGGCAAGGTACTTCAGGCCGGAAGGTCGGGGGTTCAAATCCCACTAGAGGACAGCAACCTTGGGCCGGAAGGACTGGGGTTTCTAGTCCCAAAAGATGCTCCTTGTGGTCTTGGGCAAGCCACTTAACCCTCCACTGCCCATGTTCCCTGTAAGTATGTGTCTCATATCCCCACGTGTTAAATGTATCCCCCAATTGTGTTGTGACCGCTTTGATTGAAGGATAAGGCGGTATACAAAACTGTCTAAATAAATAAATAAAATAGGTGGTTTCTTTTACTTCTAGAAACGGCAGCTCAGCGGAGAGAGGTTGCAAAATAGCACTCGGGCCTTTGATGCTATTTATGCTCCCATTCCATTTATCAGAGGTTCTCCAGTACGGAGAGTATCTGCTAGTATTCAAAGTCTGCTTTGATGGAGGCCAGAAGCACGCAGCCAGGCTAGTTCTCTAGCAGCAATAGCGGCAGCTCAGATTCTGGTAGGCATACATCATCTGCTGTGTTGGCAAGATGGCTTCCACACTGCTTGGCATCAGCCAAGATGACTGCCAGTTTGGACTGTGAATGTGGAGGCAGCCTGGATGAGGGGTCCTTGCGTTCTCTGGAAAATATCCTGCATACACTGCATCATTTAACTTCGATCAGCTACGGGCAGGACACAATGCACTCTCGCATGCTTTTTTGCTTCAGTGGTCTAGAAGTGTAGTCTTTACCAGGTGGTATACTGGGAGCTTCTCTGCAGTTTCTCAGCTTCTTCTTTGTTGACTCGGCGGCCACTGCGGAATGAGAAAGCGGTCTTTCTAACACCAGGTGCTAGTTGACCTTAAAATATCAAGTCCATCTTGGTGCAGTCAGACGGCATGGGGTGTTACTCTAGCAGGAAGGCTGGGGATGACTGTGCCGGTAATTGGGGGTTCTTTCTACTTCATGTTGTTGGCACCGAAAGAGCTTCTCAACATATGCTGAAGGAATTTTGCGTTAGGCAATGTCTTTGTGTAAAAAAAAAAAAAAAAAAAAAGTGTTCAGCTGTCCCGAATTTGCCTGTTCTTGCTTGACATTGTGAGGCTAAGCAGGGGCAGGCCTGGATACTATGTGGGTGGGTGCACACCTTGCATTTTCAGGGGATGTGGACTCACTGTCTGGAGGAGAGCTCTAGCAATCTTCTTCAGCGTACGATAGGAAAGTAGATGGTTCACTGAAGCGATCGTTGGGGGCAATGCTCTGTCCTTACAAGTTCCAATTTGGGAGTCTGGGGGGACGAGAGCATGCTTCAGGGGGTGCCAGTATTTACGGCAGTCTATTCGCCTGGAGCAGGAAAGGATCAGGGAGTTGATTCGACTAGAGCCTGCTTTGCTTTATATGTGGCAAATGGGCATTATGGTTTAATTCGAGCGCTAGCTAGTATTATTGGCTTCCTTGGGGTTCTCCCGGAGTTCTCTTTGGTGGAGGAATGGGGCGGCTGATGCTTCGTCCAAGTCAAGGCTCAGTAAGCTCTCAGTTAATAGTCTTTGTCTTGTCCTTTCCCCCTCTTAAAGGAAAGGAGATGCCATATTCACTGTCAGGTGCTGCTGTTTATCGTCATTAAGTATACATTAAGGACCTGAGATTGATTAAGCTTGAGGTGAACAAAGTCCATTAAATGTATGAGAGAGTTTTATTAATATAAATATCCCCAGCAAACCTTAGTAAGTAAACAACTTAAATACCTAAACAAAACCTTAAAACTAAAATGCAGGCAGCAGTCCAGCTACAAGATGGGGGTTTTCCAGTCTTGTGCACTGAGCGTCACATGTATGATTTTCTCCCAGTTGGTAAGGGGTCTTCTTTGTGCACTAGGTGCAAGGAGCTCTCTGCTCTCAGGGAACGAATCCGATCTCTGGAGACTAGAGTAGCAGACTAGGAGGACATAAGGAAGACAGGTTCATAGACAAGACCTACAGGGATATAGTACTGAAGTCCCACCTCCAGTCTGGCAGCATCCCTGTTGCCATTGAGGAGAGAGGTCATGTGACAGGAGAGCATCATCCTGGTGCGGCAGGAAATGAGCCTGTAGCTTAGGACCTGTCCTCCAGGTGATGCAAAACCCTCTCGCACAGGTGGTTTCTCCAGGGCCATGTGCCCACGAGGGAAGGGTTAGGACAGCCGTTGTAGTTGGTGATTCGATCATTAGGCATGAAAATAGCTGGGTGGCTGGTGGACGTGAGGATCGCCTGGTAACATGCCTGCCTGGTGCAAAGGTAGCAGACCTCACGCGCCACCTAGACAAGATCTTAGATAGTGCTGGGGAGGAGTTTGCTGTCTTGGTACATGTCGGTACCAATGACATAGGAAAGGCATTTAGGTAGAAAATTGAAATCCAGAACTTTCAGGGTAGCATTCTCTGAAATGCTTTCCGTTCCACACCCAGGACCCAAAAGGCAGGCAGAGCTCTTGAGTCCCAATGCATGGATGAGACAGTGGTACAAGGATGAGGGTTTTGGATTTGTTAGGAACTGGGGAATATTCTGGGGAAAGGAGGGGTTCTTCTGAAGGGATGAGCTCCACCTTAACCGGGACGGAACGAGGCTGCTGGCATTAACCGTTAAAAAGGAGATAGAGCAGCTATTAAACTAGATAATAGGCGAAAGCAGACAATTGCCCAAGAGCACATGGTTCGGAACAATGTATCCTTGAAGGATACTAACAACAAGATTATAAGGGCATATCAGCAGAGAGGTTCCAATAAAGACAAAAGTAGCCCAAATGCACTTGAGTACAGAGCAGACAGAGCTTAAAGATTTCAAATTACCCCTGCCTATCGATAACCAGATTAATATGAATAAAATAGTCTCTAAAATAGTGTTCCTTGTGGTCTTGGGAAAGCCACTTAACCCTGCATTGCCCATGTTCCCTGTAAAATAGTTATCTCCAAGTTCTAATGCCCTGTTCAATTTAATTTCAGTTTGTTCAATGTAAATCGCCTTGATGATATGAAAGGCGGTATAAAAGAAATGTGAAATAAATAAATAAATAAAATACCTGTATGCAAATGCTAGAAGTCTAAAAAATAAGATGGGAGAGTTACACTATATAGTACTAAATGAGAGGTTAGATATTGGTATCTCAGAGACATGGTGGAAGGAAGATATCCAGTGGGACACTGATACCTGCATACAAACTATATAGTAATGATAGAGCAGATCAAATTGGTGGAGGGGTTGCGCTCTTTTAGAGAGGGCATTGAGTCACAAAGGATTAAAGTTTTGCAGATAACAAAATTCACTATAGAATCTCTATGGATTGAAATCCCATGTAAAAAGGAGAAGGAGAAGGCGATAGAAGTGGGGGGTGTGCTATCAACCGCCTGGCCAGAATGAACAAATGGATGATGAAATGCTCAAAGAAATCTGGGAAGCTAACAAAAGTTACAGCACAGTAATAATAATGGGTAATTTCAATTACCCTGGTATCGACTAGGTCAATGTCATGGCAGGACATGCTAGGGAGATAGCTTCTAGATGAAATAAACGGCTGCTTCTTGGAGCAGCTGGTTCATGAACCGACCAGAAGGGAAGCCATTTTGGACCTAGTTCTTAGTAGAACACCAGATCTGGTGCAAGAGATAAGGGTGTTGGAGCCACTTGGCAATACTGATCATAGCATGATCACGTTTGATTTAATAAATGGAGGAGGGGAGGGTAAGAAAATCCACAGTACTATCTTTTAACTTTCCAAAAGGGAGACTATGATAAAATGAGGAAAATATTTAAGAAAAAAACTAAAAGGAGCAGTTGCAAAGGTTAAAGACTTACCTCAAGCTTGGGTGTTTAAAAATGCTATCTTGGAAGCCTAGACCAGCTGTATACCACGCTTTGAAGGAAGTCCAAAAAACTGCCAGCATGGTTTAAAAGTGAGGTCAGAGGCTGATGTTGCCAAAAAGCATCTTTCAGGAAATGGAAAAAGGAGACAAATGACAAACTGGAAACACAAGTACACTTCAAATTAGATGCAAAGCATTCATAAGGTAGACAAAGAATTTGAGAAGAAGCTGTGGAAGAAAAAAACACATAATAAAAACCTTTTCAAGTACATTCATAGCAAAAAAAACCTGAGAGAGTCATAGTAACATAGTAAATGACGGCAGATAAAGACCAGTATGGTCCATCTAGTCTCCCCAGTAAGATGGCAGGAGTAGGTGCACCTGCCACTCGGTGCAGGCCACCCCTCCCCATGTCTTTGTTTAAGGGTGATCCCACCGCTTCATGTAGGACACCTCTATTTTTTGAGAAATTTAGATGGTTCAGTTTATTTTGATTTTATCCTGTTGCTGTAAACGGTTCCACTGTGTGTGTCCCATGCCATTTTGAATTCCGTCACTGTGTTTGCCCCCACCACTTCCATCGGGAGGGCATTCCAAGCATCCACCACCCTTTCAGTGAAAAAGTATTTCCTGACATTGCCTTTCAATTTACCACCTTGCAGCTTCATGTTATGCCCTCTGGATTTACAGCTTCCCCGTCTTTGGAAGAGGTTTGCCTGTTCATTAAGGAGGGAGGAGTGGCCTAGTGGTTGGGGCAAGGTACCACAGGCCGGAAGGTTGGTGGTTCAAATCCCACTAGAGGACAGCAACCTTGGGCCGGAAGGACTGGGGTTTCTAGTCCCACAGGTGCTCCTTGTGGTCTTGGGCAAGCCACTAAACCCTCCATTGCCCATGTTCCCTGTAAGTATTAGTGTATGTGTCTCATATCCCCTCGTGTTAAATGTATCCCCCAACCGCTTTGACCCGGTGAAAAGCGGGATATAAATGCAGCTAAATAAATAAATAAAATTATTTCTCTAAGTCTGAATCATATCTAGGTCTGAATCATATCTCCCCTATCCCTCCTCTCCTCCAAAGTGTACATATTTAGGTCTTCAAGTCTCTTCTCATAAGGCTTCTGATGCAGGCTCCAAATCATTTTGGTCGTCTTCCTCTGAAGAATTTCCAGTCTTTTTACATCCTTTGCAAGATATGGTCTCCAAAACTGAACACAGTATTTCAAGTGAGGCCTCACCAGTGACTTATACAGTGGCATTAGTACCTCTTTCTTTCTACTGGTAATTCCTCTTTGTATGCAGCCCAACATCCTCCTTGCTTTTGCCACCGCCTTGTCGCACTGTTTTGCCACCTTGAGATCTATACAAATAATCACACCAAGGTCTTTCTCCTGATCCGTGCACAACAACCTCTTGCCCCCTATCGCGTACATTTCCCTTGGATTTCTGTTACCCAAGTGCATGACACTGCACTTCTTTGCATTAAATCTTAATTGCCAAGCATTAGATGATTCTTCCAGCTTTTCTGGATCTTTCCTCATGTTAACCACTCCCTCGGGGGAGTCGACTCTGTTGCAAAGTTTTGTGTTATCTGCAAAAAGACCGACTTTCCCATTCAGTCTTTCAGCAATATCACTCACAAATACATTGAACAGTGCCGGGCCCAGGACCGAACCCTGGGGCACCCCGCTAATCACCTTCCTTTTATCCGAGTGAGCTCCATTTACCCTTGCTTTCTGTCGTCTGTCAGTCAACCAATTTCTGATCCAGTTTACCACCTTGGGACCCATTCCCAAACTACTGAGTTTGATAAGCCTCCTATGAGGAACAGTATCAAAGGCTTTGCTGAAATCCAGGTAGATGACATCCATCACATGCCCCTGATCTAGTTCTCTGGTCACCCAGTCAAAAAACTCAATCAGATTTGTTTAGCAAGATCGTACTTCGGTAAAACCATGTTGCCTTGGATCTTGCAACCTGTTGGTTTTGAGAAAGTCCACTATTTGCTCTTTCAGGCATGCCTCCATTACTTTTCCTGCCACCGAGGTAAGGCTCACGGGCCTGTAATTTGTCACTTCTTCCCTGTCACCACTTTTGTGTAGAGGTACCACATCAGCCATTCTCCAGTCCTGAGGAACTTCTGTTTCCAAGGATCTGTTGAAAACATCCTTTATCGGACCCTGCAAGAACCTCTCTGAGCTCTTTCAGTATCCTGGGTTGTATCCCATCCAGTCCCATGGCTTTGTCCACTTTCAGTTTTGCAAGTTGTTCTAACACATCATCTTCTGTGAATGGTGTGGTATCTATTTCATTCCCATTTTTATATTTGGGAGTCACAGGTGGTCCTTCTCCAGGGTTTTCTTTAGTAAAAACAGAGCAGAAGTATTTGTTTAGCAATTTCGCTTTTTCAATGTCATTTTCCACGAGTCCATTCCCAGCACTTCTGTGTCGTGCAATTCCACCTCTGATCTTCTTCCTTTCCCGAATATACCTGAAGAAAATTTTGTCGCCACACTTCACATCTTTAGCCATCTTTTCCTCTGCCTTTGATTTTGCTTTCCTTATTTCTCTTTTTGTCTCTGAGTTTGATCCTGTATTCATTTCTGTGTTCCTCTGTTTGCAAGCTTTTGAATTTTGTGAAAACTGTTTTTTGCCTTTATTTGAGCAGCCACTTCTTTGGAAAACCAAATAGGTTTCATTCTCCTGTTTTTATTTACTTTTCTTACATATTGTGGCAAAGTCAGCTATTCTGAGAGTGGGGGAGGTGAGAAGCATAACGAATTCACCCTAGTTAAGGGTCCCCTTCTAGGAGTGCCGGGAGAGAAACCCACAGCCAGGTTTCAAAGACAGAAAACCCCCAGCTGGAACAGGTTTCAGCCAATGACTGATAAAGTAAGAAAGAGGGATTGCAAGCACAAGGACCAAAGCCCTTACTTTAACAAGTGCACTGATTATTCTAATATCAGAAGGCAGGGGGATTACCAACACCTGGGAAAGAAAGAGGTGGGGTTAAGACCCTCGAGGTATAAGCCTGGGTTAGATTATGCCGAGGGGGAGAGATGAGAGAGATTAGAAGGGGAGAGACGAGAAGGAAAGCAACCAGGAGAGCAGCTGAGACAGAAGCAGAGGAGGAGTGGATTCTTGGAGAAGAGCTGAGCTACCCAGAGCGGAGAGAGCTGAATTCCCTGCAACAGGTTGGCAACAGAGGTGGGGACCAGGAAGTGGAGAAGCTTTCAGACCACCAGAGAGGTTGTCAGTTGAGCAATCTGACCAGGTCGGTGAGTCAGAACCCATGCAGTTGGGAGAACCAGTGTCAGAGTTGGGGGAAGAAGATTGCTTTATGGATTGCTCTCTATGCCAAGCTCTAGACAGAAGGTCTTGAAGAAAAGCTAGCCCTGAAAGAAGTAATTCTCCTTGGAAGTTAACCATATGGCAGAAACCAAACTGCTGTAGACGAATTAAACCTGAATTTTTCTTTATGCTCTGATTAACAAGGACTAAAAAGGAAAGTGGCAGCCTAGTTTCAAAAGGCAATTGCTTCTGCAAGTAAGAGGACTTTAAAAAGCCATTTCTGTGTTCTTTTGGTTTGTTTGCCATTATTTGCTGTACCTTAAGCAAATCCTACAGTTGTAATCCTGTAAATGATACCTTGAACCTGTTGTGCTTTGTGTTATGGAAATAAACTTTCTGTTACAAGCCTTACCCTCGGTTACCTCAACTACAAACCTTCTACTTAAAGCACCAATGTATTTTTAGCAGTAGTACACTTCCCAGAAACCAACACGAAGAAATAGGCTGCTAGGAGCTGACAGAAGGAATCCTCAACCACCACGCCCCTCGACCACTAGAGGCAAGTGGCTTCGGGCGTTGTGCTTGTGACAATATTTATCTGTTGCCCCTTTTACTGCCACCTTTAGTTTAGCCCATTGCAATTCCACTTCTCTTATCCCCTTTCACCCTGCCAACTCCTCCTTTAGGTACTTGGCCATTTTACTGAAGTCACTGTTTTTGAAGTTTAGGACTTTGAGCTTGCTATGATTGGACTGCATCTTGGCTTTTATCTCAAGCCATACCGTGTGATGATCGCTGCTGCTCACAGGGGCACCCACCCAGACATTCGACACGCTATCACCGTTGGTGGGCACTAAATCCAGCGTTGAGCTTTCCCTGGTTGGTTCTATCACCATTTGTCTAAGTAACGCATCTTGGAAAGCATCCACAATTTTTTTTCTTCTTTCCAGATTTGCAGAAGGAGTAATCCAATCCACATCAGGTAGATCAAAGTCACCCAATATGATCGCTTCCCCCTTTGTGGCTATCTTGGCAATATCTATAATCAATTCGTTATCTATCTCTTCGATTTCAGTTGGAGGTCTGTAGACTACAGCAGTATGGATGACAGTGCCATCTCCTCTTTCCAACATAATCCAGAGCGCTGCTTCTTTTCCCCATGCCCCCTGCATTTCAGTAGCATTAATATTGCTTTTGACATACAAGGTGGCTACTCCTTTTCCATTTTCTTTGTCTCTTCTGAATAGATTATAGCCAGCTATGGCTATATCCCAATCATGCGATTCATTAAACCATGTATCTCCAGGAACAAGCAGGAATAAGTCCTCACTTATGGGTACGTCGGTACCGACGGAGCCTGTGCGGGAAAGCTCCCCAGCTTCCCAGAAAGGAAGCTTTTGGGGCCTCCCACTGCACATGCGCGCTGCCTTCCCGCCTTCCTGACCAGCTCTCCTCAGTTTCTCTTTTTCCGCGGAGCCAGCAGGTCGTGTTCCTGTCACCGCTGAAGAAATTCTTGTTTTAGTTTGTTTCTTTAGACCGCGTACCTGCCTTCCCCATACCGAAACCGGTACCGCCGGTCTCTCTTTTTCTTTCTTTCAAAAAAAAACAAATCTTTATTTTCTGCACAATTTGGTGACTTCGGTTAGGCCTCAGGCCTACACAAATTCTCCTCATGGAGAAACCAGCCCCTGGTTTCAAGAAGTGTACCAAGTGTAGTGCTGTTATTTCTGTCACAGACACCCATGACTGGTGTCTTAAATGTTTGGGACCTGACCACTCCATTCCGGACTGCCCATCCTGCTCCCAGATGTCTAAACGTGGTTTGCAGAACCGGGCCAACAAATTCCATGTGCTGTTTGCTTCAGATAATCCAGCATCACAGTCATCCAGGTCTTCCTCTCCGGATGGATCTCAGGTAACCAAACCTTCTGCGGGCAGGTCCTCAAAGAGCAAATCTCCTTCAAAGTATCGAGAGGCTCTCACTTCTGAATCTGAGGACCCTGCCCCAGCCAAACAACCCCGGCGGGAAGCTCCGGCTTCCAAAGCTCCACCTATGGGGTTACAGGTTGACATCGATGGCACGGCCTCGACCTGTTAGACTGCTCTGGGGTACCGGCCCATACCGGTACCGATATCCAGGCAGCAGTGGCGTCTATGAGCAATACTGTTCAGACCATGCAGCAGGCCATGCTGGCCTTCATTAAAGCTGCGACGCCCTCGGTACCGCATCCAGCGGTTCCGGGTCCGGTTCCGGTACTGGCTTCCATACCGGAACCAAGACCATCTTCCAAGCGCAGATCGGTGCATGCCGGATCCAGGTTTTCACCCGATACCGATCCCATGCCCGGTACGCCCGATGTCGATACTGACCGGTATGCGTATCGAGCGTTGGAAGCGAATAGAGGATACTCAGATTCCTCTGAGGATTTTGACTCCTCTGATGATTCTGATGAGCTCTCTCTTGTTCTTCCTGATGAGCCTTCTTCCCCAAAAAGGAGAATGTCTCCACCAGAGGATTTGTCCTTTCAGGACTTCATTTTAGAAGTTGCTAAAGGACTTTCTATTACTACTTCCTCTGAGAAAGAACCTAGATCAAAGAAATTGGATATTTTAGGATACCCTAAGGTTCCTAAAGAGGCAGTTACTCTGCCTATCCATGAAATCCTTCAAGAACACTTGATGGACTTATGGGAGGCTCCTCTAACATTGTCACCTCATTCTCGTAGGTTGGACACCATGTACCGGGTCCCTCCTTCTCCTGGTTTTCAAAAAACTCAGCTGCCTCACCTTTCCATTGTGGTGAAGTCTGCGCTGAAAAAGATTAAGAGTACCAAAAGGCACTCTTCTACCCCTCCAGGGCGAGAATGTAAGACCCTAGACTCTTTTGGTAGGAAAATCTTCCAGGCTAGTATGCTTATAGCCAGGATTAATTCATACAGTCTGTATATGGGCATGTTTCTCAGGGAACTTGCCCTAAAGGTAAAGCATTTTGCCCCCTTTATCCCTGAAGATAGAAAGGAGGCGTTCATTTCTTTAGTGAAACAACTTCTTGATGTTTCTAAGTTCTCCAACAGAGCAGCCTTTGATTCCTTTGAGGGTGCCGGTAGAGCTTCGGGCATTGCCATTGCAGCCCGACGACTTGCTTGGCTCCAGGCCTCTGACCTAGAACCCTGGGTCCTAGATGGCTTACGGAATCTGCCCTGTACAGGTGAGAACTTATTTGGTAAAGACTGGCAAATCAAAGCCACTCAAATGGACGCAGAAAATGCTACTTTAGATAGACTTTCTAAGTCTACCTCTACTCCTACCAAGAAAAAGTCTTTCAAGAGGCCTTACTACAAGAAGACCAGATTTTCCACAAATACTGGCCAACAATCTTCTCAGCCTCGCTTTGCTGCTAAACGTCAGCAACCTAAACAGGCAAGGTCAAAGCCTGCGGTGTCTGCTACACCCCAGCAGGCTCAACCCCCTCAGGGGTTTTGACTTGCCCCTAGAGAACTTAACCTTTCTGGCTCTAGAACAACCAGAGCCTCTCACCATTCCCGGAAGGTTAGCTCACTTTGCACCCAGATGGGGGGCAAATTATATCAGAGCAATGGACCCTCTCTATCATCAGAGAGGGTTACAAACTTCATTTTTCCAACCTTCCTCCTCCTACCATGGTGAGGCAGTTCAATTCTCCCCCATCTCTCCTGGCCCTGTTGGGTCAGGAAGTCTCTTCCCTCCTTGCCCAAGGGGCAATAGAAGAGGTTCCTCTTCTTCAACAAGAGACAGGTTTCTACTCCCCTTATTTTCTAATACCAAAGAAGACAGGGGGATTCAGACCAATTCTAGATCTGAGAGAATTGAACAAATTTCTATACAAGGAGAAATTCAAAATGCTTTCTCTGGGCATTCTCCTTCCATACCTTCAGAGTCAGGATTGGCTTTGTTCTCTAGATCTCAAGGATGCGTACACACATATACTCATCCACCCATCCCACAGACAATATCTTCGATTTCTGTTTCAGGGAAACCATTTCCAGTACAGAGTACTTCCCTTCGGTCTAGCCTCTGCTCCAAGAGTGTTCACCAAATGCATGGCAGTCGTAGCCGCATTTCTAAGAGGCCTGGGAATTTTTGTATTCCCATATCTGGACGACTGGCTCATCCGAGCTCCATCTCAGTCAGAGGCCCAGATTTCCCTGGACCGCACAAGGCGCTTTCTGCAGTATCTGGGACTGGTAGTAAACCTTCCCAAGTCTCAACTCATCCCTACTCAGTCTCTGGAATTCACAGGGGCCCAGTTGGACACCACCACTGCAAGGGTCTACCTACCTCAGGTCAGGGCCCACCGTCTAGTGTGCTTGGCCTCCCAAGCTCAGTCCAGCAGTCACTTGACAGCCAGGGAAATGCTGCGACTTCTGGGCCACATGGCCTCCACGGTACACGTGGTGCCCTACGCACGTCTTCATATGAGAGCAGCTCAATGGACCTTGGCCACCCAGTGGACTCAAGCATCAGGAGCGCTCTCAGACCAAATACTCACCTCAAAACGTCTGTTTTGGTCCCTCCAATGGTGGATATCCACCAAGAATCTGTTGTTGGGGGCCCCCTTCCAACCTTTGTTGCCCCAAGCAACCCTCACAACAGATGCCTCCCAGACAGGGTGGGGAGGCCATCTCCAAGACCTCTCCACTCAGGGCACTTGGTCTCCTCTGGAGACCACCCTTCATATCAACCTCCTGGAACTGCGAGCAATATACTTTGCCCTCAAAGTCTTCTATACCCTCCTTGTCAACCTGACTGTCCTAGTTCATACGGGCAATCAGGTGGCCATGTTCTATATAAATAAACAAGGAGGGACGGGCTCTCTGTCGCTTTGCAACGAAGCTCTCAGATTATGGGCCTTCGCCAGAGAGCATCAAATTCATCTTCTAGCAGTGTATCTTCCAGGAGTTCAAAACTCTCGTGCAGACAGACTCAGTCGAGTTCTGCTCCCACACGAATGGTCCCTACACATGGACCAGATACGCAGAATCTTTCAGGAATGGGGGACCCCGGACATAGACCTCTTTGCAAGTCCGTGGAATGCCAAACTTCCCCGGTTCTGTTCCAGGACTCCGTGTCAGGGAGCTCAGGCCAACGACGCCTTTCTCCTGCATTGGGGTCAGGAATTCCTATATGCCTTTCCACCCATTCCTTTGATTCCCAAGACTCTGTTCAAACTCCAGAGGGATCACGGGTCAATGATCCTCATAGCTCCACGCTGGCCACGCCAAGTGTGGTTCCCTCTACTTCTGCATCTCTCCCAGGGACCCTCCCTGGACCTGGGAGCTGCTCCAGACCTTCTGTCTCAGGAGGAGGGGACTTTGTGGCACCCAAACCCCAAGTCCCTACACCTCAGAGCTTGGTTACTGAAGGCCTAAGCCTTCATGACTTCAATCTTTCTCAACCTGTGAAAGATATCCTGCATGCCTCTAGGAAACCTTCCACAAGGCGTTCCTATGCTTTCAAATGGAAACGTTTTTCCATTTGGTGTACTCAGCAGGGTCTTGACCCTCTAGCACTTCCTTTGAATTCTCTACTAGACTATCTCCTGCATCTCTCTAATGCAGGCCTTAAGACGAATTCAGTAAGAGTCCATTTGAGTGCTATTGCAGCATCCTTAAAACCTATAAATGGACAACCTGTCTCCTCTCATCCTCTTATTGCAAGATTCATGAGAGGCCTGACTCTAACCAAGCCTCCCATTCGACCTCCTCCGGTAGCATGGGACTTAAACCTGGTTCTGGGTCAGCTGATGAAGCCACCCTTTGAGCCATTGGTCTCTACCTCCCTGAAATTTCTTTCCTGACAGGTCCTTTTCCTTATTGCAGTCACTTCGGCTCGCCGCATCAGTGAACTACAGGCCTTAGTGGCTCATCCACCTTATACTAGGTTTCATCATGATAAGGTGGTCCTTAGGACGAATCCCCACTTTATGCCCAAAGTAGTCTCGCCTTTTCATCTTAATCAAGAGGTATATCTACCTGTCTTTTTTCCGGCTCCTCATGCATCCAGTGCAGAGAGGAACCTTCATACTCTAGACTGTAAAAGAGCTCCCGCCTTTTACCTGAACAGGACTCAGCCGCATCGAAAGTCTTCTCAACTTTTTGTGGCTTTTGATCCTTCTCATTTGGGACTTCCAGTCTCCAAACGTACACTTTCCAATTGGATTGCTCAGTGTATTTCTTTTGCTTGCCAGAGTAAGAACATTTCTCTGGAAGGCCATGTCACAGCTCACAATGTGAGAGCCATGGCCACTTCTATGGCTCATCTTCACTCTGTCTCCATAGATCAGATCTGTCGAGCAGCCACCTGGGCCTCGGTTCATACCTTCACAGCCCATTACTGTTTGGACAAGGACTCCCGCCGGGATGCCTTGTTTGGTCAGGCTGTCCTCAAACACCTGTTCCATACTTGAACAACTCCTGCCCACCTTCCCTGGATGGATGCCTGAGATCCATACGAAGATGGCGAACCCTTGGAAGGGGATCTCCCAGGCATCTTAGCTAGGGAGTCCCCATAAGTGAGGACTTATTCCTGCTTGTTCCTGGAGATAGCACAGTTACTTACCTGTAACAGGTGATCTCTGGGAACAGCAGGAATTAGTCCTCACAACCCACCCACCTCCCCTAGGAGTTGTATCTATCTATCTATCTTCCTTTCCTACCTCTCTATTGTCTCAGCTATAAACTCGAACTGAGGAGAGCTGGTCAGGAAGGCGGGAAGGCAGCGCGCATGTGCAGTGGGAGGCCCCAAAAGCTTCCTTTCTGGGAAGCTGGGGAGCTTTCCCGCGCAGGCTCCGTCGGTACCGACGTATCCATAAGTGAGGACTAATTCCTGCTGTTCCCAGAGATCACCTGTTACAGGTAAGTAACTGTGCTTTCTGTAATGGCCACAATGTCCAAGTCCATTTCCACCATTAGGGCTTCCAGGTCTGGAATTTTGTTGGCTAAGCTTCGAGCATTTGTGCTCATTGCTTTCCAGCATTTAACTGGCTTGCGTGTATTTTGCATTGATTTTGTTCTGCCCACTTTTTCCCACTTGCTTTTGATGTGTGGCTGTTTGTGATGAAGATCTGCTTTTGCAGGGAGTGACGTCCTGACCTTGACCTTCCCCATCCGTCACCCACTTTTTCTAGTTTAAATGCATATCCACATACTACCTGAATTTTTCACTTAGGAATCTTTTCCCTGCGATAGAGAGATGTAGTCCATCAACACAGTATAGTCTCTTGTTGGTCCATCTGTTTTCCCAGTCGTCTATAAATCTGAATCCTCCTTGTTTGCACCAGGTCTGGAGCCATGTGTTAAAGATGTTTATGCGATGTAGCCTTTGCCTCCTTACCAAGAACAGGTAGAACTTCTGAGAATGCTACATTGTTAACAATGGGTTTCAGTTTCTCTCCCAGAGTTTGGAAGTCCCTTTGAACTGTAGTGGCACTGTTTCTAGCCAGGTCATTTGTACCCAAGTGGATGACGACATCAGTTTTGGAGTGCTCACTTTCAGCGCTAAGTACATCAACAATTTGGTTTGTATTCCTGCTAGCTGACGAGCCTGGGAGGCATTTGACAAACTTTTCTCCTTTGAACTGTGTTCCCAAGTTGGTGCCTCTGATGATGGAATCACCAAGTAGTAATAGTTTTCTGTTCCTTGAGTTTTTCTTCATATTTGGTGGTTTATCAGGAGATTGGGCATTGACTGTCTCATTTAAGGGCCCTTCAGTTTCCATGGATTGGGCATTCTCATTAACCAAAGCAGAGAAGGCATTATGCAGTGATATCTCATGATGTACAGGGTGTTTCTGCATTACAGGATGCAATCTACCAGAGCCCACTGTGATCCATTTGTTCCTGGGATGTTCGGTTCTTTGTGGGAGCGGTGGTGGACTTTGGTTTGTATCCTAGAAGAGGTGCGCTTCATTGTAGCAGCTACTTCCCTTAATAGAGTCAGTTCTTTATGCATGGCAGCTAACTTGAGGCATATAGGGCAAACTCTTAGGTTCCAGATGGTTCTTCTTAGAATGAAGGCAACAGTTATTGCACTGAATACAAGACATGCATGGTCCTAGAAGGAGAAGAGAAGGTAGACATAACACCAAATTAAGAGGATAGATGTCAACGTATATGACTGCTATATAGGCAGTGCAGCCCTGGGGTGGGTGGGGTGAGGGCTAGGGTGGGTGGGAACCTAAATGTCCTTGGCCAGTAGGCCTTACATGAACTGAGTGCACACTTAGATATCTGATTTAAGGGCTGCATAAGGAATGTAGGCAGTCAGAATATTCCCAGAAGTGAATGTAAAACCAACAGTTAAATTTTATATCAGCAACTACAGCCAACAAGACAGGTAAAAGATACAAAGCTGAAAGCTTAGCTGTGTGCAGGCTCTGGAAGCTGGAAGCAGTTGGACCATTAGATGATAGAGGGGTAAAAGGGGCACTAAGAGGACAAAGTCATAACGGAGAGACTGAAATCTTTGCTTCGTTCTTTACTGAGGAAGATGTAGGGATGCTACCCATGACTGAAATGGTATTTAAAGGCGATCTGCAGAAGAATTACTACTACTATTACTATTTAGCATTTATATAGCGTTACTAGTCGCATGCAGCGCTGTACAGACATGTAAGAGACAGTCCCTGCTCATCAGAGCTTACAATCTAGTCGAGACAAAAGACAGAGCAGCAGTTTATTCAGGGCAAAAGCACAAAATGGCATTTACAAAGTAGTCAAGATCTGAAAGCGACGGTGAAGAGGTAGGTTTTCAACCTGGATTTGAAGAGGGGTAGGGAGGGTGCCTGGCGTATAGACACAGGTAGTTCCAGGCGTAAGGTGCAGCAAGGTAAAAGGAGTGAAGTCTGGAGTTAGCGGTGCGAGTGGAGGGCCTAGATAGAAGTAGTTTGTTAGAAGAGCGAAGTTCCCGAGAGGGGTTGTAAGGAGAGATAAGAGATGAAAGGTATTGAGGGGCCGCAGAGTGAATGCATTTATAGGTCAGGAGGAGAAGTTTGAACTGGATGCGGAAATGGATAGGGAGTCAGTGAAGTGACTTGAGAAGAGTAATGTGGGCATGGCAAGGCTGGTGGAAATTTAGTCGAGCAGCAGAATGTTGAATAGATTGAAGGGGAAAGAGATGGCTCACAGGGAGACCAGCAAAGAGTAGGTTGCAGTAGTCGAGGCGAGAGGTGATTAAGGAGTGGACAAGTGTTTTGTAATGTGTTCAGAAAGGAAGGGGCGGATTTTGCTAATGTAGAGAAAGAAATGGCAGGTCTTAGCTACGAGCTGAATATGTGTGGAGAAGGAGCGAGTGGAGTCGAAGATAACCCTCAGATTACGGGCCAAGGAAACAGGAAGGATTACAGAGTTATCCACAGAGACTGGGAGAAAAGGGGAAGTTTTAGGGGGAAAGATAAGGAGTTCAGTCTTGGCCATGTTCAATTTCAAGTGGTGGTGAGACATCCAGGCAGCAATGTCAGAAAGGCAGGCAGAGATCTTGGTCTGGATTGCCGGAGAGATCTCAGGCGTAGAGAGATAGATTTGGGAGCCATCGGCATAGAGATGGTACTGAAAGGGAAGAGAGAAGCGCACCAAGGGATGCGGTATAGAGAGAGAAAAGGAGCAGACCCAGGAAGGATCCCTGGGGTACACAAACTGGGAGCGGGGTAGGAGAGGAGGAGGAGCCACCAGAGCATACACTGAAAGAGCGATTGGAGAGGTAGGAGGAGAACCAGGATAGTACCGAGCCCATAAAACCAAGCGAGGAGAGGGTATCGAGGAGAAGGTTGTGGTCAACAGTGTCAAAAGCAGCAGAGAGGTCGAAGGATGAGGACAGAGTAGAGGCCCTTAGATTTAGCCAGGAACAAGTCACTGGAGACTTTGGTAAGAGCCGTTTCAGTAGAGTGTAAGGGACGGAAGCCGGACTGTTAAGGATCCAGGGGGGCATGAGAGGAGGGGAAGTCGAGGCAGTGGCGGTGGACTGCACATTCAAGTAGTTTAGCAATGAAGGGAAGGAGGGAGATGGGTCGATAGTTAGGACAGGTGGGATCGAGTGAGGGTTTCTTGAGGAGAGATGTGACCACAGCATGCTTGAAGATTGCGGGGACAGTTGTAGTGGAGAGTGAAAGGTTGAGAATATGAGATATGGAAGGGACAATGGTGGGGGAGATGGAGCTTAGGAGATGGGTGGGGATAGGATCAGAGGAACAGGTGGTGGGTTTGGAGGAAGAAAGGAGGAGTGTGGTTTCCTCTTTAAAGATCACAGGGAAGGAAGAGAGAGTAGCAGAGGTAGCAGGAATGGGAGTGGGAGAATTGGGGAGGAGGGGAGGTAGATGAAGTGGGGAATTGGAGGGTGATCTTGTGGATTTTGTCATGGAAGTAGTCAGCAAGGGTTTGGGCAGGAAGGGAGGGCGGGACCAGAGGCGGAGGCACCTTGAGGAGAGAACTGAGGGTATTAAAGAGATGGCGAGGATCAGAGGCAAGAGTTAGTCAGATGGATGTAGTATTCTTGTTTGGCAAGAACTATGGCTGACTGGAAGGAGCCAAGCATGAATTTGAAGTGTAGAAAGTCTTCCGGGAGTGGAATTTGAGCCAAGCATGTTACGCAGAACAGGCACAGGTGCGTAGATAGCGGGTAGTGGATGAAAGCCAGGGCTGGGGTGCAGAACGTCTCAAAGGATGTGGGGTGGGTGGGGCAAGAGCATCCAGAGCCGAGAAGAGTGCAGCATTATAGGAGGTTACTGCCTCGTCAACGGACTTGGAAGACATAATGGAAGAAAGAGATGGAGAAATGGTGGAGGAGAGAGTCAAGGGATCAATAGTATGAAGGTTTCTAAATAGATTGGCGGAGACAGGACAAAGTTGAGGCAGCAGGAGCTGAAGATTAAAGCTTAGAAGGTGATGGTCTGATAAGGGAAGAATTGAGTTACGGAGGTTTGAGAGAGAGGAATTCGAGAAGAGTATCAGGTCAAGGCAGTGGCCGTGCTGGTGGGTGGGGGCAGTGGAACAAAGTTGGAGGTCAAACGAGGAGGTAATGTCGAGGAGCTTTAAAGCATGGGGATCAGAGGTGTTATAAACGTGAATGTTAAAATCCCCAAGAATGAGAGTGGGGGAAGAGGAATCCAGAAAGACGGAAAGCCAGGACTCTAAGTCGGTAAGGAAGGTAGAAGCAGACTTGTCAGGAGGGCGATAAATAACAGCTACTCGGAGAGGAAGCGGTGTGAAGAGGTGAATGGAGTGGACTTCAAAAGAGAGAAAGGAGTGAGACTGAGGTAGAAGGAGGGGTTGGAATTGGCAACAGGGAGAAAGTAGAAGCTCAACACCACCACCGCGGCCAGTGGAATGAGGCGTATGGGAGAACTAATTGCCCCCTGACAGAGAGCAGCAGTAGAATTGAAAGAAATATTAAAACGAGATGTAGTACAACTATTTGATAAACTGAAGGGTAGGAAATCACCTAGACCAGACAGTATACATCCAAGGTTGTTGAAATAACTGAAATATGATATAGTTCAGATTACTAATAGTAGGTCTACAATCATTAAAATAATCTGTAATACATGAAGATTGGAGGATGGCCAATGTAACACCAATTTTTAGGCAGGGTTCCAGGGGTGATCCGGGAAACTACAGACCGGTGAGTCTGATGTCAGTACCGGGAAAAATGGTAGAAACCATCATAAAGAACAAAATTACCGAACATATAGATAAGTCATGGCTTAATAGGAGACAGCCAACATGGCTTTAGCCAAGAAAGGTCTTGTCTTATCTGTTATGTTTTTTTGAAGGTGTGAATAAACAGGTAGAAAAAGGTTAGTCGGTTGATATAGTGTATGTGGATTTTCAGAAGACCTTTGACAAGGTCCTTCATGAGAGACTTTTGGCAAAATTAAAAAGTCATGGGATAGGAGGCAGTGGATCAGGAACTGGTTATGCTTTTTAACATATTCATAAATGACCTGGAAATGGGAATAACGAGTGAGGTTATCAAATTTGCAGATGACACAAAACTATTCAAAGTTGTTAAAACACATGAGGATTGTGGAAAATTGCAAGAGGATTTTGATAAATTGAAAGACTGGGCATCCAAATGGCAGATAAAATTTAATGTGAACAAGTGCAAAGTTATGCACCTAGTAAAGAAAAACCCAAACTATGGTCACACAATACAAGGTTCCACATCAGAAACCACCACCCAGGAAAAAGATTTAGGCGTCATTGTGGATACCATGTTAAAACCCTCGGCCCAGTGTGCAGCTGTGGCCAAGAGAGAAAATAGAATGCTAGCTATCATAAGAAAAGGAATGAAGAATAAAACAAAGGATATTATAATGCCTCTGTATCGTTCAGTGATGCAACTGCACCTTGAATATTGTGTGCAGTTCTGGTCACTGTATTTTAAAAAGGATATAGCGCTATTAGAAAAGGTACAGAGAAAAGCCACCAAAATGGTAGAGGATGGAAGGATTACCCCTATGAAGAGAAGCTAAAAAGGTTAGGGCTTTTCAATCTGGAAAAGAGACGGCTGAGGGGGAGATATGATAGAGGTCTATAAATTAATGAATGGAGTGGAATGGGTAAACGTAGATCGATTGTTCACACCATCAAAATATAGAAAGACATGTAATGAAGCTACACGGTAAACTATTTAAGACTAATAAGAGAAAATATTTTTTCACTCAACATGCAGTCAAACTTTGGAATTTGCTACCGGAGGATGTAGTAAGAGCTGTTAGCATAGCTAGCTTTAAAAAAAAAAGGTTTGGACATGTTCCTGGAGGAAAGGTCCATAAACCATTATTGATAGGGACCCAGAATATTCACTGTTTGACCCAATACAAGCATTGTGGAACCTGTCTTTTGGAGAAACTGCTAGATACTTGTGACCTAGATTGGCACTGTTAGAAGCAGGATACTGGGCTTGATAGACCTTGGTCTGACTCAGTATGGTATATCTTATGTTCTCCAGGACCAAGCAGGAAGTCAGTCCTCACATATTGGTGTCATTGGCGCCGATGAAGCCCCAGCGGAGCATTTCCCCAGCTTTCCATGAAAGCCTTTGGGAATGCTGGCACGCATGCGCGGTTCCCTTCCCACCTAAAGGTGCCATCTTACCTCAGTCTCTTTTTTTCCGAGAAGCCCATCGGACATGTGTCCTGTTCTCCCGGATAAAAGTGATTTTTTTTCTTCGCTGATTTTTGCTATTTTTCTCCGGTTCGACGCCGGTTCCCCTCCTGCCGGGTTCGGTACACCGGTATCGAGCCCGTTTTCTTCATTTTTCGGTTTTTGCCCTTCGTGGCTGGCGTTCGCGCCCTTTTTTCATTTTTTCACTGGAAGGCCGGTCTTTTGACCTAGCTGGGGCTATTTTTTCCCCGATGGCTTCCAGTGGTTTCAAAAAGTGCGATCGGTGTAAGAAGATTGTGTCTCACCGACACACACGACTGCTGCCTTCGGTGCCTCGGCCCTGACCACGACCCCAAGTCGTGTGGGCCATGTGGGAAGATGTCTTCCAAGGCACTAAAGAGTCAACAGCATCAGAAGGAAAGGTTTTTCTCGGACTCCGCCTCCGGCCGGGCCCGGACCTCGTCTGAGGCCTCGACATCTCGGGATTCCGATCCCGAGCGCCATTGAAGCTCCTCGGACAGGGGGTCCCCCGACCGGGAATGTAAGAGGAAGAAGCGGCTCGCGAGGGCGGCATCGGAGGAGGTCCCTGGTCCCTCGAGGGCCAGGTCTAAGACCCCCGACCGCCGTCCCGGGCCCGTGGACCAAGAGAAGCCTGCTAAAGTTCCTCGCGTGGAGCCGGAGTCTGCTGGACACGTAAGTCCCGTAGTCCTCATGGACTCTCCTCCCGGACTCTCCTCCCAGGGAGCCGACATCGGGCCCGGCGCCGCCGGGGCCTGAGTCGGTGGCTGCTGCGTCTCCCGAGCTGAGTCTCAGGATGACAGCCTTGGAGTGCAGACTGTCTGCCTTCATGAAGCAGCAGCGGGCACTGATGGCCAGCCTGTCTGGTGCATCTGCCCCGACCACCGGGACGTTGACTTCGAAGTCAACCCCGGAGACCGAGCCGATACTCGGTCGAGGTCTCCCTCGACCTCCCGTTCAGGACCAAGGGTATCGACGCCGGTGCCCCCGGTGTCATGGCGGGTGCCTCAGGGCCCCGCGGGGTCGGACCCTGACTCCTCAGACGAGTCCGCCTGGGAGACGGAGGACGAGGAGTCTCCCGATACTTTTAAGACTTGGTGTGTCCCGTCGGACTCTCCACAGTCTGATCCCTGGAGTAGATCCCCTCTGGAGGACACTAGGTTCTCGGAGTTCGTCCGGGATATGACCGCTGCCTTGGCTATCCCTGCCGATCCCGAGGAAGAGCCTCGAGCCGAGGAGCTTGATGCTCTACAGTACGACTCTCCTCCGAAGGAGGCCTTTACTGTCCCGGTTCCTCCGATGCTGGAACCAGCTCCTCTTCCGAATGTGGGAGGCCCCGGCCTCGGCGCCGGTTCTAAGTAAGCGAGTTGATTCCATTTATCGACTCCGCAAAAGCCCTGGTTTCTAGAAAGCACAGCTACCACACCATTCCATGGTTGTGGAATCGGCCATGCATCGTCTGACGAGCCAGAAGATGCACTCTGCGGTGCCCCCCGGCAGGGAGGCCCGCAACCTCGATGGCGTCGGTAGGAAGTGCTTCCAGGGGTCGATGCTTGCTTGCCGTGTCCAGTCTTACCAGCTGTATATGGGCATGTACTTGCGGAACCTGGCCAAAGAATTGGCCAGATTCTCTGCTGGTCTCTCCGGGGAACCCTTGCAGAGATTTCAGACCTTGTCCTCGGGGATTCGGGAATGCTCAAAGTTCATTTCCCGCGCCGCCTACAATGGCTTCGAGGCTTCAGCCCGAGTAGCGGCTGCCGGCATCGCGGCTCGACGCCAGGCGTGGCTGCAGTCATCGGACCTCGAGCCATGGGTTCAGGACAAGTTGGCCGATGTCCCCTGCCGAGGTGAGAACCTTTTTGGCAAACCCGTGGCCGAGAAGGCCGCTCAGCTCGAGACGGAGCACCTTACCCGGACAAGGCTGTCGAAGACCTCTGCCCCTTCACATAAGAAGGGCTCGGGTAAAAAGTCCTTTTACCTGAGGAAGGGCACTGCCTACAAACAGTACCCTCAGTATCCGGCTGCCCAAGCTGCCCCCCAGGGTCAGCAAGTCAAGGGCCAGGGTAATGGGCCCCATAGGCAGAGGACCCCCATGCCTCAGGCCCCTGCTATCACTCAGGGTGGGGGTTTTTGACTCCTTGAGCGTAGCCTTTCCTCCACTGCTCTCCCCACCCTGCACAGGAGGTCGCCTCGCCCTCTTTGCCCACCAGTGGCCCCTTATCACCGGGGACGGTTGGGTGCTGGACATAGTCCACACGGGCTATGCACTCCATTTTCACCAGCTGCCTCCGCCATATTTTCCAGGGGACCCTCCAAGGCCTCCCCTGCACACAGAGCTTCTTCTACAAGAGCTTCATGGTCTGTTGGTGGACAGGGCGGTGGAGCCTGTGCCTCCCCACTTGCAAGGTCACGGATTCTACTCCAGGTATTTCCTGGTACCCAAAAGAACCGGTGGCCTTCGACCCATTCTGGACCTCAGAAACCTCAAGTTCCTAGAGAAAGAAAAGTTCAAGATGCTTACTCTTGGAACCCTTTTTGCCCTACCTCCAGCAGGGAGATTGGCTATGCTCCTTAGATCTAAAGGATGCGTACACTCACATCCTCATTCATCCAGACCACAGAAAGTACCTCAGGTTCATTGTGGGAGGAAACCATTATCAGTACAGAGTACTACCTTTTTGCCTGACCTCTGCTCCCAGGGTCTTTACCAAGTGCCTGGCAGTTGTGGCGGCCTACCTGAGAAATCAAGGCATCTTTGTCTTTCCCTATCTGGACGACTGGCTCATCAGGGGTCAAACGTCCCTGGAGGCCAGACAAGTCACCCTCAGAACCATTGCTCTGCTTCAAAAATTGGGTTTTGTCATAAACTTCGCAAAGTCCACTTTGCTCCCCTCCCAGAAGTTGGAGTTCATAGGGGCAAGGTTGGATTCTCAACTGGCAAAGGCATTCTTGCCAGAAGACAGGGCCCAAAGACTGATGGATGTAGCCAAACAGCTTCTGAACAAGCCCCTGGTCTCCACCAGACTCTGCCTCAGACTTCTGGGCCACATGGCTTCGACAGTGCATGTGATTCCCAATGCCAGGCTCCATATGAGGCCTGCACAGTGGTGCCTTCAGACTCAGTGGTCTCAGGCCACGGGCCACCTAAGAGACAGGATGAAGGTGTCCAGACCCCTTTTGGCCTCCCTCAGCTGGTGGCTCCATTCGCCCAATCTGCTGAAGGGGATGCCCTTCCAAATGCCAGAATACTCGGTGATCCTCACCACCGACGCCTCTCTGCGAGGCTGGGGTGCTCATTGTCTGGACAAGTGCACTCAAGGCCTCTGGTCTCCCTGGGAGGCAGCCCAACAGATCAATCTCTTGGAGCTTCGAGCTAGCCGCTTGGCTCTCAAGGCTTTTTCTCCGGCCCTGGCTCACCGCTCAGTCTTGATTTAAACAGACAACCGGGTAGACATGTTTTATGTGAACAAACAGGGCGGGACTGGGTCCAAGCTCCTTTGTCGAGAGACTCAGGACCCCTCTGTTCCTTTGCCCTGAGGCACAACATGCTTCTCAAAGCGGTGTACCTTCCAGGCCAGGAGAACTGCCTGGCCGACCGGTTTAGAATTCTGCAGCCCCACGAGTGGCAGCTGCATCCCTTGGTGGTTCAGAAGGTCTTCCTGAAGTGGGGTCTCCCTTGGATAGATCTGTTTGCCAGTCCGCTGAACAAGCAACTGCCCAAGTTCTGCTCCAGGCAACCGCATCCTTTGAGGATAGCACCAGATGCTTTTCTGATGTCCTGGTCTCAGTGCCTCCTGTATGCGTTTCCTCCCACGCCCTTGGTGGCCCGAACTCTTCAAGACTCTTCAGGACAAGGCCTCAGTCCTGCTGGTACCTCCCAGGTGGCCGAGGCAGCCTTCGTTTCCACTTCTACTTCAACTGGCAGTGGATTCCCCACTACCTCTGGGGTTGCAGCCCGACCTTCTCACAGGAGCAGGGTTCCCTTCTGCACCCCAATCTCAAAGCTCTCAATTTGATGGCCTGGAGGCTGCAAGGGTAGTTTTGGCTCCCTGGGGCCTGCCTCAGGAAGTTGAGGAGGTTGTCCTAGCCTCTAGGAAACAGTCCACTAGGAAAACCTATGCCCTCAAATGGAAGAGGTTTTCTGTGTGGTGTCAGCTACGTACAGAGGATCCTTTCTCCTGTACTGTGCCAGTAGTGCTTCAGTACTTACTGCACTTATCAAATCAGGGACTTAAGTCCAATTCTGTTCGGGTTCACCTCTCAGCTCTAGCAGCTCACCACTCACTGGTGGAGGGACATTCTCTGTCAGGTCACCCTTTGGTGTCCCGCTTTCTCAGGGGCTTGCTTTTGCTCAAGCCCCCCATCCGTCGTCCTGCTCCTGAGTGGGAGCTGAATGTGGTCTTGCAGCAGCTGACTCGCCCACCCTTTGAGCCGATGGCTACTTGCCCTCTACGCTTCCTTTCCTGGAAGACTCTCTTCCTGATAGCCCTCACCTCGGCTAGGCGAGTGAGTGAGCTTCAAGCCCTGGTCTGTGATAGGCCTTACACCAGGATTTATAGGAACAGGGTAGTCCTTCGGACTCACCCAAAGTTCCTCCCTAAGGTTGTCTCCTCTTTCCACCTCAACCAGGAGGTGGTTCTTCCCACATTCTTCCTTGGGCCTTATGCTAGCCAGGCTGAAGCAGTCCTGCATACCCTGGACTGTAGGAGGGCCTTATCCTTCTACCTTAACCGTACGCAGGGACATAGGAAGGCTAAGCAGCTCTTCGTCTCCTTTGACCCCAATAAGTTGGGGTTGGCTGTGTCCAAGCGTACCTTGTCCATCTGGGTGGCTGACTGTATCACCTGGGCTTACAAGGCGGCTGACCTTCCTTTGCAGGGTAGGGTCACGGCCTATTGTGTCAGGGCAATGACTGCCTCAGTGGCTCATCTCCACTCTGTGTCCTTGGTAGACATCTGCAGGGCTGCAACTTGGTCTTCAAGCCAGACTTTTGCAGCCCATTACTGTCTGGAGAGGGAGTCCCGTAGGGACAGTGCTTTTGGCCAAGCAGTACTCCGGAATCTCTTTGAGGTTTAGGTAACTCCTGCCCTCTGTTGGGCTACCGGTGGAGGCTGTGTCCTTGAAAGGTTTTCTCTGATGCTGGGACTAGAGGGAGTCCTATTATTCAGCTTGGGTTCCTCGGTAGCCCAGAGCTTGGGAGTCACCCATATGTGAGGATTGACTTCCTGCTTGGTCCTGGAGAAAGAGTAGTTACTCACCTGTAACAGGTGTTCTCCAGGAGCAGCAGGAATCAGTCCTCACAACCCTCCCTCCTCCCCTTGGAGTTGCAGTTGTACATAGTTTGTTTTTACATTTTTGTGTGCTGTTCTTAGCTATGTCATTTGAGGTAAGATGGCACCTTTAGGCAGGAAGGGAACCGCGCATGCGTGCCAGCATTTCTAAAGGCTTTCATGGAAAGCTGGGGAAATGCTCCGCTGGGGCTTCATCGGCGCCGATGACACCCATATGTGAGGATTGATTCCTGCTGCTCCTGGAGAACACATGTTACAGGTGAGTAACTACTCTTTTTTTTATGTACTCCTTGTTGCCCCCGATTGAGGTTCTGTGAGGCTTGACATATTTCTCCCATATGCTTTGGGTTGAATGCTGAAGGGTCCTTTGATGGCTGAGGTGAATAGAGGCATGGGTGTGATGTCATTGTAATCTGGGCTTTTCATTGGTTCTTTGTCTCAACCAATCTGCTGGTAGGGGAACACAGCCCACTTGTCTGCACTGGCCTAGCAGGACTCGAGGAAAGGACATGAATTGTTAAGTAAAATGTAACTTATTGATATCCTTTTCTTAATCACTAAATAGGATATAAAATTAACAATTTCATGTTTCTTGAGATAGTATACAGAGCTGGAACAGTAAGATGAATTGAGAATCAATGTATGAAATAGTATGTGAACCTCTGGCTTCCATAGCACAGTTAATGGGCTTATTAGGATCATGTACTTAAATAATTGGGTAACAAGCCATCATGCAGAGTAAATCTGCACAAGTAAGTTTGGGCATCTTGTCCTAAATAAGGTCAAAAGGTTAGTGGGAACTCATCATGCCACAATCAAAAAAAATTTCAGCAATTCTATAAAGGGGTTAGTTGATGCTCTTCTGTCTGAACAGGGTTATGAGATCATTTGTAAACATTTGGGACTCTGTATATTCTGTCAGACTACAAATGGAAAAAGTTGAAGACTACATTAACCAGAAGCAATTATCCTGCCAAGATAATTCCAAAAGCAAACTGAAAAATCATCCACAAAGTCACAAAGAACCCCAGGTGAACATAAAAAGATATGCAGGCTTCTCATGCTGTGGCTGATGTGAGGGTTCATGTCTCGCCCATCAGAAAAAAAGCTGGGAGTAGCAGATTAGCCTATTAGAGCAGTAGCTTGGGACCCAGAAGATCATGGTTCGAAACCCACTGATATTTCTTGTGGCTTTGAGAAAGTTGCTTAACCCTCCATTGTCTCTGGTACAAACTTATTATAAGCCCTCTGGGGACAGGGAAATAAATTCCTGAATGTAACTCATCTTGAATTATCACTAGGAAGGAATGAGCTAAATACAAATAATTGGAGGTTAGTTAGAAAGAAACCACTAACCTATAAAATAAACATTGCTTCCTGTCTCAGGTTAGCTGAAGAGCATCTGGATGATGCAGAAGACTTCTGAAGTGTTCTGTGGACAAGATGGTCAAAAACAGAACTTTTTGGTCACAATATGTTTTGTTTGATGAAAACCAAAGACTGCCTTCCAAAGTGATAACCTTGTCGCAGTTGTCAAGTGTCATAGTTGAAGTGTCATCGCATGTGGCTGCTTTGCTGCATCAAAACCAGGGTGTTTTGCTCATGCATTCTGCTTTGTATTAGCCTGACATTCTCCTCTAGAATGCCCCATCTATCCTTAAGTGAAGCTTAGCTTGAAAATGGGTCATACAACAAGGCAGTGACCCTAAACTTTTGATTACTGTACATCTATTATAACATGGCTAAGGAAGAAATTTTGTGTTTGGGGGTTTGGGGCTTTTTTTGTGTCCATGTTATTTTATTCAATAGGATTATCTTTCTCGCTTACCAGAGTTTAGATTAGGGTCTAATCATGTTTTTGAGTATTAATTTTGCTAAAATAGGCCATCCTAACAAGTTACAAAGTTGTGGGGGGGGGTTTAGGTAAATCATGGATGATGATACCGTTACGTAATGGCACAACTCTTGTTCTAGTCTTTACTGCTTTAGAGAGAGGTTAAAGGTCAAGGTTTTGGTGGAGGTTGTGTCATAATCTTAGGGCCAGTGTGTCAGATCTGTTACAATATTAGGGTCTTTTTGGTTACCTTGGTCAATATTCTGGAAGGGTTCATATATATATCAAGTTTCACAAAACAATTGTTCTGAATGTTTGTCATGACTGTCACTAGGGGCAAAATGGACAAAAGAAATACCAGATTACTCTGAAGAGCCATTCAGGACCCGTTCATGTGCTCCTGATTAATAAGGATTCAAATTCCTCCTTGCCAGTGGTGTTTCCAGTTCCACCACCTGATGACCTAACCCAGCCTCCATCTCAGCCATCAACTCCGCAGAGGTTGACAACTGATCAACACACGCCTTCTAAAGATAAACCTGCTGTAGATACATCCTCTGGTGAGCTCTATATTCTTAACTTCCTAAAAGTACATTTTTGTTATAATTGCAAACTATAATAACTAATTTGTGTTTACATGAAAAATATACTTTCAGAATGAGCCATAGTGTAAAAAAAAAAAAAGTAGGCATTATATTTGCAAAAAATTACATAATTTCTTGAGAGAATATAATTACATATTACTTCAGATAAGCCTAATGTACTCCAATTCAAATTTGATCAAGTATCCAGGCAAAATGTTTTCCTGAACTAAAATAAGTTGTCTCAAATCTTGCATCTCTAGGAAACAAATTTCAGCTTCTTGCAGCATGTTTGAAAATGCCCCTCGTTTGTATGTATATATATCTCCAGGAACAAGCAGGAATGTAGTCTTCACATATGGGTAATGTCGGTACCGACCGAGCACGCGTGGAGACAGTCCCCAGCGTCCAATAGGAAAGCTTTTGGGAGCATCCCACTTTGCCTGCATAGCTGCCTTCCCGCCTTTCCAGCTCTCCCTCCTCAGTTCTTTGTTTTCTGCGGAGCTGACAAGAAGCAGTTCCTGTCACCGCAGAAAATTTGTTTTTTTCTTATTGTTTGTGGTCATGTCTGTCTTTCCATTGATGCTGGCACCGACCTCTGTCGGTACTTTCTTTTCTTTTGTCTCTCTTTAAAAAAATAAAGAAATAAATAAATAATCTGTGAGGGAAGGGATTTTTTTTCTTCCTTCAGACGCATCGATGCCATCTTAGACCTAGGCCTCCCCTTTTATCATAGACAAAATGGAAAAACCATCCAGTGGTTTTAAAAAGTGTTCAAAATGTGGCAGTACCATTTCGGCCCCAGACACCCACGACTGGTGCCTAAAATGCTTAGGTCTGGATCATCTATCAGCGTGCTGCCTTTGCAGGAAGATGACAGAGGTCTACAAAACCGAGCTGCAAAACTAGCACCCTCTTTGTCTCCGATGCAATATCTTTAGCATAGACTCATTCAAGAGCTTCATCTTCCTCCCAAGGATTTCAGGTATCGAAACCTAGGTCGTCTTTGCAGACTGGCCAACCCTCCAAAGGTAGATCTCCTTCTAAGCATCGAGATGCCTCGGGTGTTGCCCTGTAGGGGGACACTCTGGCCAAACAACCTCAGTAGAAGGACCTTGCCTCCAAAGCCTTAGTGGGGTCCCAGTATGCTCCCAAGGCCTCCACCGCTGGAGAGCTCCTGGTGCCATGCTCGGGGGTCGTGGTCCACAATTCCGGTACTGATACACAAGCATTGGCAAGTTCCATAGATCAACGTATCCTGGCTATTAAGCGTAGCTTAGCGGCCTTACTGGCAGCCTCTGTACCATAAGAACATAAGATATGCCATACTGAGTCAGACCAAGGTCCATCAAGCCCAGTATCCTGTTTCCAACAGTGGCCAATCTAGGTCATACGTACCTAGCAGTATCCCCAAGAGACACAGGTTCCACAATGCTTGTATTTTGTCAAGCATTGATATCCTGGGTCCCTTTTTTAATAATGGTTTATGGACCTTTCCTCCAGGAACTTGTCCAAACCTTTTTTAAACCCAGCTACACTAACAGCTCTTACTACATCCTCCAGTAACAAATTCCAGAGTTTGATTACACGTTGAGTGAAAAAATATTTTCTCTTATTTGTCTTACATAGTTTACCCTGTAGCTTCATTGCATGTCCCCTAGTCTTACCAGTAAAGCCTTTACAGCCAATCCCTCAGGTACTGGTACTGGCTCTGGTACCGACACAGCCTGCATCTACTTTTTTGCCGCTTATCATGCTACCGCCCATGCTGGCCCTTGAATCTGTTTCCAGTACTGAGGTTCCAGCACCGCCAGCCTCACCTACAGATTTTGATCAGTTTCTGGTACGGGTACAGCGCGAACATTCTGCCCGTTGGTACTTTGAGGCTTTGGACTCCGATTCGTCAGACAATGAATCAGCTGATACCTGGGACATGAGAATTCTCCCAGAAGACCCATCTCCGTCCCCACATCGCATATGCCCTCTGGAGGACATGACTTTCCAAACCTTTATTCGCAATGTTGCTCGGGGTCTGTCCATAATGGTGACATCTGAGAGAGAGCCTAGGGCTGAAGAACTTGAAATTCTTCAGTATTCTGCAGGCCCGAAGGAAGCTGCAACTCTCCCTATTCATCACATTCTTCACGACCTTATGCTTCATATGTGAAAAACGCCCTTTACAGTTTCCTCACATACCTGCCGACTCGATACCATGTATTGGGTACCAGAGTGTCCCGGTTTCCAAAAGATGCAATTCCTGATCGTGTCCCCAGTCTAGTCCCGAAACCTCTGGGTTCCCCATCTCATACAGCAGCTTGGAGACTGAGAAACTCCTCTTTTGTGACATCACTGGTATATCACTGGTACTCTGGGCCCACTGGAGAAACAATTAGGAATAACTTTGAGGTTAAGGGGGTTTTCTTGGTTCAATTAAAATTCCCTATCTTGCATAAAAGTAGTGCAGGGTCTGAGGGCCTGTGTCTTTAAGACTTGTCAGACCTTGTTTCTTCTCCGGGCTCCCTCCTCCCGCTCCTCTGTCTTTGCTTTCAGCGGCTTGGGTCAGTGGAGGACAGGCAAGTGCTGGAGGGTGAAAAGAGCTTCTTTTGAAGACGGTGTTGCCCGGGAGTCAGACCGGCGCTGTGCAGAAGTGTTGCCTGCCAGTGCGCCCGGTCGGCTCGCAGCGCTTGCACGTGGCCGTCTGCTTTGCTTCCTGGGGCAGCCGCCTACAGCATAGTGCAGCGCTTTGGAGGTCAGCAGAGGACGAGTTTGGCGGCTGGAGCCCAGTTTCCTCGTCCTTCTACTGGCAGTGGTAAGGCCGCAGGCTGCTGTGGGGTTTTTACGTGGCAGCGTGATTTTTGGCGTGAACGCGGCCCTTAGTCCCGGCGCATGCAGTGATCGCGGTTAGGGTCTGCGGCCTAGTGCAGTCCATCGGCAAGTGCTTCGGGGGGGTGGCAGGAGCCCTTCGTAGGGAATTTTAGAGCTCTGGGGAGCCGGAGAAGCATCTTTGGCAACGGGCTACGTTAAAAAAAAAAAAAAAAAAAAGTTGACGGTTCTACTCCTGCGGCGGCTTGGGGCAGAGCCGTATCCCGTTTCAGCGGGGGCTGTTGCTTGCAGGTTAAAGGGCTGCAGGGTGGCTGTGAGGTTCTGGGCTCTCTGCAATGCCCTCCAAGGCCCCCGTGCGTGGTGTGTGGGTCCAAGAAGGCCACGGACACGGGGGTCTGTAAACATTGTGTGAGGGATGCTTCTAGCTCAGAGCAGGGGAAAGACAGAGCTTTCATGCCACTACCAGAGATCTCGGCCTTGCCTGTAGCTGGGGGGCTGGAGGAGGAGCCGGTGGCAGGACTGTCTTCTGCTGTTGGCCTCCCTTCTCCTAACACCTTGTGGGCTCCTTCCTTGGCCTCCATATTTTCACAAGAATTTCTTTCCTTGCTGCAGCGCTCGGCTTTGGGCAGCACCCAGCAGCTGGAAAGTGTGGCAGGCGGAGGCGCAGTAAAGAGGCACTCGCCCCACGGTCAAATGGACGCCCTTTCTCGAGGGGCCAAGCGGGCCCGGGCAGAAGGGGTCTTAGGGGAGCCAATTCTGTCCTCAGAGGGTCCGTTGTCAGATGAGGAAGGCCTCAGCTTAGATTTAGAGGAGGAGCTTGAGGAAGGCAAGCTTACCAAAGGGGAAGACCAAGCCAGGGTGGTGCGGGTCTTCAGAAGAGAGGAGTTGCTGGCCCTCATCGTGGAGAGCTTGAAGGTGCTCAACATGCCGGTCCCGGGGGCCACAGAGGAGGAAGCCCTGGAGGATCCTTTGTTGCAAGTTTTCAGAAAGAGTCAACGGGTGTTCCTGGTTCACAGAGTTTTTCACAGAATGATACAAGAGGAATGGAATACCCCGGAGGCTCCTCTCAAAGGTTCCCGAATCATGGGCCGCTTGTATCCATTGTCAGATGCAGACAAGGAGATCTTTGTCACCTAGGGTGGACGCCGCCGTTTCTGCAGTCACAAAAAAGACTACAATTCCAGTAGAAGGTGGGGCGGCCCTTAAGGACTCCCAGGATAAGAAGTTGGATATGTTATTAAGACAAGTGTTTGAGGTTAATGCCCTCTCGCTCCAAGCGGCTATTTGCGAGGCTTGGGTAGCCAGAGCCTGTCTACGCTGGTCACAGGGGGTGCGCGTGGGGCAGGACATGGAGTTGGCGGATGAGGCCTCCAGATTGGAATCTGGGACGGCCTATCTAGCTGATATCCATTATGATCTGATGCGCGGGTTGTCCAAGAGCATGGCTTTGGCAGTGGCGGTGCGACGCTACCTGTGGTTGCACAATTGGGCGGCGGATACCTCTTCCAAGGCACGGTTAAGTAAGCTCCCCTTTAAAGGACGCCTGCTGTTTGGGGAGGATTTGGAGAAGCTGGTCAAAGACCTGAGGGAGTCCAAGGGTGGCCGGTTGCCAGAGGACAAGCCTAAGCCAGGGCGTACAATCCCGGCGGGGTGGGGGCAGCAGCGGGATTTTCGCCGGTTCAGGTCCCAGAGATATAATTCCTTCCAACGGGGGCGATTTTCCAACAGGAGTCAAGGTTTCCGTGGGTTTCGAGGCGTGGGGAGGGGCTTCGGAGCCTCTTCCGCATCCTCCTTCGCTCCCAAAAAGTCACAATGAGATAAGGGGGGCCCAGGCGCCCTTAGTTCCCGTGGGGGGGGCGTTTGCAGGAGTTTTATCCTGCCTGGGCCCAAGTCACTTCAGATCAATGGGTGCTGGAGGTTATTCGAGAGGGCTACGTGCTGGAGTTTCTCAGGCCAGTGAGGGACTCCTTCATGAAGTCCCCCGGCAAGTCGGCCGCCAAGCTCTCAGCCTTGTGGGAGACCGTACAAAGATTGTTAGACCTCAGAGCGGTTGTCCCGGTTCCACCAGACCAATGCGGCAGCGGTCGATACTCTATCTACTTCATCGTTCCCAAGAAGGACGGCGGGGTTCGTCCGATTCTGGATTTAAAGGGAGTGAATCGTTGCCTTCGGGTATCTCATTTCCACATGGAAACGCTGCGCTCGGTGTCGGTGGCAGTGCAGAAAGGAGAGTTCCTAACTTCCCTAGATTTGTCAGAAGCTTACCTGCACATCCCCATAAGGCCAGATCACCACAGATTTCTCAGATTTGTGGTGCTGTTCGGGCATTTTCAATTCCGAGCGTTACCGTTTGGGCTGGCGACGTCCCCAAGAGTGTTCACGAAAGTCATGGTGGCGGCGGCCTCGAGGGAAGGGATCCTAGTTCATCCCTATCTAGACGATTGTTTGATCAGGGCGAAGTCTCAGGCAGAGAGTGTGTCGGCTACGGCTCGAGTAGTGGCATTTCTGGATCGTCTCGGGTGGATAGTCAATCTGTCCAAGAGTCACTTGGTGCCGTCACAAAATCTGGAATATCTCGGTGCACGCTTCGAGACGAGCGTGGGGAAGATTTTCCTAACAGACAAGCAGGCGCAGGGCTTGCGGCGCCTAGTCAGGAGATTTCTGGAATGCAAGGCACCTTCGGCATGGCATTACCTGCAACTGCTGGGTACCATGGCGGCGACCATAGAGACAGTGCCGTGGGCAAGGGCTCACATGTGGCCCTTGCAGGGAGTGCTGCTTCGCAGATGGTCGCACCAGTAGGATGGAGCAGGGGTGGCCGATCAACCGGTTGGAGCTACGAGCGGTAACTCTTGCGTTGCAGGGGTTTCGCTCGGTCCTCGGAGGAAAGGCAGTCCGAGTATTTTCAGACAACGCGACAGCGGTGGCCTATGTCAACAAGCAAGGAGGAACCAGCAGCATAGTGCTCGAAGCGGAAGCCGCAGGGTTATGCGACTGGGCAGAAGCGAATCTTCTGGATCTCTCGGCGGCGCACGTGGCCAGGGTAGACAATGTTCAAGCTGATTTCCTCAGTCGGGTGAGGGTGGATCCGGTAGAATGGGTCCTTCATCCCGAAGTTTTTCAGATGGTGGTCCGCAGGTGGGGCACTCCAGTCATGGACCTCATGGCGACCTTCGACTCGGCAAAGGTAAGTCGGTTTTTCAGCAGAAGAGAAAGGATGTCGGAGGGCTTGGATGCGCTCATTCAGGACTGGCTGGAGGGACAGCTGCTCTGTGTTTCCTCCGTGGGTCCTCATCGGCAGGGTGGTGCAACAGGTGGAAAGCTTCAGGGGACAGGTGATTCTGATAGCTCCAGATTGGCTGCGCCGTCCCTGGTACGGGGACCTCATAAGGCTCCAGGTGGTGAAGCCTTGGCGACTTCCGGCCAGACCGGATCTGTTCTCTCAGGGGCCCCTATTCATGCCCCACATGGATCGATTCTCGCTTACGGCCTGGCTCTTGAGAGGGCACGGCTGATGTCCCGTGGCTACTCAGCGGCAGTCATCTCTACCTTGTTGAAGGCCAGGAGGAGGTCTACCTTGTTAGTGTATGTTCGCATCTGGAGAATTTTTGAGGGTTGTTGCGCGGACAAGAGGTGCCCGGCCTTGCAGGCCACCATCCCTCAGATATTAGACTTCTTGCAGGATGGTTTCGACAAGGGATTAGCATCGTCGTCGCTGCGGGTGCAGGTCGCAGCGGTGTCTTGTTATAGGGGCAGAGTAGGCGGACAGGCGATTGGAAGCCAAAGAGACGTCAAGCGCTTTTTGAGAGCGGTGTCTCTCTTGCAGCCTCCGTGCAGACAGATCGTCCCTAAGTGGCATCTTCCGTTCGTGCTGGACACTCTAGAGTGTGGCCCTTTTGAGCCCCTAGCGCAGGCTTCCCTCAAGGATCTCACACTTAAGGTAGTTTTTCTGGTAGCAATCTGTTCGGCACGCCGCGTCTCCGAATTGCAGGCGTTGTCCTGTAGAGAGCCCTACCTTTCTTTCTTTTCATCCAAGGTGGTACTGAGAACTCTGCCCGCTTTCCTTCCAAAGGTGGTTTCGCTGTTTTATGTTAGGACGTCTCCTTACCGGTGTTCCCTAGGGACCTTCCAGGGTCCGCCTCACAGAGATTGCATCTATTGGACGTTGGTCGGGCATTAAAGCACTATCTCAAGCGGACGGTGCCTTTTAGGAGGTCGGACAGGCTTTTTGTTTTGTTTGCCGGTCGCCAAAAGGGTGAAGCGGCGTAGAAGGCGTCTATTGCGAGATGGATCAAAGGGGCCATTGCTTTGGCATATATCTTGAAAGGTAAGTCGGCCCCGGAAGGGCTGAGAGCTCATTCCACCAGGGCACAGGCCGCTTCTTGGGCTGAGGGACGGTCGGTGTCGCCGGAAGAAATTTGTAAGGCAGCAACCTGGTCGTCCTTAAATCCCTTTGTAAAGCACTATCGGTTAGATGTCCTACGGGCAGAGGACGCTTCGTTTGGAGCGGCGGTGCTTCAGGCTGGGTGTCAAGGTCCCCCCCGTGCTTCCTGATGGCACTGCTCTGGTACTACCCAGAGGTTTCGGGACTAGACTGGTGACACGATCAGGAAGATGAAATTAGACTTACCTGCTAATTGTAGTTCCTGGAGTGGACCCAGTCTAGTCCCGTATCCCTCCCTAGTGTTTGCTTTGTCTTCCAGCCTGAAGTGTTGGAGGAAGTTCACAGGTAAGATGGGAGAGTATTTGCAAAGCTCTTATGCATGAAGGGGGGTTCTTTAGCGATACAATGAATCTTTCTTTCTTGAAATGCTCTTCCTTTTTTTCCTCTCCTCTGGATGAAAGGAGGGGTCTGGTCAGTCTTAAAGTTACACTTTAAGTTTATGGAGGTAGCCCTAGTTCCTCTCTCTATCATATATATATATAGATATATAGATATATAGATATATAGATAGAAAACATTACTAATCTTGAAAATTGATAAGTATTGATCTTTCAGTTGTAATGTCCAGAGCAATCTCCTGCTTTTCAAATTTGTAAGAGTTGAAAACTGTAAATGATTCAAACTTATCATGAAGTGTAAAGTGTAAAATCGGACTTATCTTCGATCCCGACGTCAATCCCGCACGCTGATACGTTTCACCGCATATCAGCGGTTTCTTCGGGGGATCCACTTCTCACATCAAATCAATGGTATAGATAACCCTATGGCTATAATCATGCTTTTTTTGTAGAGATTGAGATATGCAAAGCAGCAGCTTAGTCTTCTGTCCACACTTTTGCTGCCCACTATTGCCTGGACAAGGACTCCCGCTGGGATGCCTTGTTTGGCCAAGTTGTTCTCCAGCATCTCTTTCAGACTTAGATCAATTCCTACCCTCCGTCCCGGGTTTCGATACCAGACATCCTTGGAGGATACATGACCTATTTAGTTGTGCCTGTAATCCACAGCTCACTCGGAGGTCATCTCTCTGTCTGGCATCTTTGAGCTAGGGAGTCCCATATGTTAAGACTACATTCCTGCTTGTTCCTGGAGATAGTGTAGTTACTCACCTGTAACAGGTGATCTCCGGGAACAATAGGAATTTAGTCTTCACAACCCACCCTCCTCCCCTAGGAGTTGTAGGTCTTCTTCTCTTCTCCTTCTCTCCTTTTATCTCAGCTACAAATTCAGCTGGGGAGAGAGAGCTGGAAAGGCGGGAAGGCAGCTACGCAGGCACAGTGGGATGCTCCCAAAAGCTTTCTTAATGGATGCTGGGGAGCGTTCCCGTTCGGGCTCCATCGGTACCTACATTACCCATATGTGAAGACTTAAATTCCTGCTGTTCCCGGAGATCACCTGTTACAGGTGAGTTACTACACTTTCACTTGTAGCATCATAACCATTTTTTCCCTGTAAGGATTTGGGAGGGTTCTTCATTCTTACATCACCAAAGATCTTCTCTCAAATACAACACAAGAACATAACATATGCCATAGAGTGTCAGACCAAAGGTCCATCATGCCCAGTATCCTGTTCCAACAGTGGCCAATCCAGGTCACAAGTACCTGGCAGGTTCCCAGAAGGTATGCAAATTCCATGCTGCTTGTCCCATGGGTGAGCGGTGGATTTCCCTGGTCCTCTTTAATGGTTTATGGGCTTTTCCTCCAGGAACTTGTCTAAACCTATTTTAAATCCAGCTACACTAACAACTTTTACGACATCCTCTGGTAACGAATTCCAGAGTTTGATTATACGTTGAGTGAAAAAATATTTTCTCCGATTAGGTTTAAATGTACTACATTCTAGCTTCATTGTGTATCCCCTAGTCTTTCTACCTTTTGAAGGAGTAAACAACCAATTTACATTTAGCCATTCCACTCTATTCATTATTTTATAGACCTCTATTATATCTCCCCTTAGCCATTTCCTTTCCAAGTTGATGAGCCCAAATCTTTTAAGCCTCTCCTCGTAGGGATATTCTTCCAGTCCCTTTAGTATTTTTGTTGCTCTTCTCTGTACCATCTTGAGTCGGGAAAATTTTCTTAAAATTCAGTCTTGCCTGGATTGGCAACCAGTGCAACTCAGTAGTGCAGAGTGAACAATAGTACATCTTCACGGGGCTGGTGCAGATTGGAGGAACCATAGGCCGGACCCTCCATCCTGCCACCCCCACCCCCTTTGCCACCACTGTCGCCCTTCTCTGGGGCCAGCAGCAGCGGTGGCAGTGGCAAAGGAACCGCAGTGCAATGCTTACTAAAGGCTCCCATTCTGCATCGTGGTTCCTGCCTGCTATCATGCCAAAACTGAAGTCTGTGTCAGAGGGGTGTGGAAGCAGCTGATGATAACAGGCAGAAACCTTGATGCAACACCCGGAGCCTTTGGTAAATGTTGATTCATGGTTCCCTTGCAATTGCTTCTGCCGCTGGCCCTGGAGAGGGGTGGCTGCGGTGGCAATAAGTGGCCCAAAGGGTTGGCATTCTTAGGCATCCACGTAGTTCGCATAGGGTTAGCACCGGCCTTGCAGCTTCAAATCCAGCAGTAACCAGGCAACTAGATTCTGCACAAGCTGAAATCTACTAAGCTATTGCTTTGTTCTACCTGCTAACAATGAGTTACACCAGTCCACAGTCCCTGTTACTATGGCCTGTATCACTGAAATCAAATACTCTTTGAACAAATCAACATAGATATGGAATAATATGCAGTTGACCAGAATATCACACCACATTTCCTACCAGCCCCTGCATATTACAAGCTGTGTGTATCCAGACCCCCAAAGTTATATGCAACAATCTTCAACTTTTACCCCATAGACTCGACTGTTCAGTTGACTTACTACACCCACAATACTTCTGTCTTATGAGGGTTTAACAGCAGTTTGACATATCTGCTGGCGTAGAGTGTCTAAACATGTAGATAAATTCCCCAGTTGTTTTTCTCCTGATCTTAATTTTACTCTGCATAAATTTGTAAGGTATTAGCATTTATTTATTTATTTGAAAAGTTTTTCTATACTGCCCCTTCCAACTATTAGGGCCGGTTTACATTGATCAGGTAACAGTTACAAAGAACAATGTTTTGAACTATGTTACAATGAACTATTTACATGCCCACTATACCCATAAAGGAGTGGTGGGTGTTGACGCACTTTTAACTATTTACATAATGGTTGTTGCAGCTAATGCATAGATCAAAAAGGGGGGGGGATGTGGGGGGAGAGGGGGGGAGCTAGGGCTGAGAGGGTAGAAGGGGTTAAGCTGGTAGGTTGAGTGAGTTATAGCTGGGGGGAGGTTAGTGTAGTGTTCGGAAAACAGGTGAGTTTTTAGCTCTTCTGAAGGTCTGTAAGTCTTTTTATTGCTCTGATGGGGTTCAGTAAGGAATTCCAGAGGGTGGAGGGCTGAATAAGAGAAGGCTCTAGTGCTGGCCGCTTGTTTGGTTCTGTGGATTGAAGTGGGTATGGTTAGTTGGTTTAAATTACTTATTTTCCTGCTTATGCCTCTGGTTGGATCTGAATTGTGGTTGAGAAAAGATGGGGAGATGTTGTTTTATTTGAATGTGGTGACCATGGTGTTATATTTTATCCTGCTAGCAATAGGGAGCCAGTGTAGGCTGTAAAGTAAAGGGGAAATGTGATCCGTCAGTCTTGCTTTGGTTATGATCCTTGCAGTAACATTCTGAGCTAAGTGGTGTTTGTGGAGGCTCTTTTTGTGCAAAACCTGCAGTAGGGGCTATTACAATAGTCCAGGTGAGGCGTGATTAGGGCTTGGACTATTGTACAGAAATCACTAACATCTCCAGGAACAAGCAGGAATGTAGTCTTCACATATGGGTATCATCGGTACAGACGGAGCCTGCGCGGGAACGCTCCCCAGCGTCCAATAGGAAAGCTTTTGGGAGCATCCCACAGTGCCTGCGTTATGCCTTTCCCAACTGTCCCTCTCCAGTTCTTTGTTTTCCGCGGAGCCGACAGGTTGCACATCCTGTCACCGCAGAAAAATCCCCTCCTTATACTTTTTTGTGGTCACGTCTGCCTTCCCTCGATGCTATACCAGTACCGTCAGTTCTTTTCTTTTTTCTAAAAAAACCCAAACAAACAAAAAAAACCCCTTTGTTTCTGGAGTCTTTGTCCAGTAATTTTCTTCTCAGGTGCCATGCGCCATTTTGGGCACTAGGCCCAATGTTTTCCCTCAAAATGGAAAAACCCGCTTCGGGTTTTAAAAATTGTTCCAAGTGTGGCGGTACTATTTCCATCACCGACACCCATGAGTGGTGCCTCAAATGTTTAGGTCCTGACCACTCTGTTTCAGAGTGTGTTGCCTGTGGAATGATGTCAAAAAGGGGCCGGCAAAACGGAGCTGCTAAGCTCAGCACCCTTTTTCCCTCTGATGCAGCCTCCGTGGCATCGACGTCTTCCAGGGCTGCTTCTTCCTCCCATGGATCTCAGGTAACTAAACATAAATCTAGCCGGTCTTCAAAGGGTAGATCTCCTTCTAAACATCGAGTTGCCTCTGGCGTTGCCCTTGAGGGACTTTCACCAGCAAAATTGCCCGGCGGGAGGCTTCGGCTTTCAAAGCACTAACAGGGCTCCAGGATGTTCTCGAGGATTCAACCTTGGCAGAACCACTGGTGCCATGCTCTGGGGTTCCGGCCGCTTTAACCGACACCGATACCAAAGCATAGGCAGCGTCGATAGACCAGAGATTCTTGGCTATTGAATTCAGTCTGGCGGCTCTTCTCATGGCTTCGATGCCCCTGAAACTGCTTCAGACAATTCAACCGGTACCGGCAGACTGCATCGACATCGGCAGGTATTCTACTGGGACAGAGTCATGCGCGTCTATCCGGCATCAACAAGTCGGTACCGGACCACTCCAATGCCGACTTTGATGGGTACCAGTGCCGTGCCTTGCACGATCACCCGGATCGGAGATACTTCGAATCCTTGGATGAGTCTGAAGACTGAAAGCTCTGCCGATACCAGAGTACTTCTTCCTGAGGATTCCTCTTCTCCTCAGCGTAGGATCTCCACCAGAGGATATGTCCTTTCAGGATTTTATCCAAGATGTGGCCCGAGGTCTTTCCATCGCAGTGGCTCCTGAAAAAGAGCCTAGGGCAAAGTAATTAGAAATCCTACAATACCCTAAACCTCCCAAGGAGTCAGCTACCTTATCTATTCATAAGATCTTGCATGATCTTATGTTAAGGATGTGGGAAACATCTCTAACCACATCTCCTCATTCTCGAAGACTCAACACCATGTATCTAGTTCCTCCTTGTCCTGGGAATGTTCCTTAAGGAAGTCACAGGAGACTTAGAGCTTATGAGCCGTCTCCTTCCTGATGATAAAGGGCAAGATTACCTTACTCTTGTTAAACATGCTCAGGATGTTTCTAAGTTTGTGAATCGTGCAGCCTTTGACTGCTTTGAATGCATAAGCAGAACCTCTGCTATTGCCATAGGTGCACGTAGAATTGTCTGGCTCCAGGCATCTGACTTAGAAATCTGGGTACAGGACAAACTGGGGAATATACCTTGCACAAGAGAGAATCTCTTTGGCAAGAATTGGCAGAAAAAAGCTAATGAGATAGATGCTGACAATATCACTTTGGATAGATTGTCCAAATCTACAGTTGATCCTGCGAGGAAAAGATCCTCTAAGAAACCATTCTTCAGTAAGAAGTTGTTTTATCCCTCCTATACCCAGCAGGGACATCGTTCAGGTCAGTCTGCCCAAAAGGGATAGCAGCAACAACTTAGGCAACAAAGGAAGCCAAAAGCAGCTAAGCCTCAACCGGCTCAGCAGACTCGGCCTCCACAGGTGCTTTGACTCCTACCTAGAGAACTTTGCCTTCCTGGCCCTGAACGGCCCAGAACCCTCCTCCATCCCAGGAAGGTTGTCATTTTGCCCCCAGATGGTGTCGGATAACAGCAGAAAATTGGACTCTGTCTATTGTACGAGAGGGGTACAAGCTTCATTTCCTCAGCATGCCCCCTCCTACGATAGTAAGACAGTTCAATTCTCAGACCTCTCCCAACGATGGGTTAGGTCAAGAAGTCACAATGCTCCTTGCTCAAGGAGCAATAGAAGAGGTGCCCATTCCCCAACAGGGTACAGGGTTTTACTCTCCCTATTTCCTTATTCCAAAGAAAACAGGATGGCACAGACCCATTCTAGACCTCAGAGAATTGAACAAATTCCTGTTCAGAGAGATGTTCAAAATGATTTCTCTAGGAACTCTGCTGCCATACTTTCAGAGTCAGGATTGGCTTTGTTCTGTAGATCTCAAGGATGCGTACACTCATGTTCTCATCCATCCAACTCACCGAAGGTTCCTTTGATTCCTGTTTCAAGGGAAGCACTACCAATACACTACCTGGCTTCTGCACCAAGGGTGTTTACAAAATGCATGGCTGTGGTTGCAGCATTTCTCCAGGACCAAGCAGGAAGTCAGTCCTCACTTATGGGTGACGTCGGTGCCGACGGAACCCTCGCGGAGCAATTTTCCCCAGCTTTCGCAGAAAGCCTTTGGGAATTGCAGCGCGCATGCGCGGTCCCCTTCCCGCCCAGGGATGCCATCTTGCTCAGTCTCCTTTTTTCCACGGAGCCCTACAGACGTAGTTTGTTACCGCCGCTGAAAAAGTTGATTTCTTTAATTTGTTTTCTTGTTAATTTTTCTCGGTTCGTGTGTCCTCTTCCCGCCGGGCCTCGATATCTCCTATTGGGCCCGTTCATGTATTTTTTTATCCCAACTGGCGTTCCCGCCACTTTTTCCTTCATCCCTGGCAGCGCGGTCTTTCGACCTTGCAGGGGTCCTTTTTCCCCCGATGGCTGCCAGCGGGTTTAAGAAGTGTGATCGTTGTGTCAAACTCATGTCTCTTACTGACACGCATGACTGCTGCCTCCGCTGCCTCGGTGCCGAGCATGACCCTATGAGTTGCGGCCCGTGCAACAAGATGTCCTCGAAGGTGCTGAGGAGTCGGCAGTCGCAAAGGGATCGAATCTTCTCTGACTCCGCGCGGACCTCGTCAGAGGCCTCGACGTCTCGCGGCTCCGGCTCAGAGCATCGTCGGAGTTGTTCTGAACGGGGCTCCCCCGGCCGGGAACACCGGCGGGAGAAGAGGCCCGCGAGGGTGGAGCCGGAGGGCGATCCTGGTCCCTCGAGGGCCAGGTTGCTCAGCCCGGTCCGACGCCCCAGGTCCTCAGAGGGGGAGAGGCCTTCGAAGATTCCTCGTCTCGAAGTGGAGTCGCCTGGACACGTGAGTGATATAGTCCTCCTGGACTCTCCCCTGGGTGAACAGACGTCGGGCCCGATGCCGTCGGGGCCCGAGTCAGCGGCTGCTGGGTCTTCTGAGCTTGGTCTCAGACTGATGACCTTGGAGCACAGTATCACTGCCTTCATGGACCAGCAGCGGGCATTGATCACCGGCCTCGCCAGTACATCTGCCCCGACCACCGGGACGTCGACGCCCAAGTCGACCCCGGAGGCCAAGTCGATCCTCGAGTCCATACGAGCTCGAGTCGATCCTCTACCTAGGTCTCCCTCGGCTTCCCGTTCGGGACCGAGGTCCTCGACGCCGGCCTCGGCATCAGGGCGGAGGTCCCCGGCCCCCACCCGCACGGAGCCGCTGGATTGCTCCTTGGAGGAGTCGGGCTGAGACACGGAGGACGAGTCACCCGGTTCTTTTCAGACTCGGTGCGTCCCCTCCGACTCGCCAGAGTCGGAGCCTCGGAGGCGGTCCCCCCCAGAGGATACCCGGTTCTCCGATTTCGTGAGGGATATGGCCAAGACTTTGGCCTTCCCCGTGGATCCGGAGGAGGAACCCCGAGCCGAAGAGCTCGAGGCCCTTCAGTATGACTCCCCCCCCCCCGAGGGAGGCCTTTACTGTACCGGTTCCTCCGATGCTGGAGCGGCTTCTCTTCCGCATGTGGGAGAGCCCGGCCTCGACGCCGGTGTTGAGCAAGCGGGTCGATTTCATGTATCGAGTCCGCAAGAGCCCCGGGTTCCAGAAGGCGCAACTACCACACCATTCCATGGTGGTGGAATCGGCCATGCATCGACTTAAGAGTCAAAAGATGCACTCCTCGGTGCCTCCGGGTAAGGAGGCCCAGAACCTGGATGCCCTCGGTAGGAAATGCTTCCAGGGCTCTATGCTTGCTTGTCGGGTCCAGACATATCAGTTATATATGGGTATGTATCTCCGAGACCTGGCGAAAGAAATTGCGGGTCTCTCCGCCGGTCTCTCCGAGGAACCCTTGCAGCGGTTCCAGGCCTTGTCCACAGGGATTCGAGAGTGTTCGAAGTTCATTTCTCGAGCGGCCTACGATGGCTTCGAAGCATCAGCTCGAGTAGCCGGAGTTGGCATCGGGGCTCGCCGTCAGGCTTGGCTTCAGTCATCTGACCTCGAGCCATGGGTGCAGGACAAGTTGGTCGATGTCCCTTGCAGAGGGGAAAACCTCTTCGGCAAACCCATGGCCGAAAAGGTGGCGGAGCTTGAGTCAGAGACTCTCACCAGGACTCGCCTTTCCAGAAAGACCTCTGCCCCTTCACAGAAGAAGAAGGGCTTGGGAAAAAAGCCTTTTTACCCGAGGAAGGTGTTTGCCTATAAGCAACACCACCCACAATATCGGGCCTCAGCAACCCCCCAATAGGGGCAGCAGCCTAAGGGGCAGGGTAACGGATCCCGGAGGCAGAAAGCCCCCAAGTCCACCACGCAGGCCCTGGCCCAGCAGGGTGGGGTTTTTTGACTATGCCAGCATAGCCTCTCCCCCTCAGGGGCCTTCGCCCAGCATGGGGGGCCGGCTGACCCACTTTGCTCACAGGTGGTCTGCCATCACATCCGATGCCTGGGTGTTGCAGGTGGTTCAAAAGGGCTACCTCCTACATTTTCACCAGGTGCCTCCCCCCTACTTTCCAGGGGAGCCTCCCAGACCCCCTCTGCACAAGGACTTACTCCTTCAGGAGCTGCAAAGTCTGCTTCAAGAACGGGCGGTGGAGCCAGTGCCCCAACACCTGTGGGGTCACGAGTTTTACTCGAGGTACTTCCTGGTTTCAAAGAGAACAGGAGGCCTCAGACCCATTCTGGACTTACGCAACCTCAACAAGTTCCTGCAGCGGGAAAAGTTCAAGATGCTTACCCTTGGAACCCTACTGCCCTACCTCCGGCAGGGAGATTGGCTATGCTCCTTGGATCTAAAGGATGCTTATACCCACATCCTTATTCATCCGGACCACCGGCAATATCTAAGGTTTGTGGTGGCAGGGAATCATTATCAGTACCGAGTACTGCCCTTTGGCCTGTCCTCCGCTCCCAGGGTATTCACGAAGTGCCTGGCAGTGGTGGCAGCCTTCCTAAGGCTTCAAGGCCTCTTCGTCTTCCCATACCTGGACGACTGGCTCATCCGGGCACCGTCTGCTCCAGAGGTCACCCAGGCCACCCAACGAACGGTGGCTCTGCTTCAGCACTTGGGCTTCGTCATAAACTTCGAAAAGTCCGCTTTGCTTCCCTCTCAGGACCTCGAGTTCATAGGGGCACGGCTGGACACTCGGCAGGCTCGTGCCTTCTTGCCTCTGGAAAGGGCCAACAGGCTCATAGCCCTAGCCGGCAGGTTCAACAGCGTGTCGCCGGCCTCTGCCAGACAGTTCCTGCAGCTGCTCGGACACATGGCCTCCACGGTCCATGTCACTCCGAATGCCCGTCTGCATATGAGACCTGCTCAGTGGAGCCTTCACACTCAGTGGCATCAGGCCACAGGGAGGCTATCGGACCTGATACAGATTTCCAACCGTCTGGCCTCCTCCCTGCAATGGTGGCTTCACCTGCCCAACCTAGTGCTCGGCATGTCCTTTCAGTCTCCCCCACTGTCCCGGGTGCTCATGACAGATGCCTCCATCCTGGGATGGGGGGCGCATTGTCGAGGGACATGCACTCAAGGCCTTTGGACACCTTGGGAAGCCGCCCAGCAGATAAACTTCCTGGAGCTCCGGGCGATCCACCCAGCTCTGCGGGCCTTCTCTCACCTAATGTTCGGTCAGTCCGTACTGGTGCAGACAGACAATCAGGTTGCAATGTTCTTCATGAACAAACAGGGGGGCACGGGCTCCCTCCTTCTATGCCAGGAAGCCCGGAGGCTGTGCTCTTGGGCAGTCGATCACGACATCCTCCTCAAAACGGTTTACCTGCCAGGGCAGGACAATTGCCTGGCGGACAAACTGAGCCGGATTCTGCTACCGCACGAATGGAAGTTGAACCCCGCGGTGGTCCAGCAGATCTTCCGCCGGTGGGGCTCTCCCGCTGTGGATCTGTTTGCCAGTCCCCTGAACAGGCAGCTCCCCAGGTTCTGCTCCCGGCACCCTCATCCTCTTTGAGTAGCACCGGATGCTTTCCTCATCTCGTGGTCCACGGGTCTGCTGTATGCCTTCCCTCCCACGCCACTGGTGTCCCGGACATTGTTCAAAGTTGTCTAGGACAGGGCCTCCGTGATCCTGGTAGCGCCCCGGTGGCCGAGACAACCGTGGTTCCCTCTACTTCTACAGCTAGCGATGGACACCCCTCTTCCTCTGGGGTTTCAGCCCGATCTCCTGACCCAGGATCAGGGGACTCTTCTGCACCCCAACCTCCGGGCCCTGCACCTGATGGCCTGGCTGCTGAAAGGGTAGTCCTAGCTCCGCTTCTGCTACCCCCGGAGGTGGAAGCCGTCGTCCTAGCATCTCGGCGACCTTCCACCCGGAAATCTTACGCCCTCAAATGGCGTCGCTTCTCGGTCTGGTGTTCTCAGCGATCTGAGGACCCCCTTCGCCTGTTTAGTATCAGTGGTATTGCAATATTTGCTTCACCTCTCCGATCTAGGTCTCAAATCCAACTCTGTCAGAGTCCACCTCAATGCTCTCTCTGCATATCATTCACCGGTTGAAGGCCAGCCTCTCTCTTCGCACCCCTTGGTGGCGCGTTTTCTCAGAGGCCTCCTGCTTAAACCTCCGTTGCACCCCCCAGCCCCTGACTGGGACCTCAACGTAGTTCTGCAAAGGCTTACCTGTCCGCCTATTGAACCCATGGCTACCTGCCCTCTTCGTTTCCTCTCCTGGAAAACTCTCTTCTTGGTAGCCCTCACTTCCGCGAGGCGCGTAAGTGAGCTACAAGCCCTAGTGTCGGAGCCCCCGTACACTAGGTTCTACAGGAATAGGGTAGTCCTGCGGACCCACCCTAAGTTTCTTCCAAAGGTGGTCTCCCACTTTCACATCAACCAAGAGGTGGTTCTTCCGACCTTCTTTCCCAGGCCGCATAACAGCCGAGCTGAGACTGTCCTGCACACCCTGGACTGTAGAAGAGCCTTGTCCTTCTACCTTGATCGTACGCGAGAGCATAGGAAAGCGGTTCAGCTTTTCGTATCTTTTGACCCCAATCGGTTGGTGGTACCTGTCTCTAAGCGTACTCTGTCCATCTGGGTGGCCGACTGTATCGCCTGGACTTATGGAGCAGCCGGCCTCTCCTTGGAGAGTCGTGTCACGGCTCATCGGGTCAGGGCGAAGGCCGCATCCGTGGCTCATCTCCGCTCTGTTCGGTTGGCAGACATCTGCCGGGCCGCTACTTGGTCTTCAGGCCAGACTTTTGCGGCTCATTACTGCCTGGAAAGGGAGGTCCGCAGGGACAGTGCTTTCAGACAGGCAGTCCTCCACAATCTCTTTGAGGTTTAGGCAACTCCTACCCTCCGACCCTGGTGTTGGGCTACCGGCCGGATTCGTATTCAGAGAAGGTTCCTTCCCTCTGTACTGTTGAGCTTGAAGGGAGCTCTTTTAGGCTTGAGGTCTCCGGTAGCCTTAAGCTTGGTAGTCCCATAAGTGAGGACTGACTTCCTGCTTGGTCCTGGAGAAAGAGTAGTTACTCACCTGTAACAGGTGTTCTCCAGGAGCAGCAGGAATCAGTCCTCACTACCCTCCCTCCTCCCCTTGGAGTTGCAGTCATTCTTATTGCATATCTTTGCTAAATATTTTGATGTCTTTCTGCTATGTCATCAGACTGAGCAAGATGGCATCCCTGGGCGGGAAGGGGACCGCGCATGCGCGCTGCAATTCCCAAAGGTTTTCTGCGAAAGCTGGGGAAAATTGCTCCGCGAGGGCTCCGTTGGCGCCGACGTCACCCATAAGTGAGGACTGATTCCTGCTGCTCCTGGAGAACACCTGTTACAGGTGAGTAACTACTCTTTCTCTGCACCCTGGGAATATTTCTCTTCCCTTAGACGACTAGCTCATTCGAGCCCCTTCAGAGACAGAGGCCAGGATGGCTCTGTCTCGCACAATGCGCATCCTTCAGTATTTGGGACTTGTCATAAACTTCACATAGTCCAACCTTGCTCCCACTCAATCCCTAGAGTTTATAGGAGCTCTTCTAGATACCAGACAGACAAGGGCCTTCCTTCCACAGCCCCGCTGCCTTCGCATTGTGCAGTTAGCTTCCCAAGCAGTGCTAAAACCTCACCTCGCTGCTCGGGAAATGTTACAGTTGCTAGGCCACATGGCATCCACCGTGCATGTGGTTCCTTATGTTCGCCTCCATATGAGGGCAGCCCAATGGACCTTATCCACTCAGTGGATTCAGGCATCAGGTTGCCTTTCAGACAAAATAGCAAACTCAGATCACCTTATTTTGTCCCTCCAATGGTGGCAATCGCCCAAAAACCTTCTAGTGGGGTCTACTTTTCAGTAACCCCACCACAAGCCACTCTGACAACAGATGCTTTACAGGTGTGTTGGGGAGCCCCCTGCATGGCCTCTCTACCTGGACTCCACAGGAGGCCTATCTCCATATCAGCCTCCTGGAGCTCAGAGCAATCTTCCTTGCTCTTCGAGTATTTCACACCCAGCTCAGCTACAAGACATTCCTAGTTCAAACGGACAATCAGGTAGCCATGTTCTATGTGAACAAGCAGGCTCTCTGTCGCTGTGCAGCAAAGCTTTGCGACTATGGGCCCTCGCCAGAGAGCATCAGATTCATCTCCTTGCGGTGTATCTTCCAGGCATTCAAAACTCTTGGGCAGACAAATTCAGTTGAGTTCTGCTTCCACATGAATGGTCTCTCCATGCAGACCAGGTGGCCCAAACATTTCAAATTTTGGGAACCTCAGACATAGACCTCTTTGCAAGTCTGCTGAATGCCAAACCTCCCCGGTTCTGTTCCACAATTCCAGCTCGAGGTTGTCAGGCCAGGGATGCTTTCCTCCTTCATTGGGGTCAGGACTTCAGGTATGCCTTTCCACCCATTCCCCTAATTCCCAAAACCCTGTTCATGCTTCAGAGAGACAGGTCATATGATCCTCATGGTACCACGGTTGCCGTGGCCAACGTGGAGCTCTCTGCTCCTATATCTCTCTCAAGCTCCGCCTCTGGAGTTAGGATCTGCTCCAGATCATCTTTTTCAAGAGGATGGGATGTTGTAGCATCCCAATCACTGTTCCCTCTAAGCTGTGCGCGTGTGCGCGCGCACACACCTCGCCGAGTGAGCGCACATACTTTATAACAGAGCGCACAAAAATTACGGTTCTGATTCTGTTAGAAAACAACACAGACGTCTTAAAATTTAAAAGTTGTTGTGTATTTACGGTTGTCACAAGTTCTACAATATTTTCTAGTGCAATCAATGTGGTGTACATACTGTATTCTGACGTGTAGTCAAATTTTAAAGTATAGAACTCCGAGTGTCGTTATGTGGCGCACAAAAATTTAACCTTCCTTCAAAAGCTGCACAGCTGATATTTTATGCGCACACATCCTACAGAAAATTAGAGGGAACATTGATCCCAATCCCCAGTCTCTGCATCTCAGGGCCTGGTTGCTGAAAGCCTAGAACGTCACGGTCTTAACCTTTCCCAGCAGGTAAAGGATATCCTTCATGCTTCCAGGAAGCCTTCCACAAGACGCTCTTATGCATTTAAGTGGAAAAGGTTTACCATATGGTGCTCTCAGAAGGGTTTTAACCCTCTTGCGATACCTCTGGAATCATTACTGCAGTACCTCCTTCATTTATCAAATGCGGGACTTAAGACCAATTCGGTGAGAGTTCATTTGAGTGCTATTGCAGCTTCTTTCAAACCTCTAAATGGACAACCTATTTCCTCTCATCCTTTCATAGTGAGATTTATGAGAGGCCTTCTTTTAACGAAGCCTCCCATTAAGCAACCACCGGTGGCATGAGACTTAAATCTGGTACTTGGGCAGTTCATGAAACCGCCCTTTGAACGATTATCCACTACCTCTTTGAAATTCCTTTCCTGGAAGGTTATCTTTCTCATTGCAATCACATCAGCACTTCGCATCAGTGAATTGCAAGCGTTGGTGGCTGATCCTCTTTATACAAGGTTCCATCATGATAAAGTAGTCCTTAGGACTCATCCACACTTTATGACAAAATGTGGTTTCGCCCTTTCATTTAAACCAAGCGATTTACCTTCCTGTATTCTTTCCAAGGCCTCACGCCTCAAATGCAGAAAGGAACCTTCATACTTTGGACTGTAAAAGAGCTTTGGCCTTTTACTTGCAAAGGACACAGCAACATAGAAAATCCTCTCAACTCTTTGTTGCTTTTGGTCCTAGTCATTTGGGACTTCCAGTCTCCAAAAGGACACTGTCCAGCTGGATTGCACAGTGTATATCTTTTGCCTATGAGAGTAAGAACCTTCCTCTTGAAGGCCATGTCACAGCTCAGTGTGAGAGCCATGGAAGCCTCAATGGCTCATCTTCACTCTGTGTCTATCGACAACATCTGTCGAGCAGCTACTTGGGCTTCGGTACATACCTTCACAGCCCATTAGTGCTTAGACAAGGACTCCCGCCGGGATGCCTTGTTTGGTCAGGCTGTTCTTCAGCACCTGTTCCAGACTTAATCAACTCCTACCCACCATTCCTGGTAGGATGCCAGAGATCCATGGGGGGAAGTGGAGCCCTTTCACAAGGACACACAACTTTCTGGGGCCATCTCCCTGGCATCTGCAGCTAGGGAGTCCCCATATGTGAAGACTGCATTCCTGCTTGTTCCTGGAGATAGCATAGTTACTCACCTGTAACAGGTGATCTCCGGGAACAGCAGGAATTTAGTCTTCACAACCCACCCACCTCCCCAAGGAGTTGCATCTTTCTATCTCTTTCTCTTTCGTCTCAGCTTTAAACTCATCTGGAGAGGGACAGTTGGGAAAGGCGGGAAGGCAGCATGCAGGTACTGTGGGATGCTCCCAAAAGCTTTCCTATTGGACGCTGGGGAGCATTCCCGCGCAGGCTCCGTCGGTATCGACGATACCCATATGTGAAGACTAAATTCCTGCTGTTCCCAGAGATCACCTGTTACAGATGAGTAACTATGTTTTTTAAGAGGGGTCTGAGGTAATGGATTGTTTTTAGTTTGTAAAATATTGTTCTTGCCATTTGTTTTTTGAGTTGTCATTTTGAGTGATTTATCTATTGTGGTGCCTAGATATTTGACCTCGTCTTTAACTGGGAGGGTTGTGCCGTGGAGTTTGAATGTAGAGAGTGGGGTAAAGCTTTGGTTTCTAGTTGTGAATAAGATCTATTGTTTTTTTGAAGTTTATGTGGAGATTGTTTTTGTTTAGCCAAGTTTCTGCCTCAGCTATACAGTTAATGATGTTGGAGTATGAGGGTTTTTTTTAATGTCTATTGGTGAGTATGCCATGATATCACCATAGATGTGATATCTTTTATATTGTACTTTTTGAAAATCCAACATAGTGGTTGCAGTTATATGTTAAACAGGAGGACAGAGAGGGCAGAGCCTTGTGGGAATCCTTGTTCTTGAGGGAATGTGGCTGAGGATTCTTGGTCAATTTTCACATACTGATAGCGGTTGGACACGTATGATTCAAGCTATTTGAAGGTTGTTCCATTTATATCTATTTGAGTAAGTCTTGTTAAGAGGATGTTGTGATCTGCGTTATCAAAAGCAGAGGAGACATCCAAAAATACCATAATAAATGCTTGGTTTGCATTATCCATGCCACAGATGAGGGTGTCGAGTAGAACCAAGAGCAATGTTTCGACACCATGATAGGGGCGGAACCCATACTTATGTTTATCAAGAGGGGCACTACTGTCAATGAAGTCTTGCAACTGGATTAGGATAGTTTTTTTCCTATGATTTTTGCTAGAAATTGAATGCTGGCAATCGTTCTGTAGGATGTTGGGTCGTCTTTAATAAAGGATCTGTTTTTGAGTATGGGGTAAATGATAGTTTGAGTGGGTTAGGCATCATTTCTGAAGTGAGGAATTTGTTGATAATTTCCATGATAAGTGCTAGTTCTGTTTTGGTTTCTTTTATCCATGTGACCAGATATGGATCCAGTTGAGACGTGGTGGTGTTGATTTGGAAATTGTTTCCAGTAGTTCCGTCTCATTGATGAGGTGGAATGTTTGCCATTTATCAAGGTGGCTGGGGAATTTATGGGGGGGGGGGGGGTAGTTGTGGGATTTCTATTTCTTAGTTTTGGTGCTAGGTGCTTTGCCGTAATCTGGGGGTTGATTGGTATGGTAGACGTAGTGTTTTGATGGTTTTGGTTAGGGTTTTTACTATTTTGAATAACTCTCTGGGTCGATTTATGGTTTTGTTTAGTATTTTTTTGTGGTTGACCTTTTTTGCTCTGAGCATGGTTTCCTTGTAGATATTTAGTGTTGCGATGTAAATGAGGGGTTTTTCTTGTAAATGAGTGGTGGTCTACGTATTCTTGTAAGAATCAGCATTTGATGAAGTTCATGGTTTGAAGACAGTGACTCACAACTTGCAGTTTAGCCTGCCCCTGAAGAAGGTAGCGAAACACGGCCTGTGTCGGGCCATAGGCTAAAGGTGACTGAATAAAGAAATTCCTTCCATACTGCTGTCCACGTTGTCTTACTGGGTAACATATAGCATGTGGATTTGTGCTTATTTATTGGACTACAGGGTTTTTCTTGCTCTCCATTTTTTCTCAATCTTGCGGAGTTCCTTCTCGAGTATGCGTATGTCATGTGTGTACCACTTTTCTGTGTGCCCGTTGTTGGGTTTCCTGTTGGGTGTGTGGATTTCGCAGCATTGCTAATTATGGAGAACCAATTCTCGATAGAGTCATTGAGATTCATGTTTTGAGGAGCAAGTTGATGGATGACTTCTTTTATGAAGGTTTCTTTGTCAAATTGTTTGAATCGTGTGGTTTGGAGAGATTTGTTAGGAGGTGCATGAATAGTGAGGTTAATTGGGAGAATTACTCGAATGATGAAGTGGTTTGACCATGGAAATTGTGTTGATGTGGGAGGGGAGAACTTTGGGTGATGGTGATGGGTTTTGGTGTGAAAATCAAGTCAAGTGTGTTGCCCTTAATGTGCATGGGTTGATTCATTATTTGGATGAAGCCCATCTCTTCCATCAGGTCAAGGAAGGCTGAGGATTGCTGTGTAGGGAGAGATGCAAGGTTAAAATCGCCAAGTATAATGTGTGGTTTCTTGGTCGAAGAGATGCATGTTGATTAGAGTATGGAGATGAGGTGGTAGTGGTTGGTAGGCGGTCTATAGAGAAGGCAGATTGCTACACTTTTGTTTTCAATTTTGATCAAGTCGACGCCATCGTAGTTGGGGCATATGCTAGCAAATGCGTTTAGCTTAGACTTGGCCAGTATAAGGACTCCACCTCCTCTCTTGTCTCTAGGGCAGTTGAATAGGGAATAATCTATGGTGTTAAGTTGATTTAATAAGATAGTCATGTTCAAGTGAGCCATGTTTCAGTTACACATAATATATCTGGGGCTTCGTCTATTAGGACATCGTATATTACCAGTATTTATTTTATTATGGATTGGGAATTTATGAGAAATCAATTTAATGGAATAATGGGTTCCTCACTTGTTTGGGGGTAGGTGTAGGGAGTAGTGTTAATGTGAAGTAGTCTTCTCTGTTGCTTATAACTGTAATGGTGGTTATTTTGTGTATTTTCATATTTGGGGTAGTGTAGGAGTTGTATGTGCAAATGTTTGATATGGTAGACCGCAGCTCCTAATGATATTGTCCTCTAGCTGCAGATAAATGTTAAGCAACTGGGAGAGTAGAGAGCTTTGTGGAACCCACAAGATGTAGATCAAGCCATAGGCATCTGATCATTTAGCTTTTCCTGCTGTATCCTCTCTGACAAATAAGATACAAAATATTTTAACACTGTTCTACCCACACCACCAGCTTACATCAGTTAAACACTTATATTTCTATCTAGAGTCAAATGCAGCTGTCAAATCCACCGAAATAACTGTATTTTGTCCCTTCTCTAAACAGCAACGGGGATCATCCAACATAATTAAGAATGTTTCAGTACCCTGACATAATATGAATCCCTGATTGGACAATAATCAACATTTTCTGATCTTCCACAAATTGATTCCACTGCATAGCCACCACTTTCTCAGTCAGCTTTGTTGTAAAAGGTAAATTTAAGGTTGCCTATAATTTGAAGTATCATTTATATCCAAGGTAGGTTTCTTCAAAACGATCAAATCACTCCTATCTTCAGCTTATTTGGAAATTCCTCAATTGGCAATGTCCTTTCTGTCTGCTCACCATAATTCTTAACTTACTAAGTAGGACATGGTCCTAAATGATTTTCACTTAATTTGATTGCCTTCAACTGTGCAACAGGTTCAGATTCCAATACAATTTCAAAGGTTATTAACTGTCCCTCCACCCCACAGCTTTCCACTTTGATTCTCTATTTTCACCTTATCTGAATGAGCAGTCATATCCTGGAAAAACTGCACCATGCCCTGAACTTTTAAACTTATGTAACTTGGAGCAACTTGTTTTCCCTCATTCTCCAGGACCAAGTAGGAAGTCGGCCCTCACATATGGGTGACGTCGGCGCCAACAGAGCCCCCATGCGGAGCATTTCCCCAGCTTCCAAAGAAAGCCTTTGGGAATGCAGCGCACATGCGTGGTCCCTTTCCCGCCCAAGGGTGCCATATTGCTCAGTCTTTTTTCCGCGGAGCCCGAAAGACATGGGTCGTCACCCATGAAAAAGTTGATTTCTTCTGCGTGGATTCGTGCTTTTTTGCCCGGTTTGATGCCGGTTCCCTTTCCTGCCTGGGACTGGTACACTGGTATCAAGCCCGGAGTTAATTTTTCGGTTTTTGTCCTTCGAGTCTAGCATTCGCGCCATTTTTTCTATTTTTCACTGGCAGCCCAGTCTTTTGACCTTGCAGGGGCCCTTTTTCCCCCAATGGCTGCCAGCGGGTTTAATAAGTGTGATCGGTGTAAGAAACTGATGTCTCTCACCGACACACATGACTGCTGCCTCCGGTGCCTCGGGCTCGACCATGACCCGATGGTTTGTGGCCCATGCAGCAAGATGTCGTCGAAGGCGCTGAGGAGCCGTCGGCATCAACGTGAAAGGATCTTCTCTGACTCCGCGTCCGGCCGGACCCGGACTTCGTCAGAGGCCTCGACGTCTCGGGAGTCCGACTCCGAGCATCGTCATGGCTCCTCTGAGAGGGGGTCTCCTTTGTGGGAGCACCGCAGGAAGAAGAAACACGCGAGGGCAGCATCGGTGGATGCTCTTGGTTCCTCGAGGGTCAGGTCGCATAGCCCCAACTACCGCCCCGGGCCTTAGGAGTCGGAGAGGCCTGTAAAACTACCTCGTGTGGAGCCGGAGGCCCCGAGTCACGTGAGTACTGTTGTCCTCGTGGACTCTCCTCTGGGGGAGCTGACGTCTGGCCCGACACCGTCGGGGCCCGAGTCGGGGCTGCCGAGTCTCCTGAGCTCGGACTCAGGTTGACGGCCTTGGAGAGCAGCTTGGCTGCCTTCATGGAGCAGCAGCGGGTACTGATCAACGGTCTCACTGGTGCATCTGCCCCGAACACCGGGACCTCGACGTCCAAGTCGACCCCAGAGGCCGAGCCGATCCTCGAGTCCATGCGTTCTCGAGTCGATACCCGGTTCTCGGACTTCGTGAGGGACATGGCCAAGGCCTTGGCCTTCCCCGTGGACCCCGAGGAGGAGCCTCGAGCCGAGGAGCTCGAGGCCCTTCAGTATGACTCTTCGCCTAAGGAGGCCTTTACTGTACCGGTTCCTCCGATGCTGGAGCGGCTGCTCTTCCGTATGTGGGAGGCGCCGGCCTCAACGCCGGTTCTTAACAAGCAGGTCAATTCCATTTATCGAGTCTGCAAGAGCCCCGGGTTCCAGAAGGCACAGCTACCGCACCACTCCATGGTTGTGGAATCGGCCATGCATCGTCTGAAGAGTCAGAAGATGCACTCCTCGATGCCTCCTGGCCGGGAGGCCCGGAACCTGGATGCCCTCGGTAGAAAGTGCTTCCAGGGCTCTATGCTTGCTTGCCGAGTCCAGACTTACCAGCTGTACATGGGCATGTACCTTTGAGACCTGGCAAAGGAGATTGCCGGGTTCTCTGCTGGCCTCTCCGAGGAACCTTTGTAGAGGTTCAAAGCCTTGTCATCAGGAATTCGGGCGTGCTTGAAGTTTCTCTCTCGAGCAGCCTATGATGGCTTCAAGGCTTCGGTCCAAGTAGCCGCGGCCGGCATCAGTGCACGTCGTCAGGCATGGCTACAGTCATTGGACCTCGAGCCATGGGTGCAGGACAAGTTGGTCGATGTCCCTTGCCGAGGTAAAAACCTTTTTGGCAAACCCATGGCTGAAAAGGCTGCAGAACTCAAGTCTGAGACTCTCACCAGGACAAGGCTGTCCAGAAAAACTTCTGCCCCTTCTCAGAAAAAGAAGGGCTCAGGGAAAAAGTCCTTTTACCCGAGGAAGTCTGCTGCCTACAAATCCTACCCTCAATTCTCCATGCCTCTGTAGCTCCCCATCAGGGTCAGCAGGCCAAGGGGCAGGGACATGGGCCTTGTAGGCAGAAAAACCCCAAGCCACCAGCTCCGGCTCCTACACAGCAGGGAGCGGGGTTTTGACTCCCCCTGTATAGCCTATCCTCCTCCACTGGCTCCTCTCAGCATAGGAGGGCGGCTGACCCTGTATGTCCATAGGTGGTCAGCCATAACAAGGGATACCTGGGTTCTAAGCATAGTCCAGAAGGGCTGCTTGCTTCACTTCAACCAGTTACCCCCCTCCTACTTTCCAGGGGAGCCTCCAAGACTCCCTCTGCACAGGAACCTACTCCTTCAAGAGTTGGCAAGTCTTCTACAGGAGCAGGCGGTCGAACCGGTGCCTCACTGCCTGAAGGGGCAAGGCTTCTATTCCAGGTACTTTCTGGTACCAAAAAGGACAGGAGGCCTCAGGCCCATCCTAGACTTGTGAAATCTCAACAAATTCCTGGAGAGGGAAAAGTTCAAGATGCTTACCCTTGGGATACTGCTGCCCTACCTCCAGCAGGGAGATTGGCTGTGCTCCTTAGACCTAACGGATGCTTATACTCACATCCTCATTCATCCAGACCACAGACAATATCTCAGATTTGTAGTGGGAGGAAATCATTTTCAGTACAGAGTACTTCCATTTGGCCTAACCTCTGCCCCCAGGGTTTTCACCAAATGCCTGGCGGTGGTGGCGGCCTATCTCAGAAACCAGGGCATCTTTGTCTTTCCATACCTGGACGACTGGCTCATCAGGGGTTAGTCTCCACAGGAGACCAAACAAGCCACCCTTCGCATAGTCTCTCTTCTCCAGCATCTCGGCTTTGTCATAAAATTCGCAAAGTCCACTTTGCTCCCCTCTCAGAACATGGAGTTCATCGGGGAGAGGCTGGATACCCTTCAGGCAAAGGCTTACTTGCCCCAATACAGGGTCCACAGGCTGATGGACTTGGCCAGACAGTTCCACAGCAATTCTCTGGTCTCTGCCAGGCAATTCCTGAGGCTCTTAGGCCACATGGCCTCCACGGTCCATGTTACTCCGAATGCCCATCTACACATGAGCCCTGCTTAGTGGGGCCTCAGAACTCAGTGGCTGCAGGCCACCGGAGACTTGCGAGACAAAGTAAGTGTCCAAACTCCTAGCGGCCTCCTTGCAATGGTGGCTGCATCTCCCGAATCTTGTCAGGGGAATGCCCTTTCAGGTACCGCCGCCACCCACACAGGTGTTGAAAACCAATGCTTCTTTTCTGGGTTGGGGTACACATTGCCAGGGGGCATGCACTCAGGGCCTCTGGTCCCCTTGGGAGTCCGCACAACAGATCAATCTGTTGGAATTGCGAGCTATCCGCTTGGCTCTTCAAACTTTCTCATGCCCTCTCTCACCAGTCTGTCCTAGTTCAGACAGACAATCAAGTCGCAATGTTCTATGTGAACAAGCAAGGAGGCACAGGATCCAGACTACTGTGTCAGGAGGTACAGGACCTGTGCTCCTTAGCAGTCCAACAAGGCATAGTTCTTAAGGCTGTTTATCTACCTGGCCAGGAGAACTTCCTGGCAGACAGATTGAGCAGGATTCTCCAGCCTCACGAATGGCAATTGAATCCACTGGTGGTCCAGCAGATCTTTCTAAGATGGGGTCTTCCAACCATTGATCTCTTTGCCAGTCCACTGAACCGTCAGCTGCCCAGGTTCTGCTCCAGACAACCACAGCAGTGGATGCCTTTCTAATCTCTTGGTCTGCGGGCCTACTGTATGCGTTTCCTCCCACGCCTTTAGTGGCCCTAACCCTCTTCAAGGTTCTCCAGGACAAGGCCTCAGTGATCCTGGTAGCTCCCAGATGGTCCAGGCAACCATGGTTTCCACTCCTCCTGCAATTGGCTGTGGACACTCCACTCCCTCTGGGGATGCAACCAGATCTCCTCTCTCAGGATCAGGGATTTCTCCTGCACCCCAATCTCCAGTGTCTCAATTTGATGGCCTGGCTGCTGAAAGGGTAGTTCTAGCACACTTACTTCTACCTAGGGACGTGGAGGAGGTGGTTTTGGCTTCTAGGAAGCAATCCCACCCGTAAATCTTATGCCCTCAAGTGGCGTAGGTTCTCCACCTGGTGTGCTCAACGCCAGGAGGATCCTTTTTTGTGCCTGGTACCAGTGGTGCTGCAGTATCTGCTTCACCTGTCAAACCTGGGCCTTAAATCCAACTCTGTTCGGGTCCACCTAAGTGCTCTGTCAGCGCACCACTCACCGGTGGAGGGCCAGTCTCTGTCCGGCCACCCACTGGTGACCCACTTCCTCAGAGGCCTGCTTTTGCTCAAGCCTCCGCTTCGTCCACCTGCACCTGAGTGGGATTTGAATGTGGTCTTGCAACAACTTATTCGCCCACTGTTTGAGCCTATGGCTACTTGCCATTTACGCTTTCTTTCCTGGAAGGCGTTGTTCTTAGTAGCTCTTACATTGGCCAGATGTGTGAGTGAGCTACAGGCTCTGGTTTCAGATAGACCATACACACGGTTCTATAGGAACCGGGTAGTCTTAAGGACTTATCCTAAGTTCCTGCCAAAGGTTGTCGTCTCCTTCCACCTCAATCAAGAGGTGGTTCTTCCGACTTTCTTTCCCAGGCCGCATGCCAGCCGGGCTGAGATGGTCTTGCATACCCTGGACTGTAGGAGGGTGTTGTCCTTTTACCTAGACTGTACGCAGGGGCATCGAAGGGCTGTGCAGCTCTTTGTATCTTTTGACCCTAATAAACTGGGGTTACCTGTCTCCAAGCGTACCTTGTCCATTTGGGTAGCAGATTGTATCGCCTGGACGTACAGGGCAGCTGGCCTCTCCTTGCAGGGTCGAGTCACGGTCCACCGTGTCAGGGTGAAAGCCACGTCAGTAGTTCATCTCCGCTCTGTTCCATTGGCAGACATCTGCCAGGCCGCAGCTTTGTCTTCAAGCCAGACTTTTGTGGCCCACTACTTCCTCGAGAGGGAGTCCCACAGGGACAGTGCTTTCGGACAGGCAGTACTCCATAATCTCTTTGAGGTTTAGGCAACTCCTACCCTCCAGCCCTAGTGTTGGACTACCCCACGCTCCCGTGTCTCAGAAGATTCTTTCATGGATGCTGAAGCTCTAGAGGGAGCTCATTTTTCAGCTTTGGGTCCCCGGTAGCCTGAAGCTGGGGAGTCCCATATGTGAGGACTGACTTCCTGCTTGGTCCTGGAGAAAGAGTAGTTACTCACCTGTAACAGGTGTTCTCTAGGAGCAGCAGGAATCAGTCCTCATAACCCTCCCTCCTCCCCTTGGAGTTGCAGTCATATAATTCATTTTTGTCTTTTGCTGTCTTTTAGCTATGTCATCAGACTGAGCAAGATGGCACCCTTGGGCGGGGAGGGGATCGCGCATGCGTGCTGCATTCCCAAAGACTTTCTTTGAAAGCTGGGGAAATGCTCCGCATGGGGGCTCCGTCGGCGCCGACGTCACCCATATGTGAGGACTGATTCCTGCTGCTTCTGGAGAACACCTGTTACAGGTGAGTAACTACTCTTTCAAGGACAACAATGCTTAACTAACTGAAATCCAGCTCTTTCTCCAGGAACAAGCAGGAAGTCACTCCTCACATATGGGTGACGTCTGACAGATGAAGCTCACGCGGTAACCTCTCCCCAGCTTTCAAAGAAAGCCTTTGGGAGATGCACCACCCATGTGTGGTCCCCTTCCTGCCTAGGGTGCCATCTAGCCTCATTCTCCTTAATTTTGCAGAGCCCATCGGTCGTGTGTCTGTTTAACCAGAAAAAGTTGGCTTTTCTTTCTTTTTTCTTTTTTCTTCAGTTCTTGAATAGATTCCTTCTCCAATTTGTGTACCAGTACGCTTCCGCTTACTGGGTCCACTTGCCTTTATCGTGGTTTTCTCTGGTTTCTTTTTTTCCCTGGTACATGGGTTTTTGTGTCCTTTCTGGCTGGACAAGAGAGTTTGACCTCATGAGAGCCGAATTCCCTGCCATGGCCTTGGTTAGTGGCTTTCAAGCCTTGCGACCGTTGTGCACATATGTCACGCTCAGAAACACATGATGCCTTTGGTGCCTCGGAGCAGACCATGATGCCTTGGCGTGTGGTGTCTGCCAACAGATGACCTTCAAGGCTTTAAGAAGCAGCCCAAGTTGATTTTTCATAAGACCGACTCTGCCCCGGAGTCATCCTTGGGACCAACGTCCTTGGGGGCCACTGCGGAGGCCTCTGCCTCGCATGGCAATCACGCTTCTTTGGAGCCTCGAGGTCAGGGGCATCGAGGACCCCTAGGCTGGGGCGTGAGCCCGAGGCCCAGAGGACTCTGTCTCCTCCAACTCTGGGTTAGAGTGGGAGACTGAGGATGACAAGTTCCCAGACACTTGACTTCACATGGATATGCTCTCATACCCTTCTCCTCCCGAAGCCTGGCACAGGTTCTCACCTGAGAACCTGGACTTCCAGGACTTCATCTGGAATATGGCGAAGAACCTTGCCTTCACTACAGTCTGAGGAGGCACCTCAGGAATCTCCAGTACAAGCCTCTCCCTAAGGAGGCAGTTATGGTGCCCATTCCCCCCATCCTGGAACGGCTTCTCTTCTGTATTTGGAAGACCCCGGCCTCTGTGCCCATTGTGAGCAGGCAGCTGGACTCGATGTACCAGGCCTGCTGGAGCCCTGTCTTCCAGAAAGCTCAACTGCCTCACAACTTCATGGTGATGGAGTTGGCCTTATGCAGGCTCAAGAGTCAAAAAACACAATCCTCGGTGCCCCCTAGAAGGGAGGCCTGTGCCATGGATGCTTTGGGCAGGAAATGCTTCCAGGGTTCAATGCTCATTAGCCAGATCCAGGCCTACCAGATGTACATGGGCATGCTCTGCTACAAGGGGGCATAGGATGAGAGTGAAAGGGGATATTCTCGGAAGTAATATGCGGAAATATTTCTTTACAGAAAAAGTGGTAGATGCTTGGAATATTCTCCCAGTGGAGATGGTAGACATGAGGATAGTATCTGAATTCAAAAAAGCATAGGACAAACAAAGAGGAACTCTAAAGTTAAAAAGGAGACTATTGTAGTTGATATGGAAGAGCAGACTGGATGGGCCATGTGGTCTTTTTCTGCTGTCATGTTTCTGTTTCTATTTACTTGCTGGACATGGCGAGGGAACTCACCGGGTTCTCAGCTGGTCTCTCAAAGGAATCTCTCCAGCACTTCCAGACCCTGACCTCCATGGTCAGACTGCTCTAAATTTGACTCGAGCGGCCTATGACCACTTCAAGTCAGCGGCTAGAGTAGTTGCGATGGGCATTGGTGCCTGCTGCCAGGCCAGGCTACAGCCTGCTGACTTGGAGAAATGGGTGCAGGACTTGTTGGGGGAGAAACTCTTCAACAGTGACTGACAAGGCTTCTGAGCTGGAGTCCGAGTTCATGACCAGGACCAAGCTTTCCAAAAAGACTGCTGACCCTTCCCGGAGGAAGGCTTTGGGTAAAAAGCCCCTATACCCAAAGAAGAGGAAGGTTTACAGAAACTCAGCCTTCCTCAGTACTTGGCCTTCCCAGCTCCCCAACAGGATCAGCAGGACAAGGGCACGGCCCTCGTAAGCCTAAGATCCCCAGGCTGTGCCTCCGGCGCAACCTGGAGGAGGTTTTTGACCCTTTGGGCATAGCCTGTCTTCCTCTGGGAGGGTCTGCCCTTCAGCAAATGGGGAGGGGGGGGCTGCATTTTTTCTCTTACACTGACCAGTGGTCCATCACCACTGATGCATGGGCCTTACAGGTGATGAGAGAGGGTTTCCTCCTCCACCTCTAACAGATGCCCCTGCCATTCTTTCTGAGAGAGCCCCCTATGACTCCCCTTCACCAGGGCCTGCTTCAATAGGAACTTGCAAGTCTTATGGCAGACAGGGTGTTGGAACCTGTCCTCCTCCATCTCAGGGGCAAGGGATTTTATGCCCGCTACTTTTTGGTACCCAGAAGAGCTGGAGGGGTTTGACCCATTCTAGACCTGTGGGACCTCAACCAATTCCTGGTAAGAGAAGTTCAAGATGCTCTCCCTTGGAACATTGCTGCCATACCTCCAGCAGGGAGACTGGCTGTGCTGTTTGGATCCAAAGGATGCATATACGCACATACTCGTCCATTCCCTTCACAGGCAGTATCTCCACTTTGTGGTAGGAGGCTGCCACTACCAGTACATGGTTCAACCCTTCGGTCTGGCCTCCGCTCTGAGGGTATTCACCAAGTGCCTGGCAGTGGTTACCACCTTTCTGCGTCTCTAGGGACTGTTCTTCCCCTACCTGGACGACTGGCTCATATAGGGCAGCACTGCCGCCGAAGCTAGTCTGGCGTCTGCTCGCACCATCCTTATTCTGGAGTACTTGGGGTTTGTCATAAACTACCCAAAGTCCCATCTCCATACGACGCATCATCTAGAGTTCATAGCGGCACTTTTGGACACTGTCCAGGCCAGGGCCTTCCTCCCCCTGGACAAGGCCAAGTGCCTCAAGGCGCTTTCAGTGAACATTTAGGGTCACCCCTTGACATCTGCCCACCTCCTTTTTTTGCCTGCTGAGTCACATATCCACGGTGCTGGTCACCCCAGATGCCCACCTACATATTCAGCTAGCTCAGTGGGACCTCTGTTCCCAGTGGGCTCAAGCAGCATGGAGCCTGCTGGACAGAGTGGTTGTGACCTGTCTTCTGGCTGACTCGCTTGGTTGGTGGCAACAGCTCCAGCACCTACAGACTAGGATGCCCTTCCAGGCCCCTACCTCCCCAGAGGATCCTTACAAAGGATGCCTCCAAACTTGGCTGGGGAGCCTATTGCCACAACCTTCGCGCTTAGGGCAGTTGGTCGCAGGCAGAGAGCCTCCAGCAGATCAACCTCCATATCACTAGCCCTCCATGCCCTTCACCATCACCTACAGCACCAAGTCGTACTGATCCAGAGTATATCAACAAGCAGGGAGGTACAAGATCATCCCTCCAGTTCCAGAAGGCAGTGAATCTCTCTGCTCCTTCGCCAGCAAAAGCAGGATGCTTCTGCAGGCAGTCTATCTCCTGGGCTAGGACAACACCCTGGCAGACTGGCTCAGTCAGGTCCTCCAACAGCATGAGTAGTGACTGGACCCCTAGGTGGCTAGCCAGCTGTTCTGTCTCTGGGGGCTCTTGCAGATGGACCTCTTCACCAGCCCAGCCAATGCTTAGCTGCCCCACTTCTGCTCCAGGCAACCACATCCCTCAGTTGGCAGCGGATGTGTTCCTCATCCCATGGACAAAGAGCTTCCTTTATGCCTTCCCCCCAAGCTGCTGATCGCCAAGACCCTGTTCAAGGTCCAACTTGATGGAGCCATCTTGATATTGGTGGCTCCTTTGTGGGCCCAGCAGCCTTTGTTCCTCCTGTTCCTCTGCCTGTCTCAAGTGTCCTCGATTCCTCTGGGGGTGCACCCTGGGCCTGCTGTCACAGGAGGATGGCTTTCTTGCTCCTCAATTTGGGGTTCCTGACTCTAACGGCCTTGTTGTTGAAAGGATAGCCTTAGCCCACTTCAATCTCTCAAGTGAGGTGGAGGAGGTGGTTCTGACTTCCCGCAAGAGTTCCATTCACCGGGCCTATGCCTGCAACTGGTGGCAATTCTCTCTGTGGTGCGCAGAGAAATGAATCCAACCCCCTTCTCCTGTTTTGTCCAGCTGGTGCTGCAGTACCTGCTTCACCTGTCCCAGGCAGAGCTGAAGTCCAACTCAGAGTACACTTTAATGCGCACTCAGTTCACTACCATCTTGTCAAGGGCAAGCCCCTTTTCACGCAGCCCCTTTCCACTCAGCCCTTCATGACTCACTTCCTGAGGGGCCTACTGCTCTCACAGCCACCTGTCCAACCCCTGGCGGTGGAGTAGGATCGCAGTGTGGTTCTCTCAAGGCTTACAGTGCCTCCTTTCGAGCCTCTTGGCTCTTGCCACCTCCTGGAAGATGGTCTTCCTCATGGCACTCTCCTTTGCTCGCAGGGTTAACAAGCTTCAGGCTCTGGCGGCCCATCAACCTTATAAGGGTTCCACAAGAACAGGGTCATGCTCCACATGCACCCTAAGTTTCTGCCTAAGGTGGTGTCCCCGTTCCACCCAACCAAGAGGTGGTGCACCCCATCTTCCCGCTGCCTCAAGCTAATAGGGTGGAGGCTGCTCTCCACACTCTGGACTGTAAGCAGGAACATACCTGGAACATACCCAGGCCCACCATTGCTCCTCACAGCTCTTTGTCTTCTGACCCAAATTGGCTGGGGGCAGCAGTCTCCAAGCATACCCTGTACATATGGGGTGGCAGACTGCATCATCTTTGCCTATGAGCAGGCCAGTGACTCGCTGGAGCGCTGTGTCAAAGTGCACAGCTTCTGGGCCATGGCAACTTCTGTGGCAAACCTGCACTTCGTTCCCTTGTCTGAGATCTGCTGGGCTGCCACCTGGTCCTCAGTCCATACCTTCACAGCTCATTACTGCCTGGAGAGGGAATCCTGCCAAGACAGTTCCTTCGGCCAGGCAGTTTTCTGTCATTTGTATGGGGTGTAAAGCAACTCCTGCCCTCCAGCCTTTTGATGTGTTCAGGCTACTGGAGAACTAGTTCCTTGCTTGACTCTCAGGGCCACTCGGGGGTCTGCTATTTCTTGACTCAATTGCTGCTTCTCACTGTTCACTTTTTTCTGGCCACCTGTAGCTTTTAGAGGCTTTTTTGATAGCCTGTAGCTGGGGAGTCCCATATGTGAGAAATGACTTCCTGCTTGTTCCCGGAGAAAGCATAGTTACTCACCTGTAACAGATGTTCTCTGGGGACAGCAGGAATCAGTCCTTAAACCCTCCCTCCTCCCCGTGGTGTTGCTTTTTGTCATTTTTGCCCTCTTGAGCTGTGTCGTCATATTGAGGCAGGATGGCACCCTTAGGCAGGAAGGGGACCACGCATGCTTGGTGCATCACCCAAAGGTTTTCTTTGAAAGCTGGGGAGAAGTTACAGCGCGGGCTCAGTTGGCGCAGACATCACCCATATGTGAGGACCGATTCCTGCTGTCTCTGGAAAACACCTATTACAGATGAGTAACTGTGCTTTATACTGTAGCTATTAAAGTGTATGCTGTAATACCTCCACTTCATTTCTCTTCTATTTTTCAAATGATACTACTTGTCCTTGACAATTCTGGAAGCTTTCCAAAAATGCTTTAACTGTCTACCATTCTGCTTATCTTCCTATAAATCTGCTAAATACCATGGAGACCTAACTTTATTTTGAAGACTACACTCCTTCAATATGGCAGCTTTATCACCATCTGAACCTTGGTTTACCACCCATCAATCGATTGAACTCTACTTCAAAAACTGACCTGTGAAAATAAATCCAAGAATTTTTCGGACCGTACTCACATGAACTTCATTTGCACCTTTTTTTCCTCTGTATTCATACCAATAGACAAAAAATATATAGTAGTGATACTGAATTTCCTATACCACCTCTCATAATATATAAAATGACAGTGGTAAGAGGGAGGGGTTAAGCAGTAGGCCACCTCCCCAGATACCCAGCAACATGCCTAGGTGCACTTGAAGGCAAAATTTCTTAAAGGAGGGTTTGACTCGGAGGATAATGGAGTTCTAGAGCAAGCCCAAGCTACTAATGGAATGACCAGTCTGTGTTCCTGCAGAGAATGAAGAATCTATACTGGAGAATAGGAAGTAATCAAAGACATGATATAGGGCGTTAGACCTTGGTTCGGTGCTCTGTATGTGAGAATTGGTAACTTGTGTGGATCTTCTAGTAAACTGGTAGCCAGTGATATTGATATCGGTGTATCTCTCCAGGAACAAGCAGGAATGAGTCTTCACATATGGGTACGTCGGTACTGATGGAGTCCGTGCGGGAACGCTCCCCAGCGTCCAATCAGAACGCTTTTGGGAGCATCCTACCATGCCTGCGTGCTGCCTTCCCGCATTTCCCAACTGCCTCTCCTCAGTTTTCGTTTTTCCGCGGAGCCGGCAGGACGTACTCCTGTCACCGCAGAAAATTCTTCCTTTATTTTTGTTTTTTCTTGTGGTCGCGTCTGCCTTCCCTTGATGCACCGGTACCGCCGGTGTTTTTTTCTTTCTTTCTCCTACAAATTTTTTCCTTTGTAGGGAACTTTTTCCCTGTTTTAGTGCCTGATGATTTTTTGGGCCTGCTAGGCCTCTCCACTATCCTTCATGGAAACGCCATCCCTAAAACATGTTTCAACTGTGGCGGTACCAAATTAGTTTTAGACACCCATAACTGGTGCCTGCCATGTTTGGGTCCTGACCACTATCCGCTGGAGTGTCCCTCCTACAGTAGTATTTCCAGAAGAAGTCTTCAACATCGAGCTCAACTCGATACGCGGTTCCCATCACGTCTGAGGGTACCAGCTACAACTTTTTTCACAGGATAAGGTAACCAAACAAGTGTCTGTAAAGACCAGCCAGTCCTCGGGTGGTGGATCTCATGTTCAGCATCGAGATGCCTCTGGCCTTGCCCCCGAGGACAAATTGGCTTTAAAACACCGGCGGGAGTCTTCGGCCTCTAAAGCATTAACGGGGTTTCAGGTTGTTCCTGGGGTTTTTACCTCTACGAACATACCTGAGCCATGCTCGGTGGTGGTATCCGCTTTGAGCGGTGCCGGTACCCCAGCATCGGCAATGGTGTTGGATGAAACATTCCACACCGATCGCAGTCTAGCGCTCTCGGTATCTTCAGTGCCATTAGAGTCGCTACAGACCGATCTTCCAGCATCGTTATCGATCCCGGTACCGGTTCTGGTATCCATGTCAGTACCCTCCAGGTGTGCTTCGATAAACTCGCTACTTTTGATGCCGAGTCTGGAATCGATCTCTAGCCTGGATGATTGGGTACCGACTCGACTCGTCTCGGTAATGACCTCAGACGGTGCCGAAGACGTTGTCCTGGGGATCAAGGTCTGATGCTCTCTGTACCTTCGGTACCACTAGAGTCACCTCAGACTGATCTTCCGGTATCGGTACCGGCTGCGATACCACTGCCAGTACCGGTTTCTACGTTTGCATCGGTATCGGTGCCTCCCATGCTTACTTCCACAAGCTCGCTTCCTTCGGTACCGAGTTTGGAATCTATCCCTAGCATGAATAGTATGCTACCGATTTGTTGCGGCACCGGCCTCGAGCGGTACCAACGACTATCCTTTCAGGACAATCCGATGCTCCACCCTTTTGGGTCTTGTACTCCAATGGATCGGGATCAATCCATTAGTGCCAAGACTAGATCTTCAACAGATCTAACCTTTACTTCTCATCGTAGAGGATCCCCCTCTGGGGAAATTTCTTTTCAAGAATTCCTGCTTGATATGGCAAGGTTACTTGCATTTCTATACCTGATCAAGATCCTGCACCAGGGGATTCAGAACTTCTGTATATCCCTGAGAATCCAAAGGAGGTCATCATGCTTCCTTTGCATCAAACCTTACAGGATCTCTTATTTAGAATGTGGGGAAACTCCCTTAAAGGTATCCCCACCTTCAAGGGCCACTGACTCTCTGTACAAGGTGCCCCCTTCTCCGGGTTTTCAAAAGACTCAACTTCCTCATCATTCTATTGTTGTGGAATCAGCAATGAGGCAAGTTAAGAGTGCTTATCCGCCAGGTCGTGAGTCTAGAACTTTAGATGCCTTTGGGTGTAAAAGCTTCCAGGCATCCATGTTTTCAACAAGAATTCTCTCATATTTTCTATATTGGATTATCGCTTCGAGAGGTCACCAACAGTTTACTGTTTTTGACCCCTTTTCTTCAAGATCTCAAAAGAGCAGACTACTCATAACTGGTTAGTCATGTTCAAAATATCTCTAGGTTCCTTACTCGTGCTACCCTGGACTGTTTTGAGTCTGTTAGCAAAACGTCTGCTATAGCCATAGGGGCACGACGCATGGCCTGGCTCCAAGCTTCGGACTTGGACAAATGGGTACAAGAAAGGCTGGGAAATACTCCTTGTACTGGAGAGAATCTCTTTAACAGAGACTTTACGCCAAGCTGCTCCGTTAACCACTGACACCATGGCTTCCAAAGGATTATCAACACCTTCCTCTATCCCAGGTGATAGGAAATCTCCTACCAAACTTTATTTCCCCAAGAGGAAAACGTTTTATTCATTCTCTACCCATTATACAGCTGTTTCCAAACAAAGGAAACATCAAACTAGGCCAAAAGCCACAACCTCAACCGCTTCAGCAAACCCAGCAGTCGCAGGGTTGCTGATAGATTCTTCACTGAATCCTTCTTTCCTGTTTTGAGGTTTAGAACCTGTAGTCTGCTTCTTCTCATTGCAAGCATCTACACCGGTTCCATCCTAATTTTTACACATGTATCTCTGTTAAAGAGACGTCCTTCCTTGTAGCTCATAGAGCTTCTTAGGATGATTATGCTTTACAGGTAGTAAAGTTACTCCTCTTCCTCCTAAGTAGACAGAGGAGTACCAACTATCAATAAGGTTGCCTATGCCTTTACCTTTGACTGTTTCTCCTGTATCAGCATGTCTCATGTTATTTTTTCAGAGATTTACTCCATCTTAAGTTTTTTTTTCAACTCTGTCCCTCTTACTAAGACATTTTGGTTTGTAAGAGTGATACCACTTAACTGGAGGGCTTATCCCTAAACCCCTGGGTTTTCTACCTATTCCAGTAAAAGGTTTTCATTTCAGAGTTGTCTCCCCCTTGCAATCTTGTTTTGTGGCAGCTTCTCAGACAATGAGGGAGTCTTACTACTCCTGCTTATGTCTGTAGGTCCTTTTTCCAATCTTGGGACCTAAAATTTCTTCTGCTACCCTAACAATAACTAGAAGTGCAGGGGCTCCTATTGCTTAGACCACTGACTTGCTGACCAAGCAACCAGGGTTTGATCTCCAATATCAATCCTTTTTGGCCTTAGTTCTAAGTCCCAGACAGGTTAAGAATTTTTTCTGGCCTTATTGTTGCAGGGACATCAGCGTACCTTCTATCCTTAGCCTTCTCCAATCCTTGGGCTTGGCGGAATAGTTCAGGTTACATACTGGCACTTAAACAGCCAGTTTTTCTTCTAACCAACCTGCAACATGCTCTCTGCATCTCTACAGAGCAGCTCTGCACTATGGGCCTTGCTAGAGAGCAAATAATTCCAGATGGTTAGGAAGGGCTTTACCTAGTTATGACTACTGGTTTCTTCCCTACCTTTACCATTCCATTAAAGTCTCCTTCTAGAATAAAGGACACAGGCCTTTAATTACGTGAAGACTTAAAGAATTACTCAATTCTCTGGATTGGTTCACATGTCCAGTGAACCCCTTCACCAGTGATGGTTTTCTTTTCATAACAGCCAGTCCTTGTCTCCTATTTTCCTTCCACCTTCAATTCTTCATGGGGAAATGCATTTTGAGTGCAAGAATGCATGATACTCATTTTGCCCTCATAGAAGGGAAAATATGGTATCTTATTTCATTGTGTCTGCTTCTCCAGCTGCCATACTGAGGTTATAGAAGGATCCAGACTTGCTGCCTGCGGATTAAAAACATCCTCTGCACTTTTTTCACATAGGCCTTCATTCCTGGTTATTCAAGGGCTAGAATTCTTAAAGGAATCTAGTTTCCTCCTTGTCAGTGAGAGCACTCCCTTAGCTCTCCCACTCATAACCAGGGAGAACGGATTCTCTAAACATCTCCTCAAGCAGGTATTTCCCTTCTTGTTAGGGATATGTGGAGAGAAATAGATTCATCTATGTGGGGAGATGGGTGGGTGTATATATGTATATAATTTCTAGGAACAAGCAGGAATGAGTCTTCACATATGGGTATCGTCGGTACCGATGGAGCCTGCGCGGGAACGCTCCCCAGCGTCCAGTAAGAAAGCTTTTGGGAGCATCCCACAGCGCCTGTGTGCTGCCTTCCCACCTTTCCCTACCGCCTCTCTCCAGTTCTTCTTTTCCGCGGAGCCAGCAGGTCGTGTTCCTGTCACCGCAGAAGAAGTTCTTTATTTTTCTGTGTCGTGTCTGCCTTCTTCAACGTCAACCCGGTACCGCCGGTCTTTTCTTTTCTTTTCTTTCTTTAAAAAAAACAAAAAACTTTTCTTTCTTCAACTGCATTTTCAGTTTGGGCCTTAGGCCTGAATATTTTTCTCCTCATGGAGAAGCCCGCTTCCGGGTTCAAAAAGTACACAAAATGTGGGGGTACTATTTCTGTCACCGACGCCCATGATTGGTGTCTAAAATGTTTGGGTCCTGACCATTCCATCCCGGATTGTGTGTCCTATACCATGATGTCTAAAAGAGGTTGGCAGAACCGAGCAGCCAAGCTCAGTTACCCTGTTTCCCTCTGATGCAGCCTCAGTGGCATCGACGTCTTCCAGGGCTGCTTCTTCCTCCCATGGATCTCAGGTAACCAAACATAAATCTAGCCGGTTCTCGAAGGGCAAATCTCCCTCTAAGCATCGAGATGCCTCCTAGCTTGTCCTCGAGGATTCCGCATCGGCAAAATTACCCCGGCGGGAAGTTCCGGCTTCCAAAGCATTGTCTATGGGGTCACAGGTTGACATCGATGGCTCGGCCTCGACCGATCACCTGTTGCCGTGTTCTGGGGTACCGGTGGCCTCCACTGGTACTGACTTCCAGACTCTGGTGGCGTCGATGGATCAGAAGATTCTGTCCATGCAGCGCACCCTAACGGCATTTATGCAGGCTTCCATGCCTCCGGTACCGCAACAATCTGTTGCCGGTACAGACTCCAGCACCGGCATCGTTCCCGGTGCCGGTACCGATTGCATCGACATCTGCTTCGGTGTCGACTGCAACGGTACCCTGTCCTATGATGCCCATCGGTACCAAACTGGTACTGCTTACTCCCGATGTCGATCCCACTCGGTATGCGTATCGGGCTTTACAGGAGCATCCAGACAGGCGATACTTCGATTCCTCCGAAGACTCTGAGTCGGAGGCTTCTGTCGAGGCACCGGTACTTCTTCCTCAGGAGTCTGCTTCTCCAAAACGAAGAATGTCTCCGCCAGAAGACTTGTCTTTTCAAGACTTCATTAGGGAAGTGGCTAGGGGCCTCTCCATTACAGTGGCCCCTGAGTCAGAGCCTAGAGCCAAGCAATTAGATATTTTGCAATATCCTAAGGCTCCAAAAGAAGCAGCTACCTTACCTATTCATGAGATTCTCTATGATCTCATGTTGGGCATGTGGGAGACTCCTCTCACCACCTCTCCTCATTCTCATAGGTTAGACACCATGTACCGTATCCCTCCTTGTCCTGGCTTTCATAAGACTCAGCTTCCTCACCACTCTATTGTGGTAGTCTGCCATGAGGAAAATAAAGAGTGCAAAGAGATGCTCATTTAATCCTCCAGGACGTGAATGCAGGACCCTAGATGCTTTTGGCCGAAGGGTTTTCCAAGCTAATATGCTTGCTGCCAGAATCAACTCCTATAGTCTCTATATGGGGATGTTTCTAAAAAGTCACAGATTATCTGCAGGCTTTAGCTCCTTTTATTTCAGAAGACAAAAAGCAGGAATTTCTTACTTGGCTCAAACATGCCCAAGATGTTTCCAAATTTTCCAACCGTGCAGCCTTTGACTCTTTTGAGTGTGTAAGCAAAGCCTCGGCTATTGCCATAGGTGCACGCAGAATTGCTTGGTTACAGGCCTCTGATTTGGAACTCTGGGTCCAAGATGAATTGGGAAATCTTCCTTGTACAGGTGAAAACCTTTTTGGCAAGGATTGGCAAGCAAAGGCCACTCGGATGCTGAGAACTCTGCTTTGGATCAACTTTCAAAGTCTACCTCTGCTCCTGTTAAGAAAAGATTGTTCAAGAAGACATCTTTTTCTAAAAAGGGAAGATATTATCCTGCTTATGGTCAGCAGGCATCTTCTGCAGGTCGTTTTGCTGCAAAGCGTCAGCAGCCACCTAAACAGGCCAAGTCAAAGGCTGCCCGGCCTGCCACAGCCCAGCAGCCTCAACCTCCTCAGGGCCTTTGACTTACAACTAGAGAACTTAGCCTTTCTAGCTCTGGAAGAACCAGAGCCCCTCACCATTCCAGGAAGGTTGACTTACTTTGCTCCCAGATGGGAGCAAATCGCAGCAGAGCAATGGACCTTCTCCATCATAAGGGAAGGGTACAAGCTTCATTTCTTAAGCCTTCCTCCTCACACCATGGTGAAACAGTTCAATTCTCCAACATCTCTCCTCAACCTTCTGGGTCAGGAGCTTGCTACCCTTCTTGCCCAAAGGGCAATAGAAGAAGTACCACTTCTTCAACAGGGCTCAGGGTTCTACTCCCCTTATTTTCTTATTCCAAAGAAAACAGGGGACTACAGACCCACATTAGTTCTCAGAGAATTGAACAAGTTTCTATTCAAGGAGAAATTCAAGATGATTTCTCTAGGTGCTCTGCTTCCATACCTTCAGAGTCAGGACTGGCTTTGTTCTCTAGATCTCAAGGATGCATACACCCATGTTCTCATCCGTCCAACACACAGAAGGTTCCTTTGGTTCCTTTTTCAAGGAAAGCACTACCAATACAGGGTGCTTCCTTTCGGTCTGGCCTCTGCACCAAGGGTGTTCACGAAATGCATGGCAGTGGTAGCTGCATTTCTGCGCACTCTAGGAATATTCGTATTCTCATATCTGGACGACTGGCTCATTCGAGCTCCATCCCAGTCAGAGGCCCAAACTTGTCTAACCTGCACAATGCGTGTCCTTCAGTATTTGGGACTGGTAATAAACATCCCAAAATCCAATCTCACCCCTACTCAGTCTCTGGAGTTTATAGGAGCCTTGCTGGATACCGCAACTGCAAGGGCCTATCTTCCTCAGGCCCGTTGCCTACGCTTGGTGCAGTTAGCCTCCCAGATACAGTTAAAGACCCATTTAACTGCTCGAGAGATGTTACAACTATTAGGCCACATGGCATCCACCGTGCATGTGGTTCCATATGTTCGCCTTCGCATGAGGGCAGCTCAATGGACTTTGTCCACCCAATGGACTCAGGCATCAGGTTGCCTGTCAGACAAAATAGCAAACTCCAGTCGCCTTTTTTGGTCTCTCCAAATCTGTTGCTGGGGTCCCCTTTTCAGCAGTCGCTACCCCAAGCAACTCTTACAACAGATGCTTCTCCAATGGGTTGGGGAGCTTATCTTCAGGATCTCTTCACCCAGGGCATCTGGTCTCCACAGGAGACTTCTCTGCATATCAATCTCTTGGAACTCAGAGCAATATTCTTAGCTCTCAGAGTGTTCCATTCCCTGCTCAGCTACAGGACAGTTCTCATCCATACGGACAACCAAGTAGCCATGTTCTATGTAAACAAGCAGGGCGGGACTGGCTCTCTGTCGCTTTGCAACGAAGCTTTGCAACTGTGGGCCTTCGCCAGAGAGCATCACATCCATCTTCTGGCAGTATATCTTCCAGGCGTTCAAAACTCTTGGGCGGACAGACTCAGTTGAGTTCTGCTTCCACACGAGTGGTCCATCCACATGGACCAGGTAGCCAGGATTTTTCGAATTTGGGGAACCCCGGACATAGACCTCTTTGCAAGACTGTGGAATGCCAAACGTCCCCGGTTCTGTTCCAGAATTCCGTGTCAGGGAGTTCAGGCCAAGGATGCCTTCCTCCTTCACTGTGGTCAAGACTTCCTTTATGCCTTTCCACCAATTCCCCTAATTCCAAAAACACTATTCAAGCTTCAGAGAGATCGAGGGACCATGATCCTCATAGCACCACATTGGCCACACCAAGGGTGGTAACCTCTACTTCTGCATCTCTCTCAAGCTCCTTCCCTGGACTTGGGCTCTGCACCAGACCTTCTATCCCAGGAAGAAGGAACGTTGTGGTACCCAAACCCCCAGTCTCTCCATCTCAGGGTTTGGTTGCTGAGGGCCTAGACCTTCAAGATTTTCATCTCTCTCAGCAAGTCAGAGATGTTATTCATGCCTCTAGAAAGCCTTCTACTAGACGTTCCTATGCTTTCAAATGGAAAAGATTTACCATTTGGTGTTCAGGGAAGGGTCTTAACCCTCTTGCAATACCTCTGAATTCTCTACTAGAGTATCTCCTGCATCTATCCCATGCAGGTCTGAAAACGAATTCGGTAAGAGTCCATTTGAGTGCTATTGCAGCGTCCCTCAAGCCTCTCAATGGACAACCTATTTCCTCTCATCCTCTTATAGCAAAATTCATGAGGCCTTCTTTTAACTAAACCTCCCATTAGACCACCTCCAGTGGCATGGGACTTAAACCTGGTTCTTGGCCAGCTTATGTAGCCACCCTTTGAACCTTTAGCCACCACCTCCTTGAAATTTCTTTCTTGGAAAGTTATTTTTCTCATTGCAGTCACCTCAGCACGCCGCATCAGTGAGTTGCAAGCTTTGGTGACTAATCCACCTTATACAAGGTTCCATCATAAGGTAGTCCTCAGGACCAATCCACACTTTATGCCTAATGTGGTCTCGCCTTTTCATCTGAACTAAGAGGTATATTTACCTGTCTCTTTTCCAGGACCTCATGCATCAAATGCAGAGAGGAATCTTCATACCTTGGATTGTAAGAGAGCTCTCGCTTTTTACTTACAAAGAACACAGCAACATAGAAAGTCTTCTCAACTCTTTGTTGCTTTTGATCCTTCTCATTTAGGACTTCCAGTCTCTAAGAGAACACTGTCCAACTGGATTGCTCAGTGTATTTCTTTCACCTACCAGAGTAGGAACATTTCTCTGGAGGGCCGTGTCACAGCTCACAATGTGAGAGCCATGGCAGCCTCAATGGCTTATCTAAACTCTGTGTCCATCGACCAAACTGTCGAGCGGCCATCTGGGCCTCGGTTCATACCTTCACAGCCCATTACTATTTGGACAAGGACCCCCGCCGGGATGCCTCGTTTGGTCAGGCTGTTCTCAAACACCTGTTCCATTCCTAATTAACTCCTACCCACCTACCCTGGTCGGATGCCAGAGATCCATGGGGGGAGGTAGAGTCCTTTTCAAGGACACACAACCTGGGGTTTCTCCCTGGCATCTGCAGCTAGGGAGTCCCCATATGTGAAGACTCATTCCTGCTTGTTCCTGGAGATAGCACAGTTACTTACCTGTAACAGGTGATCTCTGGGAACAGCAGGAATAAGTCTTCACAACCCACCCACCTCCCCTAGGAGTTGTATTTCTCTATCTATCTTTCCTTTCCTCTCTCTCTCTCTTTGTCTCAGCTTTAAAACTCGAACTGGAGAGAGGCGGTTGGGAAAGGCGGGAAGGCCGCGCGCAGGCGCTGTGGGATGCTCCCAAAAGCTTTCTTACTGGACGCTGGGGAGCGTTCCCGCGCAGGCTCCGTCGGTACCGACGATACCCATATGTGAAGACTTATTCCTGCTGTTCCCAGAGATCACCTGTTACAGGTAAGTAACTGTTATATGGATATGTGTATATCTGTGCCTGTATATGTATATCTGTATCTACCTATATGTATATATATATTTTTTTTCTATCTGTCTGCCTAGGTTCATATATACTTATATATTTTCCTAAGGGGCTCCAACAGATAGTCACTATCCCTATCAATGCTGCCCCAGCATGCTTAGGGTTCTACATAAACAACCACTTCCCTGTGGTAGTTCAAATGTTTTTTCACCATAACCTTCAGGTTAGGTACCATCTTTTTTCCTAAGTGACTTCTATTAGGAAGGACATTCTGAATCTTCAGAAATTAGGAGGCTACAATGCCTCATACTTTGTCCTTCTTTGTCATCAGATATAGGGATCTTCAATACCCCTCTTCTCCTTGAGGATATTCTGTTGGTTCATATTAGCAGATCCATATGAACCCCCATGAACGTTTTACAATACCACCAGGCGAGGTCCATATTGGTATATTGCACTTCAATATTTACTACTAGATATCACCTGCACAGGGACTCCTATCTAGGCGTCCTGTTTGGTTCAGCTGTTCCACAGCACATCTTTTTTACTTCAACTCCTACCCTCCATCCCCAGAATGCCCGAGGTTCTGTCGAGTAGCATGGCTCTCTCAGATTCGCAACATGCTGGGACTCCTCCAGGCATCTTAGCTTGGGAGTCCCCATATGTGAAGACTCATTCCTGCTTGTTCCTGGAGATAGCACAGTTACTTACCTGTAACAGGTGATCTCTGGGAACAGCAGGAATAAGTCTTCACAACCCACCCACCTCCCCTAGGAGTTGTATCTCTCTATCTCTATCTTTCCCCTCTCTCTCTCTTTGTCTTAGCTTTAAAACTTAACTGAGGAGAGGCAGTTGGGAAAGGCGGGAAGGCAGCACGCAGGCGTGGTGGGATGCTCCCAAAAGCGTTCTGATTGGACGCTGGGGAGCGTTCCCGCACGGACTCCGTCGGTACCAACGTACCCATATGTGAAGATTTATTCCTGCTGTTCCCAGAGATCACCTGTTACAGGTAAGTAACTGTGCTCTTTTCATGGTTGTATCTCCGAGTCTGAGATAGTATCCAGTTTAACATCAGTGAAATAATATCACAACACTTACACCACCTCCAAATTTACAAACTCCCAACTTTCAATTAATGACTCTTGTAAACAAATTCAGTCGGAAACATCTCTTTTCAAGTACATAGGCATGGTCAGTTTGATGAAAACAAAACACTTTTATAAAGTAGCCTTAAACTCTAAATAAATAAACCTATGGCTAACACATCAGAATCTTTTAGTACCACTAGTTCTGGCCACTTCAAATGTTCATTCAGCATCAAAGGCAAAAATGACCCTGCTGATCACGCAGAGAATGCTGTACCTACAGCAGAGATGTCTTACAATGTTCAGTTGACTTGGCCTTCATAAAGTCTGTCCCATGGATCAGTTTGGCTTCATGTAAGTAAAATCGCAGCAATTGTGCTTCTTCCATGGGCTGCTGTCCTCTTCTTCCCTGGACCTGGTCTACAGCTACTTTATCTCTGGATGTTTTCTCTTTACAGCATACTGCACCCATGCAATAGGCGTGTTTTTATCCCAACAATGGGAACCCTGTCACTCTAATGTCATGGCAGCCAGGTGATCAGGACCTAATTAGGAGAGTTGTATTCTCTTTTTGAGGACAAAGTAGGTTGTGTTTGTGTGTTGTATGTGTGCTGTGCATGTGTTATCTGTGGGGTGTAGCTGGGGTTGTTGGTGGCTGTTGAGGGGAGATAGCTTTGGGGGTGGGGTAGTTTGTAAGGTGATGAGGACAGTTGTCAGAACAGTGGGCAGTTATGGAAAGTTTTATTTATTTGTGTTTGTTTTTAGATACCTATATCTATATAAAAAGGTGGTATATGGGGGGGCGGAGCCTGATGTCCAGCGGGTTAGACGCTTCGTGCTGAAGCTCCCGAGAGGCCTACTCAGAATCCTGACTTAATACCTACATAAACTTAATATTTTGCTCCGAACTTACCGGGGTGCCTCGGGGGGGATGGCGGCCCACAAACCAGCGCGCTTAGACTTCGGGTCTCCCTCTTCTTCACACGGAAAACGCTCCAAAACAGAGTTGTCTTCCCCACAAAAGATAGTTCCACTTCGGGAAAACCCCGAAATGCAACAGGAGATCTTGGAGGAAATACGCGGTGTGAAGGAATTGGTACAGTCCAACGGAGAAGCGCGCTCCGAGCCATGCGAGAAGATTTCGGTATGCTTCAGGACCGGCTTGAAGGTCTTTCACTACGGCAGGACAACATGGCGGGGGTCCTCGACTCGCACGCAGTGCGCTTGGTGAAACTGGACAAGGCTGAGCGTCAGATACAGAATCTTCAAAAAGAGTTAGAGGATAGCAATAATCGAGCCCGTCGCAACAATGTAAGGCTCATTGGAGTACCGGAGGGGGCGGAAGCAGGAGATATAAGAGAATTCCTGGTCAAAACTCTTCCCTCCTTGCTGAAGATCACTTTTCACAGAGATCTGGAAATTGACCGAGCACATCGTGTTCCTACCAACATGGCGCTCAATCGGACGACCCCCCGGCCTATCATCTTTCGATTACTGAGATATCAGCAAGTTGAGCAAATTCTAAATGCTGCCCGGGCGAATCATCATCTGGAGTTTGAAAGTCATAAAGTCTCCTTCTTCCCTGACTTGGCAAAGCCCACAGTTGACCGTCGGAAGAGACTCCTTGCTTTTCGCCCTAGACTTCAACAGCTACAGGCTCGCTTTGGCCTATTGTATCCAGCGAAGCTCAGAGTGACTCTCCATAACCAAACTAGAACCTTCGAAGATCCTGATCTACTAGCAACATTTTTAGATTCCAAAGAAGCAGACCAGGTGCGCTAATCCAACAACTTGGATCTGTAATCCACCGGATCTGCCCGCCATTTTGAATGGCCCGACGCGGTGATCACAGCCTGGAACATTTCTATATATAACTTTCTTGGTCTCCTATCCCTCCATGATGTGCACCTCGGTTGGATTCGGAACACGCACAGCTATACAGGTTATATGTTTCAATTTAGGCCTTCTCTGGGGTTTCTCCCCGCATACAAATGGTCGCCAGTAATTTCTGGGGTTCTGCTTCTTCTCTAAGGCACTACGGTGCTTATTTTTTTATATGGGCGCTTCATTGTTTTCATTAGCTTATTTTCTATCATGTCATGTGTACAGCCATATACAGTTAATATGAGGGACATTGTGAAATTATGTGCGTTATCATGTTCTTTCTCAGAATTTTTAACCCTTTTGAATGGCCTTATGTAAGATCTTATCACTGAACGTAAAAGGCATCAATAGTCCAATCAAAAGAAAGAAAATCCTTAGCTATCTTAATCATGAGCATGCTGATTTAGTGTTTCTTCAGGAAACGCATTTAAACTCTGCTGAAACACTGAAACTTAATGCTAAGCCGTACATGGTGGCTGCCTACTCTCCCGCCGTTTCCAAACGGTGTGGGGTAGCCATCTTGGTTAAGAAGTCTTTGCAAGCTACTGTAATGGATACTAGCTCTGATAAGGAGGGTAGATGGGCCCGTGCACACCTTAAGGTTGGAGATAGTGAATTCACGTGCATTTGTCTTTATGCTCCGAATGTGGATAACCCTGCTTACTATGCAAGTATTGCGCAGTTGGCACAGGCCTCTGCCAATACTCCATTAATACTTGGCGGCGATTTCAACCAAGTACTTGATCCTTTGATAGATAGACTGCCGCCTAGAACGAGTGGTCCACCCAAGAGTCTTGATACCCTTACAGCTCTGATGAAAGATCTTGCGTTAGTAGATATATGGAGGCTGCTTCACCCCTCCGACTTAGAGTTTCACCTTTTTCTCAGCCCCCCATCACTCACAATCTAGAATAGATTTTTTTCTTATCTCCAAAGCACTGATATCTCAAGTGGACACGGCTAGGATTCATCCTCTCCATATTTCAGATCATGCTGCCATATCTTTTTCATTACATGTCACTACGCAAGGTGAACATCCCCGTGCTTGGCTTTTTGATAGATCCCTACTAGACCAAAAAGATTTTCAGGTTGACATAAAGGCCGCTATCCAAGACTACTTTCATTTTAATTCACCCCATGACACTGCGAGCTGGGCTTGGTGGGAGGGTTTCAAGGCGTCTATCCGTGCAACTATAACTAGCTATCAAATTCGACAGGGGAAACAAAGAAAGCAACATTTTACTGTTTCTAGATCAACAGATACAAGCTGGAGAGCGTCTCCTCACGTCCCGTACTGACCCATGTATTTTACTTCGCTTACAACGCCTTCGTTTTCAATACAATCAGCTTTTATATACCGCTGCTGCTAAAAATATTGAATCACAACAAGGGATGTACTATCGGGAAAATAACCGTGCTGGCAAATTGTTAGCCAATGCCCTGAAAGGTCAAAAAGAAGCCAAGCGTGTTACCGCTCTCCGCCATCCGTCGGGGGGGAGCTTGGTCACTAAAGATACAGAAATATTAGAACTCTTTCGTGATTTTTATACTCGGCTTTATCAATCTCAATGTGACTTCGAGCCAGAAGCATTTGAACGATTACTATCAGGGGTACAACGGCCGACCCTATCTGACGAAGATAGAGAGGCCATGGACAAACCATTCACTTTATCAGAAATTCAATCTGCACTCAAGAGATGTGCCACAGGTCGAGCCGCAGGCCCGGACGGTCTCCCAGCTGAATTCTACAAAACTTTTAACGCTGACTTAGCTCCGTTTTTGAAACTTTATTTTTCTGCTCTGGCCGAGGAGGGATCTCCTTCTGGATCCTTCTCAATGGCAAATGTAGTAGTTTATGAGAAAGAGGGGAGAGATCCGCAACTAACAGCTAATTATCGTCCAATTTCCCTACTAAAAGCAGACTATAAAATATTTGCCACCATTCTCTCCACCCGGCTCTCTGACAAGATGTCTACTTTAATACACCCAGATCAATGCGGTTTCATTCCCGGTAGATCAACTGCTGATAATGCTAGGACTCTATGTCATGTACTGACTGCCGCAGTTAATCTTGATCGACCATTGGTTGGCCTCTCACTTGATGCTGAGAAGGCCTTCGACCGCTTAGAATGGCCCTTCTTGTTTGCAACTCTCCGCTGGTACGGATTCGGAGAAGGCTTTCTCCGTTGTCTCCAAATCATGTACGCACAGCCTACAGCTAGTATCTGTGCTAATGCTTTAAAGTCTCAGCCATTTCCCCTGCAACGCGGTACTCGCCAGGGATGCCCACTGTCTCCACTTCTTTTCGATCTCGCACTCGAACCCTTAGCTTTACTAATCCGGCAATCCAAGGATATTCATGGAGTCCCCTTCTCTCATAGGGAAATCAAAATTTCAGCATATGCTGATGACCTTATGCTCGTTGTCTCCCTAGACTCAGTGCCGGCTGTCCTAGAGCAAATTGGTAAATATTCACAACTCTCGGGCTATAAGATAAATTGGACCAAATCGGTAGCCTTTCCACTAAATCCTCTGATCCATCAGGCAGATATGCAATCCTTTCCCTTTTTATGGCAACCTCGCATGGTCAAATACCTTGGGGTGCACTACTGCTCTCCTTTTGGAAGACACCATCACCTTTAATGCCAAAGACTTAACCTCTAAGGTCCGGGCGCTTACTCAACGCTGGACTCCTTTAACACTTACTTGGTGGGGCCGCCTAGAAACCATTAAAATGATGATTGTTCCCAAAGTGAACTACATTTTAGAAATGCTGCCATGTCTCCTACCTCGACGTACATATAAAGATTTAGAGGGTCTTCTGACTAGATACTTATGGCAAAACAAGACACCTAGGATAGCGAAACATAAGTTACAAGCAGATAAAGAAAATGGTGGTGTCAGATTCCCTGATTTCCTGAAATACCACCATTCTTTTCTTCTCAAACAAGGCGCTCGTTGGCTGGAAGACCTAACACCGAGTAGACCAGTGTGGCTAGATATAGAGGAGGACCTTTGCAAACCAATTCCTCTTACTTATCTCCCTGGTATGACTTTCCCATCAGACTCCCACTATCCACCAATGCTCTTAGACACTTTAGGTGCCTTTAATACCCTTGAGCAATCTCTAGACTCCCGACTTTGTCCGCTAGATAGACTCCCGCTTTGGCACAATGCTCGCTTTCAAATACAAAATAAACCGATGGCGTGGAGCCCCTGGTACACTAGGGGCATTTGGATCCCTAACCAGCTGTTCTATGATGGTCGCTGGAAAACTTTTCGCGAATTACAAATTGAATTTGGTCTCCCAGCGAAACACTACTTTCAGTTGGTGCAACTTCAGCATTGTCTTCGGAATGCTAAGGTGCTCCCGCCATCGGAAACCCATACCCAGGGATTGTCGGAGATTATCCGATCTATCGGGAGCTTATCGGGTGTGGCATCTAACTTTTACAAAACTTTATGTAATACTGTAAATAGAGGCACTCCTACAGCACAGAAATCCTGGGAGCGGGAAATGCATGTAACTTTGACCCCGGAGCAATGGAGCCTAGTCTGGAGCAAGGTGACACGGGTCTCTCGATCCGCCTCACTCACTCAGACACTTTTCTTTCTAGCCCACCGATGTTTCTATACTCCTGACAGGTTAGCCAAATGGAACGCCACCCAGAGTAATAGATGCTGGACATGCCATGCGGCCATTGGTTCACTAACTCATGTTATGTATGAATGCCCCGCATTACAGTATTACTGGAGTCGGGTCTGGGGTCGTATTCAATCTATTTTGCACTTTCACGAGCCCCTCTCTTGGAAGATAGTGGGACTCCGCTCAGCTGCGGGGATCCCCTCTCTTCCCAAATCGGCTTACTTCCTTTTAGACTTTATGCTGGGCATAGCTATTTCCCTAATTACGAAATACTGGAAAAATAGCTCCCATCTGAGCCCCAATGAATGGTGGAATCATGTCTGTCTCTACAGTAAATATGAGCAAATACCTCGTATGTTAGCTTCTTCCGCTCAGACCCCCCACCACTTGTCTAAATGGAAGATGCTCAACGACTATGTTCAAACTGCTAAATGCTCTCATCTGACTGTTTAAATCTGTGTAAATCTCTGTCACATGATCATTCTGTATCGCAGATACTATTTCTGTTTGTTCTGATGTACAATTACTGTTGTTTGTACGCGCTTATATGATGATACTTATCAGCTTAGAGAAGAAGCATAGGGGTGGGGGGTAATTGGGGTTGCTTTTTCCTTATTGTATGCTTGTATTTGTTTCCTTTGGTGTGTTGTTTCTTTTTGCTTGTTGTAAAATGAAAATAAAAGTTTAAAAAAAAAAAAAAAAGGTGGTATATGAAGTACCAATAAACATAACATATTGTGGTTATTGAAAATTCCTCTTGTCACATGCTTTTTTTTGTTTGGGTGGGGATTTTTTTGTTTTGTTTTCCTCAGTGTTCTGTTTTTGTGTTGTCATCCATTCTGGGGAAGACGGGAAGGAGAGTGTGGCTGCATATTCCTGCTGTCTACGAAGAACCCTTGTTACAGGTAAGCAGCTACACTTTCTCCAGAAACCAGCAGGAGGATACAGGGCTGCTCTTTGGGTAAAGTCTGCATTTGCGATTCGGTCCTCTCTGAGAAGTGGAAGGGAGGAGAGTCTAAGCTACGAACAGGTTGCAGAGGACTTCATGCCAGAAGGCAAGGTCCTGTGATGAGGAGGAAAGGTCAATGTTGTAGTGCTTATTGAACCTTGCATATGTCTATGGCAGAAGCAGAGGCAAGACTGGCTATGGATTTTGCCTTAGCTTGAAGCTGATATAGCCCAATGCATCTTGGGTATTGCACTTTGGCCTGAGCATAGCAGAAAGAGATGCAGTTGGCTATCCAGGAAGAGCTGGTGTGCTTGGAAGCTAGATGTTCTGGATTGTTTGTGACAAAGAGCTATGAGGATACTTGCAGGTAGTATAAGAAGGCCCTCAAGCAGTCCAAGGAATGGAGGTTTTCTCTGGGAGGCTAGTATGAAATGCAAGGATGATCAGCCAGATTGACTGACTGACAGATGAAATTCAGAGACAACTTTGGAGAGGCATCTGGGATGAGTTTGCAGAATAACTTTGTATGGAAATTGGGTATAGGGAGGCTAGTGAACCATCTCCTACAATTCACAGATCCTCCTCACTGAGATCATGGTCACTAGGAATGTTATCTTTCATATAAGCTGTTTGAGCAGGGATGAACCCAAGGGTCCAAAAGATGGTTTCACCATCTCTGAGGGAAGACCATTAAGGTCCCATGCCAGTTGAGGCAGCTTGATTGGAGTTTTCATGTTCATAAGCCCCTTATGAACTCTTGATACCAGGGGGTGTAGAGAGATTGGCTTAACCTCTATGGGGGTATGGCAGGCTGCTATAACTGAGGTAGTAACAAACTGAGGTGATCTAGAGGCTGGAGTGGATAAATGCAGAAAGTAGGAGAGTACCATATTGAGGGGGCAAGAGACTGGATTTTGCTCTTGGGGCAAGGCCCATTGCCTAAAGTGAGACCACTTTCTCTGGAAGGATCAAAGGGTTGAGGGCTTTCTGGAGGCTAAGATGACTGCATGCATCTCATCGGAGACAGGTGTCCCACTCTAAGTACTGCTCAACTTCTAGGCAGCAAGGGAGACACTACTGAGGTTGTGATGTAATAGAAGACCATGACTCTGAGTGAGGCAGAATGGATGAGTACCCAGTGGTAGTGGCAACTGCTCGTCCAAGGTGAGGAGATGAGGGAACCAGGTTTGTCAGGGCTATTGGGGAAGGGGGGTGTTTGAAAATAATTTTGGCTTTGCCTTCTCGTATCTTGAGTAGGACTCAAGTGATTAGTGGGAATAGAGAATGCATGGAGTAGATGGTGACGCCAGAAGATAGCAGAGGCATCATATGCTAACTGGTGATTGCTTGGCTGGATTGAGCGAGAGGGCATTTGGCATTCTCTGTAGAGTCAGAGATCTATCTCTGGGATGCCCCAAGCTTGAAAAATCCACTGTAAAACAGTTTGGTCTAAGGACCATTCGTGCAAAATCTAGGTGCTGGCTGAGGATGTCTGCCAATTGATTTTGGGATCCTGGCAGATAGATGGCCCTGAGTGTGGTTCCAATGGACAGAGCAAAGAGCCACAGGCGCACGGCCTCCTGACAGTCAAAGAGATACAGATCCCCCTGTTTCTTGATGTAGAATACCTTTTGGTCTGAGCGGTATATCAAATTCAAAATAAACATAAACATAGAACATGGTGACTTGGTTTGTGGTTTGCATGAGTACAATTTTGCGACTGATCTACTTTCTGAAAACCATGAGGGCATAGATTACCCATAGTTCCAAGACACTGATGTGTAAATTGCATTCCTGAGTAGACCACGATCCCTGTATCGACTGCAAGTGGTGTGTTCCCCATCTGTAAGTGGAGACATCGGTTGTGAAGATGAGCTGATGGGGTTGAGTGAAATGGACATCCTTGGACAAGATTGTTTGAAGGGAGTGGTGCAGCTTTCTCAGATTTTTGTCTGATCATAGGTATCTTTGTAGGAGTTCAGAGTGCTGGTTCCAGTGCATCTTGAGGTGCCATTGTAAGGGGTGCATGTAGAGACTTGCCAGTGATAAGACCCTGGACTGAGGCTGTTTGATGTGGTTTCAGCAGCAGGAGAATCACATGGGCCGAGGTGAAGCACAATCTGCTGAACTTGATACTGAAGTATTGGAGGACCTCAGATCTGTCATTTGGGAGAAATGCCCTGGTTGCTAAAGTGTTTATGTGGGCTCCAATGAAGCAGAGGTGTTGGTGTGGAGTAGGCTCGGATTTTTGAACATTTACAACAAATTCCTTCATTTGGGGTGCATGGATAGTAGATTATACTGTGCATGCTGTCTTTTTTCCCTGGAGCTGGTGAAGATGAGCCAATCATCCAATTATGGGTAAATGCATTGGCCTTGATGGCGCAAGTCAGCAGTGACTACTGTTAGGCACTTCGTAAATACTCTCGGCAGCGATAAAAGACAAGAGGGAAGTATTTTCAATGATGGGGTGAATGGGGATGTGGGTGTAGGCATCTTTCAAGTCCAGGGAGACAGCAGTGGAAGGATCATGTTGAGGGAGTTCATTTTGAATTTCTCATGTAATGGTGATGGAGATCTAAGATCGGATAAAGATCTGATTTTTTGAGGGGATAAGGAAGAACCATAGTTAAAATCTGTCCGTACTGGTCCAGGGATTCTGATTTGATGGGTAGGTGTTGAGGAGGTAGCAGTTTGCTGCTGGCTGGAGTATGGCTGGAGGGAGCACCAAAAGGTTGTCTGTAGTCCTTTTTTATGATTATGAGAACCCAGAGATCTGTGGATCTCCAGGAACAAGCAGGAATGAGTCTTCACATATGGGTATGTCGGTACCGACGGAGTCTGCGCGGGAACGCTCCCCAGCGTCCAATTAGAACACTTTTGGGAGCATCCCATCACGCCTGCGTGCTGCCTTCCCACCTTTCCCAACTGCCTCTCCTCAGTTTTCCTTTTTCTGCGGAGCCGGCAGGACGTACTCCTGTCACTGCAGAAAATTCTTCCTTTATTTTTGTTTTTTCTTGTAGTCGCGTCTGCCTTCCCTCGACGCACCGGTACTGCCGGTGTTTTTCTTTTTCTTAAAAATTATTTACCTTGGTAGGGAATTTTTCCTTGTTTAGTGCCTGACTGTTTTTTCGGCCTACTAGTCCTCTCCACTTCCCTCATGGAAACGCCAGCCACTATCCCTAAAACATGTTTCAACTGTGGCGGTACTAAGTTAGTCTTAGACACCCATAACTGGTGCCTTCCATGTTTGGATCCTGACCACTATCCGCTGGAGTGTCCCTCCTGCAGCACTTTTTCAAAAAGAAGTTTTTCAGCATCGAGCTCAACTCTATACACGGTTCCCGTCAGACCTGAGGGTACCAGCTACAACTTCTTTTTCACAGGATCAGGTAACCCAACAAAAGTCTGTAAAGACTAGCCAGTCCTTGGGTGGTAGATCTCATGTTCAACATCGAGATGGCTCTAGTCTTGCCCCCGAGGACAATTTGGCTATAAAACCCCGGCGGGAGTCTTCGGCCTCCAAAGCACTAACGGGGTTTCAGGTGGTTTCTGAGGTTTTTACCTCTGCGAAAATACCTGAGCCATGTTCGGTGGTGGTATCTGCTGGGAGCAGTGCCGGTACCCCGGCATTGGCAATAGTGTTGGATGAAACACTCCACACCAGTGATCGCAGTCTAGCGCGCTCGGTATCTTCGGTGCCGCTAGAGCCGCTACAGACCGATCTTCCAGCATCGGTATCTATCCCGGTACCGATTCTGGCATCCATGTTGATACCCTCCAGGTCTGTTTCGATTGATTCTCTGCTTTCGATGCCGAGTCTAGAATCGATCTCTAGCCTGGACGATTGGGTACCGACTAGTTTCGGTATTGACCTCGCACGGTGCTGAAGACATTGTCACGGAGATCAGTCTACCCGAGGACAAATTGGCTTTAAAAGCCCGGCGGGAGTCTTCGGCCTCCAAAGCATTAACGGGGTTTCAGGTTGTTCCTGGGGTTTTTACCTCTACGAACATACCTGAGCCATGCTCGGTGGTGGTGTCCGCTTTGAGCGGTGCCGGTACCCCGGCATCGGCAATGGTGTTGGATGAAACATTCCACACCGATCGCAGTCTAGCGCTCTCGGTATCTTCGGTGCCATTAGAGTTGCTACAGACCGATCTTCCAGCATCGGTATCAATCCCGGTACCGGTTCTGGTATCCACGTTGGTACCCTCCAGGTGTGCTTCGATAAACTCGCTACTTTCGATGCCGAGTCTGGAATCGATCTCTAGCCTGGATGATTGGGTACCGACTCGTCTCGGTAATGACCTCAGAAGGTGCCGAAGACGTTGTCCTGGGGATCAAGGTCTGGCGCTCTCGGTACCTTCGGTACCACTAGAGTCACCTCAGACTGATCTTCCGGTATCGGTACCGGCTGCGATACCACTGCCAGTACCGGTTTCTACGTTTGCATCGGTATCGGTGCCTCCCATGCTTACTTCCACAAGCTCGCTTCCTTCAGTACCGAGTTTGGAATGTATCCCTAGCATGAATAGTATGCTACCGATTTGTTGAGGCACCGGCCTCGAGCGGTACCAACGACTATCCTTTCAGGACAATCCGATGCTCCACCCTTTTGGGTCTTGTACTCCAATGGATCGGGATCAATCCATTAGTGCCAAGACTAGATCTTCAACAGATCTAACCTTTACTTCTCATCGTAGAGGATCCCCCTCTGGGGAAATTTCTTTTCAAGAATTCCTGCTTGATATGGCAAATGATTTTATAAAAATGATTTTATAAAAGCAACCAAACTAACTAATAACAGAGCCTTCTCACATGCGGCCCCCTTCATTTGGAACTCCATCCCAGAGGACCTAAGATCCACAACAGAAATTATAGAATTCCGCAAAAAACTGAAAACCTACCTCTTTGCCATGCACTACAACATTGATAATACACTAATCATCCCAGAAAAAGGCTAAATAACACCCAACTGAGTAAAGCTAAACCCCATAATTAACAGATTTACACCCTCTTGTAAATAACCATTATTTAAATCTAAGGAACCTACAAACCTGTATCTGTACATAGTTCTTAAATTGTTCTTGTTCTGTTATGTATTTAACCATTCACTGTTCTGTTACGTATTTAACTATTACATTGTTTACTGTCAAAAATTGTTCCATGTAAAACAAGCCCTTGCTTTGTTGACTGTTGTTCAATTGTAAGCCGCATCTGAACTCTGGAAGATGCGGGATATAAATGATTGTTAAATAAATAAAAAAATAAATAAAATAAGGTTACTTGCATTTCTATACCTGATCAAGATCCTGCACCAGGGGATTCAGAACTTCTGTATATCCCTGAGAATCCAAAGGAGGTCATCATGCTTCCTTTGCATCAAACCTTACAGGATTTTTTACTTAGAATGTGGGAAACTCCTTTAAAGGTATCCCCACTTTCAAGGGCCACTGACTCTCTGTACAAGGTGCCCCCTTCTCCAGGTTTTCAAAAGACTCAACTTCCACATCATTCTCTTGTTGTGGAATCGGCAATGAGGCGTGTGAAAGGTGCCAAAAGGCACTCTTCTTTTCTGCCAGGTCGTGAGTCTAGAACTTTAGATGCCTTTGGATGTAAAAGCTTCCAGGCATCCATGTTTTCAACAAGAATTCGCTCATATATTTTCTATATGGGACTATCTCTTGAAGAGCTCACAAACAGTTTCCTGTTTTTGACTCCTTCAGGATCACAAAAGAGCAGACTACTCTTTACTGGTTAGTCATGTTCAACATATCTCTAGGTTTCTTACTCGTGCTACCCTGACTGTTTTGAGTCTGTTAGCAAAACCTCAGCTATAGCCATAGGGGCACGACGCATAGCCTGGCTCCAAGCTTCCGACTTGGATAAATGGGTACAAGAAAGCCTGGGTAATACTTCTTGTACTGGAGAGAATCTCTTTAACAAAGAGACTTTACACCAAGTTGCTCAGTTAACCACTGGCACTGTTGCTTTCAAAGGATTGTTAACACCTTCCTCTATCCCAGGTGGTAGAAAATCTTCTACCAAACTTTCTTCCCCCAAGGGAAAAAATTTTATTCATTCTCTACCCATCATACAGCTGTTTCCAAACAAGGGAAACATCAAACCAGGCTGAAGAAACCACAACCTCAACCGCTTCAGCAAACCTAGCAGCCGCAGGGTTGCTGATGGACTCTTCACTGAATCCTCCTTCCTGTTTGAGGTTTAGAACCTGTAGTTTGCTTCTTACCATTACAAGCATCTACATTGGTTCCATCCTAAAAATTACACGTGTCTCTCTTAAAGAGACATCCTGACTTTTAGCTCATAGAGCTTCTTAACATGATTATGCTTTACAGGTAGTAAAGTTACTCCTCTTTCTCTGAAGTACACAGAGGAGTAACAGCTGTCAATAAGGTTGCTATACCTTTACCTTTGACTTTTTCTCCTGTTTTCAGCATGTCTCATATTACTTTTTCAAAGATTTACTCCATCGTAGGTCTTTCTCAACTCTGTCCCTCTTACTAAGACATTTGGTCTGTAAGAGTGATACCACTTAACTGAAGGCTTATCCCTAAGACCCTAGTTTTCTTTTCAGAGTTGTCTCCCCCTTGCATTCTTGTTTTGCTGACAGCTTCTCAGATAATGACGGAGTCTTACCACTCCTACTTATGTCTGTATGTCTTTTTCCAATCTTGGAACCTAGGACTTCTTCTGCTGCCCTAACAATAGTTAGAACTGCAGGGGCTCTTAGTGGATAGACCACTGATTTGCTCCAAGCTTGATCTCCAATATCAATCTTTTCTGGCCTTACCACTAAGTCCCAGACAGGCTAAGAATTTTTTCTGGCCATTGTTGCAGACACATCACCTTACCTCCTATCCTTAGCCTTTCCCCAATCTTTGGACTTGGCGGAGTAGTTCAGGTTACATACTGGCTCTTAAACAGCCAGGTTTTTTCTTCTAATCAACCTGCAACATGCTCTCTGCATCTCTACAGAGCAGCTCTGCACTATGGGCCTTTGTTAGAGAGCAAATAATTCAAGATGGTTAGGAAGGGCTTTACCTAGTCATGACTACTGGGTTCTTCCCTGCCCTTACCATTTTCCATTAAAGTCTTCTTCAGTAAAGGACACAGGCCTTTAATTAAGTGAAGACCTAAAGAATTATCCAATTCCCTGGGTTGGTTCACATCTCCAGTGGACCCCCTCACCAGAGATGGTTTTCTTTCAGTAACGGCCAGTCCCTTGTCTTGTATTTTCCTTCCATCCTCAATTCTTCATGGCGTAATTCATATTGAGCACAAGAATGCGCCATACTCATTTTGCCCTCTTAGAAGGGTAAATCTGGTATTTTATTTTGTTGCATCTTCTTCTCCAACTACCCTGCTGGAGTTATGGAAGGATTCCGACTTACTTTCTGCAGATTAAAAACATCCTCTGCATTTTTCCATGTAGGCCTCCATTCCTGGTTATTCAAGGGCTAGAGTTGTTAGAGGACTCTAGACTTCTCCTTGCCAGTGAGAGCACTCCCTTAGCTCTCCCACTTATAACCAGGGAGAATGGATTCTCTAAACATCTTCTCAAGCAGGTATCTCCCTTCTTATTAGATGAATCCTTCTCTCTCCACATACCCCTATGTGGGGACATGGATATATATATGTATACATTTATATAGACATATGCATGTCTGTGCTCATTTATATATATCTATCTATCTATATATATATATATATATATATATTTCTCCAGGACCAAGCAGGAAGTCAGTCATCACATATGGGTGTCATCGACGTCGATGAAGCCCTAGCGGAGCATTTCCCCAGCTTTCCATGAAAGCCTTTGGGAATGCAGGCACGCATGCGCGGTTCCCTTCCCGCCTAAAGGTGCCATCTTACCTCAGTCTCTCTTCTTCCGAGAAGCCCACCGGACATATGTCCTGTCATCCCGGATAAAAGTTTGATTTCTTTCGGTGATTCTCGCTATTTTTCTTCGGTTCGACGCCAGTTCCCCTCACGCCGGGTTCGGCACACCGGTATCGAGCCCGTTTCTTCTTTTTCGGTTTTTGCCCTTCGTGGCTGGCGTTCGCGCCCTTTTTTGCTTTTTCCTTGGAAGGCCGGTCCTTTGACCTCGTGGGGACTCTTTGTTCCCCGATGGCTTCCAGCGGTTTTAAGAAGTGTGATCGGTGTAAGAAGTTGATGAATCTCACCGACACACACGACTGCTGCCTTCGGTGCCTCGGTCCTGATCACGACCCTAAGACGTGTGGACCATCTGGGAAGATGTCTTCCAAGGCACTGCAAAGTCGCCAGCAGCAGAAAGAAAGGCTTTTCTCTGACTCAGCCTCCGGCCGGGCCCAGTCCTCGTCTGAGGCCTCGACATCTCGGGATTCGGATCCCAAGCGCCGTCGTGGCTCCTCGGACAGGGGGTCCCCTGACCGGGAACGCAAGAGGAAGAAGCGGCTCTTAAGGGTGTCATCAGAAGAGGTCCCTGGCTCCTCGAGGGCCAGGTCTAAGACCCCCGACCGTTGCCCCGGGCCCGTGGAACAAGAGAAGCCTGCCAAAGTTCCTCGCGTGGAGCCGGAGTCTGCTGGACACGTAAGCCCTGTAGTCCTAGAGGACTCTCCTCCCAGAGAGCCGACGTCGGGCCCGGTGCCGCCGGGGCCCGAGTCGGTGGCTGCTGCGTCTCCCGAGCTGAGTCTCAGGATGACAGCCTTGGAGTGCAGACTATCTGCCTTCATGGAGCAGCAGCGGGCACTGATGGCCAGCCTGTCTGGCGCATCTGCCCCGACCACCGGGACATCGACATCGAAGTCGATCCCGGAAACCGAGCCGATACTCGAGACCCTGATGGCTCGAGGTCGACCTCGGTCGCGGTCTCCCTCGACCTCCCGTTTGGGACCCAGGGCGTCGATGCCGGTGCCTCCGGCATCGGGGCGGGTGCTCCCAGGCCCCACGGGGTCGGATCCTGACTCCTCATTGGACAAGTCCTCCTGGGAGATGGAGGATGAGGAGTCCCCCGACACTTTCAAGACTCGGTGCGTCCTGTCGGACTCACCGCAGTCTGAACTCCGGAGTAGATCCCCTCCAGAGGATACCCAGTTCTCAGAGTTTGTCCGGAATATGGCCATCGCGTTGGCTATCCCGGTGGACACCAAGGAAGAGCCTCGAGCCGAGGAGCTCGAGGTCCTGCAGTACGACTCCCCTCCAAAGGAGGCCTTTACTGTCCCGGTTCCTCCGATGCTGGAACGGCTCCTCTTCCAGATGTGGGAGGCACTGGCCTTGGCGCCGGTTTTAAGCAAGCGAGTCGATTCGATCTATCGACTCCGGAAGAGCCCTGGCTTTCAGAAGGCACAGCTATCACACCATTCCATGGTTGTGGAATCGGCCATGCATCGCCTGAGGAGTCAGAAGATGCACTCTGCAGTGCCCCCCGGTAGGGAGGCCTGGAACCTCGATGGGGTTGGTAGAAAGTGCTTCCAGGGCTCGATGCTTGCTTGCCGTGTCCAGTCTTACCAGCTGTACATGGGCATGTATTTGCGAGACCTGGCCAAGGAGTTGGCCGGATTCTCTGCTGGTCTCTCCGGGGAGCCCTTGCAGAGATTCAAGTCCTTGTTTTGGGGATTCAGGACTGCTCTAAGTTTGTCCCGCGCCGCTTACGATGGCTTCGAGACTTCGGCTCGAGTTGCGGCAGCCGGCATCGCAGCTCGACGCCAGGCGTGGCTGCAGTCATCGGACCTTGAGCCATGGGTTCAGGACAAGTTGGTCGAGAAGGCCGCACAGCTCGAGACCAAGCACCTTACAAGGATAAGGCTGTCTAGAAAGACCTCTGCCCCTTCTCACAAAAAGAAGGGCTCTGGTAAAAAGCCCTTTTACCCAAGGAAGGGCACTGCCTACAAACAGTACCCACAATATCAGGCTGCCCAAGCTGTCCCTCGGGGTCAGCAAGCCAAGGGGCAGGGTAATGGACCCCGTAGGCAGAGGACCCCCAAGCCTCCGGCCCCTGCTCCCACTCAGCAGGGTGGGGGTTTTTGACTCCTTCAGCATAGCCTCTCCGTCCCTGCTCTCCCAACCCTGCACAGGAGGTCGCCTCGCTCTGTTTGCCCACCAGTGGCCACTCATCACTGGAGACAGTTGGGTGTTAAGCATAGTCCAGAAGGGCTATGCTCTACACTTCCAGCAACTGCCGCCTCCATACTTTCCAGGGGAGCCTCCAAGGCCTCCCCTGCACACAGATCTTCTCCTTCAGGAGCTCCAAGGTCTGTTGGTAGACAGGGCAGTGGAGCCTGTGCCTCCCCACTTGCAAGGTCAAGGGTTCTACTCCAGGTATTTCCTGGTACCCGAAAGAACCGGTGGTCTTCGACCTATTCTGGATCTCAGAAACCTCAAGAAGTTCCTGGAGAAGGAAAAGTTCAAGATGCTTACTCTTGGAACTCTTCTGCCCTACCTCCAGCAGGGAGATTGGCTATGCTCCTTAGATCTAAAGGATGCGTATACCCACATCCTCATTCATCCAGACCACAGAAAGTACCTCAGGTTCATTGTGGGAGGAAACCATTATCAGTACAGGGTACTGCCTTTTGGCCTCACCTCCACTCCCAGAGTCTTTACCAAATGCCTGGCAGTGGTGGCAGCCTACCTGAGAAATCAGGGAATCTTTGTCTTCCCCTATCTGGACGACTGGCTCATCAGGGGTCAGACATGCCAGACAGGCCACCCTCAGAATTATTGCTCTTCTTCAGAACCTGGGGTTTGTAATAAACTTCGCAAAGTCCACTTTGCTCCCCTCCCAAAACTTAGAGTTCATAGGAGCAAGGTTGGACTCGCTGCTGGCAAAGGCGTTCTTGCCAAAAGACCGAGCCCAGAGACTGATAAACTTAGCCAACCAGTTTCTCCTCAGGTCGCTGGTCTCCGCCAGACTCTGCCTAAGGCTTCTTGGCCACATGGCTTTGACAGTACATGTGACCCCGAATGCCAGGCTCCATATGAGGCCTGCACAGTGGTGCCTGCGGACTCAGTGGTCACAGGCCACAGGCAACCTCAAAGACAGGATAAAGGTGTCCAAACACTTGCTGCACTCCCTCAGATGGTGGCTACACACACCCAATCTGTTGAGGGGAGTACCTTTTCAGAGTCCTGCGTTCACAGTGGTCTTGACCACGGATGCCTCCCTGCAGGGCTGGGGGGCTCATTGTTTAGGCAAGTGCACCCAGGGCCTGTGGTCTCCCTGGGAATCTGCACAACAAATCAATCTCCTGGAACTCCGAGCTATTCGGTTAGCCCTCAAGGCTTTTTCTCAGACCCTAGCTCATCAGTCTGTCCTAGTTCAAGCAGACAACCAGGTAGCCATGTTCTATGTGAACAAGCAGGGCAGAACTGAGTCCAGGCTTCTCTGTCAGGAAGCACAGGACCTTTGCTTGTTTGCTCTCAGACACAACATGCTCCTCAAGGCAGTATATCTACCCGGCCAGGGGAACCACCTGGCGGACAGGTTGAGCAGGATTCTGCAACCACACGAGTGGCAGCTCCATCCTTTGGTAGTTCAAAAGATTTTCATGAAATGGGGACTTCCATCCATAGACTTGTTTGCCAGTCCTCTAAACAAACAGCTGCCAAACTTCTGCTCCAGGCAACCGCATCCTCTGCGGGTAGCAGCAGATGCTTTTCTGATTCCCTGGTCTCAGGGCCTCCTGTATGCGTTTCCTCCCACGCCCTTGGTGGCCCGAACTCTGTTCAAGATTCTTCAGGACAAGGCCTCAGTCCTGCTGGTGGCTCCCAGGTGGCCCAGACAGCCCTGGTTTCCACTTCTCCTTCAATTGGCAGTGGATCCCCCTCTGCCTCTGGGGTTACAACCCGACCTGCTCTCTCAGGATCAGGGTACCCTTCTGCACCCCAATCTCAAAGCTCTAAATTTGATGGCCTGGAGGCTGCAAGGGTAGTTTTGGCTCCCTGGGGCCTGCCTCAGGAGGTGGAAGAAGTTCTCTTGGCCTCTAGGAAGCAGTCCACTAGGAAAACCTATGCTCTTCAATGGAAAAGGTTTTCAGTGTGGTGTCAGTTACGTACAGAGGATCCTTTCTCCTGTACTGTGCCAGTAGTGCTTCAATACTTACTGCACTTATCCAATCAAGTTCTTAAGTCCAATTCTGTTCGGGTCCACCTCTCAGCTCTAGCAGCTCACCACTCACTGGTGGAAGGACATTCTCTGTTGGTTCACCCATTGGTATCCCGGTTTCTCAGAGGCTTGCTCTTGCTCAAGCCTCCAATTCGTCGTCCTGCCCCCGAGTGGGAGTTGAATGTGGTCTTGCAACAACTGACTCGCCCACCTTTTGAGCTGATGGCTACTTGTCCACTATGCTTCCTGTCCTGGAAGACACTCTTCCTGATAGCCCTTACTTTGGCTAGGCGAGTGAGTGAGCTTCAGGCCCTGGTCTGTGATAGGCCTTACACCAGAATTTATAGGAACAGGGTAGTCCTCAGGACTCATCCAAAGTTCCTCCCAAAGGTTGTCTCCACTTTCCACCTCAACCAGGAGGTGGTTCTTCCAGCATTCTTCCCTAGGCCTCATGCAAGCCAGGCTGAAGCAGTTTTGCATACCCTGGTCTGTAGGAGGGCCTTATCCTTCTACCTTGACCGTACGCAAGGGCACAGAAGGGCTACTCAGCTCTTCATATCTTTTGACCCTAATAATTTAGGGTTAGCTGTGTCCAAGCGTACCTTGTCCATCTGGGTGGCTGACTGTATCACCTGGGCTTACAGGGCGGCTGACCTTCCTTTGCAGGGTCGGGTCACGGCCCAGTGTGTCAGGGCAATGGCTGCCTCAGTGGCTCATCTCTGCTCTGTACCATTGGTAGACATCTGCAGGGCTGCAACTTGGTCTTCAAGCCAGACTTTTGCGGCCCATTACTGTCTGGAGAGGGAGTCCCGTAGGGACAGTGCTTTTGGCCAAGCAGTACTCCGGAATCTCTTTGAGGTTTAGGCAACTCCTGCCCTCTGGGCTACCGGTGGAGGTTGTGTCAGTGGAAAGACTTTCTTTGATGCTGGGACTAGAGGGAGTTCTCTTGTTCAGCCTGGGTTCCTCGGTAGCCCAGAGCTAGGGAGTCACCCATATGTGAGGACTGACTTCCTGCTTGGTCCTGGAGAAAGAGTAGTTACTCACCTGTAACAGGTGTTCTCCAGGAGCAGCAGGAATCAGTCCTCACAACCCTCCCTCCTCCCCTGGGAGTTGCAGTTGTACATAGTTTATTTTTCATTTTTGTGTGCTGTTCTTAGCTATGTCATTTGACTGAGGTAAGATTGGCACCTTTAGGCGGGAAGGGAACCGCGCATGCGTGCCTGCATTCCCAAAGGCTTTCATAGAAAGCTGGGGAAATGCTCCGCTGGGGCTTCATCGGCGTCGATGACACCCATATGTGAGGACTGATTCCTGCTGCTCCTGGAGAACACCTGTTACAGGTGAGTAACTACTCTTTCCTTACGGCCCCGATCGATAGTCACTATCCCTTTCAATGCTGTTCCAGCATGCTTAGGGTTCTCCATAAACAACCACCTCCCTGTGGTAGTTAAAAGGTTTTTGCACCATGACCTTCAGTTTAGGTACATCTGAAGCCCTCCATATACTCTCTTTTTTCCTAAGTGACTTCAGTTAGGAAGGACATTCAGAATCTTCAGAAAATAGGAGGCTCCAATGCCTCATACTTCTGTCCTTCTTTGTTATAGGATATAGGGATCTTTAAAGCCCCTCTTCTCCTATAAGAACTTTGTCTCTTTAAGGTCAAAAGAGCTTCAGTCATATCTAATAGGGACTTCCGCGTTTCCCGCAAAAGTCCTGCCTCATTGAACTACCGCAGTTCCACTGGGGTTTTTCTTCTCGCCCTAAAGGTTCTGACCTCAACCTGTCTTTTGCACAGTTTATTTACCTCTGCTTACGTTGAGGTACCCCTTGAGGATATTCTGCTGTTTCATATTATCACATCCATATGAACCTCCATAAACCTTTTACAATACCACCAGGTGAGGTCCATATTGGTGTATTGCAGTTCAATATTTACTACTAAATCACCTGCACAGGAACTCCTATCTAGGCGTCCTGTTTGGTCCAGCTGTTCCACAGCATATCTTTTTAATTCAACTCCTACCCTCCATCCCTAGGATGCCTGAGGTTCTGTCGAATAGCATGGCTTTCTCAGATTCGCAACATGCTGGGACGCCTCCAGGCATATTAGCTTGGGAGTCCCCATATGTGAAGACTCATTCCTGCTTGTTCCTGGAGATAGCACAGTTACTTACCTGTAACAGGTGATCTCTGGGAACAGCAGGAATAAGTCTTCACAACCCACCCACCTCCCCTAGGAGTTGTATCTCTCTATCTCTATCTTTCCCCTCATTCTCTCTTTGTCTCAGCTTTAAAACTTAACTGAGGAGATGCAGTTGGGAAAGGCGGGAAGGCAGCACGCAGGTGTGATGGGATGCTCCCAAAAGCGTTCTAATTGGACGCTGGGGAGCGTTCCCGTGCAGACTCCGTCGGTACCGATGTACCCATATGTGAAGACTTATTCCTGATGTTCCCAGAGATCACCTGTTACAGGTAAGTAACTGTGCTTTATGGAATGCCAAGCCTCCCTGGTATGTCGGATTCTGCCGCCTGCAGGCAGATAATCAAAAACTAGGAATCTGCTTTAGGGTAGAGGCAAGTGCTGAGTGTTGCAATTTCCTCTCTCATGGTCAAGAGCACTGGCTGTAGGCTGGGCCGGTAATGTGTTGCCGTAGGGTTGGTACCTCCGGTGTAGATAGGATTGCCAGGAGTACTGGTAGTGGTATGTTCTCCTGAATTGGGGGAATTGAAGTCACCTAGATGGCGAGGCTGGTTCTGCAGGCTGTGGTGATAACTGTTGAAGAATTGTCCTTAACATCTAACGTAGCCGCCTGCACTTTTGAGTTAAACATTTTATTGCCAGGGCAGAGTGCATCTGTAAGGCGCTTGTGTAGATCCTCTTAAAGGCCTGACACTCTCAGCTAGGCAATTCGTCTGGCAGAAATGGCCATAGCCATGGAGCGAGCCATCGAGTCATAGGTGGCTCGGATCACATGATAAAGGGTTCATGGAGGTTTGTATGCAGCTGGGCCTAATACTCTACAAAGAATAGTGGTCATTCAGCTGTAGAAGGCAGTCATGGTGATAGTGCAGGATCTGGAGCCATGCACCAGACTCCTCATGGCTAAGATGTCACTCTGGTTTACTTTTTTACCCATGTCCTCTAGTATTCTCTGCTCCTTGCTCAGTGATTAGTGGGCCTGGGTTTGGATATCTTGACTTTCCTAAACACTGCCCCAGAGACCACAGATTGATGAGCTCATTGTTGGTAATCTATTCCCAGGGCAGAAAAGAGTTTGAATTTCAGATCAAGGCACCTTGAGATAGTGTGCACGGACATCAGAGTTTTCCAAATGGATGTCTGGAGATCTTGCAAAATCTGATGTCTTGAAGGACTACAAAAAAAAGGGACTGCTGTTTCTGGATAGAGATCTGCAATTGTAAGTATTTACTAATGGGAATTTTTCTAAATCTTGGGGGGAAAAAGGAATTCTTTAGATTAAAGCTGATTCCTCTGTGAACCCAGTGTATTTGTTAAATCAGTCAGGACCTAGTAGCAGCAAAGAGCCTTAATTTAAATCAAATCAGACTATAACTTAGCATAAGCAGGTTTAGTATTCCTTGAGCAATAAATTATTTCTAGAGATGTTTACAAAGAGGCCTTCTACATAAGGAAACAGCACAAGCACTGGCAAGTCAAATGCAAGGCATTGATAAGGCAGGCAAAGAGAGAATTTGAGAAGAAGCTTGCTGCGGAAGCAAAAACGCGAAATAAAGACCTTTTCAAGTACATTCGTAGCAAAAAACCTGTGAGAAAGTCAGTTGGTCCATTAGATGATAAAGGGGTTAAAGGAGCACTAAGAGGCGACAAGGCGATAGTGGAGAGACTGAATGAATTCTTTGCTTCGGTCTTTACTGAGGAAGATGTAGGGATGTTACCCATGACTGAAGTGGTATTTAAAGGTGCAGAAGAATTGAAGGAAATATCGATACATCGGGAAGATGTCTTACAACTATTAGATAAACTGAAGAGTAGCAAATCACCTGGACCGGATGGTATACATCCAAGGTTGTTGAAAGAACTGAAATATGAGATTGCAGACCTGCTATCAGTAATCTGTGAACTATCATTAAAATCATCTCTAATGCCTGAAGATTGGAGGATCGCCAATGTAACAACAATTTTTAAAAAGGGTTCCAGGGGTGATCCGGGAAACTACAGACCGGTGAGCCTGACGTCAGTGCCAGGAAAAATGGTAGAAACCATCATAAAGAATAAAATTACTCAGCATGTAGATAGTCACAACCTAATGGGAGACAGCCAACATGGCTTTAGACAAGGAAGATCTTGTCTTACTAATCTGTTATGTTTTTTTTGAAGGAGTGAATAAACAGGTGGACAAAGGTGAGTCGGTTGATATTGTGTATCTGGACTTTCAGAAAGCCTTTGACAAGGTCCCTCATCAGAGACTTTTGGCAAAACTAGAGTCATGGGATAGGAGGCAGTGTACTATTGTGGATCAGGAACTGGTTAAAAGATAGAAAGCAGAGGGTAGGGCTAAATGGCCAATTTTCCCAGTGGAGAAAGGTGAATAGTGGTGTACCCCAGGGATCTGTGCTGGGTCCGCTGCTTTTTGACATATTCATAAATGACCTGGAAAGTGGAATAACGAGTGAGGTTATCAAATTTGCAGATGACACAAAACTATTTAAAGTTGTTAAAACCCAAGAGGATTGTGAAAAATTGCAAGAGGATCTTGATAAATTGGAAGACTGGGCATCAAAATGGCAGATGGAATTTAATGTGGACAAGTGCAAAGTTATGTACCTAGGGAAGAACAACCCAAACTATGGTTACACGATGCAAGGTTCCACATTAGGAACCACCACCCAGGAAAAAGATTTAGGCGTCATTGTGGATACCATGTTTAAACCCTCGGCCCAGTGTGCAGCGGCGGCCAAGAGCAAATAGAATGCTAGGTATGATAAGGAAAGGAATGGAAAATAAAACAAAAGATATTATAATGCCTCTATATCGTTCCATGGTGAGACCGCACCTTGAATATTGTGTGCAATTCTGGTCGCCATATCTTAAAAAGGATATAGCGATTTTAGAAAAGGTTCAGAGAAGAGCCACCAAAATGGTAAAGGGGATGGAAGGATACTCCCATGAAGAAAGGCTAAAAAGGTTAGGGCTCTTTAACCTGGAAAAGAGACGGCTGAGGGGAGATATGATAGAAGTCTATAAATTAATGAACGGAGTGGAACGGGTAAACGTAGATCGATTGTTTACGTTATCAGAATATAGAAAGACTAGGGGACATGCAATGAAGCTACAGGGTAAACTATTTAAGACTAATAAAAGAAAATATTTTTTTCACTCAACGTGTAATCAAACTCTTGAATTTGTTACCGGAGGATGTAGTAAAGGCTGTTAGTGTAGCTGGGTTTAAAAAAGGTTTGGACAAGTTCCTGGAGGAAAGGTCCATAAACCATTATTAAGAAGTGACCGAAGATATCAATGCTTGACCCAGTACAAGCATTGTGGAACTTGTGTCTCTTGGAGAAACTGCTAGGTACATATGACCTAGATTGGCCACTGTTGGAAACAGAATACTGGGCTTGATGGACCTTGGTCTGACCCAGTATGGCATATCTTATGTTCTTATGTTCTAAGGTGAAAGACCTGTGAAATGTTTTAAATAGGTGTTAAAGCCAGGCAACAGTTCCCACCTCTGGGATAATCGTAGCTTTATAGCTACTTAAACCTCTTAAAGGAAAGGATGTGCCATATTCACTCTCATGTGCAGCTGTTTATTCTCATCAGCATACATTAAGGACCTGAGATTAGTTAAATTTCAGGTGAACAAAGTACATTAAACGTATTAGGTATAATTTTATTAGTATAAGTATCACCAGCAACCCTTAGTAAGTAAAGAACTTAAAAATCTAAACACAACCAAAGAGGGAGGAGTGGTCTAGTGGTTAGGACAGGGTACTTCAGGCCGGAGGGCCGGGGGTTCAAGTCCCACCTGGGGACAGCAATCTCAGGCCAGAGGGACTGGGATTTCTAGTCCTGTAGGCACTCCTTGTGGTCTTGGGCAAGCCACTTAACCCTCCATTGCCCATGTTCCCTGTAAGTATTAGTGTATGTGTCTCATATCCCCTCGTGTTAAATGTATCCCCCAATTGACCGCTTTGACCCGGTGAAAAGCGTGATATAAATACAGCTAAATAAATAAATAAATAAACCTTAAAACGAAAATGCAGACAGCAGTCCAGCAGAGAGATGGGGGCTTTCCAGTCTTTTGCATTGAGAGTCACATGTATGATTTTCTCCCAGTTGGTGAGGGGTCTTACGTGTGCACAAGGTGCAAGGAACTCTTTACTCTCAGGGAACGAGTCCGATCTCTGGAGGCAAGAGTAGCAGACTTGGAAGACATAAGGAAGATAGAGAGGTACATAGACGATACCTACAGGGATATAGTCCTGAAGTCCCACCTCCAGTCTGGCAGCATCCCTGTTGCCATCGAGGAGAGAGGTCACGTGACAGAGCATCACCCTGGAGTGGCAGGAAGTGATCTATCACTCAAAAGGTTATAGGTCTATTTCACAGAGGATTCAGCTATTGCTATATATATTATCTACTCCTCCAATATGTTCAAGGCTATTTACTTAATTGCTCAAAAGTAAAGCCCGATTATTATATAAAGCTCTTTTATACGCGGAGATAACAATCTGTTTGGGATATCCCCGATGCTGGAAATCCTGTATCAACTTGCGAGCTTGTTTTTATAGTCTGCAGGATCCGAGCAGTTTCTTCTGTAGTGGAAGAACTGTGACAGTGGCAGGCTATCTCGTAATTGTTTTGGGTGTCCACTTTGATAGTGGAGAAAAGTATTCCTATCTGTCTCTTTTCTATATAACAAGGTTAACCATCCATTTTTTCCTTTCCTAATAGTGACATCTAAAAAAGTAATGCTCTGCTGATCATAAGTGTGTGTGAATTGTATCGCGGGATCTAGACTATTCAACCAAGTAAAAAACTGCAGTAATATGATGTCTGGTCCTCTCCATGTCATAAAAACATCGTCGATGTATCGCTTCCATAATAATACATGAGCTTTATAAGGGGAATGTATTAACCAGCGTTGTTCATATAGATCCATGAACAAGTTGGCAACTGAAGGGGCGCTTGTAGCACCCATGGCCAAGCTCGCAGGTTGATACAGGATTTCCAGCCTCGGGGATATCCCAAGCAGATTGTTACCTCCGCGTATAAAAGAGCTTTATATAATAATCGGGCTTTACTTTTGAGTACCAGCAGAGTGAAGCAAACTGACGATATCAACATTAATTTAATAACGAACATTCTCCTTACAGTAAACAAATTAAAAAAATCATTAAGTCATCTCAATGTCATAAGCACATTACCGGGGTTGGAACAAAAGAAAATCAGATGTGTCTGGACCAGGCATCAAAATTTTAAGGAGAAACTTAGCCCCACCATGCTCAGACCATTAACTGCTTTTTCACTGAGAAGTAATACAGGACATCATCCCTGTGGAGAATGTAACATATGTTTTATATCAGAAGACATTATGGACTTTGAATATAACATTACGTATCATTTGCGCCATCAGATTTCCTGCAATACTAGTTTTGTCGTATATGGCATTAAATGCCCATGCCAACTGTTGTATATTGGCAAAACGATTCGATCATTTAAAGTCCGTATGAATGAACATTGTAGTCGTCTGCGATGCAAAGTACAGGAAGACCCAATTGTGGCACACTGTTTACAGCATCAACATGAATTTGAGGATCTTAGATGTTTTTGTCTGGATAGAGTTTTAACCGGACAGAATGGTAAGACCATAGAACAATCATTGATCATTAGAGAGCAACGTTGGATATATCGTTTGGGAACAGTATCCCCGGGAGGTCTAAACGCTGTAGAATGGGGGGTATGTCTCTGAGTGATTGACAGGATGTGTCATGTGGTTAAGAGCCGGAAACATTTAAATGGCTATGGTTACCATCATCCCGCATGCGCGGCGATTTTTTGAAGCTGACCAGCTCGATAACACACACGCTGGATAGCGCTAGCAGGAGTTGTCTCCGCAATTTAATAAGGTATGTGTAGGAACGCTGAAAATATCCAAGAGATTCTGTTGTTCGTCTTGGCATTACATAGAAGATGTGTTTATTTACAGCATTCTATTGACCCCTGATGAAACTTACATGAAACGCAAATGCGGTGCCGAATGGTGGCGTCGGGGCAAGTCAAGATAAGCATAAAGACAAGATAAATCATAAGATAAGCCTTTCCTACTTATTGCATTCATGTACAGCTCATAGAAATATACCATTGAGATAATCACTAAGGTTTGAATGCAAGTGTATGAAAATCAATACGAACTGTGGTTGTTGATGCAAAGGTAGTGCAACTGGGAGCCAATTCCGTAATATGTACTGATAAACGTCTGAGACCCAGTTCCAATTAATCTTTCAGCTCAGATGTGAGATGCGTGGAAAAGAGTGGTTTTGGGAAATCTACAACTAATTAAGTAAATAGCCTTGAACATATTGGAGGAGTAGATAATATATATAGCAATAGGAAGTGATCTATAGCAAGGACCTGTCCTGCAGGTGATGTAAAACCCTCTCACACCGAGGAAGTTTCTCCAGGGCCATGTGCCCATGAGGGAAGGGTTAGGACAGCTGTTATAGTTGGTGATTCGATCGTTAGGCATGTAGATAGCAGGGTGGTTGGTGGACGTGAGGATCGCTTGGTAACATGCCTGCCTGGTGTGAAGATAGCGGACCTCACGCACCACCTAGACAAGGTCTTAGATAGTGCTAGGGAGGAGTCTGCTGTTTTGGTACATGTCGGTACCAATGACATATGAAAATGTGGTAGGGAGGTTCTGGAGTCTAAATTTAGGCTTTTAGGTAGGAAGTTGAAATCCAGAACTTCCAGGGTAGCTTTCTCCGAAATGCTTCCCGTTCCACGCGCAGGGCCCAAAAGGCAGGCAGAGCTCCGGAGTCTCAATGCGTGGATGAGACAATGTGCAAGGATGAGGGTTTTGGATTTGTTAGGAAATGGGGAACATTCTGGGGAAAGGAGGGACTCTTCCAAAGGGATAGGCTTCACCTTAACTGGGATTGAACCAGGCTGCTGGCATTAACCTTTAAAAAGGAGATAGAGCAGCTTTTAAACTAGATTATAGGGGAGAGCCGACAGTCGCCCAAAAGCGCATGGTTCAAAACAATGTATCCTTGAAGGATACTACCAAAAAAATGAAGTTAGGGCACATCAGCAGAGAGGTTCCATTAAAGACAAAGGTAGCCCAAATGCCCTTGAGTACAGAGCAGACAGAGCTTAAAGATTCCAAAGTACCCCTGCCTACCGATAACCAGATTAATATGAATAAAATACAGTCTCTAAAATGCTTGTATGCAAATGCTAGAAGTCTAAAAAATAAGATGGGAGAGTTAGAATATATAGCGCTAAATGAGAAGTTAGATATGATTGGTATTTATTTTATTTATTTATTTTACAGTTTTTATATACCGCGCTCTTTGGTATCAGCGCGGTTTACAGATAACAAATTTCGCATTAGAACAGTCCTTTGCTTACATTATAACAGGGTCTTTTGCTTACATTATAACAGGGTCAGTAACTTGGAGACAACATGGTAAACTATATACAAGCTATATACAGAAAGATATATTACCTCTGGAAATTTACAGTTAAATTGGGTCATAACTTTGGGTGTGCAGAGCGTCTAGGTCGTGTTCTGTTATGACTATGTTGTTGGAATGTCAGAGGCTGTGTGAGTGATTTGTGAGATGGGGGGAGGAGGTGTAGGGTTAGGGCCTAAAAGATGATGACAGAATAGGTAGTGTTTGAGGGCCTTTCTAAATTGAGAGAGGTCTTTTATTGATCGGATATGAGGAGGGAGATTATTCCAGCAAGTTGGAGCGAATAAGGTGAAGGCCTTGTCTCTGGTTGTTTGGTTACATTTAGTGTACTCCTTTGGTACGACAAGAGTATTGGCGGCTGCGGATCTTCTCAGTCTGTTCGTGGGGGTGTTGATAATAAGTGATGAGAGGGAAGGTGGGGCTATTTGATTAATTGCTTTAAAGGATAGCAGAAGTGCTTTGTAAGTTATCCTGGCTTGTAGGGGTAACCAGTGAAGCTCTGTTAGTATGGGGGTGATGTGGTCTCTACTGGAAGTACCGCAGAGGATGCGGGCTGCTGAGTTCATCGCCAATTGGAGTGGGTTGAGGGTGCTCTTGGGTAGACCATGTAGGATGATATTGGCATAGTCAAAATGAGGTGTTATAAGGGCTTGGAAGACTGTTCGGAAGTCATTGGGGCGAGTAGTGGTCTTAAGGGTTTCAGCGTTCTTAATTTATAGTAAATGGATTTAACGGTCTGCTTTATGTGATCTTTGAAGGTCAGTTCTTGGTCGATGGTTACTCCCAGGTAGCGAATTGATGATTTACATGGTAGTTCCGCATCTCTCACCTTCAAAGTTGTAGGGGGGGAGAATTTCTTATTCCTGGTTACGAATAGGACTTCCGTTTTCTTGAAGTTTATTCGCAGGTTCTGGGATAGGAGCCAATCTGTAATCGCGTTGAAGCAGGCGATAATTGGGGAGAAGTCAGGGGCATTAATTTTTATTGGCGTGAATATTAGTACGTCATCTGCGTAGATCAAGCTGGAGGCGTTAAATGTTTTGATGATTTCACAGATTGGTTGGATATATATGTTAAATAGAAGAGCTGATAAAGAGGATCCCTGGGGTACACCCTGTTGTTGTTGGAAAGGATCGGAGGTTGAAGATCCTATCCGCACCTGTTGCCAGCGGTTGTTTAGGTAGGATCTACACCATTCCCAAGCTGATCCCTGGACTCCCTTTTCTTTAAGACGGTGAAGAAGTTGTACATTAACCGAGTCGAACGCTGCTGAGATGTCAAGGAAGATGAGGATGAACCCATTTTCAATTTTGTCAATCCCTCTTGATAAGGTGTTGATGAGTAGTGTGAGAAGGGTCTCTATGCCATGTGATTCTCGGAATCCGTGTTGGCAGGGATCGAGGGGAGCTGAAGTATCTATATGTTGTTGCAATTGGATTTGTACCACCTTCTCGATGATTTTGGCTAGAAGGGGTATACTTGAAATTGGACGATATGAATCAGTTTTTGCTGGGTCGAGTTTATTGTTCTTTAGGAGAGGGCGTATTGAAGTTTGCTTGAGAGATGATGGGAATGATCCAGTGGTGAAGGAAAGTTGCATGATAAGGGCAAGTATGGGGCTCAGTTCAGCACGCATTGTTCTGATCCAGTAGGCAGGGCATGGATCGTTTGGGGCTGTGGTAGTATTCAAGGTGGCAATAAGGTCAGTGATGGGTTTCACTGTGGGAGCGACAAAATTTTTTAGAGGCTGAATAATTGAGGCGGGGTTAGGTATACAACTTGGTGTGGAGTTCGTGTTAATGGATTTAGATTGAAGATAGTCGGCAAAAGCCTGAGGTTGAATTGATATTGTTTGGTTGGAGGATGGTGCCTTGGTTAAGGATTTAGTGATGTTAAAGAGGTCTCGTGGTTTGTTCAGTGATCGGAGGAGGGTTTCTGTATGGTGTTCCCTCATCTTTTCAGCTGTTTTCTCCCGGTGTTTAGGGCATTTTCGTAATCCATTTAGTCAATTGGAGCACGTGATCTGCGCCATTTTCTCTCTTGTTTTCTTAGATTCTGGAGGGATAGTCGTAGTTCAGTGGAGAACCATGGTTTTGGGTTTCTACTTTTTAGTGCTGTGCTGGATGCTGGTGGTCTTACTGAGGAAGGTAGATGTGAAGAGGAGTTCAGGGTGTTGTACCAATTGTTGATCAGTTCATCAAGGTCATTGGTTGGTAGACAAAGGGTTGGAAGAGTCTGGCTGATGAAGTCATCCTTGTTGAGCGTTTTGAAACGGGCTGTTGGTCCTGATGAGATTAAATTTGTATGTCTTGCTGGAATACTGTTTTGCTGATATGGGACTTGGAAGGATAATAAATCATGATCAGACCATGGGACAGGGGTATGAGATAGCTTAAAGTTGGTGTTCGCTGTAGCCTGAGGTGCAAAAATGAGGTCAAGGGTGTTACCCTTGAGGTGTGTAGGGGAGCTAACTAGCTGCGAGTAGTTGAGGTCAGCCATGGCATCAAGGAATGTGGTAGAATGGCTATGGTGAAGTGAGGAGAGGTTAAAGTCGCCCATTAACCAGTTGGATTTGCGTGGGCTTTCTAGGTTGCAGGCAAGCTCTATTATATTAGATAAATCTTCTGGTGGTGAGGATGGGGCTCTATATATGAGATTTAGGATGATATGTTTGTTAGCTATAGTAACTAGGTCCATGTGTGGTACTCCTGGTGGAAAGTAATCTAAATTGAAGGTTAGTTCGTGAAAGAATGAGAACACCACCTCCTCTTTGGTCTGCTCTGTGGCATGTGTGTATTGAGTATTCTGGGGGAATGAGTTGGTTTATAAGGACATTGTCTGTGTCCGCTAGCCATGATTCTGTGACCAGGAGGATGTCTAGTTTCAGCTTTGTGATGAGATCTGTAATGACTGGCCACTTTTTACGTACTGAGCGGGCGTTGATGAGTGCACAGTTTAAGTTAGCATGTGAGGGAACAGGATTGGGTTTAGAACTACTAACAGTGTTAAGGGAGATATATAGTAGATGAGAGTGCCTAACATGGTGTGGTTGTGGAGCTGAGTGATGATAGGAGGAATGATATTTTCTTCCTAGTCCATGCAATATGGGGATCTTGTGTGAGGTGGTAGGGAATGCTGCTGTGTTTTGGGTGGTGTGTGTTAAGAGATAGAGGCTAACTAATGCAAATAGAGAGAGAGCCATGGTTACAGCAATGGGAGGATACAATGTAGGTAATACGGGTCTTTAGAAACAGTAAATGCAGATTAACTGGTTAGGTACAGAGCAGTGGAATAGTTAACAATTGTATCAAAGCAGGTCTATCAAGTAGGAACAATGTATTCTGTTAATTAGATACAGTAGCAAATCTTATTTTAAGGGAGGTCTGTTTGTAACAGAGTAACAAGGAGTGAACTTCTCTAGTATATTAGGTCTGCTGTTACCTTATAGATGGGGTAGAAGTGGGTTACCTAGGTGAGTTGTTAGGGTATATCAGAGTCTCAGGTTATTATTCTGATGTTTTCTTGGCGCAGGAGTCAGATTCTGTTGCAGGTGAGAGTTCTGGCTTCATTCGTAGGGTTGCTGACGTGCCACTGCCTAAGGGCCACGCCAAAGGGCCCTCTGGCGAGGCCCTCAGGCGCGGGCCCGCAAGGCACGGGTGCGCTTGCCGGCGGCACCCTTTATAGAGGCTGCTGGGACCTCCCACAACCCGGATTGGGCTGGAGTGCAGGAGCGGGAAAACGAAGCTCCCCCTGTGCTCTACCCCGACCGGGGAGCTCTACAAATGGCTGCTGTTTGATCGTGCAACTCTCTCCTGCCCGCGGCACCTTCAGGTAAGCCGCCGGGACCTCCCACAACCCGGATTGGGCTGGAGTGCAGGAGCGGGAAAACGAAGCTCCCCCTGTGCTCTACCCCGACCGGGGAGCTCTACAAATGGCTGCTGTCTGATCGTGCAACTCTCTCCTGCCCGCGGCACCTTCAGGTAAGCCGCCGGGACCTCCCACAACCCGGATTGGGCTGGAGTGCAGGAGCGGGAAAACGAAGCTCCCCCTGTGCTCTACCCCGACCGGGGAGCTCTACAAAATTTCTCAGAGACATGGTGGAAGGAGGACAACCAGTGGGACACTGATACCTGGGTAGAAATTATATCGTAATGATTGAGCTGATCAAGTTGGTGGAGGGGTTGTGCTCTATGTTAGAGAGGGCATTGAGTCACAAAGGATTAAAGTTTTACAGGAAGCAAAATTCGCTGTAAAATCTCTATGGATTGAAATTCCATGTAAAAAGGGGAAGGGGATGGCAGTGGGGTTGTACTATCGACTGCCTGGCCAGAATGAACAAATGGATGATGAAATGCTCAAAGAAAATAGGGGTAGCTAACAAAAGTTACAGAACGGTAATAATAATGGGTGATTTCAATTACCCCGGTATTGACTGGGTCAGTGTCATAGCAGGACATGCTAGGGAGGTAAAGTTTCTAGATGAAATAAATGACTGCTTCTTGGAGCAGCTGGTCCATGAACCGACCAGAGAGGAAGCCATTTTGGACTTAGTCCTTAGTGGAACACCAGATCTGGTGCAAGAGATAAGGGTGATGAGGCCACTTGGAAAGAGTGATCATAGCATGATTGTGTTTGATTTAATTAATGGAGGGGGGATGGTAAGAAAATCCACAGTACTTCCTTTTAACTTTCGAAAGGGAGATTATGATAAAATGAGGAAAATAGTTAAGAAAAAACTAAAAGGAGCAGTTGCAAATGTTGGACATATCTAGCTTGGGTGGTGTTTAAAAATACTATCTTGGAAGCCCAGACCAGCTGTATTCCATGCTTTAAGAAAAGTGGAAGGAATTCCAAAAAAACTGCCATCATGGTTTAAAGGTGAGTTCAGAGAGGCTGCTGTTGTCAAAAAAGCATCTTTCAGGAAATGGAAAAAAGAGCCAAATGACGAAAACGGGAAACAGCACAAGAACTGGCAAGTTAAATGCAAGGCATTGATAAGACAGGCAAAGAGAGAATTTGAGAAGAAACTTGCTGTGGAAGCAAAAATGCGTAATAAAGACTTTTTCAAGTACATTCATAGCAAAAAAACTGAGTCAATTGGACCATTAGATGATAGAGGGGTAAAAGGGGCAGTAAGAGGGGACAAGGCTATAGCAGAGAGAATGAATGAATTCTTTGCTTCGATCTTTACTGAGGAAGATGTAGGGATGTTACCCATGACTGAAGTGGTATTTAAAGGTATACTGCTGAAGAATTGAAAGAAATATTGATGCACCGGGAAGATGTATTACAACTATTTGTTAAACTGAAGAGTAACAAATCACCTGGATCGGATGGTATACATCCAAGGATGTTGAAAGAACTGAAATATGAGATTGCAGACCTGCTGTTAGTAATCTGTGAACTATCATTAAAATCATCTGCGAGTGGTGTGTGATGATCACAGGTTCTTTATTCAACAAAAAAAACTCCAAAGCGTTTTGGCCGTAGCCGCCTTCAGGGGGTTGGGAACTGCAAACAAATATTAACGAATGATAATAATAATTAAGCACATTAATATTAAAATTATAAATAATAAATAATAAATAAGGGAAATATAAATATATAAATATAATTAAAACCAAAAATAAAAAAACTCACTAAAAACATTTATTAATACAAGCATAGAACGCAAGGGAGGGCACACTTTAAATAGAATAGAAACAGTAATAAACATAAAACCAGTCTTGCCAAGCCCAAAGCAAGAACAAGGAGGAGGAGGAGATGAGGAGGAACAAAGGACAAAGTTGACTGGCACATGCACTGATATGCTAATACTTCATTATCCATAACCGTGCCACAATTTGCAAAACATTTCCCTGAAAATTGAATAGAACGGGATAAAACGTCATATGGAGGGAAAATCCAGAGAAAAGATACATCACGTTCTGCAGTATAGAAATGTACATACAGGGAAACATAAGTTAGGGAATTGTTGCTTTTAAACTGCCTCTCTCCTGTTTTCAACTCTGATCCCGCAAACTGCTCCACACTCAAAAACTAAGCCCTGAAATTGCTACACCGCTCCCAAAAGAACAACTTCCAGAGCTGCCCCACCCCATCCCCAAAAACTACACTGCTGCAAACTCCTCTAGCCTCCAAAACTACCCCTGCAATTTCCTATCCCCCACAAAATAGCCCACCTCACAAATACACTGTCTCACCAACCTGAAAAATTCTCTACCCCCAAAATCTATCTCTAGAGCTACCACAACACCCCACAATTTGCACTTACCACCAAAAAGCTACCCCCCTCCCTCCACAGTGGCCCCAACAAGCCCCAATCCCCCAATACTTTTGCCGTGCAAATTACCCACCCCTCAGCAACCCATCAAAAATAGTGGAGTGGAGGAGTGGCCTAGTGGTTGGGGCAAGGTACTTCAGGCCGGAAGGTCGGGGGTTCAAATCCCACTAGAGGACAGCAACCTTGGGCCGGAAGGACTGGGGTTTCTAGTCCCACAGGTGCTCCTTGTGGTCTTGGGCAAGCCACTTAACCCTCCATAGCCCATGTTCCCTGTAAAATAGTTATCTCCAAGTTATAATATCCTGTTCAATGTAATTTCAGTTTGTTCAATGTAAACCACACTGATGCAGAATAGCGCGGTATATAAGAGAATGTAAATAAATAAATAAATAAAAACAACTCTCCCCTCAATTTTCCCATGCAACACCTGCACAGTACAGAGAACACACGCATGCACAAACACACTACACACACAGACACAAATACACAGGGATTGCAAATAATTTTCTAGCTATGATCTTCTCTATTTTAAGATATTCATATATATATTAATCTTTTTTAATTCTATTGTGAACTTGTGACTGAACCATAGTTTCCTTATCTGTTGCTATGTATACTGGCAACTAATATCTGTTGCTTTGGGCAGGACTAGATTAAAGCATGACTTCAGGTATGTTACTAGTTTACTAAACTTTTAGAGGGGTAGGCTTATCAGATGTGATTAGGACTTGGGAGGTTATGATTGATAACTGTCTGGCTTTTTTCAGAATTGTACAGACTACATTAATGCCTTGATGCTGAAAGCATGGGTAATGTCTGGACATTTTGTAGAGTTTAAAACCTCTAATTGCAGATCTCCAATAAGCACAAATTTAGTTTTCACATATGGGTGACATCTGTACCGATGGATCCCACGTAGGAATGCTCCCCAACATCCAATAGGAAAGCTTTTGGGAGCACTCCACTGCACCTGCATGGCGCCTTCTCGCCTCCTCAACTCCTTCTCTTTACTTCTTTGTTTTCCGCGGAAACAAATCTGTCACTGCAGAAAATTCTCTTTTTTTTGTGGTTAGTGTCTGCCTTCCTTGTTGACACCGGCACAGTCTCAACACCGCCGGTTCCCCCCTCCTTTTTTTTTTTTCAGTCCAGGGTGTTTCTGCCCCAACTCCATTGTACCCGTCTCATCGTACTAGCGACCTAAGTGCTACGCCAAGACCATCTGACTGCCCGAGAAATGCTTCAGCTTCTGGGGCACAAGGCCTCAACAGTACATGTTGTCCCATATACCCGCCTGCATATGCGGACAGTCCAGTGGACTCTTGCCTTCCAATAGATGTAGGCCTCAGGCCACCTCAGGGACAAGATCCAAGTCACTGTTCCTCTCACCACATCCCTCCAATGGTGAGTTTCCCCAGAAAATCTCCTTGTCGGGTCACCTTTTGAGATGACTCCACATCAGTGCATCCTGACTACGAATGTCTCCAAACTTGGTTGGTTAGCCCATTTAGGCACTCTCTTTACACAAGGCCTCTGGCCAATGCAGGAGTCACAGCTCCAGATCAATCTCCTGGCGCTTCGTGCTATCTCAAATGCATTCAGGGTGTTTCACGATCACCTCAGGGCACAAAGAGTCTTAGGACAGACAGTCAGGTGGCCATCTCTGGTGTCTCCTTTTCATTTGAATCGGTTTACCATCCTGTATTCTTTCCTAGACCACATACGTCTAGAGCAGAAGCAACCCTGCATACACTTGACTGCAAGCATGCATTGCCTTTTTATCTCCAGAGCTCAAGATCACCGTAAAGCCTCACAGTTATTCATTTCCTTTGACTCTTCACCTGCATCTCCTCATATCTAAATATCTCCAGGAACAAGCAGGAATGTAGTCTTCACATATGGGTATCGTCGGTACCGATGGAGCCTGTGTGGGAACGCTCCCCAGCATCCAATAGGAACGCTTTTGGGAGCATCCCTTAGCACATGCGCACTGCCTTCCCGCCTTTCCAACTGTCCCTATTCAGTTCTTCGTTTTCCTCGGAGCCGACAGGACACATACCCTGTCACCGCAGAAAATTTCTTCTTTAAACTTGTTTTCTTGTGGTCGTGCTTGCCTCCGCACGACGCCTACTGGTACCGCCGGTTCATTTTTTTTTTTTCTTTCAAAAAAAAAATATATACTTCTGAACTATTTCTCTTAAGAAACTTTTCTTTTTCGGTGCTAGGTGCCATTTTGGGCATTAGGCCCCATTTTTCCTTAAAGATGGAAAAACCAGCTAGTGGTTTTAAAAAGTGCACTAAGTGTGGCGGTACCATTTCCGCCACCGACACCCATGACTGGAGTCAAATGTTTAGGCCCTGACCATTCTCCATCTGAGTGTCTCCCTTGTATGGGGATGACTAGAAGAGGAAGACAAAACCGGGCTGCAAAGCTCGGTACCCTCTTTCTTCGGATCCCAGGTTCATTGCATCTGTGTCTTCAAGAGCCTCTTCTTCCTCTCATGGATCTCAGGTAACTAAACATAAAAGCCGGTCCTCAAAGGGTAGCTCTCCTGCAAAGCATTGAGAGGCCATTGGCATTGCCCTTGAGGGAACCACAACGGCAAAACAGCCCTGGTGGGAGGTTTCGGCCTCCAAAGCATCAACGGGGTTCCAGGATGTTCTCGAGGCCTCGACCTCAACAGACCTACTGGTGCCATGCTCAGGGGTCCCAGCCGTCTTCACCGATACAGACACCCAGGCATCGGCAGCATCGATAGACCAGAGATTCCTCACTATCGAGCGCAGCATCGCAGCTCTCCTTACAGCTGCAGTACTGTTGACACCGATAGTTCAACGGACACTGGTACCGGTACCGACACCAACACTGGTACCGACAGTACCAGCCCCAGTGGGAATTCTTCCCATGCTGTCTTTGGCTGGCATCAAAAGATCAGTACCGGATCATCTTGGTACCGACTTCGATCGATACCGGGACCGTGCTTTGTACGAACATCATGATCAGAGATACTTCGAATCCTCCGACTCCGATGACTCTGATAATTCTGCCGGTACCAGAGTGTTTCTCCCAGAAGACTCCTCCCCAACGCAGAATGTCGCCTCCGGAGGACATGTCTTTTCAGGATTTTATTTGTGATGTTGCCAAAGGCATTTCAATCATGGTAGCTCCTGAAAAGGAACCTAGAGCAAAGGAATTCAAAATTCTCCAATATCATAAGGCCCCAAAGGAGGCAGCCACTCTGCCCATTCATGAAATTCTTCATGACTTGATGCTCAGAATGTGGGAGACACCTTTGACCACATCTCCTCATTCTAGGAGACTTGATACCATGTATCGAGTTCCACCATGTCCTGGATTTCAAAAGACTCAGCTGCCACACCATTCAATGGTAGTGCAGTCAGCCATGAGTAGGATGAAAAGTGCAAAGAGACATGCATCCAATCCTCCAGGTCGGGAATGCAGGACTCTTGACGCTTTTGAGCGTCAAACGTTTCAGGCTTCCATGCTTTCAGCTAGGATCAGCTTATATATTTTATATACTCGCCCACCATTTGAGCCAATGGCTACATGTCCTCTCCGCTTCCTTTCTTGGAAGGCTCTCTTCCTAGTGGCATTGACCTCGGCCAGGCGAGTCAGTGAGCTTCAAGCCCTGGTCTGTGACAGGCCATACACTCGTTTTCTATAGGAACAGGGTAGTCCTCAGGACTCATCCTAAGTTCCTCCCAAAAGTAGTCTCCTCTTTCCACCTCAACCAGGAAGTGGTTCTTCCAACATTCTTCCCTAGGCCTCATGCAAGCCGGGCTGAGACTGTCCTGCATACCCTGGACTGTAGGAGGGCCTTGTCCTTCTACATTGAGCATACTAAGGGTCATAGGAGGGCTACTCAGCTCTTCATATCTTTTGACCCTAACAACTTGGGGGTTCCGGTCTCCAAGCGTATCTTGTCCATTTGGGTGGCAGACTGTATCTCCTGGGCTTACAGGGCGGCAGACCTTCCTTTGCAGAGTCGAGTCACAGCCCACCGTGTCAGGGCAATAGCTGCCTCAGTAGCTCATCTCCGCTCTGTACTGTTGGCAGACATCTGTAAGGCTGCAACTTGGTCTTCAAGCCAGACCTTTGCAGCCCATTACTGCCTGGAGAGGGAGTCACGCAGGGACAGTGCTTTTGGTCAGGCAGTGCTCCGGAATCTCTTTGAGGTTTAGGCAACTTCTACCCTCCAGCCCTCTGTTGGGCTACCGGTCGGGGTCTTTTCAGTGAAAAACTTTTCTCTGCTGCTCGGGCTTCACAGAGGGAGCCCCTTTTTTTCAGTTTGGGGTTCTCGGTAGCCTTAAGCTGGGGAGTCACCCATATATGAGGACTGACTTCCTACTTGGTCCTGGAGAAAGAGTAGTTACTCACCTGTAACAGGTGTTCTCCAGGAACAGCAGGAATCAGTCCTCACAACCCTCCCTCCTCCCCTTGGAGTTGCAGTTGTACATAGTTCATTTTGTTTTTTTTGTGCTGTCTTTTTAGCTATGTCATCAGATTGAGCAAGATGGCACCTTTGGGCGGGAAGGGGACCGCGCATGCGTGGTGCATTTCCAAAGGCTTTCTTAGAAAGCTGGGGAAATGCTCCGCATGGGGCTCCATCGGCATCGATGTCACCCATATGTGAGGACTGATTCCTGCTGCTCCTGGAGAACACCTGTTACAGGTGAGTAACTACTCTTTCCTGCTGTTCCCGGAGATCACCTGGTACAGGTGAGTAACTATGCTTTACGCCCTCCAAATGGATAGCTGACTGCAATTTCATTTGTGCATGACAAAGCATGACTCTCCCTGGAAGGGCATATCACTACTCATAATGTTCGTGCCATGGCTACCTCAATGGCAAACCTACGCTCTGATGAAATTTGCAAGGCAGCAACTTGGTCTTTTGCTGCCTATTATTGTCTGGACAAGGATTCTTATCAGGATGCCATGTTTGGTCAAGCTGTTCTCCAGCACCTCTTTCAGACTTAGAGGCAACTCTTACCCTCCATCCTGGACTTTTATGATCCCAGATATCCATGAGGGATCCATGATCTCTTGAAGCCTACTCTGAAGCAAACCTCCATCGGTTCTGAGGTCACTTCATCTGGAAGCTAGGGAGTCCCATATGTGAAGACTACATTCCTGCTTGTTCCTGGAGATAGTGTAGTTACTCACCTTTAACAGGTGATCTCCGGGAACAGCAGGAATTTAGTCTTCACAACCCGCTCTCCTCTCCTAGGAGTTGTAGGATTTCCTTTTCTTGCTCTCCTTTTTTTTTTACTCTCCTTTTCTTAGCTACAAACTCATCTGAAGAGGGGGTTGGGAAGGCAGCCACACAGGCACAGTGGAGTGCTCCCAAAAGCTTTCCTGTTGGATGCTGGGGAGTGTTCCTGCGCGGATTCAGTCAGTACTGACATCACCCATATATGAAAACGAAATTCCTGCTGTTCCTGGAGATCACCTGTTAAAGATGAGAAACTACGCTTTCTCTAATCCTCCATGTGAGTGAGCCTACTTTTCGTGCTGCCAGCTCATTTTCCCTTGGCACACTTCTACTCTTAAAACACAGGGCCTATTTTTATTGAATTTTAAGAAGGCCTAAACCCACATAGACTTCTCAGATTTGTTTTAGGTGCCTTGTGTCAGTTCCAAGGGTTTCAACTAAGGTCTACCTGTAGTTGTAATTTTGTGCACACCCAGAAGGTTTATTTGTTTCCATACGTAAACAGACTGACGATCCTCATTCAGGGCAAATTAAACAAAAGGATATGTGCTGAGTTAATTAGGGTTCATTAAGAATTACCCAGACTCTCATCTGAGCCTTTCACTTCAGTTGGAGTTCACTGGGGATATGGCTCAAGCTAAGTCTTTCCGCCCATGCACAGAGCCAACAATAACATTGTGGTGGCACGGAGAGGGAAAGCAAGAGTTTGTCTACCATCGACCCTCAGTAGGTACTGCTCAACTGTCTACTATTTTACAGCTGCATGCATCTGACTGTTCCATAGTTTATGTACTGTGTTCTCCAGGAACAAGCAGGAATCAGTCCTCACTTAGGGTGACGTCTGCACCAATGGAACCCGCACGGAGCAATTCCCCAGCTTTCAAAGAAAGCCTTTGGGATTGCTTCCACGCATGTGTGGTCCTCTTCCCGCCCAAAGGTGCCATCTGGAGTGGAGGAGTAGCCTAATGGTTAAGAACACACTGGCTTGGGAATCCAGAGACCAGGGTTTGATTCCCACTAGCACTCCTTGTGGCCTTGGGCAAGTCACTTAACCCCCTCCATTGCCTCAGAACAATCCAAGTTATCAATGTCCCTATTTAATGTATGTTACCAAGTTTGAATTTCGATGTAAACCGCTTTGATTGAAATGATAAAGCAATATATAAAACCTGTTAGTTAAAAAATAAATCTTGCTCAGTCCATTTTTCCGCAGAGCCCTTTGGATGCACGTCCTCATCCCTCAGAAAAAGTTTTTTTCTTTTCTTGCCTTTTTTCCGGTTGCACCAGACCTCTCCCATCCTCCCCGATGCTTTGGCTGTGGGCCAGGGGATTCCCTTTTTTTCTTTTCTTGCTTCGGGCCCGTTTTGTGCACTTTTTCTAACCGCTGGCCTTGAGGTCATTCGACCTCGTAGGGTCTCTTTTTGCCCCATGGCCACCGGCTTTAAAAAAAAAAGTGATTAGATGCTCCAAAAATATGTCGCTCACAGACACCCATAACTGTCTGCGATGTCTGGGGGCTGACCACAACTCGGAGCTCTGCTCGCTCTGTAAGAAAATGTCCATTAAGGCCTTGCTAAGCCGTAAGCACTTCGTATACAATATTACCAGTTAATCATTGAAAGCACTACTTAATCCTGTTTTGATACGCCATGAGAATTTTCGTCTCCCCTGAAGAAACCGCGGGAGCGGTGAAATGCGACAGCGCTGGAAGGTAGCGTCGGGAAGACAGAGATCTGGTTGTTTTTCATCATACTTACAGATAAGTCAAATTTTGAAAGCCTCAAGTTTTGTTCCTGTCATATTCGAATCAATCATTGCTAGAAAAGATTCAGGAGATTCAAGAACTGGTTTGGCTATTTTATATTTTCTATTTTGACTTATTCTACAGTATTACCAGACTCTGCTTTAATTACATCATAATAGGATGACGGACATTTTAACATGAGTTATTTTGAAAAAGGTTGGCAGAGCTGACAATTTTGTTAATTCTGCATTGTCATAAGTTCTTTTTGGATAAAGCTATCAGCAAGTTTCTTTAAGAGTCGCCTGGAAGAGAGCTTGCAGAGTCGCCTGGAAGAGAGCTTGCAGAGCTCAATGCTTTATTAAATCTGCATTTTTCTAACGTCTTTCATGAAGAATATGAGTAAAAAAAATTTTTAGGCTAATATAAAAAATTGGATATATAAGGTCCTTGATGTAAGGAAGGGGATAGGACTTTCTCAGGCTTTTGCAGTTACAGCCTGTAGCTATCCTTCCCCATTCATTCTGAGACCTTTTATCCAGAGGAAAAAAATTTGTTTAAATATTTAAAGGATTCACAATACATAGGGCAATTTTTTGTATATGGTAAGCAGAAGTCTGACAACGTTTTCCATAAGGCAGCCCTCTGATCCCCGGTGGTGCCTCGCTCCACTGAGCCACTGCTTGCGGGGTCCCCCGCAGTGACTCCACGTCCCAGGCATCATGCCAACCAGGGTTCGGCTGAGGTGGAGCAGCAAAAGAAGAAGACGACCTCACAGTCATTGTCGGGGATTCTGGATAAGCATGAGCGGTCTCGCGCTTGTTCCCTTAGCCCTCCCCGGCATTCCCGAGAGTCGGACAAGGAGCGGCCTTGAAAGGTACCTCATAAAAATACGGAGACCTCCAGCAATGGCAACCAGTCTCCTGAGGGTCATCCCAGTGAGGACCCTCTCTCCTCCATACCAGACCCGGTAATCCTGGTATCGGCATCACAGGGACACACCCCTGAGTGGAGTCCCGTATGCTGGCACTCTAGAGCACAGCGTTTCTGCCTTTCTAGCTGCCCAGCAGGTGCTCTTGCCCAGCGTGGCTGGCTTGCACCTCGAGACCGAGGGTCCCTCGACTGTGGTCCCGAAAACTGCCTTGGAAACCCCCCAAGAGCCATGGGCCTCGTGAGGGTCCTCGGCACCAATCTCGCTCGCTGTCCCGTTCCTCGGGGGCTAGGTCTTCCAGAGTCAGTGCCTCCGGCTCCAAGCGGGCCTCAGCCACCAGACATGGAGATCAGCCTGACTTAAAGTCCTTCTCAGACCTATCGGGCTGGGAATTGGACAGGGACATGTCCACTGAAACCCGTGCCCATAGGGACCTTCCTTCTGACCCGTCCCCGCCTGCCTTGCAAAGGCGGTCACCTCCCGAAAATACCTCCTTCTTGGTGTTTGTATGGGATATGGCTCAAGCCCTCAATCTGCCCACACAGACAGAGGTAGTCTGTCCCTTTTGCCCCCGAGTGGGAGGCCATCATATCGGACATCTGGGTCCTCCAAGTAGTCGGGGACGGTTATTGTCTTTGTCTGGACAGACTCTCTCCTCCCCTCTCCTCAGCAGAGCCTACTCTGCTCTCCTTGCACTAGACTTGCCTACAGTAAGAGTTGAACAATCTCCTTGGTCAGCAAGCAGTCAAAAGGATTCCGCCGCACCTTCAAGGTCGGGGGTTTTTCTCCCGTTACTTCCTCGTTCCGAAGAGGAAAGGACCTATGCCCCATCCTCGATCTCAGGAACCTAAACAAATTTCTGGTGTGGAAGAAGTTCAGAATGCTATTGCTTGGTGTCCTGCTGCCCTTCCTCCGGCAGGGTGATTGGCTATGCTCCTTGGATCTCAGAAATGCTTACGCCCACATCCCTTTCCACCCTAAGAACAGGAATTATCTGTGTTTCAGGGTGCAGGAGGATCGCTTCCAGTACAGTGCGCTCCCCTTCGGGCTCGTGTCTGCCCTGTGAGTATTCACAAAATATCTGTCAGCAGCCGCAGCCCACCTCCAGCTGCAGGGCATATCCATCTACCCTTACCTCGACAACTGGCTCATCACGGGTCCATTGGCATAGGGAGGCCTGCTTTTCGGCGCCTCCTCGAGTGCCTGTGTTTCCTAATAGACGACTCCAAGTCCCAGCTCGAACCAGTGCAGGCACTGGAGTTCATCGGCGCCCTGCTCAACACGGAACGGGCAACCACCTTCCTTCCCTGAGCATGTGCGAACCGCCTCCGCACTCTGGCAGCTGAGGTCCAAAACCGCTCCAGGGTCTCGGCACGGGCCATGCTGTGCCTTCTTTGGCACATGGCCTCGACCGTTCATCATGTTCCCCACGCTCGCATGCATATGAAAGCAGCTCAATGGTGCCTCAGAGCGCAATGGTCCAAAGCCTCGGGTTGGCTCCAGGACCCCATCTCAGTCTCATGCAGTCTGTCCAGTTTCCTGGATTGGTGGCAGAATCCCCGAAGCCTTCTGCGGGGTATGCCCTTTCAGGCCCCACAATATGAGTTCATCGTGACGACGGATGCCTCGCTGTCGGGCTGGGGAGCCCACTGCGACAACCTCTGTACCCAGGGGTGGTGGTCACCTGAGGGATCTCAGCAGCAGATCAACCTGCTCGAACTTTGAGCAGTCCGGTTGGCCCTGAAGGTCTTTGAGCATTACTTGCGACAAGGTCGCGATGTTCTACAAAAACAAGGAAGGGGATACAGGCTCCCGCCTTCTCTGTTGGAAGGCAGTCCTCCTCTGCTCTTTCGCCGTATGCCGGGGCATGACTCTAAAAGCTGTCTACCTCCAGAGCCAAGACAATGTCCTCTCGGACAGGCTCATCAGTCTTCTCCACCCGCACAAGTGGCGCTTGAGTCCAGAGGTGGTTCTCCACCTGATTTGCCGCTGGGGGACTCCGTCCATAGACCTGTTCACCAGCCCTGCGAACGCTCAGCTCCCCCATTTTTGCGGGCCGATACAGCACACCAAGCAGGGTAGCCCCTGACGCGTTCCTCCTGGACTAGACCTCCGGGCTTCTGCATGCATTCCCTCCAACTCCTCTCATTGCGAGGACCCTCCACAAAATTCAGCAGGACTGAGCCTTAGTGATTCTCGTGCCTCCCTCATGGCCTCATCAGCCTTGGTTCCTTCTGCTACTCTGACTCTCGTGGGAGCCTCCAGTCCCCCTGGGCAGTGCCCCGGGTTTGCTTCACCCAAACCTGGATTCTCTTTAGCCCTGCTGCACCTCCCAGAGGAGATCAAGGAAGTCCTGCTCGCGTCGAGGAAGGACTCGATGAGACGGGCCTACACCTTCGAGTGGCAGCACTTCTTGGTCTGGTGCTCTGAGCTCCAGATCGATACGTTATCCTGCCCCACTCGGTGGGTTCTCCAGTACCTCCTCCACCTCTCGCAGGTGGGGCTGAAATCCAATTTGGTCAGGGTTCACCTGAGTGCCATTTCGGCCAACCACTTCCCTGTCAAGGGTAAACCCCTCTCGGGCCAGCCTCTGGTCTCCCGCTTAATGTGAGGCCTCTTGCTTTCCAAACCCCCCTCCGCCGACGGAGTGGGACTTGAGCATCGTACTCATGCAGCTGACGCAGTCGCCCTTCAAGCCGATGGCAATGTGCTCGCTTTGGTACCTCTCCTGGAAGGTGGTCTTCCTGGTGGCGCTGACCTCGGCTCGATGAGTCAGCGAGCTGCAGGCCCTCATGGCCACGGCTCCCTACACCAGGTTCTACAGGAACAGGGTGGTCCTCCGAACTCACCCCAAGTTCCTACTGAAAGTTGTCTCGGATTTCTATCTCAACCAAGAGAGTCTTACCGACTTTCTTCCCATGACCTCACACCGACTGGGCATCAGCGGTCCTGCATACGCTTGACTGCAAGAGGACTCTCGCCTTCTACCTGCAGCACACCCAGGGTCATCGCAGGTCCAACCGGCTCTTCATCGCCTATGATCCCAACCGTCTGGGGCTTGCAGTCACCAAGTACTCTCTCTCTGTCTGGGTGGCAGACTGCATCACCTTTGCTCAAGCAAAGGCTGGGGCCCTGCTGGATCGGCAAGTCGCCGTGCAAGCCATCCGTGCCAAGACAGCGTTGGTGGCTTCGCTGCACTCAGTGCCTCTGACACATTTGCTGGGCTGCAACCTTGTCTTCAGCAAATACCTTCACTTTGCATTACTGCCTGGAGAGGGAGTCCCGCCGGGACAGCACCTTCAGCCAGGATGTTCTCCGTAATCTGTTCAGGGTACAGGAACTCCTGCCCTCCTACCCTCCTCCTGCGGCTACCGGGAGCTTGGCCTCCGAGGATCCAAGGACTTGGGCTCCTTCAGATCGTCGGCATCTGCTCACGGCTTCACGGAGGCGCTTTTGCTTACTGGTTTCAGTAGCCTGTAGCCGGGGAGTCCCATAAGTGAGGGCTGATTTCCTGCTTGTTCCTGGAGAAAGCGTAGTTGCCTATAACAGGTGTTCTCCAGGGACAGCAAGAATCCGTCCTCACTATCCTCCCACCTCCCCTAAGAGTTGCTATTCTCCTTCCCTTGTCATCTGCTTAGGGCTTTAGCTGTGGGACGTGACTGAGCAAGATGGCACCTTTGGTCGGGAAGAGGACCACGAATGCGTGGCAGCAATCCCAAAGGCTTTCTTTGAAAGCTTGGGAATTGCTTTGCGTGGGCTCCATTGGTGCCGACGTCACCCATAAGGACTGAATCCTGCTGTCCCCTGGATAACACCTATTACAGGTGAGTAACTACGCCAAACTGGCAGGAGAATCTTTGCTCCTTTTGGGGCTCTAGAGGAGCAGGCCACATCCTCATTCCTGATGGTTATGGTTATAGTTATTCGATATCCTGCATATCCAATAAAATCTGAGCGGTTAAAATAACAGGAAGGAGAGCAAGCAGATCGAGGCAGCCCTGTGGAGCTCAACCTGCCGGAACAAAGAGGGAATGCCAGAACTACAGATTCATCCTCATTTCTATATTCTATTCCTTATTGTCACTCCAGGCCAGTCCAGTTACGCGTGGGGGTTCTCCCTCCAATAGCAGCTCGGGACTGAGCATGTCTGGATTCTCAACACCAGTAAAAGGGCTCCCTCTACTGCCCTAGAATCCAGTCTCTCAGTCCTTAGCAGCTGTGGAGGAGTCCCTGCGTGGTGGACCACTCTAGGCAGGATGATTGGTGTAGGAGTTCAAGGAAGAAAGAATACCTCCCTAAAAAAAGAGAAGAAAAGGCAGATCAGATGCTTCAGAAGTCATCAGTGCCTTGGTGGCTGGGAGTACTCTAGTCCCAAATAGGGGAATGGAGTGAAGGTTGGTTCTTTCAGCAGGCAGACCATGGTGTCCGGACCCTAGCTGGGTGTAGGACATTCTGGGGGGTCAAATACCTGGGAGTCCCAGGTCCCTTCCCCTCCCAGCTGGGAACAAGCATGACCACTAGCAGTGTGTCCGGGGCAGCTTCCCTGTCAGTACTCTACTTTCTCTTGCTCACAGACTCCTTTTCCCCTTCCCCTCCTCCCTTTTGTCTGCATAAGGTGCGATCAGGCAGGAAACGAGCCTCATCTGGGTTCCTTGCTGGCTAATGGGTAGGTTTTGGGGGGGGGGGGGATTTCCTGCTGGACTGGACATAGCACTGCGGGGGTGCCATGCTTGCTTCCTTGTTCTCTGCATCAGCGCATGCAGGCGGCCCCGGACGATGTGTGCGCAGTGTCTTGGCAACAGTGGGGTGACAGAGACATGACTCTGCCGTTCTTGTGGTTGGATCAGGATGGAAATGGAACGGGTCCGTTTAGGGGGAGTTATGGAGGAAGGTGAGGCTGCATCACAGAGTTCGCAGTTTCGGCAGGAACCATGGCCATTTTGTCAATCAGCCTGTCTTTCTCCAGCTCAGCAGAAGCAGGGGAAGAGTGCTGTGAAACAAAAAGGGAGCCGATCATTGGTAAAAGAAGCAGGGGAGCAGTCCGAGTTGTTTGGGGCAGTTTTTTCTCTCCAGACTTTATCCTATCTCTACACAAGGCATACGTTTTAAAGAGAAAGCAGGAGCCACAGTTAAAGGTCCTGCATCAAGGCCACAGGAGCCCCCCACAACAGGGGTTTCCCCTCCAAGAGGCCCAGAGGAGAACCTGATACCTGGCTGGGTCAGGACTCTCCCCAGTCACTCACATCTGAGGACCTGGGGGAAGGGCCCTTCGATTTCTGGGGCAAGATGGGGATCACTGACCAGGAAGACGGGGAGATTCTGTCCAGAAATTACCCCCAATGTCTTTAGAGTTTTCCACAGGGAAGAGCTGTCTGCATTGATCAGCCATTCCTTGGCAGCCCTAAATATTGCTGCTGCAGGGGTTCAGGCTTGCTTCCCATCCACAGGGTGACTAAGAGAATGATTAAATTAGAATGGGAATTTCCGGAAGCTAGCCTAAAAGGGGGTAGAGCGATGGATCGCTTGTACCTCATTCCACAAGAGGAACGAGAGCTGCTCCAAATGCCCAAGGTGGATTCCTTTGTTTCCGCAGTCACAAAAAAGAACACCATCCCCATTGAAGGCGGAGTGGCCTTGAAAGACCTTCAGGACCGGAGGATGGAGTCTCTCCTGAAGCAGACCTTTGATTCCAGTGCTTTGGCTCTGCAGGCGGCCATTTGTAGGGCCTATGTGTCTAGGGCTTCCATGCATTGGTTCCAAGGGGCCACGTTAGAGTCGGCTTATCTAGCAGATGCCTTCTATGACTTGATCAGGGTAGCATCCAAGGCCATTGCATCCTTGATTGCGGCGCGCCACTTCCTTTGGCTCTGGACCTGGTTGGTGGATGCAGCCTTCAAGTCTCGGCTCAGTAAGTTCCCATATAAAGGCAAGCTGCTTTTTGGGGAGGCATTGGTCAAACTAGTCAAAGACCTCCGAGAAACCAAGGGAGGTCGTTTGCCTAGAGGATAAACCCAAGGGCCCCAAGTAGGTACTGCCTCTGAGAGGGAAGCCATGTGACTTTTAACACTTCAGGGACGTGGGGTCAGCCCTTTCCGGGGGTTCTGCTGTTCTGACAGAGGAGATTATTTGGCCTCAGTCTACAGCAAAAAGAAGCCCCATGAAGTCAGTCGTCCAGGTGGAGATGGTGATAGGAGGCAGATTGCAACAGTTTTACTCCTCCTGGGCCACGATAACTACAGACTAGTGGGTCTTGGAGATCTGAGAGGGTTACGCGCTTGTTTGTGCAGCCTCTCTCTGATGCTTTTGTCCTCTCACCTTGCAAAGCCCCCAAGAAGGCGAAAGCAGTACACAGCAGTACGTCTACTGTGGCTGCAGGCCATAGTGCCGATACCGTGAGATCAGTGCAGCTTAGGTCAATACTCCATATATTTCATGGTTCCCAAGAAGGAGGGGTCATTACGGTCCATTCTCAACCTCAAGCATGTGACCCGCGCACTGTGGGCTCCACATTTCAGGATGGACACATTGTAGTCTGTCATATTGGCGGTGCTACAGAGACAGTTCTTGTCCATGCTGGACCTCACAGAGACCTAATTGCACATCCTGATTTGACTAGACCATTAGCAGTTCCTGCATTTCACCTTCCCAGCAGGGCACTTTCAGTTTCATGCTCTTCTGTTCAGGCTGGCCATGGCTCTGCACACCTTCACAAAGATCGTGGTGGTGGTTGCCCTGTGCAAGGAGGGGATCTTGGTACAGCCCTACCTGAATGATTGGTTCATACAGGCAAAGTCCGAGGGGATCTTGTCCATGTGCAGGATGGTACAGTTCCTAGAGTTTGGCCTGGGTTGTCAATCTGGCCAAGAGTCTGCTTCAGTCAGTCTGGTGTCTAGTGTATCTGGGGGTGCAGTTCGACACCTGAGGGAGTGGTCCAACTACCCAAAGATCATGTACGGAAGTTGCAGGGCCAGGCCCGGAACTTCTTGTGCATGAAGGCACCAAAGGCGTGGTCTTGCAGCTTCTGGGGTCCATGATAGCGGCCTTGGATGTGGTGCCTTAGGCATGAGCTCACATGCGACCACTGCAGAGGGCATTGCTTACTTGCTGGTCCCCTCAGCATCAGCCCTTGTTGCAGAGGTTGATTTGCTCCAAGGAGGCATGGAGAGAAGCCTGGATTGGTGGCTGCATCCAGCGTACCTAGTGACGGGTCTTCCACTGGAACAGCCACAGTGGATCTTGCTCACCACAGATGTCAGCCTCTCAGGATGGGGAGGCCAGGTGACTCAGGTGCACTGTTCCAAAGAAGGAGTGTATCTGGTCAATCGATTGGAGATGCAGGCAGAGTTCTGGGCTGTCCTGGCATTCTCATTCAGCATAGCTCAGAAGGCGGTCTGGGTGTGCTCTGACAATGAGACCACTGTAGCATATATCAACAGACGGGGGGGTATGAGAAGTGCGGCCCTGGTGGAGGAAAGTTAGGTCTTGCTACAGTGGACAGAAGAGAATCTGCTGGCCTCTCTCTGCAGCTCATGTGGTGGGCAAGGACCATGTGCAAGCAGACTTCCTCAGTCGCCACCAGCTTAACCCAGGTAAATGGGAATTGAATGCGGTGGTATTTCGTGACATCATGTTGTGATGGGGGCAAGCCGTAATGGGTCTTGTGGCAACAGCAGACAACGCCAAGGTGAGTTGTTTTTTCAGCAGGTGCAGGGAGGCTTTGAGTGGTTCGATGCGTTAGCACAGCCATTGCCTATGAGTGCTTTTCTGTATGTCTTTCTGCCATGAGCACTCATAGGTTGCCTCTTGCAACAGATAGAGGTGCACAACAGGCTAGTGATCCTCATTGCTCTGGACTGGCCTCGGAGGCCCCCTGGTATGCTGTTTTAACCCACCTGCTGCAGACCAGCCCTAGACGTTGCCCGTCAGGATGAACCTGTTCTCGCAGGGCCCAGTTCTGATGCTGCAAGTGGAGCAGTTCTCGCTTATGGCTTGGCTCTTGAGTGGGCATGGCTAAAATTGCGGGGCTATTCTGCCCCCATGATTACGACAGTGTTGAGTGCTCGGAAGAGGTCCTTCTGTGTGAATTTGGCAGATTTGTGAGGATTGGTGCACCTCTGGGGAGGTGCATCCCCTGTCCTGTTTCATACCACAGATCTTGCTCTTTCTACAGTGCGGACTTGAAGGGTCTGTTACTCAACTCTTTGAAAGTGCAGGTGGCAGCCGCCTTGTGCTACAGAGGAATTATACAGGGGAAACCGCTGTCAGGACACCCAGATGTGGCCTGATTTTCTAAAAGCCTTACAACAGATCAGACCTCTGCTTCGGAAGGCTGTGCACCTCCATGGGATCTTAACACGGTCTTGACTGGATTAACACAGGTGCCTTTTGAAGGAACTAACCCTCAAGACGATCTTCTTAGTGGCAATCTGCTCGATGAGAAGAATCTTGGAGCCTCAGGCTGTTCTGTGTAGGGAACTTTTTCTGCTGATCACCAAGGAGTAGGTGGTTTTGAGTCTGGTGCCCCCCTCCTTCTGAAGGTGGTTTCCAAGTTCCACCTGAATCAGTTGGTGTCTCTGCCAGCCTGTCTGGTGCTTGGCGCTTTGGAAATGGACAGTCTGCCTCATCTCCTAGATGTGAGTAGAGTGTTACACAGATACCTCTAGAGTAGAGTCCCTCAGAAGGTCAGATTGCCTGTTTGTGTTTGGAGGGCCTCGCCAAGGTGAAGCAGCTTCCAAAGCCTCTATAGCCCAATGGGTCTTACAAGGTTCGGGGGGAAGTTCCTCCAGCAGGCTTCGGGGCTCACACTGAGTGTGCCAGGGGCTTCCTGGGTAGAGTACAGTTTGATACCACCCACGGAGATCTGCAAAGTTGCAACGTGGATGTCCCTGCATATCTTTTTGAGGCACTATTGTCCGGATGTGCAGGCAGCCGGCGAAGCAAGGTTTGGAATATCGACCCGTTTCATTCTAAACTAAGGCGTCAGCAAAGAAGTCAGTATAATCAGGACAGGAGCATCCTGTAGAGTGGTGGTACTTGGGGGGATTTAGCAAGTCTGCCCTGTTGCCACGTCATGTTTGCACTCATGTTTGGTAGTGCATCAGGCCAAATCCTTCTTTGTTGCCCAGGCTGGACTTGCAACTTCTTTTGACATCTTGTAAAAACATGTAATGAATAATAATATTGAATCTCCAAAGTTACTTATCTATAGCAGGCTCCCTCATCCCTGTTCGTTCTTTTATAGTATGTAAACTTTGGCTATGCATGTTGTGAATTGTTGTAGAGCTGCAGCAGCCTGGAAAGGTCCCATAGATGTTTGTTAAAACATTAGATTAGGAATGAGAGACATGATTGCGGATGTGAGATGGATCTTTGAAAAGACAACAGAATACCAAAAAGATATCCATATGTGTGTTATTGACTACAGCAAGATTTTTGACTTGTGTAAACCATGAGAAACTCTGGGTCACATTAAGAAGTATGGGCATACCAGAACACTTGATAGTTCTTATACAACCTTTACACTGATCAAGAAGTTCGAATGGAACAAGGAGAAACAGAATTCTTTAAAATCAGCAAAGTTGTACAACAAAGCTATGCACGTCCCCCTTCCCTGTTTAATTTATATGCAGAACAAATTATCAGAGAAGCAGGACTGTATGAAGACAAGAGAGGTGTGAAGATTGGTGGAAGACTTAATAACCTTCACTATGCTGATACTTTTACTGGCTGAAAGTGAAGATGATTTGAAACATTTGCTTCTCAAGATCAAGGAACATAGTCTTAAAATGGACCTGCACCTTAACGTTAAAAAGACAAAGATCCTGACAGCTGGCAAAATAAGTTCATTGATGGAGAAGAAATTGAAATAGTTGACAACTTTCTTTGATTGCTGATCCAAGTAGGTGAAAGGACAGGCAGTCAAGAAATCTGACAATGCATTGCTCTTGGCAGAATGGCTATGAAGGCCCTAGATAAGATTCTGAAGAGCAGAGATGTGTCTCTCCATACAAAGATTTGACTTGTTGAAGCCATGGTGTTTTCAATAACGTCATATGGATGCAAAAGTTACAGTGAAAAAGACAGCAAGAAAATTAATGCCTTTGAATTATGGTGTTGGTGACTAATACTGTGTATCATGGACTGCCTGAAGACCAAACCAGTCAGTACTAGAGGAGATCAAACCTAAGCTTTCCTTAGAAGCTCAGATGACAAGACTTCGACTTTATACTTTGGACACATCATGGGACGAGAGATCATTGAAGAAAGACACAATGCTTGGCAAGGTAGAAGATCAACGTAAAAGAGGAAGGTCAGCAATGAGATGGATTGATAGTGGCACCCACAGCTGCTGCTATTGTATCAACAATGAGCCGACTGACTGAAAACCAAACACAGTTTAGGTAAACTATTCAGAGGGTTGCTATGAGTCGACACTGACTCGACAGCACTTAACAACTTGAAAGCTTTAGAAATTTTGTCTTGAGTAGAGCTACACATGAACCATTACCCCTTCACAAGACAATGAAGTGCTGTCTTCAGAGAACATTAGATCTCCAGGAACAAGCAGGAATGAATCTTCACATATGGGTACGTTGGTACCGACGGAGCCCGCGCGGGAATGCTCCCCAGCGTCCAATCAGAAAGCTTTTGGGAGCATCCCACCACGCATGCGTGCTGCCTTCCTGCCTTTCCCAACTGCCTCTCTCCAGTTTTCGTTTTTCTGCGGAGCTGGCAGGACGTACTCCTGTCACCGCAGAACATTTTTCTTTTTTATTCTTGTTTTTTGTGGTTGCGTCTGCCTTCCCTCGACGCCACCGGTACCGCCGGTGCTATTCTTTCTTCCTTACTAAAATTTTCTTCTAAGGAAATTTTTCCTCTTCAGTGCCTGACTGTGTTTTTTGGCCACTAGGCCCCTATCCTTTCCTTCATGGAAACACCAGCCACTATCCTTAAGAAATGCTCAAAGTGTGGTGGTACAAATTTAATTTTAGACACTCATACTTGGTGTCTACAATGTTTAGGTCCTGACCATAGCCCACAGGAGTGTCTGTCCTGCAGGAGCTTAAATAGAAGAAGTCTTCAGGATCGAGCACAACTCGATACTCGGTTCACATCAGATGTGATGTTACCAGCCAGAATCTCTTCTTCCTGACAGGATCAGGTAACCAAACAAAAGTCTGTTAAGACTAGCCAGTCCTCGAGTGGTAGATCTGCTCAGCATCGAGATGCCTCTGGCGTTGCCCTCGGACATTTTGGCAATAAAACCCCGGTGGGAGTCTTTGGGCTCCAAAGCATTAACGGGGTTTTGGGCTGTTCCTGAGGTTCTTTCCTCCATGGACATGCCCGGGCCATGCTTGGTGGTTGTGGCCGCTTCGGGCGGTACCGGCACCCCGGCATCGGCTATGGTGATGGATGAAATATTCCTCACCGATGAACGTAGTCTAGCGAATCTCTCAGCTACTTCGGTACCGCTAGAGTCGCTGCAGACCGTTCATTGACTATCGGTACCGGCTTCGGTACCGGTATGGGTATCGACATCGGCACTGGTGTCGGTACCGTCGATGCTTGCTTCGACAGACTCACTTCCTTCGATAGACCCGCTTCCTTCGATGCCGAGCCTGGAATCGCTCTCTAGTATGGAGGATTTGGTACCAAAGACATCTCTTTAAAGAAAATCCGATGCTTCATCCTTTCAAGTCTGCCGATTCTGATGACTGGGATGAATGCATTGGTACCAAGGCTGAATTTTCAACAATTCCAGTTTTTGCACATCATTTCAGAGGGTCCTCCTCAGGGGAGATTTCTTTTCAAGCTTTTCTGCTTGATATGGCAAAGTTACTTGCCCTTTCTATACCTGGTAAAGAATCTATACCAGGGAATTCAGAAACTTTGACTTTCCCCTGGAGTCCAAAGGAGGTAATCATGCTTCCTTTGCATCAGACCTTACAGGATCTGCTATTAAGAATGTGGGGAAACTCCCTTAATGGTATCCCCACATTCTAAGACACTTGACACTATGTACAGAGTGCCACCTTCACCAGGTTTTCAAAAGACTCAACTTCCTCATCGTTCTATTGTTGTAGAATCAGCAATGAGGCGTATTAAGAGTGCAAAAAAGCACTCCTCTTATCCGCCCGGTCGTGAGTCTAGAACTTTGGATGCCTTTGGACATTGTTGTTTCCAGGCATCCATGCTTTCAGCAAGAATCATCTCATATATTTTCTATATGGGATTATCTCTTGAAGAGGTCACGAAGAACTTAAAGCTTTTTAGCCCATTTCTTCAAGAACATAAACGAGCAGACTATTCCCTATTACTCAGTCATGCTCAAAATGTGTCTTTCCTTAATCGTGCTTCCCTGGACTCTTTTGAGTCTATTGGCAGAACTGCTATGACCATAAGGGCACGACGCATGGCCTGGCTCCAAGCTTCAGACTTGGACAAATGGGTACAAGAATGGCTGGGAAATACTCCTTGTACTGGTGAGAATCTCTTTAACAAGGATGCTTTATTCCAAGCTAATCCGTTAAACACTGATATTCTTGCTTTTAGAGGGTTGTCAAAACTTTTCTCTATCCCAGCTACTATGAAATCTCCTAACAAATTTTATCCCCCTAAAAGGAAAAAGTTTTATTCATGTTCTACCCATCGTATAGATGTTTCCAAGAAAGGGCAACATCAGACCCGGCTAAGAAAATCAAAACCTCAACAGGCTCAGCAAACCCAGCAGTCGCAGGGTTTCTGATATTTTATTCATTAATTTTTTTTTTTCCTGTTTGAGGTTTGGAGCCTCTAACCTGCTTCTTATCAACAGAAGCATCTACGGTTCATCTCCTCCTTACTGAGATATCAGTGATACACTGACTCGATTCTCGACTCTAGGCATGAATCTCTTACCACAAGAGAATTCCATCCCTTTTAGCTCCCAGAGCTTTTGAGAACATTCATGCCCTACAGGTAACAGGTTTCTCCTCTCCTTTTTAAAGGGAACAGAGGAGTAACACCTTCAACAAGGTAGGCTATGCCCTTCACCTTGACAGTTTTCCTGTACGAAGATATCTCATATTTTTGACTACAAGGGGAATATATTTTTTCTTTAGGGACTTACCAAATTGTAAGTCTCCTCAACTCTGTATTACTTTACTCGAGACATTCAGTCTCAGAGTGATACTACTTAACTGGAGGGCTTAATTTTTAAGCCCATAGGTTTTTTCTTCTATACCTATTCCAGTAAGTGGTTTCCATTCAGAGTTTTCTTCCCCTTGGCAATCTTCTCTAAGACAGCTTTTCAGACGATAATGGAGTCTTACCACTCCTAATTGTCTGTCGGTCCTTTTCCAACCTATAGGACCTAACTTTTTTTCTGCTACCTTAATAGCAGATAATTCCAAGAGAGGTTCCACAACCTACTTGGTCAATTTATAATTGCAGGCAACTGGCCTGTCTACTATTCTTAGCCATCTTCAATTCTTTTTGGCTCCAACAGAATAGCTTAGATTGCCTACTAGCAATTAAACAGCCAGGTCTCACCTGAACAACCTGCAGCATTCTCTCTCCAATTATACAAGAAAGCTCTGCAACTATGGGCCTTTGCCAGAGAGCATCAGAGCCATTCCTAGTAGGTAACTTCCAGATGGTTAAAAAGGCCTTCCCCAGTCATGCTCCTACATGACTAGTGTTTTTCCTACCCTTACCATCTTCCTTAAACTTTCCTTTTAGGGAAAGGGAACCAGGGCTTGGATCACGTGAAAGCATAAAGAATTGCTCAATTTCCTGGGTGGTTCCACAACTCAAGTGGAATTTTTTTCAACAGGGATGTACTCTTTTTCACTGCAGTCGGTTCTTGTCTTATACTTTCCTTCTAATTCCCAGTAATTCATTGAAACTTATGCTGAACAAGGAACACATGATACTCATATTGCCCTCATAGAGGGGCAAACATGGTATCCCCTTATATTGCATCGTCTTCTCCAGCTACTACACTGAAGTTATAGAAGGATCCAGACTTACTGTCTTAAGACTAAGGGTCTCCTCTGCACCCCTTCACGTAGGCCTCCATTCCTGGTTATTCAAAGGCTAGAATTTTTAAAGAAATCTAGACCTCGTAAGTAAGAGCATTTCACTGGCTCTTCCACTTATAACCAGAAAGAGATTCTTTATCCGTTCTCTCAAGCAGGTGTTACCCCTTATTGTTATTACATGAATCTCTCTGTACATATATATCCAGATATGTATATGTATGTCTGTATACATATACATATATCTATATATATGTCTCTATGTATCTATGTGTGTGTGTGTGTGTGTGTATATATATATATATATATATATATATAGGTATATATATAGGTATATATCTGACTCTGAAAGATTGGTTATTGTCCATATTAATGCTGTCCCAGCATACCATAAGGTTTTACATGGACAACCAATTTCTATGGTAATTGGAAGATACCTTCTTTTACCGTAACCTTTCAGGTGATGTTACATCTGAAGCTCTCTATGCAATGTCATTCTCCTATGTGACATCAATTAGGAAGGACATTACTGATCTTCAAGAATTTGGAGGCTACAACGTCTACTACAAATTTCCTTGTCTTTCATTTGGATGACAGGGTCTTAAAGACCCACTCTTTTTCTGCAGGGAGTATATCTACCTTTTCATCCAAATCAGTCAGATTTCTCGCCTCTTTTTCCTAGAGCCTTATTTTTCTCCAAGGACAGAGAGCTTTAAAACCTTGCCCAACAATGGTTTCAGCTTTCTACTGAAGTCCTACCTTCGTTAGACTCCCCAGTTTTTTCTTCTGGGATTAGTTCTAGCCATTAAGGCTTCTGACCTCTACCTGTATTGCAAAATTTAATTTCCTCTACATCAGTGAGGTAATTTCTTGAGGATACTGTAGCAGACCCATATCAGCCTCAATAAATACTTCGCAATATTTTGGGATAAGGTCCTTATTGGGCTATTGTAATTCAATATCTACTGACAATTATGATCTACACAAGGACTCCTCTCTAGACGCCTTGTTTAGTAAAATCTGTTCCACAGCACACTTTTTTTGATTCAACTCCTACCCTCCATCCCTAGGATGCCTACGGGTCTGGGAAATAGCATGGCCCATCCTTCAGATTTGCAGTATGATGGGACCTCCTCTAGGCATCTTAGCTTGGGAGTCCCCATATGTGAAGACTCATTCCTGCTTGTTCCTGGAGATAGCACAGTTACTTACCTGTAACAGGTGATCTCTGGGAACAGCAGGAATAAGTCTTCACAACCCACCCACCTCCCCTAGAAGTTGTATCTCTCCATCTCTCTCTTTCTCTTTCCCTTTCCTTTCTCTCTCTCTCTTTGTCTCAGCTTTAAAACTCAACTGGAGAGAGGCAGTTGGGAAAGGCGGGAAGGCAGCACGCAGGCATGGTGGGATGCTCCCAAAAGCTTTCTGATTGGACGCTGGAGAGCGTTCCTGCACGGGCTCTGTCAGTAACGACGTACCCATATGTGAAGACTTATTCCTGCTGTTTCCAGAGATCACCTGTTACAGGTAAGTAACTGTGCTTTCTCCAGGACCAAGCAGGAAGTCAGTCCTCACTTATGGATAACTGCGCCGACGGAGCCCCCGTGCAGAGCATTTCCCCAGCTTTCAAAGAAAGCCTTTGGGAATGCAGCGCACATGCGCAGTCCCCTTCCTGCCCAAGGGTGCCCTTTTGCTCAGTCTTTTTTTCCATGGAGCCCAAAGGACGTGAGTTCGTGTCACCCAGGAAAAAGTAGATTTTTTTCAGCGATTTTCGCGTTTGTCTTATCTGGTTCAATGCTGGTTCCCCTTCCCACCTGGGCTCGGTACACCGGTATCGTATCCGGAAGTTCTTTTTTTTGTTGTTTTTGTCCTTTTTTGTTATTTTCACTGGCAGCCCGGTCTTTTGACCTTGCAGGGGCCCTTTTTCCCCTGGTGGCTGCCGGCGGGTTCAAAAAATGTGATCGGTGCAAGAAACCTATGTCTCTCACCAACACAATGACTGCTGCCTCCGATGCCTCGGGCCCGACCATGACCCGCTCGTCTGTGGCCCGTGCAGCAAAATGTCGTTGAAGGCACTTCGGAGTCGTCAGCATCAACGTGAGAGAATTTTCTCAGAGTCCGTGTCCAGCTGGGCCCGGACTTCGTCAGAGGCCTTGACATCCTCAGGAGTCTGACCCCGAGCGCCGTCATGCTTCCTCTGAAAGGGGGTCTCCCACCCAGGAGCACAAAAGGAAGAAGCTTGTGAGGGCGGCATCGATGGAGGCCCCTGGGTCCTCGAGGGCCAGGTCGCGTAGCCCTGACTGCCGCCCCGGGCTCTCAGAGTCAGAGAGGCTGTCCAAACTACCTCTCATGGAGCCGGAGTCCCCAAGTCACGTAAGTCCTGTTGTCCTCCTGGACTCTCCTCCGGGAGAACCGACATCGGACCCAATGCCGTCGGGGCCCAAGTCGGGGGCTGCTGAGTCTCCTGACCCTGGTCTCAGGCTGACGGCCTTGGAGAGCAGCTTGGCTGCCTTCCTGGAACAGCAGTGGGTGCTGATCACCGGTCTGACCGGTGCATATGCCCCGACCACCGAGACCTCAACGTCTAAGTCGACCCCGGAGGCCGAGCCGATCCTCGAGTCCATCAAGTCTCGAGTCGATCCTCGGTCAATGTTCCCCCTCGACCTCCCGTGCGGGGCCCTCGGCATCGGGGCCGGAGCCGCTTGACAACTCAGAGGAGTCAGTGTGGGAGACGGAGGACGCGGAGTCTCCAGACACCTTCCGGACCCAGTGCGTCCCTTTGGACCCCCCGGAGTCCGAGCCTCGGAGAATACCCGGTTCTCGGACTTCGTAAGAAGGGCTCGGGGAAGAAGCCCTTTTTCCCGAGGAAGGGTGCGGCCTACAAAACCTACCCCCCCACCCTCCCCCCAGTATCAGGCCTCTCCAGCTCCCCAACAGGGCCAGCAGGCCAAGGGGCAGGGGCATGGGCCCTGTAGGCAGAAGACCCCCAAGCCTCCAGCTCCTGCACAGCAGGGAGCAGGGTTTTAACTCCCACAGCATAGCCTCTCCTCCGCCGGTGGCTCCACTCAGCACAGGAGGTCGGCTGACCCTGTACGCCTACAGGTGGCCAGCCATCACAGGGGATACCTGGGTACTGAGCATAGTCCAAAAGGGCTACATGCTCCACTTCCATCAGCTACCCCCCTCCTACTTTCCAGGGGAACCTCCAAGACTCCCTCTGCACAGAAACCTTTTCCTTCAGGAGTTGGCAAGTCTTCTAAGGGAACAGGCAGTGGAACCAGTGCCTCACCACCTGGAAGGGCTCGGCTTCTACTCCAGGTACTTCCTAGTACCAAAAAGGACAGGAGGCCTCCGGCCTATCCTAGACTTGCGAAACCTAAACAAGTTTCTGGAGAGGGAAAAGTTCAATATGCTTACCCTTGGGATACTGCTGCCTTACCTCCAGCAGGGAGACTGGCTATGCTCCTTAGACCTAAAGGATGCTTATACTCATATCTTCATTCATCCAGACCACAGACAATATCTCAGATTTGTGGTGGGAGGAAACCATTTCCAGTACAGGGTATTTCCCTTTGGCCTAACCTCTGCCCCCAGGGTTTTCACCAAATGCCTGGCGATGGTGGCGGCTTATCTCAGGAATCAGGGAATTTTCGTCTTCCCATTCCTGGACGACTGGCTCATCAGGGGCCAGTCTCTCCAGGAGGCCCGGCAAGCCACTCTTTGCACTGTCTCTCTACTTCAGCATCTGGGCTTTGTCATAAAATACTCAAAGTTCTTTGCTCCCCTCTCAGAACCTAGAGTTCATAGGGGCAAGATTGGACACCCTGCAAGCAAGGGCCTACTTGCCCGAAGACAGGGCCCACAGGCTGATGTACTTGGCCAACAAGTTCCAAAGCAGTTCTCATGTTTCCGCCAGGCACTACCTGTGGCTCCTGGGACACATGGCATCCACTGTCCATGTAACTCCCGACTCCCGTCTGCACATGCGGGCTGCTCAATGGTGCCTCAGGGCTCGGTGGACGCAGGCCACAGGCGACCTCCAAAACAGAGTAGAGGTGTCCAAACCACTTTTGGACTCCTTACAGTGGTGGCTACATCTCCCAAACCTTCCCAGGGGGGTCCTTTTTCAGACTCCAACACACACAAGGGTGCTGACAACCGATGCTTCCTTAAAGGGCTGGGGTGCACATTGCCAGGGCATGTGCACACAAAGCCTGTGGTCTCCTTGGGAGGCCACGCAGCAAATCAATCTTTTGGAGCTGCGAGCAGTCCGCTTAGCTCTACAAACGTTTTCTCATGTCCTATCTCAGCAGTCTGTCCTAGTTCAGACAGACAATCAAGTGGCAATGTTCTATGTGAACAAACAAGGGGGCATGGGGTCCAGGGTCCAGGCTCCTATGTCAGGAGGCACTGACCCTTTGCTCCTTTGCAGTCCAACAAGGCATGTTTCTCAAAGCAGTTTATCTGCCTGGTCAGGAGAATTTCCTAGCAGACAAGCTAAACAGGATTCTCCAGCCTCACGAATGGCAGTTGAATCCATTGGTGGTCCAGCAGATCTTCCTCCGCTGGGGACTTCCATCCATCGATCTCTTTGCAAGTCCACAGAACTGTCAGCTGGCCAGGTTTTGTTCCAGACAGCTGCACCCCCTGCGGGTGGCAGCAGATGCTTTTCTGATCTCTTGGTCTACGGGCCTCCTGTATGTGTTTCCTCCCATGCCCCTGGTGGCCCAGACTCTGTTCAAGATTTTCCAGGACAAGACCTTGGTGATTCTGGTAGCTCCCAGATGGCCGAGGCAGCCGTGGTTTCCACTTCTGCTGTTGGCGGTGGAAACTCCGATCTCCAGGAACAAGCAGGAATGAGTCTTCACATATGGGTATCGTCGGTACTGATGGAGCCTGCGCGGGAACGCTCCCCAGCGTCCAATAGGAAAGCTTCTGGGAGCATCCCACATTGCCTGCGTGCTGCCTTCCCGCCTTTCCCAACCGCCTCTCTCCAGTTCTTCTTTTCCGCGGAGCCAGCAGGTCGTGTTCCTGTCACCGCAGAAGAAGTTCTTTACTTTTTCTTTATTCTTTTGTGTCGCGTCTGCCGCCTTCGACGTCGGACCGGTACCGCCGGTCTTTCTTTTCTTTTCTTTAAAAAAAAAACAACAAAAAACGCTTTATTTCTACTGTGCATTTTCAGTTTTTGGGCCCTAGGCCTAAAAATATTTTCCTCATGGAGAAGCCCGCTTCTGGGTTTAAAAAATGCACAAAATGTGGCGGTACTATTTCTGTCACCGACACCCATGACTGGTGTCTAAAGTGTTTGGGACCTGACCGTTCCATCACTGATTGTGTGGCCTGTACCATGATTTATTTATTTATTTATTCATTTATTACAAGCTCTTATATACCACACTATTTGGGATCAGCGCGGTTTACAGTACAACAAAAAACCAGAACAACAAGCTGTTTGGTTTTACATTGAAGAGGAAAATGAACTTGGATAATACATGGGGAAAAATTTAACTGAAACAATTTACAAAGTATTTACATGTACATATAACAGTATTATTCTTAGATAAGGTTGGGTGTTCAATGGGGGTTGGAGGTCAGGAAGGTGGTAGGGTGTTCTGGTAGTAGTGGGGGAATAAATGGGATTTGATTGCCTTTCTGAATGAGGTTAGATCAGGGATAGCCCGAATTTCAGGTGGTAAAGTGTTCCAGCACTTAGGGGCATAGAAACTGAACGCCCTGTTAGATGTAGCTCGTGTGCATTTAGTTGCTGCCTTAGGGATTATTATCGCGTTTGTAGATATAGTTCTCCTGGATCTGTTAAGTGGAACGGTCTGAATGAGGTTCATTAGAGAGGAGGAGGTGATGCCTTTGATAGCCTTGAAAGTGAGTAATAATGTTTTGAACAACAGTCTCCCGTGTATGGGGACTCAGTGGAGCTGCTTTAGAATAGGTGTTACATGGTCTCTTCTTGATGCTCCATAGAGGACTCTGGCCGCAGTGTTCATGGCAAGTTGCAAGGGGTTTAAGGTGGAGTGTGGGAGGCCTTGAAAAACGGCATTAGCGTAGTCCAGGTGCGGTAGGGTTAACGCTTGGAATATGGTTCGGAAGTCTTCAGGATCAAGCAAGGAGCGAAGGTGGCGGAGTGTCCGGATTTTTAGATAAATCGCTCTGACTACGTTGGATATATGTAATTTCATATCCAGATGCTGGTCCAATGTGACCCCCAGGTATCGGATTGAAGACTTAGTTTGGAGCTCGGCTTCTTTCACTTTTAACTGGGAAGGGGGGGTGAACAATGGGTCTCTAGTGATGAAGAGAACCTCCGTTTTCCTGTGCTGAATGCGGAGGTTTTGGGATTGAAGCCATTCAGACACTGCATCAAAGCATTTTGTTATCGGTGAAAGATCCATGTTGAGTGTGGAAAAAGGCATGTAGAGGAGAATGTCGTCTGCGTATATTAGACAGTCGACCTTGAAGGATTTGATGATGTTGCAGACTGGCTGTATGTATATGTTAAATAAGAGTGATGATAGGGATGACCCTTGTGGCACACCCTGTTTTTGATGGAAAGGTGTGGAGGTTGCTGTTCCTGAAGTTACATACTGCCATCTCTGATCCAGGTATGATCTGCACCATGCCAGGGCAGTGTCGTTGATGCCCTTTTCTTTTAGCCACCCTAGTAACAGATCGTGATGTACAGAGTCAAAAGCAGCGGCAATGTCCAGGAAAATAAGCACAAAGCCTTGATGGATGTTGTCAATGCCTGTGATGATGATGAAGAGGGTAGTGAGGAGGGTTTCCACACCGTGGAACTCTCTGAAGCCATGCTGGCATTGGTCTAGAGGGGATGCAGTGTCGATGTGATCCTGTATTTGACTTTGAGCTACCTTTTCAATTACTTTTGCTAGAAAGGGAATACTCGCTATGGGTCTATAAGATTTGACTTTCTGTGAGTCGAGTTTGGGATTCTTCAAGAGGGGTCTAATGGATGTTCTCTTGAGGGCTGATGGGAAAGACCCAGATGTGAAGGATAAATTCATCATTCTAGTGATGAGAGGGCTAAGATCACTTTGTAGCTCCCTTATCCAAAAGGCTGGGCAAGGGTCAGTTTGTGCCGTGGATGTGTTAAGGGCAGCAATAATGTTCTTGACATGTTTGTTTGATGGTGTGGAGAACATAGATAGGTTAGCTAGGCAGATGGAGTCTTGAGCGGGGATTGTTGCAATGGTGTCAGTTGTTAGCAGCTTGGATTGTAGATATTCCGCGAACACTTGTGGGTGAATGAGTTTGGGTTGTTTGGACGAAGGCTCCTTAGCTAAGGTCTTGACTGGATTAAAAAGGTCATGTGGTTTATTTAGTGATCTTTTCAGTGTATCGGTGTGGAATTGTTTCATCTTGGCGATGACTGATTCTCTGTGCGTTTATAGGTGTAATTTGTAGGCTGCTAGGTCTTCCGTGGAGCGTGATCGACGCCAACGTTTTTCCAATCTTCTTAGGTGTATGAGGGAGGTTCGTAGATCCAGGGAGATAGTTTTCTCTCTTCGGGTTGTTACTTTGATTTGGTTGTAGTGCAACGGTACTGATATTGCTGTTCCAGGCAGTGATCAGGTTCTCCAGGTTGAGAGAGGAGTTATTGAGGAGAGGATGAGTTTGAGCAAGAATAAGCTCTTTGTTGAAGGCTCTGAAATTTCGAGATGATACTTTTGTTGATATGATAGTTTTTGTTGAAGTTTGATGGTGTCTTGCTCTTGATGGGAATGGGGAAGATGATTAACTTGTAGTCTGACCAAGGTACTGGAGTTACAGATGCGTCAAGTGTGGTGTTGGAGTCGAGGACTGTCAGAGGGGCAAAGATCATGTCAAGGATATTTCCTTTTTTGTGTGTGGGAACTTTGACGATTTGCTCGTAGCCCAGTTCGTTGATTGCTTCTAGGAGGGCTGAGGCGTGACTGGGATGAAGTGTTGGGAGATTGAAGTCTCCTAGAATCCAGTTAGGAATGTTGGGATTGAGTGTGTTGGTTGCAAGGTCTAGAATGTTCGGAAGGTCATCAGGAGAGGGAGAGGGTGCTCTGTAAATTAAATTGATGGAGCACTGATCATTTTTAATGGATATGACGTCTGTTATTAGAGCTTGTGGAGTCAATGGTGCAAAACTTTAGATCCGTTTTGGTAAGAATAAATATACCACCTCCTCTCTTATTCTCTCTATGCTGGAAGTGGACGGAGAAGTTGGAGGGTACAAGTTGATTAAGGATTACATTATCTTCATCAAATAACCAAGTTTATTATCATGAGTATATCCAGATTGTATGAAGAGATTGTTTCGGAGATGACTGGCCATTTCTTACGAATGGATCGTGCGTTTATGAGCGCACAATTTAGGTGTAGGGGTTGAGGGGGTTCCACTTGTTTATTCTTTTTGGAGTGTTGGAGAGCTATGTGTATTAGGTGAGAGCGGCGTATGGGGGCTTCAGCTCTTTGGTTAAGATATGGAGCTTCTGCACATCTTTTTCCATGGCTCTGGAGTATTGGAATATGGAGAGATGTGTGATGTAAGGCAAGGGATTCGTTGAGCAAGACTATGATAAAGAGGATACCAATGGCTAGGGCGGTGATTGATGAAGCCATTTGGAGGTTTCCGTAGCTTGGGTGAGGTACTTTCTATGGAGAAAAATAGAAACCTGTTATGTTTGCCTAGTCAGGCGCTATCAAACCTGGTCTAGAATGTTTGGTGTGTTATGGGTTGGTAAGAGGGATAGGTGTAGATTTGTAGCTCTATGAGGCATGGCATAGAAGTAAGACTCATAAAATGGGGATATGTTAAACAGTCAAAAATCTGATATGGCTTATGCTATTATGTGGCAAGCATATATGTAGCTGAGAACGGGGAAATTAACACCCAGATATCAGGTATATCAGGTTAACAGATAATAAACTGTGAAAATAGCATGGGACATGCAATTACAATACTCAGGTATTAAGTGTATGAGATGGAATAGACATGCAATTGAACAGGCCAAGCAGTTAAGTATTGGCTGGTCTCAGCACGGTATGTTGCAATTACAAACAATTGTTAGTTGTGAAAAGTCCACAATGAGGCCAGTACCTGGTAGAAGGAACTTGCATGTGGCTCTCTGAGTTAGTCGGTGGGAAGTTGTATTCCGGACTTGAGTGAGTACAATGGTTGGTTTCCAAAACGTCAGGCGGTTGAGTGACTGGTGTGATGGTACGGCTTATTTTGGATCCCCTGTCGTGCCCCGCCTAAGGGCCATGCCAAAGGGCCCTCTGGCAAGGCCCTCAGGCGCGGGTGTGCCCGATGGCGCGAAGCTTTAAAGGTGGTGTGCGCTGCTCCAATTGGGCCGCGATGCCCTGGAGGCCCCTTCCGCTGCTGGTGGCTCGATCCCCGGGAAGGGGAGAGCTGCTGGTGGTTGCGGGGGCTCAAGAGGGTCGGCACCCGATGGCGCGAAGCTTTAAAGGTGGTGTGCGCTGCTCCGATTGGGCCGCGATGCCCTGGAGGCCCCTCCCGCTGCTGGTGGCTCGAATCCCCGGGAAGGGGAGAGCTGCTGGTGGTTGCGGGGGCTCAAGATGTCTAAGAGAGGGCGGCAGAACCGAGCAGCCAAGCTCAGTACCCTGTTTCCTTCTGATGCAGCTTCGGTAGCATCGACGTCTTCCAGGGCCTCCTCTTCCTCCCATGGATCTCAGGTAACCAAGCATAAATCTGGCCGGTCCTCGAAGGGTAGATCTCCCTCTAAGCATCGAGATGCCTCCGGGCTTGCCCTCGAGGATTCCGCATGGGCAAAATTACCCCGGCGGGAAGCTCTGGCTTCCAAAGCATTATCTCTGGGGTCACAGGTTGACATCAATGGCTCGGCCTCGAGAGATCATCTGTTGCCGTGTTCTGGGGTACCGGTGGCTCCCACTGGTACCGACATCCAGACTCTGGTGGCGTCGATGGATCAGAAAATTCTGACCATGCAGCTTACCTAAACGGCTTTCATACAGGCTGCGACGCCTTGGAACCGCAATAATCCCCGTTGCTGGTACCGGCATCGCTACCGGTACCGATTGCTTCGACATCGGCTTCGGTGTCGACTGCAACGGTACCCTGTCCTATGATGCCCATCGGTACCGAACCGGTACCGATTACTCACGATGTCGATCCCACTTGATACGGTTATCGGGCTTTACAGGAGCATCCAGACAGGCGATACTTCGATTCCTCTGAGGACTCTGAGTCTGAGGGTTCTGTAGTAAGCATCAATACTTCTTCCTCAGGAGTCTTCTTCACCTAAACGAAGAATGTCTCCTCCAGAAGACTTGTCTTTTCAAGACTTTGTTAGGGAAGTGGCTAGGGGCCTCTCCATCACAGTGGCCCCTGAGTCAGAACCCAGAGCCAAGGAGTTGGATATTTTACAATATCCTAAAACTCCTAAAAAGGCAGCTACTTTACCTGTTCATGAGATTCTTTATGATCTCATGTTGAGGATGTGGGAGACACCTCTCACCACCTCTCCTTATTCTCCCAGGTTAGACACCATGTATCGTGTCCCTCGTCCTGGTTTCCACAAGACTCAACTTCCTCACCACTCTATTGTGGTAGAGTCTACCATGAAGAAGATAAAGAGTGCAAAAAGACACTCATCTAATCCTCCAGGGCGTGAATGCAGGATCCTGGATGCTTTTGGCCGAAGGGTTTTCCAAGCTGCTATGCTAGCTGCTAGGATCAATTCCTATAGTTTCTATATAGGAATGTTTCTAAAAAGTCACAGATCATCTGCAGACTTTAACCCCTTTCATTTCAGAGGATAAAAGAGAGGAGTTTCTCACTTGGCTCAAGTATGCCCAAGATGTCTCCAAATTTTCCAACCGTGCAGCCTTTGACTCTTTTGAGTCTGTAAGCAGAGCTTCGGCTATTACCATAGGGGCATGCAGAATTGCTTGGCTACAAGCTTCTGATTTGGAGCTCTGGGTCCAAGATCAATTGGGAAATCTCCCTTGTACAGGTGAAAACCTTTTTGGTAAGGATTGGCAAGCAAAGGCCACTCAGATGGATGCTGAAAACTCTGCTTTGGATCGACTTTCAATGTCTACCTCTGCTCCTGTTAAGAAAAGATTGTTTAAAAAGACATCTTTTTCCAAAAAGGGAAGATACTATCCTGCTTATGGTCAGCAGGCATCTTCTGCAGGACGTTTTGCTGCAAAGCGTCAGCAACCACCTAAACAGGCCAAGTCAAAGGCAGCTAGACCTTCTACGGCCCAGCAGCCTCAGCCTCCTCAGGACCTTTGACGCGCTACTAGAGAACTTAGCCTTTCTAGCTCTGGAAGGACCCAGAGCCCCTTACCATCCCAGGAAGATTGACTGACTTTGCTCCCAGATGGGAGCAAATCACAGCAGAGCAATGGACACTCTCCATCATAAGGGAAGGGTACAGGCTTCATTTCTTAAGCCTTCCCCCCCCCCCACACCATGGTGAAACAGTTCAATTCTCCAACATCTCTCCTCACCCTTCTAGGTCAGGAGATTGCCATCCTTCTTGCCCAAGGGGCAATAGAAGAAGTACCTCTTCTTCAACAAGGCACAGGATTCTACTCCCCTTATTTTCTTATTCCAAAGAAAACAGGGGGCTACAGACCCATCTTAGATATGAGAATTGAACAAATTTCTATTCAAGGAGAAATTCAAAATGATTTCTCTCGGTGCTCTGCTTCCATACCTTCAGAGTCAGGACTGGCTTTGTTCTCTAGATCTCAAGGATGCGTACACGCATGTCCTCATCCATCCCAACTCACAGAAGGTTCCTTCGGTTCCTTTTTCAAGGAAAGCACTACCAGTACAGGGTGCTTCCTTTTGGTCTGGCCTCTGCACCAAGGGTGTTCACGAAATGCATGGCAGTAGTAGCTGCATTTCTACGCACTCTAGGAATATTTGTCTTCCCATATCTGGACTGGCTCATTCGAGCTCCATCTCAAGCAGAGGCCAAGATTTGTCTAATCTGCACAATGTGTGTCCTTCAGTATTTGGGACTAGTAATAATTATCCCAAAATCCAGTCTCACCCCTACTCAGTCCCTCGGGTTCATAGGGGCTTTGTTGGATACCACAACTACAAGGGCCTATCTTCCTCAGGCCCGTTGTCTACACTTGGTGCAGTTAGCCTCCCAAATACAGTTAAAGCCCCTTTTAACTGCTCGAGAAATGTTGCAACTCTTAGGCCACATGGCATCCACTGTGCATGTGGTTCCATATGCTCGCCTTCACATGAGGGCAGCTCAATGGACTTTGTCCACCCAATGGACTCAGGCATCAGGTTGCCTGTCAGACAAAATAGCAAACTCCAGTCTCCTGTTTTGGTCTCTCCAGTGGTGGAAGTCCTCTCAAAACCTGTTGCTGGGGTCCCCTTTTCAACAGTCACTTCCCCAAGCAACCCTTACAACAGATGCCTCTCCAATGGGTTGGGGAGCTCATCTGCAAGATCTCTCCACCTAGGGCATCTGGTCTCCACAGGAGACTTCACTACACATAAATCTCTTGGAACTCAGAGCAATTTTCTTAGCTCTCAGAGTGTTCCACTCCCTGCTCAGCTACAAGACAGTCCTCATCCACACGGACAATCAAGTAGCCATGTTCTATGTAAACAAGCAGGGAGGGACTGGTTCTCTGTCGCTTTGCAATGAAGCTTTGCGACTGTGGGCCTTCACCAGAGAGCATCAAATTCATCTTATGGCAGTATATCTTCCAGGCGTTCAAAACTCTTGGGCAGACAGACTCTGTCGAGTTCTGCTTCCACACGAATGGTCCCTCCACAGAGACTAGATAGCCAGGATTTTTTGAATTTGGGGAACCCCGGACATAGACCTGTTTGCAAGTCCGTGGAATGCCAAACCTCCCCGGTTCTGTTCCAGGATTCCGTGTCAGGGAGTTCAGGCCAAGGATGCCTTCCTCCTTCATTGGGGTCAAGACTTCCTTTATGCCTTTCCACCCATTCCCCTAATTCCCAAAACACTGTTCAAGCTTCAGAGAGACCGAGGGTCTATGATCTTCATAGCACCACATTGGCCACACCAAGTGTGGTACCCTCTACTTCTGCATCTCTCTCAAGCTCCATCCCTGGAGTTGGGCTCTGCTCCAGATCTTCTCTCCCAGGAAGACAGAACGTTGGGGCACCCAAACCCCCAGTCTCTCCATCTCAGGGCCTGGTTGCTGAAGGCCTAGACCTTCAAGTTTTCCATCTCTCTCAGCAAGTCAGAGATATTACTCATGCTTCTAGAAAGCCTTCCACTAGACGTTCCTATGCTTTCAAATAGAAAAGATTTACCATTTGGTGTTCTGAGAAGGGTCTTAACCCTCTAGCAATACCTGTGAATTCTTTACTAGAGTATCTTCTGCATCTTTCACATGCAGGCCTCAAAACAAATTTGGTAAGAGTCCATTTGAGTACTATTGCAGCGTCCCTCAAGCCTCTCAATGGACAGCCTGTTTCCTCTCATCCTCTTATAGCAAGATACATGAGAGGCCTTCTTTTAACTAAACCTCCCATTAGACCACCTCCAGTGGAATGGGACTTAAATCTGGTTCTTGGCCAGCTTATGAAGCCACCCTTTGAACCTTTAGCCACCACCTCCTTGAAATTTCTTTCTTGGAAGTTATCTTTCTCATTGCAGTCACCTCAGCACGTTGCATCAGTGAGTTGCAAGCCTTGGTGGCTAACCCTCCTTACACAAGGTTCCATCATGATAACGTAGTCCTCAGGTCCAATCCACACTTTATGCCTAAAGTGGTCTCGCCTTTTCATCTGCACCAAGAGGTATACTTACCTGTCTTTTTTCCAGGACCTCATGCATCAAGTGCAGAGAGGAATCTTCATACTTTGGATTGTAAAAGAGCTCTTGCCTTTTATTTACAAAGGACACAGCAACATAGAAAGTCTTCTCAACTCTTTGTTGCTTTTGATCCTTCCCATTTAGGACTTCCAGTTTCTAAGAGAACACTGTCCAACTGGATTGCTCCAGTGTATTTCTTTTGCCTACCAGAGTAGGAACCTTTCTCTGGAAGGCCATGTCACAGCCCACAATGTGAGGGCCATGGCAGCCTCAATGGCTCATCTGAACTCTGTGTCCATCGACCAAATCTGTCGAGCGGCCACCTGGGCCTCGGTTCATACCTTCACAGCCCATTACTGTTTGGACAAGGACTCCCGCCGGGATGCCTCGTTTGGTCAGGCTGTTCTCAAACACCTCTTCCATTCCTAATCAACTCCTACCCACCTACCCTGGTTGGATGCCAGAGATCCTTGGGGGGAGGTGGAGCCCTTTTCAGGGACACAACTCTGGGGTCTCTCCCTGGCATCTGCAGCTAGGGAGTCCCCATATGTGAAGACTCATTCCTGCTTGTTCCTGGAGATAGCACAGTTACTTACCTGTAACAGGTGATCTCTGGGAACAGCAGGAATAAGTCTTCACAACCCACCCACTTCCCCTAGGAGTTGTATCTCTCTATCTATCTTTCCTTCCCTCTCTCTCTCTCTTTGTCTCAGCTTTAAAACTCGAACTGGAGAGAGGCGGTTGGAAAAGACGGGAAGGCAGCACGCAGGTGCTGTGGGATGCTCCCAAAAGCTTTTCTATTGGACGCTGGGGAGCGTTCCTGCGCAGGCTCCGTCGGTACCGACAATACCCATATGTGAAGACTTATTCCTGCTGTTCCCAGAGATCACCTATTTCAGGTAAGTAACTGTGCTTTCCCTCTAGGGTTGCAACACGATCTCCTGTCTCTGGAGCAAGGTTCCCTTCTGCACCACAAACTCAGGTCCCTCAATCTGATGGCCTGGCTGCTGAAAGGATAGTGCTAGCCCCCTTACTTCTACCTAAGGAGGTTGAGGAGCTGGTCTTGGCCTCTAGGAGGCAGTCCACCAGAAAGTCCTATGCCTTCAAGTGGTGTAGGTTTACGGTATGGTGTGCTCAACACAATGAAGATCCTTTCTCTTGCCTTGTGCCAGTAGTACTGCAGTATCTACTTCACCTGTCAGACCTAGGCCTTAAGTCTAACTCTGTTCGGGTCCACCTCAGTGCTCTATCAGTGCACCACTCACCGGTGGAGGGACAGTCTGTCGGTTCACGCCTTGGTGTCCCAATTTCTCAGAGGTCTGCTTCTCCTCAAGCCCCCGGTTCGTCCACCGGCGACTTAGTGGGATTTGAACGTGGTCTTGCAGCAACTTACTCGCCCTCCATTTGAGCCGATGGCTACTTGCCATTTGCGCCTTCTCTCTTGGAAAGCTCTCTTCCTGGTGGCTCTTACCTTGGCCAGACGTGTGAGTGAACTACAAGCTCTGGTTTCTGATAGACCGTACACACGGTTCTATAAAAACAGGGTGGTCCTACGGACCCATCCCAAGTTCCTTCCAAAAGTGGTCTCCTCTTTCCACCTCAACCAGGAGGCCCACCGTGTCAGGGCGAAAGCCGCGTCAGTAGCTCATCTCCGCTTTGTTCCGTTGGCAGACATCTGCCAGGCCGCAACTTTGTCTTCAAGCCAGACTTTTGCAGCCCATTACTGCCTGGAGAGAGTCCCAAAGGGACAGTGCTTTCGGACAGGCGGTACTCCGTAGTCTCTTTGAGGTTTAAGCAGCTCCTACCCTCCGGCCCTTGTGTTGGGCTACCGTACGGGGGCGTTCTCATAGGATATTCTTATCACGAATACTGAGGCTCTTGAGAGGGAGCCATTTTTTCAGCTTGGGTTCCCGGTAGCCTAGAGCTGGGGAGTCCCATATGTGAGGACTGACTTCCTGCTTGGTCCTGGAGAAAGAGTAGTTACTCACCTGTAACAGGTGTTCTCCAGGAGCAGCAGGAATCAGTCCTCACGACCCTCCCTCCTCCCCTGGAGTTGGAGTCATATACAGTCAAACCTCGGTTATCGGTTGCCCCGGTTTTCGTCGGTTTCGGTTTTCGACGTCTTTTCCCCACTCAGATGTTGTCTCGGTTTTCGTCGATAGCCTCGGTTTTCGTACAGCCCCCCCCCCCCCCCCCGATTCACCGATCGCGTGTGCGTGTGCCTGCAAACAGAGTACACTGCCTGCCCAGTCCCGGCAGCATTAACCCCCCCCCCCCCGGACTCACCGATCGCGTGTGCGTGTGCCTGCAAACAGAGTACACTGCCTGCCCAGTCCCGGCTGCATTACCCCCCCCCCCCCCCCGGACTCACCGATCGCGTGTGCGTGAAGGAGATCTGGAGATGACTGGAGATTGGCAGACTTCAAACCCAGCTGTTGCGTGTGCCTGCAAACAGTACACTGCCTGCCCAGGTGAGCAACATCCTCGAGCCAGACATGGAAGGATTGCAGAGAGGAAGGCCCCGATCTCTCCACCGCCTGCCTGTTCTCTGGAGCGCCCCCTCAGGCTCGGAGGTAGCAGGAGATGTTGAGGGGTAAGCAGGAGATGTTGAAACAAACAATAACCTCTCCTCCTCCCTCTCCCCTCAACAAGAGTCTTCAATAAAGTTAAATGTGATGTTAAATGTTCATTTATCCATTTCATTAGTCATTTATATGTATTTCTCATTGTTTTCTGTATGTAAAATATAGTTATTCTCTATAAAATGTACTTTTTTGTCAATATTTTTGGGTGTCTGGAACGGATTAATTGAATTTACATTATTTCCTATGGGAAATCTTGCTTCGGTTTTAGTCCGTTTCGGTTTTAGTCAGACTTTTTGGAACGGATTAATCATGAAAACCGAGGTTTGACTGTACTTCATTTTGATTTTTTTGCTGTCTTTTAGCTATGTCATCAGACTGAGCAAGATGGCACCCTTGGGTGGGAAGGGGACCATGCACACTGCATTCCCAAAGGCTTTCTTTGAAAGCTGGGGAAATGCTCCGCATGGGGGCTCTGTCGACGCCTACGTCACCCCTATGTGAGGACTGATTCCTGCTGCTTCTGGAGAACACCTGTTACAGGTGAGTAACTACTCTTTATAGGTATACAACTTTCTTTGACATACATGCCAACATTTTTTTTTTACAACTGATTGAATCTAACCTGAAGGAAAAGTACAGTCTACTCAGACTATGTATTTTTGCTGCTGATCTTTATTAAAATTTGTGAATAAACAGGCGCTTTTATCCTACAAAATTAAATTAACTTTGTGCTGATGCCTTGATATATCCTAGAATACACTTCTGTAACCTCTGTGGTATTTTTCTATAATCTTAACATCATTATTCATAAACTTTGCCTACACAGCTACATATTTCTGTAGCTTCATGGCCTCCATCCTACAAAACTCCAGCTGCCACCTCTGCTTCTTGATCTGCTGCAAATACCTCTTGTTTATCCATCTATTCTTACAGGCATTGCTGACATCCACCTCTTCTCCATGATTTCCATTTACCATTATTTCTTGAGTTCTGATCTCCATCATTTGCTGCTTTCCAAGGGTGGAGGATCCTCCCTTTTCTCCTCCACCCTCCTATTACTATTCAAGAAAAGACTTGGAAGCTGCCATGTGAGGAGGAGGTCAAAAGAGCAGTTCCACTAAGATCTAGTTACAAAACTGGTGTCTTCCACTTAGTAAGCTGGAATGGCAGAAAGCTGAACTGTTAGTGTTGCCTAAGGCAGTTGGTAAATCTAAGAAAGAATTATATGTGGAAAAAGGGCAGAAAAGTCATCTGGGCATTCACATACACCGCCCCCTCCCTCTGGAATGCCCTACCACTATCAATCCGTTCAATCAAAGACCTCCAGATGTTTAAAAAAATCACTCAAAATGCACCTCTTCACTGCACATTATGGAACACAATACAAACGCAAACACCACCCAAATCCACATGCAAACTAACCACCCGCATAATACTGTCCAACTCTCTTCTAACCATACTCAGATGTGAATTCCTACCTACAAGCCACTCAACACCTTAAAACCTGCCTGTATATAATTTGAATTTAAGAACTCAGAATGTTCAAATGTTATATTTCTAAAAGTTAGAATGTAAAAGTTCAAAGTTACAATGTAAAAAGCGCTAAAATCTATTTTATGTAACTGTAAACCGCCCCTGATCTCTGGAAGGGGTGGTATAGAAAGCTGTAACAAACAAACAAATCTGTTAATTCCACTGCTAAGATGGGTGAAAATGTGGTAACTGAGCATGTGCAGGGTACAGAGGACACACCAGTAGATTTTGCTATGTTACTGCAAGAAATATGAGAATATAAAAATAAAATTGTAGCTTGAATGCTTGAATGAGAAATGTTGAGGGGATCTGTGCCCACCTTGAAATGGAAGAGCGGGTCAGCACACTGGAGGATGAAAAGATACAGATTCCACATTGTGTATCCTGGGGTAAGCAGTAGATTTCCCTGGTTCTCTTTAATAATGGTCTATGGAAGTTTTCTCCAGGAACTTGTCTAAACCTTTTTTAAACCCAGCTACACTAATGGCTTTTACTATGTCATCCTGGTAACAAATTCCAGAGTTTGATTACGTGTTGAACGAAAAAGGTTTTCTCTGTTTAGTCTTAAATCAGACTAATCTGTTGCTTCATTGTGTGTCCCCCTAGTCCCCCTAGTCTTTCTACTTTTTGAAAGAGTAAACAACCAGTCTATCAGATCAACTTTCAAGAACCGAGAGAATGAATGCTATAAAGGCTTTCAGAGATCGGTTGACCAATCAAATTGTATTGATCCAAACAGACAATCAGCCATATACTACATCAATAAGCAGGGAGGAACAGCCTTGTTTTGGGAGATGGTCAGGATGTGAAACTGATCCATCTCTAATGGGATGACTGTCAGAGCCCCTTACCTAGCTGGAGAAGAAAATCTTCTGGCATACAATCTAAGGCATGTATTACTTGCACATGAGTGGACCCTGGACAGAGCTCAGAGCATCATTCAGCGATAAGGCTCTCCCTCAATAGATCTGTTCACCGCTCCACAGAATGGGCAAGCACCCCTGTTCTGCTCCAGGATAAGGACACATGGTAAACTAGCCCAAGATGCTTTCCTCCTGGATAGGGAAAGGGTCTTCTGTATGCATAGCCTCCAGTACCTCTCATAGCGAAGGCTCTCCTGAAACTCAGGGATGACTGAGGGACCTTGATCTACATAGCGCCCTTCTGGTTGCATCAACCATGATTTGCTTTGCTCCTAGAATTCTCTATCAAGGAGCTCATCTGGTTAGGCATTTCACCAATTCTTATCTTGCAAGATCAAGGGATACGTTTGTCCCACATCATATCCTTATCCCTCACAATTTGGATATGACAGGCTAGCTCTGTCTTTGAACCTGCTGGTTACAGTAACTGATATTGCCCTGGCTTCCAGGAGAGATTCCACTGGGAGGTATTAACACTTTGAAGTGAAGGAAGTTTGCTGTGATGCAAATGCCTTAAATACTTTCACCTGTCTCACACAAAAACTGCTTGAATACCTTATCTCCAGGAACAAGCAGGAATGTAGTCTTCACATATGGGTTCTATACGCTTTGTGGTGGGGGGCCTTCACTTCCAATAACAGGTGCTGCCCTTCGGCCTTACCTCGGCCCCCAGGGTATTCATGAAGTGCCTAGCGGTAGTCGCTGCCTTTCTCAGGCTTCATTGGATTTTCATCTTCCCCTACCTTGACTGGCTTATCAGGTGCATATGGGTTCTATATGTACTGACAGAGCCTGCGCGGGAACGCTCCCCAGCATCCAATAGGAAAGCTTTTGGGAGCATCCCACAGCGCCTGCGTGCTGCCTTTCACAACTGTCCCTCTCCAGTTCTTCGTTTTCTGCGGAGCCGACAGGTTGCACATCCTGTCACTGCTGGGGAAAAAAAATCCATTCTATTCTTTTTTGTGGTCGCGTCTGCCTTCCCTCGACGCTACACTGGTACTGCCGGTGGTTCTTTCTTTTCTTATTAAAAAAAAAAAACAAACAAACAACTTTCTTTCTGGAGTCTTTCCAGTAATTTTCTCTTCAGGTGCCACGCGCCCAACCTTTCCTTCAAAATGGAAAAACCCGCTTCGGGTTTTAAAAAGTGTTCTAAGTGTGGCGGTACCACCTCCGTCACCGACACCCATGAGTGGTGCCTCAAATGTTTAGGTCCTGACCACTCTATTTCTGAGTGTGTTGCCTGTGGGATGATGTCGAAAAGGGACCAGCAAAACCGAGCTGCTAAACTTAGCACCCTTTTTACCTCCGATGCAGCCTCCATGTCATCGACATCTTCCAGGGCTTCGTCTTCCTCCAATGGATCTCAGGTAACTAAACATAAATCTAGCCGGTCCTCAAAGGGTAGATCTCCTAGACATCGAGATCCCTCTGGCGTTGCCCTTGAGGGACTTTCACCGGCAAAATTGCCCCGGTGGGAGGCTTCGGCTTCCAAAGCACTAATTGGGCTCCAGGATGTTCTCGAGGCCTCAACCTCGGCAGAACTACTGGTGCCATGCTCTGGGGTACCGGCCGCTTCATCCAGTACCGATACCCAAGCATCGGCAGCGTTGATAGACCAGAGATTCTTGGCTATTAAACGCAGTCTGGCGGCTCTTCTCATGGCCTCGATGCCCCTGAAACCGCTTCAGACAATTCAACCGGTACCAGCACCGACTCCAGTGCCGGCATAGACTGCATCGACATCGGCAGGTATTCTACCGGGACCGAGTCATGCGTGTCTGTCTGGCATTGACAAGTCGGTACCGGACCACTCTGATGCCGACTTCGATCGGTACCAGTACCGTGCCTTGCACGATCACCCGGATCAGAGATACTTCGAATCCTCGGATGAGTCTGAAGACTCTGAAAGCTCTGCCGATACCAGAGTACTTCTTCTTGAGGATTCCTCTTCTCCTCAGCGGAGGATGTCTCCACCAGAGGATATGTCCTTTCAGGATTTTATCCGAGATGTGGCCCAAGGTCTTTCCATCACAGTGGCTCCTGAAAAAGAGCCTAGGGCAAATGAATAAGAAATCCTGCAATACCCTAAAGCTCCCAAAGAGGCAGCTACCTTACCTATTCATGAGATCGTGCATGATCTCATGTTAAGGATGTGGGAAACACCTCTAACCACATCTCCTCACTCTCAAAGACTCGACACCATGTATCGAGTTCCTCATTGTCCTGGGTTTCAGAAGACTCAATTACCACACCATTCCATGGTGGTGGAATCAGCCATGAGATGGATAAAGAGTGCAAAAAGGCATGCATCTAATCCTCCAGGATGTGAGTGTAGGACTCTTGATGCCTTTGGACGTCGATCCTTCCAGGCTTCCATGCTTTCTGCTAGGATCAGTTCCTATATCTTATATATGGGAATGTTCCTTAAGGAGGTCACAGGAGATTTAGAGCTTATGAGCCCTCTCCTTCCTGATAAGAGGCAAGATTACCTCGCCCTTGTCAAACATGCCCAGGATGTTTCCAAGTTTGTGAATCGTGCAGCCTTTGACTGCTTTGAGTGCATAAGCAGAACCTCTGCCATTGCCATAGGTGCACGTAGGATTGCCTGGCTCCAGGCATCTGATTTGGAAATTTGGGGACAGGATAAACTAGGGAATATTCCTTGCACAGGAGAGAATCTCTTTGGCAAGAATTGGCAGGAAAAAGCTAATGAGATAGATGCTGACAATATCATTTTGGATAGATTGTCTAAATCTACAGCTGAACCTGCAAGGAAAAAATCCCATAAGAAACCATTCTTCAGTAAGAAGTAGTAGTTTTATCCCTCCTATACCCAGCAGGGGCATCGTTTAGGTCAGTCTGCCCAAAAGGGACAGCAGCAACAACCTAGGCAAAGAAAGACAAAAGCAGCTAAGCCTCAACCGGCTCAGCAGACTCGGCCTTCACAGGGGCTTTGACTCCTATCTAGAGAACTTTGCCTTCCTGGCCCTGAACGGCCCAGAACTCTCCACCATCCCAGGAAGATTGTCATTTTGCCCCCAGATGGTGTCAGATAACAGCAGAAAATTGGACTCTGTCTATTGTAAGAGAGGGGTACAAGCTTCATTTCCTCAGCATACCCCTCCTACAATGGTAAGAGTTCAATTCTCAGACCTCTGTCAACGACCAATTAGGTCAAGAGGTCACTGTGCTCCTTGCTCAAGGGGCAATAGAAGAGGCACCTATTCCCCAACGGGGTACAGGGTTTTACTCCCATTTCCTTATTCCAAAGAAAACAGGAGGGACAGACCCATTTTAGACCTCAGAGAATTGAGCAAATTCCTGTTCAAAGAGAAGTTCAAAATGATTTCTCTAGGAACTCTGCTGCCATACCTTCAGAGTCAGGATTAGCTTTGTTCTCTAGATCTCAAGGATGCGTACCCTCATATTCTCATCCATCCAACTCACCGAAAGTTCCTTCGCTTTCTGTTTCAAGGGAAGCACTACCAATACAGGGTTCTTCCCTTTGGCCTGGCCTCTGCACCAAGGGTGTTCACAAAATGCATGGCTGTGGTGGCAGCATTTCTCCGCACCCTGGGAATATTCGTCTTCCCTTAATTAGACGATTGGCTCATTCGAGCCCCTTCAGAGCCAAAGGTCGGGGTTGCCCTCTTTCGCACAATGCGCATCCTTCAGTATTTGGGACTTGTCATAAACTTCCCAAAATCCAACCTTGCTCCCACTCAGTCACTAGAGTTTATAGGAGCTCTGCTGGATAACAGACAGACAAGGGTCTACCTTCCACAGCCCCGCTGCCTTTGCATTGTGCAGTTAGCTTCCCAAGCAGTGCTAAAACCTCACCTCACTGCTCGGGAAATGTTACAGTTGCTAGGCCACATGGCATCCACCATGCATGTGGTTCCTTATGCTCGCCTCCATATGAGGGCAGCCCAGTGGACTTTGTCCACTCAGTGGACTCAAGCGTCAGGTTGCCTGTCAGACAAAATAGCAAACTCAGATCGCCTTATTTTGTCCCTCCAATGGTGGCAATCGCCCCAAAACCTTTTGGTGGGGTCTCCTTTTCAGCAACCCCCACCCCAGGCCACTCTAACAGATGCTTCACAGGTGAGTTGGGGAGCCCACCTGCAAGGCCTCTCTACCCAGGGTACCTGGACTCCACAAGAGACCTATCTACACGTCAATCTCCTGGAACTCAGAGCATTGTTCCTTGCTCTTCGAGTATTCCACACCCAGCTCAGCTACAAGACTCCTAGTTCAAATGGACAATCAAGTAGGCATGTTCTGTGTGAACAAGCAAGGTGGAACAGGCTCTCTGTCGCTCTGCAATGAAGCTTTGCGACTATGGGCCCTCGCCAGAGAGCATCAGATTCATCTCCTTGCCAGTGTATCTTCCAGGTATTCAAAACTCTTGGGCAGACAGACTCAGTCGAGTTCTGCTTCCACACGAATGGTCTCAAGATGCAGACCAGGTGGCAAAAATTTATCAAATTTTGGGAACCCCGGACATAGACCTCTTTGCAAGTCCGCTGAATGCCAAACTACCCAGGTTCTGTTCCAGAATTCCGGCTCAGGGTTGTCAGGCCAGGGATGCTTTCCTCCTCCATTGGGGTCAGGACTTCCTATATGCCTTTCTACCCATTCCCCTAATTCCCAAAACCCTGTTCAAGCTTCAGAGAGACAGAGGTCATATGATTCTTATAGCTCCACGTTGGCCACGGCAAATGTGGTACCCTCTACTCCTACATCTCTCTCAAGCTCCGCCTCTGGAGTTAGGATCTGCTCCAAATCTCCTTTCTCAAGAGGATCCCAATCCCCATTCTCTGCATCTCGGGGCCTGGTTGCTGAAAGCCTAGAACTTCACGGTCTTAACCTTTCCAGCAGGTAAAGGATATCCTTTATGCTTCCAGGAAGCCTTCCACAAGACGCTCTTATGCATTTAAGTGGAAAAGGTTTACCATATGGTGCTCGCAGAAGGGTCTTAACCCTCTTGCGATACCTCTGGAATCATTACTGGAGTATCTCCTTCATTTATAAAATGCAGGGCTTAAAACCAATTCAGTGAGAGTTCATTTGAGTGCTATTGCAGCTTCTTTCATGCCTCTAAATGGACAACCTATTTCCTCTCGTCGTCCTCATAGCAAGATTTATGAGAGGCCTTCACTTAACTAAGCCTCCCATTAAGCCACCACCGGTGGCATGGGACTTAAATCTGGTTCTTGGGTAGCTCATGAAACCGCCCTTTGAACCATTAGCCACTACCTCTTTGAAATTCCTTTCCTGGAAGGTCATCTTTCTTATTGCAATCACATCAGCACTTCGCATCAGTGAATTGCAAGCGTTGGTGGCTGATCCTCCTTATATAAGGTTTCATCATGATAACGTAGTCCTTAGGACTCATCCACATTTTATGCCAAAGGTGGTGTCACCTTTTCATTTAAATAAAGCGGTTTACCTTCCTGTATTCTTCCCAAGGCCTCACGCCTCAAATGCAGAAAGGAATCTTCATACTTTGGACTGCAAAAGGGCTTTGGCCTTTTATTTGCAAAGGACACAGCAACATAGAAAGTCCTCTCAACTCTTTGTTGCTTTTTATCCTAGTCATTTGGGACTTCCAGTCTCTAAAAGAACACTGTCCAGCTGGATTACACAGTGTATATCTTTTGCCTATGAGAGTAAGAACCTTTCTCTTGAAGGCCATGTCACAGCTCACAATGTGAGAGCCATGGCAGCCTCTATGGCTCATCTTCACTCTGTGTCTATTGACGACATCTGTCAAGCAGCTACTTGGGCTTCGTTTCATACCTTCACAGCCCATTATTGCTTAGACAAGGACTCCCGCCGGGATGCCTTGTTTGGTCAGGCTGTTATTCAACACCTATTCCATACTTAATCAACTACTACCCACCATCCCTGGTAGGATGCCAGAGATCCATGGGGGGAAGAGGAGCCCTTTCATAAGGGCACACAACTTCTGGGGCCTTCTCCCTGGCATCTGCAGCTAGGGAGTCCCCATATGTGAAGACTACATTCCTGCTTGTTCCTGGAGATAGCATAGTTACTCACCTATAACAGGTGATCTCCGGGAACAGCAGGAATTTAGTCTTCACAACCCACCCATCTCCCCTAGGAGTTGTATCTCTCTTTCTCTTTTCCTCTCTTTGTCTCAGCTTTAAACTCAACCTTGGGCCAGAAGGACTGGGGTTTCTAGTCCCACAGGTGCTCCTTGTGATCTTGGGCAAGCCACTTAACCCTCCATAGCCCATATTCCCTGTAAAATAGTTATCTCCAAGTTATAATGCCCTGTTCAATGTAATTTCAGTTTGTTCAATGTAAACCGCCTTGATATGAAAGGCGGTATATACAAAATGTTAAATAAATAAACTGGAGAGGGACAGTTGGGGAAGGCAGCACACAGGCACTGTGGGATGCTCCCAAAAGCTTTCCTATTGGACGCTGGGGAGCGTTCCCATGCAGGCTCCATCGGTACCAACGATACCCATATGTGAAGACTAAATTCCTACTGTTCCCAGAGATCACCTGTTACAGGTGAGTAACTATGCTTTATCTCTGTTGGAGTTTGGTTTAAAATCCCACTCTGTAAATGTATACCTCAGAATAACTGGCACATAATCACCAACAGATAGAGGGGAAATCATCATTAAAGAGTTACAGGGAAATCCACTGCTTACCCTGTGATAAGCAACTTGGAATCCGTATTCCTTTTTTGGAAAACTGACAGGTATTTGAAATGGATTGGCCATTGATGGAAATGGGACTTGAAGGACCCTCTGTCTAGAAACACAAATATGACGACAGAAAAAGACCACATGGCCTATCCAGTCTGTCCTTCCTTAACTACAACAATCCCCTTTTTTCCTTTAGACATCCTCTGTGTTTGTCCCATGCTTTTTTGAATTCAGTTACTGTCCTCATCTCTACCACCTCCACTGGGAGACTATTCCATGGATCCACCACTCTTTCTGTAAAGAAATATTTCCGCAAATCGCTCTTGAATCTATCCCCCTTCACCCTCATCCCATGTCCCCTCGTAGCAGAACTTGCTTTCAATTGAAAGAGGCTCTCCCCCTGAACATTTATGCCACGGAGGTATTTAAACATCTCAATCATATCTCCTCTATCCCGCCTTTCCTCTAAGGTGTACATATTAAGATCCTTCAGTCTGTCCTCATATGCTTTATAATGAAGACCACTAACCATTTTAGTAGCCACTCTCTGCACTGACTCCATCCTGTTCACATCCTTTTGAAGGTATGGTCTTCAGAATTGCACACTATACTCCAAATGAGGTCGCACCAAAGACTAATACAGAGGCACTTTCCTCTCCGTATGCACCCAAGCATCCTTCTAGCTTTTGCCGTTGCCTTTTCTACCTGTTTAGCTACTTTAAGATCGTCAGACACAACCATGCCTAGGTCCCGCTCTTCTTTAGTGGACAAAAGTACTTCACCCCCTATACTATATTGCTCCCTTGGATTGCTGCAGCTCAAATGCATGACCTTACATTTTAAATCCCATCTGCCAGATTCTAGACCATTCTTCAAGCTTAGCTATATCCCTCCTCATGTTTTCTACACCTTCCTGGGTGTCTACTCTTTTGCAGATTTTGGTATCATCCGCAAAAAGGTAAAGCTTACCCGACAGCCCTTCCGCTATATCACTAACAAAGATGTTAAAAAGAATCGAACCAAGGACAGATCCCGGGGGCACACCATTGGTAACATCCTTCTCCTCAGAGTGAGCCCCATTTACCCTGTACTCTGTCGCCTCCCACCCCACCAATTTCTAGCCCAAGCAGTAACTTTAGGTCCATCCCTAGGGTGCCCAGTTTGTTTATAAGTCGCCTGCGGGGAACAGTGCCAAAGGCTTTACTGAAAACTAAATACACCACATCCAGGGCTCTCCCCCGGTCCAACTCCCCGGTCACCCAGTCAAAGAAATCAATCAGTTTTGTCTGACAAGACCTGCCTCTGGTGAATCCATGCTGCCTCGGATCCTGTAATCCCCCGGACTCCAGAAACCTCACTATTTTCTCTTTCAGCAGCGTTTCCAATAATTTACTCACCACCGAAGTTAAACTAACTGCCCTGTAGTTTTCAACCACATCCTTACTTCTGCTTTTGTGTAAAGGCACCACATGAGCCTCTCTCCAGTACTTTGGCACCACTCCCGACTCCAATGATGCATTGAAAAGGTCAGTCAGCGGAGCTGCTAGAATGTCCAAGTTCCCTCAGTATTCTAGGGTGTATCCCATCCGGTCTGTAAACGGGGTGCTGGGTGAGAATGTCCACAGTCTTGGCAAAGGCAAATATTAATATGACTTGCAAAGGATTGTGGGAAATGTCCATTCATACCAGACTCAGCCGTTCACAATAAATTAGTTGTGCTTGCTCGAATGTAAAGCAAAGATATTTTATTTATGGGGTGATTTCTCCCAACACAGATATACTGGTAGCACATAAAAAGGAATACTTGCTTTCAATATTATACTTAGAAAAACAAATAAGGAAAAACAACATCTGAACTTGTTAAGCAATCAAATCAAAGCATAAAGACCTGGATGGGAACCAAAAGGTCTTTTCTGTAGGCACCTGCTAATATCTTCTTAGTGCTTCAAAGAACAAACAAAACCCCACAAAGTAGGAAAAAACTGTTCTTTTTCAGGGATAACCTCTTGTATCTTCACACACACTCAGAAGTGTCCCTTCAGAGCTCACTGGCAATTAGGCAAGGCTCAATTGCTAACAATTACCAGCTGAAACCCTCTTGGCTGGTTTACTTTCTATTACGTGGCTCAAATCCTACTCAGAAGCTTTTCTGAGTAGATTAAAGAACAAGTTTATATTTCTTTGTGATGTATTTTTGTAACAGCATATTACCACAGAAGTTTAGACAGAGAGCAATCCATGTATTCAACATCTCCCCCTTCTTCAACTATCATAGGTTCCATATCATGGATTGGCACAGAGGAATTTCTCAATGGAGCACTCTCAGGACAATACTTGTTTCCCTGCTGTCTTCCCAGTGAAGAGCTAGGGCATAGATCAGTGTTCATACCTGAGCTTCCATTGCTGTTAGAGTTCCTCTCTAAATATCCTGGCCAGTATGTAGTCCAGTTCTTATGTCCAGCCTTCCAATCAAGATCCCTGGACACTGGATCTCTCTTCACATACCTTCTGGCACTGGTCTTAGGGTCCCTTCCAAGTGCAGCCGTCTCCCTTACAGGTGCCGTCCGGGGATTCCTGGCTCTGCAACCCCACTCCTCTGGCTTTCCCCAGTCCAATGGTATATGCTTGCCTCTGGAATGCCTCCCAGTATACATACTGCTATGGACTCCTTTAGACCTTCCAAATGCTTTTCTCTTCTTTCTTCCAAAGTGTTTCTTTCTCTCTCTGTCCGTCAGCTCTGGCTTCTGCTGATGATGATGGTCAGGATGATCAAGGTGCTTCTGATGATCAAGATGAACATGATTCTCTGTAGAATAAGCTTTTCTTTTATCCTGCTTAGATGAATGCTCCACCCTAGCACAGCGCTGCTGTGCTGAATCAAGCCCTGCCCTTGGAGATGAGTGCTTGGGGATTACCTCATAGCCCTCCTGATTGAACACACGTTTCCCCACTTCAGCTTTTCTAATGGCTGTTGGAAACCTGGTGCATTCTGGGACTGGTAGTCTTTTATGGAAACATTCTGTTTTATTATTTCTACCAGAACAGACAGGTTGCTTGTTCAGAGTCACTTCACCTCTATTATAGCTCCTTCCTGAACTATGATAAGCTTCCTTATCACAGGTCCCATCGCTTTGTCTACTTTAAGTTGAGCTAGTTTCTCACGAACACAGTCTTCTGAAAATTGTTCAAGATGTCCCTCGCTTCTGTTCCTGTTTGTGGGTGTTTTCTGAGGTCCTGCTCCTGGTTCTTCATCTGTGAACACAGAACAGAAATATTTAAGCAATTCCACTTTATCCTCCTCAGCTTCTACATATTCCTCCCCTTCACCCTTGAGTCTGACAGTACTACTTTTGCCCTTCCTCTTCTCACTAACATATCTGAAAAATGTCTTATCCCCCCATTTTATTGCATTGGCTATTTCCTCCTCTTTTTAAATCTTTGTTTTCCTGACTACTTTGCTAGCTTCTCTAAGTTTTTCCAAATATAGATGCCTGTCTTCCTCTCTCTGTGATCTCTTGTATTTCATGAAGGCCTCCTTCTTTTTCTTCACTTTTTCAGCTACTTATTTCGAAAGCCATAGCGGTCTCCTTTTCCTTTTACCTTTATTTACCATTTTAACAAAAAGGTTGGTTGCCCTTAAAATATCCCCTTTCAGTTTTGCCCACTGTTTTTCTACATCCCCCAGCTGTTCCCATCCCGCTAACGACTCCCTGAGGTATTGGCCCATCTTGGCAAAGTTAGTCTTCCTAAAGTCTAAGACCCTCACCTTTGAATGGATTCTAACAGTCCTAGTCCTAATACTGAACCACACCATCTGGTGATCACTGGATGAAAAATGATCTCCCACTATAACATCAGAAACACTTTCACCATTGGTAAGCACCAAGTCCAGTATGGCCCCTTCACGTGTGGGGTCTGTTACCAATTGCCTGAATAGTTCTCCCTGTAGAGAATCCAGGATCTCTTTACTTCTAGATGATACTGCAGCAGGAATGTGCCAATCAACATCTGGCATATTGAAATCCCCTATCAGTAGCACTTCCCCTTTTCTAGCATTGCTGCGTATGTCTTCAATTAACTCTGTCCACCTCTTCCTCTTGTGAGGGAGGTCTGTATATCACGCCAATGCAAATAGATTTCTCTTTCCCTCTTTCTAGTTTAACCCACAATGCTGCCTCTCTCCCTTTTAAACTCTGTAATTCCAAAGCTTTAATAGTATTTTTTACATATAGTGCCACTCCTCCTCCCCTTCTTCCTACCCTGTCCTTTCTGAATAAAGTATAGCCAGGTATAGTTACATCCCAGTGTTTCTGTAACTGCCACTAAATCCAAGTTGGCCACTCCCACCAAAGCTTCAACATCAGGGATCTTATTCCCCATGCTACGGGCATTTATATTGTCGTCAACCCCCCCCCCCGGTGGCCAGTGGCTGTAAGGGTAGGTTGAGCATATTGTTTTCTGGGAGTAGAGGGCTCTTTTAAGGCCAAGGGTATCTTGGTCTTTGTAGTCCTGCTCCTTATGTGAATAAATTGTTTATGCCAAGTAGAGGGTAAATAAGGCTTTTATTTCCCTTTTAACGCAAAAGGTTCCTCTCTTGCCTCCTTTTTTGCTTCTAAAATTGCTACCCTTCGTCAATATTTTCCTTCATGCCCTCCCCTCCTCCCGTCCGCTCCCCATCCCATTCCACTCCTGTGCTGTCTCACTCCTGGTCATCCTTCGAAGTTATAACTCCCACTATTCTCTCCAATGCCTTCCTTTCCATTCACAAAACCACCTGCTCAGCTGATCCTATCCCCTCTCGTTGGCTTTTGGACCCCTCCCTAGCACTCTCTCCCTACATTCTCTCCATGTTCAACTCCAGCTTGTCTTCTGGCACTTTTCCTGCAAGCTGGAAACATGCTGTTGTCCGCCCTATCCTAAAATCCCGCTCTTCCGATCCTTCTATTCTTTCAAACTGGCGTCCTGTCTCCAACCTTTCCTTCCTTTCTAAATTTCTTGAAAAACTGGTCTTTAATCAACTTTCCTCTCACCTAGACGTTTCCCTCACTCTCCATCCCCGGCAATCAGGTTTTCGTCCCGGTCACAGCACTGAAACTGTCCTGCTCTCCCTTCTTAATGAACTTCACACTGCTCACGATCGTGGTCTCTTTACTTTAGCTGTTTCCCTTGACCTCTCTGCAGCTTTCTACCTGGTGAATCACCGCACCCTCCTTTTTCGTCTTCGGGATGCTGGTCTTTCTGGCACGGTTCTTCGTTGGTTCCACTCATTTCTTTCTTGTCGTTCTTTCTCTGTAGTTACTGGGTCTTCCTCTTCCCCCTCCCCCCACTTCCCTTGCATGTGGGGTTCCCCAGGGTTCTGTTCTTGCCCCTCTTCTCTTTAACATTTTCTTAGCTCCTCTCGCCCTTTTAATTCAGCAGTTTGGGATCTCCGCGTACTATTACGCGGATGACATCTTTCTTTTGTTTCATACTGATTCTCTCTCTCCTGACATAGCCCCTCTTAATCACTGTCTGACTGCCATCGCTTCATGGTTCTCTTCTAACTTTCTTCACGCAAATCCCGCTAAGTCTTTTGCAATCTGGTTCACCTTTGGGAGTCCTTCCCCCGCCTGTGCCCCTACTTTCTTTTCACAGCCCATTCCCCTTGTTTCCTCTCTCCGCTACCTGGGCGTTACTCTTGATTCTTCTCTTTCTTTTAAGGCGCACATCTCCTCTGTTCAACGTTCTTTTTTCTCCCTTAGGCAGCTCCGCGCTATCCATCCTTTTCTTTCCTCCTCTGCTCTGGCTACTCTTCTCCTCTCTCTTGTGATGTCTCGTCTGGATTATTGTAATGTCTCCCTAGCTGGTCTCCCCCAAGCCCTATTGTCTCGTCTTCAACGTGTTCAAAATACCACTATTCGCCTCCTCACTTATGCTTCTCGCTTTGATCACGTTACTCCTCTTCTTCTTCAACACCACTGGTTACCTGTCTCTTTTCGCGTTCAATATAAAATTCTCATTCTTGCACATAAGGCTGTTCACACCGGTACCCCTTTCTATCTTGCTAACCTGATTCACTTTCGTACTTCTCACCATTTGCTTCGTTCCATTCACATAAACCGTATGTCTCTTCCCTCCCCCACCCAGGCCCATCTTACCTCCACTCGTTCTTCAGCCTTCTACTTTCTGGCCCCAAGCCTATGGAACTCTCTCCCTCCCTCGCTCCGTGCAGAGGAGTCCTACCAATCCTTCAAGACCCAACTCAAGACCCATCTTTTTCAAGTAGCATTCAATCTCCCTCCCTAACCCCCTCCCTCTTCTGCTTCATGATGTTATTTGTATTTGTAATTGTTGCTGGCTTCTGTTTTTTCTCTCTCTTTCCTTTCCTTTCTCTTCTATCATTTAAATTGGCGTTCCTTTTCTTTTTCCTGCAGCCCTATTTTTAAACATTTTTAAATATTTTCGAATATTTTTAAATTATTTTAATTTATTGTAAACCGCTCAGGTGCCCATGGTGTTGGGCGGTATACCAAGTTTTAAATAAACATAAAACATAAACATGGGATACAGAAATACAGAAAGTCCTTCTTTTCAGGCTTCCACCACAACATAAGTAAAGAGGTAAACTGTTACAAACTTCACAGTTGCTTGTAGGATTTAACCAAGGATTCTTTCAAACTTTAGAGCAAAACAAAGGAGTGAGCATTCCTCTTTCATTCAGCACAAACATGAGTATTCTCAAAGCAATGTCTGTATAACTCACAGTTCAGGGAGTGATTCAAAACTGCCCTCAATACAAATGGAGCAATCCATTAATTCGTCTTGAGATAAGGGAATAGGAGCCTCGAGCGCTATCTGCATGGGCTCTGGGTCATTGTTATCTCCCTCTGAATTGGAGCTTTCCCTGGCCGCTAAAGTTTGCCAGTCACTGTTTCTGTTCCCTTGTTTCCAGTAAGGCTGTTCTAGGGCTCTCAAATAAGCATGGCTTGTTCCTATGCCCTTACATCCTGGCTTATAAAACTCTGGCCTGCTTCTTTTCCTTTCAAACTGGATATCTGCTTTACAAGAGTTTCTAGGAGCTGAGCTTCTCTTTTTATAAATAAAGTGCCACCATACCTTGGCTTCCTGTAGGCGGTATAACTGGAGTTTCCCTTCTCAGGCACGTCTCTCAAGACAGTCTCTTTGGCAGACTTTCTCTTGGAAGCTTCTGGGCACTGCTTGACCTTTCTGTAGCCTAGGAAAACCTGGTGAGGAATCCAGACTTCCTTGCTTCCTGGTATAGGTAACTCTGCTATCAGTACCTTTCCTTCTGGAGCCTTTCAATCCTGTTTCAGAGCCTTCTGGTGAGCGTAGGCCTCTCTCCGGGTATGGCGCTCTCCCTCTGAGCTCTTTACCTCTGAGGTCTCTTGCTACCAAGTCTTTCTCCGGACTGACTCTCCACGGCCCGTCTTTCTCTCTGGCTCTTTCTGCTCCTCTTCCAGCTCCTGCTGTCCTTGTCGTGCTGCTTATCTTGGTTGCACAGCTTGACCTGGCTGGGCTGCTGTTCCTGGCTGTCTCAGCTCCCCTTCTCCTTCTCTCTGCTCCTGCACTAGCTTTCTGCTTATAAAGGCATTCCACGTTTGAGTTCCCCGGGCTACTTTTCAGGTGCAGCTGATTAACTCCTGCAGAATCATCAGCCGGGTGTGTTTACTCAGCCTCTGTAAGTTTTCGTCTGCTCCCTCTAGCTGCGCTGCAGGGCAATTGGATCTTCTGCACATCATTTGTTTTGTGAAAGACAGCGTTTTTTTCGAAGTCTTCACTTTCATTAGCTTCCGCTGTATGACAGTATACACTGCTTTCCATATGTTACCCCTGTTACCCATTTCCATAAAGGTATTTATGCATCAATTACCTGGGGACTTTCACTTACCTGGGGGCTTTTTTCACCCATCCCCAACAAATCTAGTTTAAAGCCCTCTTCAGTAGATTAGCCAGTCTACTACTGAAGACACGTTGACCTTTCTTGGACAGATGGATGACATCTCTGCTCTGCAACACTTGGAACAGCATCCCATGGTCTAGGAAACCAAAACGCTCTCGATGACACCATCCATGCAGCCATGCATTCATCTCCAGGATGCGAGTCTTTCTGCCTTTGTCTTTACCTTCAACAGGGAGGATTGAAGAGAACACCACCTGTGCACCTATATCTGCTTCACCCTCTGTCCCAGAGCCATGAAGCCACTTTTGATACGCTTAGAGGGATACCTGGCAGTATCATTTGTTCCGACATGGATTAGCAACATTGGGTAATAGTCAGTGGGCTTGATGAGTCTCGGCAAACTCTCCGTAACATCTTGGATTTTGGCAGCAGGCAGACAGACTACCTCTCTGGACATCAAGTCTGGTCGGCAGATGGACGCCTCAGTACCCCTCAGAAGAGAGTCACGAACCACCACTACCCTTTGCTTCCTTGTGGTCACTGATTCTGCAACTTTGGGGTACTTGAGCTCTGGTTCTAACCTTTCCAGGCATACTTTCTCTTCTTCCACTTCCAGGGCTGCATAATGGTTCTCCAATTCAAGGGCTGGAGAAGTTGGATGGGTGATTCTGCAGGCCCTGGTGACTTGTGTCCAACCTTTGTCATTCTGTTGGCACCCATCTTCTCCTCTGCTAGAGAGCTTGGATGTTTCAAGAAGCATCTCATCAATGTACTTCTCACTGTCTTGAATGCTCCTCAGCCTCACCATCTCCTCTCTGAGTTCCTCCACTTGTTTCCTCAGAGCTTCAGCATGCAGGCACCCTGCACATGGAACCGGTCCTTCAACTGGCATTGGGCTCTCTGTCTGGACAGAGGCAGAAGCTGTAACGGGGGGTAACAGCTTTAGCGGTACAATTTTTCCCAGCCTTTGTTCTGTTCGTGGAGCTTAGGTATCGTCGTTTGACCAGTAGAGCCCCTGTTTGGAATGTCTCCTAACCCAGTTATGGCATATCTCATGTTCTTATCTCTGTACAGCCTTAGTAGTTTGGTTTATGTTGGTCTTGCCTCTTTGAAAGCCTCCCTTCAAGCCTCCAGCTGTGTTTTATGACCTCAGTGTGATTTTAATTTAGCTGATGAAAGCTCTTATTCTGCCACTGGATACCTGGGACTGAAGTATCTGACCTGGAAGTTCTTGTTTTTTGTGGCAGTAACTTCCGCATGCAGTGTTAGTGGGCTTTAGACTCCAGTAACTGATCCACCCTATACCAAGTTTCACCATAATAGGGTGGTTTTGCATACGCATCCTGAATTCTTTCCTAAGGTAGTATTGGAATTCCATCTTAATTAGTCAATTGCCCTTAGAACATTTATCCCCAGATATCACACTCACAAAGGTAAATGCACACTACACACCATTGGACTGCAAGACAGCTGTAGCTGCCTATTTGGAGCTGATTAAAACCCATAGAAAGTCCACACAGCTTTTTGTTTTTGTTTTTTTTAATGTAATAAATTTTATTGAGCAGGTTTAAATAACATACATTCCGATACAACAGACCATAATATTGTAGTACAATCTCTACCCGTTTTACCGCACCATTAACCATTTAATAAGGAACAGGTCAAAAATAGAGACCGCAGTGAAGCAGCCAATACACATAACAAAGCTTATAAATATAACCCCGTATCAGAGAACCAACCACCCCCATACTAAAGTCCCCCCCCCCCCCGACATCAACCCACATCAGGATAGGGAAAGATACAGTATAGTTCTGAACAAGTACAACAAAAGATACAAAAGCAATACAATACAAGTCAATTCAATGCAAATCAGTTCAAAACAGAACAAAACTAAGCACCAGGCCCTCCCACGTAGATGCATCAGTGGTAAGAACATTCAAGAGGCTAAGGCAATGTAACTACAATTCCCTTACCTTCCCTAATGTTTCATAGCAATACCCCTACCTGCCATCATAGTAATAGCCGAGAGAGGAAAAAAAACATACTCAGTCCCTGAAGGTGACAGAGGTGTGCAAATGACTCTACTCAGATGTCCCCCCATCCCCTTTAATCCCACCCTAACCTCCCCCTACCCCCTTCCCCACTGCCCATCCCACCCCTCCCGCCCACCCAACCCTTCTGACCTATCAAAAAACCTCTCCCCATAAAGGAGGGAAGAATAAAAGAAAAAGTAACAGATCCTAGGGAAGAACAGTTTTAAGAAAGAAACACCGTAGTCAATAGAGCAACCAATGTTCCCTGACCCTCAAACATCCTCCTGAAACACTAAGCTCCAAAGCTCCTCTTCCAGAAAGGACCGCCCTCGAACTAGAGTAGTCATTTTCTCCAACCTATACATTTCCCAGCATTTAGAGCGCCATTCTGTAAGAGACGGTACCCTACTGCGCTTCCAGAAACAAGCAATCTCCGATCTGGCCGCTAGCAATAGCGTTTGTACCAATTTCTGAAGAGGATGCTTATCAGGAAAGTCCAAAGAAACCCCCAATAAACAAAACTCCATGTCAAAGGGGAGGGTAACCTGCAATCTCCCAGAGATATGTTCCATCACCCTTCTCCAATAACTCTGAATGTGAGGACACAGCCACCACATATGATCAAAAGTCCCATGGCGGCCACACAATCTCCAACATTGAAAAAGATCTGACGGGTGTTATAGATAGAGATAGATAGAGTTGTGTATGGATTAAACCTAAAGAAATAGAACATGAATGTGAATAAGAATAAGCTTCGAGCCAGAACTCCTGCTCCTTCACCGGTAAAGTCTTCTCCCATCTCTGCTGAGGAAGTTTCAGAGTAGGAAGGACAGTTGAATCATCCGCTATATGTCAAAGAACCGAGCAATAAATGTGGTGAGTTTCCTGGACACAAAAAGGTCTTGCTCCCAACATCTAGGACTTCTAGATAGATCATCTACCGAAAATTGGGTACGTAAACAATGATATATTAGCATATATTGAAACAGAGAGAATTGAAAACCGAAACGCTCCTCTAGCCCCAACTTAGGCACTGGACGTGAGTTCTCATATAAGGAGGTGAGTCTCGTCACTAGAAAATCGAATTTGAACCTTTTATTCATATTTCGGATAAATCCCAAGGCCCCCAAAATGGTAAAGGGCGAATGGGAAGCAGATAACCCTGTCTGTTTACAAATCCGCCTCCACACCTCCCAACAAGGGCCTAGAAACACATGTGCCTTCACCTGAATTACCCCTTGTGGATCGCTAAGAAAGGGTACAGCTACCAATGGGATCGGACTTAGCCATTCCCTTTCTAATAAAACCCATTCTGCCCCTGAGTGAATTCTCCACAGCAATAATGATCTTAGACAAATACAAGAGTAATATAATTCTGGATCAGAGAGACCCATCCCACCAGACCCCTTTGGAAGTGTGAGTATCCGCCAGCTTAGCAAAGGACGTCTTCCCAACCATAGAAATCGTGTTACGGCCTGATGGAGGGTCGTAAAAAACTTGCCCGGAAGAGCAATAGGCAACTGCATAAACATAAAAAGTAACTTTGGTAGGGCCAGCATCTTATAAGTGTTAATGCGGCCTAACCAAGAAACCGAACATGAACTCCAACGTTCCATATCCGCCTTGATCGATTTCAGAAGAGGGAGATAATTCAAGCTATATAGCTTCGAAATATCCCGATGTATTACAGTGCCCAGGTACTTAAAGTAGTCCACCACTGGGAAATTACCCGTGTTATAGTGTAGTGCGGTGGAGGAGCGGGACAAACAGTGAAGTAGGGTGGACTTCTGTCTGTTAATAGTAAAACCGGAAACCAAGGAGAAGCGTTCTAAAATGCTTAACACAATAGGTAAAGATCTAGAGGGCTCATTCAAATAGATCAACGTATCATCCGCATATAAGGAAATGGAATGCCACTCCAAACCCATATGGATACCTATTTCCTCTGCTCTTAACCTAATATGAGCAGCTAAAGGTTCCATTGCAAGAGCAAACAATAAAGGAGAATGAGGGCAGCCTTGTCTTGTGCCTCTCCCTAAATGAAAGGGTGACGAAATGGAACCGTTAACAGACACCACTGCCTGGGGACTAGCGTATAGTGAAGCAATCCACGTACAAAATGAGCTCCCAAAGCCAAACTCCCGGAGGACCTGTAGTAGGTAAGGCTATTCTAGTTTGTCGAAGGCTTTCTCAGCGTCTAGCAAAAGCATGCTATATGATCCCATTTTGAGTTTTATCCTCTGCAAGACATTGATTAATCTACGAACGTTCTCAAACCCATACCTGTTTTTTATGAAACCCGTCGGATTCGGGTGAACAATATCTGGAATAAACGAAGCGAGGCGGTTAGCTAGAATCGTGGTGAAGATTTTGTAATCCAAATTTAGTAGAAAAATCGGTCTGTAGTTGGAGCACTGCAATAAATCCTTGTCAGCTTTAGGTATTACAACAATATTTGCTTGATAAAAGGAGTCAGGGAGGGATTTCCTAGAAAGAATCTCATTAAAGACCGTTAACAAAGTTGGGGCAAACAAATCCGGGAGTGTCTTATATAGTTCCGCCGGCAAGAAATCTGGTCCTACCGCCTTAGCAGATTTGAGGTTCTTCATTGCATGCTGAACATCTTCTAATGTGAATGGGTGATCTAGATGATCCCTTCCTTCCCCTGATATTTGAGGAAGCGAAGCCTCCTGCAACCACGCATATATGTCCGCATGTGTTGCCGATTTCTCACTAGCATAGAGATGCTCATAGAATCTAGCAAAAGTGGATGCAATATCATGGGATCGATACAGAATCTGACCCTGCGATGATTTAATAGCATCAACTCTGACGTTGCCGCTGGCATTTTAATTGCCACATCAACAGCTTTCCTGCCTTATTTCCCTGCTCATAATAACGTTTTGTACGCAGGAAAAGCGACGCCACTCGTTCACTCTCCAATGCTGCTAATTCCCCCCTATGTCTAGTCAGCAAGTTCCACCTGGTCACCACCCCCCTTCCTGTGGTTTTTTTTTCCAATTCCATAATCTCTTTCCTTAAGTCCTCCTGTTGAGCTACTAAACGTTTCTTAAAAGCACTTGACATAGAGATAAGCTGCCCCTGCAGAACCGCTTTCCCCTCATCCCATAAGAGAGCTCGAGATATATCTGAGGAGTTGTTAAAATTCAAGTACTTCATCCAACCTTTCCGAATCCAAGCAGCAAACTCCGGGTTAAGTAATAACCCTCGAGGTAAAGACCACATCTGAACGGAGGGATCAGCTTCTCCCAAAGTGAGACCAATAGATATAATTGCATGATCAGATGGCCCCATGGTCCTAATGCTGGCCTCAGTCAGCTATGAAGTCCCGGACCGCGACAAACACATATCAATACGAGAATGGCACCTGTGTACCTGTGAATAAAAGGTGGTGTCCCTTTCCAAAGCATGTAATTGCCTCCATATATTACATAAATCAAACTACGAAACCCACTCTTCCAGTGACCTCCCCAAAATATTACTCGAAGACCGACTCCCCGAATGGTCCCATTCAGAGCATATGCAATTAAAGTCACATCCTACAATCAACGGTCCCTGACTGAATTTCTGAAGTGCCTTGGAGAGGTCGATCAAGGAACTCCCAACCAGTGTTGGAGGAAGATAGACATTTACAAAAGTTAATGTCCCATGAATCCCACAAGAATCAGAAAACGACCATCCGGGTCCGTCACTTTATTAAGCAGCTGAAAGGGGCAAGTAGAGGAGAACAGAATAGCAACTCCCCTCTTCCTGGTAGAATAGTTAGCCAGGTGTATTTGCGGGAACCTACTTTTAGCAGAATCAAAATGATCACGCTTGGAGAAGTGGGTTTCTTGAAGAAAGATTATCTCAGCTTTCTTCTTACATATCTGGTCCATCACTCTCCTACGTTTGCACGGATTATTTAAGCCGTGCGCATTCCAGGAAATAGCTCTAACCATTCCCAATCTTAACAGAACGCAACTGGTAACCTCTCATCCTGAAACTATTCCCCTGCCCTGCGCTCCCTAGACTTTGAACAGCCAACCGCCTTCCCCAAAATCCCCCAACACATCTCCCCCCCCCCCCCCGCTTACCTGAACAGAGTGGATAAGTCGAATGTGCAAAAGGAATTGTTTAGTACCCAGGTCAGAAGAGTCTCCCCGCCCCCCTCCCACTCCCTCTCTCCCCCCCTACCCCCCCCCTACATTCCTGTAACTGCAGGAAGTAGACAAAACATAAAAATGGCATAAAATTGGCGACACCTCTAGTGTCTCCAAAGAGGGCATGGTGAATAAGTGTGTGACAAATAAGCTCCTATTCCCCTCCCCACCTGCAACCCGACAATATGGGGAGAAAACAAAACCCCTGTAAATGCTGCCCTCTGACTTAATGCCTCCCATCAGCTAAACTCCACCCAGCCTCCCATCCCACTTCCCCTATCCTCCTTGGATAACCTACTCCAACCCCACTCTTCCCTCTTCCTCCTAAATCCTCACCCTACTTCTGTGTCTGAGTTGTATCAATGGAACCTATCCTACCCCGTGCAGTAATGTGAAGAATAAAATGAAGAACAATACCCTCAGATAACAGTACCCCTCAAGCGAGTGACAAGCATATTAAAATCATGTAGGAGTGGAAGTGTCCATCTCTTTTTGCAGATTGGAGTCCGGATCTGAGTTGGACGACTTTCGAGATCTGGGAACATTGCGCCTCTTTGGCAGGGACATCTCCCACTCTTCATCGGTGTTTCTCAAGTGAGTTGGTCATTCACCATGTTGCATCAGATCTAAGAACTCCATTGCAGCCGTCAAATCCAGAAATTTTTGAGCACAATTGTTCCATTCAAACACTAAAGCAAAGGGGAAGCCCCTTCTGTATAGAACTGCATGTTTCTGCAACGCCTGGGTCAAGGGCTTGAAACTTCTTCGCCGCTCTAAGGTGTACTGAGAAAGGTCTTGGTAAATTTGAAGATCTTGACCTTTAAAGAGCACCGAACGTCTACCCCTGAGACTTCTCATTAGTGCTACTTTATCTTCAAAGAAGGTGAAACAGATAACAGCACGAGGTTGCGCAGGAGAGGCCCTTCGGCCCCCAAGAGAGCGATGTGCCCTTTCCAACCGCACCGGTTTCGGAGCATTCAGCACACAGAAGGCATAAAGTTCTTGAACTAGAGCCATCGTATCCTCTGAACCTCCCAGTTGTTCAGTGAGGCCAAATATTCTAATGTTGTTGCGTCTTTGCCGGTTTTCAAGATCATCTTGTCTCTCTTTTAGATCTTTCGTGAGTTGATCCAATTTTGTAAGTTTAGATTGAAAGGCCACCGTCAAATCCATTTGTTCCCCGATATTGATCTCGGTCTGAGTGACTCTATCATCAAGTGATTTTAAATCTGCTCGGATATCACTCACTGCCTTGGTGAAGTCTTGGCGGAAAAGCTTAAGCTCCTTCAGAATTTCTAGAAAGTCTGCTTTCGTAACTGGAGACTGCGGACCTGAAGCACTGGCTTTGGAAACGGGCATACCTTCCATCACATGCGAAGATTGTGTGCCAAGAGAGTCCGAAGATCTGGCAAACTTGGATAGAGAAGATGCATAAGATTTTGCAGTGGCCATGTCCGTCGGGTAGATCCGGGTTCTCTATCAACAGACTCTCTTGCTCCAAGCACACCCCAAGGGTGAATCAGATTGACTCATCTCTTCTGGAACTCATTCCACCCCTCTACCACCCAGAAGATACAATGGCTTGGGAAGCCTCACTCCCCCATCAAATTCAGCCAAGAATTCCTTCCAATCAGACCCTTTGGACGGGTAGTGCCTCGATAAGATGGTAGGAATGTATTGCATCAGTGAATCTGCCTGGTCGGGAGTTATGAACCTTATGAAGAAAGTGTGCCCCAGTCCTGCTTCAACTATCCCCAGATGTCTCTGCCACCTCAAATCCAGGGGGGACTTCAACTAAGAGCATGCATTCCGCTCCTTGTGCGAAAGCCAATAATCTCCTCTCTAACGCTTGGCATGAGGGTGGTGATATTGCAGAGTGGACTGTAACTAAGAAGAATATCTTGTGAGGTTATAGTGCCTTTTACCCACAGTACTCACATAAAACACAAGAGGGAGCTCCAGGATCAAGCATCATCTGAAGTAGTAAGAAAAGCACATGCACTGCCGATTTTCTTCCTCGTAGACCAGGCAGGAACAAACTGCAGCTCTGATGATATTGAAGAGGGGTTTTCTTGCTCCTGGTGAAAAAACAGATCGAGGCTTCTCAATTATCTCCAGCTGTAGAGAAACAATCCTCCTAGCCCTTTAAATGACGGCGGTCATCTTATCTGTCACATCATGCGTTCTAGCGTTGCGTTCCACGGAGTGGCGGCCATTTTGAAGGGAGAGACTGCTTACAACTACATACATCAACAAGACCGCGGTCGATGTCCGCACCCTTTTTTGTTCCAGGAAGAGCACATACCTGCTTTCCCGCCACTGCCTGGGCCCCCTTCTGCGTTCCACTGCAAGTTACTCAGGTAGGACTGTAATGGCGGCGATAGTAATTTGTAGAAGGTTTCAAAATACACTCGCAGCCAGTCCAGGGTGACGATTAGACCTTATATGTGAGTTCCCTCATCACTCAAGCGATCCGACGAGCACCCCATCTTCATCCAAAGCCCCGACAAAACCAGTTATGTTTGTTGCAACTCACTGTTTTAAAAGATCTTCAAGTAGTCTGGGCACTTCGGCACATGATTGGAGGCAGAGAACATCACTATTAACTGTGATAGGTGTAAGTAGCCACCGCGTTCCTGCCGAAATTCAACCTGCACTTTTGAGGTAATTCGGGCTAAGAGTTCCCTCTGGGGATTTCAGAGGAGGATTCGGGAGTTATTGAATCATCTGGTAGGAGGCTGGGTGCGCTGACGATAGCTTCTCATAAAGTGATCATAATGCTAAAAGGAGATGTATTTTCATGCCAAAAACTCCATTGCTGGGACCTAACTGACGGAATTAGATGGAGAAGTTCAGGATCCTCAAGGATCCGTGGCCACCATGCTTGGGCTCACGAGCACCCCCCCTTTTTGTTTGTTTTGACCCTAGTAAGTTGGGGGCTGCCATCAGCAAACATACTCTATCCATTTGGCTAGCAGATTGCTGCATCTTCGTTTATGCACATTCTGGTTTGACTCTTTGGGTCATATCAAAGTTCACAATGTCTGAGCTGGTAGCCCTCTTGAGGTCAGCCTCCATGGAGGAAATTTGTAAGGCTACCACATGGACTTCTGTCCGCATTCACATCTCATTACTATTTAGAAAGGGACTCCTGATGTGATGGTAGATTTGGTCAGTTGGTTCTTCAGAATCTTTTTGGGAGTAGAATTCAGTTAGATGCATTTCTTTCTGTTTAAGATGCTTCTATGCCAAAAAAGACTGAAAAACACACAAGAAAAAGTAGGAAAATTGTATTAAAGGCCTGTTCTGTCCAAAAATAGCTGTTCTCTGGCTACTGTTGACATTGTGTTTATTTCGCTTTTTCTTTTGAGGCAGCCTGTAGCTAGGGATTCTCGTATGTGAGAACATTATCCTGCTTGTCAATGGAGAAAACAGTTACCTGTAGGACGTGTTCTCCATGGACAGCAAGATAAGTCCTTGCAAGCCTCCCAGCTAGTCTTGGAGTTGTATTTTACTTCAGCCTATGATTAGACTGAGAAGATCCTGCACAGTGGGGGCAAGCAGGTGAGGTGCACATGCGCACGGGGCGGCTTCAAAAGCTTCTAGAAGAAGCTGGTAACTTTTCTGTGCAGGATTCCGTCAGTGCGCAGTCCTCCCATATGTGAGGACTTATCCTGCTGTTCACGGAGAATACCTGCTACAGGTGAGTAACTTTGTTTTACTCAAGAACCCAGAAACAGAGAACACACATACTAATGGCAAGTCACAGGGAAAAGAGGAAATCTCTCTTAATGAGAGAAGAGCAAATCAGAACTAGTTTGTATTGCAGAACTAAGTAAGCAACAAAAATTTACTTAAATCCTGAAAATTATTTGATGCTAGTTTAAAATTCTATGAATTACTCCATTGGGCTAGGGATTTAAATTGAATTTTCAGAAATTCTTCAAATAAGATAGGAGCTATAATTTGTTTCGTTTGATTCTGCTTGATTGCCCTGGTGTGGACTGAAGTTGAGAGCTGTAATTTGTTTTCTTCCTCCATGCTAAATGGGAGGAGCTGGCTTGAACATTTTTGCCATTTTCATATCTGTTAATATTGCAAAACGGATTTTAATTTTTTAGGATACAGCCTACTATAAAGTTGTCTATGATATGCACTTTTTAAAAACTTGATAGTTTTTATATTGCATCTAGTTTGCAAGGAGTATTTTTGTAACCTGCAAGTGTTTTCTTTGTAGACTGTGTTTTGCGACAGAATACAGCTCTAGCAACCTGTTATTCGAGCCCAGAAGAGTCAGTGGTATATGATACTCTTGCTGCAGATACAGCACAGTCTAGCTTGAGAGACCATTCATCAGTGCTTCCACTAGATGTCAGTACTACTAAGACAAACGTATTGGATATAGGAAACATGGAAGAACCAGGGGGTAAGAAGTCCTTTTAATTTATATTTTAGCTTTGAGTTTTGATCTTGCGATAATGATTACACATGTATTTAAGTAGAGCTCAATGTGTTCTAGTTGACCTGGTGAAAAAGATCATGCAATTCATTCTTTGAATTATTTTTCTACAGACACCATCTAAATCAAATAAAATCAGACAAAACAGTCCCTTAATTCAATATGTCTTCTAATGTGCTAATATGTAATCTGTCTCCTGCAACAGAGCTGCCCTGTCAGAGGGTCTGTTCTCTCTGATCTGCCCTCTGATATGATTTAGTAAGATCTCCAGGAACAAGCAGGAATGTAGTCTTCACATATGGGTATCGTCGGTACCGACGGAGCCTGTGCGTGAACGCTCCCCAGTGTCCAATAGGAACGCTTTTGGGAGCATCCCTCAGCACATGCGCGCTGCCTTCCCACCTTTCCAACTGTCCCTCTTCAGTTCTTCGTTTTCCGCGGCACCAACAGGACTCATCCTGTCACCGCAGAAAATGTCGTCTTTAAACTTGTTTTCTTGTGGTCGCGATGCCTACCGGTACTGCCGGTTCTTTTCTTTAAAAATAAAAACAAAAACAAAAATAAATAAATATATATATATATATATATTTCTGAACTGTTTCTCTTCAGAAACTTTTCTTTTTTTAGTGCTAGGTGCCATTTTGGGCATTAGGCCGCATATTTCCTAAAAGATGGCAAAACCAGCTAGTAGTTTTAAAAAGTGCACTAAGTGTGGCGGTACTAAGTGTGGCGGTACCATTTCCGTCACCGACACCCATGATTGGTGTCTCAAATGTTTAGGCCCTGAACATTCTCCATCTGAGTGTCTCTCTTGTATGGGGATAACTAAAAGAGGAAGACAGAACCGGGCTGCAAAGCTCGGTACCCTCTTTTCTTCGGATGCCAGGTCCATTGCATCAACGTCTTCAAGAGCCACTTTTTCCTCCCATGGATCTCAGGTAACTAAACATAAAAGCCAGTCCTCAAAGGGTAGCTCTCCTGCAAAGCATCGAGAGGCCATTGGCATTGCCCTTGAGGGAACCACATCGGCAAAACAGCCGCGGCGGGAGACTTCAGCCTCCAAAGCATCAATGGGGTTCCAGGATGTTCTCGAGGCCTCGACCTCAACACAACTACTGGTGCCATGCTCAGGGGTCCCAGCCGTTCTCACCGGTACCGATACCCAGGCATTGGCAGCGTCGATAGACCAGAGATTCCTCGCTATATAGTGCAGTATTGTAGCTCTCCTTACAGCTGTGGTACCGTTGACCCCGATGGTTCAACAGGCACCGGTACGACACCAGTACCGATGTCGGTACCAATGCCAGTACAGATACCGGTACCAGCACCTACGGTAGCGGCCCCAATGGGAATTCTTCCCATGCCGTCTGGCATAGAAAGATCAGTACCTGATCAACTCGGTACCAACTTCGATCGATACCGGGACTGTGATTTGCATGAACATTGTGATCAGGGATACTTCGAATCCTCCGATTCTGTTGACTCTGATAATTCTGCCGGTACCAGAGTGTTTCTCCCGGAAGACTCCTCTTCTCCCCAATGCAGAATGTCGCCTCCGGAGGACATGTCTTTTCAGGATTTTATTTGTGATGTTGCCAAAGGCCGTTCGATCACGGTAGCTCCTAGAGCAAAGGAATTGGAAATTCTCCAATATCCTGAGGCTCCAAAGGAGGCAGCCACTCTGCCCATTCATGAAATTCTTCATGACTTGATTCTCAGAATGTGGGAGACACCTTTGACCACATCTACTCATTCTAGGAGACTTGATACCATGTATCGAGTTCCACCATGTCTGGTTTTCAAAAGACTCAGCTGCCACACCATTCAATGGTAGTGGAGTCAGCCATGCGTAGGATGAAAAGTGCAAAGAGACATGCATCCAATCCTCCAGGTTGTGAATGCAGGAGTCTTGACGCTTTTGGGCATCAAACGTTTCAGGCTTCCATGCTTTCAGCTAGGATCAGCTCATATATTTTATATATGGGAATGTTCCTCAAGGAGGTCACAGGAGATTTGGAGCTTATGAGCCCACTTCTCCCAGATGACAGACGACAAGACTTCCTTACTCTTGTCAAGCATGCTCAAGATGTCTCCAAGTTTGTAAATCGTGCAGCCTTTGACTGCTTTGAATACATCAGCAGAACCTCTGCTATTGCCATTGGTGCGTGACGGATTGCCTGGCTTCAGGCGTCAGACTTGGAGATTTGGGTGCAGGATAAGTTAGGCAACATCCCTTGCACAGGAGAAAACCTCTTTGGCAAGAATTGGCAGGAAAAGGCTAATGAGATAGATGCTGACAATATCACGTTAGATTGTCAAAATCTACAGCCACTCCATCCAAAAAGAAACCCTATAAAAAAAACGTCTTTCAGCAAAAAGAGGAAGTTTTATCCATCCTATACCCAGCAAAGTCAAGGTCAAGTTGCCCAAAAGGGACAACAGCAGCAATCCAGACAGCAAAAGAAGCCAAAAGGCCTGAGAGCTCAAACAGCGCCACAGGTTCAGCCCCCTTCAAGGGCTTTGTCTCCTTCCTAGAGAGGTTAGGCTTCCTGCCTCTGAGGGGTCCAGAACCCCTAAATATTCCAGGCAGTTTGTGCCATTTTGCCAACAGATGGCATCAAATAACAGCAGAAAATTGCACTCTGTCTATTGTAGGAGAGGGGTACAAGCTCCATTTTCACAGCATGCCCCCTCCTACAATCCTAAGGCAGTTCAATTCTCAAACCTCTACAATCTGCTGGATCACGAGGTCTCAACACTTCTTGCCCAAGAGGCAATAGAGGAAGTACCCATTCTTCAACAGGTTACAGGGTCTACTCCCACTATTTTCTTATTCCAAAGAAAACAGGGGGGGACAGACCCATTCTAGACCTCAGAGAATTGAACAAATATCTGTTCAGAGAAAAGTACAAAATGATTTCTCTAGGAACTCTTCTGCCATACCTTCAAAGTCAAGTTTGGCTTTGCTCTCTAGACTTAAAGAATGCATATACTCACATTCTGATCCATCCAGATCACAGGAAATTCTTACGATTCCTTTTCAAGGGAAAACACTTCCAATATAGGGTTCTTCCCTTTGGTCTGGCTTCGGCACCAAGAGTATTCACAAAATGCATGGCAATAGTAGCTGCATTCCTGCGAACCCTAGGGATATTAGTCTTCCCTTACTTGGACGACTAGCTCATCCGAGCCCCCACGGTTGCAGAAGCCAGCTCTGCACTGTCTCGCACAATGCGAATCCTCCAATACTTGGGATTGGTAATAAACTTCCCAAAATCCCAACTTGTTCCTTCCCAGTCCCTGGAGTTCATAGGAGCCTGTTTAGATACCAAACAGTCAAGGGCTTTCCTTCCACAAGCCCGGTGTCTTCGCATAGTGCAATTAGCTTCTCAAGCAGCGGGGAAATCCTCCCTAACTGCTCGAGAGCTGCTACAATTACTGGGACATATGGCATCCACAGTTCATGTAGTTCCCTATGCTCGCCTCCACATGTGAGCAGCCCAGTGGACCCTATCCACACAGTGGGCAAAGGCCACAGGACGTCTGTCAGACAAGATATCAAACTCTCATTGACTGATCTTGTCCCTCCAATGGTGGCAATCACTGGAAAATCTTGTAGTGGGGTCTCCCTTCCAACAACCCCCATTCCAGGCCACTCTAACAGATGCATCACAGGTGGGTTGGGGAGTATACCTGCATCATCTCTCTACCCAGGGTACTTGGACTCCACAGGAGGCTTGTCTTCACATAAGTCTCCTAGAATTAAGAGCAATCTATTTAGCTCTTCGAGTATTCCATGCCCAGCTCAGCTACAAGACAGTCCTAGTCCAAACGGACAATCAAGTAGCCATGTTCTATGTGAACAAGCAGGGCAGAACAGGCTCTCTGTCATTATGCAACGAAGCTTTACAACTATGGGCCCTCGCCAGAGAGCATCATATTCACCTTCTCGTGGTATATCTTCCAGGCATTCAAAACCTTTGGGCAGACAAGCTCAGCCGAGTACTGCTGCCTCACGAATGGTCTCTCCATCTAGACCAGGTGACAGATATTTCACATCTGGGGGACTCCAGACATAGACCTCTTTGCAAGTCCCCTGAATGCCAGACTTCCCCGGTTCTGTTCCAGGATTCCGGTTCACAATTGCCAGGCAAGGGACGCCTTCCTCCTTCACTGGGGTCAGGACTTCCTCTATGCTTTCCCTCCCATTCTCCTCATCCCCAAAACACTCTTCAAGCTTCAGAGAGAGAGAGGTTGTATGATCCTCATAGTGCCACAGTGGCCTCACCAAACATGGTATCCTCTGCTTCTACATCTCTCTCAAGCTGCACCTCTGGAGTTGGGGTGTACTCCAGATCTCCTTTCCCAAGAGAGCAGGACGCTATGGCACCCGAATCCCCAGTCCCTGCATCTCACCGCCTGGTTGCTGAAAGCTTAGACCTCCAGGATTTCAACCTTTCCCAACAAGTAAAGGATATCCTTCAGGCTTCTAGAATACTTTCCACAAGAAGATCTTATGCCTTCAAGTGGATACGTTTTACTATATGGTGTTCCAAAAAGGGGTTAAACCCCCTTGTAATACCTCTGGAATCTATACTAGAGTATCTAATTCATTTATCAATTCTGGTCTAAAGACCAATTCAGTAAGAGTCCATCTTAGCGCAATTGCAGCTTCTTATAAGCCTCTAAATGGACAACCAATTTCCTCTCGTCCACTCATATGCAGATTTATGAGAGGTCTTCTTTTAACAAAGCCTCCCATTAAACCACCACCGGTGGCATGGGATTTAAATCTAGTTCTTGGGCAGCTCATGAAGCCGCCTTTTGAACCTCTAGCCATTACAGCCCTAAAGTTTTTGTCTTGGAAGATCATCTTCCTAATTGCAATCACCTCTGCACGTCGCATTAGTGAATTGCAAGCGTTAGTGGCAGGTCCTCCTTATACTAGGTTTCACCATGATAAGGTTGTTCTCAGAACTCATCCACACTTTATGCCAAAGGTGGTTTTGCCTTTTCATTTAAATCAATCGATTTATCTTCCTGTATTCTTTCCGAGAGCGGCCTGCACCCGCATGTTTGGGAGCCTGCCGCAGTGTGCGAAACTCAGCGGGGGGCTGCATTTAGGCGCAATTTCTTCTTCTTCAGGCCCGCATGTGTTTAACCCCCTGCTGTGCTTTGGGTGCCTGGGAGAGGCAGCCACCAGAGAATAAAGCAGGACAGAGCAGCCTCTTCGTAGGGGCCATTTGCAGTTTCTTTTTCGTTTCAGTTACTTAGATTTTATTTTATTTTATTTCAAGTACTCTGGTGCTCTGTGTCTGAGCCTGTGGAGGGGCACTGTGCTGGGGATCCTGTTACATACCCAGGTACAGATTGAGGGAGTTCCTGGGGGGGGGGTGCCCCCAGCCCTTCCCACCATGCCGGCCAGACTGCAGTGCCTGGTATAGGATGGTATCAAGGGGTGTGAATCCCACTTAATCCTTAAGCATTCCTTGTGTTATACAGCTCAAAACGTATTTAATGCACAATGACTTGATGCAGACATGTGGGACAGGCCTAATCAGGCCATTGTTGTTGCTGGGCAAATTTCAGAGTGCTGTGTGCCTGGTCAGGTGATCTAAAAGGAGACATTCTTACTATCTCCTGAGAAGGATCTGATAGAAAGTCAGAGACAGGAATAAAGATAAGTGTTTAAAAAAGTTGCTGAATATAGGTTTGTAGCAGCTACAGCTCTGTGGAAAACAGGAAGTACCTGCATACAAGAAGTGTATGTAATTTAAAAGATAGTGGATAGGAAGCAAATTAAATCCTTCCATCTGGCTATGGTCAGTGAGTAACCTGACATGATCATCTCTTGTCTTAGCCCAGATTATGTACCTATGAGTGGAGGAGTGGCCTAGTGGTTGGGGCAAGGTACTTCAGGCTGGAAGGTCGGGGGTTCAAATCCCACTAGAGGACAGCAACCTTGGGCCGGAAGGACTGGGGTTTCTAGTCCCACAGGTGCTCCTTGTGGTCTTGGGCAAGCCACTTAACCCTCCATAGCCCATGTTCCCTGTAAAATACTTATCTCCAAGTTATAATGCCCTGTTCAATGTAATTTCAGTTTGTTCAATGTAAACCGCACTGATGCAGAATAGCGCGGTATATAAGAGAATTAAATAAATAAAATAAAAAATATTAAATCTGTAATATTGCTTGTAAGGGAAGCTGTACTCCCTTATAGCCATTTGTAGTATTAGAATAAAAACGTAAACTTTACTCGGAGAATGTGTCAGTTTGATTGGATCAGGGCAAGGTCCATTGCTCTGCAGTGTTGTATCTTAAAGATATGAAATCTAAAAATCCTCAAGATATGCAGTCCCCGATGTGGTGTGATCTCAGAGGCAGGGGTCTACCTAAACTGCACTCAAGAGGTGGTCATGGGAGCAGGACCTGCAGGATGAGATGAGGCAGGAGAGTCCCTCCCAGTTGCAAGAGACCCTGGGGGCAGGGGGGTGCCATGTTACCTTCAACGGATCCGACCTCTGGTCCCTGCACAAAGCCCAGACCATCCACCCCTCAAGCCCAGGGAGCGATAGGGCTCCCGGGGGAGTTCTCACCAGAGTTTGTTTTTCTTTTGCATAAGGCGTTTTGCCTACCAAATGGCTCCTCGGCCCTGGAACACAAGGCTATGAGGATGTCAGATGCAAAAGAGCATGAGTCAGGAGCAGTGGCGTCTAAGTGGGCTAGAGGCTTAGAGAAGTGGCAGCAATCGCCGTTGGGGGGGGGGGCTGGATGGGGAAGACCTTGACATGGAGCTAGATCTGCAGGAGGAGTTGAATAAAGGAGAGAGCCAAGAACAGGAGTGTCAGGCCCGAATTGTTCGGGTTTTCTGCTGGGAGGAGCTACCAGCGCTCATCTTTATGCTTATGTTTATGCAATTTCTCGATATACTGCCCAAGCAGATGGCCATCAGGGTGGTTTACAATCACTACAACCGGGTACTGATACAATTCCTCGTCCCCAAAGAACTCACATTCTGTGTGTACCTTGGCGACCCTCAAGGCCCTGAATATGCCTGCTAACCTCCTGGTAGAGGAAGAGGCGCTGTAGGATCTGCTGTTCCAGGCAGTACGGAAATCGCAGAAAGTCTTACCAGTACATGGAGTAGTAGGACAGATGATCCAGGATGTGTGGGATCTGCCAGAGGTTGGCCTTAAAGGGGTGCAATCCATGACGCGCCTATACCCGCTGCCGGAGCAAGAATGAGCTCCTTTGATTGCCCAAAGTGGGCACAGTGGTGTTGGCAGCAGTAGAAGAGATCTTGACTTGTCTCCTGCACCTGAGAGCTGTGGAACTGGTTCCGTGAGACCAGTACATCTGCGGTCTATGCTTCATGTATTTAGTTTTGTCCAAAAGGAAGGTTCCCTTTACCCAATTCCCAACTTTGAGGGCATGAACTATGGTCTCCAGATACCGCATTTTCACAGTAGTAACGGTGGTAGGAAACAGAGATTTTTGGTGACTCTCAATCTCACAGAGTTGTATCTGCATGTTCCCTTCCATCCAGAACTTCTGCAGTGTCTCCGCTTTGCGGTGCCAAGAGGCCATTTCCAGTTTCGAGCATTGCCCTTTGGTCTGGCGACCACCCCCCATACCTTCACCAAGGTCATGATGGTGATGGCGGCAGCTCTCCACAATTAAGGGGTTCTCGTCCACCCGTACCTAGACGATTGACTGATCCAGGCGAAGTCCAGGGATGATAGCGAAAAGAGCAACAGCGCTGGTGGGAGAGTTCCTTCAAAAAGTCTCGGTTGGGGTCAACCTGGCCAAGAGCCAGTTACGGCCGGCCCAGGAGCTAGAGTATTTGAGAGCATGCTTTGATACCTGCGTGGGCAGGAATTTCTTGCTGATTTGCTGGGCACAGGAGCTATGACAGTTGATATGGCAAATCCTGAAGAGGGCAAGACCATCAGCGTGGCATTATCTGCAGGTTCTGGGGACCATGGCGGCCACTCTCAAGCTAGTCCCATGGGCAAGGGCGCATATGCAATTGCTGTAGAGGGCTCTGCCCCGTCGATGGTCCCATCAGAGTCAACCCCTGTCCAAAGTACTCCCCTGCCCAAGGAGCGCCAGGAGAGTCCTCAGTTGGTGGCTGCATGTGGAAGGAGTCCCTGGTGTGGGTTCCTCGGATGACTAGCTGGTCAGGTTGGAAAGCCCATTGCGAAGGATGCTTTGTTCAGGGACAAGAGTCGACAGGAGACCCTGTGGTCGACCAACAGGCTCGAGATGCGAGCGGTGACCTTAGCACTAGAAAGTTTCAAGCCATGGTTGCAGAGGAAGGTGGTCCAAGTCCTCTCGGACAATGTGACCATGGTGGCTTACATCAACCGTCAAGGAGGCATTGGGTAGTGCAGCCCTGGAGGAGAAGGCCGAAGGTCTGTTCGGATGGGCAGTGATTTGTCTCCAGAAATTATCGGCGGTGCACGTAGCAGGAGTTGACAGCGTGAATGGCAGACTACCTCAGCCGAGTGCGCATGGACCCCGGAGAGTGGCAGCTCAATCAGGAAGTGTTCGAGCAGGTGGTCCACCAATGGGGCACACTGGTCATGGACCTAATGGCAATGTTTGAGTCGGCCAAGGCCTGCCGGTTTTTCAGTAGAAGAGAAGACGTCCAAGGGCCCGGATGCTCTAATTCAGCAGTGGCTCGAAGAGGGTCTTCTCTGTTTTTCCCCATGGGCACTCATAGGCTGGTTAGTGCAATGGCTAGAGGTGCACTGGGGATTTGTGATTCTGGGGGCACCAGACTGGCTGAGGTGCTCATGGTATGCTGACCTGATTCGGATACTGGTGGATTGACTGTGGTGGCTTCCGGTTTGGAAGGACCTCTTGGTGCAGGAGCCGCTTCGGATGCCCCAGGTGGATCAGTTCTTGCTTACGGCATGGCTTGTGAAAGGGCGAGGTTGAAAAAGAAAGGATAATCAGGCTCGGGGATAGCGACCTTGCTACAGGCTCAGAGGTGGTCTACGAACCTGTCGTGCATCTGCGTAGGACGCATCTATGAATCATGGTGCGGAGAGAGGCAGCCGCGGCCTTCCACTGGACATCTTGGCGTTCTTGCAGTCCGGTTTTGATAAGGGTCTAGCTGCCATTTCCTTGAGGATGCAACTGGTGGCTATTTTCCGGTTATCGCAGGAAAGTCCACGGGGAGCCGTTGGGTACACACCCAGACTTGCTGAGTTTTCTAGGGGTGGTGACCCACCTTCATCTGCCAAAGAGGGCAATGGTACCACCTTGGAATCTCAATCTGGTGCTGTCTGGGGAACCCATTGAGCCATCGAGTCAAGCTTTCCTGCAGGATTTGGCTCTGAAAATGGTATTCCCGGTGGCGATTTCGTCGCCACGTAGGATTTCGGAGCTTCGGACCCTGTCATGCCAGGAGCCATTCCTTTCCTTCTCCAAGGAGAAAGTGGTCCTGCGCCCAGTACCTTCATTTTTGCCAAGGTGGTGTCAGCATTTCATGTAGATCAGGCCGTTTCTTTACCGGCTCTGGCGAGCGCGGATGTGGGCGAGAGCGGGTATGGGCCATGCCACTCCACAGCTGTGCCACCTGGGATAGTAAGAGTCCTGCGAAGGTATGTGAAAAGGGCATTGTCCTTTCAGAGATCGGACCATCTGTTGGTTCTGTTTGGCAGGTTGCGCAAAAGTGAGGCGGTAGCTAAGCCTCCATTTCCAGATGGATCAGTGAGGCAATTACGTCGGCATACATCTTGAAGGGTAGAACAGTGCCGGCGGGGTTGCAGACGCATTGCACGAGGGCTCGGGCAGCCTCATGGGCAGAGTGTACTTTATTTATTTATTTATTTTCTCTTATATACCGCGCTATTCTGCATCAGTGTGGTTTACATTGAACAAACTGAAATTACATTGAACAGGACATTATAATTTGGAGATAACTATTTTACAGGGAACATGGGCTATGGAGGGTTAAGTGGCTTGCCCAAGACCACTTTAGTTCCACCGGTGGAGATCTGTTGGGTGGCATACTTCTCTGAACATTTTCGCCTGGATGTCCAGGCGGCGGGGGATGCTCGTTTCGGATTGGCATTACTTCAGGCTGATTGTGCGGGTCCCTCCCTTTAGTTTAACTGCTCTGATACATCCCAGAGGTGCGGGACTGTACTGGAGGGATGAATAAGGAAAGAGAAATTAGACTTACCTGCTAATTGTTGTTCCTTGAGGAACTCCAGTCCAGTCCCAGAACCCTCCCTAAGTGCTTCCTGTGATGATCTGTGCACACCCCGGTCCTGAAGCTGGTTCCTTGGTGGTGGAAGTGGCCAGGAGGAGCGGGGGAAGGGTGTGTAATCAGTGTTTGGGGGAGGGGCAGACCAGAAGAGCTGTCGGTTGCTCGCTTCCTGCTGGTTGGAGGTGCTCAACAGGTAGGCCTTTTCATCCTGGAGGGGGGGACGGGGTATCCTTCCCAGGGGATGGAGGGAGTACTAGTTTATTTAGACGTAGAAGTGTTTGTTGCATGTTTAACTACTTTATTTGTTGCCTCTGAGTCTGCTTTGTCAGTAGGTACTGGGGCTGGTGGGCGGTGCCAGCTGCATATGTACACTAGTGAGATCAAAAAGATGAGAGGCTCAGCCTCCAAGCTGCTGGAAGAGGTACACTACCCAGAGGTGCGGGACTGGACTGGACTGGAGTTCCTCAAGGAACAACAATTAGCAGGTAAGTCTAATTTCTCTTTTTCCAGCATGTGTTGGAAATAAGGATCAAAACTTGACTTAACTGAAACACATTTAATACATACCATGTAGAGCTTACACTCAGTTGTGCATATGCTTAGGAGTTGATGTAATAGTATACTAGGCTTAGCACCCAGCTTTATTTTGGGTTTAGATCACATTTTTTCAGACATAAAACTACTTATCCTATAATAAAGGCTTTAATGCACAAAAGCTGCACTGATCAGATAGTTGAAAAGTGAACTTATTTTAGCACACTTTCCATGCATGTAAAGTAATAACCTACAAAGTGAACAAAGTGCACTAAAAATTAGCTCACTTTTGCTTTCCTTTCAGTGCCGGTCTTTTTTTTTTCACTTCGCCCTTTGAGATGAAATAAAATTATATCTTCTGTTTGGGAAGTAAAGGATGTTAAAAATTTCAACCACCATAGTAAAATAAAGTGAGTTAAACTGCGTTAGTTTTACTTGCATGAGCAGCCAAAATGGCGTGGTAAGCTGCAAAACTCAGTATTTGCAGGTGCATTCCTGCAGACAGTGTGGAGGTTCAGATTTCCTGTGGAGACTCCCGCATTACCTGCCTTGGCAGATTTAGTGAGAAAAGCCCTGCAGTACTTATCCAAGCAGGTAAATCTATGGGGGAAGGGACGGTAGCGATCGGGTGCACAAAGCTGTCAGCTCTGTGCCCTGATCACTGCCATGCCCCACCCCAACTGCTGTGATTTGGCCTGCCCCTCCATCCACAATATTGTTGGTGCCGCAGTGCTGTGATCTGTGGCACTGACAATATACAAAACACCTCTGTGTGGCCCCCCTTCAGCACTGATCCCCCCCTGGGCAGCTCCCGATCCCCATTGGCAGCTGCCTAAGGGGAAATGATGCATCTCCCCCCCCCCCCCCCCCATGTTAAAACTCTCTTGGCTAGCCAGTCGACTAAGCCCCCTCCCTACCCCTTGGTATACAATTGCAACGGTGGTGGCCCCGTGGATTCCCACCCTCCCCCTCCCACCACCCCTTCCAAAACAAAATCACAGCTAGCCAGCCGGCAAAGGGGAGGGAGCCCTGCATACCTTAAATTCATGGTGGTCTAGTAGAGAATGGAGTAGGAGCAATCCTCCTCGCTCCTGTCCCTTGTGCCCAATATAAAATGGCCAAGGTCATGATGTTCCGCCCTCTAGTCTTTTGCTAGGGGGCAGCACTGCAAGATTATGACAACCTTTGTTTGGGCCTATGAAAAGGGCCCAGACATAGGTGGCTTGCAGTCTTGTGGGTGCTACTCCCTAGCAAGAGGCTAGAGAGCAGCACCTCATGACAGCAACCATTTTGTATTGGCGCAAGGCTGGGCAGGAACTAAGAGGATGGCTCCTGCCCCATTCTCCACTAGACCACCATGGATTTAAGGTATGTGCAGGAGAGGGGCCTTGTGTGGATGAAGGGGGCCATGGTGCCCCCTTTGCCAGCTGCTAGCCAGGATTTATTTTTGGAAGGGGTGGGGGGGGCTCATGGGGCCCCCCACCCTTGCAATTGTGTACTGGTGAGAGGGGGCTTAGCTGACTGGCTAGCCAGGAGAATTTTAATGTTGAGAGGTGCACTGATGCCTGCCTCTCCCCCTCCCCTGAGCAGCTTCCGATGGACATCAGTGCTGCAGGGGGGGGGGCCCATCCTCCATCACAGTACTTTTTAATATTGTCAGTGCTGCAGATCACGGTATTGAGGAGGAGGAGGCCGGATTGGGAGTAGAACCCGCATTATTGAGCTCCAATTAAGGCAGTCCCATCAACCATGGGTATCCCCACTGCCTGCCCCGATCCCACCGTTAGGGATCTGTTCCGCATGAAAGTCAGATATTGTAGAAAATTGCCTGTGATATCTGAGTGGTTTCTTTTGTGTTAACTGCTACTGTAAGGCGTTAATCCTGTGTTAAGCCCACGGTAGCAGCTAATGCTCGTTAGTAGACATACCCCTTAATGTTTAAGTTAATGTTTTAACTTAATTGCTGTTTAATTTACCTCACACTTTTATAGCCATTGCTTTACTGTACCCCCCCCCCCCCCACCAAAAAAAAAATTAGATGCTCATTGCTCCAGGAGGTCCAAGTTTAGTTTGCATACTAAAGGAGACAAAACTTAAAATAAACCACAGAACACTGAACCACATAGGGAGAAGAACATAAATGTAGGTAGAACTCTACATCATAACAATGGTAGAGAATATGGACTGACTGACAGGCTTTTAGCAGTGTCTTGGTGTTGGCTTACTTAGGAAAGGGAGACTCCCCAAAACCTCTGTGCATCAATTCTGGCCATGTCAGGGCAGTGTTATGGTCAAAATTGAATTAATGGTTCATGTAGTAATGCTGAAAATTTGGCTCCCCAAGATCACCCAATTACTAGCCAGCTTAACATTAGATTCCCATGGTAAGTCCACTCGCCACAAGTAGCTGTGTCCAATATTTGGATATATTTGTGTAACAAATATTAGAATCATAGCTTAGTTTTGTACTTAAAGTAGAACTAAAATGATATGGAACATAAACTACTTGTTCTTCTAGGCAGAAGTTATCTTTAAATGGATTCTATCTTGGTGACTTTTTTAACCAATGCAAATTAGTAAGAACTGAAAAAAAAATTAGAAAAGTAATAATCATTCATTTATGTTAAACATTAAAAAAACAAAAAAAACAAAACTGAAAACACTTGAACTCTAAAATAAAGAAATTAAACATGGTAAAAATAAATGTTGTAGTTTTTCCAGTCATGCTGTGTCTTAGTAACTGGAACGGATGCTTCAGCCATTGTGCGGTGGCTTTCTTCAGGGCGAAGTGAATATGCAGTGGATGTCTTTTCTATTATCTAGTGGTTCTCAATTTTGGCAGGAAGGTTTGTTGGAGAAAAGGCAAAACATTTGAATTTTAGTGGGAAAACATATTGGAGATGAGGTGAGAAAAGTGTAAGTCTGAATTCTGGAAGGCAGGGAATTTCATATTGTGGGAAGGTTTGCTGTGACAATCTCCAGTTCTCCAGGAACAAGCAGGAAGTCAGCCCTCACATATGGGTGACGTCGTCACCGACTGAGCCCGCACGGAGCATTTCCCCAGCTTTCAAAGAGCCTTTGGGAATACCTCCATGCATGCGTGGTCCCCTTCCCGCCCAAAGAAGCCATCTTACTCAATCTCCCTTTTTCCGCGGAGCCCTTCGGATGTGCATCTCATCCCTGGAAAACGTTTTCTCAGTTTCCAACCGGTTTTTGCTCTACTGGCCCTTGCCGGTCCTCTTCCCACCTCTCAAGTGCCTCTGCTTCGACCCTGGTCTCGGGGTTTTTCTTTTTTGCCATTTTTTGTTTTTACTTTGCACCCTTTTAACCGCTGGCCATGTCGAGGATCTTCGACCTCGCAGGGATCCTTTTTGCCCCAATGGCTTCCTGTTTTAAGAAATGTGATAGATGCACCAGAGACATGTCGCTCATGGACATCCATGACTGTTGTCTCAGGAGTCTAGAAGCCGACCATGACCCGGAGCTATGCTCCCTCTGTAAGATGTCCCTCAAGGCCATCCAGAGTCATAAGCAGAAGCTGGATTGATCTCTTCTGTAAGGCAGCCCCGGTATCCCCGGTAGCCTTCCCGCTCTTCGGCCCCGCAAGCTGCAGTCTCCCCCAAGGCTTCTCCCCGGGCCTGGCAGCACTCTGATCAAGGGGTCTCCTGAATATGAGCATGAGCAGAAGAAAACGTAGGCCTCGAGGACTCTGTCAGGGACACCAGACAAGCGTGAGAGGTCACGCGCCCTGTCTCTCAGCCCTCCTCGGCAGTCTCTGGAGTTGGAGAGGTAGAGGCCCAGTAAGGTATCTTGAACCGATAGAGGCCTCAGCGAAGGTGCCTGGTCTCCCGAGGTTCGTCCTGGTGAGGATCCTCTCTCTCTCCTCCTTGACACCCGACCTGATCACCCTGGTGTCGGTGTCACAAAGCCCCACTGCCAAGTGGGAGGCCCAGATGCTGGCCTTAGAATGCAGCAATTCTGCATTCCTCGCTGCCCGGCAGGCGCTAATGCCTGGTCCCGCCAGCACTCACCTCGAGATCACAGGGACCTTGACCTCGAGGACTTCCCGGGCCGTCATTGTGACCCCCAAGAGCCAGAAGCCTCGTGAGGATCCTTGATGTGGGTCTCTATCTCCGTCCCATTCCTTGGGCACGAGATTTTCATGGGCGAGTACTTCTGGCTCCAAACAAGTTTTGGCCTCCGATCTGGCACGGGTCACCGACCCATCTTCAGCCATCCAATCTAGAGTCATCCATGGACTACTCAGACTGGAGTCTGACGGAGAGACCTCCTCAGAGATTCAGTCCCACCAAGACCTCCCCTCTGACCCTTCCTGATTGACCCAGAGGCGGTGGTCACCTTCCAAGGACGACACCTTCCTGGAGTTCATCCGCGACATGACACAGGCCCTAGCACTCGCTACTGAGTCGGAGGAGACCTGCTCTGAGGAGCTCAATATTCTGCAGTATGAAGCTCCTCCGAGGGAGGCTCTGTCAGTGCTGGTTCCTTCCATTCTGAACCGCCTCCTACATCGCATGTGGGAGACCCTGGCCTCTGTCCCGATTGTGAGCAAGCACCTGGATGTTGTGTATAAGGTTCAGTGAGGTCCAGGGTTTCAGAAAGCCCAGCTTCCCCACACCTCGATGGTGGTCGAAATGGTCATGTGGAAGCTTAAGAGCCCGAAGACTCATTATTCAGTCCCACAGAGCAGAGTCTCGTACCCTCAATGCCCTTGGACGCAAGGCTTATCAGGGTTCCATGTCATCCCGCATCCAAGTTTACCAATTATACAATGGGATGATCCTCCGTGATCTTGCTAGGGAGCTTGGAGGCTTTGTGGCGGGCCTTGATGGAGACCATCTCTGGCACTTTCAGGCCCTCTCAAAGTCCGTCGGGGAATGCTCGAAGTACATTTTGTGAGCAGCGTACGACGACTTTGAGTCTTCCGCCCGGGTGGCGGTGTCTGACATTGGAGCCCGCTGGCAGGCTTGGCTCCAGTCCTCAGACTTGAAACAGTGGGTCCAGGAGAAGCTGCTGGACGTCCCTTCCTTCTGGGAGCAGTTATCTGACAAGCCCATGGAGGACAAGGCCACGGAGATCGAGACAGAGTATGTGACTCGTACTTGCCTCTCCTGGAAAACTTCCTCTTGTCCTCTAGCAGGGCAGCTGTTCATCAGGGGGTATCTGGTCCATTTCTCCCATAGGTGGGAGTCCAACTCCACTGATGCCTGGGTTCTCCAGTTTGTTCGGGAGGGCTATCGCCTCCATCTGGACCAGGCCCCCCCTCCGTATTTTCCCAGGGAGCCATGCCAGCTTCCCCAGCAGCAGGCTTCCTCGAGGTCAGTGTGGTAGAACCAGTCACACCAAACCTCCAAAGGCAGGGGTTTTAAGCCTGATACTTCCTCGTCTCGAAGCGGATAGGGAGCCTTCGGCCCATCCTCAACCTGCAGAACCTCATGTTCCTGGTGCAGGAGAAGTTCAAGATGCTCTCCCTTGGAATGTTACTGCCCTACCTCTAGCAGGGTGCTTGGCCTATGCTCCTTGGACTTAAAGGATGCCTACACTCACGTCCTCATCCACCCCAAAAACAGAAAATACCTCCACTTCATGGTTCAGGGAAACCATTACCAGTGCAGGGTACTTCCCGTCTGCCCCTTGGGTTTTCATGAAGTGCTTGGCCATGGCTCCGGCCCATCTGTGGCTGCAGGGCACCTTCATCTATCCACATCTAGATGACTGGTTCGTAACAGGGGGCATGGCCTCCAAAGCCAGAAAGGCCACAGACTGCACCATTTGTCTCCTGGAGCATCTGGGGTTCGTGACCAATTACCAGAAGTCCCACCTCACTCAGTCCCTGGAGTTCATTGAGGCTTACTTGGACATCCTTCGGGCCATTGCTTTTCTTCCTCGGGACAGGGCAGACTGCCTTGTGTCCCTGGCATCCAAGGTGCAGTGCCGTGGTGCCGTCCCAGCCCAGATGATGCTTCGCCTTCTCAGCCACGTGGCCTCCACGATCCATGCTGTGCCCAACGCCCATCTCAAAGGGCGGGTGACGTGCCTCCGAACGCAATGGGTGCAATTGGCTGGCCGCCTCCGAGACCCCATCTCTGTTTTTCCCAGTGCGGCGGAGTATCTGGCTTGGTGGCAGGAGTTTCGGAATTTGCTTTGCGGTATGCCCTTCCAAGCCCTGGCGCATCAGGTGGTCTTGACTATGGATGCCTCCCTGGCAGGCTGGGGAGCCCACTGCGAGGGACAGTGCACTCGGGTCCTGGTCCCTTGGAGACCCGACAGCAGATCAACCTGCTTGAAACACCAGGCAAGTCGTCTCGCTCTCCGGGTTTTCAGGGACCGCTTATAGCACCGAGCGGTGCTGGTCCAGACAGATAACCAGGTCACGATGTTCTATGTGAACTAACAGGGGGGGGGGGGCACTGGCTGATATAGCCTCTGTTCAAAGGTGACAGCCCTGTGCTACTTTGCGGTGAGCCAGCGCATGACTGTCTGGGCCACTTATCTCCCGGGTCAGGACAATGCATTGGCAGACCGGCTCAGCAGGGTCCTTTGGCCGCACGAGTGGCACCTGTGTCCCCGAATGGCGCAGTGCCTCTTACAGCGTTGGGGGACTCCGGACCTCTTTGCCAGTCCTGCGAATTCACAGCTCCCCTGGTTCTGCAGTCCCCTCCTGCATCCGGGCATGGTGGCCCCAGATGCCTTCCTCATCTTGTGGGACATGGGGTTACTATATGCCTCCCCCCATGTTTCTCATTGCCAGGACCCTTCTTAAGGTCCAGCAGGAGAGGGCCTTGATGACTCTCATATCCCCGAGGTGGCCCAGGCAGCCTTGTTTTCCCCTGCTGCTCTGTCTCTCGACAGAGGCCCTGGTCCCTTTCGGGTTCTCATGGGAGCTGCTGACACAGGAGGAGGGTCTGCTGTTTCATCCTAATCTGAGGTCCCTCCCCTCACAGCTTGGCGGCTGAGCGAGTCACTCTAGCCTCCTACCATTTTCCCATGGAGATCGAGGACATTCCTGCTTGTTCCTGGAGAAAGTGTAGTTACTCACCTGTAACAGGTGTTCTCCAGTGATAACAGGAATCAATCCTCACAACCTTCCCTCTTCCCCTTGGAGTTGCTGTATATTTTTGTCATCTTCTTGAAGGGGCTATAGCTATGGCACCTGACTGAGTAAGATGGCACCTTTGGGCGGGAAGGGGACCATGCATGCATGGTGGCATTCCCAAAGGCTTTCTTTAAAAGCTGGGAAAATGCTCTGCACGGGCTCAATTGGTGCCAACGTCACCCATATGTGAGGACTGATTCCTGCTGTCTCTGGAGAACACCTGTTACAGGTGAGTATCTATGCTTTCCATGATGTTAAGGCACTTTTACAGTAACGATTTTAATGTTCTGTAGTATTCTCTACTGATATTTTCTCTCAGGAATTTCTGCTACTTCTTCTACTCCAAGATATTTATATACACCTTCATGTTTAAGTTCCTTGATGGCATACCCTCACCTAGGTAGATGTTTTCTGTTTTGCTCAATTTTCCTCTTAACTTTTTTTTTTGTCTTGGCACATTTGTCTAAGCCAAAAGTCATCCTGATGTCAGAAAAGCTTTTCACTACATGGAGTTGCTCTGCTATTTGTTGGTCACTGGAACTGTAGAGCTTCAAATTGTCTACACATAGTAAATGGGATGTTACCTCTGGATTGTTACCTTTAGGATTCAGGCTAAATCCATATCCCCCAAGAGTTGATGAGTACTTCTTGGATTAAGTGCCATAGAAAATAGAAGTGATGACACGGAATCTCCCTGAAATATTCCTCACTGGATCTTGATGTTAGGAATGATGTACTTACTGACCCTTTTTATATTTCAAAAATAGGGTGGTTTGCCTCATTGTCATGTTGATCTTAAATCCTGGTTTAATAAGAGTACGTTATCTTATATATCTAAGTTTGGTATCAGGGCATTCCCACCAATATGGTTTGAGAACCTCTCTATATAAGAGCAGACATCCCACTGCATAACCATTTCACCCTGAAGAAAGCCACAGCATGATGGCTGAAACATTGATTATGCTTAGTAAGATGCAGCATGACCCGGAAAACTGCAAAGATCAAGATACTTTCTGCGGAAGCCTAACAAAACATGGTAAAAGAAAATCTCAAACTGTTTCACTATAAATTTCTGGTATGAATAAAAAAAATACTTTTTATAGTTCCTCGATGGACAAGCAGAATAAGTGCTCACATGTGGGTGACAACACCAACAGAATCTGCATGAGCTCAGATATCGGCTACTTCCTTTAAATTGTCCCTACCATACCTATGTGAGAGTATTTGCCTGCTGCTACCTCATGCTACCTCTTCAGTTTTCTTTTCTCTGCGGAGCTTTTCGCATACATTTTCTATGTAGTGTTATTTTCGCTATGAGTTTTTTGCTCTTAGTGTTCCTGATCTCTGCAGCTGTTTTTTGGACATGTCTGTCTAAACTCTCCAGTGGGTTTAAGAAGTGCATCCAGTCCAACAGGACTTACGTTTGTCATGGACACCCATAAATGCTGCCTGCAATGCTTGGGGCCTTAACATGTTTTCTTTTGTGTTTGCAGATGATGATGAGAGCTCTCCAGGGTCATGAGAAACAATGCAAAAGGGTTTTTCAAAGCTTCTGAGTCGGATCCCTCGCCATCAGTGGCATCTGTCCACATGACCTCCAGACTGCACTAGATGTTGGAGATATATAAACATCGAGGAATCGTCAAGCACACTTGGAGTCGAGCATTCGGATGCTGACTCCCACCTGAAGAGAGGAAGAATTTGTGCCCTTCCTCTGACATTGGGAGCTAGAGGCTCCTAGCACTGAGCGGAAATTGAGGCACAAGTTCTTCAGAGCACAATATTGGAGCATCAAGGAATTAGATGATCCCCTATCCTTGAAGCAGCCTTGATGTGAGGACTGCTTATTCTCCTCAGTACTGGAGGAGCTGTGTCAGTGTCCACAAGGCTGGGACCAGCCTGCTGGCACTCCCTGCCAGATCCTGATGACATCAGCTGGATCTGCTGACACCTTCATGCCTTTGTCGATAACATGAAGCTGCTGTTTTGGTGATATCGTCAGTGGCTGCATCGAGCTGATAAACTGATTTTGAGCATCTAGTGGGGTTCAAGTATCAAATGGCCTCGATGCCAGTACTTGCCCAGCCTATGTCTGTCTCAAGCACATGGAGAGGTAATCGCTTCTTGAGGACTCGAAGAGCATCGGTGCATCAGCACACCCAGAAGAGCTTGGGTTCCCACGTGGACCCAAGTACTGGGCCAGGCACATATTTAGACATCATTTGAGTACTTCTGAGTCCAATTCTGAGTGTTCCTAGGATATGGCTTACGGCTCAGAGTACTTCTTGGAGGAGAGATTTCCTGAGCTTCCTTTGGATCTCATGCTACTTCATGAGCGACACAGGTCTTCTCCTCAGGAATTGTCTTTCCACGATTTTGTCAGGGTTATGGCCAGGTCCACACCATTTCAGTTGAAGGCTGAGGAGCCCAGGACCAAGGAGTTTGATATTCTCCAATATTGTGATGTTGCCAAGGAAGCAGTGACAGTACCCATGTACTGCATACTTCAGAGGCTATGGATGAGAATGTGGGAGATACTCTTCTCTGTGTTTCCAGTCAGTATGAAGGTCAAATCTATGTACAGAGTCCAGAAGGCTCCCAGATTGGAGAAACTCTAGTTACCACTACTTCATGGTTATTGAATCAGCTTTCATGGTTATTGAATTAGCTCTTAAGAGACAAGAGCTCCAAGTTTCATATTACGGTGCTCCCGGGCCAATGAGGCTAGGACTTAGGATTCTTTTGGAAGACAGTATCAGAATTTTGTGTTCATATTCTACATTGCATCCTAGCAGCTATTCCTTTTCGTCCCTCTAGTCCAGTCCCGGAACCATAGAGTTTAGAATCTCCTCCAGCAGCCTTGGAGACTGAATGACATCACAGCTCTTCTCTCTTTGGTATAAATAGGCAAGGACTGCCCCCTTCCACCATTACTTCAGTCTCCAAGCAGCTGAGGAGATTCTGGGCCTAGGGATAGGCCCAGCACAAATAGGCAGAGCTAGGAATTTTTTCTTTGTTTTCCTTTTCTAATTCTTGATGTTTTTTGTTTGGTTGCCTTTCTAAAATAGCCACTTTTTTCTTCCCTCTGGCTCCAGTCCTGCTTCCTCCTTTCTCCCTCAATTTTCCCTCTCGTGGGGGGGGGGGGGGCTGCCCCTTGGTGAGAAGGAGCAGCTTTATAGAGCAGAAGAAGTAGCCTCCCTGCTCCCGAACCCGCAAGCAAGGGTGAGGAGCAGGTGGAAGGCTTAGCCCCAGCCATCTCTAAGGGACAGTGAGATTGGTGGTGGGAGCACCGTCGGAGCTGAAGCCACGAGCAGGCTGAGCTCCGGCGCGTGTCTGCCTCATTGCAGCACCTCAGGTTGAAGCAGTGAACTGTAAGTAGGTCTCGCTGACTTTAACAGCGTTTTTTCTTTCTTTTTGAATTTTCTTTTACTTGTTTCTTGGAGGGGAGTTGAGAGGGAAGTCCCTGCCTCAGCGGGGGATCTCATAAAGGAGTTCTTTGCCCTCCGGACACTTTTTTGCTGTGTGGGAAAAGTCCTGGTGGCCATTTTGAAAACCACTGTTTTTTATAGTGGCTTTTTGGAAGCATTTTAAGCCTCGTTTGCTGCAGACCTGCTATAGGCTCATCAGGCGCTTACAGAGCGTTGGCCTGTTAGAAAAAAAAAAAAAAGAGAAGTTCAAAGGGAAACGAGCTATGCTATGCTTTTCCCTTATTCAAATATTGAGCAGGTGTATCTAGGCTGTTTTTTGCAGGACTCCAAGCCGGAGAGAGCCCTTCCTTCCGGGGCTGGCGGTCAGGGCCAGCGGGGGGGAGGGGGAGTTCCCGGGGTGGTTTAGAGCAGTTCTTTGAGGCGGCTGCTATGCCTGCAATTCCACGCTGTCTAGTGTGCGGCAGGAGGAAAGGTTCAGTGCTGGAATCAGGAGTCTGTGTCCCTTGCTCCCTAGAGGCACAGCATATGGACGGAGAGCCGGGACAGCCCCTAGCAGGCCGGAAGGCTATTCGTACAGGCGCTGAGGCACTGTTATCTCCGTCTTTAGATCCTGAGGAGCCAGTGCCGGGGCCCTCCTCGGGCGGCGGCTCCGCCGGGTCACAGGAGCAGGGACAGGCGGGGGAGGCAACCAGGATTACGCCAAACTTTGTTGCCTTGATGCAGCAGACTTTTGCCTTCCTTCAGCCCGCGATGTCGGCTCTTCCTCACGGACCCCAGAGTCAGAAGCGCTCGGCCTCTCTGGTCAGTTTGGGGAATAGTGCTCTGGTGGCTAAAAGGTGTAGGGCCACTTCAGAGGGTCCCACGCCTTACCTCGCTGATGACCTGAGCGAGGGGAATGCCAAAAAGAGAAGAGTTCTCGGAAGATGAGCTGGAAGACGGAGAGTTGCCTGACTCGGAGCAGCAGTGCTGGGTAGTCAGTCTTTCGGTGTGAAGGGCTTCCAGCCCTGGTTTCAGAGACGCTAAAGACACTAAACCTGCCTTCCAGTGAGGAAGCAGCGGAAGAGACATTAGAAGATCCGCTGTTGCAGGCGGTGCGGACATCCCAGAGAGTGTTTCCCCTCCATAGGGTATTTCGGAATATGATACAGGAAGAATGGGATTTGCCAGAGGCGGTCCTGAAGGGGGCTAGAGCGTTGGCTCGCCTTTATCCGCTTGTGAACCGCGATAGGGAGCTGTTTCGTTCTCCAAAGGTAGTTGTGGCGGTATCAGCGGTCACTCAGAAAACCACAATTCCCGTGGAGGGGGACTGCAGCGCTGAAGGATGTTCAGGACAGGAGGTTAGACGCTCTGTTGAAGCAGGTGTTTGATGTTTGCCTGCTGTCCATGCAGACCGGCTTCAGTGGCACGTGGCTGTTTGAGATGGTCCCAGAGGTTTCAGGAGACCATCTGGAAGGGCAGCTTGAAGATGCCACGCGACTGGAGTCGGGAACCGCATACTTGGCGGATTTTCATTCTGATCTCCTTCGCGGCTTGGCTAAGGGGATGGTCTCTGTAGTAGCAGCTCGGAGGTATCTCTGGTTGAGAACCTGGTCGGTGGACAGTTCGTCTAAGGCTCGGCTTAGCAAGTTACCCTTTGGGGGTACGCTTTCATTTGGGGAGGATTTAGCTAAGTTGGTCCAGGACCTCGGGGAGTCCCAGGGGGGACGTCTCCCAGAGGACAAGCCGAAGCAGGTCCGCAGTTCTGCGGGATTCAGGGAGGTCCCGAGAGACTTTCGTAGTTTTCGTTCTCCCCGTTATGGACAGTCCCAGCGGAGGAAGTTCCCGCTTAGGGGTCAGGGGTTTCGAGGATTCAGGGGAGCAGGCCGGGGGTTCGCTCCTTTCCAGTCCTCAGCCACAAAACAGACACAATGAGATAAGGCGGGCTCAGGAGATGGTAGTTCCCAGGGGAGGTCGGTTGCGGGAGTTTTACCCTACCTGGGTCCGAATTAAGTCAGATTGGTAGGTCCTGGGGGTCATGAGAGAGGGGTACATATTAGAACTCCATCGACCCGTCGTAGGTTCCTTTGTCCATTCTCCCTGCTCAGCCCTGGGCACAGGCAGGCAGTCCAGGACACGCTACAGCGGCTGCTGCAGCTTGCGGCGGTGCTGCCGGTGCCCGTGGAGCAGTGCGGTTCCGGTCGCTACTCCATCTAAGGAGGGCACATTTCGCCCGATCCTGGCTCTGACAAGGGTGAACCGTTGTCTCCAGATTACCCATTTTTGGATGGAGACCTTGCGTTCCATGCTGGCAGCGGTCCGGACCGGGGAGTTCCTGACATCATTAGATCTCACGGATGCTTACCTGCACATCCCGATTCGGCAAGAGCATCAGAAGTGGCTGAGGTTTGCGGTACCCATGGGACATTTCCAATTTCAAGCGCTGCCCCTTTGGACTGGCAACGGCGCCACGGACGTTTCCCAAGGTCATGGTGGTGGTGGTGGCGGTGCTCCGCAAAGAGGGAGTACTGGTGCACCCATATTTGGACGATTGATTGATCCGAGCAAAGTCGAGAGAGGACAGCTCGGCAGCGACGGCCCGGGTGGTCCAGATGTTCGAAGGCCTGGGCTGGGTAGTCAACTTTGCAAAGAGCAGGTTGGTACCATCGCAATCCCTGCAGTACCTTGCGGCGCGCTTCGAAGCAAAGCAGGGGAAGGTGTTCCTGCCCAGGGCCCGGGCTCTAGGTCTGCGACAACTCGTCAGGCGTTTCTTTTTGAGTCCGGCTCCAACAGCATGGCAGTACCTGCAGTTGTTGGGAACAATGGCAGCCATGATAGAAGTGGTTCCGTGGGCCTGAGTGCACGTGTGGCCGTTACAGGCGGTGCTTCTCCGTCGTTGGTCGCATCAGTCGGAGGTCCTATCGCAGAGGTTAGTTTGCCCTCAGAATGTGCGTCACGAGCTGCGATGGTGGTTGATACCGGAGAATATGGAAGCCGGCATGCCACTGGACTGCCGTCCTGGGGACTGCTCACGACAGACGCGAGCCTCCTGGGTTGGGGGGGGGGGGGCTCATTGCAAAGGCAGGTTTGCCCAGGGTCGTTGGTCTCAGGAGGAGACGTCTCGGTCCATCAACAGGTTGGAGATGAGAGCGGTGTTTCTGGCGCTACCAGAGTTTCAGGACACACTCGGTCGGGAGGCGGTCCGAGTCTTGTCAGACAATGCGACAACGGTGGCCTACATCAATCGGCAGGGGGGCACAGGAAGTGCTACACTGGAAGCCGAAGCGGGTCAGCTGTGGGTGTGGGCCGAACACCATCTCCAGGCTCTCGCGGCTCAACATGTGGCCAGCGTAGATGATCTCAAAGCAGATTTCCTCAGTCGTCGCAGAGTAGACCCCGAGGAGCGGGTGCTACATCCGGGGGTGTTTGCTCTTCTGGTGAGCCGCTGGGGAGTTCCGGGAATGGCTCTCATGGCGAACTTCGAGTCAGCGCAGGTAGCAAGGTTTTTCAGCAGGCGCTGGGAACGGAAGTCAGAGGGGCTAGATGCATTAGCGAAAAGGTGGCCAGAGGGAGTTCTCCTTTGTTTTTTCTACCTTGGGCCCTCATGGGCAGGGTGGTGCAGCGCATTGGGAGACATCGCGGTCGGGTGATTCTGATCACGCCCGATTGGCCCTGAAGGCCGTGGTATGCAGATTTGGTATGGCTGTTAGTGGACAATCCGTAGTAGTTACCGCAGCGGGAGGAGCTCCTAAGGCAGGGTCCGTTGCGCATGCCCTAGGTGAGTCTGTTCTCGCTTATGGCTTGGCTCTTGAACGGGCTAGGATGACAGCTAAGGGTTATTCGGCGGCGGTCATTTCTACCTTGCTGAAGGCACACAGGCGTTCCACCTCGCTGACGTATGTCCGGGTCTGGAGGATCTTTGCAGCTTGGTGTGTGGAGCGTAATATTCAGCCGTTGAGGGCTTTGATTTCGCAGGTCCTTTCCTTTTTGCAGGATGGAGTGCGGAAGGGATTGGCGGCCAGTTCCTTGGGAGTGCAGTGGGTGGCGATTTCCTGTTATAGGGGGAAAGTGCTTGGTCAGCCGGTAGGTTCTCACAGTGACATTAGGCTTTTTCTGAGAGCTGTCTTGCTTCTTCGTCCATTGGTACGCTGTTCGATGCCGACATGGAAGCTGAATCTAGTATTGGAGGCTTTACTTGAGCTACTGTTTGAGCCGCTAAGCATCGCCACCCTGAAGGATCTCACGTTAAAGAAGGTATTTCTGGTAGCTATTTGTTCCGCAAGGAGGATTTCGGAGTTACAGGCTTTATCCTGTAGGGCACCTTATTTGTCTTTCTTCCATGATAAGGTCGTGCTACGCTCAGTGCCGGACTTTCAGCCGAAGGTGGTCTCGGCCTTTCATGTCAATCACGTGGTGTCACTTCCAGTATTCTCTAAGCAGCAAAAGGAGAAATCGGAAGGCAGGTTACATCCCCTAGATGCTCGTCGGGTTCTTCGGACGTATCTTCGGCGGATGCAGCCGTTTTGGAAGACTGACAGATTGGGGCTTTCGGGGGGCCGCGGAAGGGTGAAGCGGCAGCAAAAGCGTCCATTTCTAGATGGTTAAAGGCGGCTATAGCGTCGGCTTACCTTTCAAAAGGTAGGGTAGTTCCAGAAGGTCTCAGAGCGCACTCGACCAGGGTGCAAGCGGCGTCGTGGGCGCGGAGTACAGTTCGATTTCGGTCGCGGACATTTGTAGAGCGGCGACTTTATCATCGTTGCATTCATTCTCGAAGCACTATCGGTTAGATGTGCAGGTGGCGGAGGACTTCATTTTGGCTCAGCGGTGCTTCAGGCTAGGTTTTCTGGTCCCTCCCGTTGATGTGCACTGCTCTGTTACATCCTCTATGGTTCCGGGACTGGACTAGAGGGATGAAAAGGAAGAATTAATTAGACTTACCTGCTAATTGTTGTTCCTTAAGGAACTCTAGTCGAGTCCCGGACCCCTCCCAGGGTATGCAGCCTGAAGCTGTTGTCCGTCGTATCTTAGTAAAAGGGGTCAAATTGGAGAGGATGTCTCCGGAAGAGGAGTGGGGTTCTGGAGGACACGGAGTGGAGCCACAGTGGGAACCCCGCAGAAGCGCGGTTTTGTTTCTACGTTTTTGGCATTTCTACAAGGTCCTTCATCGAAGAGAAGGTTAGAATATGCACAGGTTTTTAGATTCTAGCCAAAGTTTATTTAGTTTATCTTGTTCTTTATCTACTTATTTGTTGCTCTGCTGAGTTGCTTTGTCAATAGGTACTGGTGGAAGGGGGGGGCGGGTCCTTGCCTATTTATACCAGAGAGAGAAGAGCTGTGATGTCATTCAGTCTCCAAGGCTGCTGGAGGAGATTCTAAACTCTATGGTTCCAGGACTGGACTAGAGTTCCTTAAGGAACAACAATTAGCAGGTAAGTCTAATTCTTTATGGGCATGCACGTGTGGAATATCATGCACTGTCTTGATGAGTTTGCAGACTTTCTCTGTAGAAAGCCCTGCGATTTAGGTCCCTAGTGATCCAGGTAAAGAATTATAGAAATTCATTGTTCAAGTGACACATGGTATTTTCAGTATGGCATAAAGAGCCTCCGCAATGAGTACTAGTGCCCAGAAGCTCTCATGGCTCTAGACCTCAGACTTGCAACCCAATGTGCAGGAGAAGCTTGCCGGTGTACTATGCTTTGGAGAGAATTTCTTTGGAGGTAAGGTGCAGGAGGCGGTTTCTGTGATCAAGCCACATAAAGCAACTCTTCGGACCCTTTTCAGGCCTGCTCCTTACCCATTGACCTCGACATCAATTCATAGCAGAGGACATAAAGATCCTATTAGTCTCAAAGGTGTAGGCACTCTCCTCCCCCTGCTTTTCCCATGCAAAGCAAAGTTCTTGTTCCTGTCCCAAGCAGCAGAGGGCTCAGATGGCCAACTGGCATCCCAGACAAAATTAGTGGTGGGACTTTGACTGGCACCAAGAGAGTATAGCTGTGTTCTCCGTGAACAAGCAGGAAATTAGCCCTCACATATGGGTGACATCACCAATGGAGCCCTACACAGAACGCTCCTCACTTTAAGAAGGAAGCTTTTGGAAGGTATGCCATGCATGCATGTCCGCCTTCCCTGCTTGCTGCCATGTCATATTCTCCAGTATTTTTTCCGTGGTGCTCCTAGGACATCTTTCTTGCCTTTGTGGCTGAGATTTAGATTTTTTTGCTTGCTTTTTTTTTCTGTAGTGTTTTTTATGCCTTTTGGCATTCCCCCCCCTCCCCTTGGGGTTTTTTCCCCCATCCATGGTCATTTTTATATTTTGCTGAGGCTGGCTTTTTTGGCATATTTAAACTGGTTAGTGTCTTTCCAAATTTCGTGCATTTTTTTTTTTTTTAAAGACCATTTCTGCCACTGACCACCATAATTGGTGCTTGCAATGCCTTGGACCCGATTACTAGCCGGCATCCTGCAAACTCTGTTTGCAGATAACATGTTGAGGGTTAAAGGGTCAGGAAAAGCAGGAGTCCTCCTCCTTTGGCCCATATGATTCAGTATCCTAGCACTGACCCCCTTGTCCATACCTAAAGGGTTCGAGCGGAGAGGGGTATCCCTCTACAGAGACCCTGTCCGCGTCAAAAGGGGAGCACTTGGAGAAAATCCATGTGCGGTGCCATCGCAGCCCCTATCGCTGTGAGACAGCAAGGGCTGAGAACAGACAACCAAGACTTCCCAGCGGGAGGACCTGACTCGAACAGCAGAGTTCATTCCCAATGCCCAGGAGGGCTGCCGGATGTCTCCCAATGCTCCTGTCATCATGGAGCCCCCTACCCAATGGTACACCAATCATATCCGCGGCATTGACGTTCTCATCATTGACTGTTCTGGAGGAATACCTACGAGCCTTAAAAGCTCATCTGGCGGTGGTGGAAGCCCTGTGGAATGCAGGTTTCATGACATAGAGCACGTTGTCACTGCACTCCTTCCAACCGATCGTTGAGACCCTTGCCCTGCACACTGTGGCTGGGGACATCGGGTGGGAGACAGGTATAGACACCAGAACCATTTCCCCCTCCAGTGTGTTGGAGTCAGAGGCTCCGGAGCATTGCCATCGGCATGCCTGACACAAAGGGGACCATAGATGTCCATTCCCTCCTGAGTCATATAGTTAGTGCTCTGGGGATACTCGGCATTACTTCGACTTCCTCTCGGGATCCAAATCAGAATGGGAAACTGAGGCAGAATCGACTGTCGGATTTTTGGGCCAAGGATCTCCCGTCCAACCAGTTGCCCCCAGAAGACATGTGCTTCCAAAATTTTGTTCGGGACCTGTCCAAGGCCATCCCCCTTTCTCTTGAATCAGAAGAGGAGCCAAGGGCGGAGAAATTGGAACTCCTCCAATATCCCTCAGCTCTTTGTGAGATGGTGACAGTTCATGTCCACCAAGTCCTGCAGAGGCTGCTACTGCAGCTGTGGGAGGCACTGCTCATGCTTCCAGTCGTCAGCCGCTGGTCCGATTCCCTGTAACCAGATCCAGAAGGCCCTGAAGTTCGAGAAACCTAAATTGTCCCACAACGCCATTGTGGTTGAGTCTGCCTTGAAGTGGGCAAATAGTGCCAACACACACTCCTCGGTGTGGAAGGTGCAGACCCTGGACTCCTTCAGGAGGAGGTGCTTCTGGGGTTCCAGGCTGATAGCCAGGATCCTGGCCTACCTAACTTACATGGCCATGTTCTTCTCCAGGAACAAGCAGGAAGTCAGTCCTCCTCATATATGGGTGACGTCGGCGCTGACGGAGCCCTCTTGCGGAGCAATTCCCCAGCTTTCAAAGAAAGTCTTTGGGATTGCCATGCACATGCACAGTCCCCTTCCCGCCCAAGGGTGCCATCTTGCTCAGTCTCCCTTTTTCTGCAGAGCCCTTCGGACGTGGTCCTGCTTTCCTCAGAAAAAGTGCGTTAAAACTGCAAAGTTTTCGTTTCGTTTGGCCCGGTTTGATGCCAGTTCTTCTCCCCGCCTTGGCTCGGTACACCGGTATCGAGCCCGGTTAACGTTTTTCGGTTTTTCTCCTTTGAGACTAGCGTTTGCGCTCTTTTAATTTTTCACTGGCAGCCCGGTCGTTTGACCTTGCAGGGGCTCTTTTTCCCCCGATGGCTGCCAGTGGGTTCAAAAAGTGTGATCAGTGTAAAAAAACGAATGTCCCTCACCGACACACATGATTGCTGCCTCCGATGCCTCAGACCCGACCATGACCTGGTGGTCTGTGGACTGTTTGGCAAAATGTCTTCCAAGGCACTTAGGAGTTGGCAGCACCAACGTGAAAGACTTATCTCCAGGAACAAGCAGGAATAAGTCCTCACATATGGGTACGTCGGAACCGACGGAGCCTGCGCGGGAAAGCTCCCCAGCCTCCTAGAATGGAAGCTTTTGGGACCTCCCACTGCACATGCGCGCTGCCTTCCCGCCTTCCTGAACAGCTCTCCTCAGTTTCTCTTTTTCCGCGGAGCCAGCAGGTCGTGTATCCTGTCACCGCTGAAGAAATTGTAGTTTTTTGTTTTGTTTCTTTAGACCGCGTACCTGCCTTCCCATACCGATACCGGTATCGCCGGTCTTCCTTTCTTGAAAAATTATTTTCTTTTCTTTTATTATTTTTCAGCACTTGGTCACTTCAGTTAGGCCTTCAGGCCTACTTGAATTCTCCACATGGAGAAGCCAGCCCCTGGATTTAAGAAGTGTACCAAGTGTACTGCTGTAATATCAGTCACAGACACCCATGAATGGTGTCTTAAATGTTTGGGGCCTGACCACTCCATTCCGGACTGCCCTTCCTGCTCCCAAATGTCTAAGCGTGGGCTGCAGAACCGGGCCAACAAATTCCATGTGCTGTTTGCTTCAGAGAATCCAACATCACAGTCATCCAGGTCATCATCTCCGGATGGATCTCAGGTAACCAAACCTTCTGTGGGCAAGTCCTCAAAGGGCAAATCTCCTTCAAAGCATCGAGAGGCTCTTAGTTTTGAGGACCCTGCCCCAGCCAAACAGCCCCGGTGGGAAGCTCTGCCTTCCAAAACGCCAATTCAGGGGCTACAGGTTGACATCGATGGCACGGCCTCGACAGATCACCTGTTGGACTGCTCTGGGGTACCGGCCCATACCGGTACCGACATCCAGGCAGCCGTGGCGTCTATGGGCAATACTGTCCAATCCATGCAGCAGGCCGTCATGGCTTTCATTAAAGCTGCAACGCCATCGGTACCGCTTCCAGCGGTTTCCGGGCCCGGTTCCGGTATCGTCCGCCATACCGGAACCCAGGCCTTCCTCTTCTAAACGCAAATCGGTACCGTATGGGCTTTCGCTCCATACCGCTTCCATACCCGGTACGCCCGATGTCGATACCGATCGGTATGCGTATCGTGCGTTGGAGGAAACTAGAGAATACACCGATTCCTCTGAGGATTTTGGCTCCTCTGATGAGTCTGCAGAGCTCTCCCTTGACCTTCCTGAGGAACCTTCTTCTCCAAAAAGGAGAATGTCTCCTCCAGAGGATTTGTCCTTTCAGGACTTTATTTTAGAAATGGCTAAAGGCCTTTCTATCACTACCTCCTCTGAAAGGGAACCAAGGTCAAAAAGATTGGATATTTTAGGATACTCTAAGTCTCCTAAAGAAGCAGTTACCCTGCCTATCCATGAAATCCTTCAGGAACAATTGATGGATTTCTGGGAGAACCCTTTAACTCTGTCTCCTTATTCCCGTAGGTTGGACACCATGTATCGGGTCCCTCCTTCTCCTGGTTTTCAGAAAACTCAATTGCCTCACCACTCCATTGTGGTAAAGTCTGCAATGAAAAAGATCAAGAGTACTAAAAGGCACTCTTCTACACCTCCAGGAAGGGAATGTAAGACACTGGACTCTTTTGGTAGGAAAATCTTCCAGGCTAGTATGCTTATAGCCAGGATTAATTCCTACAGCCTCTATATGGGCATGTTCCTAGGGGAACTTGCCAATAAAGTGCGGCATTTTGCCCCCTTTCTCCCTGAGGATAAACAGGAGGGCTTCCTTTCTGTTGTGAAACAACTCTCAGATGTTTCTAAGTTCTCCAACAGAGCTGCCTTGATTCCTTCGAGGGAGCCAGCAGAGCTTCTGGCATTGCTATTGCAGCCAGACGTCTGGCTTGGCTCCAGGCTTCTGATCTGGAACCCTGGGTTCTAGATGGCTTACGGAATCTGCCCTGTACAGGTGAGAACTTATTCGGTGCAGAGTGGCAAGTTAAAGCCACTCAAATGGACGCTGAAAATGCCACCTTAGAGAGACTTTCTAAGTCCACTTCTACTCCCACTAAGAAGAAGTCTTTCAAGAGGCCTTATTATAAGAAGGCCAGATATGCTTCCAATACTGGCCAGCAATCTTCTCAACCTCGTTTTGCGGCTAAATGTCAGCAAACGAAACAAGCAAGAGCAAAGCCTGCAGCAGCTACTGCAGCTCAACAGGCTCCACCCCTCAGGGGTTTTGACTTGCCCCTAGAGAACTTGCCATTCCTGGTTCTGGACCAACCAGAACCTCTCACCATACCTGGAAGGTTAGCTCACTTTGCTCCCAGATGGGAACAAATCACAACAGAGCAATGGACCCTCTCTATCATCCGAGAGGGTTACAAACTTCATTTCTCCAACCTTCCTCCTCATCACATGGTGAGACCCTTCAATTCTCCATCTCCTCTCCTAGCCCTGTTGGATCGGGAGATCTCTTCTCTGCTTGCCCAAGGGGCCATAGAAGAGGTTCCTCTTCATCAACAAGGGTCAGGTTTCTACTCCCCCTATTTTCTCATTCCAAAGAAGACAGGGGGATTCAGACCAATCCTAGATCTGAGAGAATTGAACAAATTTCTGTACAAGGAGAAATTCAAAATGCTCTCTTTGGGCATTCTCCTTCCATACCTTCAGAGTCAGGACTGGCTTTGTTCTCTAGACCTGCAGGATGCGTATACACATCTACTCATCCATCCATCCCACAGAAAATATCTTCGCTTTCTGTTCAGGGGAAGTCATTAACAATACAGAGAACATCACTTCGGTCTGGACTCTGCCCCAAGAGTCTTTACCAAATGCAGGGCAGTCGTAGCCGCATTTCTCAGAAGCATGGGGATTTTCGTATTCCCATATCTGGACGACTGGCTCATTCGAGCTCCAACTCAGTCGCAGGCCCAGATTTCCCTAGACCGCACAAGGAGCCTTCTGCAGTATCTGGGACTGGTGGTAAACCTTCCCAAGTCTCAACTCAGCCCTACTCAGTCTCTAGAATTCATAGGGGCCCAGTTGGACACCACCACTGCAAGAGCCTACCTTCCACTGGTTCGGGGTCAGCGTCTGCTGAGCTTGGCCTCCCAAGCCCAGTCCAGTACTCACTTGACAGCCAGGGAAATGCTACGCCTCCTGGACCATATGGCCTCCACAGTACATGTGGTGCCCTATGCTCGTCTTCATATGAGAGCAGCTCAATGGACCCTGGCCACCCAGTGGACTCAGGCGTCGGGAGCACTCTCAGACCAAATACAAACCTCAAACCGTCTGTCTTGGTCCCTCCATTGGTGGATATCCACCAAGAATCTGTTGTTGGGGGCTCCCTTTCAGCCCTTGCTACCCCAAGCAACCCTCACAACAGATGCCTCCCAATTGGGGTGGGGAGCCCATCTGCTAACTCTCTCCACTCAGGGCACTTGGTCTCCACAGGAGGCCACCCTTCATATCAACCTCCTGGAACTGCGAGCAATTTACCTTGCCCTCAAGGTCTTCTATACCCTCCTTGCCAACCTGACTGTCCTGGTTCAGACAGACAATCAGGTGGCCATGTTTTATATAAACAAACAAGGAGGGACGGGCTCTCTGTCGCTTTGCAACGAAGCTCTCAGATTATGGGCCTTCGCCAGAGAGCACCAAATTCATCTGCTAGCAGTGTATCTTCCAGGAGTTCAAAACTCTCGAGCAGACAGGCTCAGTCGAGTTCTGCTGCCACATGAGTGGTCCCTACACGTGGACCAGATAAGCAGAATCTTTCAGGAATGGGGGACCCCGGACATAGACCTCTTTGCAAGTCCGTGGAATGCCAAACTTCCCCGGTTCTGTTCCAGGACTCCGTGTCAGGAGGCTCAGGCCACGGACGCCTTTCTCCTCCATTGGGGTCAAGCGTTCCTATATGCCTTTCCACCCATTCCGCTGATTCCCAAGACTCTGTTCAAACTCCAGAGAGATCATGGCTCTATGATCCTCATAGCTCCACGCTGGCCACGCCAAGTGTGGTTCCCTCTGCTTCTACAGCTCTCCCAGGGATCCTCCCTGGACTTAGGAGCTGCACCAGACCTTCTGTCTCAGGAGGAGGGGACTTTGTGGCACCCAAACCCCAAATCCCTACATCTCCGAGCTTGGTTACTGAAGGCTTAAGTCTTCAAGACTTTAATCTTTCTCAACCTGTGAAAGATATCCTTCATGCCTCTAGGAAACCTTCCACGAGGCGGTCTTATGCTTTCAAATGGAAACGTTTTTCCATTTGGTGTGCTCAGCAGGGCCTTGACCCTCTGGCACTTCCTTTGAATTCCCTCTTAGACTATCTCCTGCATCTTTCCAATGCAGGCCTTAAGACGAATTCTGTAAGAGTCCATTTAAGTGCTATTTCAGCATCCCTGAAACCTATAAATGGACAACCTATCTCCTCTCATCCTCTTGTTGCAAGATTCATGAGAGGCCTGACTCTCACTAAACCTCCCATCAGACCCCCCCCGGTCGCATGGGATTTGAATCTAGTGCTTGGTCAGCTTATGAAGCCACCTTTTGAGCCGTTATTTTCTACCTCCTTGAAATTTCTTTCCTGGAAGGTACTATTCCTAATTGCAGTCACTTCCGCTCGCCGCATCAGCGAACTGCAGGCTCTAGTGGCTAATCCACCTTATACAAGATTTCATCATGACAAGGTGGTCCTTAGGACGAATCCCCACTTTATGCCCAAAGTGGTCTCGCCTTTCCATCTTAATCAAGAGGTATATCTACCGGTTTTTTTTCCGGCTCCTCATGCCTCCAGTGCAGAGAGGAACCTTCATACTCTGGATTGTAAAAGAGCTCTAGCCTTTTACCTTAATAGGACTCAGCCACATCGAAAGTCTTCTCAACTTTTCGTGGCTTTTGATCCTTCACATTTGGGACTTCCAGTCTCCAAGCGTACACTTTCCAATTGGATTGCTCAGTGTATTTCCTTTGCTTACCAGAGTAAAAACATTTCTCTGGAAGGCCATGTCACAGCTCACAATGTGAGAGCCATGGCAACTTCTATGGCTCATCTGCACTCTGTTTCCATTGATCAGATCTGTCGAGCCGCTACCTGGGCCTCGGTTCATACCTTTACAGCCCATTACTGTTTGGACAAGGACTCCCGCCGGGATGCCTTGTTTGGCCAGGCTGTCCTCAAACACCTGTTCCATTCTTAGACAACTCCTGCCCACCTTCCCAGGATGGATGCCTGAGATCCATACGAAGATGGCGAACCCTTGGAGGGGGATCTCCCAGGCATCTCAGCTAGGGAGTCCCCATATGTGAGGACTTATTCCTGCTTGTTCCTGGAGATAGCACAGTTACTTACCTGTAACAGGTGATCTCTGGGAACAGCAGGAATTAGTCCTCACAACCCACCCACCTCCCCTAGGAGTTGTATCTTCTATCTATCTGTCTTCCTGTCCTCTCTCTATTGTCTCAGCTATAAACTCGAAACTGAGGAGAGCTGTTCAGGAAGGCGGGAAGGCAGCGCGCATGTGCAGTGGGAGGTCCCAAAAGCTTCCATTCTAGGAGGCTGGGGAGCTTTCCCGCGCAGGCTCCGTCGGTTCCGACGTACCCATATGTGAGGACTAATTCCTGCTGTTCCCAGAGATCACCTGTTACAGGTAAGTAACTGTGCTTTCTCAGAGTCCACATCTGTCCAAACGCGGACCTCATCAGAAGCCTCGATGTCTCGAGAGTCTGACCCGAGCATCGTTGTGGGTCTTCTGAGCGGGGGTCTCCCTCCCGGGAACACCAGAGGAAGAAGCAGCTTGTGAGGGCGGCGTCGTTGGAGGCCGCTGATCGGCCTGGGTCCTCAGGTTCCATATTGTGGAGCCCTGACTGCCGCCCCGGGCTCTCAGAGTCGGAGAGGCCAGCCAAGCTACCTCGCATGGAGCCGGAGGCGCCAAGTAAGATAATGTCTGTTGTCTTCGTGGACTCTCCTCCGGGAGAACTGGCGTCGGGACCCGAGCTGGAGGCTGCGGAGCCTTCTGAGCTCGGTCTCAGGTTGGCGGCCCTGGAGAGCAGCATGGCTGTCTTTATGGAGCAGCAGCGGGCTCTGATAGCCAGTCTCACTGGTCCATCGACCCCAGAGGCTGAGCCGATCCTCGAGTCAATAAGGTCTCGAGTCGATCCTCGGCCAAGGTCTCCCTCGACCTCCCGTTCGGGACCGATGTCATCGACGCCGGTGCTCTCGGCATCGGGGCGGTCGGATCTGAAGCCCTCACGGCCGGAGCCACTCGATTCCTCCTTGGAGGATTCAGCATGGGAGACGGAGGATGAAGAGTCTCCAGGCACCCACCGAACCCAGTACATCCCATCGGACTCACCGGGCTCAGAGCCTTGGAGAAGGTCCCCTCTGGAGGATACCAGGTTCTTGGACTTTGTCAGGGACATGGCAAAGGCTTTGGCATTCCCAGCTGAGTCCGAGGAGGAGCCTTGAGCCGAGGAGCTCGAGGCCCTCCTGTATGATTTTCTCTCGAGGGAAGCCCTTACTGTTCCGGTTCCTCCGATGTTGGAACGGCTGATGCTTCGCATGTGGGAGTCCCCGGCCTCGATGCCGGTTCTTAGCAAATGGGTCGATTCCATTTATCGAGTCCGTAAGAGCCCTGGGTTCCAAAAGGTGTAACTGCCGCACAACTCCATGGTTGTGGAATCGGCCATGCATCAGCTCAAGAGCCAAAAAACGTACTCCTCGGTGCCTCCCGGCCTGGAGGCCCAGAACCTGGACACCCTCGGCAGAAAGTGCTTCCAGGGCTCGATGCTTTCATGCCGTGTCCAAACCTACCAGCTGTACATGGGCATGTACTTGCGAGACCTGGCAAAGGAGATTGCCGGGTTCTCAGCTGGCCTCTCCGAGGAACCCTTGCAGCACGTCAAGGCCTTGTCAACAGGGATTGGGGAGTGCTCAAAGTTTATCTCAAGCAGCCTACAATGGCTTCGAGGCTTCGACCCGAGTAGCCGCAGCCGGCATCGGTGCATGCTGGCAGGCCTGGCTAATGTTATCGGATCTGAAGTCATGGGTTCAGGTCAAGTTGGTCGATGTCCCGTGCCGAGGTGACAACCTATTCGGCAAACCCATGACTGAAAAGGCTGCAGAGATTGAGTCAGAGTACTTGACCCGGACAAGGCTCTTGAAGACTGCTGCTCCTTCTCACAAGAAGGGGGGCTCAGGCAAAAAGGCCTTTTTCCCTGAGAAAGGGTACTGCTTACCGCAACTACCCCACCTATCAGGCCACCCCGGCTCCCCAACAGGGGCAGCATGCCAGGGGACAGGGATATGGCCTGCGTAAGCAGAAGTCCCCCAAGCCTCCGGCTCCTACCTATCAGGTAGGCTGTAAGTAAAAACAGCATGTTTAAAAATCATTCTCCATGACGTTTTATCTTCTAATTCTTTCACATTTGTGCATAAAACACACATACCAGTTTGAAGCATATACGGAGATGCTGCCCACGTTTTCTGTTGTATCAGCTTCCACTAAACAGGTACTGCCTGAAATGCCGCGCATGCAAACTAGGATAGCAACCCAAGTATTTAAACCCACCGCCGTTTACGTCGGTTGTTAGCTGGCCATTCACAACCGACTTATCCCACTAGGACTTCATATACATACCCCCAGTCTATATTGGAATTCAAGCCTCACGGCACCATGGTCTTTACATTAAAAATCCATCGTTGTTCATGTATTAATAACATTTGTTCCAATGTTTTACCAAGCATTCCATGTTGTACATGTTCTATGCAGAAACATTGCAAGTCACCGAACTCATGACTGAAATCTTTACAGTGTTGTACCAAAGGGGCAGTTAAAACATTGCATCTTAAACGGCTTTTATGCTCCATTACCTGCACTTTAAAGGGGTGAGATGTTTTGCCTATATAAAGTAGGTTACAGGGGCATCAGAGTGCATACACCACCGACCTTGAAGAGCACGTTGATCCCTGGCAGTACCTGTTTAGTTTCAGGCAGTACCTGTTTAGTGGAAGCTGATACAACAGAAAACATGGGCAGCATCTCCGTATATGCTTCAAACTGGTATGTGTGTTTTATGCTCAAATGTGAAAGAATTAGAAGATAAAACGTCGTGGAGAATGATTTTAAACATGCTGTTTTTACTTACAGACCCCCTGATGAAGCTCCGTTTGGAGTGAAGCGTTTGAAAGGGCACCTGAAATTGGCGTTGGGGAACTTTTAAAAGATAAGCATTTTTGTTTTATTAGTGTGAGAGGTTGATAACATTATGGTGGAGGGTATGAGACAAAGAAGAAGAACCCAGAAAAGTCATTGATGCAATAAGCGCTATTGATGGTATCCGTTATACTGTCTGACTTGTGTGCTGTAGAGTCTGAGACTTCCTGGGGTAGCATTTGAATAATCCTGCTCACACTAGTGTTTCGTTATCACCACGAGAATTTTATAGTGGAGCAATCATTAAATTGATTTGCAAATATTATATGCTCTGGAGAAGACCAAATAACTAAGTCTTGTTTGATTTAGTAGAGTCAGCAGTATTACTCCAGCGGTGTCATTTATTAGGAATTTGAGGACTAGCACTAGATAAAATCCTTTCTGGAAGAGCGTAGTAGTTAAAGTAAGATATAGAAACCATGAGTCATAATACTTCTCATTATTGAGAGTGTCACAAGGATCACCATTATCTCCAGTGCTGTTTAATATATATTTTTCTCTCTTAGGGCTACAGTAAGGGAATATGGGTTTGAAATATATCTATAAGCAGATGATCATATTATAGTCCCACTGGAAGATAAGAACATACGATAAATCAAGCCCAATATCCTGTATCTAGCAGTGGCCAATCTAGGTCACAAGTATCTAACAATTTCCCCAGAATCCTCAGGTTCCACAGTACTTGTATTGGGAGAAGTGGATTTCCCAGTTCCCCTTTTAATAACGGTTTATGGACCTTTCCTCCAAGAACTTGTCCAACCTTTTTTTAAACCCCGCTATGCTAACAGCTTTTACTACATCCTCTGGTAATGAATTCGAGTTTGATTATACGTTGAGTGAAAAAATATTATTAGTCTTATATGGGTTACACTGTAGTCTTCCCCTAGTCTTCCTACATTTTGATGGCATAAAGAATTGATCTACGTTTACCCGTTCCACTCCATTCATTAATTTATAGACCTCTATCCATATCTCCCCTCAGATGTCTCTTTTCCAGGTTGAAGACCCCTCACCTTTTTAGCCTCTCCTCAGAGGGGTATCCTTCCATCCCCTTTACCATTTTGGTGGCTCTTCTCTGTACTTTTTCTAATAATGCTATATCCTTTTTAAGATATGACGACCAGAATTGCACACAATATTCAAGGTGTGGTCGCACCATGCAATGATACAGAGGCATTATAATATCCTTGGTTTAATTCTCCGTTCCTTTCCTTATGATTCCTAGCATTCTATTTGCTTTCTTGGTTGCCACTGCACAGTGGGCAGTTTTGTGTTATCCACAATGATGCCTACATTTTTTTTCTGGATGGTAGTTCCTAATGTGGAACCTTGCATTGTGTAACCATAGTTTGGGTGGTGGTTGTTTCCTAGGTGCATAACTTTACACTTGTCCACAATAAATTTCTTCTGCCATTTGAATGTCCAGTCTTCCATTTTTTTTCAAGTTTCTCTTGCAATTTGTCAGAATCCTCTTGGGTTTTAATAACTGAATAATTTTGTCTGATCTGCTAATTTGATTACCTCACTCGTTATTCCCATTGCAGGTCATTTATGAATATGTTAAAAAGCAGCAGACCTAGTACAGATTCCTTGGGTACTCCACTATTCACCTTTCTCCATTGGGAAAATTGGCCATTTAGCCCTATCCTTTGCTTTCTATCTTTTAACCAGTTCCTGATCCTGATCCAGTGTGGAGGCTATACTTCATACTCTGGACTGTAAGAGGGCCCTGTTCTTCTACCTGCAGCGTACCCAGGGTCACTGCAAAGCCTCCCAGCTTTTCATCTCCTATGACCCCAGCCTGCTGAGGGAGACAGTGACCGAGCAGACCCTGTTCACCTGGGTTGCGGACTACATTGCCCTAGCCTACAAACAGATGAGCTCCCGCTGGAGCGCTTAGTCACGACTCGGTGTCAGGGCTATGGCGACCTTGGTTGTGAACATGCACACTGTCCCAACGACAGACACCTGCCGAGCTGCCACCTGATCTTCAGTCCATGCCTTTACAGCTCACTACTGCCTGGAGAGGGAGTCCTGACAGGACAGCACCTTTGGCCAGGCCATACTCTATAATCTTTTTGGGGTTTAGGCAACTCCGACCTGCTGACCCTTCTGTGTTCAGGCTACTGGAGTGATGGTTCTCCCTGGACACTGGGGTCCTTTCAGAGTCTATCCTTCAGATTCACCGGTTGCTATTCATGGCTTGACCATATCTTTTCTACAGGTTGTCATTAGCCTGTAGCTAGGGGGTCCCATATGTGAGGACTGACTTCCTGTTTGTTCCTGGAGAAAAAGTAGTTAGTCACCTGTAACAGGTGATCTCCAGGGACAGCAGGAATCTGTCCTCACAACCCTCCCTCCTCCCCATAGAGTTGCCTTAACTATAACAATTTGTTTTTTGCTCTTAGCTATGTCATATGACTGAGCAAGATGGCACCCTTGGTCGGGATGGGGACCACGCATGCGTGTTGGCACCTCCCAAAGGCTTTCTTTGAAAGCTGGGGAGATGCTTACAGGCGGGCTCCATCGGTGCTGACATCACCCATATTTGAGGACCGATTCCTGTTGTCCCTAGAGAATACCTGTTACAGGTGAGTAACTACGCTTTGGTGTAAGTCACCATTTTTTCGCTGCTGATATCCGGCTAATATTTTCTGGTAAACCAAATTGCTTGGCTATAATAGCGAGATGGCTTAATAGACACTACTATTTCAGGTGCTCTGAGTTACAGGTTGTTTTCCTGTCCTCCTTGAGACATTCATATTATTAAACCAACCATTTTCTCTGGTTTCATCATTATGTATGCTTGGGGTCCAGATGGGTTCCCAACTCTTTCGAAGGATAGGTCTGCATTCCCCGGGATCAAGCAGGAAGTCAGTCCTCACATATGGATGATGGTGCTGATGGAGCCTGCAAGGAGCATCTCCTCAGGTTTCAAAGAAAGCCTTTGGGAGATGCACCACGCATGCGTGGTCCCCTTCCTGCCCAAGTGTGCCATCTTGCCTGTCTCCTTTTTTCCATGGAGCCTTCCGGATGTATGCCCTGTTTCCACCAGAAAGTGTGTGTGATATCCTCTTTTATCTGGTACGCATGCCATTTCCTTTCCCAGCCCAGAGCCAGCTCGCCTTGGTGTTGCTCCTCAGGTTCTTTCCCTTTTGTTTGGCTTTTTCATCAAGGCATCCCTCGACCAGTGTTCACGCCCTTTTTTGGCTGCAGGGTCCCCTTTCCCGATGGCCTCCCGCGGCTTTAAGAAATGCTATCAGTGCGGTAAGATGTCCCTCAATGTTCTGCATGACTGCTGCCTCCGTTGCCTTGGCCCGAAACATGATGACTTGGACTTTGAACTTTGCAGGACCATGACCCCAAAGGCCATCAAAGCTGTCACTGCAGCAGGAGAAGTTTTTTTCACAAGTCTGACTCTGTACCGGAGTTTCCGATGACATTGCACTCCAGGACCCCTTCCGGTACCTTGGTGCCCCATGAAGCCCGAGCTGCTTCTGAGTCCTGTAGCTGCGGTTCCTCAGAGAAAATCCATGGAGGTGGATCGCAAGAAGTCGAAATCCTTGAAGACCATTTTGAAGAATGGGTCTGGGAAGATGGGAAAATCCCACTCCAGGCCCCACAGTCCCTGGTGTGAGTCCGAAGAATCAGAGCAGGAGCAGCCTCACAAGCTGCCCTGGAAGGAGTCATTGGCACCTGGCAATTGGCTTCAGACACCCAAGGACATCCTTGTCGAGGACTTCCACTCATTGTTAAATAAATAAACTGAGCTGATGCTGGGCCCCAAAACCTCTGTGCCCACATCAAAGGCTGTGGAGCCAACTGGCATGGAGACCAGGATGGCAGTCTTGGAGCACAGTATCTCTGTTCTCATGGTCCAGCAGTGTACGTTCATGTCTGCTTCATCCAGTTCATCCATCCTGATGACAGGTTCCTTGACATTGAGGGCCTCCCCCGGACTTCGAGCCGATCTTCATGCGCCATTGACCTCGAGAGAACCATCTGCATCAAATGAGGTCACAGTCTGGGTCCTTGTGGTCACCAGTCATGGCACCCATCTCTCCAATCCTCGAGCGCCACCTCCTCTGCATGTGGGAGACAATGGCATCTGTGCCAGTTGTAAGCAGGCAGCTTGGCTTCTTGTACCAAGTCCGCTGTGTCCTTGGGCTCCAGAAGACCTAACTTCCCCACAACTTGATGGTTGTTGAGTCTGCCATGCACAGGCTCAAGAGCCAAAAGACCTGTTTGTCGGTGCCCCCCGGCAGGGAGGCCCAGCTCTCTGCTGAAAGGCTTTCCAGAGCTAGATGTTTGCATGCCGAGTCCAGTCCTATCAGCTATACACCAGCATGTACCTTAAAGAAATGACAAGGGAGCTCGCTGGTTTCTCGGCAGGCCTCAATGAAGAACCCCTCCAGAGGTTCAAGTCTGGCCTCCGCGGTCAAGGAGTACTCCAAGTTTTTCTCCAGAGCAGCTTATGACAGCTTCGAGTCCTCAGCCAGAGTGGGCTGCTGCAGACATCGGGGCCCAACACCTGGTATGGCTGCAGTCATCTGACCTCGAACAATGGGTTCAGGACAAATTTATCAATGTCTGCTCTATCGGAGAGAATCTCTTTGGGAAACCCATAGCAGACAAAGCTGCGGAAATAGAGATGAGTTCCTGACGAGGACCAGACACTCTAAAAAGATCTCTGTGCAGCCCCATAAGAAGGACCCAGGAAAGAAGCCCTTCTTCCTGAGGAAAAAAGGTTTTGACAATGCTTCATAGTTCCAAGCCTTCTCGGCCCAGCAGCATGGCCCCAGCTCAACCTGGGGGGAGCTTTTGACTCCTTGAGCATGACCTCCTCTCCCCCAGGAGGTCTCCTACAGCCCACAGGGGGGCATCTGGTCCTGTGTGCCCACAGGGTGGTCCACCATCATCACCAATTCCTGGGTACTGCAACTGGTCAAGGAAGGCTACCTCCACCACCTGCAATGGGTGCCATCTCATACTTTCCAGGAGAGCCCATGAGACCTCTCCTCTACCAGACTCTGCTCTTCACTGAGCTCACAGATCTCCTGGAGGACAAGGCAGTAGAAGCAGTGCCCAAACATCTCTGTGGCACCAGCTTCTACTCCAGGTTTTTCCTCATCCCCAAGAGAACAGGATGTCTCGGATCCATCTTGGATCTGCTGGATCTGAACAGATTTCTGGTAAGGGAGAAATTCAAAATGTTCTTCCTTGGAACATTGCTGCCATACCTCCAGCAGGGAGACTGGCTATGCTCCTTAGACCTGAAGGATGCCTATACACATATCCTGATCAACCCCAGCCTCCAAAAATACCTTCATTTCATGGTGGGAGAAGAACACTACCAATATAGGGTGCTGCCCTGGGCTGACCTCCTCGCCAAGGGTCTTCACCAAGTGCCTAGCGGTGGTCACAGCCCACCTTCGTCTCCAAGGGGCCTTCATCTTTCCATACCTCGACGACTGGCTTATAAGGGGAGGCACAGCTGCAGAGGTACACCATGCCATTGGGTCATCAACTACCCCAAGTCCCACCTCTTTCCAGCTCAGTATCTGGAGTTTATAGAGGCTCAGCTAGATACCCTCCAGGCCAAGGCCTTCCTCCTTCAGAAGAGGTCAGAACGCCTCGGGGTCTAGCTGCAGAGGTACAGCACCACTGGTCACTGTGCGCCAGTCTCCTTCTCCTGCTGGGCCACATGGCCTCTATGGTTCACGTGACCCCATACGTCCGACTGCACATGAGGGCCCAGTGGTGCCTCTGCTCTCAGTGGACACAAGCCACAGGCAGGCTTCAGGATAGGGTGAGCGACCTGCCAGCTGGCAGACTTCCCTCAGTTGGTGGCAGATTCCCTCTCACCTTCAGGCAGAGATGCCCATTCAGACACCCACCTCCCAGAGGATCCTCACCATGAACACCTTCTTGCTGGGTTGGGGAGGGCACTGCAAGGACCTCCGAACACAAAGGGTCACAGACGTAACCTCAGCTGCAAATCAACCTGCTGGCGCTCCAGGTGATATCCCTGGCTCTCTGAGCCTTTCACCACTGACTGCAGCACCAGCCTGTGCTGGTCCAGACCGACAACCAAGTCGCAATGTTCTGTGTCAACAAGCAGTGGGGCACAGGGTCATACCCCCTCTGCCAGGAGGTGATAGCCATCCATTCATATGTGACACGCAATGGGATTCTCCTGAAGGCGGTCTACCTTCTGGGCCAGGACAATGCCCTGGCGGACAAGCTGAGCAGGGTCCTTCAGCCACATGAGTGACGCCTGGATCCCAGAGTGGCATCCCAGCTGTTTTGACTCTGGGGTGTCCCCCTCGTGGACCTGTACGCCAGCCCAGACAACATGCAGTTGCCCTGCTTCTGCTCCCACCAGCCACACCCATCCCGGGTGGCTGCAGATGCATTCCTCATCCCATGGATGGAAGATATCCTTTATGCCTTCCCACAGACACCATTGGTTGCCAAGACACTCTTCAAGGCCCATTGCGACAGGGCATCACTGATGCTGATAGCCTGCCCAGGCAACCCTGGTTCATGCTGCTTCTCTACTTGTTGGCAGTGTCACTGCCAATTTCCTTGGGCTGTTCCCCAGGCCTTCTCTCCCAGGAGGAGGGCTCTCTCCTGCACCCAAACCTGGGGTCCTCATCACTCATGGCTTGGCTGCTGAAAGGGTAGCTCTAGCTCCCTTCAACCTCCCACAGAACATGGAAGAGTTCTTCTGGCGTCCCGCAAGGCCTCTATGAGAAGGGCATATGCCTTCAAGTGGCATTATTTCTTGGTGTGGTGCACAGAGAGGCAGGCAAACCCATTCTGCTCGGTACAGGTGGTACTCCAGTACCTACTTTACCTATCACAGGTGGGACTAAAGTCCAAGTCAGTCAGAGTGCACATGAGTGCTATCACAGCGTACCACCATTCCGTTGAGGGCAAACCCCTCTTGGGGCCTCATACTATCCAAACCCCGGTCCACCTGCCAGCAGCAGAGTGGGATCTCAACGTGGTGCTCTCGCAGCTCACTAAGCCACCATTTGAACCCCTGGCTACCTGCCACTTGCAGAACCTCTCATGGAAGGTCATCTTTCAAGTGGCACTCACATCAACTTGTAGGGTCAGCAAGCTCAGGATCTGATGACAGAACGTCCCTATATGAGGTTCTACAAGAACAGGGTGGTGCACCTCACTCACCCCAAGTTTCTGCCAAAGGTGATGTCCCCCCTTCCACCTTCTTTCCAAGACCTTACGCCGGCAAGGCGGAGGCCATCCTCCATACTTTGGATTGTTAAAGGGCGCTGTCCTATCTGCAATGGACTCGAGGCCACCGCAAAGTGCCTCAGCTTTTCGTATCTTATGACCCCAGTCGACTGGGGCTTCCAGTGACCAAGCAAACTCTGTCCACTTGGGTTGCGGACTGCATTACCCTTGCCAATAAGTAGGCAGGGATCTCACTAGACTAGCAGGTCACGATACACCATATGGGGACCATGACTACTTCCATGGCAAATCTGCGTTCCATACCTGTGATGGAAATCTGACGGGCCATCACCTGGTCTTCGGTTCATACCTTCGCAGTTCACTACTGCCTGGAGAGGATGCCTCAACGGGACAGCGCCTTTGGCCAGGCCATACTCTGTAATCTATTCTGGGTGTAAGTAACGCCTACCCTCTGACCCTTCTGTGTTCAGGCTGAGTGCTGGTTCTTTACTGGACTCTTGGGTCTTGCAAGAGTCTCTCAGCTGGGACTCAACTGCTGCAGCTCACAGCTCACCCTTTGTGGGTCACCGTGGTGTTTTTTTACAGGTTCTCGGTAGTTGGGAAGTCCATTTGTGAGGACTGACTTCCTGCTTGTTCACGGAGAAGGTGTAGTTACTCACCTGTAACAGATGTTCTCCGGGGACAGTGGCACAACCCTCTCTCCTTCCCTTGGAGTTGCTTCTTTACTGTATTTTCATTTTTGCAATCTTAAATGTCATTAGACTGAGGCAAGATGGCACCCTTGGGTGGGAGGGGGACCACGCATGTGTGATGCATCTCCCAAAGACTTACTTTGAAAGCTGGGGAGATGTTTCTGCACAAGCTCCATCTGTCGACATCACCCATCTGTGTCGACACCACCCATATGTAAGGACTGATTCCTGCTGTCTGGTAGGGGCTGTTTTTGGACTTTACACCAAATTAGGGCTATAAAACCTTATTCAGATAAGACAACTCTGACTACATTGATTCATGTATTTGTGATAGGTAGACTGGATTTTTGTAATTCTCTATACAGTGGGTTTGCAGGGTCTACTTGAAAATGGCTACAAACATTTCATAATGTTGCTATTAAATTGCTTACACATCATCGGTAATTTGTCCATGTTACATATCTTTTGGCAGAGCACCATTGGTTGCCAGTTATGCTTAGAATCAAATTTAAGATCCTTATCTATAAGGCATTTAGTATGGGCCATTTGACTTATTTGGAAGATTTCTTGATTCCTTTTGTGCAAGACCAGGACCATTCGGTTCCAGAATTTAATTCTTTTGACTCTCCCTTCCATGCCAAAGGCATGATTACAGCGTACTCACTGTGGAGCCTTTTATTTGGTCCCCTATTTGTGGAATTCAATTCCGCCTAACTTGCGTGCAGAAAATGCTTTAAAAAGATTTAACAGAGAGCCTACTAGATTGTTTACTATTTTGTAAAAAATAAGTCAAACATGTCATTTTATGCAGTATGTAAATAGATTTTGCTTTGTGATTTTGTAAACTGCCTTGATGCACTAATATGATGCGACTTATAAAATTTCTAATAAACAGTAAGTTATCTGGAAACACATGAAATGTCAGAAATGTACATTATAATATCAATGTATTTAATGTTCAAGTGTGCCATATAATTGCTGTAAAATTTTGAAAACTGACAGAATTTGTAAACTCTCGTCACTGAACCTTGAAAAATTTGGCACAGGAAACTGGGGGTTGTGACAACAGGGTTATTTTTTTAAAATTAAAAATGGAATAAAGGAAGTAAGCACTGATTGATTTTTAATAATTAGACAAGTATGAGAGTACTGCAGCAACTTCATATTCTATGTGAATAAGCAGGAAGTCGGTCCTTACATATGGGTGACGTCAGCACAGATGGAGCCCTCATGGTAACCTCTCCCCAGCTTTCAGAGAAAGCTTTTGGTAGATGTACCACGCATGCTTAGTCCCCTTCTCACCCAAGAGTGCCATCTTGCCTCAGTCCTTTTTTCCTTGGAGCCCATCGGATGTGTGTTTGTTTCCTCCGGAAAAAGTTGGAATTTTTTCTCCTCTCTGCTTTCTCCGGTCGCATACCAATGCCATTCTCGCCCTCTGAGTCTGCTTGCCTTCGGCGTTGCATTTTTCTCGGGTTCTTTTCTTTTTCCCTTTGGGGTCTCTTTCTGGTGCGTGGGTTTCATGCCCTTTCTGGCCGGGCCAAAGGAGTTTGACCTTGAGGGTGCTGTCTTCCCCACTATGGCCTTGGTCATGGTTTCATGTCATGTGACTGCTGCATGCACTGTCGTGCATGGACCTGCATGGTGGTTGCCTTCAGTGCCTAGGGCCAGATCACGATGCCTTAGCATCTGGTCTCTGCCAGCAGATGACCCCAAAGGCCCTTCAAGGCCGTAAGAAGCAGCATGAGTTGATTTTTCACAAGACCAACTCAACCCCTAAGTCATCCACACGACCAGCGCTCTCTGAGGGACGCCCCTTGAAGAGCTGGGTGCCATCAATGGCCTCGTCGGGCAACAAGACTGGGACCATGGGGAAATCCCACATGCCCCCAGCCCTGGAGCCCTCAATATGAGGCAGAAGGTGATATCTGTCTGGAAGCATCCCTCCAAGCTGCTCTGACTCCCCATCGATGGAGCTGCACTGGGCCCGAGGTCCTCTGTGCCCTTGATGGTGGCTTTAGAACACATCCTGTCTGCCTTCATGGCCCTGCAGCAGGCTCTAATGTCTGGTTCCTCTAGGTCATCACTCCCAACTGTTGACCTCTCTAGAGCGAGGAAGTCCCCGTAGGTGGAGCTAATCCTTGCATGCCACCAGCTTTGAGAGATCCCTCGGTGACGGCCCCGATCAGGACAGAGATCTTCCCTGCTGAGTGCCCTTGACTCAGAGCACAGGATAGTTGGGGTGCTGGGGCCATTGAGGCTGGAGCATGAACCTGATGCCTGCAGGGCCCTTGATCTCTTTGGCCTCGGGGTCCTAGTGGGAGACTGAGGATGATGAGTTGCCGGATACCCGCCTCCACAGGGATGTGTCATCGGACTCATCTCCCCTGGAGGCCTTGCGCCAATCTGCTCCTGAGGACCTGGCTTTCCTGGACTTTGTGAGGGGCATGGCAAAGACCCTTACCTTTTGCCACAGTATCTGAGGAGCCGCCTTATGCAGAGGACCTAGAGATCCTCAAATACGAGGATCCCTCCAAGGAGGCACTCGCAGTGCCTATTCCCCCTATCCTGGAATGGCTGCTCTTCTGTATGTGGGAGACCCCTGCCTCTGTGCCCATTGTGAGCAGGCAGCTGGATTCAATATACTGGGTCCGCTGGAGCCCTGGGTTCCAAAAAGCTCAAGTTCTTCACAACTCCATTGTGGTTGAGTCTGCCATGTGTAGGCTCAAGATCCAGAAGATGCACTCCTCTGTGCCCCAAGTAGGGAGGCCCATGTCCCAGACAGAAAGTGCCTCCAGGGCTCGATGCCCATCAGATGGATCCAGGCTTATCAGCTGTTCATGGACATGTACCTGCAGGACCTGGCGAAGGAGTTCACTGGATTCTCAGCTAGTCTCTCCGAGGAACCCTTCCAGCGGTTCCAGACCCTGGCCTCCACTGTCGGCGTACTGCAAGCTCATGACTCGAGCAGCCTATGATTGCTTTGAGTCGGCGGCTAGAGTAGCAGCGGGTGGGTATTAGTGCTCGTCGCCAGGCTTGGCTATAGTTGTCTAATCTGGAGCAGCGGGTACAGGACAAACTGGTCAATGTCCCTTACTTAAACATGCTAATGGTACCAAAAGAGTCTGTAAGATACAACTCCACAACAATAATCCGTTCCTTCAGTTTATGCGCTCCAAAACTTTGGAACACTCTTCCACCACACATTAGGGCCATCTCTGATCTCTTCCAGTTCAAGAAGGCCTTGAAACATCACCTTTTCATCAAATACTTCCCAGAGAACATAGTAACACAGGCTCACTCAAATAGCAACAATCCCGTTCTTACCACGTAACCTCTATTAACCCAACAACACTTCACACCGCGCTCTGATATTAACAAGGTCTTTTATACAACATGTCTTCTAAATGTAAATAGTTACTCTGACTATTATTTGTTGTAAATAATTGCCCCGGTTACCCAAGTTATTGTTCCTGTTCGATGTAAAAACAGATATCTGTATTTTGTCTGATGTTTCTTGTTCTATGTAAACCGAGCTGATTATGAATAGTGCGGTATATAAAAGATGTTAAATAAATAAATAAATACTGGTGAGAGAGCCTCTTCAGCAAACCCATGACAGACAAGGCCACCGCACATGAGTCAGAGTTCCTGACAAGGACCAGGCTCTCCAAGAAGATCGCTGACCCTTCCCAGAGGAAGGCTTTGGGTAAGAAGTCCCCATACCTGAAGAAGGCGGCTTACAGAAACTATCCTCCGAACTCTGCTTTCCCATAAGAACATAAGATATGCCATACTGGGTCAACCAAGGTCCATCAAGCCCAGTATTCTGTTTCCAACAGTGGCCAATCTAGGTCATATGTACCTAGCAGTTTCCCCAAGAGACACAAGTTCCACAATGCTTGTTCTGGGTCAAGCATTGATATCTTCGGTCACTTCTTAATAATGGTTTATGGACCTTTCCTCCAGGAACTTGTCCAAACCTTTTTTAAAACCCAGCTACACTAACAGCCTTTACTACATCCTCCGGTAACAAATTCCAGAGTTTGATTACACGTTGAGTGAAAAAATATTTTCTTTTATTAGTTTTAAATAGTTTACCCTGTAGCTTCATTGCATGTCCCCTAGTCTTTCTATATTCTGATAAGGTAAACAATCGATCTACGTTTACCCGTTACACTCCGTTCATTAATTTATAGACTTCTATCATATCTCCCCTCAGCCGTCTCTTTTCCAGGTTAAAGAGCCCTAACCTTTTTAGCCTTTCTTCATAGGAGTATCCTTCCATCCCCTTTACCATTTTGGTGGCTCTTCTCTGTACCTTTTCTAAAATCGCTATATCCTTTTTAAGATACGGCGACCAGAATTGCACACAATATTCAAGGTGCGGTCTCACCATGGAACGATATAGAGGCATAATATCTTTTTTTATTTTCCATTCCTTTCCTTATCATACCTAGCATTCTATTTGCTCTCTTGGCCGTCGCTGCACACTGGGCCGAGGGTTTTAACATGGTATCCACAATGACGCCTAAATCTTTTTCCTGGGTGGTGGTTCCTAATGTGGAACCTTGCATCGTCTAACCATAGTTTGGGTGGTTCTTCCCTAGGTGCATAACCTTGCACTTGTCCACATTAAATTTCATCTGCCATTTTGATGCCCAGTCTTTCAATTTATCAAGATCCTCTTGCAATTTTTCACAATCCTCTTGGGTTTTAACAACTTTAAATAGTTTTGTGTCATCTGCAAATTTGATAACCTCACTCGTTATTCCACTTTTCAGGTCATTTATGAATCTGTCAAAAAGCAGCGGACCCAGCACAGATCCCTGGGGTACACCACTATTCACCTTTCTCCATTGGGAACATTGGCCATTTAGCCCTACCCTCTGCTTTCTATCTTTTAACCAGTTCCTGATCCACAATAGTACACTGCCTCCTATCCCATGACTTTTTAGTTTTGCCAAAAGTCTCTGATGAGGGACCTTGTCAGAGGCTTTCTGAAAGTCCAGATACACAATATCAACTGACTCACCTTTGTCCACCTGTTTATTCACTCCTTTAAAAAAACATAAAAGGATTAGTAAGACAAGATCTTCCTTGTCTGAAGCCATGTTGGCTGTCTCCCATTAGGTCGTGACTATCTACATGCTGAGTAATTTTATTCTTTATGATGGTTTCTACCATTTTTCCCGGTACTGACGTCAGGCTCACCGGTCTGTAGTTTCCCGGATCACCCCTGGAACCCTTTTTAAAAATTGGTGTTACATTGGCGATCCTCCAATCTTCAGGTATTAGAGATGATTTTTTTTTTTAAATTCTATCTTTATTAAGTTTTTAATTATACATTCAACAAGAATGAAAGAAAACAGAGGCACGTAACAATAATCTAAAAAGATACTAATACAGGGAAAAAAAAAACCATTATCATATTACAGTACCAAACTGATAGCAGGTCTGCAATCTCATATTTCAGTTCTTTCAACAACCTTGGATGTATACCATCCGGCCCAGGTGATTTGCTACTCTTCAGTTTATCTAATAGTTGTAAGACATCTTCCCGATGTATCGATATTTCCTTCAATTCTTCCGCACCTTTAAATACCACTTCAGTCATGGGTAACATCCCTACATCTTCCTCAGTAAAGAGCGAAGCAAAGAATTCATTCAGTCTCTCCGCTATCGCCTTGTCGCCTCTTAGTGCTCCTTTAACCCCTTTATCATCTAATGGACCAACTGACTCTCTCACAGGTTTTTTGCTACAAATGTACTTGAAAAGGTCTTTATTTCGCGTTTTTGCTTCCGCAGCAAGCTTCTTCTCAAATTCTCTCTTTGCCTGCCTTATCAATGCCTTGCATTTGATTTGCCAGTGCTTGTGCTGTTTCCAGGTTTCGTTGTTTGGCTCTTTTTTCCATTTCCTGAAAGATGCTTTTTTTGGCAACAACAGCCTCTCTGACCTCAACTTTAAACCACGCTGGCAGTTTTTTGGACTTCCTTCCACTTTTCTTAAAGCGTGGAATACAGCTGGTCTGGGCTTCCAAGATAGTATTTTTCAACAACAGCCAAGCCTGATGTACGTCTTTAACCTTTGCAACTGCTCCTTTTAGTTTTTTCTTAACTGTTTTCCTCATTTTATCATAGTCTCCCTTTCGAAAGTTAAAAGGTAGTACTGTGGATTTCCTTACTATCCCTTCTCCATTAATTAAATCAAAGGCGATCATACTATGATCACTATTGCCAAGTGGCCCCAACACCCTTATCTCTTGCACTAGATCTGGTGTTCCACTAAGGACTAGGTCTAATATGGCTTCCCCTCTGGTCAGTTCATGAACCAGCTGCTCCAAGAAGCTGTCATTTATTTCATCTAGGAACTTTATCTCCCTAGCATGTCCTGACGTGACACTGACCCAGTCAATACCGGGGTAATTGAAATCACCCATTATTATTACTGCGCTGTAACCTTTGTTAGCTTCCTTGATTTCTTTGAGCATTTCATCATCCATTTGGTCATTCTGGCCAGGTGCTCGATAGTACACCCCCACTGTCATCGCCTTCCCCCTTTTATATGGAATTTCAATCCATATAGATTCTACAGCAGATTTTGTTTCCTGCAAAACTTTAATCCTTTCTGAATCAATGGCCCTCCCTTATATAGGGCAAGCAGGCCAAGGAACAAGGGCATGGCCCTTGTAAGCCTAAAGCCCCAGCCCTAGCCCCATTCCGTGCTCCCAGCGTAACCTGGAGGGGTTTTTCGACTCTTTGGGCATAGCCTCTCTTCCCTCAGGAGGTCCAATTCTGCAGCACACGGGGGCATCTAGCGCGCTCTGCCGACCAGTGGCCAGCCATCACCACCAACACATGGGCTCTACAAGTGGTGAAGGAGAGTTACCTCATTCACCTTGAACAGATGCCCCCACCATTCTTCCTGGGAGAGCCCCCTAGGACTCCCCTTCACCAGCCCCTGCTTCAGCAGGAATTCGCAGGTCTTCTAGAGGAAAGGGTATTGGAAACCGTGCCTGTACATCTCAGGGGCAATGATTTCTACTCCCGCTACTTCTTTGTACCCAAGAGGACCAAAGGTTTTCAACCAATCCTAGACCTGTGGGATCTCAACAGATTCCTGGTGAGGGAGAAGTTCAAAATGCTCTCCCTTGGAACACTACTGCCATAACACCAGCAGAGAGATTGTCTATGTTCCTTTGACCTAAAGGATGCATATACACACATCCTCATCCATCCTGGTCACAGGCAGTACCTCCATTTCATAGTAGGAGGCTCCCACTACCAGTGCAGGATTCTGCCCATTGGTCTGGCCACTACCCCTAGGGTATTCAACAAGTGCCTGATGGTAGTCACGGCCTATCTCAGTCTCCAAGATGTATCTGTCTTCCCCTACCTGGATGACTGGCTTCTAAAAGGGAGTACCGAAGTGCACCATGTGCTGGCCTGCACTATCCTCATTCTACAGTACTTGGGATTCATCCTAAACTGCCCAAAGTCTCATCTCTTCCCAACACAGAATCTGGAGTTCATAGGGGCACAGCTGGACACAGTCCAGGCCAGAGCCTTCCTCTCTTTAGAAAGGGCCAAGCACCTCAAGACGCTTGCAAACAGCATACAGCATTGATCCTTGGCATCTGCCTGCCTCATGCTTTGTTTGCTGAGTCACATGGTGTCCATGGTTCATGTCACCCCCGGGCACCCACTTGCACATGCGACCGGCCCAATGGGCCCTCCACTCCCAGTGGTCTCAGGTGCGATAGGGGGGCTGCGGGAAAGGGTAGCCATAACCCGTCCTCTGGCCAACTCCCTTAACTGGTGGCAGCACCTCCAGCATCTGCAGGCCGGGATGACCTTTCAAGCACTGCCTCCCAGAGGATCCTCACCACAGATGCCTCCAAGCTGGGCTGGAGAGCCCCTTGCAACAACCTCTGCACTCGGGGCTGCTGGTCGTGGACAGTCTCCAGCAAATCAACCTCCTGGAGCTCCGATACTTAGTTTTAGCCCTCCAAGCTTTTCATCACCACCTACAGCACCAGGCGATACTGATCCAGACCGACAATCAGGTGGCGATGTTCTACATCAATAAGCAGGGAGGCACGGGATTGTCCCTGCTATGCCAGGAGGGTGGTGAGCATCTGCTCTTATGCCAGCAGCAACGGGATGCTCTTTCGGGCAGTGTATCTCCCAGGCCAGGACAATGCCCTGGTGGATCAGCTCAGCTGGGTCCTCCAACTTCATGAGTGGACCCCAGGGTAGCCAGTCAGCTGTTTCAGGTCTGGGGGCTCCCTCAAATGTGGACCTCTTTGCCAGTCCAGCCAATGCTCAGTTGCCCTGTCTTTGCACCAGGCAGCCACACTCCTCGCGGGTGGCAGCAGATGGGTTCCTCATTCCGTGAACAGGGGGTCTCCTTTACACCTTCCTGCCTATGCCGTTGATCACCAAGACCTTGTTCAAGGTCCAACATGCCAGGACCACCTTGATACTGGTGACCTCTGTGTGCCATGCAGCCGTGGTTCCCCCTGCTCCTTTGCATGTCCATGGTGCCCCCCGTTTCCCTGGGGTGCACCCTAGGCTTGCTCATGCAGGATGAGGGTGCTATCCTGCACCCCCACTCTGAGGTCCTTGACACTTTCTGCCTGGCTGCTGAAAAGGTAGCTTTGGCCCCCTTCAAGACTTGAAGATTCTCAGTATGGTGCGTGGAGAAGCAGATCAATCCATTCTGCTCAGTTCAGCTGGTGCTGCAATACCTGCTTTACTTGTCCCAGGCAAGTCTGAAGCCCAACTCTGTTGATGGTGGGCCACGAGCGCTCTAAGGTGCACCATATCTCATCGAGGGCAAGCCCCTCTCAGCTCAACCCCTTGTGACTCACTTCCTGAGGGGCCTATTGCTATCAAAAACCGCCCGTTTGTCCTCTAGTGCCGGAATGAGACGGCCAAGGTGGTGCTCTCACTACTGCCTGAACCACTGTTTGAGCCTCTGTCTATCTGCCACCTTAAATATCTTTCCTGGAAGTTGGTATTCCTGGTGTCACTCATCTCAGCTCGCAGGTTGAGCGAACTCCAAACCTTGGTGGTTCACCCACCTTATACAAGGTTCTACAGCAGGGGTGGGCAAACTTTTTGACTCGAGGGCCGCAATGGGATCATATATTGGACCCGGGGGCTGGACCGAGTAGATGGACGGTGTGTATGTGTGAATTAATATAAATTAAATTTAAATTTGTAACATTAAATGTTTAGATTAATTTAAGGTAGAAAAGCATAAAAAGAGTTATTTTACAAAACTTTTATGCAATGTATTTCTTTCATAAAATAGTACCTTCAATTTTAGTGTGAACAGTGTTGTTGGTCTCCCTTTTTTGTTAAGGCATCAAAGTCAGGAGATAGCTTTGTTGTTGCAATTCTCAATTTCAAACACATTTACACAGTCCTAATCCAGCCCTTCATCAGCCCATTTCCAGTCCAAGTTCCCCCCCATCACAGCCCATTTCGTCCATTCCCCCCCACCATCACAGCCCATTTCGTCCATTCCCCCCACCATCACAGCCCATTTGCAGTCCTATCCCCCCCACCATCACAGCCCATTTGCAGTCCTCCCCCCATCACAGCCCAATTGTAGTCCGTTGCCCCATCACAGCCCATTTCCAGTCTGTTCTCCCCCCCCACCACAGCCCATTTTCCAGTATGTTTCCCCCCAGCCCAGCCCAATTTTCCGTCCCCCCATCACAGCCCATTTCCAGTCTGTTCCCCCCCCCCACATCACAGCCCATTTCCAGTCTGTTTCCCCCATCCCAGCCCATTTTCAGTCCGTCCGTCCCCACCATCCCAGCCCAGTTCCAGACCGTACCCCCCCACCATCCCCGCCCGTTTGCAGTCCTCCCCCCATCCCACCCCATTTCCCGTCCTTTCCCCCCCCCCATCACAGCCCATTTCCAGTCCGTTATCCCCCCCCCCCCCCATCACAGCCCATTTCCAGTCCGTTCCCCCCCATCACAGCCCATTTCCAGTCCGTTTCCCCCCCCCATCACAGCCCATTTCCAGTCTGTTCCCCCCCCCCATCACAGCCCATCCAGTCCTAGCCGCCCCCCCGAAGAGCCCTGCGCTGTCTAAGGGGCTGCAGAGGGAGCCGGGGAAGCCCCGGCTCCCTCTGCACAGCCCGCCAGCATGAAGAACCTTTACCTTCCCGCTGGCGGCTGTTTCAATGAAGCCGCGAATGCCGGGAAAGGTTAAAGGCAATGCCCTTTAACCTCTCGCGGCATTCGTGGCTTCATTGAAACAGCCGCCAGCGTGAAGGTAAAGGCTCTTCACGCTGGCGGGCTGTGCAGAGGGAGCCGGGGCTTCGCGCGGGCTTCCCCGGCTCCCTCTGCAGCAGTCCATTTGTTCACCAGGATAACTGATACAGCGGGCTGGATTAAAAGGTCTGCCGGGCCGTATACGGCCCGCGGGCCGTAGTTTGCCCATTCCTGTTCTACAGGAACAGGGTCATGCTCCGCATGCACCCCAAGTTTCTGCCCAAGCTGGTTTCACCGTTCCACCTCAGTCAGGAGATGGTGCTTCCCATCTTCTGTCTGTGACCTCACGCCAGCAGGGTGAAGGCCGTTTTGCCACACTCTGGACTGTAAGTGAACTCTGTCCTTCTACCTGCAACATACCCAGGACCACTGTTGAGCCTCACATCTTTTCATCTCCTACGACTAAAGTCAGCTAGGGACAGCAGTGACTAAGTGTACCCTTTCCACTTGGGAGGCGGACTGCATTGACTTTGCTTATGAGCAGGCTGGTCTCGCTGGAGCGCTGCATCATGGCACAAAGCATCCGGGCCATGGCAGCCTCTGTGACAAACCTGCATTCTGTCCCTTTGTCGGAGATCTGTCGGGCCGCCACTTGGTCCTCAGTCCATACCTTTGCAGCTCATTACTACCTGGAGAAGGAGTCCTGTTGGGACAGCACCTTCGGCAAGGCAGTACTCCTTCATTTTTTTGGAGTGTAAGGCTACTCCTGCCCTTCGGTGTGTTCAGGCTACTGGAGAACTGGTGGTTGTTTGGCCTGCTTGTTCCCAGAGTAAGCATAGTTACTCACCTGTAGAAGGTGTTCTCTGGGGATAGTGGAAATTAGTCCTCACAATGCTCCCTTCTCTCTGTGGAGTTGCTGTTGGCCGTTTTTGCCTTTTGAGCTATGTCATCATACTGCAAGATGTGTTCCAAAAATAATATGGTCACTATTAGAGTGTAGAAAATCCAAAATTATGTTTGAAAAAACACTCAAATAAAACAACAAACGTAAATCTATATATATGGTAATCATCTTCAAACACTTAGTATAATATTCATCTTCAAATTAAACTCAACCCCATGGAGAGGAAGGTCTCAGTACCAGAGGGCTGGTGTTCACCAAGACTACAGATCATTCAGTCACAAACACCATTATTCATAGCCCATTTCACATCAGTGACCTCCTCTACATAGGTCCCCAAGAATGGTAAGTGGAACCGGAAAAGGTTGACTTATCTTATAACCATTGCAAATTGTAAAACTGGCAATTCAACCCCGACGCCTCAGATCAAGCACTTACAAGCGTTTTGCGAATAAAATCGCTTCTTCAGGGGGACACTAATAAAAATAGAAAAACATACCAATCAATACACAAAAAAACAACCAAAAGACATACCTACACCATTTAAAAACTCCCTATTTGGTTATCCGTAGAGCAGATAAGAGTGGCGCTATTGTAATCTGGCCTCGAGACGCCTATATTCGAGAGGCTGAACGTCAGCTGATGGATATTAATGTTTATGTAATTTTGAAAATAGACCCGACAGAAGATCTGCAAAAGAGAATTAAAGTCCTGACAGAGCAGGCCCTTAATGCCAAGATAATTTCAAAGAAAGAATTTTTGTTTTTGAATGTGCCTTCTCCGGTGATAGCGAAGTTTTATTTGCTTCCCAAGATTCATAAGAACTCTACTTGTCCACCTGGTAGGTCCATTGTTGCCACTAGAGGCTCTGTGCTGGAACCTTTGTCAGTATTCGTTGACTCTTTTTTGCGTCCGGTGCTGCTTGATATCCCTTCATATTTAAGGGATACTACTCATTTTTTACAAATCTTGAATGAGCATGCATCATTGGCTGGGTCTTCATCTGTTTTGTTAGTGACTTTAGATGTCACTTCTTTGTATACCTCGATTCCACAAGTGGCAGCTTTGCAGGCTGTGGAGAAGAGGCTTCATGGTCGAGGTGATTTATCAGTAGAGCTGACTAGTTTCTTGTTACAGATAGATGAATTAGCAATTTTTCAAAATTATTTTGTTTTTGAGAATAATATCTACCATCAGATTTCAGGTGTTGCGATGGGGGCGACTGTAGCCCCCTCGATCACTAATTTATTTATGGGCCTGTTTGAGGCGCAGTGGATTTATGGTTCCTCTTTTGCTTCTTGCATTAGTCTCTGGTGCTGCTTTATAGATGACGTATTTGTCTTATGGAGTGGTGCTATGACTGCATTTTGTGATTTTATGGTATGGCTTAATGATTGTGATAAAAATATCCTGTTTACGAGCACTTGTAGTGATTGTGTTTCTTGATGTGATAATTCGGAAGGGTTTCCATGGTTGGAACACGTCTGTTTATAGGAAACCAACTGATAGAAACACTTTTCTACATTATAAAAGTGCTCATCCTTTGCAACTTTGTGATAGCTTACCTTTTTCACAATTTGTGCGTTATCGAAGAAATTGTTTAGATGATGATGATTTTAAGAGACAATTGCAAATTTTAGCTGAAGGGTTTAGTTCTAAGGGGTACCTACGAGGGTTATCCAGAAAGCCTATAAAAGAGCTTGCTTTAGTAATAGAGCGTTGTTGTTGACATCGTGGGAGAAGTCAGCTGTGGATGATGACGATCAAATTAATTTTATTTCTAAGTATTCAAAGTTGAGTGTTGCTATCCAGCACAGTATTAGGAGACATATGGATGTGATTAATACTATCCCTGGCTTAGAGGATAAATCTATCCGGTGTGTATGGAAACGTCAGGGTAATTTGAAAGATCTTTTGTGTCCCTCGGTTTTGCACCCTTTGGTTAGATCAGTTTTGGAGCAGGGCCATAAGGTATGTGGCAATTGCTCGATTTGTGATGTGTCTCTGCCTATGACCCAGTTTAGTTATAGGGGTAATACCTTTAAACTTAAGAAAAGCACCTCCTGTGCTTCATGTAGTGTGGTTTATGGAATTTTTTGTCCATGTGAATTACTATATATAGGAAAGACCAATAGGTTGTTTAGGAAGCGTATTTTGGAACATAAAAGTAGGATTGTATGTAAGGTAATGGAAGCCCCGATGGTTTTGCATTGTAGTGGTCATACGCGGGAGCAAGCTTTAATGATATGTGAACAAAGATGGATTTTTAAGGTAGGTACAGTGATCCCTAGGGGCCTGAATGCGCAGATTGAATGGGGGAATTGTATCTGAGTCTTCAGTTTATGATATGTTTGATTAGTGCTTTTTTGAGGTGTCAGGATGGGTTGGTTGTTTTTTGGCTTTTGTGATTTGATTGGCTAATGGGCATTTAAAAATGGGTGCTGCTGGAGTTGAGAGCATGCGCGGATGTACAGAATTTGAAGGCTGAGTGAAATAGAGCCGTTGAGCAGTACAGCTGATTGTTTCACTGATGGAGCTATGACATTTGTGAGGTGAGTTAGGGAGTTTTTAAATGGTGTAAGTATGTCTTTGGGTTGGTTTTTTGTGTATTGATTGGTATGTTTTTCTATTTTTATTAGTGAAACCCTGAAGAAGCAATTTTATTCACAAAACGCTTGTAAGTGCTTGATATGAGGCGTCGGGGTTGGATTGCCCGTTTTACAATTTACAATGGTTATAAGATAAGTCAGCCTTTTCCGGCTTCCACTTACCGTTCTTGGGGACTCATGTAGAGGAGGTCGCTGATGTGAAATGGGCTATGAATAATGGTGTTTGTGACTGAATGATCTGTAGTCACGGTGAACACCAGCCCTCTGGTACTGAGACCTTCCTCTCCATGGGGTTGACTTTAATTTGAAGATGAATATTATACTAAGTGTTTGAAGACGATTACCATATTTATAGATTTACATTTGTTTTATTTGAGTGTTTTTTCAAACATAATTTTGAGTCATACTGCAAGATGGCACCCTTGGGCAGGAAGGGGACTATGCATGTGGTGCATCTCCCAAAGGCTTTCTTTGAAAGCTGGGGAGAGGTTACCACGAGGGCTCCATCAGTGCTGATGTCACCCATATGTGAGGACTGATTCCTGCTGTCCCTGGAGAGCACTTGTTACAGGAGAGTAACTATGCTTTTTTGTTCATTTTACTCTGGGACTTATCAGTACAGCCTCTGGCATTCTTAGCTGAGGAAATGTGACCTATATTAATGTAAGTAGCTCTAGTAGACTAAAAATGTTAAAAAAAAGAAAAGCAGTTTTACTTAGATATTTGTACTTTCTTTTCATAGGGCTGATTAGTGATGACCTCATTGATGAACTCATGTCTTCTGATGGTATGTTTTCAGCCTTTCTGTCCTGTTAGATGTCAAGTACTCACTTCATAGTTCTTACAATGTTATGTAAAATGGAAATGTAAGTAAACTGATTGTGAGTGGATATGCTACTTTGTCTTGCCATTCCATTGTGGGCATTTGGCAGCAGCTACTCTTCAGAGGCAGAGCCACGCAAGGAACCCTAGGCAAACCTCATCCCTTGCGCCCCCTCCAGTGCCCATTGCCGCTGCCCCTCTCCAGGACATGCAGCAGCAGCAATGGCCACAAACAGCCTTGTGGTGCTTACATTAAACTTTGGAGCAGTGGGACTGTTTAAATTCCTTCATGGCATAAATGCACAGGAAGTGGGCCTCTTTCAATTGAAAAGAAGCTCTAGAACGAGGGGGAATGGAATGAAGGCAGAAGGGGGATAGACTCGGGGGGGGGGGGGGAGGGTAGTAATCTAAGGAAATATTTCTTTACAGAAAGGATGGTGGATGCCTGCCAGCAGAGGTGGTGTGAGAGACTGACGAAGTGTTATATGAAATGTTTAGTTGAAGTTATTGATGTTTAAGGCCACCAGTTGTTGAACAAAAGTTTTACATACTTTTGTACACAAGAATATTTATTAGTGAATTTGTTGCATAAATAACTCAGGCAAAAAAGTTATATTTAAATTATTTATTCAGTGGAGTTCTCTTATCAGGGTTTAAATTTAGGCTTTAATCATGTTTTTGAGCAGAAATTGCTAAAATACAGACCATTCTAGAGGGTTCATAAGCCTTATCAACATTGCATGTGTACTAAATTTACTTTATACAATCTTTTGTGTTCATAAACATACACAGCTGTATAAGAAATATTTTACCTTTTCTGGTTCTGAGAGGTTTTGTAACATTAAACTTCTTATTACTTAGGGGTTTCACTAGCCTAAGATTGTGGAAAACTGGAGGCTAAAATTGAGGTTCTGACTATGGAAAATAAGACTCTGAAAAAAGCAAGTTGAACATGATGATACCATGAAAATAAAAACAAAGGCAAGGGCTGTATCTCAATTCAAGAATGCATGGGACAAGCACAGGAGATTTATAAGGGAGAGAAGGGATTCTAAATTGAAAAGGATCATGCCTGATGGTGGGCACATACAAAAGACCCTTATTCAACATCTTAAATTGTTCTGATGATAAGGTTTTCCTGGATATATTCACAACTAAATTCGCCATCTCAGTTTGATGTTGCAAACCGCCAGCAACCTCTCCTGGAGACTTCATTCGCGTGGTCTGTTGGGGGTTAAAACTTTTTTCGTTTTCTTTTTGTCGGAGGCTTCGTCGAAAAATCCTCACGCGAAGGTTTACTAGAATCTGAGCTAGTTAAGTCTTCTGAAGACGCACTAAAATTAACTTGCTTCCGAGTTTTTCGGTGTGACCGGTTTTGATCCATCCAGGGGTATACATATCCCTTCGTATAATCCTCATGATCCCTTCTGAATTTCTTCATCTTGGTTGATTTTACCTCCTGCCGGAGGGTGCTGATCTGCTTATTAAGATCTTCCCATTTCTGCTTAAACCGGTCTTCAGACTCAACCTTCTTAAGATTGTTAATCATCTGTTCTGCCTCTTTAGTATATCCGTCCAATACCTTTTTGGTAGTTTCTGCTATCAGGACCATTAAGTCCAAAGAACATTTGTTTAACACACAATTCCATTTCTGTACGAAATCCACATCAGAAACAAACATCCGTGGCTCTTTGTAAATACGTAATCCTCTAGGAATCTGTTGCCTGCTTACGTATTCTATCATAGAAAGACGATGGAACTCTGACCGCACAATTTGTTTTTGCTTCTTTAGTAGAGCTTCCCAGACATTCTCAGCAACAGTAGCTTCCAGTGTCTCCTCGATCGAAAATGGGGTTTTCTCTTGACAAAGTGACGTTATAAAATCTGGGGCATAACTGAAAATATTTTTCCTTCCTTCTTGACCTTCCATATGTACAACTACAAGAAATTAAACTTGGTCTTCGTGGAGTATGATGTAGATCATATAAAAATAGCAAATCACTCCATACAAACATGCATCAATGTCCAAAATACTTGGTGATATACTATTATTAAAACTATTAGCAATCTCAGTTGTAGTCTCAGACCTCAGTGGCGCCTTCCATTCTTCCATAGAGTGGCAGGTTTCCAGTTAATGAATTATAGCTTTTCTGCTCAAGGTATCAACGGATGCCAGCTGTCAAGTATAAAAATCAGGTAGTGGGTTATGTCCGCATGCGCGGCGTTTTTTGCACAGCAGGAAGCCATAAGTGAACGCGGGCAGCAGTCTTCGAATAAGTAGCGAGGTGACAAAAGGTTTTTTTTCTCATTACATGGCAAGTGAATAACAAAATCTTTTTAAGTTTTTCTAATCACAGTCAATGTTTAGAAATGTTTTTATGGCTAGCACAGAGCTATTGTTATGGCATTATTTCACTTTCAGACCCTCCTGAAGAAACTCTGGCGAGGAGTGAAACGCTCAAAAGGTGCCGAGGGAGGCGTAGAGATCTAATGAGAAAATTTCAGCAAAGGAAACTCAATGAGAAAACTTCAACAAAGATAAGCTTTTCAATAGCTATTTACACGAAGGTGGTGGAGAATTGGTGATATATATATATATATATATATATAAAACAAAAAAGGAAAAGAGTTCTCTCTCAATAGTCATTGATGCTATCATAGCGCTGATTTTCTACCAAGTTAATGGTGTGAAGCGCCACTGAGGTCTGAGACTACAATTGAGAAACATAGAAACATGATGACAGAAAAAGACCACAAGGCCCATCTAGTCTGTCCTTCCATAACAACAACTACAACAGTCCACTTTTTACCTTTAGAGATCCTCTGTGTTGGTCCCATGCTTTTTTGAATTCAGTTACTGTCCTCATCTCTACCACCTCCACTGGGAGACTATTCCACGGATTCACTACTCTTTCCGTAAAGAAATATTTCCGCATATCACTCCTGAATCTATCCCCCTTCACCCTCATCCCATGTCCCCTCGTAGCAGAACTTGCTTTCAATTGAAAGAGGCTCTCTCCCTGAACATTTATGCCACGGAGGTATTTAAACATCTCAATCATATCACCTCTATCCCGCCTTTCCTCTAAGGTGTACATATTAAGATCCTTAAGTCTGTCCTCATATGCTTTATAATGAAGTCCATTAATCATTTTAGTAGCAACCCTCTGCACCGACTCCATCCTGTTCACATCCTTTTGAAGGTGCGGTCTCCAGAATTGCACACTATACTCCAAATGAGGTCGCACCAAAGACTTATACAGAGGCATTATCACCTTCTTTTTTCTGCTAGCCATTCCTCTCCGTATGCACCCAAGCATCCTTCTAGCTTTTGCCGTCGCCTTTTCTACCTGTTTAGCTACTTTAAGATCATCAGACACAACCACGCCTAGGTCCCGCTCTTCTTTAGTGGACAAAAGTACTTCACCTCCTATACTGTATTGCTCCCTTGGATTGCTGCAGCCCAAATGCATGACCTTACATTTTTTAACATTAAATCCCAGCTGCCAAATTCTAGACCATTCTTCAAGCTTAGCTAGATCCCTCCTCATGTTATCTACACCTTCCTGGGTGTCTACTCTATTGCAGATTTTGGTATCATCTGCAAAGAGGCAAACCTTACCCGACAGCCCTTCCGCTCTATCACTAACAAAGATGTTAAAAAGAATCTAAAGGACCTAAAGGATGCGTACATACTCATCCTAATCCACCCCTCCCAGAGGCAGTACCTAAGGTTCGTGGTAGGAGGAGAACACTACCATTACAATATGCTACCCTTTGACCTCGCATCCTCGCCAAGGGTCATCACGAAATGCCTAGCAGTGGCATCTACCCACCTGCGTCTACACGGGGCCTTCATCTTCCCCTACTTAAGACGACTGACTCATCAGTGGCAGCACAGCTGCAGAGGCCAGTCAGGCGACAGGGCACGCAACCTTCCTGCTGCATCACCTGGGATTCATCATCATAAGAACATAAGAAATACCATACTGAGTCAGACCAAGGTTCATCAAGTCCAGTATCCTGTTTCCAACACTGATCAATCCAGGTCACAAGTACCTGGCAGGTACCCAAAGTCCACAGCTTCCACAATGCTTGTCCTGGGATAAGCAGTGGATTTCCCATGTCCTCTTTAATACTGGTTTATGGACCTTTCCTCCAGGAACTTGTCCAAACTTTTTTTAAACCCAGCTACACTAACAGGAGTGGAGGAGTAGCCTAGTGGTTAGAATACTGGCTTGGTAACCAAGAAACCAGGGTTCGATTCCCACTAGCACTCCTTGTGCCCTTGGGCAAGTCATTTAACCCTCCATTGCCTTGTAAGAAAGGCCTAGCAATCTACTTCCGGTCACACTGCCAAGCGTGGACATTGCACTGCATACATTAGCAGCTTTTACTACATCCTTTGATAACAAATTCCAGAGTTTTATTACGCACGGAGTGAAAAAATATTTTCTCTTGTTAGTCTTAAATAGGTTAAATTGTAGCTTCATTGCATGTCCTCTAGTCTTTCTACTTTTTGATGGTGTAAACAACCAGTCTCTGTTAACCTGTTCCACTCCATTCATTAATTTATAGACTTTTATCATATCTCCCCTCAGCCTTCCCTTTTCCAAGTTGAAGAGCCCTAACCTTTTAAGCCCTTCCTCATAGAGGTATCCTTCCATCCCCTTTACCATTTTGGTGGCTCTTTTCTGTACCTTTTCTAATTCCACTATATCCTTTTTAAGATACAGCGATCGGAATTGCAGACAATATTCAAGGTGCGGTTGAACCATGGAATGACAGAGGCATTATAATAATCTTGGTTTTATTCTCCATTCCTTTTCTTATGATTCCTAGCATTCTATTTGCTTTATTGGCTGCTGCTGCACACTGGGCAGAGGTTTTCAATGTATTATCCACGATGATGCCTAAATCCTTTTTCCTGGGTGGTGGTTTCTAAGATGGTACTTTGCATCATGTAACCAAAGTTTGGGGTTTTCTTTCCTACACTTTGGACTTGTCCACATTAAATTTCATCTGCCACTTGGACGCCCAGTCTTTCAATTTTTCACAATCCTCTTGCGTTTTAACAATTTTGAATAATTTTGTCATCTGAAAATTTGATCACCTCACTCGTTGTTCCCATTTCCAAGTCATTTATGAATTTATCAGCTACCTCAAATCCCACCTCTCTCCAGCCCAAAGTCCTGGAGTTCATAGGTGCTCAGTTCAACACGTTACAGGCCAAGGCCATCCTCCCCAGGGAGCAGGCAGAATGTCTCAGGCAACTAGCGGTGAAAATTCAACACTGCCGATCAGTGACAGCTTGCCGCTTCCTCCGTCTGCTGGGCCATATGGCTGCCACGGTCCACATGATTCCACTAGCCCGTTTACACATTCAGGCAGACTGAGGGACAGGATCAGGATAACCCACCATCTTGCAGACTCCCTTGACTGGTGGCCAATGCTCTGCCACCAACTAGCAGGGATGCCCTTCTAGGCACCTTGTTCCCCAGAAGATCCTTACCATGGATGCCTCCCTCCTAGGTTTGGGGGTACACTGTGGGGACAGTTGCACGCAAGACAGCTGGTCCCAAGTGGAATCTCAGCTGCAGATCAATCTCCTGGAGCTCAAGGCGATCTCCCTGGCCCTACGGTCGTTCTGCCACCGCCTGCAACACCAGTCCATACTGATGGAGACAGACAACCAAATCGCCATGTTTTATGTCAACAAGCAGGGGGACATGGGGCCATACTTCCTCTGCCAGGAAGCAGTGACCTTTCTGTCCTTCGCAGTGTGCAACAACATGCTCCTGCAGGTGGTCCACTTCCTGGGTCAAGATAACCTCCTGGTGGACAGGCTGAGCAGGGTCCTCCATCCACACAAGTGGTGCCTGGACCCCAGAATGGCTGCTCGACTCTTTCGCCTCTGGGGCAGGCCCGTGATGGACCTAATTGCAACCCCGGACAATGCCCAGCTTCCCTGCTTCTGCTAGTACACTTAAATTGCAAAAAACGCTCAATATTAACCACATGGAACTATAATCACTTTCAAATATGTATTTATACTAACACAGAAGGTCTCAGACTTACACGGCACTCATTCTTTGGGCTTTTAAACTTGCCCTATTGATGTGCGTAATAGCATCAATGACCTTTGGTGTATGTTATCTAATAAAACAGAATTATCAAATAAATCCGAAGATAGATGGAGCTGTGGCTATATCATCTTATTGGATATCGCTAAGGTTCTTAATGTTACCCGTGAAGCTATAATGCACTTAGCTTAAAATATGCATATTGCTGCCATCATGATGATCTGTGATCCCAACACCTTCCTCAGGTACCTCAGCCGTGTTTCACTAAGATTGTTTCCTCAGAGGATCGCATCAACTTCTTCATCTTTATCAGAAGCTTAGAATATTACTGCCCACGTCTTATTTTCCTGGCAATAACGATTGCTCTAACTGATTCTTCCACTGCCACAAAAACGATGTCCCACTGGGCTGTGCCCTGAACCTCCTGTCAAAGGAGGAGGGCTCCCTCCTGCACCCCAACCTGGGGTCTCTAACACTAACAGCATGGTTGCTGAGAGGATAGCATTGGCCCCTTTCAACCTCCCAAAGGAGGTGGAGGAAGTCCTGCTATCCTCCCAAAAGCCCTCCACTAGGCGAGCTTACGCCTTTAAATGGCGAAGATTCTCTTTATGGTGTGCAGAGAGACGGGAGAACCCATTCTCCTGCCAGGTACAATTGGTACTGTAGTACCTATTGCATCTGTCGCGCACTAGGCTGAAATCCAACTCTGAAAGTGTACCTGAGTGCAATAGCTGCACACTACCATCCTATCAAGGGGAAACCCCTCTTGGGTCAGTTCCTGGTCTCTCTGTTCCTCTGAAATTTTCTGTTGTCTAAGCCCCCTGTCTGCCCTCCACCGGCAGAGTGGGACCTCAACGTGGTGCTCTCACAACTCACTCGACTGCCTTTCGAGCCACAGGCCACTTGCCATCTGCGGTATCTTTCATGGAAGGTTGCCTTCCTGGTGGCCCCCCACATCTGCTTGGAGAATGAGCGAACTTCAGGCCCTAGTGGTGGAGCCTCATTTACAGGATTCTACAAGAACAGGATGGTGCTTCACACCCACCCCAAATTCCTCCCAAGGGTAGTATCTCCTTGCCACCTCAACCAGAAGGTGGTTCTCCCCACCTTCTTCACATGGCCTCACGCCGGTTGGGAGGAAATTGTACTCCATACATTGAATTGCAAACGGGCCCTGTCCTTCTACTTACAGCGGACTTGGGGCCATTGCACAGCTCCTCAGCTTTTCGTTTCTTATGACCGAGGGAGAGCCCTAGATGTGGTGTATTTAGATTTCAGTAAAGCCTTTGACACTGTTCTTCACAGGCGACTTATAAACAAACTGAGCACCCTAGGGATGGACCCTAAAGTTACTGCTTGGGTTAGAAATTGGTTGGGTGGGAGGTGACGAAGAGTACAAGTAAATGGAGCTCACTCTGGGGAGAAGGATGTTATCAGTGGTGTGCCCCAGGGATCTGTCCTTGGTCCGATTCTTTTTAACATCTTTGTTAGTGATATAGCGGAAGGGCTTTCAGGTAAGGTGTGCCTCTTTGCGGATGATACCAAAATCTGCAATAGAGTAGACACGCAGGAAGGGGTAAATAACATGAGGAGGGATCTAGCTAAGCTTGAAAAATGGTCTAGAATTTGGCAGCTGGGATTTAATGTTAAAAAATGTAAGGTCATGCATTTGGACTGCAGCAATCCAAGGGAGCAATATAGTACAGGGGGTGAAGTACTTTTGTCCACTAAAGAAGAGCGGGACCTAGACGTGGTTGTGTCTGATGATCTTAAAGTAGCTAAACAGGTAGAAAAGGCGACGGCAAAAGCTAGAAGGATGCTTGGGTGCATACGGAGAGGAATGGCTAGCAGAAAAAAGGAAGTGATAATGCCTCTGTATAAGTCTTTGGTGCGACCTCATTTGGAGTATAGTGTGCAATTCTGGAGACCGCACTTTCAAAAGGATGTGAACAGGATGGAGTCGGTGCAGAGGGTGGCTACTAAAATGATTAGTGGTCTTCATTATAAAGCATAAGAAGACAGACTGAAGGATCTTAATATGTATTGTACACCTTAGAGGAAAGGCGGGATAGATAGAGGTGATATGATTGAGATGTTTAAATACCTCCGTGGCATAAATGTTCAGGGAGAGAGCCTCTTTCAATTGAAAGCAAGTTCTGCTACGAGGGGACATGGGATGAGGGTGAAGGGAGATAGATTCAGGAGTGATATGCAGAAATATTTCTTTACGGAAAGAGTAGTGGAACCGTGGAATAGTCTCCCAGTGGAGGTGGTAGAGATTAGGACAGTAACTGAATTAAAGAAGCATGGGACAAACACAGAGGATCTCTAAAGGTAAAAAGGGGACTGTTGTAGTTATGGAAGGACAGACTAGATAGGCCATGTGGTCTTTTTCTGTTGTCATATTTCTAGGTTTCTATGACCTGTGATAAGGAAGCTTATCATAGCTCAGGAAGGAGCTATAGAAAAGGTGAAGTGACTCTCTGAACAAGCAACCTGTCAGTTCTGGTAGAAATAAGAAAACAGAATTTTGCCATAAGACTACCAGTCCCAGAATGCACCAGGTTTCCAACAGCCATTAGAGGAGCTGAAGTGGGGAAACGTGTGTTCAATCAGGAGGGCTATGAGGTAATCCCTAAGCACTCATCTCAAAGGGCAGGGCCTGATTCAGCACAGCTGCGCTGTATTAGGGAGGAGCACTCATCTAAGCAGAATAAAAGTAGAGTTTATTCTACAGATGACCATCTTCATGATCACCTTGGATATCCAGAGAATGATCCTCATTATCCTGAGAATCAGCTTGAGCTTGATCATCAGTTTCATCTGAAGGATCATCAGAAGCAGAAGCCAAACCGGACGGACAGAGAGGGAAAGAAACCCTCTGGAAGAAAGAGGAAAAAAGCCTTTGAGAGGTCTAGAAGAGTCCAAAGCAGTACGTATACTGGGAGGTATTCCAAGGGCCAGCATACACCATTGGACTGGGGAAAGCCAGAGGAATGGTGCTACAGAGCTAGGAATCTCCAGACGCTACCTGTGAGGGAGACGGCTGCACGTGGAAGGGACCCTAAGACCTGTGCCAGAAGGTATGTGAAGAGAGATCCAGTGTCCAGGGATCTGGATTGGAAGGCTGGACATAAGAACTGGACTACATACTGGCCAGGCTATATAGAGGAACTTTAACAGCAATGGAAGCTCAGGTATGAACACTGATCTATGCCCTAGCTATAACCTTGAAAGACAGCAGGGAAACAAGTATTCTCCTGAAAGTGCTCCATTGAGATTCATCTCTGCCAATCCATGATATTGAACCTATGCTTGTTGAAGATGGGGGAATGATTGCAGATGAAGAATGTGTTTATATGGACTGTTCTCTGTCCAAACTCCTTTGGTAACTTTCTGTTATAAAGTACAGCAACCATCACAAAGAAATATAAACTTGTTCTTTAATCTACTCAGAAAAGCTCCTGAAGCAGGAATTGACCCACACAGTAGAAAGCAAGCCAGCTAAGGGGTTTCAGCTGGATAACTACTAGCAATTGAGCCTTACCTAATTGCTTGTGAGCTAAGAGAGAATCACTTCTGAATCTATGTGGGAGGTTATCAGAAGTTAACCTGAAAAGAACAGGTTTTTTTTCTTTCTTTGTGGTTTTTGGTTTGTTTGATATATGCTAAGAAAACATTAGCTAATGCCTGACAAGTTTGAATGTTGTTTTCCTGATTTTGATTTTTTTGTTTTTCCAAGTTAAACACTGGAGGCAAGTAACCTGATTTATGTGCTACCAAGCATATCTGTGTTGGGAGAAATAACCCCATAAATAAATAAATATCTTATTGGCTTTAACACTTGAGCACAACTAAATTATTGTCAGCAGCTGTGTCTGGTGTGAATGAACTACATTGCCCACAATACCTTGCAAATCATATAGATATATGCACTTGCCAAGACTGAAGATTCTCACCCAGGCAGCCGTCTGACAGACCCCAGAAAACTGAGGCTTCCCGTGACTAAGCAAACTGTCCACTTGGGTGGTGGACTGTATTGCCCTTGTCTAAGAGCGAGCTGGGCTCTCCCTGGAACACTGGATCACAGTGCACTGCGTGAGAGCGATTGCCACATCCATGGCAAACCTGCATTCAGTACCGGTAACGGAGATCTGCAAGGCCACCACATGGTCTTCAATCCATACATTCGCAGCTCACTACTGCCTGGAAAATGAGTCCTGTTGGGACAGTGCCTTCGGCCAAGCAGTACTCTGCAATCTTTTCTGGGTGTAGGCAACTCCTGCTCTCCGACCCTTCTGTGTACAGGCTAGCAGAGTGATGGTGCCACTAGGGTCTTGCAGAGTCTCTGTGGGGCTGCATCATCTGTGACTCCTGGCTATCCAACTTGGTCACCGTTGGTGCTGCCATGGTTCGGTCCTCAGCAGCCTGGAGCTAGGGAGTCCTGTATGTGAGGACTGACTTCTTGCTTGTTACTGGAGAAAGCATAGTTACTCACCTTTAGCAGGTGTTCTCCAGGGACAGCAGGAATCAGTCCTCACAACCCTCCCTCCTCCCCAGGGAGTTGTCCCTACCTTGTTTTTTTACTGTAGTCCTAGCTGTGTCATCTGACTGAGCAAGATGGCTCGCTTGGGCAGGAAGGGGGACCATGCATGTGTGGTAGCATATCCCAAAAGCTTTCTTTGAAAGCTGGGGAAACTATTCTGTGTGGGCTCCATCAGCGTCGATGTCACCCCTATGTGAGGACTGATTCCTGCTGTCCCTGGAGAACACCTGTTACAAGTGAGAAACTATACTTACCTCTAGCAGGTATTCTCCGGGAACAGCAGGAATCTTTATCTTTATCTTTCTTTATCTTTATTCAAACACTTGATAGACGCCCAGGCCGAAGCATCAGGGTGGTGTACAATAACAAAAATGTCAGCTGCTGGAAACAAAAGATAGAGAAGAACGCCAAAAAACGATAGGACAGAGAGAGATAGTGAAATAAGATAGAGGACAGAAAAGGCCCAAAGACGGACAGGAGGAGGAGAAGAGGGAGAGAGGAGAAGGGAGGAGAGGGGAAGAGGAAAGAATCATGGAGGATTGAGGGCACAACAAGGGGATGGGGCGCCATCAGCAGGGGGAGGAAGATCAAAAGCCTGACAGAAAAGGTGAGTTTTAAGGAGAGCTTTAAAGCGAATGTAGGACAGTTCGATGCAGAGAAGAAGGGGAAGGGAGTTCCAAAGGGCGGGTCCTAGGAAGAAGAAAGCGGAACTGCGGGTAGATTCCAGATGGGCCTGAGTAGGAGAAGGGAGGAAAAGATGATTACCTTGGGATGAACGAAGAGGGCGGGGAAAGGGCTGGAGGTGAATGATGTTAGCCAGGTACTGGGGGGTGTCGGTGTAAAGAACCCTGTGAGCGATGATGAGCAGCTTGGAGACAAACCTGAACTTGATCGGGAGCCAATGCAAAGTGAGGAGACACAGGGACACATGAGAGCGAGCGGGGGATGAGGAGACAAGACGAGCGGCGGCGTTCTGAACAAGTTGAAGGCGGCGGAGCTGAGAAGATGGGAGGCCTGCATAGATAACATTACAGTAGTCCAAACAGGAGATTACCAAAGACAGGATGAGAGTAATAACAGAGGGTGGAGGAAGAATTGATCGAACGGCCTTGATACGACGTAGATGGAAAAAGGAGGTGGGAATAACAGAGGAGATATGTTCATGAAAGGAAAGGGACGGGTCTAAGGTAACGCCCAGGTAACGAAGGGTTGGTACCAAAGGAATAGAATGAGAGCCCATAACAGGTGACAGCCTGGGAGGTGGAAGCCCAAATGAAATCCAGATTGCGGAAGACTTAGCGGGGTTAGCCTGTAGAAAATTGGACTCAAACCAAGAGGCAATGGAGGAGAGACAGTGGTTGAGTGGACCGAGATCTGGGGAGGAGGAAGAGGTGTGATGAACTAGAAGGATGTCGTCGGCATAAATGTAGGAGGAGATAGCAGACTGTTGAATAAGCAGGGCTAAAGGAGCAAGGAAAGCATTGAAAAGCAGGGGAGCGAGAATAGAACCCTGGGGGACGCCACAGACTGAGGGGGATGGGGGAGAGACTGAGGTGCCAGAATGAACTGAAAAGGTACGACAAGACAGAAAGGAGCGAAACCACCGAAGAACGGTGCCGTGAACACTGAAATCAGACAAACGAGACAAGAGAGTGCGGTGATCGACTACATCAAACGCAGAAGACAGATCCAAAGATACCACAAGAGAGACATCACCCTGGTCGTGAGAGCGATGGAGTTATGAGAATAGTACTGTAAGGACGGATTCGGTGCTGTGGCCGGCACGGAAACCAGATTGTCGGAGGTGGAGGGCACAGGTGGAGTCGAGGTGTGAGGCTAGTTGGGAGAAAACAAGTTTCTCGAGGACTTTAGACAGGAAGGGGAGGTTGGAGACAGGCCGCCAGTTTGCAGGGGAGGTGGGGTCAAGGGTAGATTTTCTTCAAAAGGGGGCGGACGATAGCGTGTTTCCAACTGGAAGGGAAGAGACCGGAAGAGAGACTAGTATTAAAGACAGAGAGGATAGAAGGCACAAGAGAAATATTGGAATTGAGCAGCCAAGAAGAGGGCAGAGGGTCGAGGGGGCAGGTAGTTTGATGAGCGGACGAAATGGCCTTAAGTTCAGAGGAAGAGATGGGAGAAAAGGAACACCAGATGTGGGGAAACGTGCGGGAGGGGGGTGGGGAAAGGACGCCCGGGGAGGAAGAGGGGGAATCGGGGGGGGGGGGAAGAGGGCAGGCGGAAAAGGAAGAGCGAAGGGAGAGAATTTTACTGGTAAAAAAGGAGGCAAGAGTGGAAGGGCTGGCAGGGGGGTTGGAAGGAAGAGTAGAGGTAGAGGAGATAGATTTTAGAACGAGAAAGAGGCGCCTGGAGGAGTTCGATGAGGTGGTTATAAGGCGGGAATAATAAGAATGCTTGGCTGAGGTAATTGCGGAACGGTAGGAGAGGTGAGCTTGCAGGGGTGCGGAGTTTTCTCCAGAGACGCTACGCACGGCGAAGATGAATCAGTCCTCGCTACCCTCCCTCCTCCCCGTGGAGTTTTCTTCATTTTTGGACTTAATTAAGCTGTTATCCTGTTGATGTAAGATGGCTCTTTCAGGCGGGAAAACCAGCACACGTGTGGAGGACACGCCAAAAGCTTTCTTTGGAAGCTGGAAAGTGTTCCCGCGTGGGCTCGCTCTGTGACGTCACCCATATGTGAGGACCTATTCCTGCTGTTCCTGGAGAAAACCTGCTACAGGTGAGTAACTACGCTCAATCTATGCATCATAGTTCGCTTAGTCCATCCCATGTAAATTTTTCAACAGGGAGAGATTTGTCTTAAATGTGCTACATCTTACGGGAAGTTGGCATACTTTTTCTTAGTATTGCGTATAGCAGTGGGTTCTCAACCCCGTCCTCTGGGACCCCTAGGCCAGTCAGGTTTTCAGGATATCCACAATAAATGGAAGCAATACATGCAGATCTATCTCATGCATATTTGTTGTGGATATCCTGAAAACCTGACTGTCCTGAGGACTGGGTTGAGAACCACTGGCAAAAAGTATGAAAACGTTTTGCAGCATTAATCTGAGTTTTGAATTATGATTGGATATCACTGGAGTTTAGACAGACTGTCTTTAACAGATATATTTATACATAAGATACTGAATGTGCTTTTTTCTTCTTTTTTTGTAGTTTTTCCTCTTCTGAGGTTATCCCCTGCCCCAGGAGATGACTACAACTTTAATCTGGATGACAGGGAAGGAATTTGTGATCTTTTTGATGTGCAGATTCTAAATTATTAGATTCTGTACACATTTGGAAAGTCTTATCTACCTCTAATACATTAGACTTCTTCATAACCTAAGTATTTAAATATAGTGTAAATTGTGTAATTTCTAGTTTACTGACCATGGGATGATTGTACATTTTTTTTCCTTTTGATTACCCTTCCCAAAATGCCTTGGCATATATCAGAAGAAAAGACTTGGATCTCTGATGGGGAGAGAATGTAATTTTCTGGCATTTTTCACTGTATGAGGAATATGGTGACTTGGACTGCATGTGAGACAACTTTCATTGATGAAGTCTGAAGACTCTCAGCCAGGAGAATGAAGCAATCTCCATGAAGAAATATTCATCTTAATGGTTTGGATATTTGAGCTGTACACTTCAGCATAATGCACACATTTTATGTGCATCACTTTTGTTTGAAAGGTTATTTTCCTTCCCAGGATGCACCTTTTTTCTTTGACCATTTTTGATTATCTAAAATTTATAAGCCCCCTGCAGGAGGCTACCATGATGGACTTTGAGGTTAATTCAGTTATCGTGAGTTCAGTTTTTAGCCGCTCTTCTACAGTTGATGAACAGTGTTATGAAAAATTGTGATGCTGTAGTAATATTACCAAAGCATATGTAGGTTATAAAAAAAGAACCCACTACCAAAGGCCAGGATTTTCATGTCTTCAAAAACAGTCTAGGGGACTCTAGGCCAATCTACAGTTAGCTGAATTATGTGTTTGGAAAAATATTCATATAGAGAATTTATATAGGGACAAAGTGTGTTTATAGATGAAGCAACTGTCTACAAAATGTCTTAGAAAGTAGCAGCTTGTAGCTGAGGACTTACGTTCAGCCTCAACCCATATGAACTTTGTGCTGCTACTTGTTTACATTTCGATCATGAGGAAGCTGCAATGGTAAAACATGGGCCTCCATTATTTCCCATCAGAGCATAACAGTTTGATTTGCTAAAACTGAACTGTTAGCAGATATAACATGAGAGATGTTAGTGTTATGTGCTGCAGTGACATGTGAATGGCTGCTTATTACATTCAAATTAATACGTATGCGAGCTTCATATTTTGATGTGCCTTCCTCATGGAAACAAATCGAAAAAGCAGCAGCACACCGTCCAAATGGGATAGTACTGAATATAGGTCCCCAGCTTTATAATTATCTGTAAGAACATATTTACACACACAAAATCATATACAATTTATTTTATACAAAGTGTTTGTTTTATGATCCATAGTAACATAGTAAGTGACAGCAGATAAAGACCAGCATGGTCCATCTAGTCTGCCCAGCAAGATGGCAAGAGTAAGTGCACCTGTCGCTCTGTGCAGGCCACCCCTCCCCATGTTTTTGTTTTTGTTTAGGGGTGAACCCACCACTCCATGTAGGACACCCTTATTTGTTGAGACGCTAGATAGTTCAGAAGTTAGATGGTACCGTTTATTTTGCTTTTATCCTGTTGCTGTAAAGGGATCCTCTGTGTTTGTCCCATGCCGTTTTGAATTCCATCACCGTGTTTGCCCCCACCACTTCCATTGGGAGGGCATTCCAAGCATCCACCACCCTTTCAGTGAAGAAATATTTCCTGACATTGCCTTTCAATTTACCACCTTGCAGCTTCATGTTATGCCCTCTAGTTTTACAGCTTCCCCGTCTTTGGAAGAGCTTTGTTTGTTCATCATTTCTCTTTAAGTATTTAAAGGTCTGAATCATATCTCCCCTGTCCCTCCTCTCCTCCAAAGTGTACATATTTAGGTTTTCAAGTCTCTTCTCATAAGGCTTCTGACGCAGGCTCCAAATCATTTTGGTCGCCTTTCTCTGAACAGTTTCCAGTCTTTTTACATCTTTTGCAAGATATGGTCTCCAAAACTGAACACAGTATTCCAAGTGAGGCCTCACCAGTGACTTGTACAGTGGCATAAGTACCTCTTCCTTTCTGCTGCTAATCCCTCTTTGTATGCAGCCCAACATCCTCCTGGCTTTTGCCACCGCCTTGTCGCACTGTTTTGCCACCTTGAGATCATCAGAGATAATCACACCAAGGTCTTTCTCCTGAACCGTGCATACCAACCTCTCACCCCGTATCGTGTACTTTTCCCTTGGATTTCTGCTACCCAAGTTCATGACACTGCACTTTTTCACATTAAATCGTAGTTGCCAAGCATTAGACCAGTCTTCCAGCTTTTGTAGATCTTTCCTCATGTTAACCACTCCCTCGGGGGAGTCCACTCTGTTGCAAATTTTTGTGTCATCTGCAAAAAGACAGACTTTTCCATTCAGTCATTCAGCAATATCACTCACAAATATATTGAACAGGACCGAACCCTGAGGCACCCCGCTAATCACCTTCCTCTCATCCGAGTGAGCTCCATGTACCATCACCTTCTGTTGTCTGTCAGTCAACCAATTTCTAATCCAGTTTACTATCTTGGGACCCATCCCCAAGCTACTGAGTTTATTGACAAGCCGCCTATGAGGAACAGTATCAAAGCCTTTGCTGAAATCCAGATAGATGACAACCATTGCATGCCCCAGATCTAGTTCCTTGGTCACCCAATCAAAGAACTCAATCAGATTTGTTTGGCAAGACCGTCCTTCGGTAAAACCATGTTGCCTTGGATCTTGCAATCTGTTGGTTTTGAGAAAGTTCACTATTCGCTCTTTCAGGAGTGCCTCCATTACTTTTCCTGCCACCGAGGTAAGGCTCACGGGCCTGTAATTTGACACTTCTTCCCTGTCACCCCTTTTGTCTAGAGGTACAACATTAACCATTCTCCAGTCCTGAGGAATGACTCCTGTTTCCAAGGATCTGTTGAAGACATCCTTTAACGGTCCTGCAAGAACCTCTGAGCTCTTTCAGTATCCTGGGATGTATCCCATCCGGTCCCATGGCTTTGTCCACTTTCAGTTTAGCAAGTTGTTCTAACACCTCATCTTCTGTGAATGGTGTGGTATCTACTTCATTCCTATTTTTATATTTGGGAGTCACAGCTGCTCCATCTCCAGGATCTTCCTTAGTAAAAACAGAGCAGAAGTATTTGTTTAGCAATTTTGCTTTTTCAGTGTCACTTTCCACGAGTCCTTTCCCAGCACTTCTGAGTCCTGCAATTCCAACTCTGATCTTCTTCCTTTCCTGAATATACCTGAAGAAAGTTTTGTCGCCACCTTTAACATCTTTAGCCATCTTTTCCTCTGCCTTTGATTTTGCTATCCTTATTTCTCTTTTTGACTCTTTGAGCTTGATCATGTATTCATTTCTGTGTTCTTCTGTTTGCAAGCTTTTGAATTTTGCGAAAGCTGTATTTTTTGCCTTTATTTGAGCAGCCACCTCTTTGGAAAACCAAATAGGTTTCCTTCTCCTCTTGTTTTTATTTATTTTTCTTACATATTTATCTGTTGCCCCTTTTATTGCCGCCTTTAGTTTAGTCCATTGCAATTCCACTTCCCTTATCTCCTTCCACCCCGTCATCTCCTCCTTTAAGTACTCGGCCATTTTATTGAAGTCAGTGTTTTTGAAGTTTAGGACTTTGAGCTTGCTATGATTGGCCTGTACCATGGCTTTTATCTCAAACCACACCGTGTGATGGTCGCTGTTGCTCACAGGGGCACTCACGCAGACATTCGACACGTTATCACTGTTGGTGAGCACTACATCCAGTGTTGAGCTTTCCCTGGTTGGTTCCATCACCATTTGTCTAAGTAATGCATCTTGGAGAGCATCCACAATTTTTTTGCTTCTTTCCAGATCCATATAATAACTGCTGCTATTTTCAGATATTTTGTAGATGGTTGGTTGCTTTACTTCTAAACATACCTTTTCCCCCTTTATAGTTGCTTGTAGGTTGGCCTAAGGGCTCCTCTTATTTAAAAATAAATAAATATAGGGTTATACATCTGTCCAGTGGGAATAGGAGCTGTCTTTTAGCTCATTTCACATGGCACAGATCTGAAATGAATGTGAACCAGTGACCGAACTGTAAAGCTTTTGTGACCATGCAAATTAGTCATTCAGTCCCTAAGGAAACATGTTTTTAATCTGTGTAGTAATAATCATGGTATTGCAGTAGTGGAAGGTGGCTCCTAATCTTATTCCAATTTTATATTTTGCAAGGCAATACCAAAAAAACTATGCAAACTTCTATTTCTTGGTTTATGTAACACCAGAATATCCCCTACCCTGCTTGCCAGCAAAGCAGTGACATGAAGGCAACCTTAACTATATCACATTAGGTCTGAGTAGTAGTTCCCAGGTGTATCAATGAGCACACCTGTCTATATATAGTTTTTTTAAATATCTGCAATAAATATGCTGCTACTACTATTTATTTGTATATAACTACAAGGCATACAGAATGGAGGAATAGCCTAGTGATTAGAGCAACAGCCTACAACCCAAGAGATATGGGTTTGATTCGCACTGGCACTCTTTGTGGCCTTGGAAGAAAAAGCCTGGTGATCTACTTCTGGTCATACCTTGCCAAGAAAACCCAGGGACTGCTGGGTTGACAGTGCTGTACATATATATGTAAGAAAGTTCTTGCTCTATAGACCTTACAGTCTAATCAAGACAGCAATACAACTAGGGTAGATCTAAGGGAATTATAGATAGATAGATAGATAGATAGATATACATAAGTGGTGAGCAGGAGATTAAGAGGATCAGGATCCAAAAGTAGCTTTGAAGAGGTGTGTTGTGTGGTGTGTGTTTTTTTAGCTTGAATTTGAATAGGGCCAGAGAAGGAGCCTGATGTACTGAGAGATTGGCAATGCAGTATGTGCTAATCTCAATTATGGTGGATACTCCTCTACTACTATCCCACTCTCCATTGGTGTACCCGAAGGGTCTGTCTTATGACCACGCCTTTTCTTTCTCTATAACCAGTCCCTTGGTGCACTCATTTCCTCCCATGGTTTTCAGTATCATCCTTATGCTGATGACTCTCAGATCTACCTCTCTACACCTGAAATCTCTCAGACTCCAGGCTTGTATCTGCCTGCTGATCTGACATTGCTGCCTGGATGTCTAACCGATGTTTGAAAATGAACATGGCCAAAATTGAACTGCTCATCTTTTCCCCCAAACCTGCCTCCTCCCTTTCTCTATTTCTGTGGATAATGCTCTTCTCCCCATTTGCTCTGCTCACAACCTTGGGGTCATCTTTGACTCCTCTCTCCTTTTCCAAATACATCCAACTGACAGCTAAAACCTGTTTTTCTCTGTAACATCAGCAAAATTTACCCATTCCTTTCTGAACACACTTAGACACTTGTCCACTCTTTAGTCACTTCCTGTCTAAACTATTGCAACCTCCTCCTTGCTGGTCTTCCTCTGAATCATCTCTCTCCCCTTCAATCTATTCAAAATTCAGCTGCGTGGCTTCCGCCAGTCTCGCTATGCTCATATAACCCCTCTTCTCAAGTCACTTCATTGGCTCCCTATCCAGTTCAGATATCTCCAGGAACAAGCAGGAATGTAGTCTTCACATATGGGTACTGACGGAGCCCGTGTGGGAACGCTCCCCAGCGTCCAATAGTAAAGCTTTTCGGAGCATCCACAGCGCATGCGTGCTGCCTTTCCAACTCTCCCTGTTCAGTTCTTCGTTTTCCGTGGAGCTGACAGGATGCATACCCTGTCACCACAGAAAAATTCTTCTTTTCTTTTTTGTGGTAGCGTCTGCCTTCATTTGACGCCTACCGTTACCGCCTGTTCTCTTCTTCTTTTTCAAAAAAAAAAATCTAGCTTTCTAAAAGACTTTTTCTTCAAGGGTCTTTCCCCTCTCGGTGCTAGGCGCCATTTTGGGCACTAGACCCATTTTTCTTCAAACATGGAAAACCAGCAAGTGGTTTTAAGAAATGTTCTAAATGTGGCATATCATATCCGTCACCGACACCCATGAATGGTGTCTTAAGTGTTTAGGTCCTGACCATTCTCCATCGGAGTGTCTCTCCTGCAGAAAGATGACCAAAAGGGGCCTGCAAAATAGAGCTGCAAAACTCAGTATCCTTTTTGCCACAGATATGATGTCCATTGCATTGACGTCTTCCAGGGCTTTCATCTTCCTCCCATGGATCGCAGGAAACTAAACCTAAGTCTTCTAAGACAGGCTGGTCCTCAAAGGGTAGATCTCCTTCCAAGTATTGAGATACCACTGGCGTTGCCCTTGAGGAAAGTTCACCGGCAAAACAACCCCGGTGGGAGGCTTCGGTCTCCAAAGCATTAATGGGGTTCCGGAGGCTTCCACCTCTGCAGAACTACTGGTGCCATGTTCTGGGGTCGTAGCATCTTCCACCGGTACCGACACCCAGGCATCGGCAAGAGCAATGGATCAGAGGATCCTTGCTATCGAACGCAGTCTAACGGCCCTCTTACCAGCTTCTGTACTGCTAAGACCGCTACAGACAGCTCCGCAAGTATCGGTACCGACATCGGGGCTGGTACCGAGTTCACCTGCCTCGGCCGGTATGCTTCCCCCAAAGCTGAGCCTCGAGTCTATCTCAGGTATCGACAGACTGATACCGACAGACTGATACCGAGACACCCTGATACAGACTTCGAGCAATACCGGTACCGTGCGTTGCAGGAACATCTGGCACAGAGATACTTCAAATCTTATGATTCCGATGACTCTGGTACCAGAGCAATCCTTCCAGAGGATCCATCTCCTTAACGCAGAATGTCTCCTCCAGAAGACATGTCCTTCCAGGATTTCATACGTGATTTAGCTCGAGGCCTCTCAATCACGGTGACTCCAGAGAAGGAACCCAGAGCAGAAGAATTAGAAATTCTTCAATACTCTAAAGCTCCTAAAGAGGCAGCTACCCTGCCCATTCATAGGATCTTGCGTGATCTTATGCTAAGAATATGGGAAACTCCTTTAACGGTGTCTCCACACTCTTGACGACTCGATACCATGTACCGAGTTCCAAGCTGTCCTGGCTTTCAAAAGACTCAGTTACCACCTCATTCACTGGTAGTGGAATTGGTGATGCGTAGGATTAAGAGTGCTAAAAAGCATTTTTCCAATCCTCCAGGCCGTGAATCAAGGACACTCGATGCCTTTGGGTGTCTATGCTTCCAATCTTTCATGTTGTCAGCCAGGATCAGCTCCTACATTCTCTATATGGGAATGTTCCTCAAGAAGGTTACAGGAGATTTTGGAGCCCTCTTCTTCCAGAGGAAAAAAGTGGGGAATTTCTTACTCTGGTCAAACATGCCCAGGATGTCTCTAAGTTTGTGAACCGTGCAACCTTTGATTGCTTTGAATTCATTAGCAGAACCTCTACTATTTCCATCGGTGCACATCGTATTGCCTGGCTTCAGGCATCAGACTTAGAACAATGGGTGCAAGATAAACTGGGAAACATCCCTTGCACAGGAGAAAGTCTCTTTGGCAAGACAAGGCCAATCAGATTTAATCTGAAAATACTACCTTGAACAGACTATCAAAGTCTACAGCCAACCCAGCAAAGAAAGTCAGTCAAGAAACCTTTTTTCAACAAGAAAGTGGTTTTACTCATCTTATACCCATCATGCTCACTGTCCAGTTCATGTTCCACAAAAGAGGCAGCAACAGACCAGACAGCAGAGGAAGCCACAAGTTCCAAGAACTCAACCGGCTCAGCAGACTCGGCCTCCTCAGGGTCTTTGACTCCTTCCTAGAGAACTTAGTCTTTCTGCCCCTGAAAGGTCCAGAGCTCCTTGCCATCCCCAGCAGGCTATGCCATTTTGCCAAAGATGAATACAAACAAACCTACTCCAGTGAACTGAAAAACACAGCTGTTCACAAAAAATGTCCACCAAAAATATATTAAACCTGTTGTTTGTTCTTTTTTGTCGAAGCGAGCCGGAGGAAGGTCAGTATGGAAACTTAACACACACCAGACGGCCAGCTGCTTTTTAATCAATAAGGTTTCTCCACCCAAAATTATAATTATTAAACACACTTATCTGACCATTGAAGACACCATTCAAAAAAGTCCATATCACACATGTTGCTCATAAGAAGATTACTTGGCACGACGTGCACGTTTTTGGGCATTCGCCCTGTATCAAGTGATTGACTTAGATCTCTGCATTTGGCAACAATGTTGAAAAAACGCCGTCGACGCGGCTCAGGTTGAAACATTAACACTGACTGAATGGACGCATTTAAAAGGAGAAACCAGCCAATAGAAGCAGGAGAATCCCCACCAAACAGGGAAAGCCCTGCCCTAATTGGATAGCTGAATGCAGCAACGTCATAAGACACTCTGCCAATCGATCTCTCGATTGAGCCCAGAAGGCTCCACCGTGTCAACAGAGAAAATCCATTTTTGTTCCAGGCATTGGAGTCTTCTCTCTCTGTCACCACCATGTGGGTTCAGTGGTACGTAATCTAAAATCGTCCAATGAAGATCCTCAAAGCCATGATGAAAAGCCAGACAATGGGACACTATAGGTGCTGATTCAATGCGCTGCCGTAAACGAGAAGCATGTTCAGCCAAGCGCTTCTTAATTTGCTGAATAGTCCTGCCTATATAGACCAAACCACAGGGGCATTGTAAAAGATAAACAACATATGAAGTACAAGGAGTGTACTTCAGAGCCATTTCAGAGCTCTTCGGGTATTCCAGGCCCAGCTCAGCTACAAGACAGTCCTGGTTCAAACCGACAATCAAGTAGCCATGTTCTCTGCGAACAAGCAGGGCGGAACGGGCTCTCTGTCGTTATGCAACAAAGCTTTGCGACTGTGGGCCCTTGCCAGAGAGCTTCAAATCCACCTTCTAGTGGTATATCTTCCAGGCATTCAAAATCTTGGGGCAGACAAACTCAGTTGAATACTGCTGCCACACGAGAATGGTCTCTTCACTCAGACCAACTTGCTTGTGTGTTGAATCTGGGGAACACCAGATATAGACCTCTTTGCAAGTCCACAGAATGCCATACTTCCCCGATTCTGTTCCAGAATTCCGGCTCAAAACTGTCAGGCAAGGGATGCTTTCCTCCTCCACTGGGGTCAAGACTTCCTCTATGCCTTCCCACCCATTCCCCTCATTCCCAAAACTTTGTTCAAGCTTCAGAGAGACAGAAGCCATATGATACTCATAGCACCACGTTGGCCACGACAAACGTGGTATCTTCTGCGTGTCTCTCGAGCTACACCTCTGGAGTTGGGATGTGCTCCAGATCTTCTGTCCCAGGAGAACGGGACTCTATTACACCCGAATCCCCAGTCCCTGCACCTCAGGGCCTGCTACTGAAAGTCTAGAATTCCTGGATATCAATTTTTCTCAACAGGTAAAGGATTGGCTTCCAGAAAGCCCTCCACAAGGCGATCTTATGCCTTTAAGTGGAAAAGGTTTTCTGTATGGTGTTCTCAAAGGAGACTTACCCCCCTTTCAGTGCCTGTGGAATCACTACTGGAGTATCTTCTCCATTTATCAAATTCTGGTCTTAAAACCAATTCAGTAAGGGTTCATCTTAGTGCCATTGCAGCTTCTCGCAAACCCATGGATGGACAACCTATTTCCTCTCATCCACTTGTAGCAAGATTTATAAGAGGTCTACTCTTAACAAAACCTCCTAGTAAGCCACCACTGGTGGCATGGGATCTGAATCTTGTTCTCGGGCCACTCAGGAAACCGCTCTTTGAGCCTTTCGCCACTACGCCTCTAAAGTTTCATTCGTGGAGGGTCATCTTCCTAGTTGCTCTCACTTCTGCAAGACACATCAGTGAGTTGCAGGCCTTAGTGGCGGATCCTCCCTATACAAGATTTCACCAAGATAAGGTAGTTCTTAGGACTCATCCTCACTTTATGCCAAAGGTTGTTTCCCCTTTTCATTTAAACCAAGTGGTTTACCTTCCTGTATTCTTTCCTAGGCCTCATGCTTTAGCTTTAGCTTTTTACCTGCAAAGAACTAAGTAGCATAGAAAATCTTCTCAGCTTTTCGTTGCTTTTGATTCTAGTCATTTGGGACTTCCAGTCTCCAAAAGAACTCTCTCTAGGTGGATTGCAAATTGCATATCCTTTGCATATGAGAGTAAGGGACTTTCTCTCGAGGGCCATGTCACAGCTCACAACGTGAGAGCAATGGCAGCCTTTGCTGTGTCCATTGACGGCATTTGTAGAGCAGCCACTTGGGCTTCGGTACACACCTTTACAGCCCACTATTGTTTAGACAAGAACTCCCGTCAGGATGCCTCTTTTGGCCAGGCTGTTCTCCAGCATCTTTTTCAAACTTAGTACAACTCCTACCCGCCGTCCCGGGTTTGGATGCCAGAGATCCATGGGAGAAAGCATGACCAATCTCACCATGGGTTTTCAGCTTCCTGGGGTCATCCCGCTGGCATCTCTTAGCTGGGGAGTCCCCATATGTGAAGACTACATTCCTGCTTGTTCCTGGAGATAGCGTAGTTACTCACCTGTAACAGGTGATCTCCGGGAACAGCAGGAATTAAGTCTTCACAACCCACCCACTTCCCCTAAGAGTTCTCTCTCTCTCTCTCCTTTTGTCTCAGCTATAAACTCAACTGAAGAGTGAGTGTTGGGAAGGCAGCATACAGGCGCTATGGGATGCTCCCAAAAGCTTTCCTATTGGACGCTGGGGAACATTCCTGCGTGTGCTCCGTCGGTACCGATGATACCCATATGTGAAGACTTAATTCCTGCTGTTCCCAGAGATCACCTGGTACAGGTGAGTAACTACGCTTTCTCCTGTTGAGTATAAGTGCATTCATTGGCTGCTCCTCACTGTTTCCTCACCCTACACCCCTCCTTGGGAACTCTGCTCTTCTGGCAGATCACTTCTGTCTGTGCCCTTCTCTTCCACTGCCAACTCCAGACTTTATGCCTGGAACAAACTGAATTAGTACATCAGACCTCATCTCTGGCTCTTTTCAAATCCAGGCTAGAAATTCACCTCTTTGAGGCTGCTTTTGGATCCTGATCCATGTAGTCTCTCTTGCTTTCAAACTGTTTTCTTTCCATTCCCTTAGACATATCCTAGTCTCCATATGTTCTGTTGTCTTGACTAGATTGTAAGCTCTGATGAGCAGGGACAGTCTCTTACTTGTCTGTACAGCACTGTGTACGCTTTGAAGCACTATACATATGATCAGTAGTAGTAATGTTTGTTGTGGCAATCCAGAAAACCAAGTATGCCTTCAAGATTGAGTCGGTAAACATATAAACTGATTCGTGGGTGTTCAAGCAGTCTCTTTGGAATTTTGTATTGATCCTTAGAAATAATATAAATACAGGTCCCTATCAAAGCCACAAAATGATACTTCATCCAACAAACTATTTGGCTTTACTTAATTTACCAAATTGCCGTATTCTTTAACTTAGCAATAATAAGGTGGAAACCAGACCTCAGAAACCTCAGCTAAACCCCCGGTAGTCACCTACCAACAAACTGGGGGTATAGCATTAGGTGAAACACATCAACTGTCTGTAATTTCCTAAACCACCGACAGAGTTCAATAGCCATAACACACACATTTTACAATCAATTTCCTACCATCTTAATAGATAAATTTATCATAAATGGCACATGATCTCCATCCTAAAACAGCAGACAGTAAACTCCCTGACGCCCCCTCAGACGTCCTTTCTTACGTTTCGCATCAGCTGTTTCAAGGGGATAAAATTGAATAAACAAACAAAATTGCTTAATACTCATACCACAAAATATAAACCTCCCATTCTTTTAAGCTGAACTAGGATAATATCATCTTACTAACCTAACTCGATCAAAAATTCATCAATCAAATCAAAAGGCTGAAGGGCAGATGGCAACCATTGTCCCTTCTACAGCTCGATTGTATCTACTGCTAACCACCTCAGCGAATGAATGTTTTAAAGTTACTTAAACCCCACCCATACTACCCAGCATCCAATCACTATAAGATTGCTGCACTTACACATTGGGATCCATCAGCACCTACCTGGATTCACCTATTCTCCAGGACCAAGCAGGAAGTCAGTCCTCACTTATGGGTGACGTCGGCGCCGACGGAGCCCTCGCGGAGCAATTTTCCCCAGCTTTCAAAGAAAGCCTTTGGGAATTGCAGCGCGCATGCGCGGTCGTCTTCCCGCCCGAGGGTGCCATCTTAGCCAGTCTTCTTTTTTCCGCGGAGCCCTACAGACGTCCCCGTCTTGTCCCCGCGAAAAATTTGATATTTCTTCATAATTTTATTACTTTTTCATTCTGTTCGAAGCAGGTCTTTTTCCCCCGCCCGGACTCGCGACGCCGGTCTCGAGTCCGCTTCTTCTTTTTTCGGTTTTTCTGACTTAGTCAGCTTTCGTTTTCGGTTTCCCTGGCAGCCCGGTCCTTTGACCTCGCCGGGGCCCGTTTTCCCCCGATGGCTGCCAGTGGTTTCTAGCGGTGTGGTCGGTGTGACCGAAATATGTCACTAACCGACACACACGACTTTTGCCTCCGCTGCCTGGGCCCGGATCATGAGGAACTGATCTGTGGGCCCTGCAGCAAACTGTCCTCAAAGGCGTTGAGGAGTCGGCGGCATCAGCGGGAGAGAATCTTCGCTGACCCCAGCCGTACCCGGACCTCGTCGGAGGCCTCCGCGTCGAAAGGCTCCAGCTCGGACCGTCGCCGGAGCTCCTCCGACAGGGGTTCTCCCTCCGGGGACCATCGTCGGAAGGTGAAACCCGCGAGGGCGGCGTCGGTGGACGCTCCTGGCTCCGCGAGGGCCAGGTCGCATAGCCCCGACAGCCGCCCCGGGTCCTTGGAGAAGGAACACATCCCGAAGCGACCTCGCCTGGAGTCGGAGATGCCTGCTCGGGTAAGTCCTGTGGTCCTTCTGGACTCGCCTCCGCGACAGCCGACGTCGGGCCCGACGCCGTCGGGGCCCGAGTCGGGGGCTGCTGGGTCACCTGAGCTCGGACTCAGGTTGACGGCCTTGGAGAGCAGACTGTCTGCCTTCATGGACCAGCAGCGGGCACTGCTCGCTGGCCTCGCTGGCGCCGCTGCCCCGACCGCCGGGACGTCGACGTCCAAGTCGACCCCGGAGACCGAGCCGATCCTCGAGTCAATGAGAACTCGAGTCGATCCTCGGTCGAGGTCACCCTCGGCCTCCCGTTCGGGACCGAGGTCACCGACGCCGACTCCCTCGACGTCGGGACGGCTGGCGCCGCACCCTGCCCGGGCCGACCCCACCGAGTCCTCGTCGGAGTCGGTCTGGGAGTCTGAGGAGGAAGAGTCACCTGATTCTTTCCGGACTCGGTGTGTCCCATCGGACTCACCGGGGTCCGAGCCTCGGAAGCAGTCCCCCCCGGAGGATGCCCGGTTCTCGGACTTCGTTAGGGATATGGCCAAGGCTTTGGCCTTCCCTGCGGATCCCGAGGAGGAGCCTCGAGCCGAAGAGCTTGACGCCCTCCAGTATGACTCTCCCGCGAGGGAGCACTTTACTGTGCCGGTTCCTCCTATGCTGGAACGACTACTCTTCCGCATGTGGGAGAGTCCGGCCTCCTCGCCGGTCCTGAGCAAGCGGGTCGATTCTATCTATCGGGTCCGCAAGAGCCCTGGCTTTCAGAAGGCACAGCTGCCACACCATTCCATGGTAGTGGAATCGGCCATGCATCGTCTTAAGAGCCAGAAGATGCACTCCTCGGTGCCTCCTGGAAGGGAAGCCCGTAACCTGGATGGCCTTGGTAAGAAGTGTTTCCAGGGCTCTATGCTTGCGTGTCGTGTCCAGACCTACCAGCTCTACATGGGCATGTATCTCCGGGATCTGGCTAAAGAGCTAGCCGGATTCTCCGCTGGTCTCTCCGAGGAGCCCTTGCGGAGGTTCCTAGCCTTGTCCACGGGCATTCGGGAATGCTCAAAGTTCATGTCCCGAGCAGCCTATGATGGCTTTGAGGCCTCGGCTAGAGTGGCCGCAGCCGGCATCGGTGCCCGCCGACAGGCTTGGCTTCAGTCGTCGGACCTTGAGCCCTGGGTACAGGACAAGTTGGTCGATGTCCCCTGCCGAGGCGAAAACCTCTTTGGCAAGCCCATGGCGGAAAAGGCTGCACAAATTGAGACTGAGACTCTCACCAGGACCAGGCTTTCTAGGAAGACCTCCGCCCCTTCCCAGAAAAAGAAGGGCTCGGGAAAAAGTCCTTTTACCCGAGGAAGGCGGCTACCTACAAACAGTACCCCCATTATCAGGCCCCTGCAGCTCCCCAACAGGGCCAGCAGGCCAAGGGACGGGGTAACGGGTCCCGTAGGCAGCAAGCCCCCAAGCCTGCACCACCAGCCCCTGCTCAGCAGGGTGGGGGTTTTTGACTCGCTCAGCATAGCCTCTCCCCCCCCGCTGGTTCCTCCCAGCACCGGAGGCCGGCTGGTTCACTTCGCCCACAGGTGGTCCAGCATCACCGCAGATGCCTGGGTACTTCAGATCGTGCGAGAAGGCTACCTTCTCCACTTCCATCAGGTCCCTCCCTCCTATTTTCCGGGAGAACCTTCGCGCCCCCCTCTGCACAGGGAGTTGTTCCTTCGGGAGTTAGCAGGTCTTCTGCAGGAACAGGCGGTGGAACCGGTGCCCCACCACCTGAGAGGTCAAGGCTTTTATTCAAGGTACTTTCTGATACCAAAGAGAACAGGGGGCCTCAGACCCATCCTGGACTTGCGCAACCTCAACAAGTTCCTTGTGCGGGAGAAGTTCAAAATGCTTACCCTTGGAATCCTTCTGCCCTACCTCCAGCAGGGAGATTGGCTATGCTCCTTGGATCTAAAGGATGCCTACACGCACATCCTCATCCACCCAAGCCACCGCCAATACCTAAGGTTTGTGGTGGCAGGAAATCATTACCAGTACAGAGTACTGCCCTTTGGCCTATCCTCCGCACCGCGAGTCTTCACAAAATGTCTCGCGGTCGTGGCGGCCCATCTCCGGCTTCACGGCCTCTATGTCTTTCCGTACCTCGACGACTGGCTCATCAGAGCAGCGTCCGCTCAGGAGGTCACCAACGCCACGTGCCGCACGGTGACTCTGCTGCAGCACTTGGGCTTTGTCATAAACTTCGCAAAGTCCACTTTGCTCCCCTCACAGGATCTCGAGTTCATCGGCGCAAGGCTGCACACTCCTCGGGCACGAGCGTACCTACCGCTCGACAGGGCTCAACGGCTCATGGACCTAGCCGACCGCTTTCGCAGCCAGCCCCTGGTCTCCGCCAGGCGCTTCCTGAGACTGCTCGGCCATATGGCTTCCACCGTCCATGTGACCCCCAATGCCCGCCTGAATATGCGGTCTGCTCAATGGTGTCTCCGCCAGCAGTGGCGACAAGCCACAGGCGGCCTGGCAGACCTAGTGCGCGTCTCCGAGCCGCTGCTCTCGTCTCTCCGGTGGTGGCTCCGGCAGCCGAACCTGATATTCGGAATGCCTTTCCAGTCACCTCAGCCGACCCGGGTGCTGACCACCGATGCATCCCTCCTGGGCTGGGGAGCACATTGCCAAGAGGCACGTACTCAGGGCCTCTGGACCACGTGGGAGTCTGCTCAGCAGATCAACTTCCTGGAGCTCAGGGCGATCCGCCTAGCTCTCAAGGCCTTCTCCCACCTGACTTCCCAACAGTCCGTCCTTGTCCAGACGGACAATCAAGTTGCCATGTTCTACGTGAACAAGCAGGGGGGCACGGGCTCCTTCCTCCTCTGCCGAGAGGCACAGAAGCTCTGCTCTTGGGCCGTCAGTCACGGCATTCTCCTCAAGGCAGTTTATCTCCCGGGCCAAGAAAATTGCCTTGCAGACAAACTCAGCAGGGTCCTCCAGCCGCACGAGTGGCGTCTGGATCCCTTGGTAGTTCAGAAGCTCTTCCTCAAGTGGGGTCTCCCCACGGTGGATCTCTTTGCCAGTCCTCACAACCGGCAGCTTCCTCGCTTCTGCTCTCGTCAGCCACACCCCCTTCGGGTTGCGGCGGACGCCTTTCTGATCTCGTGGTCGGGGAGCCTTCTGTACGCTTTCCCTCCCATCCCGCTGGTCTCTCGGACTCTTTTCAAGGTTCTCCGAGACAAAGCCTTCATGATCCTGGTGGCCCCTCGCTGGCCCAGGCAGCCGTGGTTTCCGCTCCTGCTGCAACTGGCGGTGGAGGATCCAATCCCTCTGGGGGTACAACCGGATCTCCTCACTCAGGATCAGGGGTCCCTTCTGCACCCCAACCTCAGGTCTCTCAACCTCATGGCCTGGCTGCTGAGAGGGTAGTCCTTGCTCCCCTTCTCCTGCCGGCGGAGGTGGAGGAGGTCGTCTTAGCTTCGCGTCGGCCTTCTACCCGCAAATGCTACGCCCTTAAATGGCGTCGCTTTGCAGTCTGGTGTACCCAACAGTCTCAGGATCCCTTCTCCTGCCCGGTGTCGGTGATCTTGCAGTACTTGCTGCACCTCTCTAATCTGGGACTTAAGTCCAACTCCGTCAAAGTTCACCTCAGTGCTCTTTCAGCACATCATGTGCCAGTGGACGGCAGACCTCTCTCCAATGACCCTCTCGTAGCGAGGTTTCTCCGAGGTCTCCTTCTACTTAAACCACCTCTGCGCCCGCCAGCGCCTGACTGGGACCTGAATGTGGTTTTGCAGCGGATCACCTGTCCGCCTTTTGAACCTATGGCTACCTGTTCTCTCCGTTTTCTGTCTTGGAAAACACTGTTCTTGATAGCCCTCACTTCCGCTAGACGCGTAAGTGAATTGCAGGCCCTCGTGTCTGATCCCCCTTACACTAGGTTCTACAAGAATAGGGTAGTCCTACGGACTCACCCAAAATTTCTGCCTAAAGTGGTCTCCCCTTTTCACATCAATCAGGAGGTGGTACTTCCAACCTTCTTTCCCAGACCACACTCCAGCCGAGCTGAAACGGTCCTCCATACCCTGGACTGTAGAAGGGCATTGAACTTCTACCTTGACCGTACGCGGGAGCACCGTAAAGCTGCTCAGCTTTTTGTGTCTTTTGACCCCAATAAATTGGGGCTCCCGGTCTCCAAGCGTACTCTGTCCATCTGGGTTGCGGACTGTATCTCTTGGGCTTATGGGGCAGCCGGACTCTCCTTAGAAAGTCGAGTCACGGCTCATTGCGTTCGGGCAAAGGCCACGTCAGTGGCTTACCTCCGCTCTGTTCCGCTGGCAGACATCTGCCGGGCCGCTACTTGGTCTTCGAGCCAGACTTTTGCGGTCCATTACTGTCTCGAGAGGGAGTCCCGTAGGGACAGTGCTTTCGGACAGGCAGTCCTCCGTAATCTCTTTGAGGTCTGAGCAACTCCTACCCTCCATCCCGGATGTGGGCTACCGGTGGGTGATAATTCAGCGAAGATTCTATCCTTCTGTGCTGCTGAGCTAGAGGGAGCTCATTTTTGTGCTTAGGGTCTCCGGTAGCCTTGAGCTTGGGAGTCCCATAAGTGAGGACTGACTTCCTGCTTGGTCCTGGAGAAAGCGTAGTTACTCACCTGTAACAGGTGTTCTCCAGGAGCAGCAGGAATCAGTCCTCACTACCCTCCCTCCTCCCCTTGGAGTTGCAATCGTCTGCTTATGTTCTTTTTTGCAAATTTTTATGCTGTCTTTTTTTTAGCTATGTCATCTGACTGGCTAAGATGGCACCCTCGGGCGGGAAGACGACCGCGCATGCGCGCTGCAATTCCCAAAGGCTTTCTTTGAAAGCTGGGGAAAATTGCTCCGCGAGGGCTCCGTCGGCGCCGACGTCACCCATAAGTGAGGACTGATTCCTGCTGCTCCTGGAGAACACCTGTTACAGGTGAGTAACTACGCTATCCAGAGTTACCAATAAAATGGACTGATTAGAAGCCCAATCTGATGCATTATTTAAGATCGGCAAAAAATGCATAGTATCGCGTATATATGAGGGAATTGTTACTAGCAATGGGTGTAAATAAGACCCCATGTTGACACTATGGGTCTATCTGGTGGATGTATTAAATCTTTATGAATTTTAGGTAACAAGTATAGTAAGAGAGGTTACCTTCAAGAATACCAGTTCTTTTTTTTTTTATAATTTCTATTTATTAATTTTCACAATAATCCAAGCATACACACTTGAAATGAAAATAAGGATACAGGTAACAAGGTCAGCAAAACATCCAACCCAATAGGAAATCAACATAGTAAGAAATCAAACAAAACCTGTTCCATCCACAGCCCTCTAAAGTGGGGGAGAGTCCAACTAAGAAATATAATTACACAAATAAGTGAGGAAAAAGAAAACTGGAGGGAAACAATCAGGCACTATCCTCTGCAGTGAACCTACACTGTATCAGAGGGACGATGGGAATTAATGAAGGCAAGCAACTGAAATGGATCGTAAAAAACATATGTAGCGGAAGTCATTTTGATAATACATTTTGAAGGAAATTTAAGAAAAAACTGAGCACCCAACAACTACACAGCAGGACGTAAAAGTAAAACTTCCCATCTACGTTTCTGGGTTACTCTTGCAAGATCAGGAAAAACCCGTACAGTCAAACCCAGAAAGGCAGTGTCCCTTTTCCGAAAAAACATTTTAAGAAACCAATCCCTGTCTGAGGCTAGTGCAAAAGTTGCAATTAAAGTTGCAGGAGTAACAGTATCCCCTAAAGAAGTTTCCAACAAAGCTGAGACATCCAGGGAATCAGCAACATTTACCCCAGGTATATCCCCACCCCCCACTATTTTCTTTCTAATAGGAAGATAATAAACCTTAACCAACGGGGGTGTGACTCTACAAGTACCCCCAGTATTTCCAACATATATTTCTTAATCATTTCCTTCGACCCCACAGAGGGGGCCTTTGGAAAATTAACCAACTGCATATTGGAATAACGGGAATGGTTTTCCAGCATTTCTAAACGCAGTTGCATTGCCATAGAGTCCTTTTGAAAACTTTGTCCCGAATCTTCAACCAGGGTTATTTTCTGCTGCAAATCAGAAACGGAACTCTGCACTGCCGAAATTTCCAACGTGTGTTGTTGCAAAAGTCCAGTATGATCCTGAAGTTGTGTAGAAGCCAACGAAATCTGAGGAGCCAAAAGTTCACCTAATTTGACAATAGCCGACCAAATCGTTTCAAGGGTAAATTCCTCAGGATTCTGGAGAGGAAAGGAAAATGAAACAGCTACTCCCTCTGCTCCAGCCTCCATTCTCCCTCGTCCAACTTCCAAGACAGTAGAGACCCCTAGGGCCACCGTAGATGACTCACTGGATGCGACGGGGCTAACCGGGGCTAACCGCGGCAAACCTGCCGCTCTGAAGAACCGGCGTCCCTCCGCTCCCCACTCCCCTTCCAGAAACCAGGGGAGGGCTCGCCGTCGGCACCGAGCTCCCGTTCAGCAAAGGCACTTTAAGGGGCCACCACTGCTCCGGTGATGAGATGTCGGGCCCGGAGCCACCCGCCGAACTCAAATCAGCCAAGGGAGTCCTAGGGCCACTAATCGCCGGTTCTTGACCTGACCGCTGCCGCGGGACTACAAAGGCATCAAGCGGACCAACCGCAGAAGGTAACGGGGTCGAGGTAGCAGGGGTAGAGGAGGGCTTCTTTGCCCCTTTTGCTTTCCTTTTCCCCATAAATCAGGAACAGAGCCACGCAGCACTCCCTTCAGAACGCCATCTTGGAAGCTCCCACCAGTTCTTTTTTAGATATAATATGCATATGATATGCCTTGGTCGTCAAATCCTTAATCTTATCCTGCAACTCCCTAGTAGGATCAGTTGTTAGTTTTACATAAACAGTTAAGTCTGATAATTGGCGATAGGCTTCATTCAAATAATCCCGTCTATTTAAAAGCACAATCCCACCCCTTTTATCAGCACGTTTTAAAACTACATCCAAATTATCCATGAGTTCCTTCAAGGCTGATCTTTCCTCTATAGACAAAACATTTCAAACTTTTTTTAGCTTACTATTCTCTAAGTTAGTAATATCTTGTAAAACCAGTTGTTTATATACAGACAGATTAGGATGTGACGGCCCTGGTGAGTTCCAAGTGGATTTAAACGGTAAAGCAACCCGACCTACTGATACACTCCCAGGAGTATCAGAAATCACAATAATAACATCTTGCTCATATTCCCCCTGGGTTGCAAAAAAGTTAAGATTCAATTTTCTCATAAATTTCTCAAAGTCAAGGCGAAATTGAAAAGGATCATAATATGATCTAGGAACAAAAGAGAACCCTTTTGCTAATACATGTAATTGAACATCCATCAGCTGAATATGACAGGTTAATTACTAAGGAAGAAGCATCAGATGCATCAGACACTACTATTCCAGTCAATTCTTGTCTTGACCTTATTGATTTTTCTTCTTTTTTTGTCGCCCTTCGTCCAAAAACTTATCTTGCACTCGTGATCCACTGGAATCATCAGATGACCAGTCAAGAAACCTTCTTTTGAACTTTACGATCCTTTTAACGATTTATATTGTGCCATGGATAAACATAGCCTGTTGTATAATCGTCATAATCTCTCTTTAATTTTACCTTCATAATGTCAGTCTGTAATTGATTACTTTGCTTATCCACTTCAGAGAGTTGATGTTGAAACTTCTGATGTCTCCGCTCCTTTAAGGTGGTCTATGGTCTTCGTGATATCATCCCGAACTACTTCAAGCTGTTCCAACATGTCAACTGTTAAAACCATTAGATCCAATGAGCATTTATTCAGGATTTTATCCCATTTCTCTAAAAATAGTTGATCAGAAGCAAATAAGCAAGGTTATTTATAGATACGTAATCCTCTTGGAATATGTTGTCGTTTAATATATTCTACTAGTGAAAACCGATGCAACTCAGTATGGGTGGGGTTTAAGTAACTTTAAAACAGTCATGCGCTGTGAGGTGGTTAGCAGTAGATATGATCAAGTTGTAGAAGGGACAATGGGTTGCCATCTGCCTTTTGATTTGGTTTAATTTTTGATCGAGTTAGGTTAGTAAATTATTATCCTGGTTCAGCTTAAAAGAATGGGAGGTTTATATTTTGTGGTATGAGTATTAAGCAATTTTGTTTGTTTTTTCAGTTTTATCCCCTTGAAACAGCTGATGAGAAACGCAAGAAAGGACGTCTGAGGGGGCGTCGGGGAGTTTACTGTCTGCTGTTTTAGGATGGGGAGATCATGTGCCATTTGATAAATTTATCTATTAAGATGGTAGGAAATTGATTGTAAAATATGTGTTATGGCTATTGAACTGTCGGTGGAAGGTGGTTTAGGAAATTACAGACCGTTGATGTGTTTCACCTAATGCTATACACCAGTTTGTTGGTAGGTGACTACCGGGGGTTTAGCTGAGGTTTCTGAGGTCTGGTTTCCACCTTATTATTGCTAAATTAAAGAATACTGCAATTTGGTAAATTAAGTAAAGCCAAATATAGTTTGTTGGTTGATCCTTAGAAATACAATATAAATGCAATTTGAGTGTTTTGTTCCCAGGTGCCATGCGGTGCAGCAGCACCAGCAAAAGGACTATATCCTTTCTTGGTCTATGCCTAACTCTTACATGCAGAGACTGTGTTTTCTCCCTTTTCCATAATACACTTCTTTTTCAAAGAAAGGGAAGCTGCAAAACTAGAAGGCATAAAATGAAACTGCAAGGAAGTAAACTTAAAAGCAATATCAGGAAATACTTTATCTCCAGGAACAAGCAGGAATGCAGTCTTCACATAAAAGCGAATATCACTGACTAAGCCCATGTGGAAACACTCCCTAGAGCTCAATATGAAAGCCTCTGGGAGCACTCCACGGCGTGTGTGCATCTGCCTTCCCAACTCCTTTCCTCAGTTCTTCATTTTCTAAGTACCCAGAACACATCGTTCCCGGCCCAGAAAAATCTTTTTTTTGTGTGGTTGTGCCTTCCCTCAGATGCCGGTCCTGCTAAATCTTTATTTTATTTTCAAATTTTCTTTACTTTGATTTTCTTCATGTTTTTTTTACCTCCAGACTAGGCCTCCAGGCTTCCATAGCCTTCTCTTTAACCTCAAAAACAACTTTTTCAAGGCATGGAAAAACCAGCTAGTGGTTTTAAAAAATGTACTAAGTGCTTTGGTACTATATCTGGTCACGGATAAACATGACTGGTATCTAAAATGTTTAGGCCCTGAGCATCAACCCAATTCATGTCCTTTGTGTCAGCAAATGTCAGAGAGGCCTTAAGAAATGAGTCAGACAATATGGATTGTTGTTTGCCTCTGACTCTGTTTCAGTGGCTTCCACTTCGAGGGTATCAACTTCCTCTTGTGGGTCTCTAGTTTCTTCAAAGTCCAAACATAAAAGTAAGTCAAAATCACTAGCTGCTCCCAAATCCTCAGCATCGAAGACTGATACAAAAGCCAGAGAGAAGTCCCATCTAAGCATCAAGACTCCCCTACAGGTACTTTGGATGTAGACCGCCCAGCCAAGGAGTCCCAACGGGAGGATCTGTCCTCCAAAGCACAGGTGAGGCTCTGGGACGCTCCCAAGGCATCGATCTCCGGAGAGCTACCAGTTCCATGTTCTGGGACGGTGACTCTGAGCCCCATAGGTGACTCCACCCAGACATTGGCCATCTCCCTAGACCAGCACATGCTGACTCTCTAGAGGAGTTTGGCAGCACTCCTGGCAGCTTTGGTACTGATAACATAGAGAACTCCAGGAGTCTGCACAGAGTCTACAGCCAGGGGCATCGGACCTGATACCGCATAGTCAGAGCCCCTGACATACATACCTTCATTGGAACCGATCGATCGATACCCTCTGTAGCCAACAAACTTAAGCTGACAAGGCTTTCTGTTCCAATACCTCCAAGTATCTGTATCAGCATCGCAGTCGAACCCAAGACTGATGATACTTCGATTTCTTACCAGAAATCCCAGTTCTTCACAATCTGAAGAGGGGTCACTCAATTAACGAGAATTCCCGGATACTCCTTCGGACCCTTCGTTGCCTCAGAAATGGTGTCTCTCCCACCAGAGGATATCCTTCAGGACTTCATTTGTGATATGGCAGAAGGACTCTCCATCACAGCAGCATCGGAAAAATAATATAGGGCAGAGGAATACCCTCCCATGCCGAAAGAGGCAACTACATTACCAGTGTATCACATCCTACAGGAGCTAATGCTCTGCATGCAGGAGGCCCCACTCCTGGTTCCGCCTATCAGTAAGAAACTCAATACCAAATACCAGAATGCCCAGACTTCCAAAAACCTCAGCTCCCCCACCACTCAATGGTGGTAGAATCAGCAATGCACCGAATAAAGAGCTCTAAGAACCATTCATCCATGCCACCTGGTAGAGGCTAGAGGACATTTGATGTCTTTGGGCATCGATGCTTCCAAGCATGCTTGTTGGCCTCCAGAATCAACTCTTACATCCTGTACGTGTCTGAAGGATGTTACCAGGGATCTGGACACTTTCACCCCCATGATCCCTGAAGATAAGTAGAGTGCATTCCAGACACTCATCAAACAAAGCCAGAATACTTATAAATTTCTTACCAGGGCCTCTTGATGCTTTTTAAATCAACAAGCAGAGCCTCAGCAGTCTGCACTGGGGCACACAGAATGGCCTGGTTACAGGCCTCAGACCTTGAACAATGGGTCCAGGATAAGCTGGCTATCATCCCCTGTACTGGGGAAAACCTGTTTGGCAAAGATTGAGACAGATCATCTCACTCTGAAATGCTTTTCCAGGAAAACAGCTGAGCCATCCAAGAAATCTTTCTGCTCTCTATCAGCCTCAGCAAAAACAGCAGGGCCCTTGCCACCCCAAGGCTCAACCAGCTGCATAGGCACAACCTGTGCCTGGTTTTTGACTCCTTCCTGGAGAGCATTGCCAATCTACCTGTGGAGGGTTCCTGGCCCCTCCACATCACAGGCAGACTTTGTCATTATGCCTACAGGTGGCACCTTGTAACATCAGAGCAATGGACACTCCAGATTGTCAAAAGGGGGGTTATCAGCTTCACTTTGAGACCTCCTCCTCCCCCCCCCCCCCCCAGCATCACAGGGGAGTATCCCATGCATCCCCTTCAAAGCAAATTCTTAAAAGAAGAGGTTACCACCCTGTTATCCCAGGGTGCCATAGAACGAGTTCCTCCTCAAGAAAAGTTGGGCTTCTACTCTCCCTATTTTCTCATTCCAAAGAAGGCAGGAGGATTCAGGCCCATCATGGATTTGAGACCTAAAGTTCATGGTCTGAGAAAAATTCAAGATTTCTCTAGGAACTTTTCTTCTGTACCTCCTGAGATACGATTGGCTATGTTCTCTAGACCTAAAGAAGGCGCACATGCATTTACTGATGCATCCATGCCACAGACAGTATCTGCACTTCATGTTTCAGGAAAACCATTATCAATACCGTGTTCTTCCCTTCAGTCTAGCCTCTGCCCCAAGAGTCTTCCCAAAATGCATGGCAGTAGTCGCTGCCTACTTATACACCTTGGGAGTATTTGTCTTCCCTTACTTAGATGATTGGCTGATCAAGAGAGATACTCCTCAAGAGGTAAGAGACTCCCTTCATCGCACTATCATGGTGCTCTATCACCTGAGATTCATCATAACCTTCCCAAAGTCTCACCTCCATCGTAACAGCTAGAGTTCATAGGAGTGCTCCTAGACACTCAATAGGCCAGAGCTTTCCTCCCACAGGATCACTGCGCCCACCTCATCGAGCTGGCAAAACGGATACAAAAGCAAACACAATTAACAGCTCGAGAGATGCTATGAGCCTTAGGACCCATGACCTCCATGGTCAGTGTTGTCCCTTATGCTCGATTACACATGCGACAAGCGCAATGGACTCTATTTTCTCAATGAACACAAGCAAAGGGGTGTACCAGAGACAAGATCCAGATCACCCCTCAACTGATCCCTTCAGTGATGGTGTTCCCCACTAAACCTACTCATCAAGTCACCTTTTCAGATGCCTCCACCTCAATGCACTCTGATGGATGCTTCCAATCTGGGTTGGGGAGGCACATCTGGATAACCTGACCACACAAGGAATGTAGACACCACAGGAATCTACACTGCAGATCAACCTGCTAGAGCTACAAGCACTGACAAATGTTCTTCGGGTTTTTTAACATCAACTTTCACGGCAACCTGTTCTAGTCAGCACAGACCACCAAGTTGCCATGTTCTATGTAAACAAACAGGGGGAATGGGGTCCTGTCCCCTCTGCAAGAAAGCGATTCACCTATGGTCCTTTGCTATCTCTCACCGCATTCACCTCAGAGTGGTGTACTTCCCAGGCAAGCTCAATGTACTTGCGGACTAGCTGAGCCATAGCCTTCATCCACACGAATGGACCTTGCATTAGGGAAACAGCTGCTCAGATCTTCCAGACATGGAGGACCCCACTCATAGTTCTTTTTGCCATTCCACAAACACACAGCTTCCACTCTTCTGTTACAGGTTTCTGTCAATGCACCGACGGGCCCCAGACTTCTTCCTTCTCCACTGGGGACAGGGACTGATACCCAAAATGTTGTTCAGGTTACAGGCCAACAAGGGCTCAGTGATTCTCATAGCCCCCTTTTGGCCTTGTCAACTGTGGTTTTCTCTGCTTCTTCACCTTGCTGACTCAACCAGTCAACTTGGGATGTGCACCTGACTTCCTCTCTCAGGACCACAGGACGCTCCTACATCCCAATCTTCACTCCCTACACCTGATAGCTTGGCTGCTGAAGGGGTAGTACACACCGACCTCTACCTACCACAGGCATTCATGGATAGAAACATGACGGCAGAAAAAGAACACATGGCCTATCTAGTCTTCCCTTCCATATCAACTACAATAGTCCCCTTTTTATCTTTAAAGATACTCTGTGTTTGTCCCAGGCATTTTTGAATTAAGATACTTCATGTCCACCACCTCCACTAGGAGACTGTTCCACACATCTACCGCTCTTTCCTTAAGGAAATATTTCTGCATATTACTCCTGAGTCCATCCCCTTTCACTCTCATCCTGTCTCCCCTCGTAGCAGAACTTGCCTTCAATTGAAAGAGATCCTCCTGTGCATTTATGCCATGTAGTTATTTAAATATCTTTATCATATCACCCCTATCCCGTCTTTCCTCTAAAATATATATATTAAGATCTTTAAGTCTGTCCTCATATGCTACATAATGAAGACCACTAACCATATTAGAGCCACCCTCTGCACCGACTCCAACTTGTTTATATCCTTTTGAAGGTGCGGTCTTCAGAATCGCACCCAATACTCCAAATGAGGTTGTATCAGAGACTTATACAGAGGCATTATCTTTTTTTCTGCTAGTCATTTCTCTCCCTATACATCCAAGCATCCTTCTGGCTTTCGCAGTCGCCTTTTCTACCTGTTAGCTACTTTAAGATCGTCAGACACAATTATGCCCAGGTCCCACTCTTCTTTTTATGGACAGAAGTACCTCACCCCTATACTGTACTGTTCCTTTGGATTTTTGCAGCCCAAATGCATGACCCTGCATTTTTTAGCATTAAATTTCAGACGCTAAATTCTAGACCAAGGTGGAACGGTGCAAAAAGGAGGCCTCGAAGTCGTCTGGGGCCCGTGCCCGGTTGCTTAGCCCCCTTCGGCGTTCCCAAGAATCGGACAAGGAGTGGCTCCGCAAGGTACCTTGCAGAAAAACAGAGGCCTCTGGCAAAGGCGCCCAGTCTCCTGAGGGACGTCCCAGTGAGGACCCCCCTATCCTCCTCAACGCCTGATCCAGTGACCCCGGTATCAGCGTCCCAGGGCCCCATGCCCGTATGGGAGTCCTGTATGCTGGCGGTAGAATGCAGCATTTCTGTGTTCATTGCTTCTCAGCAGGCGCTCACAGCCAGCTTTTCTGACTTGCACCCGGAGACCGTGGGTCCCTTGTGTGGGACACCCAAATCCGTCCAGGAAACCCCCGAGAGCCACGGGCCTCATGAGGGTCCTCGATGTCTGTCTTTCTCGCTTCCCCGTTCTTCGGGGGCGAGATCATCCAGGGCCTCCAGCCATGGCGAACTGCCCAGCTCGGATCCCTTGACCGATTTTCTCAGACTGGGAATCCGATGGGGACACATCCCTGGAGACCCACCGGGATCTTCCGTCAGACCCCTCGCTGCCTGTTCTCCAGCGACGTTCACCACCTGAGGACACCTCCTTTTTGGTGCTTGTTCGGGACATGGCTTGGGCCCTCAACCTGGTCACCCAGCCTGAGGAAGACCCCCATGCTGAAGAAGTTGATATTCTTCAGTACAAGGCCCTGCCCAGGGAATCCCTCACCGTGCCAGTGCTGCTGATCCTCTCCCGGCTATTGCTCTGCCTGTGGGAGGTCTGGCCTCGGTCCCCATTGTGAGCAAGCACCTTGACACAATGTACAGGTTGCAGCGAGGGCCAGGCTTCCGAAAGACTCAACTCCCACACACCTCGATGGTGATGGAATCAGCCATGAGGAAGCAGAAAATCCCATATCCCACTTCTCAGTCCCACCGGGCTGAGAATCGAGAGCCCTTGATGCCCTGGGCCGCAAGGCCTTTCAAGGTTCCATGCTCTCTTGTCGCATCCAGGCATACCAATTATATATGGATATGTTCCTCCATAACTTGGCAAAATAACTTGGAGGCTTCGCTGCGAGCCCCTCGATAGGTTCCACGCCCTGTTGAAATCGGTGGCAGATTGCTCCAAGTATATTTCTCGAGCCTCCTATGATGGCTTTGAGACATCTGCTCGGGTGGGGGCCGCGGGCATCGGAGCCTGCTGCCAGGCTTGGCTCCAACCTTCGGATTTGGAGCACTGGGTGCAGTAGAAGCTCCTGGACATACCCTGCCTCGGCGAACAACTTTTTGGCAAGCCAATGGAGGAGAAGGCTGCGGAGATCGAGATGGAGTACATCACTAGGACCCGTCTCTCCCACAAGATCTCGACGCTGCCTCGGAAGAAGCAACCTGCCAAGAAGCCCTTCTTCCCCAGGAAAGGCCTCCAGTTCCGTGGCTACACGCTGTACCCGGCTCCCACAGTGACCACTTCTGCACAGGGAAAGCCCGGACAAAGTCACCGTAAACCAAAGGGCCCGAAGGCTCAAATGCCAGCTTCCCCAAAACCACCTCAGGGGTTTTGACACCAGCGGCATAGCCCCTTGCCCTCCAGCGCCACCACAGCAGCAGCAGCCAGTGGGGGGACGCCTATCCTGTTTCACCCCGTCGTGGGCGCTTATCACCTCAGACACCTGGGTCCTCCGGGAGGGCTATCGCCTCCACTTCAACAGGCTTCCACCCCCTTTCTCCCCGGCAGAGCCTCCTCAACTCCCTGCACCCCAGCTTTTGCTGCAGCAGAAATTACACTCCCTCCTTGTTCAACGGGCAGTTGAGAAGGTCCCTCCCCACCTTCGAGGTCGGGGCTTTTATTCCTGGTACTTCCTTGTCCCGAAAGACAGGGGGTCTGCGGCCCATCCTCAACCTCGACAGGCTAAACAAGTTCCTGGTGCAGGAGAAATTCAAGATGTTATCTCTTGGCGTGCTGCTGCCCTTCCTCCAGCAGGGCGACAGGCTATGTTCCTTGGATCTAAAGGATGCTTACGCCCATATCTTGATCCACTCCCAACACAGGCAGTACCTGCATTTCAGGGTGCAGGGAGAGCACTTCTAGTACAGGGTGCTCCCCTTCAGCCTTGCATCCGCTCCTCAAAGTGCCTCGCCAGGGCATTTCAGTGTTTCCCTACCTCAACGACTGGCTCGTTATGGGCTCCTTCATCGAGAAGGTCCGGCAAGCGATGTCATGCACTGTCCTCCCCTTGGAAAGCTTGGGGTTCTTGGCCAACTACCCAAAGCCTCACCTCGAGCCAGCACAGGCTCTCGAGTTCATCGGAGCATGCCTCGATACTCAGCAAGCCATGGCCGCCTTGCTGATGGTTCGCTCCACCTGCCTCCAAGCTCTGGCGGCTCATGTCCAAAGTGCCCACCAGGTCACTGCTCGGTCCATGCTACGTCTCTTAGGCCACATGGCCTCAACAGTGCATGTGGTTCCTCACTCCCGCCTGCACATGCGGACGGCCTAGTGGTGTCTCAGCTCCCAGTGGAGTCAATCCCTCAGACAGCTCAGGGACCCCATTAGGATTCTTCCTGACCTTAGTTTGTCCCTGAACTGGTGGAAAACCCCCTGCAACCTCTTGCAGGGATTGCCCTTCCAGGCCCCACAGCATGAGGTGGTACTGACCACGGATGCTTCCCTTTTAGGGTGGGGGGGAGCCCATTGCGAGCCTCTCTGCACACAAGGACAGTGGTTGCCTGTGGAGGCTCAGCAACAGATAAACCTGCTAGAGCTCCGAGCCATCCGGTGGGCCCTGAGGGCCTTTGAGAATGTCCTCAGCAGGAAGTCGGTTCTGGTGCAGACCGACAACCGGGTAGCGATGTTCTACATCAACAAGGAGGGGGCACGGGGTCGTGCTCCCTCTGCAGGGAAGCAGTTCTCATCTGCTCCTTTGCTGCCTGGCGGAGGATGTCCCTCAAGGCGACGTACTTCCCGGGTCAGGAGAATGGCCTGGCAGGCTCAACAGAATCCTTCGTCCCCACGAGTGGAGCCTGGATCCCAGAGTGGCAGGCTGGCTGTTCCTACGTGGGGACATTCCAGCGATAGACCTCTTCGCTAGCCCCCAGAACACACAATTCCCTCGCTTCTGCGGCCCAGTAGCACACCCGGGCAGGGAGGGCCCCAATGCATTTCTTCTAGAATGGTTCTCCAGTCTCCTATATGCATTCCCTCCTTTCAACCCTCATTGCGAGGACTCTCTTCAAGGCTTAATGGGATGGGCCATCCTTGATTCTTGTGGCCCCCTCGGCAGCCTTGGTTCCCACTCCTGCTCCGGCTATCGTCAGAGCCTCCGATTCCCCTGGGCTCTGCCAGGGACTTGCTGACGCAGGAGGAGGGTAGGGTACTGCACTCAAACCTACCCTCCCTATCCCTCAGAGCCTGAACGGGTCTCTAGCCCTTCCGGAGGAGGTCGAGGAAAGCCTCCTGGCCTCAAGGAAGGACTCCACTAGGCAGGCTTATGCCTTTAAGTGGAAACGCTTCTCAGTCTGGTGCTCAGAGCTCCAGATTGACCCCTTCTCATGCCCGGTTCAGTGGGTTCTCCAGGACCTTCTCCACCTCTCGAGGGAAGGGCTGAAGTCTAACTCTGTTAGGGTTCATTTGAGCGCCATATCGGCTCTTCATCTCCCTCCCTCTTGGGGCAACCACTATTCTCCCGCTTTATGCAGGGCCTTCTGTTATCCAAGCTGCCCATCTGTCGTCCTCCGGTGGAATGGGACTTGAACATGGTGCTCACGCAGCTCACTCGTCCACCCTTCGAGCTGATGGTGACATGTTCACTCCAGCATTTGTCCTGGAAGGTGGCCTTCCTTGTGGTGCCGAATCAGTGAGCTGCTGGCGCCCCTTAGACCAGGTTTTATCGGAACAGGGTGGTCCTCCGGACGCACCCTAAAGTTCTTACCCAAGGTCGTGTCGGCTTTTCAATTCAACCAAGAGATAGTGCTCCCGACCTTCTTCCCGAGGCCCCATGCCGATCAGGCGTTGGTGGCTCTCCACACCATCGACTGCAAGCAGGCCCTCGCCTTCTACTTGCAGTGTACGCAGACTCATCTCAAGTCTGATCGGCTCTTCATGACCTACTATCCCAATAGGCAGGGGCAAGCAGTCACCAAGTGCACCCTCTCTGTTTGGGTGGCGGATTGCATCGTGTTGACCCATGCGAAGGCGGGCGTCCCTCTGGATCGTCAAGTTGCTGCACATGGGGTCCGAGCCAAAGCGGCCTCGCTGCGCTCTGTGCCCATGATGGACATCTGCCAGGCAGCAACCTGGTCTTCTACGAATACCTTCACCACACACTACTGCCTGGAGAGGGAGTCCTGCTGGGATAGCGCCTTCGGCCAGGCTGTACTCCATAATCTATTCAGGGTATAAGCAGCTCCTGCCCTCTGCCCCTTCTCACGGCTACCGAGCGCTTTACCCTGAGAACTCGGGCTCCTTCAGGCTTCTGCTTACAGCCTCGCGGAGGCGCTTTTTGGTTACAGGTTCGGTAGCCTGTAGCTAGGTAATCCCATAAGTGAGGACAGACTTCCTGCTTGTTCCTAGAGAAAGCATAGTTACTCACCTGTAACAGATGTTCTCCAGGGACAGCAGGAGAATCAGTCCTCACTACCCTCCCACCTCCCCTGAATTGCTGAATTTTTTGTCCTTCCCTTGCCATCTGCTTGGTAGGGCTCAAGCTAAGGGACCTGACTGAGCAAGATGGTCTCTTGGGCGGGAAGAGGACCACACATACGTGGTAGCAATCCCAAAAGTTTTCTTTGAAAGCTGGGGAATTGCACCGCTTGGGCTCTGTTGGTGCCGCTGTCACCCATATGTGAGGCCTGATTCCTGCTGTTCCTGGAGAACACCTGTTACAGGTGAGTAACTATGCTTTATAGCAAGAGGATAGAATCAAATTAAACTTAATTATCTTTTATACTTCAACAAATAAAGTGGGTGTGACCAGCACAGAGCGTCAGATGCAATTGCTCTAGTCACCTTACTGGGCAGACTAGATGGACCATGCTGGTCTTTATCTGCTAACATATACTGTGCTATGTATGGCATACTGTTTCTATTAACTGTATAAAATGTTTGTGCTGACCCCTAAGGATAATTAAAATGCAAATGATCATGCTGGTTCACGGTAGTAGAATACAACTTGACCAGTGTATTTACTGTTTACTGCATCAGGAATTATTATCCAAGTGTAGCCTCAAGCAATTCTTTTCAAGTTATTATAACCGATCTGTTTAAAAGTACCAATTGCATGTTTGCTGCATCTAAAATGGATTACGGTTGTATTTTCTGGAATTTCCTCCTTTGTTTTTATTATCTTTATTTCCAAATAGAAAATATTAAAATAAAAAAAATACAATTTGATAGCCTTTCACGGGACCAAATTCATATATTTCTTGACCGAGTTGTCAGGACCTGATTCGGATCTACCAATGAAGGGCATCTCAGCTACTGAAGAAATGTATGAAGTTAATCCTAGAAAAAGATGGCACCTTGGGTTTTCATCTAAATAGAAATTACACTTACCTGCTAATTGTTTCTTGAACCCAAGTTCAGTCCTCCACCGGGTAGTGTACCTCCTCCTGCAGCTTGGAGACTGGGCATGTCAAAATCGTGACATCACTGGATGTAGCCTGCTGGTCTCTCCCATCAACCCCAGTGAACTATGGACAAAGCAGACTCAAAGGAGCAACAAATAAGTAGCTATAATTTTAATTTCAACTGTACAATCAACATTAACTGTTAAGTAACTCTAAACTATCGCTTCTTCTTGCACATTCCCTGTCCCACCCCCTGAGCCGAGTAAGTGAGAAGGAAGACAAAGGAGGTCAGAAATAAAGAATCACAGCAATCCTGGGACTATTAAAGTTTTCCCACTATCAAACTGGTGCTCCTCTCGCAACTGAAAACCAACCTGTGAACTGATCACCCCCTGGGCGGGAATGAGGACTGAACTGAACTGGAGTTCCTCAAGGAACAACAATTACCAGGTAAGTGTAATTTCTATTTCCTTATCATTCCTCCAGTTCAGTCCTCCACAACTGGGATGTATTGGAGCAGTAACCATTGGAAGGACCTTTCCACCCGGATTGCAACACGGCTGACCCGAAACAGGCATAATTCACTGCCAGAACGTCTAGACGGTAGTGCCTACTGAATGTATGAAGAGATGACCAAGTGGCCACTCTCCAAATCTCCACCGGTGGAACCAAACAGTGCTCCGCCCATGACATCGCTTGCGCTCTAGTAGAGTGAGACTGTAACCCCGCAGACACTTGACGACCTTGCAAAATATATGCTAATGCAATTGCTTCCTGGACCCATCTGGAAATAGACGCTTTAGCCGCCGCTTCCCCTTTACGGGGCCCTCCGAAGAGAACGAATAGCCGTTCAGATGTGCGAAAGGGCTGAGACCTTTCAGTATCGCCGCAACACTCTTTATATGTCCAAGCGGCGTAGAGTACGGTCCGAGACGCTCCCTTCTATGGATCCTAATACTGACAAAGAAACCGCTTGATTCAAGTGAAATGGAGAAACTACTTTAGGCAAAAATGACAGAACTGGCCGCAACACTACCTTTTTCCTAGAAAAAGACAAAAACGGTTCCTGACAGGACAACGCCTGCAGCTCCGAAACTCGCCGAGCAGATGGTCACCAAAAACACTGTTTTTAAAGTTAAATCCTTAATGGAAGCCTGGTGTAAGGGCTCAAAAGGTTCCTTAGTTAAAGCCCCCAACACCAAATTGAGAGCCCATGGTGGCACCACTCTTCTGTGAGCGGGCCGAAGCCTGGACACTGCTTTAAGGAAACCCACCATATCGCTGTGAGAACCCAGGGCCACTCCTTGAACCTTACCTCTATAGCAAGACAGAGCTGATAGCTGAACTCTCAAAGAACTGGCTGCCAACCCCTTATCAAACCCATCTTGTAGGAAGCTTAACACAGTGGGAACGGATACCGTAGCAGTGCAAACCTGTCGCCATGTCCACCAGTCCTCAAAGATATGCCATATGCGCATATAAGCGAGGGATGTGGACTTCTTTCTGGCATGAAGTAAGGTCACGATGACCGCTGCCGAGTAACCTTTTCTCCTTAACCTCACCCTTTCAATGACCAAACCGTAAGCGAGAACCGATCCACCTGAGGCATTCGAAGCGGACCTTGAAGTTGTGGGCAATCAAAACGGACCCTGAAGTTATGGGCAATCTCCAAGGATCCCCTTCGAGCAGCCGCACTAGATCGGCATACCATGGGTGTCTTGGCCAATCCGGGGCCACTAACAGCACACTTCCTCAATGGGCTGAATCACTCACCCTATGAGTGCCCACGGGTGAAACACAGGAGGCCCGACGATGGTATAATGTTGAATCAGGGCCTCAATCCCCTCTGACATCCTCTCTCAATGCCTGCTGTAGAAGCGATTCATCTTTGCTGATTGAAAGGTCACCATGAGATCCATAATCAGTGGCCCCCATCTGCGGACTATTTGAGCAAACGCTTCTGGATGGAGCTCTCATTCTCCAGCATCCACCCGGATGCTGCGGAAGTCTACCGACACATTGTCCTTAACTGCAATATGCACCGCCGAGATTGGGTAGAACCCTGGTTACAGGCAAACGAACAACGCCTCTGCTTCCTCTTCCATGGCCACGCTTCCCATTCCGCCTTGCCGATTGATGTAGACCACTGTTGCGGAATTCTGTGAAAGTACTCGCACCACCTGGTCCTTCACTGCAGTCTCGGACGTCTGTAGCACTAGAAACACTGCTCGCAGCTCGAGACGGTTGATGGACCATTGGCTCTCCTGATCTGTCCAAGTACCTTGTACGAAGAGATCTCCGCAATGTGCCCCCCAACCTGCGAGACTCGCGTCTGACAATAATGGGAGCCACTGCAGCTGTTCCAGGGGTAGGCCCGCCTCCAGATTTCCTGGACAAATCCACCACTGAAGGGACCTCCTGCCCGGAGGGAACAGGACAGAAGCTTGTTCAGCGAATCGTTCTGGTGAGACCAATGGCGAAGGAGCGCCCTCTGCAATGGCCACATATGAAACCTGGCCCAGGGGACCACCTGCAGGCCAACGATGCTGGAGTGGACAGGAACTTGCGTACTAGCTGTCAAAGTGCTTGAGCTCACCAATCGGGCAAAAACACAGCTCCTCTCCATGTGTCGAAGCATACCCCTAGGTATTCTAGATCCTGGGACGGGACCAACCAACTCTTGGCCGGATTGACCACCCAGCCGAGACTCTGCAGAAACTTCACCACTTTGTTCGTAACCTGAACACTCTCGGCCTCGGACTTCGCCCGAATCAACCAGTCATTGAGATAAGGGTGGACAAAAATGCCTTCCTTTGGCAACGCTGCCACCACCACGATCCTTGGTGAAGGTGCGCGGGGCTGTCGCCAGCCCAAAGGGCAATGCTTGGAACTGGTAATGACGCCAAGAGAAGGCAAACCTCAGGATCTTTTGATGAGCTGCCCTAATGGGGATGTGCAAATACGCCTCCATGAGATCTAGGGAAGTTAAGAACTCCCCTTGGCAAACCGCCACAGTGACCAAACAAAGTTTCCATTCGGAAATGAGGAACTCGAAGACAGTGATTCACCCCTTTGAGATCCAGGATAGGCCGAAGGGACCAGTCTTTTTGGCACCACAAAATAAATGGAGTAACGGCCTATGCCGTAATCTGTCGTCGGAACCGGCGCTACTGCTCCTATCTGCAAGAGTCGACCCAACGTTTGTCGTACTGCTAGCATTTTCTGCCAACCATTGCAGAGCAAACGCATGAACGAATTCAGGACCGGATGTGCCAATTCTAGAGCATATCCTTCTCAAATTTATCTCCAGCACCCACTGGTCAGATGTTATTTAGGCCGAGGCAGGAAAGAACTCCTGAAGCCGCCCTCCTATCGGATGACTTCCTACCTGGACCCACCTCGCTTCATTGTTTGACTCGATGCTGAGGAGGCAGCCGCAAAACCTGTACCTGCTCCACGAAACCCCTGGGCTCTAGAAGCAAACCTTCCTCTTTGGAAACCTAAGTGAGAAGTACGAAATCTCCTAAAATCTCTAAACTGGCCCTGAGAGGCAGGCACAGACTTCCCCTGTTTAGGCTTGTCTTCTGGGAGCCTATCGCCTTTGGATTCCCCTAAATCCTTAACCAATTTGTCCAGATCTTCCCTGAACAACAGCCTGCCTTTAAAGGGAAGTTTACTGAGGAGCAACTTAGAGGAGCCGTTGGCCACCCAATTCTTTAACCACAGGGACCGCCGGGTGGCTACCAACGACGCCATACTATTTGCTAATGCTCTGATCAAATCATAGTGTACATCTGCCAAATATGCGAACCCGGATTCGAGCCGCGTCACCTCCATCAATTTCTCCTGTTCAAATTGATTAGCCTGTCTTAAATGTTGGGACCATCGAAGACATGCTCTCGCCACCCAGATGGAAGCTTGCAAGGATAAGGCATTAGCCTCAAAGGCGTTTCAATAATCCATCCACTTTCCTGTCTTGCGCATCTTTCAAGGCCACGCTACCTTCCACCAGGATAGTCGTCATCTTTGTAACCGCTGACACTGCCGCATCAATTTGCAGTGAACGGAACTTTTTTTTGTCCTTGTCCGCTAAGGGATACAGCCTGTTCATTGTCCTGACCCCCCTTAGTCCCACTTCAGGCTGATCCCATTCATCTTGGATCATCTGGTCCACCACATAGTGAACCGGGACCACCACCCGAGATTGCCTCACCGCCTGAATGATAGGATCTTCTAAATTCTCTTCCTCCGCTGGCTGTGCCGTAGCGAGATTGAGCGTCTGAAGGGATTCTGTGATGAGAGCCATAAGTTCGTCCTTACGGAATACCTGAATGATTTTTGCTTGATCCTCCGGCTCCGGTATTTCCCCTTCTTCCAGGTCCTCCATTCCTGACTCGAGTTCTAACTTGGTTTCATCTGTCTCCTGCCACTCCATATCCGAAGTCAAAGGGTCAAGAAGCCGAGCCCATTTAGAGGGTCTTGGAAATGCTACAAACCTCTTCTAACCTGGGCTGTTGCATTGCAGTCACAAGCGGCAAGGGCTCAGGAATCTTACCATCACGCCGCAAACAGAAGGCTTGATGCATGATTAAAACAAAGTCTGGAGAGAAATCTCGGAGAGGTGGCCCCGATATCATTGCCGGTGGTGCACTGGATGGGCCCGCTGGGATCTCCGGGCAGGACACTGACGGGGCACCCATCAGGGGTTCTCCTTCAACTCCTTTCGACAGACCTTGAGAATCTTGGGCTACTTTATCTTCCATCTGCTGTTCCACGCTGGTATTCCAGTGTCAGAGACAGTGCCTCTGCAAGTGCCGCAGACAACACACTGCGGGCGAGATGACATGAGCTATGCCATCCAGCAATTCCTTGCCTGAAAGAAAGGGAAGTTGAAATTACTGTTGCCCCTTTTTAAGCACCTTTTTTCTTTCTTTTTTTTTTTTTTAAACTTGAAAACAAACAAATCAAAGAACTAATAGAAAACAACGACCCCTAAATTAACCAAGGAGCCCTCGAGTTTAAAGAAACACATTGGATTGGGCCAGTGCCATGCAATTTCCTCCGAAGCGCGAGCCGCCACACTGCTACGCTGCTTCAAGTGCGCGGGAAAAATGGCCGTGACCGCCGTTGAACTCCTTTTGGCACCAAAAGGCCTGAGAGAGTGCTGACAGACTCAGCGTCCTGCTGTGTGGCCCCGAAGCTCTTCCCTGTGCCGAGACGCTGAAAAGGTGTGCCTTTGAAGTGCAGCCCTACAAGCCGTGACGTCACTCAGCCCTGCCTTGAGTGATGTCCACGGCAAGAGCTGCTCTGCAGGCTGGTACTGCACTGCTTGACGCCCCATGGTGAACCGGAGCTGGAGAACACCACAAAGTGAGTGTTTTCACATCCGGCAGAGCTCTCCCCCGTACATCCCCAGGGGGAGAGATCTGAGATGCTTACTGTCCCTGTATATAGGGGGGGGGAGAGAGAGAGAGGCAGAATAGACTGAGGCCGGCTTTTTTTTTTTTTTTTTTTAAAGAGAGAGCCCCCCAGCAAACCAAAAGGAATAAAATTAAAGGGACCAAAACAAATTTGTAAAAGCTAAACTCTAACTAGATTGCTCCTTATCTGTTCCTCAAGTGAGCCCAGCACCTAGGCTCACTACGTCCTCCTGCTGCATGGAGACTGGACACACTGGGGTTGATGGGAGACCAGCAGGCTACATCCAGTGATGTCACAATTTTGACAAGCCAGTCTCCAAGCTGCAGGAGGAGGTACACTACCCAGTGGTGGAGGACCGAACTGGAGGAACGATAAGGAATCTTTATTTCCATGCATTAATTTAATATGGCAACCACACTACTTGCTCCATTGTTATCTAAAGGTGCTTTTCTCCATTTCAGAAGAGCTAATGCTGTCCACTGCTGCTAATGTGCTCATTTTGAAGAAAATACAGCTGAAAGTATTTGCAGCATTGACTTTTCATGGTTTATATGCATCAAAAGGGACTCTTGCAGAATCACAAAGCATTATTTCCATGCATTAATTTAACATGGCAACCACACTACTTGCTCCATTGTTATCTAAAGGTGCTTTTCTCCATTTCAGCTTTTGTTATATGTAAACAGTATGACTAGTGCACATATGTTCTCCCCTGTGCCTTGCATTCATATAGTATTTCTCATTCAACTCTTAGCACCGTACCCTTATATGTGATACAAAATGGAAGTTCAGGGCTTTGACACAGACGTGCTTTCTTGTACTAAATCTTGTTTTATTTGTATATTTTGTAGTTTTAGATACCTCCCTCTTTTGAAAGGATGAGTCTGAGCACAACTTCCTGGGGTTCCCTGTCAAGGGCATACTTTTATCACTGAAGCTCTAAACCATAATAAGAAAAAAATGGTGTTGAGATTTACAAAATATTTTATGAAACAGTCATTACTATTGAATGCATGCGTCAGTGAACAAAATCCAGTGCAGCGATGTGGGTGGAAAGAATCAGAAGCATGTACCTACATTTTGGTGTGACTTACAATCAGTTAGTCTAAAGTCCCAGTTGCTTTGTGTGAGTATCCTAGTGTGAGGGTAAAGCAAATCAATGGAAAATGTTTTATAGTACTTTGTTTTTAATATGATCAAAACTTAATTGTCATTTGACAATCCATCCATATTGTAATGGATTTATTCTTGTTTCTGAAGTGTCACTGCCACAGAGTCAGTGTGTTACATTTTAGTCCAGTAATGGTGTTAGTGTATCACTGCCAAGTACAGGTAAAGCAGAGGATGCACACAGGGTTGGGATATATACTTCTGTGATTACATTGTAATGTGCCTTCTGTTATAGCACTTTTTAAGTTTCTCACAGATTGTGCTGACTTTGGACATTTCACTTTCCTAAATTTTTTAGGAAAGGTTAATGCTTGTGTAGTAGTTATATGAAAAGATGTGACACTGTTTGTACATTTCACCAGATTTTGTTTTAATATTAAACCCATACAAAGCATTAAATAAGCAGTCTTTCCTTCTTTCTTGTAGGTTTTTTTTTTTTTAGGGGGGGGCATTAATAAAGTACAAGAACTTGTCCATGGCTGGATGTAAACTACCAATGAAAACTGTTGGTAAGATGTTTTTCTGCATCTGCTCAGTTCGCTGCTTCCACTTGAAATGCAGTTTAACATTCACAACTGAGAGATCAAATCAGTGGTTTCGTCTATGTTTAGCTGTTCACCTTCAGGCTGCTTTGGATGCTAAAGGAGAAAGTTTACAAGACAATTAGTTTCCTGCATTTTCCTGTGTATAAAAGAGAAATACAGTATAGCTAAACAAAACCCCCAAAAAACTAAATTTGATCAAATGCTATGAATTTTCTCTAGAAAAAGTAAGCAGCTTTTTATATTAAATATTCTTGCCAAGAAAATATAAAGTCTTTGACTTTTTTATATATGTAAATTATTGAACTGAACCTTTACCTGCAAACTCGCGTGTTGAAAATGTTCTTGTTAAGGAAGAGGTAAACTTTAAACAAAAGGTGCTGCAACTGTCAAGTTTTTAAGTTTAGGAAAAACATAGAATAGTAGAGGAATTGAGGGAGAATGGCAAGGATTTTGAACAATGAGCTAGACTGAAACCAAGCAGCAGGAAATAAGCAAAAGGAGACAGGAGAAATGAGAACCAACACAAGTACAAAGAGGGAAAAACAGTGAAAATATGGCAGGGAAATAAAGGAAGCCATTACAGCATAAGTTTGGGTAAAGTATATTTTTATTCTCCAGGAATGAGCAGGAAGTCAGTCCACATATATGGGTGATGTTGCCGCCAACTGAGCCCACGTGGAAGCATCGCCCCAGCTTTCAAAGAAAGCCTCTGGGAGATGCCAGCACTCATGCGTGATCCCCTTCCTGCCCAAGAGTGCCTTCTTGCTCAGTCTCCTTTTTTCCACAGAGCCCAGCAGATGTGTCTGATTCCATGGAAAATTTAGATTTTTTTTCTCTTAGAGTTAATTCTCTCTCTCCAGCCGCGGCTAGTCCCTTTCCCACCCCAGAGTTTGCATGCCTCAGCACCGCGTCCTCGGGCCTGTGAATTTTCTTTCCAGCGCGATTTGTACCCTTTTCTGCTGGCAGTTCCTCGGGTCTTTGACCTTGCTGGGGCCCTTTTTTCCTCGATGCCAGCAGTATTCCAGTAATTTTTCTATCACCGATACACACGACTGCTGTCTCCGTTGTCTCAGCCCTGACCATGACCCAGAGACTTGCAGGTCCTGCAAGAGGCTGACACCCAAAGCAGTCAGAAGCCGACAGAAGAAGCACAACCAGATGTTCAGGTCAAAACATTGCCTCTGAAATATCTTCCAGGGCCCAGTCCGAGACCCCGGGATCACGCAATGATTCTGGGGCTGCAAATCCTCCAACCGGGTGTACTCTATCCAGATCCCAAAGAAGAAACCCGCCTTTCTCGAGTCTCCTGAGGAGTCCCACAGATCCCTGTGCGCCCCCGGAGGAAGACAGATTTGTCTGAGCAGGTGCGGCTGCAAAAACTCGCCCGGAAGAACTCTATGGACCATGGCAATTGGCCCCAGGTCCCCGTGGCCGGCTCCACCAGGGATTCTCCTCCTCCACCAGCGCCAGACCTGATACCCTCGGCGTCCATACCAACTGCTGTGACCCCACCCGGGCTGGAGACCAGGATGGAGGCCCTGGAGCACAGCCTGTCTGACTTCTTGGCCGCTCAGCAGGCAGCAGCTCCACTGGTTCATCTGCCAAAAATATCAGGACCTATTCTTCAAGGACTTCCCCTGGCATCAAGTTGATTCCCCCGGAGCTCCCTTGCTTGGGTCGAAGACTGACAGAGGGTCACATTCTCTGTCCCATTCCACGGGACCCCGATTCTCCCCAGCCAGCTGCTGTGTCCCAGGCCACACCGCCAAGGCCTACAAGCCTCCAACCCCGACCTGGGTCTGTCCGATCACTGAGTCCACCTCTGAAGACTCTGACTGAGAATCAGAGGATGACAGTTCCTCGGATACCCGGAGGCATCGAGACCTTCAATCAGACCCATCCCCACCAGGGTCCTAGAGTCTGTCCCTGCCTGAGGACAAGGCCAACGCTCTGGCCTTCACCATTGAGTCGGTAGATGACCCTCTGTCAGAAGATCTTGAGATCCTCCAATTCGACTGCCCCCCCCCCCCCTGAAGGAGTCCCTATCTGTGCCAGTCCTGGTGATTGTTGAGCAGCTGCTCCTCCGTATGTGCAAGACACCGTTACAGTACCCACAGTTAGTGGCCAGCTCGACCTTATGTATAAGGTCTGCCCGAGCCAAGACCCTATTCAAGGTCCTTTGGGGCAGGTTGTCGCTAATCCTGCTAGCTCCCTGGTGGAATGGGACCTTAACGAAGTGCTGATGTAGCTCACCTGGCCAATGTTTAAGCCCCTAGCCACCTGCGGTACCTCTCCTGGTCACGCTCATTTCTACTCGCAGAGTCAGCGAGCTCCAGGCTCTGGTGGGGCAGCCACCATATACAAGGTTCTATAAGAACAGAGTCATGCTTCGCATGCACCCCGTTTCTGCTGAAGGTGGTCTCCTCCTTCCATCTCAATCAGGAGGTAGTGCTCTCACCTTCTTCCCATGGCCTCACGCCTGCAACGCAGAGGTTATACTTCATATTCTGGAATGTAAGAGGACCCTGACCTTCTATCTGCAGCATACCCAGGGCCACTGCAAAGCTTCACAACTTTACATCTCCTATGACCCCAGCCGGCTGCAGAGACTGTGACCAAGCAGACCCTGTCCACATGGGTTGCAGACTGCATTGCCCTCGCCTACGAAAAGGTTGAGATCCCGCTGGAGTGCCTAGTCATGGCTGACATCGTCAGGGCTATGGTGACCTCTGTTGCAAACTTGCGCTCTGTCCCACTGACAGACATCTGTGCTTCTGTCCATCTTAGAGGAAAGGTGGGATAGAGGTGATATGATTGAGATGTTTAAATACCTCCGTGGCATAAATGTGCAGGGGGAGAGCCTCTTTCAATTGAAAGCAAGTTCTGCTACGAGGGGATGAGGGTGAAGGGGGATAGATTCAGGAGTGATATGTGGAAATATTTCTTTACGGAAAGAGTGGTGGATCTGTGGAATAGTCTCCCAGTGGAGGTGGTAGAGATGAGGACAGTAACTGAATTCAAAAAAGCATGGGACAAACACAGAGGATCTCTAAAGGAAAAAGGGGACTGTTGTAGTTGTTGATATGGAAGGACAGACTAGATAGGTCATGTGGTCTTTTTCTGTTGTCATGTTTCTATCTTTGCATCTCACTACTGCCTGGAGAGGGAGTCCTGACAGGACAGCACCTTCGACCAGGCCATACTCCATAATCTTTTTGTGGTTAAGAGGACCATGATAATTTGGAAGACTGGACATTCAAATGGCAGATGAAATTTAATGTGGACAAGTGCAAAGTTTATGCACCTAGGAAACAACCACCCATACTATGGTTACACAATGCAATGCCCCACATTAGGAACCACCACCCAGGAAAAAGATTTAGGTGTCATCATAGAGAACATGTTGAAACCTTCCGCCCAGTGTGCAGCGTTACCCAAGAAGTAAAATAGAATGCTAGGAAAGGAATGGAGAATAACACAAAGGATATTATAATGCCTCTGTATCGTTCCATGGTACAACTACACCTTGAATACTGTGTGCAATTCTGGTCACTGTATCTTAAAAAGGATATAGTGGAATCAGAAAAGGTACAGAGAAGAGCCACCAAAATGGTAAAGGGGGATGGAATGATACCCCTATGAGGAGAGTCTTAAAAGGGTTAGGATTCCTCAACCTGGAAAAGAGACTGCTGTGGGGGAGATACGATAGAGGCCTATAAATTAATAAATGGAGTGAAATGGGTAAAGGTAGATCGATTGCTTACACCATTAAAAAGTAGAAAGACTAGGGTACATGCAATGAAGCTACAGTGTAACCCATTTAAGACTAATAAAAGAATATTTTTTTCCACTCAGCATGTAATCAAACTCTGGAATTTGTTACTGGAGGATGTAGTAGAAGCTGTAGCTGGGCTTAAAAAAAGGTCCATAAAACATTATTAAAGAAGACCCGAGAAAGCCACTGCTTGCCCCACTACAAGCATTATGGAACCTGTGTCTTTCTGGGAAACTGCTAGGTACTTGTGGCCTGGATTGATGAACCTGGTATGGCATCTCATGTTCTTAACTGCATCCCCCTGCTGAGAGGGGAAGCAGGCCCTCCAGCGATGACTCAGCAGCTATCATGCAACAGCAGAGTCCAGAATTCAGAGACGAGGCACCTCGCCTGCCACAGCTCAAATGACACTTCCTGGAAGAAAGAGTTGAAGTATCACAACAGCATGCTCCAAGGCCACCGCGGCCTGAAGATGCACGTTAACTGTGCTTTTGTTGCGACATGTTACAGGCACTAGGGAATGAAAAGTTGTTGGAGCTGCTTGTGCGGAATGAGCACTAGGACCATGCGACCACCAGATGCACAATAGGTTAAAACGCTACTAACGCATACAGAAATCTGTGGAATATCCCTACATGGCATCAATGGTCCACCCCGAATTGCATCCCAGGAAGACTGAATCGGGAGCCTTCAACAAGTACAATGACTAGATCAAGCCTTGTTAACCCCCCCCCAGTCAGAGAATGTGTGCTGGGATCAGCTCTACTCCCCTGAAACTGTTTTACTGACTGCAGCACTGCATTTAAGGTTAATGTGCTTCTCTGGGAACACACTGTCTTGATGTATGCTACCAGGTAGCACATTTTAGTAAATGTTCTCCTTCCATATTGTCCTGCTAGATCAGTCCAGACAAGTGAGTTGTGTACCTCTATGAGTAGATTGGTGGAGATAAAGAACCAATGAAAAGTCCAGGTTTCAATGACATCACTCCTATGCCTCTACTCGCTTCAGCCACCAGAAGTTTGTTCAGTACTTGTTTCCAGCAGATGGTGGATGGATTTTCTTCTATCAGATTAAAATCTGAAGATTGTGAGGAAAAGATTGACTTAAATGCTCATGAATGACAACCTTGAGGGCGACACACTCACTTGAGTGTGATGTGGGAGGCTCCACTAGACTTCGGTCTTTTTGGTAGCCATAGGAGGAGGGAAAATTGTTTCAGTTCCATGTGCTTATAAGAGCCTGTTGAGCAGCCAGAAATTGGAAGGATCTGTAAAAAGTGCAAAAGCCTCACACAATCTCAATGCCCCTTCTCTCCTCCTCTGTCCCCCCCTGCTCTCTCCCAAAGATCGCAGAAGGCTCTCACAGGGATCAGCCTGCCAGCAACCTTAAATGCAGTGCTGCAAAGCCAGCCAAACAGTTTCAGGGAAGTATAGCTGGGCCTGGTATGGATTCTCTGCCTGGAGCTCTTGGGGTGAGTACCAAGGCTTGACCTCCTTATCCCTGTTTGGGGCTCTCGATTCCATCTTCCTGAGATGCAATTCAGGGTGGACTTCTGGTTATCGTTGGCATGATGTGGGAGTTTCCCGTCATTTTCTGCACGCGTTAATAGCATTTTTATCTACTGTGCACCTGGCAGATGTGCGTTCTGCTCAAGTGGCTCCAATGCGCACTCCTTCCATAACACTGTTGACACATATTGCAATAAAAGCACAGTTATAGTACACCTTCGGTCCACCACAGCCTTAGCACGTGTTCTTTTGATACTTGCCTTAACTCTGTCTCTTCTTCCAGAAAACCTGTGGCTAGTGAGGTGCATCATCCCTGGTAGGCCTGCTTCCCCTCTCCCAGATAGGGGTTGCAGTTAGTCTGGCCTTGCCTGCCTTAGGACAGGTGGTGACCGATGGTGCTATGATAAAGAGAGCCAGCTGGCCAGAGGATCCGTGCTGTCAGCCTCCCATCATGCTCTAGGGATGGGGTCTACAGCAGCTGCATCCCCTGGTGTTGGAGGGTCATGTCAGAGAGGAGAGATTCTGGATTGTCTCCCCAGAATTCTTCTCTCTTTTGCAAGCAAGCCTGGTCCTTCTGGCATGGAAATTCAGACCCTGTGTCCTCTGGGTGCCCCAGGGCACAGTCTCGTACAGAGCAGGCTAAGTGTGGAAGCCCTGTTTTACTACCTTTAGCTAAGCGTCTCCAGCAAGTGGCGCTCCCTGGAGATGAGGAACAGATGGGAGCCATTTGAGGTTATGGCTCAGATTCAGATGGCTCGGTACAGGATTATGATGTAGACGAAGAAGTACTCCTGCCCTCAGAAAACTGTGAAGAGGCTGGAGTGATCTGCCTATTTTGCAGAACAAGCAGGAAGTTAGTCCTCATATATGGGCGACATCGGTGCTGACTGAGCCTGTGCGGAAGCATCTCCCCCATCTCTTGCCCAAGGGTGCTATCTTGCCTCAGTCTCCTTTTTTTCCTGCAGAGCCCATAGAACATTGTCCATTTTTCCCTGGAAAAAGTCAGATTTTTATTATTGTATTCTCCGGTTGTGTACCAGTTTCTTCCTGCCCTCAAGCAAGCTCGCCTCTGCATCGCTCCCTGGGTTCATCCATTAAGTGTTTTTCCATCAAGGTGCTCCTCGACCAGCGTTCACACCCTTTTTCAACAGAAGGCCTCAGACCCCTGCTGGGAGGTGGAGACCCCCTTTTGCCAAAGGCCTCCTGTAGCTTCAAAAAGTGTGACCGGTGTGGCAAAATGTCATTTGCAGATCCACACGACTGCTGCCTCGGGTGTCTTGGCCTGGAGCACAACGACAGACTGTGAGCTCTTCAGAACCATGACCTCAAAGACCTTTTAGAGCCACCATCAGCAGCAGATAAGTTTCTTCCAGAAGTCTGACTCCGCACTGGAGTCTCTAAAGACATCACGTTCCAGGGCCCTCTCCGATACCTCAGTGCCCTGTGAAGCCAGAGCCTCCTCTGAGTTCTGTGGCCATGGTTCCTCTGAGCAGAAAGTCCCGGAGGTGGAGCACAAGAAGAAGAAATCTTCTTAGACCACCTCAGAGGACAGATCCAGGAAGAATGGAAATCCCACCCCAGAAGCCACAGTCCCAGCTGTGAATAAAAGGAGATGGGGCAGGAGCGACCTGCCAAGCTTCCCCATAAGCAGTTTTTGGTACCTACTGACCAGCCTCTGGCCTCAGAAGCCATCCTCATTGAGGACTCCCCCTTAACAGTACCGACACCAGGCTTGAAACCCTCTGTGCCCGCATCAAAG